>OZ024828.1:80919307-82379307 GCA_964016985.1 Anodontia alba
TCCTACCTCAAAGAAGATGCTGCGGAAGAGGAAACAGAAGATGTTGAAGTTCCAACAGAGAAGAAATTGTTCTGGTAAATCTGGTTTCTTCTTTCAGTAATTTAAAGCTTAACTCTTTCAACACTTAGTTTCTGAGTTGGAATATTCCATATTTGAATTTTGGCATGTCCATTGTTAACTATAGGGGTGACTGCACAAAATCCAAAATAGAATGGCAAACAGTGTGAATCCAGATGAGACGTCTCGTAACCGTCTCATCTGGAGTCCCTTTTTGCATAGATATCTGTTTTGGTCCGCAGGGATGAAAGGGTGAAAAGAGAGACAGCTAGTCAGCAGCAGACAAAATAAGCAAAAGGCATTTCGGTTTGTTTTTGTCTTTATGTATTTTCTATATTGTGATAAAAGACATAGTTGTGAATTTCAGTCGCATCCTTCTGCCTGACATCACGAAAACACGCCTATATAATGTTTACCCCCTTAAACCCAACTTTTATATAGTAAAACTGGGGTTTACAGGGGTATTAATTATTTTTCTTGTTTCTGCTCAAAAACATGGATTGTGGGTACTCGTTAGAACCGCCTCGCCGAGGTGGTTCTTACGAGTACTCACAAACTATGTTTTGAGCAGGAATATGAAAAAATATCAAAGTTTTTTTAAAATGAAAATTTCCAGTTTTAAGAAATTTTCTGAAAAGGTGAAATTTTCTATATATTGGCATAAGCGTGTTTTCGTAATGAAACAGGCAGAATGTTTCATTAGATCACTAGATTACTAACGGAAAAGTCAGTACAAAATATATACAAATGAACCGAATATAATGTTACTGAATATGTTAGCATTTTCCAAAATTTGGTCCACACAAATTAGATGCTCAATAATGGCCGTTAACGAATTTATAATCAGATAAGACCATGTCATTCTTCAGTCTCGTTGTAGTTTGTTTAATTTTCCTCCTGTGTGATTGATTTTCTATGTTCTGTGATTGTTGCTTTCCAGACATCTTTATTATTACTTAACATGTGAGATAAATGACCCAGACCCTCATGGGTTGACGTGTCGTTAAACTTGAACTCCTCACCACTTATACTGTGAATAAGAAATATGTCAGTAATAATTCTAAAAAATCTTCAGAAACTTTCCATACATCTGATTTTCCCGAATATCATGTAACCGTCTTGTGATTCTAGTCCAGCGGGTTTTTCACGACACAGGCCAGATTAAAAGAAATTTTCATGCTTATTGCAGTGATGTATGTAAATAAATAAAATATGCCGTCTTGCGAGAAAAAGTCTTTGGACTCTCCATCGAATCAATCAGTAAGCATGCCCGGCCCCTTAGCGAAGCCTAATGTATAGTAATTAGACTTAAGTTTTAGACTGAAATGTGCACTACAGGAAATTGTCCTTTCGGTTATCTTTGAAACATACATTCTAAAGGACGATACAGAGTCTGGCGTTTATATATAGTAGCATGGCTTAAAATGATTATCGGTCAGACATCATACGCCCAAGGAGTGAAAAATATCTCAGGTTTAAAGTCATGTGACTGACATGATCTTCTGGTAATACTGTATAAAGCACAATAAATGCACATAGACACGTGCCTGACAATGACACCACATGACAAAACCTGCCTTATATCACAACTGTTCTAAAGGCCCATCACCGATTACATATTCAGGTCATGTGACGGAAAGAACACATTTGACTGGTTTTAAAGGGGAAAAACGAAATATTGTTAAAAAACGTATCTGAGATGCAAAATCTTGTCAAACTCGTGCCTTTTGGTGCAAATATGTTCAAAATCGTATATAAATAAGAAAGTTATCAAGGTTTGGGATATCAAAACAGACATTATAAAGCATTAACCAAAAAGGCAAAACATAAATAAACATTTTTCGCAAAACTGTTTCACCCGTATAATTGTTTTTAATTATGAATATTTTCAAACGTTTAGAAGCTCATTTTGCTTTGGTGATTTTTTTGAAATTTTTAAACATCTTTAACTTATTTAATTTGTATTGATAAAGGTACACCAGAATGCATGATTTATCAAGACACTCTTCATCAACCTTGCGTTTCCCGATCTAAGAGTTTCCATCAGCCTCTAGTACCTTTATCATAATTCCATTTTCTGTCTGTATGAAAAGGAGTTAATCACAAACAATCATTCCTGACATTTAACATACATGAAATACAATGCATACCAGTAAATGACTATTTTATGCTTTATTGTTGTTTTATTACTTGCTGGACGAGTTCGTTCATAATTACAAATAGTATTACCTTTTCTCTTACCTTCTTTTACACAGATTATTTTTCACTTAGACAACATGTTGGTCGAAATAACAGTCATGATAATTAAGATGGTGCATGTATGTTTGTGCGTTTGTATGGACGAAATGTAAGGCAACATACATACCAATATCGTGATGTGTATGTCGTATTTAGCATAAGTGTCTGGTCGTTAGCAAATATTGTAGTGCCAGATCGTATCTGATAAGGCTCTATACTGTTTGCAAATCATACAGCAGATTTTAGACAGGGCAACATATAGTAAAACAGTTATTTTAGAGTAAGTGTGTTATTGAGGTATGTTGCCCGAACATTTAGGGTATATACGGTACTTTCTTGATATTGTAGAATGATTCCCATTGCATTACGAAAACAAAACACGCCTATTCAAATATATTGAAACTTTTACACCTAAACGAGGAATTTTTCAGATAAAAAAATCAGATTTTTTTTTATATTTCTGCTCTAAACATATATTGTGGTACTCGGCGAGGCGGTTCTAACGAGTACCCACAATCTGTATTTTTAAGCAGAAATAAGAAAAATAATGTATACCCCTGTAAACCCAAGTTTTACTATGTAAAAGTGAGATTTAAGGGGGTCAAGTTATATATGTATGTTTTCGTGATGAACACTTATTTTGTGTGTTGTTTCAAAATTGCCATGATGCATTTTGTTTAAGGGGACTGGATACGCTTTGTAGATTTACCCCTCCTTTCCAAATGTTGGTAAAACCAACTTTACTTGTAATGTGCTCTTGGTTACAATAAAGAACTTTGTACAAAAACAACACTGTGAGAATTTTAGCAGAGCAAACAAATAATCGGCAATAGTTGTCAATTCCATAGCTGTTCCGTAAATCTCTGTAAATCCAATCGGAAACTTCGATCACATGACCAGTCATTTGTTGGCAGAAAACAATGGTCATTGCTTACAAACCGTGTCGATCCTCCGTGATAGAGGATGCAAATGCACACCATCACCGCTGTTTGCAAATGATTGGAAATCTCTAATGCAGTTAGATAGCCTTTTGTCTGTTTATATTTCTGTTTTATTGACGATTTACGGGCGCTACCATCTGAATTTTTACCAGCATTGGATTGGTCGATATATTTATCATGGATTTGGCTTCGACAAACAGTAGTTAATTTCCATATCGGCTCCAATGGTTTCGTAGTTAAATTGACTATTAATTAAACGCTCCATAACAACGGGCCTCGAATCTTTGCGTAAAATGGTATATGCAAATCATTCTCCTGGTGTGGCAGTGAATGAATGTATAAAATATAACTCGTATATTTCATGTAATGAGCCGCAAGATGAAAAGAAGATATGTGTAGACAAAGAAGGCCTGGATCAGCATGTGCATTCGCAATGTCTTTATTTTCCGTTTACAGAAGCACTGGGCATAATAGAGTAGAATAAGCCCAGAAACAGATTACATTGAATGCACAGGCTTATCTGTGATTCCGATGGACATACACATCATGCAGCACATGTCTCTTGTTGCAGCCCAGATATATTCTGATAACTGAGATTAAATGTTTTGTAATTTGTTATCTGAAATTTCAGCGTACAGTAAGTAGCATAAACTGTTTGAGAGCTGGCAGTATTATTCAGCAAACATATGACATAGCTTTAATTGTGGCTGAAATGTTTTACTGGAATGGTGTGTTCAAAGAAGTTTGGCATTGTCTGTATATCTGATATTGTAACCTTGCATTTTTGTAGAATGCTAAATGCTCAACAATATTTAGCACAGTATTATTAATACCACCAAAATTATATAATGAGTTTTATCAAACTATCCGCTATAGCTTTATACATTGATAAACATATAGGTATAGTATAATTTAAAATAAAAACCAGATTACCCAGGAAATGCCACAATCACAAAAAACCGCAGCCTTCCCAAGGTACCAGAAGTAGACGGAAAGAATAAAAGTAAGACAACTGTACAAGAAAAACTGTCTTTCTAGGTAAGACATTGCTCCTTATTAGCCTCTTATTATTGTGAGTACATGCTAAGGCTAGGTGTTAGCTTCTAAGACAATGTTTCTTCGTTGCTTTTAAGGAAAGAAACAGTTCCACTGTCATTGTATTGTCTGTATGAAAAAGCATTAAAACAGATTAGATCTGAAATGTTATATTCCATTTAGTGAATTCAATGAATATTCACACAGACGTTCTTGTACACTGCATGATGTATTCATTATAGATTTACTAAGGGAAGTGTGTAGATTTGGTAGATTTTCACAATTTCTTTACAAGGAGACAACTTTGATGTCTGGCTGTTTGCTTTCCTGCAAACTACACCACTTCTGGAAATGAGTTTATTCAAAGAGGAGATAGTGGTTTTCCCAAATGGAGCAAATTCTTTCCTTTAGAGTGGAACCCTTTGCTGAAGGGAGGCAAATCATTTTGACATAATTACCTCCCTTGAAAGTGTATCGTCTCTCCTTAGTGACGTGTAGAAACAGTAAAACACGTAAACAAAACCGAAGACTGTCAATAACACTGAATAAATAAGAAAAAATGTTCATTTAAAGTCCAGAGCATTTAAGTTGTGTACAATTGACAGTTATCGATTGGACATTCTTTCGTACGTGGCATGATGTTCTCATAACTGACAGTTGTTGAAACTCATAGTGGCTTTCCTGTTTGAAAGTTTGTTCCGAATCGCCGCTTGCTTTATATTCAAGTATTGATCCATATGAAAATTTCGTGTGTTATTTATCCCATTCAGATATACTGAATTGAAGTGATTTCCAATGGTGATGGTGTCTAAAACCTCAAGCTAATACAGAGTGTGTTGTTTTTGTGGTGTCAGCCTTGTTACTCCACGGCGTGTATATCTAGCAACGTATCTAAAAGAACCCACGAAACAAAAACTACTAATAACAGCATGCAACTACATGTATTAATTCCCAGTATTGGCGTGTCTACAGTAATGTTGGTTTAACATGAGAGTTTCGTCTTTGAAACCCGCGTTATATTCATACAATACATGCACATATATTTGGTGACTCCTCTACTGTATCAGCTAATGCAGCGTCATATATTTAGAAAGGTGCAAAGAAAATTGTGCTTGTGCTACACAGCTGCTGAAAAATTCGAAAGCCTATCAGTAATATAATATCTGTAGTAATCCATGCCATGCGAGAGAGAGAGAGAGAGAGAGAGAGAGAGAGAGAGAGAGTTATCAAATTATACAGCGTCCTACATTTAGAAAGATGCAAAGAAAATTGCGTTTGCATTAGTCTGCTTTTAAATAATTCGTCAATGCATTAGACTAATAATATATGTAGTTAGTTACACCTTGCGCATCATATGAATATACCATATACGTTGTTCTTACTAATAGGTGCTCATTTCTTGCGTGTAACAGTAAATGTACCTGAAAAAGAGGATAATAAACGAGTACAGTCGACTCTCATTATCTCAAAACCAAATACGAGACATTTTGGTTTTAGATAACAGTAGTTTGAGACAAAAGAAGTTGAAATATAAGGAATAAATGACAAACTAATCTAATATTGCCCTTTATTGAGTGTGATATAAGCAGTAGTTTGAATTATCAGTGTTTGAGATAACGAGAGTCCACTGTAATTGAATCTCAGTATCATGCCTAGTTGAAGATATTGATGTTGTGTGCATACTTGTGTTTCATTAAAACGTTAGACGGTACTAATTTAGATCATTAACTGACAAATACTGAACACTTGTTAAATTCCATGAAATGAATGATTGCTGTCCAGTTTCAAGCTAGATTGATTACAGTGTTTAGGGGCTATGTTCTTTGCTTTTCTTTGCGAAGTAAAAAACGCGTTAAGCTGATTAGAAGCTCTCCTCGGTCGGCAGTCATGCCATAAGTAAATTACAGCTTCATTTTACAATTGTTTCGAGCTGAGTCTATTGTCGAATGACTGCATTCTTTTGTCTTTATATCTAATATATTTTGTTTATTATGCTTTCATCATGAAACATTTTCTCAAAGATTTTGTTTTTCAAAGAAAACAAAAATAAATAAATAAATAAATAAATAAAAAAAACATAAAACAATTGTGGTGATGTGCTGCAATATATAATATTTATAGCGTGCTCTTTGACCCTCTTAAATGATGGTAAATGCGCCTCAGGCATCCTTATAAATTCTGAAAACAAAAACTGCAAATTCGCACAGCCTGACCAGTTTTCGGTTTATGTTCTGTTACTATACAATGACCCGGTACTTCTTCAAGCGGAACACGAAGATTCTGATCAGACGGGGTATCCTTGGGCTGTTCTGTCTGCTTGGACACACGTTATAACATACATATCCTCATGCTGCACTCATATCATAACTAATAGTTTCGTGGTCTGGCTTAGTATTATATTGTTTCAGACAAGTGACAAACAACTATAGTCTGATTCAGAATCGTAAGTTACATAGATTAGGTACTGAGTCTTACTTTTTAAGAAATACCCAAGAGTGATTTACATGCAACACCTCGAGAATTTCTTTGTCGAGGCTAATATATATGCAGGTTTAGTTTCTAAACTCTCAAAGAAGAATAAATACGACATAAGGAGTATCTGAAGGTGTCAAATGACTTGATATGTTAATCTGTCTAAATGTCTCCATTTTTAGCTCACCAAGCCACGAAGTGGCTTAAAAACAAAAACAACTTTAAACGATATCTCCTCCTAGGCTAAAGGCTCGATTTCAAAATGAATACACAAAAATGTTCTACTTATCCCCTTTTACCAAAATTGGAAAAATGGTACCGCTCGTCGAAACGAAATGGCCGCAAGAACTAAAAATAGAAAACCTTTAAAAGAGATCTCCTAGGTCAATGGCCTGATTTCAAAACAATTTCACAGAAATGTTCCTTGGATAACTTCCTATCAAAATTGCGATGGTTCTCCTCCACTGAACCAAACGGCCACCAGAGCTGTAGAAGAAAACACTTGTGTAAATAACATCTCCTCCTAGGCCAATGGCATGATTTTAAAATAATCTCACAAAATTGTTTCTTGGGTGACCCTCTACCGAATTGCTCAAACTGTTCCGCTCTGATGAACAAGATGACCACCAGAACTAAAAAGTAGAAAAAAGAAAAAAAGAAAACTCTTAAGAGACTTTTCCTCCTAAACTGGTGGATAGATGTAGTAATAATTTCACAGAAATCTTCCTTAGGCGACCCTCTTCCAAAATTTCTCAATCCGTTCCGCTCCATTGAACAAGCTGGCCAAGAGCTAAAAGAACAACAACCTATTAACGACTTCTCCTCCTAAAGTGGTGGATGGATTTTGAAACACAGGAGTGTTCCTTGGGTCGCCCTTAAACAAAACTGCTCAAACTCTTCCGCTCGGCTAAACAAGATGACCAGAAGAGCGAAAAAAAAAAAAAAAAAGAAAAAGAAAATTCTTTAAACAACTTTTCCTCTTAAACCGGTGAATGGATTTCGAAGTAATTTCACAGGAATGTACCTTAGGTGACCCTCTATCGAAAGTGCTGAAACTGTTCGCTCCATGAATAAGATGACCTCCAGTGCTAAAAATAGAAGAAAAATAAAACAACAACTTTAAATGAATTTCCTCCTAAACAGATGGATAGCTTTTGAAATAATTTCACATGACTCTTTCTTGGGCGACTCTCTTCCAAAATTGCTCAAACCGTTCAGGGTGTGGTCGGCTTTGGCAAAGGTGTCGTGTATCTGACGTCACCCGGACGTCCAACTGATACTGGCCTCCAAATAGGCAAGGCCTGCTTTCCTTGTAGCAACTAAGTGTAGAGGAGGAAAGTTTTCTATTTCTTCTGTCTCTTCACTTTCATTCATGTTCCTCTTTCTTCCCTGTCCCTCTCTTTCATCTTTTCCACTATCTTTTCTATCTCTTTACTCCCTTTCGCTGGAAGACGACACAAAATGACCCACAAGGGTTGACGTGGCGTTAAACCCCAACACAATAAAAAAATCAAACCATTCCACTCTGCTACATAAGGTGGCCGTTAGTGCTAAAACAGAACAAAAAAACCCCTTTAAACCCTTTAAACATTTAAACGACTTCTCCGGCTAAATGGGTGGATTGATTTTGAAATGATTTCACAGGAATGTTCTTTGGGTGTGCAGCTATCAAATTGCTTAAATCGTTTCGCTCTGCAAGATGGCCGCAAGAGCTTGAAACAGAAACCCGCCCCCCCCAAAAAAAAAAACAAAAACAAAACAAAACAAAACAAAACAAAACAAAAAAAAAAACAAAAAAACAAAAAACAAAAAAAAAACAAAAAAACAAAAACAAAGAAAAAACATTTAAATGACTCAATTGCAAATTCTTTCTTGCTAAACATAACTGAGCATGATAATTTCTCTTCATATAAACGAAAATGTTGTTGGCATTTTCATTCTTTTAAGCAGAGAAAATTTCAAGCTCAGCTGAGTTGAGCATGAAAAAAAAGGTTTTATAGCCTCGGGGCCTGACCACTCTAAGGCGATAATTCTGAAATCGTTCGTCCATTGAATTACTTTGTAACCGCTGGCTTTGGAGTTATTTTTGTTCCATCCTGTTTGCAACCTACCGTAATCACTTTGTATATCCGTTTATGTGTTTATCAGACCATCCTTTGGTCAATTCACAAAGTTTTCGTTCGGCTATATTTCCCCTGGTGTGTGAAATAGGCAATACGGTTGTGCATATAATTTATCACTTACCACAAATGGGATCCTGTTACACATATATTTTGATTTCTGGCCCCTATGCTCAACTCAACTGAGCATGAAATTTCAGTTGGTCATAAAAATAAAAATACCAATAATTAAAACATTTTCATGCTCAACTTTCGCTGAGTTGAGCATGAAAACAGTTTTAAAAAATTGTCAGTTTTTGAAGATTTATAAGCAGAATAAACTTCATGCTCAGCTGAGTTGAGCATGAAATTTTTTTTATAACCTCAGGGCCTGATCTACATTACAAATTGTTTGCAGTGTAGATATGCTGAGCTGTTCAGCCTAGGTTCATCAAAATTTGTACAGTGAACCCTCGTTACAACGACAGCATTTGTTCCGAAAGATGTTGCCAATAAAATGAATTTGCTGTTGTACAGACTACTTAATGAGCAGATTGATATGTAAGAAATGTCTTGTTTTGTTCATATTTCCTCATAGAACATGTGTTTTGCATATTTGTTAGAATCGCCTCGATTAAAGTATTAAATACAATATTCTTGCATAATTTGTGACTTATTGTTACCTCTCAAGCGAAGGTTTCATGACAGTCAGATTGTCATTATAACGAATTTTGTCGTTGTATCGAGTGTCGGTATAAAGAGGTTTGTCTGTATGTGTAATTTTGAGAGGTTGATGGGTTGCATAACTTAGGTAAGGGATTATGACGCTGTCTATGACCTATATTAGATACACCAATACATTCTGGGTATATCGTTTGAACTATACATCCTAGGCTGATACCCTTTGGTGTGTGGGTACGTCTCAAAAAATAATCTGTCCATCCGTTTGTCTGATTTCCATCTGTTGGTCATACACGATTCTTTTCGTGGTGATGTCTCCTATAATGTTTGGCCTAGGCATTTCATTGTATGAATATAATATATCATATGCCACAGGTAGGTCACTGTGACTTATATTTTGACCTCTGGCCTGTATGTAATTTTAAAAACTTATCCCGGGTATACCTCCTGTATTGTATGCCATAGGTTGTTCTTATTCGGTGTTTATATTTACGTCTGATGATTGCAGTATATCGCATACCATAAGTGGGTCTATGTGACCTATATTTTGATCTACTTACACTGCACACACACACACACACACACACACACACACACACACACACACACACACACACACACACACACACACACACACACACACTAATCTCGGGTATTTGTCCTGTTTTGTATACCCTAAGCTGGTTTGATTTGATGTTTAAATATGTCTTATGAATGCAGTATATCACATACCATAAGTAGGGCATTGTGACGTATATTTGACATCTTCTCTGTATTAAAGAAAGAAATATCTAGGATATTTGCCCTGTGCTGTGTGATATAAGCTGATCAAATTTCAGTGTATAGATACATCTTGTAAGCAGGTCACCCTGAGCTGTATCATGATATCTGTCCTGTATTAAAGAAAAGTTGTCTCCTGTCTAACGTTTGGCGTACACTGACAAAAATGTGCATAGGTAGGTCTATTGAAGTTATTATATTGTGTATTGTCAGTAGGTTACTATAACCAATATGGTGACCTCTGACCTACATTGTATAATACAGAAAAACTTAGCAACATTATAATTCCTATACCGTATGGTCTGTGCTGACCAAATTTGGTGCATAAATACATCTACTGAAGCGCGTTTATAAGATAGCAAAAACAAGTAAATACACGTTTCATCTGGTGGTATGGAGGACTATTGATGGCTCTGCATTTCGAAGGGCTTTCGGAATGTCGGTTGTCTAGAATGGTTGTTCTTTCTATTTATCTAATTTGCGATCACCTCAATTAGAGGAGAAAGGGAGCTGTCCGCTTGGATAGTCGTTGAGCTTGATTTTCTAGCTGTGGATGTTTCTGTTCGTTGGATATTCTTCTCGGCATCTTTTGAAACTTTCCGTGTTAATCGTAACTACCTTAAATGCAGACTCTCAGACGAACAGTATAGACTGATCAGGTCTACACTGTTTTTACATTCTTTCAGCACGATTCAAGCACATAAGTAGTTAGTCCAAATGATTTGTTCGGACAATAAGGGGATGACACTTCTTGCAAGAAGATAATAACAGTGCTTATATCACAATTTTGCTTTAGTATTTAGCATAAATTAAATAATTCATTACAATACATAATGGTAAAGAGCTGTCCAAGAAAAAACTGTTCATAGAACCTACCAGGAGGAAACCCAGTAAGCATCCTACATAAATCTTTAGGTCAGAGGTCACCATATTGGTTACAACACGTTGTGCGTCCTAGTTTGTTTAGTGTCCCAGCAAGCATTTGACGGCCCGCTATAGATTTATGTAGAATGCTTCAAATGTTTGCTGAAAAACAATGTGAGTAGCTTTTGCAAAGCAATGAGAAGTAAAGCAGCCAGCTCACTCTTTGCCAACGAGATGCTCACTGCCGAATAGGACGTAGCAAGCACATCATTATCATTTTGACAGCAATCAGGTCTAGTTGTTCAAAGCGTCGTTAGCTTAACGAGCTCGTTAAGGGTCATTTCTTTAACTGTTTTAGCAGATTAAATAAACAATATTCTGATTTTTTTGCTGAAAAAATGTGAGTAGCTTTTGCACTGCAAAAGCTACTCACATTTTTTTTCAGCAAAAAATTTCAGCATATTTGCGTATCACTCGATGTAAATTTTAACGAATAGTTAACTAATGACATCGTTAGATTTGAACAACTGGGCCCATACTGGTCGCTAGGCGAGCAGCTACAAAGCCCCACAAAGAATAAAAATACTAGACCCGCCGCCTTAGCACGGTCAGTAATAAAACTGCCGGGAGTTTAATTCGATTTTACTGCACCAGAACTTCACCATAGGTTTAATTTTTGTCCACCATACAAGTTAAGCGTTTTGGGAATATTGTCATCTACGGTTTGCTGAACATATATTGTCTATCATTCATAATATGCGTAACGGAGTTTCGTATCTCACTATTGTTGCCGGCCACGGTGGCTGAGCCAGATGCGCATCCAAATGGAGATCAAGAGGTCGCAGGTTCGATCCCCGCAGGGTCCGGCAATATTTTTTTGGTGGAGATTGATAATGAAATATTGTTATACGGTCATGCTCTCCCTTCCGTTTTTTTCAAGAAGGACAGGTTTTAGTTTCTTGCGAATGAATGTGCACAAGTACTGGTTGACCACTTAGAGGACTAAGCCTGCCCAGGAAAAAAGTATGGTTAGGTAAACTGGCCGCGCTCGACACGGGCAGTAAAACCTCAACACAAACAAAACTTACTATTGTATTACCTGTATTTTTGCAGTGTTTCTGATGCTTCCGGGAAGATCGAGTTCACTGATGTTAAAACTGGCAACATTACGAAAGAAGATCTGGGCAGCGACGTAAGTAATTTGAGTTAAATTTTAATAACTTTTCCTGAAAGTTGCACATCCTACATGATCGATAAGTCAAATAGTTTACATACTCATTCCAGTCGTCTCTAATAGGCGACTTACTCCACATGTCAATCTAGTTGTCTCGGTATGTGGTCTACGAGTTTCACTTTCAGACGGCTAATAGTTGACGGAAATTATTTAAGTACATGTACTTGTATATTATATAAACGAAGTATTCTGCGTTAGTTAAACTTTTTTACCTGTGCTTTGCAATGCCATTTTACTTTGGTTTACCTACAGTACAGTTTATATTTTCTTGTCTTTTGTGATCATTGAACGCATTCCGAGATTTGTTGAAAGTTTAAATGAGCATTACGAAAACACGCCTATTCAAATATATTGAAAATTTTACTGCAAAAAGTGAAAATTTTCTGATAAAAATTCTGATATTTTTCATATTTCTGCTCAACACATAGATTGTGGGTACTCGTTAGAACCGCCTCGCCGAGGCGGTTCTAACGAGTACCCACAATCTATGTTTTTGAGCAGAAATCAGAAAAATAATTTATACCCCTGTAAACCCCAGTTTCACTATATAAATGTGGGGTTTAAGGGGGTCAAAATTATATAGGTATGTTTACGTGATGAGGGTCACTGATTAAGCCTAATTGACTGAAACAGGATAGTCTGGTCCAGAAAAGAGGGACGCGTTAGGATGTTATTTCAGGTCTGTATGTGTTTTATTGCTCTCAAGGGTCAGTCCATTTAGAATCTATTTGCCACACGCTTTAAATACCAGGACCCAAAAGAATGGACACCAAATATTTATTGCATTTAATTCCAAAAATATATTACCACTGTATAAATGAGTAGTGGACCGCTATGTTTCGTCATGCAAAGCACACGTGTGTCTTTTATCTGAGTACTTTGGGTGTTTTTCAAATAGCCGGAGCGTATTAGCTTTTGGAAAATGATGTTGCTTCATAATTTCTTAGTTGTTCCACTGTAGATTTTTAAACCAACAAACTGCTTATAAACTGTACAAGCAGTCTGCTTCAGAATTAACACGTACATATCTCCCTGCTGTCGTCATCTCTGAATGTATTTGTCTGACAAAATTAAGGATACTGATTGGGTCTCAGTTGCAGAATATAGTTAATCTGGACTAAAAGATGAAAATGATCTAATGTTTTATTTTTTGTGCGTGTATTCATTTTGCCAAAGATTACAACACATTTTAATTTATTTCATACATTGATATTTTGCACTTAATTCGCAGGATGTGTTTCTGTTTGATTCGTGTGAACAGATCTTTGTATGGATTGGTCAGAATGCTTCGCCAGCAGAGAAGCGAAACGGAATGACATACGCTCATGTAAGTCTGGTCATTTTGGTTTATCAAAATATATGACATGATCTTTGGATGAATTTCAGTATCGGAATAAAGGTAAAATAGATAAATGATATTGCATGCGTATTAAGTTACATGTCTGGAGATCTTTTTAAAACCGTTATACTGAGATGAGATGATCCAGATAAGATATACCGGTTTTGTGGAGAAATTCCAACAATATGTGTCTGAAGACCCGTGACTCATACCATTGTGATGTAAATAATGCAGGCTTAAAACGTGCTCCAGACGATTATCAATGAAGTCAGTGTACCGTATAACTCGAGGGCTGTTCAATACTCTACCGAGATACATACTGCATGCCTTTTATAAGTATGTACGCTTTTGGATGTTAGTGCATATATTGACCAAAATGTTCTGATGTAAGAACATGTTTTCTTAGTAGCTCATGCGCATTTGAAGCAGATCGCACAAAATTATTGCAATAGACTGTTGATTCTGCTTTCGGAAACCGAATTGATAACAAAAGTCCAGCTTCATATGTTCCATCCAAAATGAATTCGAAGATAACTGATCTGTACCTTAAGATTTTTGATTGATTGACTGATTGATGGACTACTTGTTTGATTGATTGATTAATTGATTGACTGATTGATTGTTTGATTGATTGATTGTCATTTTGATTTGTTTTTATTTCCATTTCCTGAGCATGTTTCTTTCAGCTCAGGATAGTTATAAATATTTGGCATCCATGTCACGCGAAAATATATGTAAAAGTTTCTGAGCGTAGGCTTATATCCAAGACCGAAATTAGTGCAAGTAAAATTTACATGGCACGACATCGCAAAATCCCCAAGCTCCGTGCTAATGTTGCTAATGGCGTGGCAGACGGACGGGCGGAAGGATTTTGTTGCTCTCGTACACCCTTACCACGAGGTGAATTGATATAGCAAGTTTGGTCAAAGTCTGTCCAGTGGTTTAGGAGGAGAGAGCGTGACGGACGGACGGACGGAGGCGTTCACAATTTTTCCATCGCTAAAGCAATGGGATAGTTATTTGTTACCGTTGATTGTATAAACAGGCAACACAGATCCTGGTAAGACGTTGCACAGGATGGCCTGAATATGCGTATTTTGATTGAAGACACCTCTGCTCTTGACGTGGCACATATCATTAAAATATGTAAAACAAATTGTATTATGTACATTCTGTTTTAACTATAATGACATATCCTTATCCTCATGGTAACACAATGCTATGAGGATTACTGCTTATATTATATATGATACCTCCGCAAACTATTGGGTAGTAGCATTACGAAAACATGCCTATTCAAATATATTGAAAATTTCACTACCCAAAACAGAAAGTTTTTATATAAAAATTCTGATATTTTTCATATTTCTGCTCAAAACATAGATTGTGGGTACTCGACGAGGCGGTTCTAACGAGTACCCACAATCTATGCTTTTGAGCAGAAATAAGAAAAATAATGTATACCATGTAAACCCCCAGTTTTACTATATAAAACTGGGGTTTAATGGGGTCAAAATCATATAGGTATGTTTTCGTGGTGGTAAGGGTCTGTTGTACTGTAGCAGGTAGGGGAAACGCGAGGGCATGTTGGTATTTCTTCTTTTTTCTACATTGCCATTCGCGTTTTACCTTCTCTCTCTTTCTCTCGTTTACTAGCTACAGGCTTTCAAGCGGGCCTTTTTTTTCCTACTTTTTCTTACTTTTATTTTTGAAAATACCCAACCATCTCTACTTTTTAGTCCGAAAACGTTTGAAGCGACCAAACATTATATTTTTTTCCTCTCGCTTCGCGCACTCTGAGTTTGTAAAAATCAGATCAACTTAATCTGAGCAGCCATAACGCAAAAGTTTATAAAATAGTTTTTACTTAAGTTTAACTCCTTATTTGAACATTTTTTTTGTATTTCGTAAATACTGTACAGAGAAAACTTCGTTTACTTATGATATCTTCATCTAAGTTTGAAAATACTTAGGACGTACTTACTATCCCTTCTTTTCATTATTGAAACTCCTACTGTTGCCCTACTTTTTCAAAATTTTGAATCAAACTTTATCCTTATTATTTCGATGAAGGGCACTTGAAAGCCTGTAGCTAGTCTGTCCCTTTCATTCATTCTCTGGAAGACCACACAAAATGAAACACACGCCTTAAAGACATGGTGTTTAAATGACGCGACCAAAGAGTCCTCATATATATATATATATCGTTTATTTACTATTTTTTTCATCATTTGTACCTGTTTAAGCATGTTCAAATTCGCACTAAGTACGACGCATATAACACCTAAAGGTATTTTGTATCTAGTTAAGCAGTTCTGTACAGTATGCACATAAAAAGATCTCCGAATTCATATTTATCGACTCTCAATACTGCTTGACTGAACAATAATGCGGGCTCTCAAGATAGTCTGTGTCTAAGCCAGAAAAATAAAAAATGATCATTTAATTGAAAGAAAATGTACAAATGGTAGAAAGCGAAGTTTGCGCTGGTCCTCCTGAACAACATTCTCGCTGGGCATTTTCGCAAAAATAACAAAGTTATTTTTGAAAATCAAGCGAGAAAATATAATAGAGTTTTGCTCTGATTACTGTGTACTGTTTTGAGACAGGGCTGTTAAAGCAATCATCACGAAAACATGCCTGTATAATTTTGAACCCCTTAAACCCCACTTTTATATAGTACAACTGGGGTTTAGAGAGGTATACATTATTTTCTTATTTCTGCTCAAAAACATAGATTGTGGGTACTCGTTAGAACCGCCTCGGCGAGGCGGTTCTAACGAGTATCCACAATCTATGTTTTGAGCAGAAATTTGAAAAAATATCAGAATCTTAATTTTTTATCTGAAAATTTTCAGTTTTTGGAGGTAAAATTTTCTATATATTTGAATAGGCGTGTTTTCGTAATATACTTTGTTCAACGTTTAAAATATAATTCAATTGTTTTGATATTCCTGTTATTTGGAAAATAAAATGTACAAGAAAGTTTCTTTGCCGTAACTGTTTTGACCACACAAAATATCGGATTATTATTGTTTAGGAGACAAACATAAACATTAGTGTTTGGATAGATCATGACAGACCCCATTACCAAGGAATGTCGAATGGCTTATCTTTAAAACTGATTTTTGTATCATAAAGATTGGTTTCTTTGCTACAATATCCTGATGAAAAACATATACAAGGTTTAGTGTCATGTAACAAAAGACAGAATGTCAACGGCACATTTCACAACAATGCTCAGAATATGCAGTCTTATCATGGCGACTGCTCTTCGCGTGTAGTCTACTTAATCGAGACTTCTTTCAGGCTACCAGGGAAGAGCCCGATCAGACTGTAAGAGTGCCCAAGGGCTCATTTGGTTAGCACGCACTACGTGTGTGGCAAGATGTCTTCTTTATTCATTTGAAGGCTATTTGTTTTATGTCTTTCCTTGTGTTAGTTCGTTCTTGTGTTTTTCAGTCCTTTTAGCATTGCGATTACCTCGCTTGGGGAAGAGAGAGCTAATCTTAGTGCTTTTCGTGCGTTTGTTCGATTTGCGCTTTTTTGGTTTTGTCTGCTTCCTCTTCCTCTTGTTGTCTGGGAAGGGCTGCGGTTTGTGATTATGGCACTCCCTGGACTTTTCTCTTACCTTTTTTCATTAGTTTTGTCGTTGTGAGTCCTATAATATAATCTAATATTTGTTTTGTGTAATTTTCAGAATCATTGCATGAAGACCAACCGTCCATTTTTACCCATCCACGTCGTTAAGGAAGGACCGAACTATGCCACTCTGGACATTGCCTTGTCCGCTTAAATATGGTTTCTGTGTGGCTACATAGCAACAGATGGCGATTTAGCAACAGGTGCCAGCTGCAGAGAAATGTGTACAATATGGACACTATTTGCATAAATAAACATATACAAAGACAGCGAATGCATTTCTATTCGAATTCTATGGCCGTGCCTTATTAATTAACCTCCTAAATTAGATTAGTCTACATGTTAGTGCTTTGTGTGTCTAGCTATTTCAGTTTCATCATAAGTGAATGTCATTAATTTACATGTGAGTTGACATTATAGTATTCCATGAGTAAAGGACTTCTTTGGTTGAGAGTAATTCTCGGAAATATGAAGGAAACTACAGATTATATTTGTATTTGCTGCAATGGCAAAACTGTTTGCAAACAATAACAATCAGGCCTTGTAAAATATACTCTACCTGAAAAAAAGCATATTCATAAAATAAATAGATAAATAAATATTTCTTCGTCAGTTTGGTTGTCTTTGCTTGCTGGAATTGCTGGATGACTGAATTTACCATATGTACAGTTGGGATTCAGTTTGTTGTATGATCATATCCAAGTCAAGATTACAACAAATTTTCTTCTTCACTTATAGATTTACAGTTTAGGTTACTTTGCATTCATCTGAGTGCAAACATTCTATCGATTTCTCTCGGTTTCTTTGGCTTGCAGCCTTCAGAAACGTTTTAAAAGAAAACAAACAAGAAAAAAACAAACAAACAAAACAAACAAAAAACATGAACCACATACTTCAATCATTTTTCGCATTATTGAGTTTCATTTTATGCTGGATTATGACCTACATTCCCCTTTAAATACATAATCGTATTCACTTTTTATCATTTCTATTTCTTTAATATATATTTACTCACCTGTTAAAGTTCTATAATGTCAATATATTTACTTGTTTTTTCTCCCAATATCATGTTCGAAAAGACTAATTTTGATAAGTGACAAAAAGGAAAGCCGGTTATTCATTAAACGTTCTAAAATTGTTTCGAGTGTACAAAGTATGAGTTTAGCCACAAGTGACTTCAGTTCTATAGCAATTATGCGAGCTAATCGGCTTCACTGTGTATTTAAGCAGTGCTTAACTACATTTTGAAACAAACAAACTAAGCATATAAATCATTTATATGCTTAGTTTGTTTGTTTCTTATACATTTATATAGATATTTTATATTTATTTAACTTTCTGGAAAGCACGCATTCATCATTTTTACCTGTCTTGTCATATTGATATAAAGTGTGCCTTTTTCAGTTTTCTGTGACAATATTTATTTTTCATTTTGTTTATTAAATTGCAATAAATAGTTAAATAAACAAATAAAATCATGAAACGTAGTTAATTTCTGTTACTTATATATATATATTTTAAATGTTTTTCGACTTACTATGATAGCATTCATTTATTTAGTTCGTTTTAATAACTCTTAAATCGGTATGTACTGATATTGTCAACAGCAAATGTAACTATATTATGTATCTGGTCAAAGAGGAAACTGTCCAACTGCTGCTATAGGCAGGGTAATCATATAATACATTTCATGAAGTTTGTAACAAACTAAACAATCTTCTTAAACTTGTCTTCAGCTTCGTTTAAGTATACTTTATTGCACAAGGTTGTTTCAGTTTGACTTGATATTTGCATCAAAATTCTATGAGAAACCACTGGACGAGAACGAAACTGAAGTGGCCAATCGACAAAATTCCATTAACATTATATAAAAGCAGTATGAGCTTACACAAAAAAAAACGCTTAGTCTAAAGTGTGCTAAGCGTAGACCAAGCTTTTTGTGAAAGCTAATACTTGGTTATAATAACGTTGAGCAGTTCGTGGAGTGAGATGACATTTTACTGTCAATCTTCAGTCAGCTTTAAAATTTATCATGTGCTAAGTGTAGACCAATTTTTTTTCGTGAAAGCTTATACAGTCGACTCTCGTTGTCTCGAAGTTCAAAGGACTCTCTGAAACACTTCGAGATATCCGTACTGCGACATATCAGATTTGTGGAACTGATAAAAACAATCGAACAACCACCTTTAACAGAATGAATATATAATTTGACTCCTAAGTTAGAGATATATTGAAAATATTGTGGAAAAGAGGAGAAATTAGGAACAATTTCTCCTCTTTTCCACAATACTTTGTCGCCTGTTGGTAGATCTCTGTGTTAAAACAGGGACCAGATTTTCACTTCAAGATAAGCGGTTGTTCGAGATAAGCGAGGTCGAGATAACGAGAATCGACTGTACTTGGTTATAATAACATAATCCATGGGAAATACCATTGGGGAAGTCTTATACTTTTCATCAAATACTTCCTGAGCAATGTAGAACATTAAGATTTCCTACGCACATAGAAAGATTCGATTCCAAAATGTTTGTTACATATTTTTTCTATATCTACGCGCGCGCGTGCGCGCATGACCGTGCGCGTGTGTGTAAAGTGTTCGGATTATAAGCCTATTCCTTTTTCCAGATCGCATTTCACATTGCAAAAGATGTAATTCTTTACAGAATGTAATGCTACACTGCGAGTCTGACTTACAGCCCCACAACACAAGCAGGGAATCTTACATGACTGTTAATACAAAATAGAAAGTTACACAGAGCCCCTGTGTGACTAATGATTAATTTTGTTTTCTTAACTTGTTGCGGAATTTAGGACAGAAGCCCAAACGCACAGATGTAAACCTATATCTTATGTTTTCAAACTTGGACCATAGATACATTCATGACTGCTTTCAAAACATGCTTGAAACATGCCAAATGCAACGAGGGCAACAACAATAAGACAGTTTAGTTGAAGTACTTTTAATCGTAGTTATGTCATAACCACTGTATGTCAGATGAATAAGTATAGTTTTCCTACAGAAGGTTTAGCAGATAAATTCGTATATATTCCAACGTTTTGACTTTTGGTTTTCATATCGCCATCTGTGTAGATAGTAATGTTACCCGATTTCGGGTATGCTCTCTAAACGGAACACCATGGAATATTTAATGTAACCATCAAATCGATATATATTCAAATTAACCATCGGGATTTAGTGGAACAAACTGAACTTTGGTATCATCGTAAGGCTCTTCTTGGATATCTTATATACAATTTTAGTGTGACTATCTAATCATCAGTGTCCATATGTTATCTTTAGCTATTTTCTATTGATCACATGTTGTTATGCCCTACAATGCCTGGATTAAATTCTGTCTTCAAGTAAGGGACGAATATGTTTGACTCGTGTGCATGGCTAAAATTTATTGTCTTAACATCATGTGATTGTCTCAATAGATATTAACAAAGAATGGACAACCGTAATAGTATCACATCACAAAACAATAGTGTTAATCAACAGGAAGCGGCATTAGTCGCAGAAATTTTCCTAAACTGTTCGGGTTAAGGGACTTGATTGCACAAAATTTAGTTATTGACAAAACTGTGTTCACTGGCCAGCTTGCATATAACGATTATATAACGTCGGATAAACGTCGATGCAATGTAATGACATTGCATCGACGTATATGTTACATTGTATTAATTCCATTTGTTGGGTGGCTACAAAGTAACAAGGAAATAATAACACTTTTGTACCATTTTCACATCTGAATTACGTCATCACTAAGTGCCAAGTAAAATGTACGGCTAAAGGATTAGTGCAGTGTACACGCTATAAACAATTATAACAATTTTGTTAATGGCTATTCCTTCTTTTACAAAAGGATTTCTAGACATACGCAAATATTGAAGTATTTACGAAACAGAACATAATGTGTTTTCGGCTTCGAAAATGCTACTTCCATCTCAGCAGGCACATGACGTTTATACAAAGTCCCATTAACGTCGAAGCCACGTCATTACATTGGATCGACGTTAAAGATACGTTTAAAGAACAGCATGTTGTATCGATGTAACGCGACGTTATATAAACCTCATGACGTTGCACTGACGTTAATGCGGCGTTGTATAAACGCCATGTTCCAGCTCAGATAATACTACAGCCTATTACCTGAACTACCAACTTATACTTATACTAGTGCCTCAGCTTATTTTTGATTTATTCGAAAATGCTACGATGTGTTAGCAGTTTTGCCAAATACACCATTGATAATTAATTGTCATTATTGCATAAAAAGCAGTGTCGCATGTTATTAACAGCCGTGCATTAACCGGCGGAAAGCCGTGTATTAACAATGCAATTCACGCGCTGTTATCTCACGGCTACGCAACTTTCAATATGATCGTACCGGGGCCACAGATTTACTGCCATTACGAGGTGTGTACTGCCCGGTCCTAGAACGAGCATAGTCCGTGGTAATTGCGTTCGCGAGACCTCGGTGAAAAGGCGAAACAAAATAGTGCAAGAAATAACGCGAAATGTAGCAAATGTTTTCGGTTTTTATACAATAATAGCGATAGAATGTGGTTTTTCAATGCATTAACATTCGCCAGGTCCCTAGGGAGGTGTTGAAAACCGCAGCCTCCGGCCTCGGTTTTCAACACCTCCCTCGGGACCTGGCGAATGCTAATGTATGAAACACCATGTTTGATCCCTATAATAAATAAAACCTGTAAATATTGCACTTTGAAACCAAACGTATAAACGGGCGATAATCGGAGTCTCGGTTTCATTTAGGCATTTCATATGACAAGAAAGTAGTTGGCAAGGCTGCATACGTACCTTGGTACCGACTCAGTGGACCTCGATTTTCCGAGATACCAGAATGGGCTCAGTGGTCTCAATGAGTTTTAGTTCTCACTCTAGAATTCTTACTTCCTACTGTACTGTCTTATTTGCTTCGGAATCATTTAGCCCATTTTAGGAGCCTTTAAAAATGAAGCTCAGCGCAAGTATACTCCAGAACTGCTTTTGAAGAGTGTCAATAAATCCGAGACTCCCATTTTCTGTCTAGTATGTGTTTTGTTTCTACCTTTTCACTTCCAACTAACGACTGCCCAGTTCCGAACCGCTACAACTCACTAGCTATTTTCGACCACTCCCACCAGACATCTCATATCCACTTAATACCCCCTCGTTTATGCATTATGAAAACTTTAAACTATGACATGGAAAGGGGTGAGGAGGGTGGGGAGCATAAGAAGAAGGAAGTGGGAAATCAAAAGTGCGAAGTCAAAAAATAGGAAGTAAGAAGTCAGAAGTAGGAAGTGAGAAGTCGGAATGCAAGTAGGAAGTAGAAAGTCGGGAGTGAAAACATCGTATTCCCAACCTCCAACTGCCTACTTCGGTTTTATATTTTCGTATGTCCCACTTCCAACTTCTGACTTCCAATTTCAGACATCTCATTTCCCATTTCTTACCTGCATATGAAAATGAACTTAGAAGTGGGCAGTTGGAAGATAGAAGCTAGGAAGTGAGAAGAATATAGTTATCACAGGACGTTCATAGATATTTATTACCTCCCGACCTTGTTTGCAAAGTCTTATTTACTACTTAGTCATGAAACGAGCGAATATGTTTTAGAAAAAGAAATTATAAACGTATACATTACCTCATGTGTGCTGAGGAACCTTGCTTGTCATAAATTGAAATATCAGTCTCTATTCAATGTCGATATGAGAAATTCAATCAAACCTTCTTCTCCATGACAATAATATTGATGTGCAATTCACGAAAAGGGTCCATGTGTAATGTGCGGAAAACGCAATAAAAGGTAAGAGAAAAGTCCAGGGAGTGCCACAATCACAAACCGCAGCCCTCCCCAGACCCCAAGAGGAAGAGGAAACCGACAAATCCAAACAAGCACAAACGAACAAACGTACGAAAAGCACTAAGATTAGCTCTCTCTTCCCCAAGCGAGGTAATCGCAATACTAAAAGGACTGAAAAACACAAGTACAAAATGACACACGGAAAGACATACAACAAATCGCCTCGTAGAATAAACCACAAAGCAACAAAGAGTAAGACTAACACCGGGACCACCGCCTTAGAACGGTCAGTACAGCAAACCACCGGGGGGTGGGGGGGGGGGTTTAAAGCACTTTTACAGCTAGCTAACTTCACCCTGGGTCCCGATGCTACTCTTAATACAGAAACTCATAAAAATTCGGTTCGCATAAAGGCTCCCAACTCAGTCAATGCATCAAAGCGAAAACATAAAAATCAAATTAATCACTATAATAAACAAAGACGAGTACTCATGGCTGATTCTACTGTATGCCAGAGTAAATGAAAACCAATAGTTGAACCACGGCGGGCCAATCCAAAGACATATCGTCAAGCCCCAACCCACTGGTTAAAGTTTTACAAGAGGCCGTCATTGAGTCTTAGGCCCGAACCGCCGTGATCAGCCTGCGCATTCGGGGCCTTCGTTGACTGTTTACAAAATCAATGGATACAAGTGTATATGTCACGAACATATGGCATAAGGGCCTTTCTCCCACGATGCGCATAATTTAATAACATTTCAATTTAAATTATGTCCTGTACATAGTTTAAAACTGAAATAAAAGTTGTGGATCATCACGAAAACATACCTATATAATGTTGACCGCCTTAAACACCACTTTTATATAGTAAACTGGGGTCAACAGGAGTATACCTTATTTTTCTTATTTCTGCTCAAAAACATAAACTGTTGGTACTCGTTAGAACCGCCTCGCCGAGGCGGTTCTAACGAGTACCCACAATCTATGTTTTGAGCAGAAATATGAAAAACATCAGAATTTTTATCCGGAAATTTTCATTTCTTTTTTGGTTGTAAAATTTTCAGTATATTTGGATAGGCTTGTTTTCGTTATGGATACACTTTCAGGGGAGAGTATTCAACATTAATAAACTCTTTGGACAGGTTCATTTTCAATAGATGGAATGTCTGGTTAGGTTAGTTTTTGTTAAGGACACTGAGTGCTCAAGGTGAGCTAATATGATCACTCTGTGTCCATCGTCCGTCCGTCTGTCGTACGTCGTCCGCCGTCAACATTTTCCATTTGCACTCTTTAGAGGTCACACACTCTCTAGAGGACATCGTTTTGTTTCACACTTCATGCAACTTTACCAGTATGTTTGTCTTGATAAGATCTCGGCCAAGTTCGATTATGGGTCCTTGGGTCACAAACTATGTCACTAGGTCATGTTTTTAAAATATTATGTGCACTCGAGGTCCTAATACTACAATCTTCATGAACCTTCATCAGAATGTCTACCTTGAAAATATCTCAGCCAAGTTTGAAAATGGGTTATGTGGGGTCAAAATCTAGAACAAATGTCTTTAAAATCTTCCTTTCTGTGCGCTGTAGAGACCATCACTTGTGTGAAACGCCAATATTAAATTGGCAAATTTGTTAGCTCATGTGAGCGATATAGGACCGTCATTGTCCTCTTGTTATTACCAGATTTTACTGAAATTCCTATATTCAATGGAAACAATATAGACTCTGACCAGACGCCGCCTTCTGTGGCGTCTGGTCTGTCTCTACACTGTTTGCAAATGCCCCTCATACTGGACGCTAGGTATAAATGGGCTAAGGAGTAAAGCTGAACTGAAATCTTGAATTTGTCTAGACAAGGGCACATGTTGAGCTTTTTACTTTTATCTTAAGAGCTGTATGGTCAGCAATACAGGAATTCGAGAGTGGAGTAGACTGAACTGAAGTACCATTCTCTGTATTCTGTCTAACGAGGTGCTCATAAGAATTTGGGGAATTCAAATTCGTAGCCGCAATAACGGTACTTTGTACTGAGGTATCATTCTTAGAAGTTTGTCTTTTAATTGGAAAGTGGAGGAATTCGTCCTTTGGCTCCTTGACAAATTTTAATTTTGAGCCAATCAGAAAGTATGTTGACATTTTCCCCTTTCCTTTGACGTCAATTTCACCACGTGACCGGAAGATGAAATCGTCGTATTCGGACAGATGCCTGCAAATAAAATACAAAGCAAGAACATGCAATGTTCACAAAACATTAGATTACAGATATATTATATTCATATACGAAAATGAAGTGCATTATAATGTCTATGTTGTGTCTCTTCTACTTCTGTTTATTCGGGATGGCAAGGTCAAATCGCTTATCATTTGTGTGGAGAATACATTGAAACCTTGCAATGCAAATGTACCACATAGTTGTAAACCCCTTCGGTTACAATTTAAGTTATAGTCACCATAAGTTATATGCATCTACCAATGTGTTGTAGAGCGTATAAAATCAAGTAATCTTTTGAACGAATTATAGAGTTTCTGTACCGCTCCTTTGCGCAAGTTAAGCTGGGTATTTACGTTTCACATAACCTTAATTTTCCTGTAATAATATCATAGCTTAATTAATCATATTCCTATCTAAGGCCATATGCTAATAATGTTCCGATCCAGAGTTAGAAATGCACCTACACCCTAACGCACGAGTACGCAAAGCGGCGAACCCTCGGAAATGATCTAGCCAACTGGAAGTTAACACATGACTGATCCATTTGAGCTGCAATGTCCGAAAACGTTCCTTCGGACGTGTGCGCCCGGCAAAGATTCAGATCAGCCTGCGCATTCCATTCGCGCAGTCTGATCAGAATCTTCAACGAGCGCAATTTAGATAGCCAAAGATTGAAACATTCTTTATGTGGGCAACGAAAACTGACCAGATGCGCGGATCTGCTGGCTGATTTGAGTCTTCCTTGGATGCACATGTCAGACAGTTCGTTTTCTCGCATTGTGACTCATTTGTCTGGTGCAGCGTGCAATTCTGTTTACTGTGTTAAATGTGCAGCATAATCAACCCAGTCATGCTTGATAGAAATAACTGAAGCAAAACAGTTGACGGATTTATACTTGTAAAATACCGGGACTGTCATTTCTGCAGTTTTTCCCTACATACCAAGATAGAAGCAACAGTGTAAATTTCCAAGAAAAATAGAATAATTATCGTTAAAATGATTAGGAAACTATCCAGCCAATTCATTTGTTTCCATTACGAAAACACGCCTATTCAAATATATTGAAAATTTTACAAGCAAAAAAGGAAAATTTTCAGATAAAAAATTCTGATATTTTTCATATTTCTGCCCAAAACATAGATTGTGGGTACTCGTTAGAACCGCCTCGGCGAGGCGGTTCTAACGAGTACCCACAATCTATGTTTTGTGCAGAAATAAGAAAAATAATGCATGCCCCTGTAAATCCCAGTTTTACTATATAAAAGTGGGGTTTAAGGGGGTCAAAATTATATAGGTATATTTTCGTGATGCTGTGCTAACCTTATGTATGCTTATGGAAAACAGACAGGAAACAAATTTAAAGTTTTGTCCCAGATTAATGGGCTTGATTTGAGAATTCAAACACAATGTCAGGGTAATGTAGGGTGAAACATACTTGAAAACAGCGAGTTATTGTTCAAGATATGTTCCACCCATTTATTGTGTAGGTCCCGAAATATATTAAGGCGTAATAATAATAATATTAAGATGTAAATGCCAAACAGCCGTTTAGTCTATATTTAGAATAATCTTATAATTATTTTAGTCATACTCTTAATTAAAGATTCAACTGCACGGTCCTTTCAAGATCACTGAACCAATGAGAAAAAAAATCCATTAAAGCATGAGCTGCTTGTTTTCTGAGGGCAACTGGTCAAACCTTGGTTTACTGAGTGTTGTTGTTTACTATCAATTGTCCAAGCTATCGATATAAGAATCGGGATTTCAAATTATGGGACTTTCGCTCTGTCAGCAAAAATATAAGCATATATGCATATGCCATATTTAATGGTCAAAGTTTTAACGATCCGTTAACTAAAGACATAGTTAGTTTTGAACAACTGGACCCTGATCTTCGTTGGGTGCCCGGCAAGGCTGTGCTTCGTGATTGTTGAATTTCCTGAGTACCTGTACTTATATTTTTGCATCTTTGGCTATGGAGTACACCCAGTGAAGATTTTGATCACTCTGAATCTTCGCTAGGCGCACATGTTCAAAAGTACGTTTTCTGACGTTGCTGCTCATATTTAACCCATTTATGCCGAGTGTATTCTTCTACTTTTACTCTTTGGACAGGTACATTTCCTATATAAAGGGTGTCTGGTTTGTTATTATTATTGTCATGTTTTGTAGAAAGATCTGAACTTAATGCAAACCGTGTGCAGAACGCGGCGTCTGATCTGGGTCTACACTGTTTGCCAATGTCCCATTTATGGGACGCTAGGCATAAATGAGTTAAGCAAAAGGTGTAAGAAGACAAGGAAAAGTGCTGTATATATATATATATATATATATATATATATATATATATATATATATATATATATATATATATATATATATATATATATGCATGTATCTAATGCTGTCATTGTTCTAAATACACGGTTTCAATATTAATAAATACAATAATTCATAGATAGATCCGAGTCCTACCCCACCACCCCCGCCCTCATATAAATGTGGTCAATACTTACTTGCACAATGTTATCTTAATGGTTAATAAGAATGTGACCAGGTCACTGGTCTACAAAATATACTCCCCAGATCAAACATTACCTTAGCAGTGATAAGATATATTGAAGACCCCGTACTTCATCACAGTGCACAGTTTTATTTTTTATTTTCCTTGGGATCAAGCTTCAAATCTGGTATTCTGGAATTTCATCAAAGCTGATGCTAGGGGACGTACGCAGACCTGCAAACTACATAGCTGCCATAAAAAGAGTCTTAATGAAACCGAGACTATGAATTTTTGTTCTTTGATGTTTTTTTTTATTTGTTTTCATTTAACGCCGATGTCAGTTTGTTTTTTATTTTCGTCCACCTTTTGTTTTGATAAATCTGTCTGTGTTAGTAAAATATGAGCACCCGTTCTAAATGTAAATAGTAAAACGTCTATGATACGATACTATTTGCATAGATGTGTGAAAATAATGTAGTGGTGGTAAACTGCGGGTATTATTCCAAATATTAAGGTCGGTTCCCTTATTGTTATTGAGATGTATATATTTGGGGAAACATCCTCAGATGAGAAAAAAAAAAAAGAAACAACTTTGTGACAAACTGACCTAATCGCCACAGGTTAACACGGGTGAAACAGCACGTTGAAAAAGTCAGTTGACTATGATTAAGTAATGAAGATCAAGGTCAAATATTTCTTTACTTGCAACTGTAACTGGGTAGCAGGTATGATGACACTCTCTCTGAAAGTTTGAGAGAATCTGACTTATCATAAAGTCAGCAGATACCTGTGAAAGTCAAATTTAGCAATGTGATTTCAGGTGGACATCCTCAGATATTAGGGACGTAGACCGGAAAAGGACGCGCCTATGACGCTCTGATAGTTTTAAAAGATTCCGTCACTAGGCATTATAGTCAATTAACTCCATTTTAAGGAACTTGGGGAATAATAAGACCACAGATACCCATGTCGGTATGATCAAGGCACGGTACTAACTGTAACCCAAACTTACAAAAAGCGTAAAAGAGTAGCATTTCTATTGAGTGTATGTCTGTGATTTATATGTTTGTGAATGCTATTAGAAAAAAAAAAGAAGTTGATGTGGTCGAAGACGGGTACCACGCCGAAATGTACCGATAAAAGTAGCAATCATAGAATTGTGGTGTTTATATGCTTATATCTTTATATAACTATATCACGGGTTCATTTTGTGATTTTCTGTTGCTCCAGTATTCCAGTGGTGTTGTTTGACAACCCAGGAATTCCCAAGCTTCTCAATACGTCGTTTCGGTTGAGTCCTCACCTTTGGTTAACGGGAAGTGTCAATAAGCAGTGCTTATTAGTTACTCCACGCAAGGTAATGACTGCCTTAGCATATTTGCTTCAGGTTGTATGTGGTTGAGAAAACCAATACATACATACATACATACAGACGGACATATGGATAGACATAAATGGCGAAGTTAAAAGGGCAATTGCAATTATTTATTCAAAAAATGAATTTTCAAGTGGCAAGCTTCTTCATGTACATGTTCAATATGTCTTCAATGAATCCACAATGTATTAGAATTTGTCAAGGAATTCTTTGGGCCAAACTGATTTCACCACGCATGCTCTATATCAGCAGCACTATCTCGGAGCATACAAACCCCAGGTAGTCAAGAATTACAAAAAAAACATAAAAAAAACAAAAAACAAAACAACAACAACAAAAAAAAAAAAACAAACAAAACAAACAAACAAAAAAAAAAAAAAAAAAAAAAAGAAAAAAAAAAAAAAAAAGCCGGCTAAGTGGAAAAAGCTGTTGTTTGACGAATTTTTTTTTCAATAATCCCAAAAGAAATGAAATATTGTTTGTTTGTGTTGAGGTTTTACGGCCCAGTCAACCCAGTGTCGAGCGCGGTCAGTTTACCTAACCACACGTTTACTGGGCAGGCTTAGTCCTCTAAGCGGTTAACCAGTATTGTGCACATTCTTTCGCAAGAAACTGACAACTGCCCTACTTGAATCAGCGGAAGGGAGAGAATGACCGTAGAAAATATTTCAAGATCAGTCTCCACGAAAGAATGTTGCCGACCTCGGCGGGTGTTGAACCCGCGACCTCCTGGTCTCAAAAATGCCTTGTCAAGAATTACAAACGGAAATAAGTCTAAAGTAATTAACCCCTAGGAAGATAAGAAACAGAAGCCAAAATGTAACGGACGAACGGACAGGCGGACGGACGGATGGACAACGTGAAAACAGTATACCCCCGAACACAGTTTGCGGGGGCTATAATTATAGGCTTTATCTGTGATTTATTTGTTGCCCGTACTGATTCATGGATGAGTTAGAAGACCTCCACACAGAGCGAACAAATCTATGTTTTACCACTATGGAAGCTGAGGGCGAGGGTTGGGATTCCGTAAAGCTAGCTTAAGCCCCCAAGTAATTCATTACTGGCCGTTCCAAGGAGGTACTTTCGTTGTGGTACTTTTGTTAATTGTTATGTAGTGTTTCACATTCTAATGTTTCTCTTAACTATATGTAAGTTTAAGACATATTCAGTAAAGTTTGGGTAACAGAGGGGATAGATGTGGGTCTGATCGTATCAGTCTCTGAGTATATCTATTTACTTTATACATTTCAAATGTAAACACATGACTGTGTGCAATCATATAAACCTCAAATAACAAACGGAACCCATCAACTGTACAGTGTACATATACTTTTCAACAAAATATGTCCAATTAGAGACTTAGAAGACTGTTTTTATTTTGTAAACTTCACTGTGTAAAAAAGGTAAGAGAAAAATCCAGGGAGTGCCACAATCACAAACCGCAGCCCTTCCCAGATCCCAAGAGGAAGAGGAAACCGACAAATCTAAACAAGCACAAACCGAATAAACGTACGAAAAGCACTAAGATTAGCTCTCTTATCCCCAAGCGAGGTAATCGCAATACTAAAAGGACTGAAAAACACAAGAACAAAATAACACACGGAAGACATACAACAAATCGCCTCGTAGAATAAACCACAAAGCAACAAAGAGTAAGACTAACACCGGGACCGCCGCCTTAGAACGGTCAGTAGAGCAAACCACCGGGGGGTTTAAAGCACTTTTACAGCTAAATTTGATTGGCTCAAACATCAAGATGATTTGTCGCTTTAGATTCTTTATGACTGCGTTTATTTTTCTTAAGGGTAATCTTTTCTTAAGTGTAATCTTTTCAAGAACTTGTTGAAATGTGTTTCTTCTTTCTCGTTGAAATGTGTTTCTTGCTTCTCTTTTAAAGCATATATTGTGGTACGCATTTAATTCCTCCCACCAAGGAGATTATTATGCGTCCTATTAGCATATATGTATATGGATTAATTAACAAAAACTAGATATTGTTACATTTAAGTCTAGGACTGAGGAGAATATAAATCATTCGCGATATGTCAGGCTGGATCCATGTAGAAATAAGACATTAATAAAACAAAGCTTACTTGTGAGTTGTGGGACTAATATGAATTCTTCCCGGGATCCCATGTGATTCCATTCTTGATGCAGTATTCACAGTATCACCGAATAAGCAATAGCGAGGCATTTTGATTCCTACCACGCCAGCAACCACAGGCCCTGTGTGTACTCCAACTCTAATCTGAAAATATGTGGGCCAAAAATGATTTTTACAGCTACAGATGCAAGTTATTCTAATGCACTTGCGTTTGTAACGCGACGTCCGATTGGATAACGTCAAAAATTTGCGACGGTATATTCTGCGATATACTGCCGCAAATCCGACGTCATCACGTAACGTCGCTTCTTACTGGCTGGCATTTGGTTTTACGCAGCTCATAGCACTTGTCGTTTTGTGCAAATAGTACATTTTTTCAATAGAAAAAAATAAATAAATGCATTAGAATGGGGATAACTGCGTCAAATTTGTCATTTGTGGAGGTAAATCGGCGGTTTTACGGTCGGAAATTTCGTTTTACGGTGACGCGTCAGCGTCGCCGTAAAACGAAATTTCCGACCGTAAAACGCGTCGCCGTAAAACGAAATTTCCGACCGTAAAACCGCCGATTTACCTCCACAAATGACAAATTTGAAAGCAGTTATCCTCTAATTATACTCTAGTGGCTCCTATGACATATGAAAGTCTACATTGCCGGAAACATGGCCTTCTCTGTTCTTCAATATATTCTTCAGTATCAGTTTATTCTATAAGAGGGAAAAGAAGGACGTGATCACAATGTGCGAATGCTGATATCTTAGAAGTTAAAATGGCGACCCTGTCCTACATATAAGTAGACATAAAAGTAATTGCCTGTACAGTAAAACATTTATATAGGCTGATGTTTCCTACTAATCGGGGAGTTTAGAAAATTAATTAAGGCCATTGATAAGGCTGAATGAAGCTAGTCTGATCCAAAATAACTTGTCACTGCAGGTTATTTTCGATTTTTGTGCGAATATGTTCATTGCTCTAAAGTGCCATTACATTTAGATTCTATTGATTCATTAATTCGCAAGTATATCTATACTTTAGAACGTTCTCTCTCTCTCTCTCTCTCTCTCTCTCTCTCTCTCTCTCTAAAGTACAAAACTGTTTGTACAAATTACAAGGACGCGTGACTGTTTTGCTATGAATTCGTTTTGTCATTCATAAATTCCTCAAAATAGGCATGAGATATTTGGAAAAAAATGTGTTTAAAATCCAGAGAAAACAAACATAAAATTAGTAATCTTGTTACGGTTTAGCAGGATTATCTATTCGAAGGAATCAGTCAAAAATATATTTATTCCAGATCAGATACAACAATATTCTCATTGCAGTTTATGCTGCAACGAACTGGTGATATTTATCCAAATTTAATTGAAAAGAGAAATTAGACGTTGAATAAGTCTGTATAGACTCGACTTGCTTGTGTTTTGCATCGGACACGGAAACAACAATAAATCGAGGTTACGTAAGTGTTTTTATCACTATGATAATTATAAAACTTTGTTAATAAATCTGCCAAACATCATATACAATGCACTCGAAGATGGCAAAGCAATGAAAAACTAAAAGAACAAGGAAAAGGTAGACAGCTGAGCTTCCACACGCAGGAATGCCCCCGACCCCATCACTCCGTCCCCTACGCTCCCGGGTAGTTTTATTTTATTCGCAGTTCCAAGACGTTTCCTCTGCTGCAGTTCTTCTTTGTTCATGTGCCAGTAGGTTCATATGTAACGTTTGCTTTGCCATTATTTGTTCCTTATCTCTCCTTCTCGTAGTGCCTCGGGAAGACTGCACTTCGTGATTGTGGCATTTCCTGGATATCTTCACGTTATTTTTGTATTTTAGATTTGTTAGAGCGGATATTAAGCGAAATTTAAAAGAGAAATAGCTCTGACTGGAAAATGTTCACTTCCCTTACCGCTGTGTATTTTTTTTCCAGTAAAGGAAAGAATTTTTTGCTCACTCTGTATACATTTTATGCACAGGATTTAAGGATTAGAAAACTAAATTCAAGCAAAAGCGGGGTCTTTTTGAACAACTAGTGGATAAAATTGCCGGGTGTATCCCTTCTCCTTAAGTACATAGAAGTTTAAGGCCCGTATTGAACTAAACACCTTAGAAGATACAAATGTGCTGTAGCCTTTTGAGGTCGAGCGTTTAAAAGAAAGACTCAGCTCTTCCATTTTACATAGCAACACTTTATTTATTCCAAATTTTTTGGTTGTCTTATCCAAAAAGAAATATTCACTTACTGTGACATTTTCGGTTCTCATCGAGAACCATCATCAGATTGTAATCATGACCTCGAGACTGTCACGGTAAGTGAAAATTCCTTTTTGGATTAGACAACCAGAAAAATGTCGGATAATGTAATAATCTATCCTAATGAACCTATTTTGTGAAATACTTCATTTAGTTCACTCACGTATTAACCCTTTCAGCCCTGCAGACTAAACTGATACTTATGCAAACATTGTAGATCCAGATAAGACGGCTCGTCACGAGATATCTCATCAGGATATACACTGTTGTATACACTGATATACACTATACATTCAGTGGAGCGCTGTGGTGCAGTGGTAAAGCATCGGACTCGAGATCGAGAGGTACCGGGTTCGATCCCCACTCAAGTGTTGTTTCCTTGAGCAAGAGACTTTATCCACATTGCTTAGTACTGGTTTCTACCCAGGAAAAGAGAGGGCCACATGGAAGATTAGTACTAGTTTACTAAATGTGTTACCCTCTATAAATAAAGTCGATTATTATTATTATTATTATTATTATTATTACTGTTCGCCATTCTGTGTACGATTTTGTCCAAATTCAAAGATGAAAGAGTCCACTTCAGAAACTCAAGGATGAAAGGGTTAAACACAGAGGAGAAACATATCGTTAAAACTGAAACAATGTCACAGACGAGTAATTACATTAATGTGTTATAGAACGCGGCTAATTGATCATAATTATCTAGAGACTAAATGCTTTCAGACAATAGTCATGAAAACAATACATAGTATACTCTACTCAATAACCTGCAATGGTTTCCCTGTCACAGGTGATTGAACTTGACTGGCCTCGCATATCATATCAAGTGCAAAGTTTGCTACCGGTCGCGCATGCGTTGTTGTTTTGATTGGCACTCCACTTACAATCATATAAGCATCTCCGATCGTTTCTACCTTCAAAAATAAGAAAATATATATACAATTAAATCATATTTGCAGGCTTGTAACTACCTTGTCACACTAACTGATCAGATACATTTCTTGATCGTATTGAAGACAACTTTAAATGGGAAGTTTCCCTTTACTTGGCTTGTAATATAAACAAATGTTTTCAACTTCATCAGAGGATCTAAACATTAGACTTTATGGTCTTATCGAAATGTTTCTGATGCTCTTCACTATCTTCTCGATAATATCTTTGTTAGAGTTGTACTAAATCATGTAGGCAAAGTATGTGTATTTCGATGGGGCCTTATATTGCCTCGCTTGTTGCTGATTTGTTTCTGTTTTGTTACGAGAAAGACCTAATGTTGCCTCGCTCTTCCGAAACCCGAACCAATGCTACTGAACCATTTAATTTAACTTATAGACTTGCTTAATATTGATAGTATATATTTTGATAAATGGTAAGAAACATGTCTCCTAAAGACAAACGAAACTTTTTTGATTTTGACATTGTTAATTATCCATTTCTAGACGGTGACGTTCCACGTATTACGTCATTTGATGTAAAATTATCTAAGCGCATTCGTTTTGCCAGAGCATCTATAACGATATTGATTTTAATGGACAATAATGTTATTGACTTTAAATAACAACTGCTAAACTTCTAAAACAAAGATATCGCATCTATAATTTTATTGACTTTATTCAACTGTTAAACTTCTAAAAAAAAGATATCGGTATCATTAATGTCGCAAAAACATTTAAAAAAACGTCGACATACAGAATTAATTTCTATGTATAATGTTAGCTCGGAATCCGAGTTTCATGCTGATTATGTTTATAAACAGGAGCATTATTGGTCATCCTGTTTTTTTCTGACCAGTTAAAACATATCATTAATAGTTATAAAACTGATAGGAAAGAATGTAGATGTTATACGATTTACTGAATGCTAAGTATTTATTACAATAAAGATTAACAGCTTTGCTATCCTCTTTAATTGCACAAGGCAGGAATTAATAATGAAATCCTTGCCGGACATTTAAATATTTGGTCCCGGAATTTAGTCCCGGCTTTCTCTGATTAATCACGGCAAATACCACTACCCGAGAATTGGCGAGAAGTTTCCACGCGACAGCAGGCCGTTTCTTTTGAAAATTTCCATTGTTTAGAAAACTTTTTAATTATGTGGCAATTTGGCACCAAGTAAAAATATCATGGGCTCTGTTTTCCAACATTCAAACAACCACACTAAAGCCGCTTCACCACAGCCTGCGTTTGGTCAGGCACATATAAGATAGGTTGGGAACCGACCTGACAACACCCTTACACATATTCATATGCACCCGAGCCTTCCACGCCTCAGCTCCGCCCAACCCTTCCTAACTTAAACTCTCCTACATCATCGAGAACTTTCGATGATTGGTAGATTAATTTGGTATTTCGTTAGACCTTGGTTGTGGATTTTCTATTTGAACTATATTATGTTACGGGCTTATGCTCTTTAAGCAAAAAAAGCTTTGTTTTATTTGGCGAAGTGGCGCTTTGTCTAACAAAATATTGTTTGATTTCACGTTATAGATCGTTTTGTTTGTAGCATTTCTTTACTTTTTTTCTATCTTTGAGTTTATTATTTGAAAGAAGTACTATTTTATTTGACAGTTATTTCATTTGAAATTGCTTAAGTTGATTTCGATTGTTTTGTTCCGTACGATCCCTTCCACTAATTCAAGAAGGGAAGTTGTCAGTTTCTGGTGAAAGAATGTGCAAAAATAGTTGTTAACCCTTTAGAGAACTAAGTCTGCCCAGGAAAAGTGGGGTTAAGTAAACTGACCGGCTCGACATGGTCCTAATTGGTTGACTAGGCAGTAAAGCCTCAACTCAAACAATCTTATGTAGCTTTATTAAGTGCAAAAAGTGTTAAGTGTTCATATAACTAGGTTTAATTAAGCTCCCCAACAGTTTTACGGTATTTCTGCTCAGTGTTTCGTTTTGTTCATGCTGTTTTCATTAGTCTAAAAGTGCTGTTCTTTGATGATGTTTCGTGTAATTCTAAATTTATGCCGCGCGTTGGGATGACTGTGTATAGTATACACTACTACCGCTACGAATATGCATTTATTTAATATTTGCAAAAAAAAAACAACAAAAAAACAAAACAAAAACAAAACAAAACAAAAAAAACAAACAAACAAAAAAAAAAAACAACAACAAAAACAACAACAAAAACAACAACAAAAAAACAGCACACAGCAAATAATGATACCCAGGGAATGTCGCAATCACGAAACACAGCCCTCCAAGCCTGATTGTCGCATCTGCGTTTGCATTGGCGAATTAGGCGTGTCAATTTTTCATCCGTTTGTTCATTCGTTCGTCAGTGTACTATCGTCCACCCTAGCGTCAACCCTAGTGTCCACCTTAGCGACCACCCCTAAATGCAGTTGGAAACGTTTGAAATATTTTAATGATACTTGGTAATAGAAAAGGACAAGGCTGAGTGTCTTGTACAAGAATGACAACTCTCATTTTTTTTATTTTCAGTTATCCCCCCTTTTATATAGACTATTTTTCATTTTCTGTCTGTCTCTCTGAAACTAAAATATTTAATGATACTTGGTAGGATTATAGAATAGGGCGAAGCGGAGTATCGTGTACAAGAATGACCACTTTCACGCTTTTTTCCAGTTATCCCCCTTGAATATCGACTTTTTTTTCTCGTTTTCAGAATATAACTCATTAGCCTTTTTTGAAGATTCTTATGATACTTGGTAGGGTTATTGAATAAAACAAGGCAGAGTGTCATATAAAATTAACAACGAGAACGTAACGTCATGATAAGGTGATAATGTTCCGTGCACAATAGACTACTGACGTACTTACCAGTTAAATAGTCATGATCTGTGAATACCCTGATGGCACCAGTACCTAAGCTGTCCTGTTTTGGTTTTAATGCATAAATGAATATTTTTTTCTTTTGCTCATCGTAATGTTACACTGTCCGTGTACATCTTATAAAACACAAAATAATTAATTGAGGACTAATGAAATAAACAAGAGGCTGTTGTCACAGAGAACGCCAAGACCACTAAGGTCTATTTTGCACGGAACGTTACCATAACGTTACACTGTCGTTTTTAGGAAATGCACTCAATGTTATCATGACGTTACACTGTTGTTTCTAGGGAATACACTCAATGTCTTCTTGAATATCTGTACTAATCAGTAAAATCGCGGTAGAATATTAAATTACAGAATACTGTGGGAATATTTTGCCATTCTGTGAATGATCGAGGCAATTACAATTAATCGTTTTTAGGAAATGCACTCAATGTTATCATGACGTTACACTGTTGTTTCTAGGGAATACACTCAATGTCTTCTTGAATATCTGTACTAATCAGTAAAATCGCGGTAGAATATTAAATTACAGAATACTGTGGGAATATTTTGCCATTCTGTGATTGATCGAGGCAATTACAATTAATAAAAACGAAGTATGCTTTTATTCAGAAAATAAGAAAAAAAAGTTCACAAAAGCATGATTAAATGTTCCTCTCATGAAATCATCTGCTGATCTTGCTTTAAAGTGTAATCGTATTAGGAGGATATTTTATTACCGGTTTCTACAGTAGTTTTAAAAACGCACAGTGTGGTAATTAGGTCGAATACGGTAGAATTTTACACTGACATTTCTCAGGACTTAAGTTGCAAAAATCATTATCAGACGACAACAGTATACGTTTATTCTTCCGTAATTTGCCCTTATTTGATGTGGCATCGACTTCCATCCATTTACGACCCTTATGACTCTCAGAAGGACTTTTAATCTGAAATGTTCAAACTGATATCAACGGAAAACTCTTAAACCTATTGATCTGACAGTTTACACAAACGTTAAACTCACTTAAAACAGTTTAAATCAAACAAAAGGAAGTTGATAGACGAGCCTGATTTCAGTTTCAAGGCTAACTGGCAAATAATAATTATCTGAGAACAATCTTAGACCATTACTGAGTCAGGATTTATGTTCAATTATCGAAAAGTGCCAATCAAGGCAGTGAATAATTAAATATGTAAAATAGTGCCAAGGCCGAAGAGATTTTTTGTGGGTGTGCGGCTGCTAAATCATTTTGAAAAGCTATTATGCTATTAATTAATTATTATACTTATACTGTCATCTTGATTATGGCTATCATACTTGAAAGTATGCTTTAATATAAATACAATAGTTGAATATGTCTCAGCATTTTTGACGCGATTCACAATATTTTCAGTTGTTCCGAAGAAAGCAGTATTACCAACAATGTTTCTAAATTTATAGACTAAGTCGCCATAAAACACATTTCCCTATAGAAGTGTTTTCAAGTGAACGTTACATTTTGTAATTAATTCCGAATGACAGCCATAAAGTCTAGATTTTTGCGAAGTTTATGATACTGATACCCTTTGTTTGAAACATTAAGCAGTTAAAATTTTATTCCGATTAGGCTTATGTATATTCCTCTAGTTCTCAAAAACCTTTATCTAGGGTTGTGCTTATTTGTTTTCTCATCTGTTACCGCAGAACGCGTACTGAAACGATCTTTTCAAATAATATATAGGTACCTCGGCGACATCCTAACTTGAACATTTGTGCAATCTGGTCAGGACCCGGCGATAACCAGGAACAACACATACAAAATATTTCTTCGAAAATGGAATGAACAGATGTAAAATAATGGAAAGAAAAGCAGTTGCCTCGGAACGGGCATTAGAAAGAATGTCGTGAAGGGCTTTAACATGTTTATAAAAACTTTGTCATCGCCTTTAGTCCTCAGGCGGATACTACTTGATTTTGTAGTCTACATATTGCACGCAAAGCGCAAAGAAGGTGCTGACTGGCCCTGTGCAAACGGATAGGCTGCTCCCTGAGCAATGTTTCCATTGAACATTTACAATCACTCTTTCAAAACTAAATTTGTAATTTAAAGTTTAGGCTTCATTGACAGTAGTTCATCGCCGACATTCGGTAACATTCGAATTAAATTGAATACTTAGCTAACGCTGTTGTGGTATTCGGTACAGTTATTGTAATAAAGCAGAGCACAGTATTTCCTAGAAGACTACGTGTTCGCCAAGTGAAGACTCCGATCAGCCTGTGTGGGTGTCTTCGCAGGGCACGCTGTGTGTAGCCAAGAATCCAAAGCGTTTTCAGCTGGACAGCGAAGCCTCTGATCAGACTGTGCGGATGTGCAGCCTTATCTCATTCTTCACTGGGCGTTCATTCAATTTTATTATCAGGAAATGCTGGTTTCCGGCTCAATTATTAATCAACGGTTTATTGTTTTTTAAGTTTGCTACCTTATAAACCCCGTGTTCTGTTGACCTTGCATCAAATCTATGGTAGAGACTGTTTAACATATTCACCACATCCATCGCCGAAGACGCTGCAGCAATGTTAGTGAAGGTTACAATATCACTGAATAATATGGTCACTTGATCAAACTTTTCTGAAAATAGATAAAGTACAGAACCCTGTGGACATACAAATTTGAGACAGCGTCACATCAACGTCGATGCAAGATCGACGTTGATGTCATATTATATAAACTTCATATGCTCGGATGGTAGGAGTCATCCGTATGGTTTTAAAGAAAAGTCGCGATTTTCGATCTTTTTAAAGGTGTATAGAATAAAATAAATACAATTGCAAACACCGTTGATAGATAGTATAGAACTGTTGCATCAGGATGTGTTTCTAAGAGATAACGGCGAATTAAAACTGACTTTCACTGACTTGTAAAGAAAAGCTTAAACTGTTTAAGTTTGCGATTCTATCTAAGTAGTTTAATAAGTAATCATGACAGATAAATGGTGTTATTCAGAAACGTTTGGATAAAACATTTAGAATAAAACTTTTATAGCAACATGCTTCTCCTGAAAAACAAATACGGGGAAGGTTTTTAACACACATAATTACCTCATATCAAATTGGAAAACACGGCGAATAAAGATTTAGCTTTCCATTCGTTTTATGTTCGAAAGTTATGGACCACATGCTTTATATTTGGCGTTTTAAGGATTAATGATGAACTAAAGAGTAGCCGAAAACCAGACGCGGAGCTTAATAGAGTGATAAAAAATCAAACATTGAGCTTTTTGAAATGATTATATCTTTGTTGTATTTGAACGTAGGTTCAAACTGACAAATTTTGTGTGGTTTTCAAAACGCGTCGCACGCTGCAACTTAAAAGCACACCACCAGGAAACAAAACACCTTTACTAGAACTAAAGTCACAAATTATATATCAAGTATTTTCTATTTTCCTGCAAATTTAAAATTGAAAAATAGTTCCAAGAGAAAAGAATTTGATGTCAAATTATTTTCAGGAACCAATGATTTAAAAATTGAAATAAAGAATATTCTGAATTAATCAAAGACATAAATGACAATCAAAAAACTTATAAAGGACGACTCAAATTAATGTGGAATCTTATAACAGTGTAAGATAAATGACATCTCTGCACAGAAAACAAAGGCGACTTACTTGTTTACACGTAATAACTGTCAATTAAAAAGATCCAATGAATATTAGGTTAAGGTTTATTCGGCTCTAAAATTGGCGGGGAGTGGTGCAACTTGTCAGGCTGACATTTCAAATTAATGCTGCATTTTATTTCTTTCTGGACGAGTGAACCCTTTCCAAGCGCCGAAAGAAGAGGAGACGAGGAGTAAACAATGACTAAACATAATGACCGACAAGGAAAAATAAAACCACAGCAGAGGAAGCAACGGTAGGAGGACACGAAAAAGGATATGAAGGTTCTACGTAAAATAGTGATTTGTTTTACAAGAAAGACTTTTCAAAAATACACTGTCATGGATTTTTGTGGTTACGGTTAACCAAAAAATAATAATGTTTAAGAAAAATGCCACTTGTATAATTTTGCATACATCTCTATCTACAATATCTAATAAAGTAGTTATTGAGAATGCAATGGTATTCGTGCACTGGAAAATGTACACTGCCGTTGTACTTGTTTCGAAGTATTAACTGAAAAATATCTGCATAACTAATGTTTTGATATGTATATATAATCGATTATAAATTCTACAGTCTCTAAACGTATAATCTATCAAAGTCAGTTTATCATGAAAACAATATGACTTAAAGTTGAGCTTGTTACGAGGGCGTTAAGGATTTTACCTTTTCATTATTCCTCAGGAACAATCTCTATCAAACCGTTTCTACTTTGTTTTTGTTTTGATTCGTTCCATATAGCCAAAGGGTCCAAATCTCGGAATATTTTGTGGACACAGCAGCTGCCGATATATACGTGTGTGGAGGCTGTAAAACGTCGCCCGTACTTCGAGATAGTGAATGTTCTGGTCTTTTGGAACTCTTAGGCTCATACATTATGCATAAAAACCCAAGGTTCGATTAAAGCTGCTACGGGGGCATGAGGAATGTTGCATTTTTATGTTACTCCTCATGAACGGACCCAAATCATGTCAGCTATTTCTGTTTTTGATTAGTTCTGTATTTTCAAAGAATCGTTATTTAAGAAACTCGTATGACTTTGTATAATAAATTGATACATAATTCACAATGAATACATTCTCAATGAACATCTAACATCTTAAATATCTGTTTCTAACTCCTACTCTTCAAAACCTATAAAACATGAAGTATTATAAATGTAAAAAGAATGTTCTGAAGATAGTTCGTGTGCAGATATGTAATTATTGTCACCTTTTGTTAAAAGAAAGGTAAGAGAAAAGTCCAGGGAGTGCCACAATCACAGGCCGCAGCCCTTCCCAGACACCAAGAGGAAGAGAAAACAGATAAAACAAAACAAGCGCAAATCGAACAAACGTACGAAAAGATCCAAGATTAGCTCTCTCTTCCCCAAGCGAGGTAATCGCAATGCTAAAAGGACTGAAAAACACAAAAATAAAATGTACACTAAGTCACCGTAAAATTCTGGTTCCGATATACCTTGCTGCAGAATTGACGTTATATTTTTCTACTAAGGCACTGTCTGCGATAAAATTTCGGAAACGCCTTAAGTATTTTATGGAGGTTTTAAAATGACACACTCGCCCTATTTTTCTTCACTCTCTGATATACGACAGTGTCCATCTACTTTGCTCTGTGCAGCTCTCGATACGACAATTTAGTTTGAAAAAGAGTATATAACGTCACCACCAAACCTGGTCATACTAACTAGTGTTCAATGACAAAAAGCAAAAAAAAAAACAAAAAAAAAACAAAAAAAAAAAAAACAACAACAACAAAAAAAACAACAACAAAAAAACAAAGAAAAACAACAAACAAATATGTAATGATCACATCAGCATCGTTTAACCTAGGACCCCACACATCGGCTTCAGTCACAAAAAGGTAAGAGAAAAGTCCAGGGGAGTGCCACAATTACAAGCCGCTGCCCTTCCCAGACATCAAGAGAAAGAGGAAACAGACAAAATCAAACGAGCACAATCGAACAAACGTACGAAAAGCACTAAGATTAGCGCTCTCTTCCCAAAGCGAGGTAATCGCAATGCTAAAAGGACTGAAAAAAAAAAAAAAAAAAAAAAAAAAAAAAAAAAAAACAGAACAAAATAACACAACACAAGGCAAGACTTGAAACAAATCGCCTCGTAGAATAAACCACAAAGCAACAAAGACTAACACCGGGACCACTGTCCTAGAACGATCAGTAGAATAAACCCCCGGAGTGGGTGGGGCGGAGGGGTTGGGGGGGGGTGAAAGCACTTTTACAACCGGTCAACTTCACCTTGGGTCCCGATGCTACTTTCATACAGTAATACATAAAATTGCGATTCGCATAAAGGCTCCACGAAGCCTAAAGATAAGTACTGGATCTTTTATCTTACCTGCTTCTACCTGCCTTCCGTTTTTGAGATCATTCGCAACTTTCTCTGGCAACATTTGGTATAAAAGCATATCCGTTTTCTTTTTCTCTAGTTCTAGCGCTTTAGAAATCTTCCGTAGCTCAATTGTCGTTTCATCAAGTTTCTTTCTATAACATGTGTAAAACATAAATACCGGTAAGCAAAAATATTTCAAATAAACTGCAAAAGTTGTTTTACCTCGCAGTATTAAAGTGTACTCCAGGGTATAGATGGTTTTCATGCTACTTTGTCGACCTTGAATATGATTTGTACAAAGCTTATTCCTATTTGCTCTGTGATGTTGGATTTGAAGTGACAATACATAAAAGCACGATATTGTAGTTTTTCAAGAAGAGACGATAATTCAGAAAATAAATAAATAAATAAATAAATAATAAATAAAGCATGGTTAACTGTGAAATATTAAAACTAGTCGGATATACAATTTTGGACAAAACAAGTTTTGTTCAAAATGGAATATGCGGTCAGCTTTAATATTTCACGGTAAACCAGTTGTTTTTCAAATTAAGACAGACATATAATGATAAAATAAATGGAACCTATACATCTTCGGCAAATATTCGTGTGTTGTAATCGTGACATGCCAAAATTCCGGCTTATGGTACTAATTCTGCATTGATGATTACAGAATGAAATGAAGGTATTGCACCCAGCCCAGTTGTCAATTCGGAGATAATGTGTCTTTTCTTTATAGTTAATAAATAAAAAATCCGAAAATTATTGATATTTTTGCAAATAACAGAATAGTAAAACAATATGGATTCAGTCAAATTTTGCTCTTACCTCTTCCAAAATGTGACAGATTTCGATTAAATTGATGGCAATATCTTGGATGCGATTTTAAGGTAAATATTATTTACACTCCGCTAATTTGTTTGAAATAATATGTGATGTTGAGTTAAACTCCAAAATGTATATTTTGTAGAAACGTCAGTATTGAATACAATCAGAACACCTCGGATGTAAGCTCTCGAAGCTTATTGATTGTTTACACTGATTTTGTGGTTTGCTTTAATGTCATGTTCTATAGAAATGCGTCAACAATACCCGAATAGGGCACGATCTCAGCCGCTTGTCTAAGGCCCTATTAGACCTCGATGATTGCTTGCTAATCTAGGATATCTTTTACGCCTCAAGCACACCTTTACGCTTTTGACGATTCATATAAAGCTGTATGATGGTGGCATGTAGCATACTGTCAAACTAATAATAATTTTAATTTTTTAAATAACAACAATCGAACGAAGTCAAGAATAAATTTTGAGAAATAAACACAATGAAATCCTTACGCAATATCAATTTCAGCGATACGTTGTTGATTCAGTAGAACAAGTTCCCGGGTTACGTCATAAATAGGAATATCAGCGAGGAATACATTCATTTCAAGGAGTTCAGTTAAACTGGAGAGCCTTGGTGAGCTAATAAATATCATATGGTTGATATCCTTCAACCACATCATTTGACCTTGAAAAGAAAAATAATAAAACTATAATGTCGGAATTGGATCCTTATGTAATAGTTTTCATTTGTTTTTTATTACAGTGTAAAATTCTATACATCTTTTACCGAGTTCATCGACAGCATGCTAGGGATCTAATTAGGATAAATAAGCAAGTCAAATACATAATTCTCTTTATCTTTCATATAGCGTTTGAAGTATTGAATTGCACAATTCGGCCGTTAATGAGCTGACAAATAAATTTGCAATATATTGAAAAAAAAAAAAAAAAAAAAATGTTTGTTTTCATTAAGCAAGTGCAGTTTGTATTTTGGATAGTCGTTTGGCCATTTTGTGGGAGGAAACTGTCCTTTTGGATTTCTGCTTGTAGTGTTTTTATTGTGGTGCCGTTACTTTAAGTGCGTTCTTTCCCTTTGGTGACTTGGAACCGAAGGTGTTATGTAATTGTATCGATTCCCAATCATTGCATTCTGCCTTCTTTCCTATTTGTTATTCATATAAAAATATATATTATAATGAACTAGATCTTTTATGACCTTAAGAATTATCAGCTATCAATGTTAGCTATGAAGCATATCGATTTCTCCTTTCCTTTTCTCACCGAACAATGTGAGAATATTAAATTATTTAAAAGTACTTTTGAAAATAATCAAAGAGAAATATAGTAAAGATTTTACCTTTTAATATTAAATAAATAGGTTCTCCATTCTTGTGTAGTCGGGACGTCTTCATTTTCAACATGAAAACTGCATTTATAAATGTCTTAATATTTGACATTGTCATTTCAATCCGCGGATGAATGAGCTCAAAAACCTCCGTAACTTTCTTTCCGTTACTCACTGACGTCATAAATCGTTGTATCATTAGTCCGCTTTGTCGAATGCACAAATTCGAATCAAATACAATATGGTAAGGGAATGCTTGACATAAATGTTCAGCACTCAAATGGAACCCATTCGGAAAGGAAGGGTTAAATTCTTTAACGGCTTTACTCTTGCTATTTTCGAGTGTATTTAATGTTACTTTGAATGTCACATGTTCCTGAGTTTTACCTCCTGCTATCACAGTTTGGGTTTTGTTCACAACCATTATATCTGCATTTTGATTATAGAGATCCCTCGCAACGGCCTTCACTAAACCTGAAACATTCATTTGAGATGTAGAAATTAAGCACCTATAAATAGCATGGAGATAAAAATAAATATTCTCTATGCACGCTCCAAAGGGGTAAATAGAACCCGTTCGGAAATAAATTGATGGATAATTTAACGACTTTAATCTTGTCCTCATCTATTTTAACTAACGTCACTTTTAATGTCTTGTGTTTCTGCGTTTCACCTCGTGCAAAAACAATTTGAAATTATACACAGCCGTAATATCTTCGTTTTTATTGTACGAAAGATTTGAATAAATCTGGCACATTTACTTTATTTTATTCAAATTTAAGGATTAACCCATTTAAGCTAGTGTCCCATAAGATTGTAAACCCAGAGGTTGCGTCTGATCAGGGTCACTGTTTTGCATCAAATACTGGGAATTTCTATGAAACATGGTAATGATAAACTAACCAGACACCCCTTATATTGGAAATGGACCGCTTCGAAGAGTGAAGGTAGAAGTGCCCATTCGGCATAAATGGGTTAAGCATTTTGCGCACCAGATTCCAAGGGCATTATAAGGAAAGACAGCCAATATTTATGGGCATTTAATATCTACAAGAACAGATATCTTGGTGACATGCTGGGCGTACTGGTCAGAACAGTTCGAACATATGATGTAGAACAAAATAGTGTTTGTTTCGTTTTGCTTATTCTAGGTAAACTAGCTAGTCTGGCCAGAAAACTTGATCTCTCTCTCTCTCTCTCTCTCTCTCTCTCTCTCCGTATATTGCGCTCAAAAGCCATTCCTTTTAGAATCTATTCAAAACTGTGTGCTATATAAAATCCTGCATGCGACTATCGTTTCTTATTTTTATTTCTATGCACATAAATATGTTAATATGAGTCTAACCAGTTCACTCCTGAGTTTCTTACGTGGACTCGTTCGTCTTAGAATTTGGGATTTATCCATTGTTACAAACAGGAATGTTAGATGTGAATCAAGACCAGAATGATAAACAGTGCGGATCAAAATGATAACGAGCAATTTGGGTCTACACTGTTTGCAAAAGAATCTGTCTGGATCTGCAAGGTTCAAAGGGGGTTACAAAATATTAAGTTAAATTAAGCATAACAGTCTTGCATATATCAGTTCCGATTTCTCTTACTTCGTTCGTTCTGTTTCGTTCTTTTTTTTTTTGTTTTTTTTTGTTTTTTTTTTGTTTTTGTTTTTTTTTTTTGGGGGGGGGGGGGGGGGGGGGGGGCGGCGGGAGGGGGTTTGGTTTTTGTGGTAGTGCTTTATGTCGTCAGTTCATGTCACTAAATCCTTATCCTATGCTTTATGAGGGCCGTATTCAACGATTGTGGCCGTTCATCGGCATATCCATATTTATTGTTTGCAAACTGAAGACATATATTCCCAGTCACATTTACATGTCACAATTTGGTTCCAAACTGTACATAAGATATTTACCTAAACCAATAGGATAAGAGATAACTTACCTAAAGCAATAGAATATAGATTATTTACCTAACCAATAGGACATAGACAACTAAAAACAATAGGATATAGATAGCTTACCTAAAACAATAGGGTGTAGATAACTTACCTAAACAATAGCATAAAGACAACTTACTTAGAACAATAGATTATAGATAAATTACCTAAAACAATAGGATATAAAGAACTTATCTAAACCAATAGGGTGATAATATCTTACCTAAAACAGTAGGATAAGGAAAACTTACCTAAAACAATAGGATAAAGACCCGGTCTAACAGTATAGTAATGTAGTTCTAGATCCCTGTCGTCTTTTTTGCTGCATCTGTATTTAGAAAAAAAAGTTAAAGCTACCAAAATGTAAAAGGTTTGGTTATATGTTGTTTTTAATGTGATAGGTTCCGACGCCCAAAGAAAGGATAAAAACGACTGGTCGGCTGGTCATCGGCTTTTGTGTGGCATCAATCTTCTCCCATTTAAGAACTTATGTACATTTACTTTAGCTAGTGCAGGGCGGTGAAAATATCATATCAAACTTGTCCAACTTGTTCCATTTCCCTGAGGACAAGTAAGAAATTTCAGTCTATTTGTCCTTGGTGCTAATGAGTACCACAACAATAAAAGGTAAGACAAAAGTCCAGGGAGTGCCACAATCACAAACCGCAGCCCTTCCCAGACACCAAGAGGAAGAGGAAACCGACAAATCTAAACAAGCACAAATCGCACAAACGCACGAAAAGCACTAAAATCAGCTCTCTCTTCCCCCTTGCGAGGTAATCGCAATGCTAAAAGGACTGAAAAACACAACAACAAAATGACACAAGGTAGGACATAAAACAAATCGCCTCGTAGAATAAACCACAAAGCAACAAAGGGTAAGACTAACACCGGGACCACCGCCTTAGAACGGTCAGTAGAATAAACCACCGGAGGTTTAAAGCACTTTTACAGCTAGCCAACTTCACCCTGGGTCCCGATTGCTACTCTTAATACAGAAATACTTAAAAATTCGGTTCGCATAAAGGCTCCCAACTCAGTCAGTGCATCAAAGCGAAAACATAAAAATCGAATTAATCGCTATAATAAACAAAAACGAGTACTCATAACAATTTCTAGTGTATGCCAGAGTAAATGAAAACCAATAGTTGAAGCACGGCGGGCCGAGCCAAAGACATATCGTCAAGCCCAAACCCACTGTTTTTCGAAGAGGCCGTCATTGAGTCTGAGGCCCGAACCGCCGTCGTGCAATAAAAGAGTAATGTTTTTATTTGTGAAATAAGAAAACTGTCAATTTTGGGGTAAGTTTATCTTGGTTGAACAAGTGGATTTTGACCATTTACTTGTCCGTGAACAATTTATAAAATCTGATAATTCCACAAACCTGAGCCGGTGCAATGTGTTATGTGGCTACCGTAGAACACTTGCCCGTACTCCACTTAATGCTGTTTATATTGTTCTAGGTCTCCGGGATCATTGAGCGTATTTGGATTGGTTTGAAAAAAGAATATCGCTCGACCGTTGGCTTTGAGGCGTAATCATTATGAAAACACGCCTATTCAAATATATTGAAAATTTCACCACCAAAAACAGAAAGTTTTCAGATAAAAAAAATCTGATATTTTCATATTTCTGCTCAAAACATAGATTGTGGGTACTCGTTAGAACCACCTCGCCGAAGCGGCTCTACCGATTATCCCGATCTATGTTTTTGAGCAGAAATAAGAAAAAATATGTATACCCCTGTAAACCCCAGTTTTACTATATATTATAATTATATAGATACGTTTTCGTGATGCATTTTATAATACACTTTGCCATTTAATGTCAATAATGAAATATAAGCCTTTAGGAAAAAACCCATTAAGCCGGTTTATTTAGATAGATAGAAATTCGGTGAATGGAATATCACATGCTAATCACAATGGTTTGTAATTCATACTCGTACTGGCCATGAGATAGAGTTTTATCTGAAAGAGGAAAACATTTTCAAGAAAAATGGATACACTTGGTAGATTTTCTGCCCTTTTTATGTAGGAAGGCAACTTTGGTGCTTCCTGTTTGCTCTCCTGCATATGAAACCCGAATTGAAAAAAAGGTCTTCCTGAAAGGACATAATGTTTCCCTTTTAGTGTGGACCCCTTTTCTAATGTGAGGCAAAGCAAAAGGGATCTTCACTAACAGAAAAGGATTTGCTGCCGAGGAGAATATATTCTTTCCTTTTCAGAAGGATGGCAAACAATTTTGATTTACCTGTCTTGAATGTGCATTATTTCCCCTTAGGTAGATTCAGCAATGCCTGTTTGAATGTTGTTGATGAAAAGATTCTTTATTCAACCATAAAATACCTTTGAAGCTACATTGATTGCATTGTTAAATAGTTCTCCGTCAAAAGCTTGAAAGAAGCCACTAACCTTCAGTTATAACAATCATGTGCTTACCTTGTTTCATGTCCTACCTACAAAGTCTCTTTTTGTATATTATTTCAAATATTATGGAGTTGTTACCCAGCAGGCACATGACGTCTATATAACGTCGCCTCAACATCGATGCAACGTCATTGCATCGAGACAACGTTGTATAAACGTCTAGTGCCCGCTGGGTAACATGGAATGGGATATCATTTGTACAGCCGCTGTAAGAAAACCTTTACCAATTTGTTTTGAGCACAAGCTCTATTTGGGCAAATAATATAAAATATTCATGAATCAAATACGTGTTTGTAAAATATGTTTAAGGAGTCCATAAAAATGGACGACAGGTAAACAGTAGATGCCAATAAAAGAAAATAAAATCAACTAAGTACCATATTCATTTAAAAGTCTATACTTTTCACATATTCTAGATTAAACATACTGTTTATTTTAATTCGATATCTACTCGCTTATAGGGGAATAGGTACAAATTGTGGATTATCTGTCATCGTTCACAAATAATTAAGACACCTTTCGTGAATTCCTTAAGGGTTCCTTAAGATAAGAGGTCTTTGTTTGTGTTGAGGTTTTACGCCCAGTCAACCCAACGGGGTCATGTCGAGCGCGGTCAGTTTACCTAGCCACACGTTTACTGGGCAGGCTTAGTCCTCTAAGCGGTTAACCAGTATTGTGCACATTCTTTCGCCAGAAACTGACAACTGCCCTTCTTGAATCAGCGGAAGGGAGAGAATGACCGCAGAAAATATTTCATGATCAATCTCCACGAAAGAATGTTGCCGACCTCGGCGGGGGTTGAACCCGCGACCTCCTGGTCTCCAGTCGGACGGCGCATCCAACTGAGCCACCGAGGCCGGCGCTAGGAGGTCTACGCTACAAGAAAATACATTAATCATCTTATCTGGGCCTCTGTCGTTGGGGTATGACATCATATCAGTCATCAGATCTAGATAATTTCTCACCACCACCCTCCACCCCCTACCCCCTGGGAGCAGATTATTACATTTTCTGAATAAATACCTTTTTCGAAGGGAGGCATTGACGGAGTTACCGAAATATATCAGTTCCCCTAAATTCATCACGAAAACATGCCTATATAATTTTGATCCCTTTAAACCCCACTTTTATATAGTAAAACTAGGATTTACAGGGGTACACATTATTTTGCTTATTTCTGCCTAACAACATAGATTGTGGTTCTAGGGGCGATTCTAACAAGTACCCACAATCTATGTTTTGAACAGAAGTATGAAAAATATCAGTTTTTTTTTAACCTGAAATCATTCAGTTTTTGGTGGAGAAATTTTCAATATTTTTGAATAGGCGTGTTTTTGTAATGTGATGTCATATGGCAGTTTCATATTATGAGACTTGATACAATTGGCAGATGTTCTACCATTTTGTGCAGGGTAGTCAACTTTTGAGACTTATTGTTTGTTTCCCCGCACATCAAGGCCCTTCTATATAGGGCCTACTCTAACAGGAAAGAACCTGCTACCAAGGGACTTATCCATTTTTGTTATAGTTTACCCCTTTTCAGAAGGGCGCAAATTCAATTTTGGCAAAGTTGCCGCCCTTGAAAGTGCATTCATAGCCCTTTATTTTAACTGTACAGCTGACAGTTTCTTTTTTATTTCTTTCTATATATTATTTTGATAAAATCAGACCTTCTGCTTAAATGTTTATTTGATGTCTATTTAAAGTACGGTCGACTCTCGTTATCTCGAATTCCAAGGGACTCTCTGAAATACTTCGATATATCTATACTTCGACATATCAGATTTGCAGAATTGAGGAAAAACTAATTCGATTAACCACATTTAACAAATATATGTGTAATTGGACTCTTGAAGTTAGAGATATATTAAAAATATTGTGGAAAAGAAGAGAAATTGCTCCTTAGGAGCAATTTCTCCTCTTTTCCACAATATTTTTTACATGTTGTTAGATTTTCATGTTTAGGCAAGGACCAGATTTTCACTTCGCGATAAGCGGTTATTCGAGATAAGCGAGTTCGAGATAACGGGAGTCAACTGTAAATCAAGATGGCTAGTTCGTTGGCAGTACTCTGTCAAGAGAAAATTAAACTTATTTACCTATGCAAAATCTGTAGTAGGCTAAAATTAGACTTAGCGTCAAACTCTTACCCAAACTAACCTTTTTCGTCATTTGTATATGCTGATGAGTAACGACATATACTGAGCAAGCTCTACAAAAGCTACAATAAGACCTGTATGACCAGCAAAGACAATCTAAACATCTACCCAGTATGGCAAGGATTCTCGTTATCCCTCTTTGGATAGCTTGGTGGCTGAAGAAGGCACATACGATCAACGCAGACGCTGATCAGACTGCGCGGATGCTCTGGCTGATCTAAGTAATAACGAAAACATGCCTATATAATGTTGCCCCCCTTAAACCCCATTTTTATATAGTAAAACTGGGGTTTACAGGGGTATACATTATTTTTCTGATATCTGCTCAAAAACATTGATTGTGGGTACTCGTTAGAACCGCCTCGCAGAGGCGGTTCTAACGAGTACCCACAATCTATGTTGTGAGCAGAAATATGAAAAATATCAGAAATTTTATCTGAAAATTTTCATTTTTTTGGTGGCAAAATTTTCAATATCTTTGAATAGGCGTGTTTTCGTATATTTGAATGGGCGTGTTTTCGTAATGTCTTCGCTGGTCGCACAAGGCTTATTGTAGGTTTTATCGTGCGCTGGCTCATATTACTGGTTTTCCTGTGAACAACTATAAGGTCTATACTTGTTTGTGTGGCGGGCCCAATCATTCTTGAATCTGATGTACAGAGAATCAGATGTCAAGTGAAAGTAATTGATAATTAAATCACCGATGGACTTTTAATTCAAAACAGTTTAAATAGGTGGCGTCAACGCATATACAGAGAAAAATGTCTAGATCGGGAGGAATTGATACGCCGTTAGGGAAGAAAACTGTTGTCAAATGACATCCTTTTTGAAAAGGCCTCTTTTCTTGAAGGAAGAAATTTGCTGCCAATGAGACCAAAATCGAATCACCCCTATGGACAGCAAAGTCTTTCCTTTAGAGTAGATCCTGTTTAGAATAGATTCCTTTTCAGATGGTTTGGTATGTAGGAAATCAACAGAATGCTATAAAATAAAAAAAAATATGGTTGATAAACTGCAAAGTATATCCAGGTCTCTTAACCCGCTCATCAGTACTGTGTTCTTTTAGTTTTCCCTTTTACGTCAGTTCATACTAAAGAAAACAATGAATAGAAAATGTAGTCTCTGAAATAGCATAGCTTTTTTTAATAATGAGCCACCGCACAACAAAATCTATATTAAAACCTGTGCGACCAGCGAAGACTCAGATCAGCCTGCGCATGCGCGCAGTCTGATCTGAGTCTTCGCTGATCGCATGTGCATTCTTCAGCTTCGGGGCTATATAAAAGGGATAAACGAGAATCTTGTCGTACTGGGTGGATGTACAGGCTGACTTGAGTGCTGGTCGCAAGATCTTATTGCAGGCTCAGTACAGAAATACCGTATTTATCGTAAATATTCGCACACGTCATTCCAATCGTAAATCCACGATGACCGCCTTGGCCGCAAACTTGACTATATATTCTGAATTCCTTCTACTTAATCAAATGACTCGGAAATATACACTGTTGGGGCCACTTGTATATCAAAAACAGCTTAAGTCATTCCAATCGTAAATTAAAGATGACCGCCATGGCTCCATCTTGAAAAACTATTTTGGCTTTCGTCTCCTTAACCAAAAAGCCAATATGACTCGAAACTTTATTGGAAGTATTGAGGTGACGCGTTAATCAAAAATAGATAAAATTGTTCTGATTGTATATCCAAATTGGCCGCTATGGCAGCCATGTTGAAATATATATTGCGCTTATTCTCTTGAACCTAAAGGCCAATGGACTTTGAACTTGTCTGGCGTTAAGGTGAGTGATACAGGGCCCTCTACGCCCTCTTGTTATTTCTATGTGATGCGCTCAGTTTTATAAAATTGACTCATATAATATTGGTGGAGCGATCAATTATATTGATGCACCAATATTTTTATCAACCACCTATGAAAATATTACTGCACGGAAAAGTATCTTGGTATGCCGGTCAAAACCAGTGATACCTGTATATGGATAAAGTCGGCGGAAGGATATAGTTTATTGACATTCAATTTTTGTTTTATAGATTGGCCGACAACTTGCTTAAGTTGAATATCCAAAAGTGAAAAGTAAAATAATTATAAATAAATATGTATGTTCTATAAAAATCAAAACCGCTGACATCAGTGCACTGACTACGTATCGGTACACAAATAAAATTTATCGGTGCACCAAACATTCTTAAGAGAATCAACAATAAAAGTATTTGTATGCCAATAATTTATATCAGAGTAGAGATATTTTGTTGGTGGACCATTTTTATTGACGTACATGAACCGACAACTTGTTTAAGTCGAATATCCCAGAAACGAAAAGTAAAATACTTACAAATACGTATAGGTCAATGGTCTGTGTAAGGAAATTTTATTAATGCACTGACATGTCATCAGTCCACTGCTATTTTTATTGCTCTACCTTTAAAACTACATCTAAGAGGATAAAACATTTATTCATTCACACATCATTTATCAGTTGCTTTGGACTGCCAAACTAATATCTTTGTAGGATCACCAATAGTTCTCTTGGTGCATGTAAAGAAATACTGGTGCAACAGTAGCATTAATAAGACTACATTGATGTTAATGTAATTTGCTATTTTGGACCAGTCATGCGGAGATATAAACGCTTGATTAAAACAGATGACTTCATTAATTTGAACGTACTGAGGCCCTGGAGCTTGCTGTTTGTTTAGTAACATAAAAACAACAACAGCAACAACAACAACAACAACAACAAAAAACATAATATGATATTGCTGTCTATAATTGGTTTGTAATTGGTTAAAATTGGTTTTGGTTCGGGAGAATACCCAGTATTTGGTTTGCAACGAAGAATGTGCTTCTTTCACTTCTGATGCATACAATAACCACAATTTATGGTCGTGTCAAAAAGTCTGTGATGCACCTGTTTATCTTTTGGATAATATTTTTATTAGATTTGGAACTAAACTTTATAGGCAAACTATTGGTATTCCGATGGGAACTAATTGTGCTCCTCTTGTTGCAGATTTGTTTCTTTTTTGTTATGAGAGAGATTTCATGAAGTCTCTCTCACGTGAAAATCAGGCTGACATTATTGTAAAAATCAGACTGACATTATTGAGGCTTTCAATTCAACTTTAAGATACCTTGATGATTTATTAAATATTGACAATATTTACTTTGACCAAATGGTGGACCGCATATACCCTACAGAACTCCAATTAAAAAGAGCAAATTCTTCCGATACCGAGGCACCTTTTTCGGATTTGAATCTATGTATATCTAATGGTACAGTTTCCACCAAAATTTATGATAAACGGGACAACTTTGATTTTGATATAGTCAATTTCCCTTTTCTGGATGGCGATGTCCCCCGGCGTACCTCATATGGGGTATACATGTCTCAACTTATTAGATTCACCAGAGCTTCTTCAAATCTTAATGACTAACTACCGTAATAAAACCCTTACTGCCAAACTTCTTAGGCAGGTCTATTGTTATTTTAAACTTCGTAAGGCGTTTTCGAAATTTTATCGCAGACACAATGCCTTGTTAGAAAAATATAGCGTCAGTCTGAAAACACTTCTGCAACAAGGTATATCGGAACCAGAATTTTACGGTGACTTAGTGTAAAGATTTAAAAAAAAATGTAGGTAAATCTAACTTTACGGAGCAATTCAGAAAACTTATTAACCGTTATAAAAGAATTGGCTATAGCCTGGATATTATGCGGCAGACTGCATGCATAGTTGTCAACCCAATCATGATGATAACTATACTAACTCTTTAATTGCGCGACGGCGGTTCGGGCCTCAGACTCAATGACGGCCTCTTCGTAAAACTTTAACCAGTGAGTTGGGGCTTGACGACATGTCTTTGGCTTGGCCCGCCGTGGTTCAACTATTGTTTTTCATTTACTCTGGCATACAGTAGAAGATGCCATCAGCACTCGTCTTTGTTTATTATAGTGATTAATTTGATTTTTATGTTTTCTCTCTGATGCATGGACTGAGTTGGGAGCCTTTATGCGAACCGAATTTTTATGTATTTCTGTATTAAGAGTAGCATCGGGACCCAGGGTGAAGTTGGTTAGCTGTAAAAGTGTTTAAAACCCCTCTGTGGTTTACTCTACTGACCGTTCTAAGGCGGTGGTCCCGGTGTTAGTCTTACTCTTTGGTGCTTTGTGGTTTATTCTGCGAGGCGATTTGTTGTATGTCTTACCTTGTGCCATTTTGTTCTTGCGTTTTTCAGTCCTTTTAGCATTGCGATTAACTCGCTTGGGGAAGAGAGAGCTAATCTTAGTGCTTTTCGTATGTTCGATCGATTTGTGCTTGTTTGATTTTGTCGGTTTCCTCTTCCACTTGATGTCTGGGAAGGGCTGCGGTTTGTGATTGTGGAACTCCCTGGACTTTTGTCTTACCTTTTTTGTTTTCATTTCTATCTTTTATAAAAAGCTTATAAATATATAAATACTTGTTCTGCAACTGTTTAACCCATCGGGTCAGTGGCCTTCAAATGGGGATATACCAGTAGTTAACCATTTTTTCTAGCTTATCTAGCATTCAGCAAAATCTGATTGTCAGTGATTAGGTTTTACGATAAAGACTAATTTATATAATAACGAAAGTGCTGAAGACAACTTCTGTGTGTATTTACTTTATGCGTGATAGAGTTGGGGTGACTTGGATACTATTTTAGTAACGTATTCTTTTCGCTAAAACGATTAACCTAATCATTCTTTAATTGTTTGCTTTGGTATTTTAACTCGTATGACTTACTGACATTTCTCATGACCTGATAAAGCTCATACACGCAGCGTTAGTTCAGTCAGGTATTTCCAGTAACACTATTCCGTTCTAACATGGTCTAACAGATCTTACGCTTAACCGGACAACATTAACATTTCATCATTTAGTTCCTGTAGTGGACGAGATCATTGAATTTGGTCAAAACCATGTTCCAAATAGAGGTTTCAGACGAAAATTGAAACAGAATGGCAAACAGTTAAGATTCTGATGAGATGCCTCATTACCAGGATATAGACTGTTTGCAAAAATAGTGTTTACAGATCTACAGGTCTGAAAGCGTTAAGTGTAAAATTTGAGAAAATGACAGCTATTCTCGCAGTCTACTCAGAGAATTTGCCCTTCTCTTTATGGTTTCCTTATGGCCTGCTGATTTTTCATGCAAACAAGGAAACTCTAAGCTATGACTAGGACGCTGTATCGCAAAGGTCCCGATCAGACTACATGGACGGCAAGCTGATCTGAGACTTTGTCCCAGTATTTTAGCACCCAAATCAAAATATTTTTCATAGAATGACTCATTTACATTTTGCTTTCTTTGGCCAAACATGTAAACCGCCATACAAGGATAGGATCCTTTTCATTTGGAAAGCACATCACGAAAACATGCCTATATAATTTTGACCCTCTTAAACCCCACTAATAGTAAAACTAGGGTTTACAGGGGTATACATTATTTTTCTTATTTCTGCTAAAAAACATAAATTGTGGGTACTCGTTAGAACTACCCCGTCGAGGCGGTTCTAACGAGTACCCACAATCTATGTTTTGAGCAGAAATATGAAATATATATCAAAGTTTTTCATATGAAAAATTTTAGTTTTTGGAGGTGAAATTTTCTATATATTTGAATAGGTGTGTTTTCCTAATGCATTGCGGCCTAGAACAGCCAGCACATACTGATCCGGGGTTTTGTTGCCCGCTTACTTACGCCGTTTCCCGTGTTTTTTTGAGTTACATAAAGCATATATACATTTATGACTTTCACTATCTCTTGTAATGAGACCGCCAGTCCTTTAAAATACACAAAACAGATACACATGTCACAAACGTACGACAGAAAATACCAAACCACAATATCACATTAAATAACATATAACTAAGTAAAACAGGCATAAAATCACTTTCCAACCATTCCACTAGTTTCCACGAAACATATACATGACACAAAAGTGACATATAATAAACATTTCAATGAACCAGATGAAGATAGTAGAATATCCCAACGAGCAAAACATAGTATATGCCGTGAAATATCCATTACGAAAACATGCCTATTCAAATATACTGAAAAGTTAATCACCGAAAAATTGAAAATTTTCAGACAAAAAATTCAAATATTTTTCATATTTCTGCTCAAAATATAGATTGTGGGTAGTCGTTAGAACCGCCTCGCAGAGGCGGTTCTAACGACTACCCACAATCTATGTTTTTGAGCAGAAATAAGAAAAATAATGTATACCCCTGTAAACCCCAGTTTTACTATATAAAAGTGGAGTTTAAGGGGGTCAAAATTATATAGGCATGTTTTCGTGATGTCAATAATACATTTATACATGTAAACAGAACAAATAACGAAACATAATCGCCTAAATCATAGAAAAGTACATGGAAAAGATGTAATGTATAACTTAAATAAATGTTGCATGTAACTGATGAAATAAAAGTAATTTGTGAGCGTAGCAAATATGGATCGTGACGAGGCTTTGGATGACTTGATGCACTTGATAGATTTTCCGCTATTTTATACAAAACAGGCAACACGTGGTACTTCCCGTATACACCAGACCTATTCTGAAAAGGGATGTATTTCAACAGGAAAGGACTGCCCTTCTGTGGAATTGGCGTACATCATAATTTTACTGAAAGTGGCGAAAATAGCATCGTTCTTTTACTCTAGGTTAATCTATTCACCGAAGACGTACAATTCGATGACATGGAAAGCTAGCGACTAAAACATATGGGCCGCGTCAAGCGAAAAAGTTTCTTTGACCTTGAGCAAAATGCACAGATTCAGATTCATCCCACGCATGCACTTAGTATCATCTGGGCCTTGTTCCATTCATACATTCTGTAGTATCCAATGATTCTTAAAGCGGACAGTGAAGGCCCTAACCAGACTAAGCGGGGTTGCACAGGCTGATTTTGGCCTTTGCTGTCTGCATATGCCCGAAGACACGTTTTCTCATCGCGCGGCCCATATATCTTTGGTAGGTAGAAAAAACATAAACCAGACTACACGGACATTAAGGAATATATTGATCATGGTAGTAGATCAATATATTGTTTACTAAACAAAATGTGCGGATAATACTTTGGCTTTGTTTCGAGTCAGTATATAGTATATTCCAGAATAAATGTGTAGGGCTACAGCGCAAAAAAGGCTTATACGACAAAACATCATTCAGTTCCAGACCTCTGTGAGAGCTTTTATTGTTTTATCAGACCAGAAACATCCTGGCGAGACCATTCTAGCCAGTAATAATATCGTAATCACTTTATGATCTGGGACATGTAAAAACTCTACCGATACAATAAGAAATGTTTTAGAAAACATATTAAAACCACACGTATATATTTACCCTTTATGCCCGACAGACCAAAACAGGTGTCTATGCAAACAGTTCAGATCCAGATGAGACGGCTCGTAACGAGCCATCTCATCAAGACCTGCACTGTTTGCCATTCAGATTTTGGTTTTAGACTGAAACCCCTATTTTCAGTGGACATATCTAAAGCTAAGATGGAAGAGTTAACTTCAAAAACTCAGGGATGAAAGTGTTAAAATCAGTACCAATTGTAACATATTTAGTTAGTTATGCAAATAATAAGACATTCCAATAAAGACATTTTATGTCCTTTCAGTATGGAGTTTTCGAAATTTGTTTTGTAAGAACTCAGAAACAATTAAACCAAAAACAGACACCCAAATGGAGTATGGTTGCCTTACGGTACTTAACACCAGCTGCAATGAAATCTATAAAGGTTGAATTTGGAAACAAAGAACACATACAAGAACAAACACCGGAGTCTCGGTCTCACTGCGACTCTTCATATGATAATACTGAAGTTTACGGGGCTACATCACGAAAACCTGCCTATATAATGCTGACCCCGTTAAACCCCATTTTTATATAGTAAAACTTGGGTTTACAGGGGTATCAATTATTTTTCTTATTTCTGCTCAAAAACATTTGTGGTACTCGTTAGAACCGCCTCGAGTACCCTCATTGTATGTTTTAAGCAGAAATAGGAAAAAATATCAGAATTTTTATCTGAAAATTTTCATTTTTTTTGGTAGTAAAATTTTCAGTATATTTGAATAGGCTTGTTTTCATAATGGAATACATCACCTAGCACCGGCTTAAGCGGAACCCGACTTTCCGGAATACCAGAATTTTAAACCCATTTTTAAACAACTGCGTTGAAATCTTTCTTATTTCTCCACTGAAACATATTTTAGGTACTTTTTATAAGCGCCTCTGAAAAGATTTCATTATAAAAATATGCCTATTCCAATTTACTGAATTATTTATTACCAAAAAAAAATGAAAATTTTCATATAAAAAAAATCTGATATTTTTAATATTTCTGCTCAAAACATAGGTTTGGGTACTCGTTAGAACCGCCCCGGTAAGGCGGTTCTAATAAGTACCCAAACTCTATGTTTTTGAGCAGAAATAAGACAATAATGTATACCCCTGTAAGCCCTAGATTTACTTATTAAAAGTGGGGTTTAAGCGGGTTAAAATTATATAGACATTTCGTGATGATCTTGATAAATAGTATAGAAGTTTCCAGGAATGGCCACAATCACAGAACATAGCCTACCAATGACACCAAAAGCAAGAGTAAACAAATCATATTAGACAGGAGAAAAGCCAGAATCCAAATAAAATCAAAGCAACCAGCACAATCTTTATCAACAAAGTGATCATAATTCTAGACATGAATAAAAAAAACATTACGAAAACACGCCTATTCAAATATATTGAAAACTTCACCACCCAAAACTGAAAGTTTTGATATAAAATTCTGATTTTTTTCATATTTCTGTTCAAAACATAGAGGCGGTTCTAATGAGTATCACAATCTATGTTTCTGAGCAGAAATAAGAAAAAGAAAAAATAAGAAAAAGAAAAAATATGCCCTGTAAAACCCGATTTTAGTACATAAAAGTGGGGTTTAAGGAGGTCAAAATCATAAAGCTATGTTTTCGTGATGAAAAAAATACGAACTGGAGAAAACATAAAAAAGCTGCAGCGAGCAGCCGCAAGGCCACACACTGAATACCCTCTTATCTAGAGTTATGTAAGCCATGCCATTTCGTCATAAAATATGCGGAATCGGGGCGATTTGAGTTAATAAGCATACAATAGGGCCAAGATGGGCCTGCATCGCTCACCTGATTACCAGACAAGTTTCGAGACAACTGACCTTTCGGTTCGAGAGAAGAAGTAGCAGGTAACCCCAATGCTTTCTAACAAGTTTCGAGCCAATTTGCTTTGGGATGTAGTAGGAGCAGGCTTTTGAAGCAGAATGTTGACACCGGACGACGCACGATGCACGACGGACATTGACCAATTACAATAGCTCACCTTGAGCACACTAATAAAAACACGTTTGAGCGATCCAAAAGATTGCTAAAAAGTGAACAACAGGTTTAAATATTGTTTTAAATTTTAAACCTTGCAAAATTAAAAAAAAAAACAACAACAAAAAAAAAAAACAACAACAAAAAACAAACAAACAAAAAACAAAAAAAAAAAAACAAAAACAAAAACAAAACAAAACAACAAAAAACAAAAACAAACAACAACATCAGCGAACAATATAGACCCTACATACCCCTATTGTTACTCTTCATTATGGAGGTTCATGGGGTATAAATTTAAATATACTCGATAACGTAATGGCATTCGGTGTCCGCATATCACAAGGACACTTTTGCTATGGCATGATTCAAATGCTGACTGTTAAAGGCATGCTTAGAAACGCAAAATATATTACATTAACATAATTTAGGTTAATATGAAAAATGGGAATATTTGTATTACTTACTCTTCATCAGGCGAGTCCAATCTAAAGTTAGAAACAGCAAAGTCTTTAAGGTACATACAAATACCTCCTTCAGTAGTGTGAACTCCTGTTATATTAAGTGTTAGGAAATGTTGTGGATTGTATCAATAAGTAAAAATATAATTTCTTATCAAAATATCAAAAAACAAATCCTCATAACACTTTGTTTCTGTAATTATTAAAATTGCATACATTTTTACCTGCATAATAAAAATGACGTAAAACCGAAATTAATCAGATGTGAATTTTGAATGGAAATGGAAGTGATTAAATATATTACCTACAGTATAGGGACAATTAAAACGTCATCAGATAAAAATAATTTAGTCAACATTAAAACGAAAAAGTCAAAAGAATGCAAGCGCCTTTTTTACTGCTCAGCTAGCAGTCTACTGAAATTTATAGTAGACCGTTATCGGCCCGGCAAATTCCACTAGGTCCGATAACGGCCCGATATAGATTTAAATAGCATGGGACAGCTGGCATTCATTACTTTATGATTTCAATGCGAATCATGATATAAATTACGTTCTTCAAACAAAGACTTCGCATTTTCCAAAGGCTAATTATAATTCAAGTAGACAATCATTTACTCTAGACACGCTTAAATTCATTTTAGATCCAGAGTTACGTTTACATTCATTTTAGATGTAGAGTTTGGTCATTAAACCATCATGAAACATTTGATTTTGAAACAATTTAAAGAAATGGTAATATCCTTGTCGACGAAAGCCAAATAAGATTACATTTGAACAAAGTAAAATATACAGTAGTACTTTTAACAAAATAAAAAAAATCATTTTTTAACACATTACAGATTAATAAATCTTTTTACAGATATTTGCGTATTTAAAATGACATATTTACTGTTTAAATGCATCATTTTTTAAATTATTGGTTTCACTTTATTAAAAACAATTGGGCCGTATTTCAGTCATTCCGGTCAGCATTGTTCAATGTACAAGGGCGAGTCTTTAAGCAACTGGCCTAGCATATGCCACGATTTTCACATGCTGTTGTAACGAAAGATTCAAGCAAATGTAAAAGTGTATCAATGTCGGAGTTTTCATTGATAAGATATCGGATGTTTAAAATAGCCAGCGATATGAAAGCTTCTTTTCGTGTAAACTAGAATACAGCACTGTAGTTGTTTATTTTTTTTAAACAAAAAGCAGACAAGGAAATGCATAGCGAACTAAAGGTCGTCTGCGCCATCATATACTCAAGTAAAATTCTGAGTTCGCGAGATCGCATGGGGTAGAATGTCCTTAGACGATGAAAGCAGGTCTAGACGCCCATTCGTTGCCCCCAACTAGGAAATGTGGAATAAAGTGTGAGATCTTGTAAATTGTGGAAGGCATGTTCAGGTGGATGAGACAACAAAAACATTGGTATTTCACACGGTAGCATTTCAAAAATCTTGCATGGTAATTTCTTTGCAAGCTGTCAGTCCGTTGGGTCCTACAATCCCCTAGCGATGAGCAAATAGCTACTAGAGCATTAGTAAGCAGCGGACTGTTACAGCAGTTCAGGATGATGAGAGCGAAGTTTACATCTTGTATCTGTATATGAGACATGAGCCCATTACCATGAACCCGAAAAAAAAAGATCAGAGTATTCACTGAGTTTCCCAAGACTCAAGAAATTCAAGACGCAAACCTCGGGCGACCAACTGATGACCACTGTATTTTGGAATGCAAAGGAATCGTTCTGAAGGATTGCTTCCAAAACGGGTATGGAGTATTACCATGTCCTGCCTTTTCGTCTGATTTGGCACCTGGTGATTACTTTTTGTTTCTGAACTTAAAAACAAAATACGTAGACGCTATTTCCGGTCAGACGAAAATGTGAAGGCAAAGGGCCCCGAGTTCTTCAAGTCTGAGGTGATAGAACTGGAAAACCGTTGTGCTAAATGTATTATGCTGGAGAATAATAACATGGAAAAAGTACATGTCGGTGTCGAATGGAAGTAATATAGTCTTCCTACTGACCGTTCCAAAGCGGTTCCTCTGTTGCAGAAAGTTCTTCTTTGTTTGTGCATCTGTGGCTTCCTATCTGGCGTTTGATTTTTCCTTATTTGTTCCCTCATTTCTTCCTCAATTGGTGCCTCAGAGAGGGTGTGCTTCTTGACTTTGGCATTTCCAGAGTATATTCTCTTATACTTTTTAAAATTATTGGCTGTCTCTCGTAAGACTAGACGAAGTAGGACTTTTAAATATTAAAGGAGCATGAGGAGTGAGCTTGCTTGTGTTATAATCTTCCGAGAACACCATTAACAGTTAGCATTTGCCCGAGAATTAGAATACTTATCCCCTCCCTGTTAAAGCAATTTTCTACTATCTATCTTTCATTTTATTATTATTTTTTTATCTACTAAGAATGGTTACAGTAGCACCGATAAAGTATTATTTCAAAACAAACACTAGCTGCCAGCTTCCAAATGTTTGCAATATGAGCAATAATCCAGTTTTTCAATTTAGATAAATATATACATATCTAAGACAGAGGTAGAAGGACGCTCTAAGCTAAACCTTCTTCTTATGTAAATGAACACACACACACACACACACACACACACACACACACACACACATATATATATATATATATATATATATATATATATATATATATATATATATATATATATATATATATATATATATATATATATCTTAATTTTAAAAAATGCAGCACGTCCTGAAACGCCATGTGTATCAATGTTTCAGTAGAGTGGCACAATACAGTCATATATTATATAAAAAATAGTCATGGAGTAAACAACGGAAGCCAATAATACACAAATAAAACAAAAAACAAAAAACAAAAAAAAAACAAAAAAAAAACAAAAACAAAAAAAAAAAAAAAAAAAAAAAAAATAAAAATAATAATAAAAAAAAAAAAACACAAAAAAAAAACAGCACCATCAAGGCACCAACAAGAGAGAAAAGTAGGGAAATGTAACACCAACAGCACAGACACGAACATGAGATTCGACAAAACGTAAACCATAACAGATAAATGGGTACGCTGAACAGGAAAAAAACGAATACAACATTTACTGTTTATGACAAAACGCGCGACATATTCTAACAACCATCGGTTGGTACTGTTTTCACCTCTCTGCTCTGGAAAAATACCTCGATTCACAAACCTCAGAAGAATCTATGAAAACAAAGGCTTTTTCCCCAGATATGCATATTAATCTACTAAATTCTTTTCTATGGTTTGCCGTTTGAGACAAATGCTGACAACAGTTAAAGAATGCATTCCGAATATATGTTTTCCAGCCTATTCGAGAAGTGCTATCCGTCAGATGTGGACCTTACGATATCTGAAGAGCATGTTGATCAACTTCAATTCATGACCTTTAGGAAAATTTGCATCAACACATGCACCTATATGTAAAGTTGAAATTTCAGCAACTAATATGTTGACTGCATTGGTGTTCTGTAGTATAAACTCCACCTAGTACGAGTATATACATTTATCAGCCAGCAATGAGGCATGATTTGTTCCGCCTTAGAATGTCGGTCATCTGTTGACATATTTGCCCATCAAAAGTCGCGAAATATACCATAAATCACAATTACCAAGAATCTAAGAATATCAATATCAATGTGTTTTCTTTGCTGTCAAGATTAAGCTTTATGAAATGTGTTTCAAAGGATCAAAGCAATGAATCAGTATCTTACTGCCCTGCTTGTAGAAATGCAATGATTAGTGATTAGTTCTATAAAGGCCAGGTAGATTTGTACACAGATATCGTCGCTTGTACTGAATTATCATAAATACTGTTTAACTATCGTTAGTTTACATTGTATATGGATGAGATCTGTCCTGATGGCATAAAAGATTATTGTTGAATTGGACTTTGTTGTTTCACATTTGGACTGTACACTTGAAGTCAACAATTCGAAAACAATACAATGTACGTAGTTGTTTGAAAAGCGCGGCGAGTTATTTTTTTCTACAATTTACACTCCTGTACTCTATGGTAACATGCATTCTTCTCTTCCAGATAGAATCTTTTTTTTTACAATTGATACGACATACAAAGCTGTCAAAGACTAACTTCCTAATTCATTTTATGTCTGCCTTTATTCATGACTTTGGTACGTTTCCTCTCTCGCAGTTCCTATTCTTGTATATGTCAGTTATAGCAGTTGTACTGTGTCATTGTTTGTTTCTCATCACCGCTTCTTCTTTCGGTACCTGGGGAAGCCTATGCCTCGTCCCTAATGAGAGCGGAGAGCAAATTCGTTTCATGGTAACCTCCTTTGAAAATGGAGGCCAAAACTTTATTCACGTAATAGATTTGTTCCATAGAGGTATATCCTTTCACCTAACACCAGTACGTGTCCATACACCTGCTACGTAGACAAAATGATACTTGCATGCAGCATTCTGGCATTCTTCATATCCTGCAGACATTTTAAGGTCATTCTCATTACTTCTTAGAGAGCAGAACGGCATTCTGTTGGGGTGTTAGGCAAGAATATGCCATTATTTTTAATGGGTGTACCAAGATATGGTTTAATCTAGCACCAGCGATTTACAACGGAAGGAGAAACTTAAAAGACAGCTGTCGCAAAAATTACTTCTAAAGGAAGGAATTAAAAATATAGCTTATATGTTAACTATGTTGTATCATATAGAACGCATAAGACCGATCACGAGGAGAAAATCGGAAATGCTGGACCACTATTTCAACTGCCATCGTCACCGCTACCCTATCTTGCTCCACCTATAGCATATATTTCGGAGAAAGTATAACAATGCTTAGCCATCTCAGAAATTACGAAAGTGCTAACATGCACTAGAATGCCCCAAATTAACACTATTCGAAAGCGGACAAAACGCAATACACTGACTACCTTGAATCATGAAGGTCATTCTCTCCCTCCCGCTGATTCAAGAAGGGCAGTTGTCAGTTTCTGGCGAAAGAATGTGCACAATATTGGATAACCGCTTAAAGGACTCAGCCTGCCTAGTAAAAGTGTGGTTAGGTAAACTGACCGCGATCGACATAACCCGACTGGGTTGACCGGGACGTAAAACTTCAACACAAACAAACAAAAAAAAACCTTGAATGTTCGGACAACTTACCCCCTACCATAACCATCTTAAAATGTGAAAATCGCCCTTTATGTATCATGTCATGTGCTCAAACGTGCTGGCAGAATAGAAATGGATGCAGATCCTGACCAGAAGCAGTTTCTGTGCTGATTGCCCAGACAGACAGCATAGAAACTATTTCTAGTCGGGGTCTGCACTCATCCAAATATTAAGGTTGTTACAGTGTTTACAGAAGCTTGAAATTACAACACGGGTATCAAGCAAAGATCTGGGGTAATTTGTGTATTTCCAAAGCTTACTTCGAGGGTTTACATAAAAAAAGCTTTTAGATACCTTACAACTCTGTAACTGAAAGTAAGAAAGTATTATAATCTTATATCTAAATACTTTAAAATAGAATTACTCTAGAAAACGGATAATGTATCATTTTAACAAACCCTAAAAGTCGTTTCTTTCTTAAATCCCTCTACTACAGACATTGTTTCTATTTAAAAACGATTAGGGGCCTGGCGAATGTTAATGCATTGAAAAACCATGTTCGATCGCTATTATTGCATAAAAACTAAAAAAAAAAAAAAAAAAAAAAAATGCTACATTTCGCATTATTTCTTGCACTATTTTGTTTCGCCTTTTCACCGAACGCAATTTCCACGGACTATGCTCGTTCTAGGGCCGGGCAGTACACATTTCGTAACGGCAGCAAATATGTGGCCCCGGTACGGTCATATTGAAAGTTGCGTAGCCGTGCTTTAACAGCGCGTGAATACACGGCTTTTCGCCGGTTAATGCACGGCTGTTAATAACGCGAGGCACTGCTTTTTATGCAATAATTGAAGTTAAATATGATCAGATTTTGCATCTTCAAGTTGGTAAGGGTAGCAATGGAGAGGTCAAATACATGTCATAAAGAAACGAAAAGGTATGTCACGTGGCATATATAGGTAGTAATACCATAAGGATACAAATGCAGTTACGTCATGAGTGAGTAAAGTGTAATATTTTGTAGAATGCATTTTGGTTTACGATGTTGTCAACAATATTTCAGTTATATCCAGCTGACCAGAGAAAAGCTGAAACTGAAGCAGATAATGATGATGATGATGTTGGTGTTGTTATTGTTGTTGTTCTTGTTGATGATGATGATACAATCACTGTCTTTGAGAAGAACCACTTTTAGCACGGTTCGAATACACATTCGCAGTATTGTGTGACCAGACTTAACCAGCGATACGGGCAGTAGATAATGAACAATACTGTGTGAAATATAAAGCGTGTGGCAAATAGATTCTAAATGGACTGACCCTTGAGAGCAATAAAACACATACAGACCTGAAATAACATCCTAACGCGTCCCTCTTTTCTGGACCAGACTATCCTGTTTCAGTTAATTAGGCTTAATCAGTGACCCTCATCACGTAAACATACCTATATAATTTTGACCCCCTTAAACCCCACATTTATATAGTGAAACTGGGGTTTACAGGGGTTTAAATTATTTTTTTTATTTCTGCTCCAAAACAGAGATTGTGGGTACTCGTTAAAACCGCCACGGCGAGGCGGTTCTAACGAGTACCCACAATCTATGTTTTGAGCAGAAATATGAAAATATCAGAATTTTTATCAGAAAATTTTCACTTTTTGCAGTAAAATTTTCAATATATTTGAATAGGCGTGTTTTCGTAATGCTCATTTAAACTTTCAACAAATCTCGGAATGCGTTCAATGATCACAAAAGACAAGAAAATATAAACTGTACTGTAGGTAAACCAAAGTAAAATGGCATTGCAAAGAACAGGTAAAAAAGTTTAACAAACGCAGAATACTTCGTTTATATAATATACAAGTACATGTACTTAAATAATTTCCGTCAACTATTAGCCGTCTGAAAGTGAAACTCGTAGACCACATACTGAGACAACTAGATTGACATGTGGAGTAAGTCGCCTATTAGAGACGACTGGAATGAGTATGTAAACTATGTGACTTATCGATCATGTAGGATGTGCAACTTTCAGGAAAAGTTATTAAAATTTAACTCAAGTTACTTACGTCGCTGCCCAGATCTTCTTTCGTAATGTTGCCAGTTTTAACATCAGTGAACTCGATCTTCCCGGAAGCATCAGAAACACTGCAAAAATACAGGTAATACAATAGTAAGTTTTGTTTGTGTTGAGGTTTTACTGCCCGTGTCGAGCGCGGCCAGTTTACCTAACCATACTTTTTTCCTGGGCAGGCTTAGTCCTCTAAGTGGTCAACCAGTACTTGTGCACATTCATTCGCAAGAAACTAAAACCTGTCCTTCTTGAAAAAAACGGAAGGGAGAGCATGACCGTATAACAATATTTCATTATCAATCTCCACCAAAAAAATATTGCCGGACCCTGCGGGGATCGAACCTGCGACCTCTTGATCTCCATTTGGATGCGCATCTGGCTGAGCCACCGTGGCCGGCAACAATAGTGAGATACGAAACTCCGTTACGCATATTATGAATGATAGACAATATATGTTCAGCAAACCGTAGATGACAATATTCCCAAAACGCTTAACTTGTATGGTGGACAAAAATTAAACCTATGGTGAAGTTCTGGTGCAGTAAAATCGAATTAAACTCCCGGCAGTTTTATTACTGACCGTGCTAAGGCGGCGGGTCTAGTATTTTTATTCTTTGTGGGGCTTTGTAGCTGCTCGCCTAGCGACCAGTATGGGCCCAGTTGTTCAAATCTAACGATGCCATTAGTTAACTATTCGTTAAAATTTACATCGAGTGATACGCAAATATGCTGAAATTTTTTGCTGAAAAAAATGTGAGTAGCTTTTGCAGTGCAAAAGCTACTCACATTTTTTCAGCAAAAAAATCAGAATACTGTATATTGAATCTGCTAAAACAGTTAAAGAAATGACCCTTAACGAGCTCGTTAAGCTAACGACGCTTTGAACAACTAGACCTGATTGCTGTCAAAATGATAATGATGTGCTTGCTACGTCCTATTCGGCAGTGAGCATCTCGTTGGCAAAGAGTGAGCTGGCTGCTTTACTTCTCATTGCTTTGCAAAAGCTACTCACATTGTTTTTCAGCAAACATTTGAAGCATTCTACATAAATCTATAGCGGGCCGTCAAATGCTTGCTGGGACACTAAACAAACTAGGACGCACAACGTGTTGTAACCAATATGGTGACCTCTGACCTAAAGATTTATGTAGGATGCTTACTGGGTTTCCTCCTGGTAGGTTCTATGAACAGTTTTTTCTTGGACAGCTCTTTACCATTATGTATTGTAATGAATTATTTAATTTATGCTAAATACTAAAGCAAAATTGTGATATAAGCACTGTTATTATCTTCTTGCAAGAAGTGTCATCCCCTTATTGTCCGAACAAATCATTTGGACTAACTACTTATGTGCTTGAATCGTGCTGAAAGAATGTAAAAACAGTGTAGACCTGATCAGTCTATACTGTTCGTCTGAGAGTCTGCATTTAAGGTAGTTACGATTAACACGGAAAGTTTCAAAAGATGCCGAGAAGAATATCCAACGAACAGAAACATCCACAGCTAGAAAATCAAGCTCAACGACTATCCAAGCGGACAGCTCCCTTTCTCCTCTAATTGAGGTGATCGCAAATTAGATAAATAGAAAGAACAACCATTCTAGACAACCGACATTCCGAAAGCCCTTCGAAATGCAGAGCCATCAATAGTCCTCCATACCACCAGATGAAACGTGTATTTACTTGTTTTTGCTATCTTATAAACGCGCTTCAGTAGATGTATTTATGCACCAAATTTGGTCAGCACAGACCATACGGTATAGGAATTATAATGTTGCTAAGTTTTTCTGTATTATACAATGTAGGTCAGAGGTCACCATATTGGTTATAGTAACCTACTGACAATACACAATATAATAACTTCAATAGACCTACCTATGCACATTTTTGTCAGTGTACGCCAAACGTTAGACAGGAGACAACTTTTCTTTAATACAGGACAGATATCATGATACAGCTCAGGGTGACCTGCTTACAAGATGTATCTATACACTGAAATTTGATCAGCTTATATCACACAGCACAGGGCAAATATCCTAGATATTTCTTTCTTTAATACAGAGAAGATGTCAAATATACGTCACAATGCCCTACTTATGGTATGTGATATACTGCATTCATAAGACATATTTAAACATCAAATCAAACCAGCTTAGGGTATACAAAACAGGACAAATACCCGAGATTAGTGTGTGTGTGTGTGTGTGTGTGTGTGTGTGTGTGTGTGTGTGTGTGTGCAGTGTAAGTAGATCAAAATATAGGTCACATAGACCCACTTATGGTATGCGATATACTGCAATCATCAGACGTAAATATAAACACCGAATAAGAACAACCTATGGCATACAATACAGGAGGTATACCCGGGATAAGTTTTTAAAATTACATACAGGCCAGAGGTCAAAATATAAGTCACAGTGACCTACCTGTGGCATATGATATATTATATTCATACAATGAAATGCCTAGGCCAAACATTATAGGAGACATCACCACGAAAAGAATCGTGTATGACCAACAGATGGAAATCAGACAAACGGATGGACAGATTATTTTTTGAGACGTACCCACACACCAAAGGGTATCAGCCTAGGATGTATAGTTCAAACGATATACCCAGAATGTATTGGTGTATCTAATATAGGTCATAGACAGCGTCATAATCCCTTACCTAAGTTATGCAACCCATCAACCTCTCAAAATTACACATACAGACAAACCTCTTTATACCGACACTCGATACAACGACAAAATTCGTTATAATGAAAATCTGACTGTCATGAAACCTTCGCTTGAGAGGTAACAATAAGTCACAAATTATGCAAGAATATTGTATTTAATACTTTAATCGAGGCGATTCTAACAAATATGCAAAACACATGTTCTATGAGGAAATATGAACAAAACAAGACATTTCTTACATATCAATCTGCTCATTAAGTAGTCTGTACAACAGCAAATTCATTTTATTGGCAACATCTTTCGGAACAAATGCTGTCGTTGTAACGAGGGTTCACTGTACAAATTTTGATGAACCTAGGCTGAACAGCTCAGCATATCTACACTGCAAACAATTTGTAATGTAGATCAGGCCCTGAGGTTATAAAAAAAAATTCATGCTCAACTCAGCTGAGCATGAAGTTTATTCTGCTTATAAATCTTCAAAAAATGACAATTTTTTAAATCTGTTTTCATGCTCAACTCAGCGAAAGTTGAGCATGAAAATGTTTTAATTATTGGTATTTTTATTTTTATGACCAACTGAAATTTCATGCTCAGTTGAGTTGAGCAAAGGGGCCAGAAATCAAAATATATGTGTAACAGGATCCCATTTGTGGTAAGTGATAAATTATATGCACAACCGTATTGCCTATTTCACACACCAGGGGAAATATAGCCGAACGAAAACTTTGTGAATTGACCAAAGGATGGTCTGATAAACACATAAACGGATATACAAAGTGATTACGGTAGGTTGCAAACAGGATGGAACAAAAATAACTCCAAAGCCAGCGGTTACAAAGTAATTCAATGGACGAACGATTTCAGAATTATCGCCTTAGAGTGGTCAGGCCCCGAGGCTATAAAACCTTTTTTTTTCATGCTCAACTCAGCTGAGCTTGAAATTTTCTCTGCTTAAAAGAATGAAAATGCCAACAACATTTTCGTTTATATGAAGAGAAATTATCATGCTCAGTTATGTTTAGCAAGAAAGAATTTGCAATTGAGTCATTTAAATGTTTTTTCTTTGTTTTTGTTTTTTTGTTTTTTTTTTGTTTTTTGTTTTTTTGTTTTTTTTTTGTTTTGTTTTGTTTTGTTTTGTTTTGTTTTTGTTTTTTTTTTGGGGGGGGGGGGTTTCTGTTTCAAGCTCTTGCGGCCATCTTGCAGAGCGAAACGATTTAAGCAATTTGATAGCTGCACACCCAAAGAACATTCCTGTGAAATCATTTCAAAATCAATCCACCCATTTAGCCGGAGAAGTCGTTTAAATGTTTAAAGGGTTTAAAGGGGTTTTTTTGTTCTGTTTTAGCACTAACGGCCACCTTATGTAGCAGAGTGGAATGGTTTGATTTTTTTATTGTGTTGGGGTTTAACGCCACGTCAACCCTTGTGGGTCATTTTGTGTCGTCTTCCAGCGAAAGGGAGTAAAGAGATAGAAAAGATAGTGGAAAAGATGAAAGAGAGGGACAGGGAAGAAAGAGGAACATGAATGAAAGTGAAGAGACAGAAGAAATAGAAAACTTTCCTCCTCTACACTTAGTTGCTACAAGGAAAGCAGGCCTTGCCTATTTGGAGGCCAGTATCAGTTGGACGTCCGGGTGACGTCAGATACACGACACCTTTGCCAAAGCCGACCACACCCTGAACGGTTTGAGCAATTTTGGAAGAGAGTCGCCCAAGAAAGAGTCATGTGAAATTATTTCAAAAGCTATCCATCTGTTTAGGAGGAAATTCATTTAAAGTTGTTGTTTTATTTTTCTTCTATTTTTAGCACTGGAGGTCATCTTATTCATGGAGCGAACAGTTTCAGCACTTTCGATAGAGGGTCACCTAAGGTACATTCCTGTGAAATTACTTCGAAATCCATTCACCGGTTTAAGAGGAAAAGTTGTTTAAAGAATTTTCTTTTTCTTTTTTTTTTTTTTTTCGCTCTTCTGGTCATCTTGTTTAGCCGAGCGGAAGAGTTTGAGCAGTTTTGTTTAAGGGCGACCCAAGGAACACTCCTGTGTTTCAAAATCCATCCACCACTTTAGGAGGAGAAGTCGTTAATAGGTTGTTGTTCTTTTAGCTCTTGGCCAGCTTGTTCAATGGAGCAGAACGGATTGAGAAATTTTGGAAGAGGGTCGCCTAAGGAAGATTTCTGTGAAATTATTACTACATCTATCCACCAGTTTAGGAGGAAAAGTCTCTTAAGAGTTTTCTTTTTTTCTTTTTTCTACTTTTTAGTTCTGGTGGTCATCTTGTTCATCAGAGCGGAACAGTTTGAGCAATTCGGTAGAGGGTCACCCAAGAAACAATTTTGTGAGATTATTTTAAAATCATGCCATTGGCCTAGGAGGAGATGTTATTTACACAAGTGTTTTCTTCTACAGCTCTGGTGGCCGTTTGGTTCAGTGGAGGAGAACCATCGCAATTTTGATAGGAAGTTATCCAAGGAACATTTCTGTGAAATTGTTTTGAAATCAGGCCATTGACCTAGGAGATCTCTTTTAAAGGTTTTCTATTTTTAGTTCTTGCGGCCATTTCGTTTCGACGAGCGGTACCATTTTTCCAATTTTGGTAAAAGGGGATAAGTAGAACATTTTTGTGTATTCATTTTGAAATCGAGCCTTTAGCCTAGGAGGAGATATCGTTTAAAGTTGTTTTTGTTTTTAAGCCACTTCGTGGCTTGGTGAGCTAAAAATGGAGACATTTAGACAGATTAACATATCAAGTCATTTGACACCTTCAGATACTCCTTATGTCGTATTTATTCTTCTTTGAGAGTTTAGAAACTAAACCTGCATATATATTAGCCTCGACAAAGAAATTCTCGAGGTGTTGCATGTAAATCACTCTTGGGTATTTCTTAAAAAGTAAGACTCAGTACCTAATCTATGTAACTTACGATTCTGAATCAGACTATAGTTGTTTGTCACTTGTCTGAAACAATATAATACTAAGCCAGACCACGAAACTATTAGTTATGATATGAGTGCAGCATGAGGATATGTATGTTATAACGTGTGTCCAAGCAGACAGAACAGCCCAAGGATACCCCGTCTGATCAGAATCTTCGTGTTCCGCTTGAAGAAGTACCGGGTCATTGTATAGTAACAGAACATAAACCGAAAACTGGTCAGGCTGTGCGAATTTGCAGTTTTTGTTTTCAGAATTTATAAGGATGCCTGAGGCGCATTTACCATCATTTAAGAGGGTCAAAGAGCACGCTATAAATATTATATATTGCAGCACATCACCACAATTGTTTTATGTTTTTTTTATTTATTTATTTATTTATTTATTTTTGTTTTCTTTGAAAAACAAAATCTTTGAGAAAATGTTTCATGATGAAAGCATAATAAACAAAATATATTAGATATAAAGACAAAAGAATGCAGTCATTCGACAATAGACTCAGCTCGAAACAATTGTAAAATGAAGCTGTAATTTACTTATGGCATGACTGCCGACCGAGGAGAGCTTCTAATCAGCTTAACGCGTTTTTTACTTCGCAAAGAAAAGCAAAGAACATAGCCCCTAAACACTGTAATCAATCTAGCTTGAAACTGGACAGCAATCATTCATTTCATGGAATTTAACAAGTGTTCAGTATTTGTCAGTTAATGATCTAAATTAGTACCGTCTAACGTTTTAATGAAACACAAGTATGCACACAACATCAATATCTTCAACTAGGCATGATACTGAGATTCAATTACAGTGGACTCTCGTTATCTCAAACACTGATAATTCAAACTACTGCTTATATCACACTCAATAAAGGGCAATATTAGATTAGTTTGTCATTTATTCCTTATATTTCAACTTCTTTTGTCTCAAACTACTGTTATCTAAAACCAAAATGTCTCGTATTTGGTTTTGAGATAATGAGAGTCGACTGTACTCGTTTATTATCCTCTTTTTCAGGTACATTTACTGTTACACGCAAGAAATGAGCACCTATTAGTAAGAACAACGTATATGGTATATTCATATGATGCGCAAGGTGTAACTAACTACATATATTATTAGTCTAATGCATTGACGAATTATTTAAAAGCAGACTAATGCAAACGCAATTTTCTTTGCATCTTTCTAAATGTAGGACGCTGTATAATTTGATAACTCTCTCTCTCTCTCTCTCTCTCTCTCTCTCTCTCTCTCTCTCGCATGGCATGGATTACTACAGATATTATATTACTGATAGGCTTTCGAATTTTTCAGCAGCTGTGTAGCACAAGCACAATTTTCTTTGCACCTTTCTAAATATATGACGCTGCATTAGCTGATACAGTAGAGGAGTCACCAAATATATGTGCATGTATTGTATGAATATAACGCGGGTTTCAAAGACGAAACTCTCATGTTAAACCAACATTACTGTAGACACGCCAATACTGGGAATTAATACATGTAGTTGCATGCTGTTATTAGTAGTTTTTGTTTCGTGGGTTCTTTTAGATACGTTGCTAGATATACACGCCGTGGAGTAACAAGGCTGACACCACAAAAACAACACACTCTGTATTAGCTTGAGGTTTTAGACACCATCACCATTGGAAATCACTTCAATTCAGTATATCTGAATGGGATAAATAACACACGAAATTTTCATATGGATCAATACTTGAATATAAAGCAAGCGGCGATTCGGAACAAACTTTCAAACAGGAAAGCCACTATGAGTTTCAACAACTGTCAGTTATGAGAACATCATGCCACGTACGAAAGAATGTCCAATCGATAACTGTCAATTGTACACAACTTAAATGCTCTGGACTTTAAATGAACATTTTTTCTTATTTATTCAGTGTTATTGACAGTCTTCGGTTTTGTTTACGTGTTTTACTGTTTCTACACGTCACTAAGGAGAGACGATACACTTTCAAGGGAGGTAATTATGTCAAAATGATTTGCCTCCCTTCAGCAAAGGGTTCCACTCTAAAGGAAAGAATTTGCTCCATTTGGGAAAACCACTATCTCCTCTTTGAATAAACTCATTTCCAGAAGTGGTGTAGTTTGCAGGAAAGCAAACAGCCAGACATCAAAGTTGTCTCCTTGTAAAGAAATTGTGAAAATCTACCAAATCTACACACTTCCCTTAGTAAATCTATAATGAATACATCATGCAGTGTACAAGAACGTCTGTGTGAATATTCATTGAATTCACTAAATGGAATATAACATTTCAGATCTAATCTGTTTTAATGCTTTTTCATACAGACAATACAATGACAGTGGAACTGTTTCTTTCCTTAAAAGCAACGAAGAAACATTGTCTTAGAAGCTAACACCTAGCCTTAGCATGTACTCACAATAATAAGAGGCTAATAAGGAGCAATGTCTTACCTAGAAAGACAGTTTTTCTTGTACAGTTGTCTTACTTTTATTCTTTCCGTCTACTTCTGGTACCTTGGGAAGGCTGCGGTTTTTTGTGATTGTGGCATTTCCTGGGTAATCTGGTTTTTATTTTAAATTATACTATACCTATATGTTTATCAATGTATAAAGCTATAGCGGATAGTTTGATAAAACTCATTATATAATTTTGGTGGTATTAATAATACTGTGCTAAATATTGTTGAGCATTTAGCATTCTACAAAAATGCAAGGTTACAATATCAGATATACAGACAATGCCAAACTTCTTTGAACACACCATTCCAGTAAAACATTTCAGCCACAATTAAAGCTATGTCATATGTTTGCTGAATAATACTGCCAGCTCTCAAACAGTTTATGCTACTTACTGTACGCTGAAATTTCAGATAACAAATTACAAAACATTTAATCTCAGTTATCAGAATATATCTGGGCTGCAACAAGAGACATGTGCTGCATGATGTGTATGTCCATCGGAATCACAGATAAGCCTGTGCATTCAATGTAATCTGTTTCTGGGCTTATTCTACTCTATTATGCCCAGTGCTTCTGTAAACGGAAAATAAAGACATTGCGAATGCACATGCTGATCCAGGCCTTCTTTGTCTACACATATCTTCTTTTCATCTTGCGGCTCATTACATGAAATATACGAGTTATATTTTATACATTCATTCACTGCCACACCAGGAGAATGATTTGCATATACCATTTTACGCAAAGATTCGAGGCCCGTTGTTATGGAGCGTTTAATTAATAGTCAATTTAACTACGAAACCATTGGAGCCGATATGGAAATTAACTACTGTTTGTCGAAGCCAAATCCATGATAAATATATCGACCAATCCAATGCTGGTAAAAATTCAGATGGTAGCGCCCGTAAATCGTCAATAAAACAGAAATATAAACAGACAAAAGGCTATCTAACTGCATTAGAGATTTCCAATCATTTGCAAACAGCGGTGATGGTGTGCATTTGCATCCTCTATCACGGAGGATCGACACGGTTTGTAAGCAATGACCATTGTTTTCTGCCAACAAATGACTGGTCATGTGATCGAAGTTTCCGATTGGATTTACAGAGATTTACGGAACAGCTATGGAATTGACAACTATTGCCGATTATTTGTTTGCTCTGCTAAAATTCTCACAGTGTTGTTTTTGTACAAAGTTCTTTATTGTAACCAAGAGCACATTACAAGTAAAGTTGGTTTTACCAACATTTGGAAAGGAGGGGTAAATCTACAAAGCGTATCCAGTCCCCTTAAACAAAATGCATCATGGCAATTTTGAAACAACACACAAAATAAGTGTTCATCACGAAAACATACATATATAACTTGACCCCCTTAAATCTCACTTTTACATAGTAAAACTTGGGTTTACAGGGGTATACATTATTTTTCTTATTTCTGCTTAAAAATACAGATTGTGGGTACTCGTTAGAACCGCCTCGCCGAGTACCACAATATATGTTTAGAGCAGAAATATAAAAAAAAATCTGATTTTTTTATCTGAAAAATTCCTCGTTTAGGTGTAAAAGTTTCAATATATTTGAATAGGCGTGTTTTGTTTTCGTAATGCAATGGGAATCATTCTACAATATCAAGAAAGTACCGTATATACCCTAAATGTTCGGGCAACATACCTCAATAACACACTTACTCTAAAATAACTGTTTTACTATATGTTGCCCTGTCTAAAATCTGCTGTATGATTTGCAAACAGTATAGAGCCTTATCAGATACGATCTGGCACTACAATATTTGCTAACGACCAGACACTTATGCTAAATACGACATACACATCACGATATTGGTATGTATGTTGCCTTACATTTCGTCCATACAAACGCACAAACATACATGCACCATCTTAATTATCATGACTGTTATTTCGACCAACATGTTGTCTAAGTGAAAAATAATCTGTGTAAAAGAAGGTAAGAGAAAAGGTAATACTATTTGTAATTATGAACGAACTCGTCCAGCAAGTAATAAAACAACAATAAAGCATAAAATAGTCATTTACTGGTATGCATTGTATTTCATGTATGTTAAATGTCAGGAATGATTGTTTGTGATTAACTCCTTTTCATACAGACAGAAAATGGAATTATGATAAAGGTACTAGAGGCTGATGGAAACTCTTAGATCGGGAAACGCAAGGTTGATGAAGAGTGTCTTGATAAATCATGCATTCTGGTGTACCTTTATCAATACAAATTAAATAAGTTAAAGATGTTTAAAAATTTCAAAAAAATCACCAAAGCAAAATGAGCTTCTAAACGTTTGAAAATATTCATAATTAAAAACAATTATACGGGTGAAACAGTTTTGCGAAAAATGTTTATTTATGTTTTGCCTTTTTGGTTAATGCTTTATAATGTCTGTTTTGATATCCCAAACCTTGATAACTTTCTTATTTATATACGATTTTGAACATATTTGCACCAAAAGGCACGAGTTTGACAAGATTTTGCATCTCAGATACGTTTTTTAACAATATTTCGTTTTTCCCCTTTAAAACCAGTCAAATGTGTTCTTTCCGTCACATGACCTGAATATGTAATCGGTGATGGGCCTTTAGAACAGTTGTGATATAAGGCAGGTTTTGTCATGTGGTGTCATTGTCAGGCACGTGTCTATGTGCATTTATTGTGCTTTATACAGTATTACCAGAAGATCATGTCAGTCACATGACTTTAAACCTGAGATATTTTTCACTCCTTGGGCGTATGATGTCTGACCGATAATCATTTTAAGCCATGCTACTATATATAAACGCCAGACTCTGTATCGTCCTTTAGAATGTATGTTTCAAAGATAACCGAAAGGACAATTTCCTGTAGTGCACATTTCAGTCTAAAACTTAAGTCTAATTACTATACATTAGGCTTCGCTAAGGGGCCGGGCATGCTTACTGATTGATTCGATGGAGAGTCCAAAGACTTTTTCTCGCAAGACGGCATATTTTATTTATTTACATACATCACTGCAATAAGCATGAAAATTTCTTTTAATCTGGCCTGTGTCGTGAAAAACCCGCTGGACTAGAATCACAAGACGGTTACATGATATTCGGGAAAATCAGATGTATGGAAAGTTTCTGAAGATTTTTTAGAATTATTACTGACATATTTCTTATTCACAGTATAAGTGGTGAGGAGTTCAAGTTTAACGACACGTCAACCCATGAGGGTCTGGGTCATTTATCTCACATGTTAAGTAATAATAAAGATGTCTGGAAAGCAACAATCACAGAACATAGAAAATCAATCACACAGGAGGAAAATTAAACAAACTACAACGAGACTGAAGAATGACATGGTCTTATCTGATTATAAATTCGTTAACGGCCATTATTGAGCATCTAATTTGTGTGGACCAAATTTTGGAAAATGCTAACATATTCAGTAACATTATATTCGGTTCATTTGTATATATTTTGTACTGACTTTTCCGTTAGTAATCTAGTGATCTAATGAAACATTCTGCCTGTTTCATTACGAAAACACGCTTATGCCAATATATAGAAAATTTCACCTTTTCAGAAAATTTCTTAAAACTGGAAATTTTCATTTTAAAAAAACTTTGATATTTTTTCATATTCCTGCTCAAAACATAGTTTGTGAGTACTCGTAAGAACCACCTCGGCGAGGCGGTTCTAACGAGTACCCACAATCCATGTTTTTGAGCAGAAACAAGAAAAATAATTAATACCCCTGTAAACCCCAGTTTTACTATATAAAAGTTGGGTTTAAGGGGGTAAACATTATATAGGCGTGTTTTCGTGATGTCAGGCAGAAGGATGCGACTGAAATTCACAACTATGTCTTTTATCACAATATAGAAAATACATAAAGACAAAAACAAACCGAAATGCCTTTTGCTTATTTTGTCTGCTGCTGACTAGCTGTCTCTCTTTTCACCCTTTCATCCCTGCGGACCAAAACAGATATCTATGCAAAAAGGGACTCCAGATGAGACGGTTACGAGACGTCTCATCTGGATTCACACTGTTTGCCATTCTATTTTGGATTTTGTGCAGTCACCCCTATAGTTAACAATGGACATGCCAAAATTCAAATATGGAATATTCCAACTCAGAAACTAAGTGTTGAAAGAGTTAAGCTTTAAATTACTGAAAGAAGAAACCAGATTTACCAGAACAATTTCTTCTCTGTTGGAACTTCAACATCTTCTGTTTCCTCTTCCGCAGCATCTTCTTTGAGGTAGGAATAGAACTCATGCTGCAAGACAAAATCTCTGTGTGAAAACCATCATTTTTCTACCACACATTACCATAGCTTTTTAGTCTTTCAGAATGTGCGTATATAGAGATCACTGCGATCATGAGTAACTGCGTGACACACATATTGTCAGGATACGGTAGTCACGCACGGCATGTTGAGCCAAATCAATGTTGATAAGGTGGATATGGACACAATTTCAAGGGTGACAGATCTGTCAAAATTGTTTTGCCTCCCTTTTAAAAGGAAAGAATCTGTGGAGTCTATACTAAAGAGCATTTGCTCTCCTTTTGAGCAGAATCTTTCCTTATTTTCGGAAGGGAATTGATGTGCCAGGAAGGAAACAGGAAGTCATAAAGCTCTCTATTTGTAAAAATGGCGGGATATCTACCAAGTGTATCCAGTCCCCATTCCATATATCTATATTTCTTGCAGTTAATACGTTTACTATATCGAAGATCATAGCCAGCATACACAGAATGCCGAATGCATATATCCTATCTATCACATACATAAAGTTGTAAAATAATAGTACATGATTACAGTCAGGATTGGAGCTTAACAACCAAAATTTTATTTGTAGATACTCATCAAAATTATGTTACTGATTTATGTTTAACGTCCTAAACTAAGACTCTGTTTAAGAGCTGTTCAACTCGCGTTTCAACATAACTGCATTGAGTTGTAATTATAAAGAATGAATTTCTTGTGTGAGGCCCTTATCGATGTGTAAACGCTGGCGAATTGCTCATAAACTTAACATGAAGCCAAAAAGTGCTTTATTCAGTTTTTGAGTAATTCTGCAACGTTTACACAGCAATAAAATTCCATAAAAATGAAAATTATTCCTATATTATCATGTTGCAGTTCAAATACTAACAATATAATATTGGTACTTACAAGTGTGCTGATACTATGTTCATCTACGACCTCGCCCTTGGCATGGCCCGCCCGTTCTCCTTCAATATTCTGTAAGAACTCCATGGCCTGATAGAAAATGAAACAGAATTATTTACTTCCTAAACCGTTGACTATAATAACTGAAAGCCAGTTCAGACAATCAGATATATGTAACATATAGTTTAATAAAAGTACCGCAAGCATAATACCCTGCCACAGCAATTATTTGTTTATGTATTAAAGTTATCGTTGCGAAAATGTCTGGAAAGAAAATGACGGAGGGACAGATAACAATCCTAAACCAGATCTTGATAATATCAATGGACAGATAACAATCTTAAACCAGATCTTGATAATATCAATGCATATAGCAAGTTTGGTTAAAGGGCCTTGTTATTTACTCAAGTTATCGTCCGGGAACGAAAAAATGGGCGTGTCTCGGGCAGATAACTCCGTAAAAGTTTTACCAAATTTGCCCATTAGCAATTCCAAAACAGATCTCCTTAATGTTAATGCATATAGCAAGTTTGGTAAAAACCCATTGTTATTTACTCAAGTTAATGTCCAGAAACGAAAATATGGGTGTGTCTCGGGCAGATAACTCCGTAAAAAATTAACGAAATTTGCCCATAAGCAATTCCAAACCAGATCTCCTTAATGTCAATATATATAGCAAGTTTGGTTAAAACCCCTTGTTATTTACTCAAGTTACCGTCCGGAAACGAAAATATGGGCGTATCTCGGACAGATAACTCCGTAAAAATTTGACGAAATTTGCCCATTAGCAATCCCAAACCAGATCTCCTTAATGTCAATGCATATAGCACGTTTGGTTAAATTCCCTTGTTATTTACTCAAGTTATCGCCCGGAAACGAAAATATGGGCGTGTCTCGGGCAGATAACACCGTAAAAATTTGACGAAATTTGCCCATTAGCAATCCCAAACCAGATATCCACAATATCAATGCACATATCAGGTTTGGTGAAAATCCATTGATGTTTACTCAAGTTATCATCCGAAACGACAAACGGATGGACGGACGTACGACTGACGTACGGATGGACGGACAGACACACGGACGTCCAACGTGAAACCATAATACCCCGCCACTATTGTGTGGCGGGGTATAAAAATTCGAAACGAAGCGACTATGGACTGCGCGGATGCCACGTTGGATACATTTGCCAGAAGGTACATTTTCTCACGTTGCGACTCATATACGTCCATATTATAAAGTTATTAGACGAAACCAACAAACACTTGTCTCAAACTATTGAATGCAGTACAAATATGAACAATATACTATGTGCACAGCACATAGTATATTGTACATATATTGTACACATGATTATAGTTTTCGCAGTTCGCAGTGTAAACTCTACAATGTTCAAACAGTATACTGGTTAGAAAGATCCAGAATAGGCCCTTGATGAGACGGACATGATGTACAGTATTAACAACAGCATCATTATATTCTTTCTAAACCTGTGATGTCCTCAAAATACAATACGTTGTACAGCGAGAAACCTACACGATGTTACATCTAAACAACGAAGACCCAGACATTATGAACCCTGCGCCCCTACTTAGCATAGGCAGGAAATTCACTTTTTGTGCCTTTAACACATAGACAATTAAAACCGAACGGGAGAATAGCGCAAATGCACATGCAGGTCTGAAGCAAATGCACATGCAGGTCTGAAGCTTTCCAACTCACATGCGAGACGTATCAATTAGGGGATAACTGCATTCAAATTTATCATTTGGGGAGGTAAATCGGCGGTTTTACGGTCGGAAATTTTCGTTAGCGGAGCCGTAAAACGTAATTTGCGACCGTAAAACCGCATATTTACCTCCCCAAATGACAAATTTGAATGCAGTTATCCCCATTCTAATGCATTTATTCATTTTATCTGTTGAAAAAACAATGTACTATTTGCACAAAACAACAAGTACTGTGAGCTGCGTAAAACCAAATGCCAGCCAATGAGAAGCGACGTTACGTGATGACGTCGGATTGCCGACAGTATATCGCAGAATATACCGTCGCAAATTTTTGACGTTATCCAATCAGACGTCGCGTTACATACGCAAGTGCATTAGAATTGAAGTTATACAGCTTACCCTGGCTTTCTCATAAGGACTTGCGTTGTTCCCGTTGAACTGCCAAACAATCTTGCCTGTATCCAGGATAAACACATCATCAGAGTTGAGGCTCTTCTGTGACAGAGGAACCTGCAATGATTCACAAAATTTACCAAATAGTTTCCGTCTCAGTTTTGACCTTGACAAGCAGCCACGATCTTGAGCAGATTATTTCAAAAATACACGTGGTAGATTTTCTGCATACAGTTAAACATAATGCCTCGAACACGGATGGCTCGTTGACCATGGATGATTCGAACTGAACTCTTTTTTGAGTCCCTAGGTAATCATTCCGATAGCTCAAGAAAATAAACTTTTTGGGATATTCTAGGGAAGTTTTCTAATTTTATCATGAAAATGTATGTTGTGTGTTCTCATTAGAATCGCCTGATCGAGGCGATTCTAATGAGTACAATCAACATAACATTACTTTATGACGATCGAAAAGGCATCCCTAAATTGTCTTCATTTGCGCTTTGAACTGGCACTATGATTAACCCTCAGTGGCTCGAACTACTCTTGTCTAGAAATAATGTTCATGGTCCGAAAGATGTTTGAGCCATTGAAGTTCGACTGTGTTTTGACAGAGGAAGCAAAGTTTGTGGGTTCCCTTTTGCCGTACTGCATACCAAAGAAAAAAAAAACAATATATAAATACTCAAGTTAAGTCATTTTTTCCAAACCAATTTTGAAAGAGTAGCATCCCTTGAAAGAAATACGCAATGTTGCGACAGCTGCACTAAACTGAGTTCTGTTCATACTAGCGTGTGTGGTTAACTGATATGTTTTCCTTCCACAAATCTCAAAATTATAATGGTATTCAAACATGTTGCATCTATGGGGTCGCAGGTAATAACAGTGATTTTGATGTACTTTTGACGTACACGCGCAGTCTGATTAGAATCTTCTTTGTCCGCATGAGAAAACTTTGCATCCTTGGCTATCTAAATGCGCCAAGTAAAGATATTGATCAGATCTAAATCGTCGCTGGGCTCACTTCCGAAGACATGTTTTCTGACGTTGCGGCTCATTTATTGAAAGCATGGCAGCTTGTAAGATGTATCAAGTGCCTCAAAGTACGAGAAAACACACGCTATTTCAATGACTATAGACTGGTTTACAAAAACAATTATCGCTCCAACTCTTGGAGAAGATATGTTCTTTTCTGGTTTCATATACCGGAAGCCTGTGCTGGGTTTACATATGCGGACATGTATTACCAGCATATTTGTGAGTTTATGCAGTGAATCAAAGCAAATACAAGAAAGTGCTTTCACTTTTAAAGACTGTCGACTGGTTAACCAGAAGTTTACCTCTCTAATCGCGAGATTCTTTCCTTTTCCGAAGACTTGTAAGAGACGGGTCTTGTACTTTTCTGGTTCCACATGCCTAAAGCCTGTGTCGGCTCCGCCTTCCATGGTCCTGAAAAGTACCGAGCCAAAATATTAGTCAAAAGCCTTCTTTATATGGGATACCTTAACGCTTTCTACGCAGATTTAAAATTAGCTCACCACAAAATATATGAAGACACCAAGAAAACACCGCAATCACGAAGCATAACCCTCCTGAGGCTTCAAAAGAAAGAGAGATGAAGACTGACTTGATCCGCAATCTACGAAACGTCCTTATGCTATATTCGGGCAAAGAAGGCCCGTTTCAGTCTGTATGTTAAAGGCATTCGTTACCCGCTTACATGATCATTGGACAATTCACTGTTCACAAAACCATTTGTTTGTCTTGAGATTTTACGGTCCAGTCAACACAATGGGTCAAGTCGAGCGCGGTCAGTTTACCTAGCCACACGTTTACTGGGCAGGTTTAGTCCTCTAAGCGGTTAACCAGTATTGTGCACATTCTTTCGCCAGAAACTGACAACTGCCCTTCTTGAATCAGCGGAAGGGAGAGAATGACCGTAGAAAATATTTCATGATCAATCTCCACGAAAGAATGTTGCCGACCTCGGCGAGGGTTGAACCTACAACCTCCTGGTCTCCAGTCGGACGGCGCATCCAACTGAGCCACCAAGGCCGGCTCGCAAAACCGTAAAAGGACCAAGTTCTACGGTTGTGTGTCAAACGAATAATACCTTTCTTACGTTAGTGAAAATAAGACTTAAATTTGTAGAATGCTTCCGACAGTTTTATGTTTCCTACTGTTTGTTGTTGAGGCCGGTACCTAAAATATCACAAAGGTTTGTGGTGTTAGTCTTACTCTTTGTTGCTTTGTGGTTTATCATACGAGGACATTTGTTTTATGTATTACATCGTGTTATTTTGTCCTTGTGTTTTTCAGCCCTTTTAGCATTGCGATTACCTCGCTTGGGGAAGAGAAAGTTAATCTTAGTGCTTTTCATACGTTTATTCGATTTGTGCTTGTTTGGTTTTGTCTGTTTCCTCTTCCTCTTTGTGTCTGGGAAAGGGCTGCGGTTTGTGATTGTGGCACTCTGTGGACTTTTCTCTTACCTTTTTTGTCGGTTTCCTCTTCCTCTTTGTGTCTGGGAAGGGCTGCGGTTTGTGATTGTGGCACTCCTAGACTGTTCTCTTACCTTTCTTGTGTTACACAGTTCACAGTATCCTTGGCTATCCAAAATGAACCCAGTGATGATTCAGATCAGCCTGCGCAAATGCGCAGGCTGATCTGAATCTTTCCTGGACGAACGTCCAAAGGTATGTTTCCTAACGTTGCGGCTCACATGATAGTAAGGCAGAAGCTATATATGCATATTATCAATGGTTCGATACATTACCAATACTTGCGAAGTAGTGAATTTAAAAAAAAAAAAAAAAAAAAAAAAAAAAAAAAAAAAAACGTCTGACTTTGCAAACATTACTGCTAGTAGCTTTATTTTCTAAATTTCCGAAATATTAAGAACTTTAAATCAAATACCAAAAATACTCCATACTATTGCAAGTTGTATTAACTGTATACTGTAAAACATTTAAGATCATCTGCATCAAAATCTGGGAATGCGAATTTCTATTTTGGCGCTTTTATTACTTTCAGAAGTATTCCCCCAATTTATATATATATATATTGGAAATCGGATATTGGCGGAGTTTTATTTTGGCGTTTTTTGCCTAGACCACCAATAGCGCCAAAATAAAGTGATCGCCAAATGTAAGTGTTTTTTTACAGTACATTTAAACTTACACCAGCTCCTTGAAGTATGACCTGAACAATTCGGACTCGAACCCTTGGACCTCTCTGTGCTGTACGGCTTTGTCATCAAGGAACGTATCCAGTTCTACGGTTTTGTAGGCTGCTGTACCGTACTCATCCTGAAAACAGGTTAGAAAATGCGTGCAAATGTAGCGTTTGCCAGGTCTTGCCAAGTCAAACATCGCGGTTATCAATCCAGGTACTAACCGAAACATACGTTGCTTGAATCCGTAAAAAGCCCGTTCCTACTTGGTTAGTAACCTTGTTTCTCAGTGAAATAGCATGACGGAGAGCCGGGCCTCAGCCTAAATGAGGCTGCTTCCTGAATCTATTTCAGAAAACTGGTGCTTGACATTTGTTGGATATGGTCAGACCCTGAGTGGTCATACTTGTTTGATTCTGCTCTGGCTTAAGACCGCCATAGAACCCTTTACTTTGTTTCATACATTACTGCATGTGCGCCCAGCGAAGACATACCAGCCTGGCTGACCTCAGTCGTCGCTGTTCGCCTAACAGCGCTTTGAATCACTGGCTAATTACAGATTGCCCTGCGAGGACTCTGATCAGACTGCGCTGAACTCTGATCAGAGACTTCGCTAGGCGCACATGTAGTCTTTTATGAAATGCTGTACCCGGTTGTAAGTTTGAATATAAGGCGAACAATACTACTGCACAACTGCTTTGCACCGAAAACATTCATTGTTCGCTAGTTCTTAGTTTCAAAGTTAAAACAATCTACATGCGACAAACAACAACTTTGTAGTCTGATATGTGCTTTTACAACAGCGGTATTCTGGTATTCTTGCACAAGAAAAGGTTACCCTTGTCCCGTTTCTTTTTTTCTTCTGTTTCTCTTTTCTTTTTAATCTTGGCGTGAACATATAGAGACAATACCGTTTTGAAACGTTCAGTTATGCATAAAAAGAAACGTTCAAGTCACTTCCTCAGGATTCTATAAAACAAAAGAGACCCATATTCCACTACACTCACCAGAGCTCAAGTGTTGTCGACGTCATCACCAAGAAAGACGGACAATGGACAACTAACTATCTTAAAACTCCACTGGAGCCTTTCAGCTCTGGTAAAAAAACGGTAAGACAAAAATCCAGGGAGTGCAACAATCACAAACCGCAGCCCTTCCCAGACACCAACAGAAAGAGGAAACAGACAAAACCAAACAAGCGCAAATCGAACAAATGTACGAAAACCAATAAGATTAGCTCCCTATTCCCCAAGCGAGGTAATCGCAATGCTAAAAGGACTGAAAAACGCAAGAACAAAATAACACAAGGTAAGACATAAAACAAATCGCCTCGTAGAATAAACCAAACGCAACAAAGAATAAGACTAACACCTAACCTTCAATGAGTATAAATAAGAATTATGAGGAAGAGGAATACGAAAGGTGATTGTAAAGTGCAAACTCTGGCACTTGATATAATAACACCATTAAATGAATGTACGGGGAGACTTTCTAGGGTTGATATTCACTGGTTTGCCTTTTTGCCATTCAAAAGTCTAAGAGACCGGAATTGATCTTGATATAAAATAGGTCAAAGTCAACCAATGGTCATCCTTTGAACAAGCTAGGTAGAGCTAGATTCCCAATGCTGCATACCAAGTTTCAAGGTCATCGGCCTATCAGCTCCTGACTTTGAGAAATTTAAATCCTTTATACCGTATATGGGCATGGGGCCACGATCCTGTATCAAACTTTGATTTCCCAGCCCCATATGGGCTCTATATGCAATGGGGTTTCAATTAGCCTTTACAAAAGATTTTAAAACTATTGATACAGAGTAATCTATGACCAAGGTCAGTAAATGATCTTGATCTTTTGAATTTTTTAAAGTTCATTAAGCTGATTGCATAGGTCAACCAATGGTCATCACTTGGACAGACCTGGTAGGGCCAGTCCCCAATGTTGCAAACTGTTTCATGGTCTTTGGCCTTTCAGTCACAAAAGAAGTGACACAAAAGGATGGTCTTGTGAACAAGTATAAAAGTGAAACCTCAAGCTTAAAATGTAAGTTCTCAATCCAAAATTTTCGAAGTGATTTTACCATGGGCATGGTGGACATTTTGGTCATCTGACCAAGACCTGACGAAAAAACTTTGTTCCCAAACCCCATGGAGGCTCCACGTGTATTTTGGATTAAATCGGCTGACGAGAAGAAGTTAAAAATACTGAACCTGGGGTGTTTGTTTGTTTGCGTTGAGTTTACCTAACCACACGTTTACTGGGCAGGCTTAGTCCTCTAAGCGGTTAACCAGTATTGTGCACATTCATTCGCCAGAAACTGACAATTGCCCCTCTTGAATCAGCGGAAGGGAGAGAATGGCCGTAGAAAATATTTCATGATCAATCTCCACGAAAGAATGTTGAACCTGGGATGTACAGGGCATGGTCAGTAATGATGTTGACCTAGTATTTATAATAGCTCATTTACTTTACAAAATAAATCAACTTTGATGTCACAGGCTACAATAGAATCAGAAAAAATCGACTGTTTTGCCTGTTTTTGAATTAACCTTTCCATAAAATAGGTCCATGTGATTTTTTGAACATCCACAAAAGGCTAAATGGAGTAAATTTAACCTTGCTCCGCCATGGTCTTGTAAAATATAAATATAATTACCTGGGGAAGGCCGCGTTCACAAAATATATGTGTCAGTCTCTTTGAGAACCAGAAAGCCAAACATGTTGCTATTGGTGTAGATAAGTTAAAAAAGGCTGGTATCCGGCACTTTGAACGTAAACTAAAATTCCATGAATAAACATCAAAAAGATTGTCTTTGGAAAGAAATAACACACTTCAGATTAGACAATGGGAATTTTGGTTTTCTTGAAACTCTTTGTAAGCAGTAATGAAGTTTGCAACACTGCTTACGCCCGAGCTGAGCTCCATTTACAAATATACCACAATGGGTACAATGATCCCAAAGGAAATGAAATATAATCTGCACTATGGTAATGTAAGGGGAGACATTACCTCCACGCGGCACTAAGACAAGCTGCAATGTAGTAAAATAAACGACGTCAGAAAGATTGCCTTTGGAAACAAAGAACACACTACCGATTAGAAAATGGTAGCCTCGGTTTTATTGAGACTCTTCATAAGCAGTAATGAAGTTTGCAACACTGCTTACGTCTGAGCAGAATTCCATTTTCAAATATACCACAATGGACCCAATGATCCCAAAGAAAATGATTTTTTTATTTGGGTTTTATAGCCCTTTCAAGAATATTTCACATATCGAGCCGTTCATCAAAGGTGGGCGAAAACCGGAGAACCCGAGAAAAACCACCTGACCATCCGTAAGCAGAACTTAGCTTTCCCATATGTGACCAGAGCGAGGCTCGAACCACAGCGGTGAGAAACATAATGGATTAAGAGTCAAAATATAAAGGAAGGCAATGATCAGGAATCGATACAATTATCCCACACCTCCCATCAGAGACATCAAAGGGAAAGAAATACAAACACGAAATAACTGGACCCTAATGGAAACATCACTAGCAGAAAGCCAAACGGACAACTACTTTCCCACAGTGGCCAAATGGCTATCCAAAACAAAAAGATGTAAGCGACACACACATTCAAAGACGAACTATAACCAAAAATAAACCATGACAGAAGAACCGCCTTGGAACGGTCAGTGAAAAGTATTTCACTTGGGGGGCTTAAATCGATTTTACGTGGCCACAATCCTCGCCCTTACTTCAACTCTCCTATCCACTATACGGGGGCCCGCATCCAAAGGAAATAAAATATAATCTGCACTATGGTGATGTTCGGGGAGACGTTCTACGGTCGCCACGCTGCACTAACGCCAGCTGCAGTGTAGTAAAATAAATGTCAAAAAGAGTGCCTTTGAAAACAAAGAACACACTACAGAAAATGGGAGTCTCGGTTTTATTGATATAGAAAGATAAACGTCAAAAAGATGTCTTACATAATTGCAAAATAATTTGTTTTAGAGAGAAAAATCATGGTAGTCAAATGCCTGAAGATGTAAGTTTATAACTTAGATACCTGAAAAAAAATTTTAAACGTGTATTATTTTCACTCTGACATGTAAAATGAAGCCATTGGGATCATATTCATAAACAGGATAAAATATATATTCTATTCTGTATGACGCAAAAACAATGTTTATCTATTTGACTTTTGCCTACTTCCATGCTACCCACTTGATTGCCGCCTGATTTGGAAATCTTACCTGGGAACTTTCGCTACCGATCCAGAAATGAACATCATATAAAAGATCTTGGCTAGTTGCTTTCGTGTATGTCTGAAAAAAAGAAGAGAATTCATTATGAAAACATGCCTATTCATATATATTGAAATGTCACCACCAAAAACTGAAAATTTTGCAGATAAAAATTCTTATATTTTTCATATTTCTGCTCAAAACAGATTGTGGGTCCGTTGGAACCGCCTCGATGAGGCGGTTCTAAAGAGTACCCACAATCTATGTTTTTGAGAACATAGATTGTGGGTACTCGTTAGAACCGCCTCGATCGGCACAGGTGATCATGATGAGTTTGTGTACCTATCAAAAATATTTTGGGTCATATCGAGACGACGTATGATAATGAAAGGCTCTGTGTAATGATGCGCCGTAGCCATGTTGCATTTCGCCTCCAGCGGGATTCAAACCCGGGACCTCATGATCCGAACTCCAGAGCGCTAACCACACCCTCTGGGAACAAATTCTTTCTCCATAGAGAAGCGCCATTCAAAATGGTGAAGAACGTTCACTTGGCTGCGAATTGTACTGATTGTCAACAATTTGATTAGTCAATCCAGAATAATCAAATTATCAACCAGTATAATTCCCGATCGTGTTGTGATCATTGTCGAGGCCGACGCGAAGAGAATTGTAGTTCTATGTTTTGTTTATTATATGTTGTAAATATATATTTGTGTAAATTAATCGCCTAAAAATTCTAACGGCGTTAGTTTCAGAGTAGTGATACAGTTAGGCGTTACCCAAGCTCATCACGAAAATATGCCTATATAATTTTGACCCCCTTAAACCCCACTTTTATATAATAAAACTGGGGTTTACAGGGGTATATATTATTTTTCTTATTTTGCTAAAAACATCGATAGTGGGTACACGTTGAGCAGAAATCTGAAAAACATCAGATTTTTTATCTGAAAACTTTCAGTTTTGGGTGGTGAAATTTCCAATATATTTGAATAGGCGTGTTTTCATAATGTAGAGTTTAATCAATAGGAAGTCACCCTCGTTCCGTCTTGATCGTTCCCAAGCGGTATACATGTTAGCAAATACTGATAAAGGCTAAGACCTTTCGGTCCATTTTAACCCTTGTCCTGCTGAACCCGGATATACCCTCTTTTGCAAACAGTGTAGATCCAGATCAGTTGGCTTCTGAAGAAGCCAACTGATCTGGATTTGCACTGTTTGCCATTAAGTATGTGAATCTATATCAAAATCAAAAACCTTGATTAAGTAATCTGATTGGCTGAAAATTAGAAAGGGTGTGGCTCCTTAATTTATTCAGCAGGACAAGGGTTAATAAATACCGATCGCCCATACTCGAGCCCATACTTACGTGGAGGATGATATAAGAATCGCCGTTATAGAATTTTCCATAGTCCTCCTTTGGCCAATCAGTCACAATAAATTTCTGGAATGATAGCAAAGTTAACTTAAAAAGAAGGCAAAAAAGCAGAAACACCTCAAGCTCACCCACACCTTTTACAATAAGACATTGTGAAATTGTGAAATAAATAAGGCCTTTCAATCGTCGCATCAGGATTGTTTCGTTTGAATGGTTACTCATTTTGTTAAACACGTTGAAACTGTTCAACATGAAACTACACAATTCCTTTTCAATAGATTATATTTAATCCCTATTGCAATGAACAGAGACATGTTTAAAGAGAATTTTTATTTTCCTGTCACCACGTTTGATAGTAGGTTTGCCATTACATTTAAACTTTATCTATGGAACGTTTTGCCCTGCTGAGGACATGGCTACAGATAAGAGGGGGTATCCACATAATATTTTTCTTACTTCTCTACAAAAACATATGTTGTGGGTTGAGTACCCACAACATATATTTTCATGGAGAAATAAGAAAGATATCAGCATTTTTTCGGATGAAAAACCTCCATACCTGTTGCAATGGAGGATCGCTAAAACAATTACAAAAGTGGCATTTAGTCTTGTCAATTTTGAGTTACCTTCCAAACTTAAACAGTGTCCCATTTTGCAGTCCATCTTTGTCCAAATGGCAGTTACTGTTAATGGAATGTTTGGCCTTGACATTATTTATTATACACAAAGGACAGCCTTCTTCTGGTGCCTTTAGAAGGCTGTCCTTTGTGACTGACCATTCCTAAGTAACAGTTGTTTTATTTCTGCAGCTAGCAATTACACTCTTGAATAATAGGTAATGTATTTTAGAACATATATTTACAGTTCTGCAGTTGACCGTCCCAAGGTGGTGTTTTCGTCGCAGTTCCTCTTCTTTTGTTTGGTCTCTTTTAGTGTGTTTTTTCTGAGTTCAACAAAGTGCTGTTTTTAGTTGTCATTTCATGTAATTAAACCCTTTTACGGTACCTTAGATGGGCTGTGCTCTATGAGTGTGGCCCTTCTCCTCGGTTTCTCCGTATTTATGTTCTGTTACTGTCACTTATACGCAAGACCATTCCTTATATCCCTATTACAGTATCTAAATATTACTAGATCCTCCAGTAATTCAAGGCAGTTGGACAAAAGCTACGATCATTAGTGACTGTGGAAGTAGCTAACCTATTGTTATATTAGTAAAATCAATTACTTTTGATCCTCAAACAGCTTAACTTGTTTGTACAACTGCAGACAAATATTTGTGGTGGGTTCAAGAATGGCATATGAATAACTTATAAACTTCCGCCAATTAAACACATTACCTCCCCAAACCATCATCTATGTAGTATGGATTCAAAAACACAGTCCAATGCAACAGGAGACAAACTGACTTATTTTCTGTAAAAGAGTGATAAGAATTGCCCATCTGTTGTCCGTTCATTGCGCCTAGCGAGTGCTTAAGGTTAATGGTGTTTACTAGGTCTCCGAATATGATTTAGAGTGCAAATGCTTCATCTTACCACAATTCTCCAGATTTGAAGTCCAGGTTCGGTCCCTGCCTTTTCCCAGGCTGGCTCACCCAAAGCTGCTGCTTCTGTAATATACACATATAAAGGATGAATGTTTAGGAGCAATACAAACAACCAAAACAAGAGTTGTCAGAAGACAACGCAGCTCGCCGGAAAGGGCTGATCGGATAAGAGTCTTAAAATATTAAAGATTAAATGCAGAACTCAAACTTAAACATAGCTGTAAATGACAGAGTATGAACTAGCTTTGATGTCAGAAGAATGTCAAACAGGAATGTGGTATATGCAATTGAAACATCTTCCGTTAGGTTGGTGTGGACAAAATATGAAAGCTATAGCTTACATACTTCAGCAGTCATGTACACTTTTCAAAACTTAAACACAGCTGTAAATGACAAAGTATGACCTGACTTAGACCTAGGCAGAAGGTCAAACTAAGGAAGGGTGTACTATTGAAAGGTCTTACCCTAAGGTAGGTGTGGGCCAAATATTAAAGTGGTATCTTGAATACTTCAGCAGTTACAAGCACTTTTCAAAACAAACATAGAACTAGAACATGGGTTTTAATGACAAAGTATGACCTGATCTTGACTTAGGCAGAAGGTCAAACTAAAAAAAAGGTGTGTGCTATTGAAAGGTCTAACCCTAAGGCTGGTGTGGGCCAAATATTAAAGCACTATCTTGAATACTTCAGCAGTTATGTACACTTGTCAAAACTTAAACGCAAAACTTAAACATGGGTGTAAATGACAAAGTAAGAACTGCCCTTGACCTACATAAAGGGTCTAATTTGGGGATGGACGTGTATGCTATTGAAAGGTATTACCCTAAGGTAGGTGTAGGCCAAATATGAAAGCTGTACCTTAAACAATTAAAAAAACTATGCACACCTTCGAAAACGTAAACATTGTGCTAACGCGGACGCCGACGCCGACACGGACGCCGACGCGGACGCCGTAAGACGCCGACGCCAACAACTTGGTGACAACATAAGCTCTTCAAGGACATAGTCCCGGCGAGCTAATAATGCGAGCATACGCGGCTTACGTAGGTTACCTTCTGAGCAACTCAGATATAATTAACGAGACTAAGTATTGTAATTTGTTTGTTTGTGTTGAGGTTTTACGGCCCAGTCAACCCAATGAGGTCATGTCGAGCGCGGTCAGTTTACCAAACCACACGTTTACTGGGCAGACTTAGGCCTCTAAGCGGTTAACCAGTATTGTGCACATTCTTTTGCCAAAAACTGACAACTGCCCTTTTTGAATCAGCGGAAGGGAAGTATTGTAATTGATTGTGCCAATAAACCAGTTTAGTTATCAAATATATGGGAGATAACCAATCATTAAACATGTGAAGTATTAGATCCTTACTTTAAAATACTCCCTCTGCTCAGTTAGTTTTGCACTTAACCAGTTATATTGATTATCTCTCTGCTGATTTGATTTATTACCATCACCGTTGTTTGTAGATGGACATAACATTACGTTGACACACCTATGTAAAATATTCCCTACCAATCCGTAATCTTTACACTCAATAAATATGGAAGTCGTCAAGAAAGTTTTGGTTATTTTTTATACGAAAATAGATTTATGCAATGCAAAACACTGAAAGAAATAACAAATAAACTTAAACTGGGTTTAGAAACACCCAAATCGCGAAAGCTCGATAAATACTTAATAAGCCCGTATAACCCGGCTAACATGGAAAAACAGAGATATTAATTAATGGGCTTGTTAACGTGATAGTTCATTTTTGAGTCTGCTAGCGTCAGCTAGCAGGCTCTTTGCAATCACATGGGGTTTTACGAGCGGATTTTCATCACAGCTATTTATGCGTATATTTATACGCGCACTACTTCTTAATCAGACGCAACGCGGCACTATTACGGTGAACTGAATGTGAAGCAGCGGAATTTTATATGGCTTTTTTATTTCGCTAACATAACTGTAACTGAAATCGATTTAGATAATGCAATTTGAAACATAGACTTCAAAATTCGGTGTAGTAATACACGCGCTACTTTTGTCAAGGCGTTAATTCGGCACGGGGTCCTACTAATCACCCCATGGCACCCCACGATATCCCAAGGCACCCCATGGCACTAAATTATTTCATTGTATTTCTTAACTGAATGCTGAAATTACACCAGGGTATTAGTTTTATGTATCCAATTTTGTTTTTGTGTGATAGTTTAAGACTTCAAGCGATTATCTCGGGGCGCCTAAACACCAAGATTCAAACTGACGCTAAAATATAGCAAAGAGACCAATGGTGTAAGTTGATAGTCTATCAAAATTAAGTTTTAACTTTAATTGCATTTTATATTCAACTTTATTCACACCTCAGTGACACGGAGTTGTTTTACGACTGCTGGCCCATTTATAGGTTTATGACCCTTCTTTTTTGGACATCTGAAAATCTCTTGAAAAAGGTAGGCATAGCTGGTCGGGCTAATCTGTTGATGCTAAGGCGAAGCACTAGCAAATGACAATCAGTTATTAACGCTAATCTGGACTGAACATAGCCATTTCAAATTTATTTAATCTGCTCTTGTCTTGATAATAAGTTGATAGAGTAAATTTATAAAATTGTACTAGAATAATCGTGGAGCTACCTCAGGTGTTGAATTTGTATGAACTGGAGCATATCTAGAGTTGAACTTTAATAATTCTAGAAATTGGAAATTGCTGCTGGAGATACACTCATTTGGAATAATCAGGTGATAAACTTCATTGGAAAATAAAGAGGCTCATTACTCCAATCACTGCATTGGCCTATATATGCAGATAATAAAATGGATTTTTTTGTGAAGAAAGAAACAAAACAGAAGAGAAATAATTGTATTTAGTTTTTCAGTACATGGTTAGATTATATATGTATATCTGTTTTACACAGATGCCTCAGTAAAGACCCATTCTTATTTATACATTAAAAAAGTAGAATGCATTTCCATCTGACTGATTTTGAGAAATTGATAGTGAAAGCATGTAGTACAGAGTGTTTTCAAGGAATAGTAAATTTTCTCACAAAGCCTTGTCTCTGAATGTAAATTTAATATTGGATGAAGCCACTGGTTGTAAGCAAGTGTGAAAATGTGGATATAGAGCTAAATCCAGGTCCATCAAATCATATAAATCTACAAGAAAATGCATCTGTATTATTGCAAGGAAGTATCCATCAAGGAGATGAGATATTTAGTCCTGATTCAAGAGGGCGTCAATGCCTGCCATGTTGTTTAGTATTTTTGGCGAAAGCTGTACAGAAACGGATCTGTACCAACATGTGGAATGTGAACAACAGGAATGAAATTCTGTTTGCAGGAGATAAATTATACGAGTATCCTTTCCTTGATTTAGAGACAACACTCGCTATGACTTTCTCATTCAACCCATATGCAGTCTTCGCTTGACGTACATTTGATAGAGTTTTTAAAGAAAGTCTTCTTTTCAGGAAGTACAATGCCCAGATGCTTGATATATTCCATAGAGATCCATCTTATGGTGTAGTATTGGTAGCATTGGAATGCCACCTATCTTCTTTGCATGTATTGTGTTTGCATAGAAGATACACAGCACTCCATCAATACTTTACAAGCTAGCAGACTCTTAGGACTATCAGTCCTTTGATTCTCTTATTGCACTGAATTTTCCCTTTATTAACCCTTGTCCTGCTGAACCCGGATACACCCTGCCTTTGCAAACAGTGTAGATCCAGATCAGTTGGCTTCTGAAGAAGCCAACTGATCTGGAGCTGCACTGTTTGTCATTAAGTATGTGAATTTATAGCAATAATCTGGATCATATAATCTGATAGGCTGAAAATTAGAAGTGGGCATGGCATCTTAATTTATTCAGCAGGACAAGGGTTAATAAATATTTCCCACATGTTTTTTTGTAAAAGTACAAAAACAACATTGAAACTTTTTAACAATCTTGCAGAGAAGCAAAAAATAAGGTATACTCATATACCTCCATCACTGCTTATTTTAACCCTTGTCCTGCTGAATAAATTAAGATGCCACGCCCTTTCCAAATTTTCAGCCAATCAGATTAATTGATCCAGATTGTTGATATGAATTCACACACTTAATGGAAAACAGTGCAGATCCAGATCAGTTGGCTTCTTCAGAAGCCAACTGATCTGGATCTGCACTGTTTGCAAAGGCAGTATATATCCGGGTTCAGCAGGACAAGGGTTAAATAAATATTGCCGATAACCTTGCCTGCGGTGAAGAAAAACATATTTGGGAAATTTAGACGGTCAAATTTTACAGGCTCGAACTATGCATTCAATACCAGACTACTTCCAGTGCTTCTGCCTGAAAGCAATGGTATCCGAAAACTGTCCGTGATTAAGGAAGATTTTTAAAATACAAACGTCCAGAATTAGTGGGAAATTCGTTACCTTTTCGTTGTAAGATAATTGCTTTTTACTAAATATAAACATATACAGATTGATATAACGATTATTTATTTCTCCTTAAAGTGCAAATCAAAAATATACAAATGAGATGGGCCATGAGATGAAGCGCATTTTTAATCATGGGGCACTGACTAACAGCAAGATACAAAGCCATGTGTAATGGCTGTGCGGCTATAATTGAAAATTCCGATATCCGTCCAGGGCCCAGTTATTCAAAGCATCGTTAGCTTAATGAGCTCGTTAATGACAAACTCGTTAACTGTTGTAGCTAACGTATATTCAAATACATTGATATTTTTGCTGCAAAAATGTGAATAATGTAGAACCTACTCGCATTTTTTTCAGCAAAATATATCAATGTATTCGCCATATTTCAAGATAAAATTTTAACGTCACGTTAGCTAATAACTTCGTTAAGTTTTGAACAACTGGGCCAAGAATCTTACGTAACTGTTTTAATAATCACGTGACTGTCAATAATTGATCAGCAACGACGCACGATGTGGCTTCTTATAACGAGACATTGTACCCCCTAGAACAGTTCCACAAATCATCGGTATATAGATAGATAGATAATTTTATTTCAAATGCAATAGGCCAACTGGCCCTTGAGCACATAAAACTCATTACATGTTTACAAACATGTGTGCTATTTGATGGCAAACAAATGTCATAAGTACATGTTATACAATTTCCATATATAAGTTAATATTTCCTTCAGACAAGAAAGTTTTTTCAGTCCAACAATTAAGATATATATATATAACGGAGAAGTGTGTATATATGTGGTAAGTATCTCAGAATTTACCACACACACACACACACACACACACACACACACACACACACATGTATATATGCATATATTGATATACATACGTATAAACATTTACATACATATAGAGTTACACACAAACCATACTAAATGTATATATGCTCATACTCACGCATAAATACATACCATACCCACGTACAAGTACATATACATATATAAACACATACACATACGTACATATACACGCAGAGGTTTTTTGACCCCTAAAAGTCTTTTGCAAAACTGCATATGAACTCTTTCAATTTGATTTGCTTTGCAAAAACCCCATACTTCATATATATAATGATGGGTTTTTAACCTTTCGCAAACCAGAACCTTTGATAATTGTGACATTGCTCAGGTTATTTCGTCTTCGTTGTTTTATAAGGTTATTGCACTGATATTGGTAAATATACCGAGTTGGGCTCGAAAGTTCGCGTCCTTTGATATCCCAATGCGGGGCAATTTTCACCAATATCAGTGGAATAATAAAAATCTAAAAGGTTGCCTTTGGAAAAGAAGAAAAGATTGAAGAACGAAAATCGGAGACCCGGTTTTATTAAGTCTCTTCATATGCAACAGCTTAAGCGGTATTCGATTTTCAATGTAACCAGCATGGGCTCAATGATCCCAAAGGAAATAAAAATTATAATCTGCACCACTGAGACGTTGTACGGCCGCCACACGGCACTAAACACCAGCTGCAGTGAAGTAAAATAAAATATATCGAATGATATCTGCACGCTTGCTCCTCAGATTTTATAGCTGTATAATAAAATGTAATCTACGAGCTGATTGTAAAATAACTGCGACTATCAAAACTATCATACTTCAAAAACATGTATCACTTTTTTAACTGTACTTACTTTTGACCTGTCGCTCAAGGTCACTGCCAAATAAGGCCATGTTACTGTCCTTCCAGTTGTACTTCTTGGCTTTTACTAAACCTACAATCAAATGGCATAACCAAATTAAAGAAGACTGGATAAACGGTAGATTTTTCAGTCATTTCCGCTGCCAAGAGAGACATATTTTTTTGTGATTTCCAGCTTGTTTCCCTGCACATCAATCCCCTTCTGAAAAGGGGTCTACTCTTAAAGGAAATTCTTTCCTTTAAGAGTAGACACCTTTTAGAAGGGAGCAAAAGCAATCTTGATCGTGTTGTCTCTCTTGAAAGTGTATCAATTTCCCCTTAATCAAACAATTTAACATATTTAGTTTTAAAATACATACGCTGCAAGAAAAACGCTCTTCTGCCATACGTAAACAATGCAACGCCCAGATCATGGGGCGACAACAGGCCGATGTACGCCTTCGTTGAATATAGGGCAGTGGACTCGTTAAGGAGGATTATTTGGTAATAATTCTCTTATGCTTTAATCTTATTTCTCCTTCATATCATGTGTTGTTGGTACCTACTTGAAGCGCCTCGGATCAGATCAGCCTGCGCATCCGCGCACAGATAAGTCATCGCAGGGCACACTGTGGGTACCCAAGGAGCCAAAGCATCTTCAGTCGGACAGCGAAGACTATGATCAGATTGTGCAGATATTTCTTATTTTTCTAGAAAATAGGACTTGACTTTATATGCGAATAGTCACCTTAAGAAATAATATGCATGAAATACCGAACTCCTTTTTTGTGAAAAAAAAACAAACAACATATACTTAAAAATGACCTCTGACGAAAGTTCTTGCAAGCATGCATAGAGTGAAATATGTTGAAACACTCGAAATTCAAATTAACATACAGCTAAACATAGCTCCAGATTAGATGGGTGTCCACAAAATAGTTTTTCTTTTCTTATTCTCTAAGAAAATATATGTTGAGTGTACTCATTAGAAGCGCCTCAGTGAGGCGCTTCTAACGAGTACCCCAACACATGTTTTCGTATATAGAGAAATATGAAAAATATCAGTACCCTTCGGTTAAAAAAAGTGTCTTATCTGGATCTATGCTGAAACAACATTACAGACCAGGCTCAATACAAGACAGCTGTAGCCCAGTAATTCGAAGTATCCCGTATGTTGTCTAACCTGATGATTTGTTAGCATGTATACCGGACTTTCATCATTAACTAATTATTTATACATACATAGGTTATACGAATAAATAAATTGGACAAAGCAAAACGTACAAACTGCCGATTCCAGTTGCTAACAGAAATATTTGCACATCCGCGCTGTCTTCGCAATGCCTTATCCTTAACATACAACAGACGGTCAGCGACCGCAGATAATTGTCCCTAGAAAATAGGTTTTGACATTTTAAGCAAATTGTATCGCACCTTTAATAAGAGGAAGAATTGACATTAAATATCGAAACATTAGATTTTTTTCTTTCAAAAATTAGCTGCTGATATTTTTTATCGAGCAAGCGATACCACATTTACCTCAAGTATTCGGACAGGTGTGTCCGAGTAAACAGTGAAGACCCAGATCAGCCGGTGGCCTCTAATCGGGATCTACACTGTCTAGCAATGGTCCAGCATTTTAGTTGCAGCGACTGATAGCAAAATTGACTTGTTAAAATTTTTGGACAAGCATGATTAGAAGTTAAGAGCTGTCCGAAAACTCAATGTTGAAGGGAAAGGAAACATAGAAAGAAAGTGTAACTATCAGAACAGAACTTTACAAGACAAAAGTTTTGGTACAAGTTTGATAAAAATCGACCACCAAATGAGAAAGTTACTGAAGTTTAAATATTTGAAAACTGTCATGGAGGCAGCCATTTTTAGGCTTTGTGACATCACACAGCCCTAATTAAATATGCATAAATAAAATAAACAATATATAGAATATTTTGTCTAAATGTTTCTGAACATGTTTTCCTAAAGTGGTAAGCAAATTGTTTTCAAAAAACAAATGCTGTGGTTATAAAAATAATGCAAAATTCTAAAATTTAAAAATTCTTGAAATCTCTTTAAATGTTCAAAATGGCGGCGGCAATACCGGCCATGTTAAATCTTTCAAACAATAATAACTTTGTTATTTCTTAGCCGATTTTGATCAAACTTATATCAATGTTTACGGTTTGTTAAGCTCTTCGTTGTGAAATATATTTTATATTAGGGTCGTGTTCCCCTTTAATATGGTAAGTAGTTTCGAGGGACATACAGCGTTTAAACAGATGGCTGTTTACTGACAATTATGTCACACATGTAATACTAGGCTGACCTGTTTTCGGGAAATTGCCCAAGTTAGAGTTCCAACCAAAAACTAGTCACATGGCCTCTAACCACAGCCATTGTTGGACCACGCTTTTTGTGCAGAAAGCTAGAAAGTATCAGATTGTAAGCATTTGACCAATCAGTATTTGTTGAACTAAATTCTCGGGAAATATTAATGAATTTTGAAGGGATGTTTTTTACGTGAAGTATTTGTTTGTATTGTTTGGGTTAAAGAACACGGCCTAGTCAGACCAAAGAGGTCATGTCGAGCGCGGTCAGTTTACCTAACCACACTTTCACTGGGCAGGCACAGTTCTCTATGCGGTAAACCAGACAGTACTGTGCACGTTCTTTTGCCAGAAACTTACAACTGCCTTTCTTGAATCAGCGGAAGGGAGAGAATGACCATAGACAATATTTCTATTTCACGATCAATCTCCAAGAAAGAATGTTGCCGACCCAGCGGGGTCGAACCTGCAACCTCATGATTACCAGTCGGATGCGCATTCAACTGAGCCACCGAGGCCGGCTTTTACGTGGGGTAAACTACTTTAATAGAACAGCGGCTATAGCTGGGCAATAGCCAGAAACGAAGTCGACCCTAAATGTTCTGTTCTACCATAGAATCCTACACTGCGTCATGGTCAGTAAACAATTATCGCACACACGTTAAACTGTTTATAAGCATGTACACAAACGAAGACACTTCGGTAATTATCACTACACTATACGGTAGAATAAAGATGTACTTACCTGCCATTTTGATGATGATGATGACTCAAACTAGCAGTCTGCAAAACAAATCAAGATAAATGAAACATTTCGCAGTAAACAAAATATGGTATACGTTTCCAACCATAAGTACGGAAGCTCTGAAAGGACATATGCTTCTGTTTGAATAACCCCCAGTCAAAAGATTTTTTGGAATATCATTTCTCTGTTTCTACATATCGTCACTTTAGCGTAAGAAGTCAGTGATCCCGTGTATATTTTCATGCATTACGAATACATGCCTATTCAAATATATTGAGAATGTTACCACCAAAAAAAATGACAACTTTCAGATGAAAAATTCTGGTAGTGTTCATATTTCTGCTCAAAAACATAGATTGTGGGTACTTGTTAGAACCACCTCGGCGAGGCGGTTCTAACGAGTACCCACAATCTATGTTTTTGAGCAGAAATCTGAAAATTAATGACTACCCCTGTAAATCCCAGTTTTACTGTATAAAAGTGAGGTTTAAGGGGTCAAAACTATATAGGCTTGTTTTCGTGATGAAAGTTATTGACTTTTACGCTAAGGTGACGATATATCTTTTAAAAGTATCACAAAGTGGCAAAATGTGCAAATACCTGGCAGTAGAAAAAGAAATTTCATGAAAAAATGTATTTGATAAGAAAGCTGTCTATTATTAACGACAAGGTATTGTATTTATTAAACCTTGAACTGCATTGCTAAAGTGATGCCGCTTTCGATGTCATTTATTTGATCTGTTTGATTTGATTTGATTTATCTCTTTATTTGACCAAAAAGCCAAAAATGCAATTTGCATGTGCAGTGAGAGTTTTCAATACAACAATAGTCACTTTAAATTGTCACTTTAAATTGGCGCCATTGGCGATCTTTGCAAACACTGCCAAAATAAAACAGCGCAAATATTTATTTTTCACTAAATATTTATTGTGTGGCATACCTCTGAAAGTATTTATGCGCGAAATTTAATGAGCAAAAAAGTCATTCCCGTCAAACCGCCTAATTTTGATGCGGCAGATATTTAGTGTTTTACAATATTTCTAAACAAGCCAAACTCTAATGGTTCATCTCTTATTCCAATAAGATATAGCACACACCGATGTCAAAACCTGGTCAGTCATGAAGGGGCAGAGTATATGATTAAATTGAAAAAATTAAAATCATTAGCTAAAGAAACAAAATCATTCGTTTCATACCAGTTTCGACTATTTCATCATTTTCTCATCCAAGGGCTATTCAAGGAGAGTACAACTCAAAAAACTTTCCTTAAATTACCTTAAGTTTGCTCTAAGCAGTACAACAAATTTATTATATTAGACCACCACCAAACTATATTTCATCACGAAAACATGCCTATATAATTTTGACCCTTTTAAACCCCACTTTTATACATTAAAACCGGGGTTTACAGGGGTATACATTATTTTTCTTATTTCTGCTCAAAAACATAGATTGTGGGTACTCGTTAGAACCGCCTCGCTGGCGGTTCTAACGAGTACCCACAATCTATGTTTTGAGCAGAAATAAGAAAAATATCAAAAGTTTTTATCTGAAAATTTTCCGGTTTTGGTTGTAAAATTTTCAATATATTTGAATAGGCGTGTTTGCGTAATGAGACTGGTCAATGAACTGTCACGCTTAACAAAATAAGCCGCAACGTAAGGAAACGAACCTTTGGACATGTACGCCCAGCCAAGATTCACATCAGCCTGCACATTCGCGCAGTCTGATCAGAATCTTCACTGGCCGCATTAAGGAAAGAAAATGATGCAAAGTTTCTTCAGGTGGACAACGCGGATGCGCAGGCTGATTTCAGTTTTCAGTGAGCGCCAATGTCAGAAGGCACGTTATCTCAAGATGCGGCTCGAATGGTTTTCAAGGTGTTATTATGCCTGCTCAACCTCAGCAAAAGTGGAACATTCTACAACGTGTGCCTTTAAAATTGGAGAAAAACTATAATGCATTTTCGCAAAACATGAAGCCATTCATTAGCAAAGTTAAGGTATGACAGACGGTTAGCTATAACGACCCGAGAAAAGCGTGTTCGGAGCAGCGTATTTCAGGTAACTGGCGAATTGAGCCAACCGCGCAGTAGATTTAACGCTTATTTGCTGTTCTGATGGTGGGAGATTCGAATCCAGCTCGGACAAGAGTTTCTCTTTAGTGCACGCTGATCCAATGCACAGGGTTTTCTTTTCTGTTATTGCCCTATCGTGGTCCAGAATAGACTGACAAAAGCATCCCTAAATCCTTTCGCATGTTTGTCTTTAACTTTGAACAAGTCTATTTAACTGCCTGCCGATGTGTCTAAACACTGCTAAATGAATAAGTCCGGTTCTACACTGTTTGCTCAGGCATGTCTGAATACAGTAAAACCTCAATGGCTCGAACACCGATGGCTCGTTTACCATGGCTAGTTCGAACTCGTTTTTAGTCCCTACGAAATTCTTCCGATGACTCCGAAACAAATATTTAGGAAATTTTCTTATTTTATGATGAAATTGAAATTGTATGTTGTGTGTCTTCGAGGCGATTCTAATGAGTACACTCAACATACCATTATTGTATAGAAGATGGAAAAGATTTCCCTAAATTATCGCCATTTTCTTCCTGACCTGGCGCCATGATTAACCCTCAGTGGCTCGAACTCACCATGTCTCGAACAAACTTCCATGGTCCCAAAGATGTCCGAGCCATTGAAGTTCGACTGTACTGAGGGTAAATACGGCAATAATAACAAAATAACGGTATTAGACCTATGAGTAGAACAAGCTAACATCATTATATAGGTTGTGATTCGATAAAAAATAACATCAAGATGCACCAGTTTCCACCTGTAGGAAATTAACACATATTTGTGTTTAGACAGCGTAAGATCAGATGTTGAAAAAGAAATGCCTTGTGCCGGAATACCAATTATGATCTCTAAATTAGAACGCCATATATTACCAATCCTCTTTTTACCCGAGCACCTATTTCAGCGAAGCAACTATGCTATAGCTACTCTAAAATTAGAACGCTTGTTTAAGGTTTGAGGATAGGGGTAGGAGTATGTATACATTTTCAAACAATACCATGATTCTGCTAATGTACGTATCGCGGGAGCCAATTAACATTAAACACTCTCTGGGCAATTTTTCTTAGAAAATAGGCTTTGACATTTTGGGCAAATTGTCGTTATTGAGACAATTTGCATGAAATATGAAAGCCTATTTTCTGGAAAAATAGTAATAAATAGGTAAAAATCTCAGAATGTCTGTTGAATTTTTACCGAACTACTGATTTTTTACCCAGTATGCTAAGTTCAAAACACAAGAGGTCTACGAAAGAAATGTAAATAATTTCAAATTCCTAAGCTTGGAGGAGATGCACCAACAACACTAGTTCCGTGTTTTGCTCCAACCAATTTAATGCTATTATCATTGATATTGTTTAAAGAATTCTTATTTATAGACATGGTTACCACAGCAACCAATCAAAATGGTGGATAACAATAAAACAAGAAGCTCTGTATTGAAACATTCACAAAATTTACCGTAAAATTAAGTAACAACTGCTACACTAGTTTCGCAGACGTCATTTAACAGTTTCCCTATTTTATGTCTAATAGGAGGTGTGGTTGCCATGGCAATAATTATAGGCTACTTGCACACACACACACACACACACACACACACACACACACACACACACACACACACACACACAATTTTGGCAGAGAACCACTTAATAACTATAATCATAAATTTGACTGTTGTTCGCATGTACTATAATGTTTTTCCACATGACGCAGCTCACTGCCCTCCGCGCTAAAAGAATGCTCTTGGAGTTAAGGATAGACCCAACCATATACCAGCGGATATCTTTGAATGACTATTATTTTATGTTTAACTGGAGGAGCGATTTCACTGTGTTATATGAATATATCATCACGAAAACATGCCTATATAATTTTGACCCCCTTAAACCCCACTTTTATATAGTAAAACTCGGGTTTACAGGGGTATACATTATTTGTCTTATTATGTTTTGAGCAGGAATAAGAAAAATCTCAGTTTTTTTATCTAAACATTTATATTTTTTGGTGGTAAAATTTTCAGTATATTTGTATAGGCGTGTTTTCGTAATGTCAAATTCAAGCTAATGAGCTGACATTACAATAATATAATATGCTCATTTAATTGTAATAAACCCAATAAGTATTTTGTTATTAAATGAAATACAATTAGTATGATTTTCTCAAACTTCATTTTTCATCGTTTGATTCAAAAGGGTCCTTTTACTAAGACAGGCACCGCTGGTGCGAACACTACGGTAATGTACCACAGATTGTTGCTAAAGTTTCTGAAAGAAAGTGATTTATATTTTCTGGATCGAAACGCTGCACAAAAGAAAATGCAATCAACTGTAAAGTAGCCTGCATTCTGTGCTTTTTTAACTCGTTCATTATACTTGACCAGGGCCAAGTGCTATACTCTGCATGTTAGCTTGGAATATGCGCAAATTCTGTTCAAACGAATTAAATATTAACACATATTTCACCTCAGTATTTCACACTGCAGAAGTTACAAAAAGTAGAAATCTTTTCTAGCAATAGACCCATGATCACTACGCTCGCCAAAACTCAAGTGTTGATGACGACGCCAACAAAGACAGACAATGGACCACTGCCTATCCTATAAGATGCCCCGGAGCCTTTCAGCTCTGGTGAACTAAATGTCTACTATTTTGCTTTTTGCCATACAAAAGTCTAAGATACCTAATTCAATTGACACTGTTGTAAAATAGGCCAAAGTCAATAGAGGGTCGTCATTTGAATAAACCAGGTACAGCCAGAGTCCCAATGCTGCATACCAAGTTTAAAGTTCATCGTCATTTTTTTTGTTCCTGAGATGAGGATTTCAAATCCGTTTACCATATATAGGCATGACGTCCATCTTGGACATGTGTCCCAGATCATATGAACAAACTTTGATTTCCCAACCTCACTGAGGCTCAATATGCAATTTGGTTTCAATAAGCAATTTGAATTCAATTAGAGAAGATTTTAAACCATTGATTCTGAAGGACTAAGGACCAAAATCAGTAAATGAGCTTGAGTTTGGTATTTATAAAAGTTCGTTTACGTGATTACATAAATGGACTTTAATGTCAATAAAGGGATCAAACATGGTTTTTCATGCATTAACATTCGCCAGGTCCCGCCGGAGGCCGCGGTTTTCAACACCTCCCAAGGGACCTGGCGAATGTTAATGCACTGAAAAACCATGTTCGATCGCTGTTATTGCATAAAAACTGAAAACATTTGCTACTTTTCGCGTTATTTCTTGCACTATTTTGTTTCGCCTTTTCACCGATGTCGCGCGAACGCTATTTCCATGGACTATGCTCGATCTGGGGCAGGGCAGTACACATCTCGTGACGGCAGCAATGCTGTGGCCCCGGTACAAACATATTGAAAGTTGCGTAGACGTGCATTAACAGCGCGTGAATTGCCTTGTTAATTTGTTTTGTGTTGAGGTTTTACGGCCCAGTCAACCCAATGGGGTCATGTCGAGCGCGGTCAGTTTACCTAACCACACGTTTACTGGGCAGGCTTAGTCCTCTAAGCGGTTAACCAGTATTGTGCACACGGCTTTTCGCCGGTTAATGCACGGCTGTTAATAACGTACGACACTGTTTTTTATGCAATAAACTACAATAGCTTTAGAAAAAAAAATCCAATGTTTTGCCTTTTTCTCTTACAAATGCCTAAACGACCCAATTTGACCTAGACTTATAATAGGTCAATGACCATTATTTGGACAAACTTTGTAGGTACTTAGTCTCTAATGCTGGATACCAAGTTTCAAGGTCATCGGCCTTTCAGTCCTGAGAAGAAGATTTTCAAAGATTTCCATGTGTCGGCATGGTGGCCATCTTGGTCATGAGACCCAGATCCCACGCACAAACTTTCATTCCTCCATCCCATAGAAGCTTCACAAGTAATTTGGTTTCAATCAGCCCAGCAGTTTTAGAAAGAGGAAGTTAAACATACTGTTTCAGAGGCATCCACGAAAAAGGTCAGCAAATGACCTTGATCTTTGGTATTTATAAAAATTCATTAAGCTGATTGAATAAATCAACTTTGATGTCACAGGCTACAACAGAATCAGAAAAATTCACTATTTTACCTTTTTTACCATTCAAAAGCTTAAGTGATCGAATTTGACCTTGCCGTAAAAAGGTCAAGGTCAACCAAGCATCATGAACAAGGTTGATAGAGCCGGAGCCACCAGTACCGCATACCAAGTTCAAGAATATCAACCGTTCGATTCCGGAGAAGATTTTTAAAGGTTTTTACTACACATGCGCGTGGTGACAAGCTTGATCATGTGAACCGGGCCTTACTAACAAACTTTTGTTTCCCTACCCTATGGAGGCTCCATATGTAATTTGGTTTCGATAGTCCCAGCAGTTTAAGATGAGTGTCGTTTGAAAATGTTGACAGTGCAGACAACGCCGACGACGCACACGACGACGGACCACTGTCTATTCTATAAGTTCTGATGAGCTAAAACAGGAAATCACAATCCATTGTAAAGTAGTCTGCACTCTGTGTTTATCAGGAGCTTAGCTTACAAGTTCAATCCTAGATTACTTTTCCATTCTGACCTCAAAGAATAACCTGAAATATTTGGAACAGCATCAAAAGAACTGTGTTTAATTATCATTATAAAACAGCTTCAGGCAGAACACACGAAAGATGAAAGTGTTTACTGCTCAATGTCAGAAGTTATATTATAACTGAATCTCTCTCTCTCTCTCTCTCTCTCTCTCTCTCTCTCTCTCTCTCTCTCTCTCTCTCTCTATCAATGCTGGAAAATGTACCTTCGGATATTAGTAATGATTCAGATTAGCCTGCGCAGTCTGGCTAGCGTTTTCCATTACGAAAACATGCCTATTCGAATGTACTGAAAATTTTACCACCAAAAAATGAGAATTTTCATTTTAAAAAAAATCCGATATTTTTCATATTTCTGCTCAAAACATAGATTGTGGGTACTCGTTAGAACCGCCTCGACGAGGCGGTTCTAACGAGTACCCACAATCTATGTTTTTGAGCAGAAATAAGAAAAATAATGCATACCCCTGTAAACCCCAGTTTTACAATATAAAAGTGTGGTTTAAGGGGGTCAAAATTATATAGGCATGTTTTCGTGATGGCTGTTCTTTGATGAAACTTCATGTCGAATTCTTGGCTGTCCAACAACGAATGCCCAACGAAGACACTAATCAGATTATACGGATGCGTATGCCGATACGAGTCTTCGCTCGGCTCATATCCCAGTGGGCACACATCGTTGAAATAATGTCGTTTCAATGCATTACGAAAAAAAGCTATCCAAATGTATTTAAAATTTTACCACTAAAAAATAAAAATGTTCAGATAAAAATATTTTTTTTTTTTTTTTTTTTTTTTTCATATTTCTGCTCAAAACATAGACTGTGGGTACTCCGTTAGAATCGCCTCGGAGAGCCAGTTCTAACGAGTACCCACAATTTATGTTTTTGAGCAGAAATAAGAAAAATAATGTATACCCCTATAAACCCAAGTTTTACTATATTAAAGTGGGGTTTAAGGGGGTCAACATTATATAGACATGTTTTCGTGATGGTTGATTCAAGTCGTCGCATCAAGGTTGAGTCGACGTTGTTTCAACGTTGTGTGACTGCTGGGATATGCCTAAAAGATATGCTCTGAAATGCGGCTCGCTTCTTTGATTCAATTTACAATCCTGCAAGCAAGTTGGTTTTTATGTTCTCATTAATTTTCATGACTGCTTGAACAGCTTCAAAGAAAACGAACCGCAAGGCTCAGTGTGTTAAATTAAGATAGAGTAGTGTCAAACTAAAAGGGGCTCTTAACCCATGTCATGCTGAATAAATTAAGATGCCACGCCGATTTCTAATTGTCAGCCAATCAAATTACTTTATCCAGATTGGGGATATAAATTCATATACTGCTTATCAAACAGTGCAGATCCAGATCAGTTGGCTTCTGGAAGCCAACTGATCTGGATCTGCACTGTTTGCAAGGCAGTGCATATCCAGGTTCAGCAAGTTATAATAACAACAACACTTGGATCAGTCTGTACAGCAGTATTTTACAGCTGTATTATATCTTACAATCTACACTTCAAAAGAATATTTAAGTAGAAAAGAGGCATACTGTGTGCTGCTAAAGGCATGGGGCCCGAGATGGGGCCTTTCGTTCACTTAAGGCGGCAGTTGGTTTAATCATTTCATTCCTGTGTTTCTGACTTTGAACTCTTCCTTATTTCGTGTTTCGGTGCAAAATCAAATACAGAACTAGAATTTATTTTTCGACAAAAAAACAGATGTTCCCCACCCCCCCCCCCCCACCCCCCACCCACCACCCCCTTTTTTTTTTTTTTTTTTTATTTGGTGTCATATTGTATTGTACATTCAACGAACATTTCTATTAACTAATGATATCCCAAGGGAAATAACTCAAAAATATAAATGCAAGAGTTATGGTTCTTGCACTTTGCACGTCGTCTAATTTTGATTGATATTCATATAAAGTTTCGTGAAAATATCTTGAAAAGTTTTCAAGTCATAGAGCGGACACATTTTGTGTGACGGACAAAGTCCCAAGCGAAATAATTCAAAAAGTATAAATGCAAAAGTTATGGTTCTTGCGCTCTGTACGTCGTCTAATGTTGATTGATATTTACATGAAGTTTCTTGAAGATATCTTGAACAGCTTTCAAGTTACAGAGTGGACATGATTTTGTGACGGACTAAAAAAGTATACATGCAAAAGTTATGGTCATTGCGCTCTGCACATCGTCCAATGTTGATTGGTATTTGTATGAAGTTTCATGAAGACAGCTTAAACTGTTTTCAAGTTATAAAGCGGACACGATTTTGTGACAGACAGACGGACAGACAGACGCCCGTGGGGGGGAACAATATGTCTCCCTACCCTATATATAGGGGGGAGACAAAATAATAAACATTACAGATACTGATTAAACGACCAGTCATCTCATCTGAATGTAAACCATTAGCAAGGGTTTATATGTTGAAGTGTTAAAGTCCGTTTGTCATACTCCAGATAAGAGGGTCTATCAAGAAAAATATCAACAATGTTTGGTTGAAAAAAAAAAACGCATTACCGAGAGCTGTTTATTGTTTTAGCGACTATGGACTAAAATCCGGCAGAATGCTTCTGGCGATCACTGTACATGAGCAATCCCTGGACAACACAGAAAGGTAAGAGTCTTGCCATTGTCCAAAATGACATAAGCCATTAATGAGACGCAAAATAACCGTAAACTGCATAGGTGAATTAGGTCCAGAATGGCTGATAAACCGTTCGTTAATGAGATGTAAATAGTTTCGTATATTGCATTAGGTTGAGTAGGTCCAGAATGACTGATTAACCGTTAATGAGACGTTAATATATTCGCATGTTGGATAGGGTTGGTTTTCCTTTGCAACGGCTAAAATATACACAAAAGTAAGTCTATATGGTTCCATATGATATGACTCATTCATGGCAAGCAATCTGTTGAAAATGAAGGAATTATTGCTACCAGACTATACACTCTGCTTTGTGTAAGATTCAAGGCCACGGAGATAGGAATTCGAAACATACGACTGAACCTAAATATTGGGCCCCATGTGTAAACATGTCTGTAGAAAGCTAAAGCAACATACAGGTAAACAACAGCAATCCACATGCATTTTCGATTTATTCGGTGTTCATTTAATATGTTGCACGTTGTGTGATAAAAAAAACGATAGAAACTGTTGTAAATAAACTCGGCAATTGAATTTTACGCTTCTTTTAATATCGGAGTCCTGGTATTAGACTGGCTCCAGTCCCTTGTGACTAAATGCGCTACTGTTTATAATTATATACATTTGATATATAGGCACAAACATAAAATAAGGGCAATATTAACATGTTAAGATAATAAAATACTGGTCACTGGCATTCTTGTCGAGCGCTCTTCAGCTGAAGATCGAAAAACTACCTATATGGTAACCTCACTTGATATGCCTATCGGAAAAAATAGAACTAAAAAGGCTGTCGTTCATTGCAATAGAACTGGGGAAAACAAAATGGTACCTTATCCATAAAGCGGACAAATTTGACCCAGATCATCCTGCTCATCAGTGTGATCTGATCAGGTCCTTCGCTGTTTGTGTTAACATATGAACAGCTAAGTGCCAGATCAGTCTAACCATTGTTCTGGGTCGGCTGTAGACTGGCTCCAGTCTCAACTGTCTATTTTTTCTTATAATCCTGTTTGATAATCCACTTAAATAAAACCAAAATAATATCACGACTTTAAAAGCTGGTCACTAGAGTGACTAGCCTTTATAGTCATGATATTATTTTGGTTTTACTTTAGTGGATTATCAAACAGGATTGTAAGAAAAAAACAATAGTCACTGGAGACTGGCGCCAGTTCGGGCGCCAGTCTAGGTCGGTTGTTACAAACATGCTATAATGTATAACAGTATAACTATTGTAGTAGCCAAGGGTCTAAAACGTCTTCAGGCGGACAACGAAGACTCTGATCAGCCTGTGCACATGCATTCTTGTAGAAGCTATGCTCTGGCTCATATATCATCACGAAAACATGCCTATTTAATTTTGACCCCCCACCCCCACTTAAACCCCACTTTTATATAGTAAAACTTGGGTTTACAGGGGTGTACATTATTTTTCTTATTTCTGTTAAAACAATATAGATTGTGGTACAACATAGATTGCCGAGGCGGTTCTAACGAGTACCCACAATCTATGTTTTATAGCAGAAATATGAAAAAATCAGAGTTTTTTATCTGAAAATTTTCACTTTTTGGAGATGGAATTTTCTATATATTTGAATATGCGTGTTTTCGTATGTGTTTTCTTTCTTTCAGAAATAGTGTGATCTTTCATGCCAGTTGACATTCATGCGAATTGTCAACTTGCATGAAATGTCAACCTAATTTCTGAAAAATTTAAGACAAAAGGTCCATGGCGGACTTGAATCGCTCACCTAAGCCATGATTGCATTAACACTGGCGATATCGGTTTGATGATGGTTCAGTGCTAGACTAAGGCAAATGCCTTCTATTTTTATGACTGGAATAGCTTTGCACTTTCCAATCGATTATTAATGGGGAAGTTACTGATTAAATGCCACGGTAAAACATAATGAAATTTTACACAATGAAACTTTAAAGTTGGTCGATGAAAATTCGGAAAAAAACTTGGAGGTAACAAACTTAACTTCCGAGATATCGCAGCATCACGTATATGCCTATCTTACACTTTCACAAATTCTTTAATTGAGTCTGCTCACACCAGTATATCAGCGAAATATTCTTGCAAGATGGAAGATGCATTTGGAAGACAATTGTTCACGACAGATGATGACCACAAAGTGGTCAAACAACTCACGTTGAGCACACCCCAGCTAGCATTCTACGTAAATCTACATCGGGCTGTCATCGGCCCGTCAGCTACCCTGACGGGCCGATGACGGCCCGATATAGATTTACGTAGAATGCTGACTGGGACCTGAGCTCAAGATCTTAGATGCGTCATAGCGTGTGGCAGCAATGGGGTCATTGGCTTAAGGGGGATGTCTATTAAACATTTTTGCTCAGTGAAATGGAACCGTTTAATAAATGTTGGTAGAGGGTCATGAAAGCAACATTTCTGTGAAAATATTTTCAAATTGAGCTTGAGAGGAGAGTTCATTTAATTTGTGAGAAATTATTCTGAAATTAGCTAAGTGGTTTAGGAGGAGATGTCATTTGAAGAAATTGTTAACGACGGACGGACAACTGACGTCATTTGAAAAAATTCTTAACGACGGACGGACAACGGAAAAGATATGTTTCTAGTTTTAGCTCTGTTGGCTAGTATCCAGTGGAAACAACCATTTTAACAAGTTAGGTAGAGGGTTATGTAATGAACATTTCTGTGAAACTATTTTGAAATCGAGCAATTGGCTTGTGAGGAGATGTTGTTTAGTTTGTTTTTTGTTGTTGTTTTTTTTGTTGGCTTTTTTTTTCCTTGTTCAATAGAGCAAAACCATTTCAGCAATTTGATTTAGGGCTACAACAGGAACATTTGTGTAAAATTAATCTGAAACTGGCTCCGTGGTTAAGGAAAGAATGTCATTTGAAGAAATGTTGACGACAGACTATGGTGTTTTTATTTTTAGCTTTGTCGGACATATTGTTCAGTGGATCACAACAGTTAAGCATTATTAGTAGAGGGTTAAGAAAGGAACATTTCTGTGAAATCAGAAAATTGAAATGGCTTGAGGGATGTCGTTTTAAAAGTTTTTTTTCTTCTTCTTCTTTTTTTAGCTCTGTTGCCCATCTTGTTTCAATGGGGCAGAACTATTCAGCAACTTTGGTACAGGGCTATTGAAGGAACATTTGTGTGAAATTATTCTGATTCGAAATTGGCTGAGCGGTTTGGCAGCAGACGTCATTTGAAGAAATTGTTGATGATAGACAAGGTGTTTTTAATTTTAGCTTTGTCAGCCATTTTGTTCTGTGGAGCACAGCTATTTAAGGAATATTGGTAGAGGGTTATGAAAGGAGCATTTCTATGGAATTATAATGGCTTGGGAGTAGATGTCATTTAAAGATTTTGTTTTCTATTTTAGCTCTGGTGGCCAGGTTGTTCCGTGGAGCAAGTCCATTTTACCAACTTTGGAACAGGGCCATGAGAAAACATTTCTGTGACATTATTTTGAATTGAGAGAAGATGTCATTTAACGTTTATTTTTCTATTTTAGCTCTGGCGGCCATCTTGTTCAATGGAGCAGAACCATTTTAGCATTTTGATACAGAGCTACAACCGTGACAACAGAAGCATTTGTGTGAAATTATTTCGAAATTGGCTTAATGGTTTAGAAGGAAATGCAATCTGAAGAAATTGTTAACGATGGACGACAGGCAGACGACCAGCACAAAGCGGTCACAACAGCCCACCTTGAACATCTTGTGCTGAGGTGAGCTTAAAACGCCTATTAAATGTCGGCTGCTGTTCTACGTCCAGTAGGTTAATCGTAATAATTGCTGATTCTAAAGTGGTAATAAAGGATATACTGAAATATTCATTCAGATAAACAAATATGCATTTGTTATTCCGATTCTAGATTCTCTCATTCATTTTGGTGGTACTGACCAAGACGGCATGGTATATTTCTAGATCAGCTGATATTCATTCATTCATTCATTCATTCATTCAAAACAGACGGCTGCCAATACATGAATGCCATCTCCATCCGAAGCTAATAATTTCAAGTGTGCCAAGAGAAAATCTGATCCAGAGGAATTGTTCAGAAGGAGTATTTGATCATAATTATTAGATAATTTCCCACAATTCTCCATAAAACATACGTTGTGGGTACTCAATAGAAGCGCCGCGAGGCGCTCCTAATGAATACCCACAACATACGGTTTGTTTCTTCCTTTTATGGAGAAATAGAGAAAAAAAAATATCCCAAAATTGTTACCAACTACTTCTCCTTAACAATTCTTCAGTGATCTCACAATACAATGATTGCATTTAGACAATCTTGCAACACCAGTACAGAAGACCTATATCTTGTCCGTATAAAGTCTATTCAAGATACACAGTACTCTGTTTGTAGTGACAGGCAGATAGACTAAGGTATTTGTTTTCTCATTACGAAAACACGCCTATTCAATTATATAGAAAATTCCACCTCCAAAAACTGAAAATTTTCAGATAAAAAAAACTCTGATATTTTTCATATTTCTGCTCAAAACATAGATTGTGGGTACTCGTTAGAACCGCCTCGGCGAGGCGGTTCTAACGAGTACCCACAATCTATGTTTTGAGCAGAAATAAGAAAAATAATGTATACCCCTGTAAACATCAGTTTTACTATAGAAAAGTGGGGTTTACGGGGGCCAAAATTATATAGGCGTGTTTTCGTGATGTTTTTTGAATGTGAAGTAAGGCTTTTTTTTTCAAGTAGAACGTCCCTGATTTATATCTATATAAATAATGTAAGTATCCTCTACATATCTGAGTAATGACCTGGCGAATATTTGTAACACTGAAAAGTTGTTACTATCTAATAATTACTAAAACTATTTAATTATATCCTGTCTCATTGCTCTTACTCACTCACTGACTCTCACTCACTCACTCACTCATAGTTCTAGATAGGTGTGTCCAGATATTTTTTTCTTATTTCTTCACGAAAATATATATTGTGGGTACTCATAAGAAGCCCTCCAACGAGGCACTAAATGAAAAGCCGCAACATATGATTTTGCAGAGAAACAAGCAAAATGTCAATTTTTGGCTGAAAAAAAAAACTTAATCTAGAGGTATGTTATTTGCTTGCCTGCTTGCTTGCTTACTTACTTACTTATTTACTTACTTACTTACTTACTTTTACCTACTAATCAGGTGATCTCCTCAGTCCCAATCAATATACCAAATATCAAGACTCTAGCTCAAATACTTTATGAGATATCTTGCTAACGAGATTTCAATGTTATTTTATTAAAAGAAAAATAACTCTAAAATGGGAGATAATTCGGATAAGAAAAAAAAACATACGGGTTACCTATTTTTTCATGAGGAATCCATATATGAAATATCAAAACATTAGCACACATGATTCTAAACTTATGCTATGCACTAAAAAGCAACTATATTAAATTGCCAGAAATTGCTAATGGCCATAACTCCAAAAATATTTCATTTAATTAGTTCAAAATTTAATCAAGTGATCTCCTCCTCAGTCCCAAACAGTATACCAAAATATCAAGGCTCTAGCTCAAATACCTTTTTTGAGATATCTTGCTAACGAGATTTCAATATTATTTTATTAAAAGGAAAATAAATCTAAAATGGGAGATAATGCGGATAAGAAAACAATATGGGTCACAGATTTTTTCATGAGGAATCCATATATGAAATTCCAAAACTTTAGCATACATGGTTCTGAAGTTATGCTGTGCACAAGAAAACAACACCATTAAATGGCCAGAAATTGCAAAGGGCCTTAACTCCAACCATATTTCATTGGTTGAAAATTTAATCAGGTGATCTCCGTCTCAGTCCCAAACAGTATACTAAATATCAAGACTTTAGCTCAAATACTTTTTGAGATACCTTGCTAACGAGATTTCAATTTTATTTTATTGGAAGGGAAATAACTCTAAAAGGGAGATAATTCGGATAAGACAAAAATACGGGTCACCTATTTTTTCATGAGGAATCCATGTATAAAATTTCAAAACATTAGCATACAAGGTTCTAAAGTTAATTTATGCTATGCACAATAAAACAACAACATTAAAAGGCCAAAAATTGCAAAGGGCCATAACTCCAACAACATTTTATTTAATTGGTTGAAAATTTAATCAGGTGATCTCCTCCTCAGTCCCAATCAGTATACTAAATATCAAGACTCTAGCTCAAATACTTTTTGAGATACCTTGCTAACGAGATTTCAATTTTATTTTATTGGAAGGGAGATAACTCTAAAATGGGAGATAATTCGGATAATAAAGAATACGCGTCACCTATTTTTTCAACAGGAATCCATGTATAAAATTTCAAAACATTAGCATACATGGTTCTAAAGTTAGCAACATTAAATGGCTAAAAATTGCAAAGGGCCATAACTCCAACAACATTTCATTCAGTTGGTTGAAAAATTAATCAGATGATTTCCTCCTCAATCCCAATTAGTATACCAAATATCAAGGCTCTAGCTCAAATACTTTTTGAGATATTTTGCTTACGAGATTTCAATGTTATTTTATTAAGAGGGATAACTCTTAAATGGGAGATAATTCGGATAAGAAAAAATGCGGCTCACCGATTTATTCATGAGGAATCCTTTTATGAAATTCCAAAGCATTAGCATACATGGTTCTAAAGTTATGCTGTGCACAAGAAAGCAACAACATTAAATTGCCAGAAATTGCAAAGGGCCATAACTCCAACAACATTTCATTTAACTGATTGAAAATTTAATCAGATGATCTCCTCCTCAGTCCCAATCAGAGTACCACATATCCAGGCTCTAGCTCAAATACGTTTTGATATTTCTTACTAACGATATTTCAATGTTATGTTATTAAAAGGGAAATAACTCTAAAATGGGAGATAATACGGGTCATTTATTTTTTCATGAGGAATCCATGTATGAAATTTCAAAACATTAGCATGTATGATTCTAAAGTTATGCTATGCACAATAAAGCGTGACAAACGAACGAACGAACGGACAAACCAGAAGCAGTATGCCCACCAACTTTTACTTTTTCAAAGTTGAGGCATTAATAGTGTTTTATGTTGATTCACATATCGATTAGGCGGGAGCCAGTCTAATAGCATGTCTTAATCGTTTATCTGAATTATCTCTTTTTTTTCGCTTTCACTTCCAAATTGCTTTGTTTTGAATCTTTAGCACGCTATGGGCATTTTCAGCAGCCGGCAAAGTGACTGCATTTTTTTCTTTCTTTTTGTCTGAAAATAGGACTTGACATACAAATTGTCTCCCAATTTGCATGAAACGGCCAATTCCAGTTCCCTAGTAAAAACAAAATAAGACAACTATTTCAACATGTCTTCTGCCAAAAAACGTTGCACACAAGCTTGTGTCACTGGTTAACCTTAATCATTTTTTTATTGTTTACAATTTTTCAAATACATGGAATAGCTTGCTTTGTTTGAACCATTACCACGCTATGGGCAAATTCAGCAGACGATTTTTTTTTAATTTTCTCAGAAAAAAATAGGTTTGACATTTCATGCAAAATGTCTCCTAAGGGGACAGTTTGTATGAAATGTCAGACCCTATTTTCCGGGAGAATGAAAAAATGTTTAAAACGTCGTCTGTTGAAATTTTACCCAGCATGCTAAGCGTTAAACACTCGCATGATAAACAAAAGTACAGATGACCTCAATTACAACGCCCTAATAAATTAAAGGCTGCCAAATACAGCCTTAGCCTATCAGGACTGGCGCTGTTCGAGAAATAAAAAGGATTCCTCGGGAAAATAGTGGAGACGGGTAACTCCAAACATTTGTGACAGTCATCAGCTACTAAACGCTCTGAAAAATCACACCAAAATCAATACAGTTACTTTGCTATTTCCGGAACCATCACGAATTCATGCCTATATAATTTTGACCCCATTAAACCCTACTTTTATATAGTAAAACTGGGGTTAACAGGGGTATACATTATTTTTCTTATTTCTTCTCACATACATAGATTGTAGGTACTCGTTAGAACCGCCTCGGCGAGGCGGTTCTAACGGGTACCCACAATCTATGTTTTGAGCAGAAATATGAAAAATATCAGAATCTTCATGAAATCATGCCTATATAATTTTGACCCCCTTAAACCCCACTTTTATATAGTTAAACTGGGGGTTTACAGGGCTATACATTATTTTTCTTATTTCTGCTCAAAACATAGATTGTGGGTACTCGTTAGAACCGCCTCTCCGAGGCGGTTCTAACGAGTTCCCACAATCTATGTTTTGAGCAGAAATATGAAAAATATCAGAATTTTTATCTGAAAACTTTCAGATTTTGGTGGTAAAATTTTCAGTATATTTGAATAGGCATGTGCTCGTAATGTTTATCTGAAAATTTTCATTTTTGGTGGCAAAAGTTTCAGTATATTTGAATAGGTGTGTTTTCGTAATGTTTTCCGATTCCGGATCAGACACCTGTTGCAACAAAAATCTCTCGTGAATAGAGAATTTTAAAAATTGGTATATATACTGTTTGCTGGCTATAAAACTGTCATTTTGCCGAATAACTAAGTCCTACCAAATTTTAAGACTGTTGGCATTTTTCATTTCAATTGTGGTACTGTCTATTCACGGAATAAGGGATATCTGGCGTGTATGAATTAGCAGTGTTCGAATGGGTAACCTGGCAAAACAACTTACCTTTAATAATATAGAGCTATGTATATACATGCTTAATGGTAGGAAAATTACAATACATAGATATTTGTAGCCTTGCCCCTGTGCCCTCAAATCTAACAAAGGTAAAGTACTCAACCATCACCATTTTTCTATATATATAATCTCCCTTAACTGTCAGAAACTCATAACTGATGAGCCAAATCAGAAAAAAAAAGAAATTCCAGAAGACAGGCCTTTTTTTTAACTAGAAATCATTTTTATGCTGATTTAAATATCAGTTAGACGGTAACGTAGTGTGTGTGTGTGTGTGTGTGTGTGTGTGTGTGTGTGTGTGTGTGTGTGTGTGTGTGTGTGTGTGTGTGTTCCCGAAAGTATTGTTTAAACGCTTACACGTCTGTCAAATTAATATAGGTTACAAATGTAGATAGCATATTAATGGTTCAGGATACATACATTTTCAATGACACGCTGGGTATTTTAATTGATCGGCCTGCGAATCTCTTAATATAGCTTTGGATTTTTATATATGGAAGAGTGTTCGATTTGCGCAGAGCGCAGTTTGGTAAGTTTGAATTTGACCTGCAGACAATCTCAACCTCCTCCCCCTTACCCACCCACCGTCTAGATTTATTTGACTCATTTTTTATATTTCATAACGGAATAAAGCCTAAACTTGCATATTAGGTTATGTTTTCACCCTTATCTGATTGTCTCCATTGAATACTATTTATTCCGTTACGGCTGTAAGTCATATTCAAACTCACCAAACTGCGCTCTGTAGGATCTTTTATATTTGCCGGGATCGTCGCTGTGTGATGTTTCTCACCCACGCATTTAAGTGATTGTATCTGTCGGGAACTCAAGTATCTAACTTTTCATCCAAGTTATTAATTAGTTGATTTCGGTAATGTCTAACTGAATGCGCATGTTGAGACACTCAAAGGGGCTTGGACCTGGTTGTTTGGCTGAAAATGATCGTAAGAGCAACTAGCTAAGGTTCTGGCGAGATTGCACAATTGCGCAATGAGAAGATCGCTCATCACGAAAACACGCCTATATAATGTTGACCCCCTTGAACCCCACTTTTATATAGTAAAACTGGGGTTTACAGGGGTATACATTATTTTTCTTATTTCTGCTCAAAACATAGATTGTTGGTACTCGTTAGAACCGCCTCCGCGAGGCGGTTCTAACGAGTACCACAATCTATGTTTTTGAGCAGAAATATGAAAATTATTAGAATTTTTCATCTGAAAATTTTCATTTTTTGGTGGGAAAAAATTCAGTATATTTGAATAGGCATGTTTTCGTAATGCAAAGAAGTGTTTTGAACCACACTGAAAGTTAAGGGCGGAGATTATAACTGACCGTTCCAAGTCGGTTCTTTTGTTGGTGATTTATTTCATTTTCCGGTTTTACTGCAGCAGACTTGGGTCTAACTAAAGGCTCCTATATCCGTAAACTATGGCAGAAATAAAATAAAACCGTGATATGCATTTCAATGTTATGCGCCTAAAGAATAAGCATACAAAAATGATAAACAAAGTTCGTGTTTAAGACTCACGTCAAGGGTGGTGGGGGATTATCTACCGTGGGGATTTTGATATAGATTTGTTTGCTAAAATCTGAAAACCCACTCCATTCATATAAGACTTGAACTTTGAAAGAAAAGAACCATTCATATACTTAAAAAGTTCAAACATATTGATATCTGACGCATGCTAAAATAAGCTTCTAGATAAGATCTGGTAACTTATTTAAGTTCTGGCATGTTTTTTTTTTTAAATAATAATGTATAAAATAAATCTCGGGAAGATCCCAAAATGACTAGGATTCGCATATTGCTTGATCAAGAAATTTCATCAAGCTTAATAAAAGCATACATTAAAGAATCACTTTGCTGTTCTTTTTACCTGTTCCATTGAAAATTTATTAAACTTTAGTATACCCCTGTCCCGTATCTCTGAGTAAACATGAAAAATTTGCGCTGGTACTTAGACGTTTACGTGTAAATATTTTGTCTTGTTATACTACACACGTGTGATCTTTGCAAGCAAGTAAATAGTGTAGTAATAATGTACGAGATATTTCAGTCAGTGAGCGGTCAAGCTTAACAAAATGGTCTTGAAGGTGATATGATGTTCATTCAACCACATCAAAGGTAGAACATTCTACAAAGTGAGATAAACAGTCTTTGGGAAAGACCCATACCCACATTATACTGTAAAACGGCACGCACGTTCATTGGTAAATATGACTAATGTCAGACTAATGTTTCAAAAGAATACATTCAGAAACAAATAATATGTCTTTAAAAGCATTATGAAAACACGCCTATTCAAATATATAGAAAAATTTCATCTCCAAAAATTGAAAATTTTCAGATGAAAATCGCTGATATTTTTCTTGTGTCTGCTCAAAACATAGATTGTTGGTATTCGTTAGAACCGCCTCGGCGAGGCGGTTCTAACGAGTACCCACAATCTATGTTTTGAGCAGAAATAAGAAAAATAATGTATACCCCTCTAAACCCCAGTTTTACTATATAAAAGTGGGGTTTAAGGGGGTCAATATTATATAGGTGTGTTTTCGTGATGATACGCTATTTCTGTTAGATTTGGTGGAAGTAACTAATTTACCTAACAGCCATGTACCTGTGCACTTGGGTATGACCCGAATTTTGTACTAGTCTGCATGAAATGCACGATTGTTTTTGTACGTAAATGTATGTAACATAATATACTCGTAAATACAACAAAAAAAATAGCTCTGTGTTGAATTTCAGCAGACGACATTTTGAAATATTTTTTCCAGAAAATAGGTTTGACAAATTTATGCAAATTGTCTATTTTCTCGAAAAATAAGAAAAATATCAACAATTTGTCGTTTGCTGAGTTTGCTCAGAAGGTGGTAATAGTTAAATGAATAAAATATAAAAAGCATATCGGCCTACCGCCGCTTCTTTGTTATGAAATAGTATGAAAAAATGGCAGATACATAATTCATTCCACATATAATGCCATTTATTCTGCGAATTTACATGTATATTATCAGAAGAGGCAATAATATCCCGAATTAACAATGTAATGTTAATTACCAGTTGGATTATCACGAAATCTACAAGAAAAAATGTACTTACTGTCTATACCAATCCGTCCACAGCCTGAGTGAGCAGCACAGGGTAAGAGTACTTGAACTTCCGCGAAATCGGATTTCCGAATACAGCAGCTGACCCCAGGTCAATCTTTGTTTAGTTCGGCAAGTGTATGAGAAGCCGGTACGACCGACTGTTGTTGGTTTAACCGTTTCTCTTTTATTTCTTTCATTTTTCTGTTGTTTTTTTTTTTTTTGTTGTTGTTGTTTTTTGTAAAATCGGAAAAAACAAATGGCATATCCTATACAACTGCATGTGCACCAAGCAAAGACCCAGATCAGCCTGCGCGTCCGTGCAGTCTGATCTGGGTCTTCGCTGGCCGCCTGAAGACGTTTTGGCTCCTCGGCGAACATAGAGGCTCTGCGAAGATTCTGATCAGACGTACGCGCCAATGCACAGGCTAATCTGACGCACGGGCAGTTTTGTAGAAAATGCTGTGCCCCGGCTTTTATTCAAGTATTCGGCATTTTCATGATATTCAGCCAAAACAAAATTTTGACATCAATCAGGAGCTATAATTATGTCGAAAATTTATAAAATTTGCCCCTTTTCAATACCAACCAATATCTAGTTAATACTAATGTGTATATAAAGTTTGATCAGAAATCCACCCTTTTGTTCTGAAGGCATTAAGCAAAATCACAATGTCCATGTCAGTCAAGAGTCATAAGGCCATAACTAAGTCGACAAGAAATGACGTTGACACAATTTAAACTAGTCCTAGTCAACATCAATTAGACTAATATCAAAACCACTAATTTATTCTGATGATGTTAAGCAAAAGCTCAATTTTGACGGCAATGAAGGACCATAATTCTGTTGAAAATTAATAAAGGACCATAATATGTAGAAAAGTAACAAAAAAAAAATGGCTCATTTTCAGTTCCATCAAACTCCATTCATTTGTTCTCAAGATATTATATGCAGAGTCCGATTAGGATCTACACTGTTTGGCACTCACGCAGCAGTTCAGACATAAAGTTAAAAAGGAATTTTCAAACATTATGAAAACACGCCTATTCAAATATATAGAAAATTTTACCTCCAAAAAACTGAAAAAAAAATAATCAGATAAAAAAAAACTCTGATAGTTTTCATATTTCTGCTCAACACATAGATTGTGGGTACTCGTAAGAACCGCCTCGGTAACAAGCACCCACAATCTATGTTTTCGGGCAAAAATAAGAAAAAATAATGTACACCCCATGTAAACCTCAGTTTTACTGTATAAAAGACGGGTTTAAGGGGGTCAAAATGATACAGGCATGTTTTCGTGATGTTTTAGAACAAGCATATTAAGATGATTGAATATTTAGAGTGAATACATTAGGAAAAGCGGAAGTTACCCTTTACCACTCTCTGGGCAAATTCAGCGGACAACCATTGGATTATATTAGCTTTTTACCCTAGAAAAGAGGCTTTGACATTTCATGCAAAATGTCTCCTTAGGGGACAATTTGCATGAAATATCAAAGCCTATATTCTAGGCAAAATAAGAAAAATATATCGAAAGGTCGTCTGCTGAAAAGTTTTATCCAGAGTGCTAAACGTTAAGCAATCCGGGAGGTGTAGATCTTCTGGAAAAATGCTTACTATACAAAAACGGCTCTTCATACAGCCAGAAAATTTAATTACCTTCAGACGGGCGGCATGCTTATATCAGCACATCTGATGTGTTAATATACTGGAATGTGTAAATGCTGAAATTACTCATTTCCAGCCATAAAATGATTCTTAGAAGATTTGCAGGTATAAAATGATTCTACGGCAACTTACATAAATTTATTTGCATTGTTATTTAAAAAATATATATATTTTATTCTTTTTCTCGGAAAATAGGGCGTGGCACTTATAAACCATCATCTCCTTTTTTAAAGTTTTACAGACGATTTAACCCTTGAAGCCCCGCAAACCAACATAGTTGCCTATGCTTAGTGTAGATCATGATGAGATGGCTCATAATGAGCCTTCTCATCAGGATCTACTCTGTTTGCCATTATGATTTTGATTATAGACTGAGACCCCTATTTTCAACAGTGGATACGCCCAAATTCAACGATGAGAGAGTCCATTTCATAAACTCAGGTGTGAAAAAGATAAATAAAATGACAAACCCTGTTTTCTGAAACACACACACACACACACACACACACACACACACACACACACAAAATTCTATTCGTTAACGCTTATCACTCTGGGTTAAATTTTCAGCAGATGACATATTGAAATATTTTGATTATTTTTGCCATAAAACAGGATTTGCCATTTCATGTAAATTGTCTCCAATCAGAAAAGTATCACCAATTTGTCGTCTGCTGAATAATCCAAGAGAGAGTGGTAAAAGTTAATGTCGTCTGCTAAGTTCGCCAAGAGAACATATGTGAATTAAGTTTTAGTACACATAAACATAAACAACTGTTAGATTTGTCGTCTATCTTCAGCAATTGCATGTAGGTTTATGCCGCACTTGATAGCGTAGGTATCAAGATTCATTGAACTAACATAAATGACTCCAATTATTTTCCGAGTGTTGTATCACTCTGAAGTTTCAATTTTACCTCTGACGTGTGCACAAATAATATGTGTCACGGACTTTGTTTCTTGAGAGTTACTATTATCCTATGAGTTTTTCAACATTTTGACTATAGCGGATCACTAGCAAGGGAGTCCTGGGCTAATATAAGCTGATTCGACAATGCTAGTAAAGATACGTCTCAAAATATGTGTAAATATCAATAACCAATCCTTTACAGATCGCTCCTTTAATATCTTGATGAATTCTCGTACTTGCTGAAGCACAATTTCATTTGACGGTGAAATCTGTATGGAAGCGAACGATTCCGTTAATTGTTTTCACGAAAGAGGCCATAATTACATTATAGAACATTATATTCTATTCTATTAGTTATCAATGGTAGTTATTTCCGCTTAAGCTGGGATCGGCATGACTCCTATATTTGATGTGTGACTCGCATAACGCCAGGGCGATCCACAATAATCTTGGTGAATAAAGTAGTAATAAACAATATTGAGTTTTAAAAGCGAAACAAGTGTTGTTGATGTTGTTGTTATTTTTTTTTTTTTTTTTTTTTTTTTTTGTTTGTTGTTGTTTCTGTGTAATTAATATGAAAAGAGCACGAATTCTTATGAGCCGCAATCATCACGAAAACATGCCTATATAATTTTGACCCCCTTAAACCCCAATTTTATATAGTAAAACTGGGGTTTACAGGGGTATACATTATTTTTCTTATTTCTGCTCAAAAACATAGATTGTGGGTACTCGTTAGAACCGCCTCGCCGAGGCGGTTCTAACGAGTACCCACAATCTATGTTTTGAGCAGAAATATGAAAAATATCAGAGTTTGTTATCTAAACATTTTCAGTTTTTGGTGGTCAAATTTTCTATATATTTGAATAGCAATTTTTCACGACTGACCTTAACAAAAGCTTTACTAAAGACTAGCAAAATGAGGTTAGTCTGTTGCCCCACTGCGGCATTTCGAAACATGTCCTCCACCGGTATTATTACCATCTGCGTCTCGCATGATCTCTTCGCTCTGGAGCCATGTTGCAAATGAGGTTTTTGGAGTCCAGGTGGGTGACAAGACTTGATGCATGGAACTATATGTTCCAAGACTATGTTTGTACAGTATACAAGCCAGGGAGATGGGCCTGTAATTTAGGGCAATGCTCTTATCATCTATTTTGAACAAGGGACATACATTTGCATCATTCCAGTCTTTAGAAAACCGACCTGTCTCCACATATGTCTGCAATATGATCCTCACCATGGGGGCAACTACCTTTCGAAGTTCTCTCAGCCCAAAGGGCATTAGTTCATCCAGGCCAGCTGCCATATTAGCGTTATCAGCGTTAGCAAGGAACTATTTGCTGAGACTATTTGTTAGGTAGTTATTAGGTTTGTTGTAACAGGAAAACGGATTGTCGAATGTGGTATCTTAAATCTGGTGGCGGTTTGGCAACCGCCCCCAGAAAAGAATTTTACTTTTTTTTAGATTTTATCGATGTATAAATGCCGGCGTCTCACTCACAAACTTAACATAAAGCAAAGCCCTTTGGGCTTAATTCAGTTTGTGGGTGATTTACCGGCGTTTGCCTATCGAAAAAAGCCTCAAAAATGAAAATAATTCCTATAATAGCAGAAACAATCGACATTTTCAATACAGAAGAATAGAACAGGAAATAATAGCATAATTTTATTCACCAAACAAGGACACACTTGGGCATATAAAAATGCATAAAAATGATTTTGAATATAGCAGCCTTTAAACAGACAATGGTTCGTACGACTTGCAGGTGTCCATTGAACACAGTTGAGCATTAACCTTTAAAGCACCAATCACAACTATTGTCGTCTGCTTTGTCTTCTGCCGGTTACTTTAAAAGCCACTTCTGCAAACAGTGTGGACCCAGATCAGACTGCTTCTTAGCAGTCTGGTCTGGATCCACACTGTTTGCCTGTATGCAAAAAATAGGTTTGAAAAGTTTGCAAGAATATTCAGCAGACGACATAAACAGACGACATTTTCAGATGCAGGTTTTCTTGGCGCTTTAAGGGTTAATCGGTTAACGATTAGATATTATATTCGGCGTTTGATTGACAAATGATTCCAATGAGTCGTCATATGCATTCATCCAAGGCGTGTGATGAGCAGGCGACATGTTTCCGGTGAAGACAGACGCAAACTGATGATCTCTAAAGGTGCAGAAATATTCATTTCTGTGGTCCTCCCAATCATGCCAGTAATCTGTCATCTTAGCGATATCTCCTGCACTCATAATGGTATCTGATACTGTACCCAACAAGTCAATGATAAAATCTTTCGTAAAGTCAATGATGCTGTGTCGACTTGTTCGGCTCGCAAGGTCTTTCCGCCATTTTTCTATGTCTCTTAGTAATGTTTCTCGAGTCTTGGGAATCTGCAGTCTTCCTGTTATATATTGCACTACCCAAATGGCTTGGATATCAAACATAACCATGGAAAATAATTGATTCTGAGTACCTAGGTACATTATTTTGTTATTTCTACCATGAACCCAAAGAACCCCTTTATATAAATTATCCGGATAAAAAGTATTTTCCGGAATGTTCAACCTTAGATCATCCGGAAGGAATGGATAATGAGCCTGATACCCGGTGCAATATATCACCACGTCAAACTCTGACGAGGAACCATCTTTAAAGTAAGCAGTACTTCCGTCAAATCGTTCTACCATCGGACGCTCCGATATGCCTAACGGCCATTTCAAACCTCTTGACGCCCTTCCGGAAATTATGACATTTTTCGCTCCGTATTTGAGAGTCTGGCTTCCGATTTCTTCGCCGGAATAGCCTAAGCCGATAAGCAGCAGCTTCTGACCTTTAAACTGTCTTGCATCTCTAAAGTCATGCGAATGCAGTATCCTACCAGGGAACGTATCTTGTCCAGGAATAGGAGGCGGGAACCGAGGAACAGAGAATATGCCTGTGGCGACAATGATATGTGTGAACCTCTCCTTCGTCTCTGCTTCGTTTTCAGGAAGATTTTGGCTGACCACGGAAAAGTCATCAGTTTTCTCATGGTATCTGATTCGACGAACAATAGTTGAAAATTTCACATAGTGTTCCAAGGGTTTTTTGATGCTTCGCATTCGACCTCAAAAAAAAAAACAAATGAACAGTTGATGTTATTAGACTTTACAAGGGGGCATTTTTTGTGATTCCCTGTTTGCATTCATGGTCACCAAGACCTTTCTGAAAAGGGGTCTACCCTAAAGGAAAAGAGTTTGCTCCCTTCAGACTCTTGTGAATAGGGGTCTACTCTAAAATGAAAGAATTTGCTCCCAGGAGCAAATTATTCTCTTTTAGAGTAGACCCTTTATCAGAAGGGAGGCAAAACCAATTTTGACACAGTACCCTCCCTTAAAAGTGTATCAAATTCCTCTAAAAACCATTTCTTTTATTGATACAGAGAACTCTCGTTACAACGTCATCATTTGTTCCCCAAAGATGTTGTCATTAAAATGCATTTGCTGTTGTAAAGAATCGTTAAACGCAGCATAAGTATATGTAAGAAAGAGTATGATTTATTTTTAGCTCACCTGTCACGTAGTGACAAGGTGAGCTTTTGTGCTTACATTTTGTCCGTCGTCCGTCGTCCGTGCGTCCGTCCGTAAACAATTTATTCAAACGATATCTCCTCCTAAACCACTGATTGGATTTTGACCAAACTTCACAGGAATGATTCTTGGTTGGTCCCCTTTCAAAGTTGTTCAAATGGTTCCGGTCCACTGCATATCTATGTCACAGGAGCTAAAATAGTTTTTTAACTGAAAAATTAAAAAAAATCTTCTTGTCAGAAACCACTAGACCGATTTAAATATAATTTTGCAGAAATTTTCCTTTAGTGTTCCTTTACCAAGATTGTTCAAGCCATTTTAATTCGTCAGAAGACATGGCCGCCAGGAGGATGGGGGGGGGGGGGGGGGGCTTATTTTCCCTATGTGTCTATAAAGAAAACCTTAAAAATCTTCTTGTCAGAAACCACTCGACCGATTTCAACATAAGTTAGCTGAAACGTTCCTTTAGTGATCCTCTACCAAGATTGTTCAAGCCATTTTGATTTGTCAAAAAACATGTCCGCCAGGGGGCGGGGCTTAGTATCCCTATATATCTATACAGAAAACTTAAAAACTCTTCTTGTCAGAAACCACTGGACCGATTTCAATATAACTTGGCAGAAATGTTTCCTTGGTGAACCTCTACCAAGAATGATCAAGCCGTCAAGTTTCGTCAAAAACTTGGCCGCTAGGGAGCGGGGCTTATTTTCCCTATATATCTATATATAAGGGGCGTTCATTTAATGTCATTGGGGTTCTACAGCGCGCGTTATTAATCTCATTCACATTTCGTTTACTTCAACCCTTCGAACTAATCTCCCTTGACGGACACACATTTTTAAAGTCTCGAAATCCATTCTGTGAAGGCAGAGAAGTAGGCCTTTTTAGGTATACCCTGAAGACACTGGTAAATTGCACTACCAAGCGCACTTCGGGATTCATAACGACGACCACAAAGGGTTTTCTTTAGTAAATGAAACAGGAAAAAGTCGCAGGGACTTAGGTCTGGCAAATAAGGTGGATGAGAGAGCAGAACTACCTTTTCTTCTTTCAAGAAGTCTTGGACAAGAATACACTTGTGAGCAGGTGCGTTGTCATGGATAAGACTCAGACCTCTTAAACTGGCTGCAGGTCTATGTTTTTCATAGTGTGCCTTAACTTTTGAGTGTATATGACTGAACCAACTTGAACTTTTAATAACTTTTGAAAGACTGAATGGATTAGACCGAAATTTCATAAAATTCATCCTATTATAAAAAAATCACTCCTCTGTAAAATCACTGCAGTTTCTACGTGCTCCTTACAGCCACGCGGTATGGTGGGCCATTAGTGACACAATTATATGAACGCCCGTCGTAGAAGACTTTAAAATCTTTTTGTCAGAAACCACTTGACCGATTTCAATATAACATGACAGGAATGTTCCTTTTGTAACCCTCTACCAAGATTGTTCAAGCCGTCATGATTCGTCCAAAAACATGGCCGTCGAAGGGGGCGGGAGGGGGGGGCGAGAGGGGGGGGGCTTATTTTCCCTACCTATATATCTATATAGAAAACTTTGAAAAAATCTTCTTGTCAGAAACCACTGGACCGATTTCAATATAACGGCAGGAATGTTTCTTTGGTGACCCTCTATCAAGATTGTTCAAGCTATCAAGATTCGGCAAAAAACATTGCTGTTAGGGGAGGGGGGAGGCGGGACTTATTTTCTCTCTATATATATATTACTTGGTAGAAATGTTTCCTCTACCAAGATTGTTCAGGCAGTTGTGATTCGTCAAAAAAACATGGCCGCCAGGGGCGGGGCTTATTTTCCTTATACCTCTATATAGAAAACTTTAAAAATCTTCTTGTCAGAAACCACTGGAACGATTTTAATATAACAGCAGGAATGTTTCTTTGGTGACCCTCTATCAAGATTGTTCAAGCCATCATGATTAGTCAAAAACATGGCTGCTACCCAGCAAGCGAAAGATATAGGACCCACATGGGGCAAAAATGGGTATTTATATGGGTCCTATATGGGCAACCCATAAGGGACTCATGAGGGATTTGCAACATGGTTCCATGATGGACCCACATGGGCAAAGCCATATAGGAACTATATGGTTTCAGTATGGGAAAATCAACCCACATTTATCTTCCAGAAAAAAAAACAAACTTTTAGACATTTTTATACAAATGATTATAAGTCCCCAGTACCAGCTCATATGATGGACTGGTAAGGTCCCAACAGAGAGAGACCTTCGTACATGTGCAAGTTATTGCACATGCGTAGAATCAAGAGGCCTTAAAGATATAGGCGTCCTTTTTAATAGTTGGTGGCCTCATGCGTATTTATATATACCTCAATTTTAAAAGTAATAGAGACATACAAGTTAAAATAAAAATATGACCATGAATCGACGTCCATGTCGGAAAAATTGTCAAGATAAATTTAGTAAATGCATTCATTTTGTAATGAACATACTATTATTTTTATTTTCTTATTATCATTATTATTTGCATTTATATCAGAAAATTTACTATTTTTTTTAATATTTTGTTTAAATAGTGGTACAGTTGTTCCCCTTAATGCCCATATTGACCCCATATGGGTCCCATATAGTAATGGGAGGTCAACATTGGAACAATAGAGGTCCATAGGAGCCATTTGGGCCCTAATTATGTATCTTGAAATTATCATTTTTCCATGATTATTTCAGTTTTATCTCGGGGTTCCACAGATTAGAATTTATTTTTATAGTTATCGAATTTTATCAATATGCGACCTGTATGGGTCTAATATGGGCAACAAAGCCTATATAGGGCCCATTTAGGACCCTAATGGGATAAATGCCCAGAATCTGCTCATATGGTTCCCATATATACATGTTTGTTGGCCAAATTTTACCAATATGGGACATATATGGGTCTTATATGGGCAAAAAAGCCTATATGGGGCCCATGTAGGACTTGAACGGGATAAATGCCCAGATTCTGCCCATATGGGGCCAACATATACATGTTTGCTGGGTAGGGGGCGGGACTTATTTTCCCTATATATATATATATATATATATATATATATATATATCTATATAGAAAACTTTAAAAACCTTCTCGTAAGAAACCGTTGGACTTATTTCAACTTGACAGAAATATGTCTTTGATAACCCTCTACCAAGAGTGTTCAAGCTGTCATGATTCGTCAAGAAAACTTGGCCGCCAGGGGGCAGGGCTTATTTTCCCTGTATATTTATATACAAACTTTAAATATCTTCTTGTCAGAAACCAATGGACCGATTTCAATATAATTTGGCAGAATTGTTTCTTTGGTGACCCTCTACCAAGGTTATTCAAGCCATCATGATTCGTCCAAACATACGGCCGCCAGGGGTCGGGGCTTATTATTCCTATATATCTATATAGAAAACTTTAAAAATCTTCTTGTCAGAAACCACTGGACCAGTATCTATATAACCCGGCAGAAATGTTTCCTTGGTGACCATCTACCGAGAGTTTTCAAGCCGTCATAATTCGTCAAAAAACTTGGCCGCCTGTGGGCAGGGCCTATTTTCCCTGTATATTTATATAGAAAACTTTAGATATCTTTTTGTCGGAAACCACTTGATCGATTTCAATATAACTTGGCAGAAATATTCCTTTGATGACCTTCTTCCAAGATTGTTCAAGCCGTCATGATGCGCCAAAAACATAAATGACTTTAAAAATGTTTTCGGCATAAACCAATGGACCAATTTCAATATAACTTGACAGTTCTTTGGTAACTCTCTACCAAGATTGTTCAGGTTGTCTTGATTCATCAAGAAACATGGATGCTAGGGGGCGGGGCTTATTTTCCCTATATATCTATATGGAAAACTTTAAAAATCTTCTCGTCAGAAACAATTGGACAGAGTTCAATGTAATTTGGCAGGAATGTTGCTTTGGAAACTTTTACCAAGACTGTTCAAGCCCTCGTGATACGTCAAAAAACATGGCCACGGGGGGGGGGGGGGGGGGCGTGGCTTATTTTCCCTGTATTACTATATAGAATTCAAAATTCTTCTTGTCAGAAACCACTTGACTGATTTCAATATAACTTAGCAGGAATGTTGCTTTGGTGATCCTCTACCAAGCTTGTTCAAGCAATAATGATTCGTCGAAAAACATGGCTGCTAGGGGGCGGGCTTATTTTCCCTATATATCTAAATAGGAAACTTTAAAAATCTTTTTATCAGAAACCACTGAACCGATTTCAAATATAACTTGGCATGAATGTTCTTTTGGTGACCCTCTACCAAGTTTATTCGAACTGTCATGATTAGTCAAAAACATGGCTGCTAGGGGGGCGTGACGTCTTTTCCCTATGTAGCTATATTAAACAGTTTAAAATAAACCACTGGACCGATTTCAATATAACTTGGCAGAAATGTTCCTCTGGTGACCCTCTATTAAGATTCAGTTCATGATGAGTTAAAAAACATGGCAGCTAAAGGGGCAGGGCTATAAAATTTATACAAAAATCTTAGAGCAGTGAGCTTGGCTGAAACTTAAATAGTAAGTAAGCAAATCTGTTTGCTCAGGTGAGTGATATAGGACCAGCATGGTCCTCTTGTTATTTCCTCATAGAACACACGTTATGGATATTTGTTAGAATCGCCTCAGTGAGGCGATTCTAATAAGTATCCAAAACATATTTCTTAAAATATTAAATGCAATGTTCTTGCATAATTTCTGATAAACTGTCACCTCTTGAGCAAAAGTTTCCTGCCTGTCAAATTATCATTGCGAATGTTGTTCCTGTATCTAGTGTCAGTATAAAGAGGGTTGTCTGTAGTTTTACCTTCTAGGTAGTCTCTTATGACCGGACCAGGCAGGTATGACGGTAATGTTTTGCCGAAATGCTCCTCGAATGTGTAATCCGCATATTCCACACATTCTTTCGGTCCGTTTAACCAGAGATTTTTGTACTGACTGTTGTGTAGCTGTTCACCGTGTTCGTCAGTACCTGAAAGGATTGTGCACTAAATAAATACAGTCGAACTTCAATGGCTCGAACTCTTTGGGACGATGGAAGAGTATTCTGGACATGGGTAGTTCGAGCCACTGAGTGTTAATCACAGCGCCAAGTAAGAATGCTAATGAAGATAATTTAGGGTTGTCTTTCGATATTCTATAAAATGATTGCATGCTGACTGTATTCAATAGAATCGCATTGAACATACAATATACATTTTCATAATAAAGTAAGAGAATTTCCTTAAACTATCCTAAATACTTGTTCTGATCAGAATTTCCTTGTGGTAGGGCCGGGGGGTGGGGCTAAACACTTGTTCGAATCAGCCACAGTAAAGGAGCCATCGGTGTTCCGAGTCATTGAAGGCTTACTGTAGATTCCAAAAAGAATGACTCTTGAGAGCAATGAACACACACAACTCTAGAAACAGTAACAAACTTCCTGGGCCGGACTAGCTAGTTCAGCCAATTAGACAAGTAGTAAACAAGAGAATAATAATAGAAAATCGATCATACCAGGCGTTATCAAAGTACAACGGCTAAGACGTTTTGCAAACGTGCTCTTGTAGCATTTAGTCATTGATATAAACGTTTGATAGCATGAAAGGAAAATGGTCAATAAATGCAATGTCTGTGTTTAGATATTTAGCTATACAATACAAGCATCTTAGTGCACCAGAATCAGTAAATAAGGAGGACATTATTTTTTATTTTATTTTTTTTTTTTTTTTTTTTTTTTGCTTTTTATATAACCCTTAGCATAGCATGGGGGCTACCATTTTTAGTACGAATTGGTTATTGCCAGTCATCTGGCAATGGCAAATATTCGGAAAAGTTGTTATTGCCAGACGTCTGGCTATAGCAAATTATTCGTGAATTTGCTGCTGTCAGCCTTGTTTTATAAGATTTGTGCTGAAATATATGAATATGTTTACAGAAGATACAGAAAGTACGCATGTCGCTTGTAAATGATGAGAATTTCGACTGTGAGTGAAACTGTTCTTGTTCCACAAGCTCTAGCGTTCTGGTTCTATCGATTCTGGGGGAAACTTATAGACATAGGGGTCTCTGTAAATTTTAATTTAGCCCATATAAATATCAAAGCTGACTGTCTTAAAAAGTTTCTACGAATGTTTGAAAGCATTCGGATGCAGAAATTAAAAACGCTTTTACTTTCGATTCTTGGTTTGATGGAAATTTATGGGGAAACAAGACCGGGTCACTAGAAATTTTATCATAACAGAAATCAGATGCAGAATTCAGAGACAAGATACAGTTTCATGAATTCACACATTCCGGGGTTTTCGGCAAGGAAGCTGGTATTCCAAATGCTCAAAGCGGGAATATTCCCTTTTGCTGACTTGATTAGAATGCGATGATCAAAAGAATATTTTATTTTACATAATCATAAGGTCTTTACATTACATACATTTTAAACAAGTAGATTCTATCATCTTTCTTAATTGGTCATAACTCGAATTATTTCGCAGTTTGACAAAAAAAAAATATTTCATGATGAAAAGAAGTTGATAGTAAAGGGATGATGCCGACTTTAATGCTTTCTTGGTAAATATTCAAAACACCGATTTCCACGGGTTGATGAACCTATCCACTTCTTGTCCAGATTACATTTTGGTTGAAAACTGTCCAAACGAAATTTGCATAAGATATATTGGTCCCTTATAAAACTAATTGATAGTGGTACAATCAATGGACATATCAAATATAAAGCAGATATTCCCGTTATTGAAATTCGACTTTACATGTTTTTGATTCGTAGATATTTAGCCTCATGCTGGTATGCTATGTAAATTAAACGAGTAAATCTTGCCCAGATCTTATTTGAAAACTGAATACATGCAATCACGTTTACAAGCTTGTTTTATGAAGACCTACTTAAACCTCACTTTTAGATAGTAGACCTTAGGTTTTCAGGGGAATTCCTTAGTTTTCTTGTGTCTAAGCTTGAACATATATTGTGTGTACTCGTTAGAACCGCCTTGATGAAACGAATAATGAGTACCCACAATCTATGTTTTGAAGAAAACTAAAATTGTCACAATTTTTGTCTGAAAGTTTACATTTTTATAGCAATAAAGTAACATTTTATTGCCTAGGCGCATCATGTCTATGATATACAGATTCAAAACTTTATCCCCAATCAAAGACTATCCAGAAACATCAGAAGTCCATTAAAATCGTGCAACAGCAAATTAGATCAGGTTTCAATATTTCAAAACGTCAGGCAGCAGCATATTCAACATGTTTTTGCTATTGGCAGACGTCTGGCAGCAGCTAATTTAATGAATGTTTACTATTGTCAGACGTCTGGCAATAGCGAATTCGCCCAGGTTTGGCTATTTCCAGAAGTTTAGCTGGCAAGAGTGTTTTCCTTTTAATATTTTATTTGGTATTGATACAAATACATGCTGCCTGATGATTGATATATATATATATATATATATATATATCAATGTTATTAATGTCTGATATATTGCTATTGAACTTGCAATAGGTATCAAAGAAATTCAAGACAAATTTCCTTCTTATACCAGTTACCTAAGCTTCACAAAAACATAGTATATAAAGCATGCTTTATTGCTAATTCTTTTACCATGAATTGTCCAAATTATTAACTTCCTGCCTCAGTGCAGTTAAGAACGATTTAATAAAATATTATGAAAAAGTTTATGAAAGGAATAATGAAAGCCTCTTTGGGTCTATAAAAAATCAGTTGAAGGTCCTGATAAATTGAAATCGAAGAGTTTTCGAGCTTCCAAACATACTCTATGAACACACTATCAAAAACCGAATGTATTATTTTAATTTATTTGATGTTTCTCCAGCTTCCAAAAAGATACAAATAAAGAAATTCACAATCACGAAACTCCACCTTTCCGAGATTTCCAAATTCCAAAGAATCCTGCTTTTTAGAACTTACGCTCGTATTAATCATTGACTTTATCTCTAAACATAAACAAAATTAAACCATTTACGCCAAGAAGACTCTTCTAACGCCACTCTTTGGACCGATCCATTTCCAGCAGAAAGGGTGTCTGGATAGTTACTATAGTCAAAACTCAATAGCTGGAACACTGATGGCTCATTTACAATGGCTTCCTCGAACTCGTTCTTGAGTCCCTTCGAAATTCTTCCGATAGCTCAAGAAAACAAATATTTAGGAAAGTGTTCTTATTCTAACATGGCAATGTATGTTGTGTGTACGCATTAGAATCGCCTCATCGAGGCGATTCTAATGAGTACACTCAACATACAATTATTGCGTAGAAAATCGAAAATATTTCCCTAAATTATCGCTATTTGCTACATGACCTGGCGCCATAATTAACCCTCAGTGGCTCGAACTACCCATATCTCGAACAAATTTCCACGGTCCCTAAGATGTTCGAGCCATTGAATTTTGACTGTATTATAGAAAATCCTGTATTTAATGCTAAAAGTGAAGAGCCAATCAGCCGCCGCGTTCTGCGGTGTCTAATCTAGGTTTACGCTGTTTGCCAATGTCCATTTTGGGGACGTTAGGCGTAAATGGGTTAATAGAACGGAAATAAAACATAGGATAAAAAAATCACTACAAACCTGTCCGCCAAGTTACATTCCAAAGACCGCCCCAAGTGGCCTGCTTCTCGTAGCACACAATATCCGGTCGCTCGATATCCGGTATCTTACCGAAGTGGTACAGAACCGACATACCAGCCGGTCCGCAACCAACCACGCAGACCCACGCTTTCTTCTTCTGGATTTTCGCTATTCGCTAATATCCTGGATACCTTCTCTCATAGTATGTTTTATCTGAATACCACATTTAGTCTCACTCCGAGCAATCAAACATTACCAGCTGTGCGAGCAGCAAAAGGCCACTCGAGAATGACCCTTTTGTAGTAGATCCACATGCAGTTTGTTCATGGTTTTTGAAGTTCACAGGACGCATTCTACAGAAAGTCCCGAAAGTCTTGATCAAAACGTGCCAGTCAGCAATAGTATAGCCCGGATTTCTTTTTATCTCCGCACGTGATGTTTAATACCATAGAGCTCTCAAATATGAAAAAGCCGCATCATAAAATCCTTATCATATATTCGATATGCGCATATATTTGCATCCACCCATTATTGTGAGGATTGCATTTTACATTCACAAACTCTACATAATAATTTTACATCAACACTGGAACATGTATGATATATGTACCATGCACCCCTGCAGTCTGATCAGAGATTTCACTGTTCGCCTGAAGAAATCTTAGGTCCTTGGCTATCCACAGAACGCCCAGCGATGACTCAGGTCAGCCTGCGTGACGGCGATCAGATTTCGAAAATGTGCAGTATTCGCTGGGTGCTTATGTTATAAGCTATACTTCCTCATGCTCTGGGCCCACTTGTTCAAAGCGTCGTTAGCTTAACGAGCTCGTTAAGGGTCATTTCGTTAATCGTTTTAGCGGATTCAATATACAATATTCTGAAATTTTTTGCTGAAAAAATGTGAGTAGCTTTTTCATTTGCAGTGCAAAAGCTACTCACATTTTTCAGCAAAAACTTTCAGCATATTTGCGTATCACTTGATTTAAATTTTAACGAATCGTTAACTAACGACATCGATAGCTTTGAAAAACTGGGCCCTGGTTTTTATGAGGAATATCGTAGACCTGAATGGACTGTATAAATGTGCGGGCTGATCTCCATCTATACCGCTGGAATATGCCACTAGGTACTTTGTCGCTTGTCGCGGCCTGGTTAATATACATTCCGGATATATTTAATAGCCCAGTGGTTGTATTTTCACGCAAGAAGAAAGTTTGATATTTCAATATTATATATATATATAAATGTACTATGACTTTCAATATTGATACCATCTTATATCCATCATAATTCGGTTCCATTAGAGTTGATTTATTGCTCTCCTCGACAATGAAACTGTGTGTATCTGATCTTTTTTTTTTTTTTTTTTTTTTTTTTGGGGGGGGGTCATTGACTGTTTGTGTCTTTAAAGGTGCAGATACGCCACAACATGTTACTAGTGATAACGCTTCTAATCGTTTATAACAAGTGGCTGTTGTAGAGAGGTCCATTGTGCATCCTCTAACAGTGTGTGTATAGGGGATGAGTTGTTGTTTAGTGTCCATGTTAACATTTAGCTCCCTATCGGCAAAATCAGCAGATACAAATTGATGGTCGAAGATAAGCTTCATATGTTATAGTGGTTGCCTAAACTTCACAAAAGACAAAGCATGGTTTATAGCAAGTTCAAGCTCTTGTACTACTACTACTGAACTTTCTAAATTGTTAACTTCTTGTCTTACTGCCATCAGAAAGCATGTATATAGCGTTTCGCCGTGATGTTACGTCCGTACCTGCGTACATGTCTATGTCACGTTTCTCTTGGAGGTTATAACTTGGGTACCTTTTATGCTAGGAAGATGAAATTTTGGTATGCTACTTACCCAGCCCTAAACCTTCACCTATGTGCTAGACTTGCTCCTGTCTCGTGCCCTGGGTGGGACTAGGGGTCAAATCTCTGACGACAAATAGATAAAATATTTCTTACTTTTTCCATAAAACAGAGTTTGATATTTCATGCAAACTGTCTGTATTGAAATGAGTCTGTAAGCGGACAATGAAGGCCCGGATCAAACTACGTGAACGCGCAGGCTGATATGGGCTTTTGACACGTATGCGATCAAGGCCTTTTTTGCGTGACATGACCCATGTACTTTCACGCTTAGGACTCAGGGTAAAATTTTCAGCAGACGACATATTGAAATATTTTTTCTTATTTTTCCCAGAAAACAGAATGTCAAATCCTGTTTTCTGGAAAAAATAAGAAACAATATCAATTTGTCATCTGCTGAACTAGCCCAGAGTGTGGTAAAGGTTAATGCATATTGAGCCGCAACGTGAGGGAATGTACCTTCTGACATGTGTACCCAACGATAACACAAATCAGCCTGCGCACCCGCGCGGTCAGTTCGTTGTCCACATTAAGAAACTTTGCATCCTTGGCTATCCAAAATGCGCAAAGTGAAGATTCTGATCAGACTGCGCCCGTATTTACCTTATGTACCTATTTACCTTAAGTATTCGGACAGACACGCCTGAGCTAACAGTGTAGACCCAGAGTCTTCAATATTTGACATTTATCCAGCAATGTTCACACACATAGATACACGTATTTAGGTAGTCAGATCGCAGGCCTTAGCAAATAGTAAACCTAGATCAGACGCCGCGTTTTGCCCCTCACCTAGCAGGGTTTTAGAAACATCATCAGGTTGTCTGATGGGCTTATTCACATTTATAGGTCTAATCCATTTTAGTCTGGAGACAGCGTGGGGATTTGCGATTACGTATCGAATTTAGAGTGAGAACGAATTGACCAAAACGAGGACGAACTGACAAAGATGAGTACGAGTTGACCAAATGAGAACGAATTGACCGAAGAAAATATTGTTGAGTATGAACTGACCGAAAAATGAGTACGCGTTGACCAAAAAGAGAGCGAATTGATTTAAGTACGAATTGACTTCGTACACGAATAGCGCACCACTTGTGGCTGATTTGTTCTTGTTCTGTTATGAACGAGACTTCATGATGCCTTTTCTGAAGAAAAAGCAATCTGAAGTTATTGAAGCTTTCAGCATTACATCTAGCTATTTGGACGATTTATTAAATATTGACAATAAGTACTTCGATGGTTTGATCAGGGAAAGTTATCCATCAAAGCTTCAATTAGATAAAGCAAATTCTTCTGAAACTAAAGCCCCGTGTTTGGATTTGTATTTGTCTATTTCAGATGGGTTAATTTCGTGCACGGTTTATGATAAACGCGATGGCTTTTATTTTGAGATTGTAAATTTTCCGGCCTTACTTGGATGGGGATGTTCCTTGTCGAGCATCCTACGATGTTTATATATCGCTCGATATTCGGCTCGTTAGAGTGCCTGTAGTCATCTTACTGACTTCAACACTCGAAATAAATTAATAACTGCTAAACTTCTCAATCAGGATTATCGGTACCATAGTTTCTAAATGTTATAGACGTCATTTCGATTTAGTTTCAAAATTCAGTGTTAGACTTAAATCTCTTCTGCAACAAGGCTTATCGGAACCTGAAAATTTTATGAAAACTTAGTAATTATATAAATTCAGAAAAATATATGCTTGCTTAGTAATTATATAAATTCAGAAAAAAAATATGCTTTAGCACTCAATTTCGTAAAATCACTCTTCGATATATACCCAGTAAGCATTCTTTGTAAATCTATAGCGGGCAGTTATCGGCCCGTCAGGGTAGCTGACGGGCCGATAATGGTCCGCTATAGATTTATAAAGAATGCTAGCCGGGTAAAGATTGGGTACAACATAAATGTAATACGATAGACTGCGTGCATGGCAGTTAGCCCTTGTCATGCTGAATAAATTAAGATGCAATGCCCACTTCTAATATCTAGCCAATCAGATTGCCTGATCCGGGTTTTTGATAGAAATTCACATATTTAATGACAAACAGTGCAGATCCAGATCAGTTGGCTTCTTCAGAAGCCAACTGATCTGGATCTACACTGTTTGCTAAGACAGACAGGGCATGTTGTGTTCAGCAAGAGAAGGGTTAACCCAATCACAGTTAATAACTTTGCTTCCTCTTTGGTTGCACGCCGGCGGGTCTGGTCTCAGACTCTATGACGGTTCCGACCTTTGTCGGTTCGTGCCTGATGCTCTGGCTCTGGTCCAACTATTGGTTTTCTTTGCTTCAGCATTTCAGTTATTTCTTGCTGTCGAGTCCTCATCATCGTTTCATCTCTGTATTCGTTTTATTTTTATGTTCTCGGAGATGTTGCACTGATAAGTCAGAAATCCTTCACGCGGGCAGAACAAATGCCGTGTATACCACGACAGAACTAAGGGCGAGGTTTGTGGCCACGTAAAATCGATTTAAGTCCCTCTTCCCCCACCCCCCACCCCACAACCCCAAGTAATTTTTTTGCTGACCGTTCCATGGCGGTGCTTCTGCTATGGTTTACTATTTCTGTCCTTGTATGTCTTTGCATGTATGTCCTGGTGATTTTTTTAGATAGCTGTTTGGCCAATTTTGGGGAAAGAAACGGTCCTTTTAGCTTTCTACTTGTTGTGTTTTGATTGTGGTGCCGTTGCTTTAAGTGGGTTCTTCTTTCCCTTTGGTGTCTTGGACGGAAGGTATTAAGTAATTGTATTCCTGATCATTGCTTTCCTTTCTATTTAATGCAAATTGTTTCTTTAGAAGCATAATTGATAAAAATAATTCGGAAAATTTATGTCCTCCAAAAATGATTAGGTCACAAAGGAACCTATTATCTATACAGTTTGATAGTATGTCAGCGCAAAAGAAACGAGTCAGCTCAAAACGGGGAAACATGACAAAAAAAAATGATAAGAGAATTATACCAAAAGCACATTTACATCTTCAGACCATTACGTAAGCACGCCTATTCAAATATACTGAACATTTTAACCACCAAAAAAATGAAAGTTTTCAGATAAAAATTCGGATATTTCTCATACTTCTGGTCAAAACATAGATTGTGGGTACTCGTTAGAACCGCCTCGCCGAGGCGGTTCTAACGAGTACCCACAATCTATGTTTCTGGGCAGTATTTAGAAAAATAATGTATACCCTTGTAAACCCCAGTTTTACTACATAAAAGTGGGGTTTAAGAGGGTCAATATTATATAGGCATGTTTTCGTGATGCACGACAAAGAGTGTTAAGTTTCAAAACGATCAGCCATCGACTTAACAGGAGTTGTACACACAAGGTACCCACTGTCTATACACTCTGAGAGTAGTAAAAAGTCAAAATGAGGATTTTACCAAAAGCACATGCACAGACAAACCGACATAAGCATCTGTAAAGTTTCAAAAATATCAGCATAAACCCGCAAGGGACGCTGCACACAAAAGGTACCTACTATCTATAGATTGGCTTTGAACTATATTTAATAAGAGGAGTTGCGCACACAAGGTTCCTATTAGCTGTACAATTTGAGAATATTAAATCACAAAAATTACTATAGACAAGAAATGGTGGACACAGTGACTCATATCCATACACCAACCCTTAATGTTCTCCTTTATGGAAAAAAGGTAAGAGAAAAGTGCAGGGAGTGCCACAATCACAAACCGCAGCCCTTCCCAGACACCAACAGAAAGGAAACCGACAAAACCAAACAAGCACAAATCGAACAAACGTACGAAAGCACTAAGACTAGCTCTCTCTTCCCCAAGCGAGGTAATCGCAATGCTAAAAGGACTGAAAACACAATAACAAAATAACACAAGGTAAGACACAAAACAAACCGCCTCGCAGAATAAACCATAAAGCAACAAAGAGTAAGACTAACAAGAGTTAAATGAATTACAGAATCAACAAATATTTATAGCAGTATAGAACTACATCTTAAAATCTAAACGTTTCGAAATTATACAAGCAATAAAAATAAACGAAAAATTTCTATAATTATATAAAACATCCCATGCTTTAACATAACAATATAAGATATTTCAAGCTAATCAACCGCAAGTAGTATATGGTGCCCATAGTGGCCCCTATACTACTACCGCAGGTCCATTATATATACTCAACAACATAATTTAAGCGTCACTTAGTGCAATTTTCCATATATGCAAACTTTGACAGAGTCTATGGGCAAAGCCACAGAAGATATTGAAATATTGTTGAACGTTTCTTAAAGTGGAACCCGAAAAAGTGAGTTTCCAACAATAAATTTTGAAATGAAACTTTTTCATTTTAAAATTCGTGAAAAATGCTACTTTTTACCCTAAAACTTGAAAAATAACATTTGAACACGATAAGTAATGTCTTGACTTCAAACTGTGAATAAATCATAGAGAAACCTTTAATTTCAATCAAGAAACTCACATTTTCCTACAGGTATCTTCTATAGATTATTCACGGTCTATGGGGGATCATCGAGGCAATTTTAGCCTCTTTAAGGGTTGACTTCTTTTTCCGGCCACATCTGTGTGTCTTTTACCCATAAGAAAGTGGAATTTGCAAGATTGTGTTTTGGGTAAATCATTGTTTTTACTAAAAAAAAGAAAATTTCTGATATTCTGAAAAAAAATCATCATTTATGGGTAAAAAGTCATTTTTTAGAAATTCCCATTTTTCTCAGAATCTTCTCGGCTGACAATGTTCGCGCCATTGACACTTTGGTAGCTGAACATATTGCTAACATATTGAGCTTATTGAAATGTGCTTGTAAATAGCAATATTGCCCACAGAATAATTTTAACAACTGATGGCTTTCATTTGAATCTTAATCAAAGGGAAACTGAAATTGGTGAACCTTGAATTATTTTGTTGAGTATAGTTACCCTGACGGCTAGATTTTGTTTTTGTCTTAGAGCTATTACAATTATTGTGTTATAGTATTTTATGATAATATATCAAGACTCCATTCCCCGTGGAGCAGTAGCATCTCATATAATCACGAACATGCATATATTTTAGAAAGTAGATTAAATAAATACCTAGTTAGGCAGAAATAAAGGAAATACAAATGTATTCGCTTTTCTTCTGCTTAATTTGATGCATGGTTTAACATGTAAAACAGTTACTACAGTTGCTACAGATTAACACAAGTCTTCTGAATCCCATTAGTATAAATTATCAAGGTGTGTACTAGTTTATATTGTTATATTGAATTTATACAAATAAAATATGTTTAAACCAAAACATTACTAAAACCAAAATGAGATTTAAAATAAAAAGGGGGGATTGGCCTTGAACTGTAAGAAGAATTGAGCACACAAGATGCCTACTATCTATACACTTTGATAGTATTAGAATACAAAAATTATTAAATTCAAAAAAGTTATAAAAAAATACTTTCAGGATAATACCCAAAGCACACGAACATCTTCAGACTATGACAAAAAAAACATCTGTAAAGTTGCAAAAAGCTTGACGTTAACGTGTGGAAGAAGTTGCACAAGCAATGTGTGTACTATCAATACACTTTGATAGTATTGGAGCTTGAAACATGACTAAGTTAAAAAAAATGTGAAAAAAAAAGTAAACAAAATATATATTTTTCAGGATTATATCCAAAGCACATGCACATCTTTAGACCATGACAAAAAAAATCTGTAAAGTTCCAAAAGATCGACCTGCAACTATAAAAGAAGCTGCGCATACAAAGTACCTATTGTCAGGTCGAAACAAATCACGGAATTACGAAAAGCCTGATACTGTGTCCCATTACGAAAGCACACTTATTCAAATATTTTGAAAATTTCAACACCAAAAACAGAAAGTTTTCGGATAAAACTCCTGATAGTTTTCATATTTCTGCTCAAAACACAGAATGTGGGTACTCGTTAGAACCGCCCCGCCGAGGCGATTCTAACGAGTACCCACAATCTATGTTTTTGGGCAAAAAAAAGAAAACAAATATGTATACCCTGTAAACCCAGTTTTACTATATAAAAAGAGAGTTTAAGGGGGTCAAAATTATATAGATATGTTTCGTGATGTGGTTGCGCTTGAACCAAAACCTTGTAAACAATAATGCACATCAGGAACACAAAACTAGTAATTAGGAAATACAAAATAGTAACATGAATCATAAACCACAAACCAGGAACGAGTAAACAACAAAACTAATCAGGAACAAGCACTAATAAACAGTAAAACTGATCATTAACTACGAACTTGTAAACAGGAACACAAGTCTGGCGTTACAGTGCATCAGATTTAATACATTTGGTATGTTATGTTTACTTTACGAACACTGAATCTATACCGCTGCTGGCCGCTTAGTACACAGTAGCTTTATATCTCGTAAGTATCATCCACCTAGTACATAGTAGCTTATCTCGTGAGTATCATCCGCCTAGTACACAGTAACTTATCCCGTGAGTATTATCCACTTAGCTAAGGCTGGCACGATTAATCGGATAATCGATTAATTTATCGCTAATTCCACAAAATAATCGATCATTTGATTTCTGTGCCTGTTACTTTACCGTATTTATTCTTAGTATTCAGACACCTAAACTCCTTTCAATACTTTATCTAAAATTTGAACAAGAACAATTTACTACCCAATGTTGTGTCTAAAAATAGCTACATGGATGGCAAACATCGTAGACCCTGATTGTGGCGTCTCATCTAGGTCTACACTGTTTGCCCACGCTTGTCTTACCAAATGCATACAGTAAAGTATAAATAACATATGGTAAGAGTCATGCTCAACCAGATAGGTAAAATAATTACCAAATCTTTTGTGATTACTAATCAATTATTGATCACAATGGCAGGACTGATAATCGATTATCTTTTCAGGTCCGATTAGCCAGCTTTACTTAGTACACAGAAGCTCACCCCATGAGTTTAACTGGTTTCCTGTGTTCTATAATATATGCGAAGTATTAAGCTATAGGGTGAGGGAACCAGTCAACCCATGAGTTTCATCATCTTAATGCACTACTAAAAATATCCATGAACGTTTAGTTGCAGTTTATGGTGAATATTTTGCTACTATGAAAAGGTGAGTTAAGGTGTGTCAGTGTGGTAGGAAGTCATCCAGATGACGCTTGTTTTTGTTGACTATCAACCAACGTAACCCAAGAAAATATTAAGAATGTGCATCAGCTGGTTCTCAGTAACAGGCGCGTTTAAGCTCATGGGCTAGAAGAAATTGCACGAAACTCAACTAGTTCTACAGAGCATACGCTTCATGATTGTTTACATTTCAAAGGTATGTGCAAGGTGGGTGCCCAAAATACTCACATCTGAAATGAAGAAAAGTTGAGTCACCAAAAACTATATTCTGTTAACTACACTTTCGGGAAACAAACTCCGTGGTAGCTACCATTTGTGCTTACAACACTCGCTCTGAAGTATTTTCGGATGCGACTTTAGTTCGGAAAACAGCTATTTCCATTTCATTCTTCAATACGTTCCAATGCTAAATTTTTGACACATCGCGCAGTTGCCTTTTCCTAGCTACTTTAATTGTCTCACAGCTTTCCGTGTTAATACTTGGGATGAAGTGCCAGCAATGTGACTGTTATCTACCACGGACAACTGCGGTTTTGTAACAAAACACTATTTTATTCCGCCGCTCCTTAAAAAATAAAATCAAAACATGCTTCTGCTGGATGCATAAAAAGAAGTTGCTCATATCCATGCCTCTGGTGGCGACAAAAAAAAACGATTTTGGCGGTATAAAATAAAGTCTCGTTGAAGCCGAAAGAACACACTCTCTACCTGCAACAAAGGAATCTCTATCGCTGTAGCAATATTTTTTTTTTCTGATTAAGGGAAGGTTAAAAATGATATACGATAATTATTTGTGATTTAATGGTTGCTAATATATCCATATTTGATATCATAAGGGTACGTGTTTTTTTGTTGTTGTTTTTTTGTTTTGTTTTGTTTTTTGTTTTTTTTTTTGTTGTTGTTGTTGTTTTTGTTTTTGTTTTTTGTTTGTTTGTTTGTTTGTTTGTTTGTTTTTTGTTTGTTTGTTTTTTGTTTTGTTTTTTTGTTTTGTTTTTCTATATCACACATGAGTTAGAACAACATAACTTTAATCGCAGATGTTATACCTACTTATATCAATACTTCCATGTGGTTTAGAAAGTTTGTTTTTGTTTTTGTTTTTGTTTTTTTTGTTTTTTTTCCTACTGCACCGTATTCCTTTCCTTCTCCAATCTTTCATCTTTCAGTTTATTTCTTTTTTTTTTTTTTTTTTTTTTTTTTTTATGGCAATGTCAAACCCAGTCCTCCATTGAAGAAACAATATGGGGTTAATCATTTCGAAGACACGGAAACTTTTTATATGTCACATAAGCTGTCACGCCCTATCTTGATTTGGACTTTACAGAGGCATTACGAAAACATACCTATTCAAATATATTGAAAATTTCACAACCAAAAACTAAAAGTTTTCAGATAAAAAAAATCTGATATTTTTCATATTTCTGCTCAAAACATAGATTGTAGGTACTTGTTAGAACCACCTCGCTGAGGCGGTTCTAACGAGTACCCACAATCTATGTTTTAGCAGAAATAAGAAAAAATAATGTATACCCATGTAAACCCCAGTTTTACTATACAAAAATGGGGTTTAATGGGGTCAAAATTGTATAGGTATGTTTTGATGACAGCTGTCTGGCAAATGTCTTGCGTCTTTTCTTTGAGCTTATGGGAACAGAACATTTACAGAAATGTATGTAATATATGAGGGAAAATTCAATGGTAGTCTCTATCAAATGTAAGTTTTCATCAGCTCATACTGCTTTAAAGAAACCTGTTGACGGTGCTGTTTGCTGGAGAATTGTCGGAGCGAGCCGTTGGTAGATGTTGTTATCTTACGGACCTATGTCTAGCCCTTGCCATGCTGAATAAATTAAGACGCCACGCCCACTGCTTCTTCAGAAGCCAACTGCTCTGGGTCTACACTGTTTGCAAAGGCATGGAATATACGGGTTCAGCCCCAGCTAGCATTCTACGTAAATCTACATCGGGCCGTCATCGGCCCGTCAGCTACCCTGACGGGCCGATGACGGCCCGATATAGATTTACGTAGAATGCTGACTGGGGCAGGACCGGGGCTAGAATGACTGCATTTTCCTGTTCAGCCCTATCACCACTTCAGTGAATGTGCTCTTTTCAACAAAATCTGCTGAACAGATATTAACACCTTTGGGGCCCGGTTCTTTTTTAGTCAACCATTTAACAAATGCTGCAGTTGCCTGCGATGCTACGCTGGTTTCCAGTGACTTAAGGGTTCCAAGAATAACGTCACGTGATTTTGCTGTCACAATTCCTTGCCATACGTAAAGTACACTGTTGTTTCGGAAAGTTGCTGTGTAGTTTTCTTCGAGGAAATTTATGAGTTGGCTTATCTTATTGGTCTGTGGCCATGGTGCTTCTATATTGAAATTGGACCATATATCTATCTCATTTTCAATTACTTCTTCATGATGATAAATTAGAATAACCCGATAAGAAGTCATCCAAATGTTATTTAAACTCAGTCCCCAGTTTCCGAGATTGCTCATAGGCAGTAATTTCCCACCAAATATGGTCCGTGCATCCAGTAAAAACTTCCGGTGTAAAGCATTGTCCATTCCATAAAAATGATTAAAATCCAAAATCAGAACCTCCCACGGATTCTCCTCCAGAAACTGTCTAACGTCTTGTAGCACGGGAATGACAAGATCGCCATAAAGACCGTGCACAAATCGTATCTCGTGCGTATCGGGATGGGCGGCAAGCCGTATATCGAAGTAACGAACTCCTGCCTCCAGTTGCTGTGGTAAGGTGAGCTTTTGGGTTCTTGACCATTTATGTACTATAGATTTTGTACAACAGCAGGCTCCAAAATTCTGGATAGTGTCTTCTTGGTCTATTGCAATACCAAGAGAAGGGTCAAGGTGGTATGTACCAGAGTTGTGCGAACCTGAAAGAAATATGGTAACAAATAACTACAAGCGTCGTTTAACTCTTTCAGTGCCTCAGGCGATAATAATAGGCTTTTGCAAACAGCGTAGATCCAGATGAGATGGCTCATAATGAGCCGTCTCATCTGGGTCTACACTGTTTAACATTTAGTCTTTCAACTTTACCTATAAACTTCTTTCCAATCAATAGTTCAATAGTTTGTTAAAAAAAAACAAAGCAGACGACTAATGTAGTCTGAAATTTGGCGCCGAAAAAGTTAAGAGGAATTGATACGCTTTTAGGGGAAACGAATCTGTCATATTTTTTTTTTTTTTTTTTTTTTGTCTTCTTCTGAAAAATGGGCCTTTATAAGAAGGAAAAAACTGCGTCCCATGGGAGCAAACTCTTTACTTTTAGAATAAACCCGTTTTCACAAGGGATTCGAGGTGTAGATGACGGAAAATCTACCAAGTATATCAAGCCCCTTAAGACAACAACAGAGATTCTGTGGGCTGTTTGGCTAAGTGATTTGTGTTTCTGAAGATATCCAAGAAATGACACAATCACCAAGCACAGCTTTCCCGAGGCACTCAAAGTTAGACGGGTAATGTGGTTTTGAACCTGGGAATCAGTTCGATTAAATGTACATTTTCTTCATAATCGACCCCACGTATTTTTGCGACCTTTCTTGGGTAACTTAATTTGTATTTCTTAAATATATTGTAACTGCTTGCACAGAATATTGAATTTCATAGAATTGCTGGGCCCAGCTGTTCAAAGCGTCGTTAGCTTAACGAGCTCGTTAAGGGTCATTTCGTTAACTGTTTTAGCGGATTTAATATACAATATTCTGATATTTTTTGCTGAAAAAATGTGAGTGGCTACTCACTTTTTTTCAGCAAAAATTTCAGCATATTTGCATATCACTCGATGTAAATGATATTTTTTGCTGAAAAATGTGAGTGGCTACTCACTTTTTTTTCAGCAAAAATTTCAGCATATTTGCATATCACTCGATGTAAATTTTAACGAATCGTTAACTAACGACATCGTTAGCTTTGAACAACTGGGCCCAGGTTTATACAACCCCATAAAAACTATGTTAAAACATTCTGTTAAATGTAAACGTTTTTCAGTAGCTGTCCCTTAAATCTTGGGTTAGAGCCATTCGGTGTCATTCCTTTTCTTCCATACTTCTTCTGCTACTATACTTTTTCTACTACCACTACTACTACTACTTATAATAATAATAATAATAATAATAATAATAATAATAATAATAATAATAATAATAATAATAATGAAGAGTCAATATGTATGCTTTTATGCATTTTAATGAATTCCTTAGTTTTACTGACACCAAGTCTTATCAGTTTACCTTACTAAACACGGAAGTTTGTTTTACCCTATTCTGTGTACTTCAAATCGATACCTTCCAGGCATTTTATTAGATCGTGCATTATCAAATATTCACGGAAATACTGTAAGTAATAATATTATTATTATAAAAGGTCTGTTTTAAAAACGTATCGTAAGTGTAGTTCAAACATCATATGAGGTCGTTGTTTTCAAAATGACCCTTTCTCCATAAAATACTTTGATTACCCATCACATAAATATGCCTATATAATTTTGACCCCCTTAAACCCCACTTTTATATAGTAAAACTGGGGTTTACAGGGGTATTCATTATTTTTCTTATTTCTGCTCAAAAACATAGATTGTGGGTACTCGTTAGAACCGCCTCGCCGAGGCGGTTCTAACGAGTACCCACAATCTATGTTTTGAGCAGAAATATGAAAAATATCGGAGATTTTTAATTGAAAATTTTCAGTTTTTTGGAGGTAAAATTTTCAATATATTTGAATAGGCGTGTTTTCGTAATGGATTGATGATCAGTAAACTGAATCTAAACTTCACCGGCGAATAGCAACTCTAAAACTCAAATCTGCACAACACAAATAAAGAAACACACACACACACACACACACACACACACACACACATACCAAATATTAAGGGAAATTACTTGCGTAACTTCTTCTATTACTACTACTAATAATAATAATGATAATAATAATATTAAAATTTATCATAATATTAATACTATTGCTACTTCTACAACTACTACTACAGTACTACTACTAATAATAATAATATCATTACTACTACTAAAACCACTACTACTTATAACAATAATAATAATACTATTGCTACTTCTACAGCAACTACTTTAATGTTGTAATTATAAAAATAACAATAATTATACCTGGGATAGCTAACCAGCTCAATGGAACCCTAGTTATATGACCTGGAAGTTCAGACATCCATCGTCTATACATTGTAGTAATGATATTATTGTATTTATAATCCAATACAAATAATACCTTATTAAATTATGTACTTTTCTTTCGATGAAACAGTTTGCGTGTATCTGCCTTTATAAACGTCATTCAATTTGATTAAGTTAGACATAACCAAATTTCTGTCTGATGATTGATTTAATTGACCGCTTCATCATTTATTTGATCGTTTCTGTGTGACATGTGCCTTATTTTCCTTAACCAGGCTGCGTCAAACAAAAAGGGCGCATGTAAATAGTCTCAAATTATCCTGCGCATCCATACCATCTGTTCAAGGCCGTATGTTTCCCTACTGAACTTCTGGATATCATAGACTGTACTGACGAAAACTGAAGGCCCTGACCAGCCTGCGTATGCACAGGCTGGTCTGGGCCTTCGATTTTGCATATGCATTAAAGCCCTTTTTATATGCTAAGATTCAACTGTAGGCATCAATTCGTAAATATGTCATCAAAATATTTTGAAATGTTATAGGCTTAATCAAGCGGTCATCCGTGTATGGTCCGCTGTAGAACGAAGACTTGAATCAGTAAGGCAAGTCCGTGGCTTTGCTGCTCGCCTAAAATACAAGGATACTGTTGAATGTACATGGCGAACAAGGCAGATGTTGACAAGACTAGGCCGAACGGTGAGCGTTCCCAATTTCAGGTGGAGTTGTGGGTCCGAATCTCCCTGGAGGACGCGTTCATGTTACGCCGGCATGGTGCTTCATTGCTCAGAGCCTTCTATTATTGGTATTCCATCGTCTCCATATTACTTAGCTACTGTTGGAAAAGGTCATCGTCTTCTTCTTCTTCTCGTTTTACCATCCATTCCGTAAACAGTAATTAAATGATGTAAGTTGGAGCCAGGGAGATGGGATGTAATTTCCTGTATACGAGACTGTACTGACGTACGTTTGGAATGTCCCACACACACACACACACACACCACACACCACACACACGCACACACAAACACACACAACACACCACACACCACACACATACATTTTCAGGCCCTAGAATATATGTGTCGGCCACAGCAATTCCTACAAAATCTACAAAATGGCCTGCGCGGCCAGCCAAGACTCATGTCAGCTTTTGCATCCGTGCAGTCCGATCAAAGTCATCACTGTCTGCATGCAGCAGCTTTTTGTCCTTGGTTATCCATACAGCGCACAGTGAAGACTGATCAGACTGCGCGAATGCGCAGGCTGATCCTATTCATCGACGAGCGCACATGCAATATTGTGGGAAATGCTGTGCTCCGGCATATATCTGTAGCTCTACTTTCTGGAGATTCGGGTATATGAATCCCCGGCTCTATTTTTGACGAAGAAGTATATATGAAGTGTCCATTTTCTTTAACAGAGGTAACACAGTTACAAATAATACCGACCCAACAAAAACAGAACGTACCAACAAAGTCGTATCGACGTCGCGCAACGTCGACGTTGTGGTGGCGTTATGTATTTGCTGGGTAAACTAAGAAAATGCTATATTTTGAAAATTCAAGTGATCTTTTCCAGGGCAAATACTAATTGAATTTAGTAAACTCACACATGCACATTCAAATGAGAACCCGTTCGATCGAATCCGGTTACGATTTCATTTTCATGGGAACTTTGGGATAAATTTAAATTTTGAACATAGAATTTTCGCTTGATCTTTGCACGCCTCACTTCTTACCTTATATTTGTCAAGTCCTAGAAGTATTCAAAACAGATCCGTTCTAAATTAGACTGCACAGATGGATTTTTTTTTCTGAGATTAAAGAACAAAAAAAGTGAAGCGTTTATATATATTTTCAATGTGAAGTAAGGTCAGAGACTGTTTACCAGGCGTAAAATCATATGAAGTTATTATGCGTATTGCTTTGGGACTGCCTGTCCGTTCGTCCGTTCATATGTCACGTTTTTGAGACCTCTCATATTTTTGGAACCATGCATGCTAGGATTTTGAAATTTCATATATGCAGTGCTTATGAAACATTAGTTGACCCTTTTTTCTGTCAGACTCTTCATAGTGGAGTTTGGCCCCTTTTCAGACTAAGACATTTTAACAAATGAAAATCTTGCACGCAAACTATCTAATGAACTACTTAAGTTAGGGTCATGAAATTTTGCAAGCAGTTTGGAACCGATTCGTAGATTACATGTTTCAGTATTGGTGAACACTGGATTACTTTTGTCAGAGTTATTCCCCTTTACAACTTTGGCATTTTGTATAGACAAGCTTATAGTTGGAAGTATAGTTTTTTTACAAACACATCTCTACTTAAGTCCTATTATATACCCGAATAAGTATTTAACATATAGTTTCACGTTAAAGCGTGCAGACTAGGCGAATTAGACCAGACAATTTAATGCACGCCCACTACTAGTTAAGTTGTCAAGCTACAGCATAGTATGTTTAACATGATCTATTGTCAGATTGTGTATATAGCGTTCTGTCGATTAAAACACGAATATAAGTGAGATTCTAGAAAAATCCATAAACACTAAGCATAAAGTGCAAATCGACTGAATTCTTTTGCTATTTCTATTTTCTTAGATGTAAATTTTACATGTGTTGGCAGTTTCAGACACTTTCTGCACAATAAAGGATCAATCATCCCTTAAAGCGCCAGTCACAACTATTGTCATCTGCTTTTTCATCTGCTTGTGATTTTAAAAGTCATTTTTGCAAACAGTGTGGACCCAGATCAGCAGTCTGATCTGGGTCTATACTGTTTGCCGGTATGCAAAAATAGGTTGAAAAGTCTGCAAGAATATTCAGTAGACGACATAAACAGACGACATTTTCAGATGCAGTTTTTCTTGGCGCTTTAAGGGTTAAGATTTTACCGTTTTAATCCTAGTATTGGGACAAACAGTCCTGAGCGAATAGTGTAGACCCAGATCAGACACAGCAAAACGCGGCGTCTGATCTTGGTCTACCCTAATTGCCACTGATCCAGCAACTTTTAGCCATATCGCCAGGTACTAAAATGGGCTTGCTCAAATTTTGGGATAGATATGGTGAGGAAAAGTGGTAAATTAACCCAATTATGCTTAGCGTATCATAAAAGGGACAATGGCAAACAACGCTGACCCTGATCAGACACCACAGACGCTGCAGAACGCGGCGTCTGATCAGGGTCTACACCGTTCGCATTACTTTCTATTTAAAAGTAATACCAATAAAATACACCAGACACTCTTTAGATTGGAAATGGAACTGTCTAAATAATGAGGTAGAAGAGACCATAGGCATTAACCGTGATCTGATTGGTTGAACTACAACAATTATAGGTTATTCCATATTTTTAAATTTCGAGCCGTTAGGTGAGAAATTTAAAACATGCAATAACCGATTTATCGCAATAACCCTTTAGGGCCATATCTTACAGTTGCCATAATGAGACTGTACACCGAGTGTACACCGATCGCACATCATCTTTCATTTAATGGCTTATTGCGACAATTTATTTTATCGAATCACAAATTACCTTGGGTGATAATTCAACCTCATACAAATGTGTAAAATATAATAAAATATTTTTAATAATTGCATCTATTTTCGGGCGCTTTAACATAAAAATAGCCGGAAAAAAAAACCCTCTGAGGTGAAGTCAAATGTTAAGATTCGATGTTATGAATTTAAATGTTGGGATACAGGCTCAAACAATCAAATCATTTTCTTCTAGATCCCTTTTATAAGTTATATATGTTCTGTTTTTGTATTTGTAAAGATTTATACAGATAAGACACTGTTTAAACCAAATGTTACGGAAGTGGATTGATCACAACTTGGAATTCTGAAACATCAAGGGATATAACGCGATTATGTGACATGTGCGAACAGCGGGGGCTAAGATCCGCCTGTGCTTCGGTGCAGTCTGATCAGGGCCTTGTAGAATATCATTGATGTGTAACTTAGACCCTGAAAGACTGTTCGGCGCATGCGCAAATTAATGGGACCAACTCTGTTTTCATTGTGTATCTAGTTCGTGTTGTACTTAATGTGGTTCGTTAACCATTTACGCCAAATGGACTCTTCTTACAATTCTTTGGACATGCCTATTTCCAATAGAAGGGGTGTTTGGTTGGTTTTATTTTAAGAATGTTCTATAGACAACCTTATTAAATGCAAACAATGAACACCCTGATCAGACGCCGCGTCCTGGCACGTCTGTTGTGGGTCTACACTGTTTGCCATATTCCTTTTACGAGACGCTAAGCATAAACGGGTTAAACACTCTCTGCGCTAGTTCAGCAGACGACAAAGTGGTATTTCTTTTCTTATTTTTCCTAGAAAACATGCTTTGATATGTCATTCACGTTGTCTCCTCAAGACTGAGCCTCAAGAAAATATTTGCATGAAATATCAAGCCTGTTTTCTGGGAAAAATAAGAAAAAAAAAATATTTCAAAATTTCGTTTGCTGCATTTTAAACCAGCATGCTACGCGTTAACTTGATACGTGGTCTATATTACTCTCATTTTTTTAAGATTATTTTCATTTATTCTTTTCTGCTCCCCAGTGCTGTATGCTTTACTCCCTTAGACATGATACAAATATAAGTTTGCACCTCTTCGATATTATCTCAATTATACACTTATTTATAATTTTCTTTAGGTCTGTTTTATCTGTACCTTCACATTGTTACACAAGTTATAACCATTTATTGAAGATTATCTGTCACGAAAAGAGAGTAAAAAAAATGTTCTGTTCTACAAAACAATTAAAGGGTAGGAAATAAACAGTCAGTAAACAGTCAGTTGCATATTATAAGGTTAAAGCTGTCAGAGATGCGTAAAATAACTGTATAGTGAATCAAATAAGAGCACAAGGAACCAATTGTGTCAGGACTGCTTGCTGTTGCAAAGGGGTTCATGTAGTTATTTTACATAAGGCGGTCTGTGATCGGTTATATACTGAAAGGAAAAAGAAACGCAGGGTAAACTTTATTCCTAAATTTCATTCAAGTTTGAAAAAGTTTGTTAAATATTTTACTATGATTACAAAACGGTACATGTATGGAACAAAAGTTCCAAATTTCATTGGTTTGTGATCAACAAGTCTCGAGTTATTGAAGTTCATTGGTAGCTACCCCCCAAATCTTGAAATCAATATCAAACTGAAAATCAATATCGGGTGTGCCCCCCTCTTGCTGCCGTTGCTGTCCTAATTCTCCTTTGGATAGAGTTAACCAAAGCATTGACAGTTCGCATCGGGATGTTATTCCATTCATCGATCAACGCATTCCTTAGTTGTGCGAGAGTTGCGGGGGGATTTCGGCGCTTCCTAACCCTTCTGTCCAGCTCATCCCACATGTGCTCTATTGGGGTCAAATCTGGACTGTACGGTGGCCATGCTAGTGGTGCGATATTATTGTTTGCCAGGAAATCCTGACAAACTCGGGCAACATGTGGTCGGGCATTGTCCTGCTGCAGAATCAGATTACGTTGTTGCACAAGCGGGACTGCAACAGGACGCAATATCTCATCCCTATACCTTACTGTGGTCATATTGCCCGCAACAATAATCAACTGTGATTTTATCCCGTGAGCAATGCCTCCCCAGACATTAACGGAGCCACCCCCAAACCGATCCCGTTCGACAACACAGGCGTCGGCAAAGCGTTCTACGCGACGTCGGTACACACGACGTCGACCATCTGCGCGATAGAGAGTGAACCTAGACTCGTCCGTAAAAAGAACTCGTCTCCACTGCCTCATCGGAAATAGCCTGGGCGCATGCGCCGTCAACCACGCCATACGACGCAACCTACGTGCCTGGGTCAGAGACTGACCAACGTATGGACGACGAGCTCGAAGACCAATCTCACGCAATCGACTTCCAACAGTCTTCGGAGAAATTTGTCGATTATGCGTACCTACTGTATTAAGGGCAGTTTTGGTAGCAGTGAGATGACGATTCCGCAAATGTGCCAGACGGATTGTCCTGTCTTGACGTCGCGACGTCACGCGTGGACGCCCAGACCGCGGTCGGTCTGCTAAATGCCCTGTCTCCCTTAAACGTCTAACAAGACGTTCAATTGTTGAGACGTTAACCCCAAAATGATTGGCAACTTGCTGTTGCCTCTGACCCTGCATCAGCAACGCAATTGCCCTACCCCTCTGAACATCAGTCAATCGTACCATGATTGAAAAAAAGTTCAAAGTAGCGTAAAAATGAAAAGGAAAATCGGTAAAAGAATCGAAGAGCGTTGTGTATCGTTGAAGTGTACCAAATGGTGTGAGGAAATCTTGTGCTGAAGGTTTAAACATGCTTGTTTTGCACGAAATTTTTGCTTTCCGTATTGTCCGTGCAATGCACTGTGTAGTGCACGGTTGAATGATTTCACACACTGGGTAGATAGCACATCGACCAAAGACTCATATACCCGCGGTTCACATTCACAGGACAATCTGTAAAAGTGTATGGCTATAGTAAACACCGTAAAAAATGGTTAAAATAAGAAGGAAAAAAACTCTACCCCGCGTTTCTTTTTCCCGCTTTCAGTATATACCAAAAAGTACCTTCAGGGTAGTTGTATGACTGACCTGGTCAATCATACAACTACCCTGAATGTACTATTTCGTATATTTTTGTTTTAATCTAAAAAAAAAAAAGAAGAAAAAGCGTCCATGGCCCGTGTCCCGGGCCCATATATACGATGCAAAATAGTCCTACATTTTCTGTATCTAAAAAATGGCCGTAGCGTAAGAAAACGTACCTTCTGACATGTACGTTCAACGAAGACATATCAGCCTGATCAGTCTTTGTTGTCCGTACGAGGACTTTGCATGCTTGTCTGTCCAAAATGCGCTCAGTAAAGATCTCTGATCAGACTGCGCGAATACGCAGGTTGATCTAATTTTTCGCTGGGCTCACTTGTCCGAAGGTACGTTTTCTGAAGCTCCGGCTTATATACAGTGTAGTTTATGTAGTTTTGTAGTCTGAACTGAGCTGTTTTATTTTTACAGATTTGTAAGAAAAATAATCAGTGACTGTTCGGTTTGCTAATGGCCGCGATTCCCAAAAGTACGAATGACGACAGTGACAAATCTTCCATCTCAAGACAAGACAACTCAACAAAAAAGATGGCTGCGCCCAGTGATAGAGTCGTTGCAGTTTGTTTAGTTTTGAATATTGCTTGTTCAATTTCCATTGTATTAGTAAATAAAAAAGTCTACACGGAATTCGGATTTCCAAATGTAACGCTGACATGCTTTCATTTCGTCGTGACCACCATTGGCCTGATCATATGTCAACAGCTAAATTTGTTTCAACCAAAACGCCTTCCAGTGCTAGAAATGCTGCCATTAGCCTTGACTTTCTGCGGTTTTGTGGTGTTTACAAATCTTTCATTAGAGACAAATACAGTTGGAACATATCAGTTAATAAAGACGATGACTACCCCATGTATAATGTTTATTCAGACAAGATATTATGCAAAGACTTTCTCGACAAGAGTAAAATTAACCGTGGTAAGTTATAACTTATGGACCACTTAGCCTGGTGTTTTACTTTATCGCGCCCCTTACGGCTCATAGAAAAATTTAGAGAAGATACTGTACCTTTCATCAAATCATTTTTACTGAATTGTAAATGTTTTTCATGGAATGTTTTAAATACTGCTATGGTCATGCGATTGCTTTACTACATTTATCCGTTGCAAACGGTATTATATTCCATGTTGGATGCCGGGTGCCCCGACCCCTCAATCCCAATTTCCCACCTACCCCCTTCCCATCCCCCCCCTCCCCCTCCACCCCCACCGCCCCTTGGTTTTGTCCATTTACATTTTCTTAACCTTTGCTAACCTCAAAATGCTTTATATGACATGAATACTATTTGGTGTAAAACTTTACATCAGATTTTTATCACCCAAACATGTAAAAACAATACTTATTGTTAATTATCACTACATAATGTTACTTGCTCCAGTGTATCTTGCTCGAAATTCGCCATTATGTATACATGTTGGTTGTTTTTGGGAGAAGAACTATGTAAGTACTTGTGCTTTCGTTCTAATCCCAATTTGTATAATGACTTGCATCATGTTGTAATGAGTTTTGCTACAATAAAATATGTTTAAACCAAATCATTTTTGTAGTTCAATCCTATCTAAACAATCCTGCATAAAACATATTTCAAATTGGCATGTCAGATTTTTCACACATTGTTTTTGTCCGCCATATGAGTTATAGTGACGTCACTGGACGGCCCTTCTTTATCGCAGGGTTCACTTAAATTGAAATTGATTTTAGTAATGGGCAGCCAACTGATTTAAAACTCTTCATAAGTATTCAGAAACCATTGTGCCACTAAATGCCGACTTCGAAATTTCAGTCACAACTTTAAAACTTTGGTAATTGTAACACAATTTTTAGCAACAAGTTGCTATCTACAAGATACTTCACAGAAAGACAGGTTTTCTGTGAATTTCCTTTCCAGTGGGGACACGTAAATACATCACACTTCCTTATAACTCAACTTTAGAACAAAACTGAAGATGTGTCCAGTGGGAACAAACATCACACTCAGCCGGATTGAGAAAATTACCGAAACACAATGTCAAATGAGTAAGACGACCATTCAAATTGAGAATCTAAGCTGGGGTGAACTCCTCTATACAAATTGCAATATTGTTAATTGGTTCCCTCATTTTGGGATGCTAGGACGGACTTCCCATATATGGTAGTAACATGACTTTCATTAAGAGCGACAACTCTCAGACACTGTCGTCTGTTCCAAGTGTTGAACAATGAAAACAATGACCTAAAATGAAATTTATATGAACTTTTAAAGGCAGGTGGGTATACAGAAGATGCACAAAAGTTAGCTCTACACAACTTTAATATAAATAGAATTTTATGCACCAATATCCTAGATATTTGTCCATTTTTTTTTTCTTTTGCTCTCGGTAGTTTAATGCCCCGAAATAAAAATAATATATACAACTGATAGGGGGCTTAGCAGATGAGAAATTAAGAGATATATAAATCCCGCGATAAAGTAGGCCCCACAATAAAGTAGGAAGGGTGTATAAGGATAAATGGCCAGCTGTATTGATAGTGATGAATATACTTTTTATAAAGTCATAAATTACTGGTTTTACATACGAGGTGAAGCAGATAAGAATATTTTGATATATATCTGTATTTAAAAATGACATGCCTATAATTTCGACTATATAAGGAAATGTAGAGGGTTGAAGCTGTTCTATAAACGGGACGTAAATTAACTGTTTTTTTTTTGCCATTTTTATTTTTCAAATTCCGTTTCAAGAACACAGTGTTTAGATAAAACAAAAACGTTTTAGTACCATATACAATAAATGTGAAGACTAAAACAATAAATGTGAAGACCGGCCTCGGTGGCTCAGTTGGATGCGCCGTCCGACTGGAGACCAGGAGGTCGCGGGTTCAACCCCCGCCGAGGTCGGCAACATTCTTTCGTGGAGATCAATCATGAAATATTTTCTATGGTCATTCTCTCCCTTCCACTGATTCAAGAAGGGCAGTTGTCAGTTTCTGGCGAAAGAATGTGCACAATACTGGTGAACCGCTTAGAGGACTAAGCCTGCCCAGTAAATGTGTGGTTAGGTAAACTGACCACGCTCGACATGACCCCATTGGGTTGACTGGGCCGTAAAACCTCAACACAAAAAAACAATAAATGTGAAGGTAAAGGTAGCGTTAGTTTGTAAAAAAATATTGCAAAACATGGAAAAAAATCTTTTTGTTCGTGTGGTGTGTTGGAAGAGAACAGTCTAAACCTCAATGGCGACTTTGGTAAAGTGATACTTTATACATTTTTAAGATGACAGTATCTTTATTATGTGCTGAATGATCGGCGAGATGTTACATGTATACTTGTTCCATGACACTGCATCTGATATGTTCGATTAGTTTGAAAATGCTTATCAAATGTTTTATTCTCACATTTTTGTGGATCTTTATATCTGTTACAAATCATCTTTCTCAAACCTTGTAACCACCATTGGAAAAAGTGACAACTTCTACTGTCATTACTACTCACGATGCCAAAACCTGTTGTTTTGACACAAAATTTTCAAGTAACTACTGTAGATATTAGTATGCAATGTGTCTTTGGTTTAGTCGTGGGTTTATTCTTTGTTCTTTTTTAATCAGTCTATTGAAAAACCTGGGGACAGAACGAAAAATCTAAACGGAAACTATTTACTTGCACGCAGTTCCCACATTCGACTTTTGCCTTGTTCTCGGCTTTTAAAATGGACACGAAATTGTTGGTCTCCGTGTATATACTTTTACAGTGATGTGTCTAAAATTTTATGCCACTTATGAAGCATGGCCGAGGATGATGTGGATAACGTTGTGAAACCATGCAGTAACACTCCCAAGAGCCACCAGTTTTGCATAACTAACAAATGTGGGGGCGGGACGGGCAGTGGATGAAACAACTATTGCAGGACTATTTACTCCCACCTGCTTTATAAAAGCAATAAAAGAAGCAAAGTAGATACTAGACAGCCCCAAAAAGGTGAGCAGATGAATGCAGGCGCCGAGTGCAGAGTACCTGTGTGTAGACTGCAGAACCATGTGGTGGCACCAGTTGTGAATAGGTCCGTCATCTTTTTTATTTTTTTTTTGTGTAAAAAGTATAATAACGCGAGAGTTTGCAACATTCGTTGTGACAAATTCATGACATCTGGTCTCATCGACTTGACCTTACAGTTTAATTTACCATTCCTGATACCATTCAAGCTTCAGTATGTTACAAAAAGCCATATCAAAATGCAGTCTGCTGTCAAAAACAGGTTCAGTCGGGTTAGTAGAAACACGTCTATTGTTTTAGGCCCAAGTAGGTCAAGATCTACACTTTTGTGAGCCTACTTTAAGAAGCAAATCAATTTTTTAAAGATGATTGTGCATTTCTATAAATACATGTAGATTTTATTGGCTGACAAAGTGTCCGATGCAGTCTTTCAAATTGGGACAGGAACCAGGTGTGACCTTGACTTTGCCAAAAATATTGCAAAGATACAGAGAACATTTCATGTCCACAGAATTTTTTCGGTAACTTTCTTTTAATTATTTGTTAATGTATTGACTTTCTTCTCATACATTATATGAACCATATAAGTAGTTTTATGACGCAACTTTACTTATTGGCCTGTACAGGTAGACGGTCAATACAATGTAGTGAACAGCGATTAAATTGGTGTTTTATTTCTGGTTTTCCAAGGAATGCTCTGTTTAATATTTACACACATGGATTACATGTATACTGCGCAACAACAAAGAAGCGAAGGTTTTCAATATTTATGTTCATTTGCAACAAAATAAATTATCGCGATAGAATTTTAATTATTTTGCAAAAACAAATCTGTATTCTTGTGGTGCTACATGTATATTGATACTAGATAAAGGGTATCTATTGATATTAAAATTCTGGTTCTGAGGGGTTATGTGCCCATGCTCTTGGGCTATATTCATGTATAAAATAATGAAAAGAATGTGGAAAATAACAGTTTAAAGGAAAAAACTGAAACTTGCAACAGTGAGCCACAATGACAGAGGGTATCTGTTGACATTAAAATTCTGCCTCCAGTGGTTATGTGTCCTAATACACATGTATAAAATAATGAAAAAATGTAAAAAAAAAAAAAATAATAATAAAAAAATAACAGTTCAAAGAGATACTGTTTAAACTTGCAGCAGTGGGTCACAATGACAAAAGGTATCCACTGACATCAAAATTTTGCCCACAGGGATTGTGTGGCCCTGCCCTGGGGCTAAATCCACTGACATAAAAAATTTGCCCACAGGGATTGTGTGCCCTGCCCTGGGGCTAAATTTTAACATCTCTTCAGCAGTCAGGTGAGAGTTTCAGGACCAATGGTCCTCTGGTTTTAGCTTAGAGTGGGGATGGGGTTGAGACAGGGCCGGTCGGGTTACAGGAAACACAGCCTTTTTGGCCTAAGTTTTGATCAGATCCTCTTGAAACTTATGTATATGTAGGTCAGGGATAAAAGCTATGATAAGTTCGAAAACTGGTGAGGTTAATCTGTCTGTCATGAAGTTACAGTATGTCCCCTTGACTGCTGAAAATGCCTGTTTCTGACCTTGTCATCACCATAAATCCTTCAGTTTTGATGGGATCTTCCTGAAACTTACATATGTGTAGGTCAGGGATAAAAGCGGGGATAAATTAATTGGTGTTGATAATGGTATTTATCAAAGAGTTATGCTACAATGTACCTTGTATGGTCATAACCATAAATCCTGAGTTTCATTAGGGTCTTCATGAAACTAATACAAATGTTTAACTCTGAATTTGGAGTATTTTAGTCCAACTTTTTATCTCTGACTCCAGCTTTTTGGAAAGTAGAGAAGTAAACTCCAGCTTTTTCTGGAAGACAGCTTCAATTTCCAAAATAATAGTGAGAACCCTGAAACATATAAGTATGTTGAGGATAAAAGCTCTGATGAGTTTGAAAACTGGCTAGCTGGACTTATCTGTCATAAGGTTATATCCCCTTGATTGCTGAAACTGCATTTTTTATTATCTTTTTATCACCATAAGTTTTGACCGGAAAGTCTTTAATTTTTGATGGGATCTTCCTGAAACATACGTATAAGAAGGCCAGGGATAAAAGTGCGGATGACCGGTAGTGTCAGGCTATCGCTCATACCGTTATGTCCTCATAATTGCTGAAAACATGCTATTTTGGACCTAAAACTTCTTGAATTCATATTCTTTTTTTTTTTTTTTTTTTTTCAGTTAAAACAAAAAGATATTTTTCTTATTAACTGCTCTAAAACATAGATTGTGGCTACTTGTTAGAACCTCAATAATGTAGTTCTAATGAGTACCCAAAAGCTATTATGCTTTGAGGAAATGTAAGAAAATGTCTTTATTTTCATCTCAAATTGTAATTTTTACAGCCATAAAAATTCCGCTATATTAAATATGTGTGCTTTCATAATGCCTTAGCTATTCAATCTTTGCTTGGTGCACGTGAAAGCTTTGCCCAAGTTCAAATTTAATCACATCATACCTTCATGAACTGTTACCTCAGAAGTGAATACATGTAGTTAAGTTGTGATCCTTAACTACTATTGAGTGTACATTGAACATTCTGGCAGACTGGGTGGATGCCCAGGCTGATCCGAGTCTTTGATGGTGCACAGACCAACCACATTGTTGGTTTTGCTAAGTGATGGCTCATATCGAGGGTTGAGCGCAAGACTTTGGTAACTCAAACATATTTTTGAAACCCTTGTTTAGGGGCAACTTGGACCCCTTTGTAAACAATGCAAATTTAGGTGCCATTGCTCATACGAGCAATGGCACCTAAATTTTCATTGTTTACAGAAAGAAATGTTGTAATCTTCATAACACCTTCATGGTGAGGAGATTAGGTTTGGGGAAAAACAACCATCTGACTTACGCTAGTCTTGCGCTCAAACCTCGATATGTGTTCCATGTTAGGTCATATTTATATGTATTTTCTTGATTTTACATTTCATTCTACAAGGGATTAGATTGGTTTTGAATAAAGTATGAAACTTGAACACATACTGCTACAATTTTTAATAACAGTACCTTTCTTTTTTTGAATTAGTATACTTATAATACTGCACAGGTATAGTCATTCAAGTGGGAAATAAATACTTTAGATAATTTTTACTTCACTAAAGACAAATTTATCTCACTATAGATTGTTGTGGGCTATTTTTAGTGCTGCACATGTACTGTAGAGAACTACTTTTGGTGTATAATGATGTAAACAATGGATGACATTGAATTTTGTGTGGGAGCAGTTTAGGTGCCTTTCTTATAAAAATGGATATCTTAAGTTCTGTGCTGAGAATAATGAAATCAAAATACCTTTTCTCTACAAGGAAGATGTTTCAATATAGAAAAAATAATTTCAATGAAATTTATTCATCACAGATCAAGAAATCTGCAAAATAAATTGCCACTTTTTTAAAGGCTTCGACAGCACGTTTACACCTTCAATTGTCTTCTTCTTTCATTTGTATATGATATTGAGGAATGAACTTTATGTTCAAATAACATAATATGCCCAACAATTTGAATTTATACATATATCCAAACCCATTTGTTACAACTGTCTATTTCATTCAGTTTGGACTATTGTACTGATTATCCCCGTAATGGCACAGGGACATGGGTCATGGATGTTTTGGGTTTTTTTCTTCTGCTTTTCTGATTAAATCGGAAATATGTGAAAATAGTACCTGCAGGGTACATGTAGTTGTATGATTGACCAAGGAGTTTCAAAACTATTATCCAAGTCTATCCCTAGACACCCTTGTTTTTCTGTTTGACACACAAAATCCCCAGAAATGCTTAGAAATATATATAATCGTGATGTTTTTCAGCAATTACATTCAGTTCCAGCAAGCCCGCACTTACGATTCGCCCACGACTAAATTTGCATTCCAAAAGCAGGTATTTCCCAGTGCAGGAAGTACTGATATGATTTACGTTGAAGTTTTGATTTTAATAAGTCATCCAATCAAAAAAAATAGCTGGCCTCGGTGGCTCAGTTGGATGCACCGTCCGACTGGAGACAAGGAGGTCGCGTGTTCAACCCCCGCTGAGATCGGCAACATTCTTTCGTGGAGACTGATCATGAAATATTTTCTACTATCATTCTCTCCCTTCCGCTGATTCAAGAAGGGCAGTTGTCAGTTTCTGGCGAAAGAATGTGCACAATACTGGTGAACCGCTTAGAGGACTAAGCCTGCCCAGTACACATGTGGTTAGGTAAACTGACCACGCTCGACATGACCCCATTGGGTTGACTGGGCTGTAAAACCTCGACACAAACAAACATCTAATCAAAAATACTTCCGGCATTGGGAAGCACCAACTTCCTGAATGCAAATTTAATTGTGGGTGGAGTTATAATGTTTTATTGTGTGACATAGTGTTTAAAGTGGTCTATATAAATTCATGACTGCCCTGAAAGGGAATCTGCTCTTAAAGGAGTAGCACCTTTTTCAGAACATCCTCGATGGCTGTTTTTATCTGAACCTTCATTGTTTGGGTAATCTGTAAGACATTTCATTGTGCCAAGGCCACATCTTTGTGCCATTGTAATTTGTTGCAATGAAATTACATGTATAATGATATTGCATAATAGAATTCGGCCAGGGACATCTTCCGGCAGTATATGAATATCTGGCCATCTGTGAAAATGGCGTGGTGAATGAACAGCATTTGAGCCAGGGCACAGCATTTCCTACAAGAGTGCATGTGAGCCCATCCAGTCTGAATTGTGCAGTCTGATCAGTCTTTGCAGGACACTGTGGGTAGCCAGTGATCCAAAGCATCTTCAAGTGGAGAGTGAAGACTCTGCTCAGCCAGCACAGATGTGCAGGCGATCTTTCACTGGGCCTGCATGCAGCTCATTTTATGTGAATCACTGTGCTGATTATCAGACTAACATCACGAAAACACACCTATGCAATTTTGACCCCCTTAAACCCCATTTTTATTTAGTAAAACTGGGGTTTACAGGGGTATACATTAAAATGTAAGAATTTATTATCTGAAAATTTTTCTTTTTTGGTTGTTAAATTTTCAATATATTTGAATAGGCATGTTTTCGTGATGGTTCAATATAACAACAGTCTACATAGGTTAATGGTGACTAATTTCCCTTTGCCTCATTTTAGGTATTTACATGTACATGTACATGAGATTTAGAACTAGATTGTGGATTTTCCAGCGGGAGAATAATAACCCTAAGTAATGGGATAGCTAGGCAAATGCAAACAGTGTAGACCCAGATCAGATGCCACAGAATGTGGCATCAGATCTGGGTCTGCACTGTATTCCATACATACAACAATATTTGAGACACATGTTTTACATACATACAGCAATATTTTAGACACATAAAGAGGTACTACAATGGACTACACTTCAATCCCTTTATAACATGGTTCGTTATAACACGGCTTTGGATATAACATGGTTCAAAGATGGATCCCAAAAATGCATAGATTATATTGACAAATGACCATAAATGGTCATTTTTCAATATAATCTATACATTTTTATTTCGATATAACACTGTTGTTTAACTAACATGGTTTATGCTATGGATCCCCAACAATAGTGTTATAAAGATATCGTGGTGTATTTCAAATTTTGGAACAAGTATGTTAAGTAGATGAGGTGTCCCAATACTTAGGGTGAATAAGATATCCTTGAACAGTGAAGGCCCAGATCAGACTGGATGCATAGGTAGATCTGGGCCCTCACTATAAATAAAGCATATTAAATGGCCCTTTTTTTTGTTGCACCTAACTAACAGATCTGATCTTAAAATTTGAACAAGTTCATAAGACTACTTTGGTGATGTGTGTAAGAAGTACTGGCTGAAAACAGTGCAGAACCTGATTAAACTGCTGTTTTGAATGGAATCTGACCTGGGTCTGCATTGTTTGCTTAGGCATATCTCAAGGGTTGATCGCAATAATAATAATAATAATAATAATAATAATGGTCTTTATTTTCAGAGGGTTACACATTTAGCAACAATACAGGCTAATCTTCCATGAGGCCCTCTATTATTTACATTATATACAACAAAAAGAAAATGCATAGGCTAGAAACACACATACACACACACACTAATAAGAGAGATGATCAAGTTTGAATATACACTGTGAGCTGATGTAGAGTTGCCTTATTTCACTGAAACAAGACATATCTGACACCAGTCACTAGAAAAAAAAAAAAAATGCAGTAATATCCCCAGAAAACAGTCTTGCCGAAAGCGAAACACAAGTCCTGAAACCAGGTTACATGGATATGTACAAAATGCACATATATACAGGGTCTAAATTAAATATATATATATATATATATATATATATATATATATATATATATATATATATATATATATATATATATATATAGACTGTAGCAAGACTGTAGCAAGTCAGATGGTTGTTTTTCCCAATACTTAATCTCCTCACCATGAAGGCATTATGAAGATTACAACATTTCTTTCTGTAAACAATGGAAATTTAGGTGCCATTGCTCATTTGAGCAATGGCACCTAAATTTGCATTGTTTACAAAGAGGTCAAAGTTACCTGTAAACAAGGGTTTCAAAAATATGTTTGGGTTACTACAGTCTTGCGCTCAACCCTTGATCTGTCCTAATAAGAGGTCCTGATAAGGCACTTTTTTAACCACACAGAATTGGTAGTGTTCTTATTTCACCATGTAAACATGTAGCTACTCATTAGAAGTATCTCACCAAGGCATCTTTAAGTAGTACCAACGACATGTTTTATTGGAGAAATAAGAAGAAAACAAAATCCACCATACCCCCTCTTATCTGAAGCTGTGTTTAAACATAGCTCTAGTTAAGGTGCTTTTTTCAATTAAAAAATGTTGATATTTTTTTTATTTCTCCATGAAAACGTATGTTGTGGTACTCATTAAAAGTGCCTTGCCAAAGCGCTTCTAATGAGTACTCACAACATATGTTATCGCTGAGAAATAAAAAATATTAACCTGATACCCACTCTTATCTAGGCCTATGTTTAATATTTAAGGTACTATGATTATTTAACCCTCATTATGCTGGGTAAAAATTTCAGCAGATAACATTTTGTCAAAGCCTTTTTCTGGGAAGAATAAGAAAAAAAATATCATCAGTTAGTTGTCTGCTGGATTCACCTATAGAGTGGTAAAGGTTAATGATTAAGGTACAGTTACATGTATATTTTTCAGATTCCTATTGCAGTTGGGGTGTTTCTTAACTCCTACTACGATGTCAAATTCAACATTATTGGGATAGTGTTTGCTTCTATAGGTGTTTTTGTGACATCATTATATCAAGTTGTAAGTAGCTTTTACTGATTACTGTAACATATGAAATCAAAGTCCAACAGTACATGTGCTAACATCCGCTACCATATGGGCAGAATTATTCAAAGCATCGTCATCTTAACAAAGTTGTTTAGCTATAATATATTGACTCAGTGTATTTGCACAAGATTTTAGAATTAGAGAACTTGTTATGGAGGGTATTTAGTGATAATTCTCAGATAATATTTTCTTATTTCTCCATAAAAAACATATGTTATGGGTGCTCTTTAGAAGCACCTTTCTGAGGTGCTTTTTTTTTTTTTTTTTTTTTTTTTTTTTTAATGAGTACCCACAACATATGTTTTTATGAAGAGCATGAGCAAATTACCCCCAGAATCATTATAAAATACTCCTCCTTAACCCTTCTCTTGCTGAGCACGACATGCCATGTTTTAGCAAACAGTGCAGATCCAGATCAGTTGGCTTCTGAAGAAGCCAACTGATCTGGATCTGCACTGTTTGTCATTAAATATGTGAATTTCTATCAAAAAACCCGGATCAAGTAATCTGATTGGCTGGAAATAAGAAGTGGGCGTGGCATCTTTATTTATTCAGCATGACAAGGGTTAAGATCTCTGAGAATATTTGAAAGTTGATGAGAAAATCTGTATCTTGGTCAGTTCCAGATCAGACAAAAATTGGGCAGAAAATCTCTCCCAAATTGTTTAAACTTTAAAACAGAAGATTGGAATGATTCTGGTGCCTGTTTAATCTTTTGTCACAGCTATAAATAAATATGCAAGTACAATCCTATTTCACAATTGTTTTAATGATCTAGATTATGCCAGTTCTGTTGACCAAATATCTTCACCATGCACAGTCAAGAAAAGCATATATATTCTAAAAGGGATGACTTTTGAGATAAATGAATCCATAGGCAAAATTGAAAATAGCTTAATATTGCAGATCAAATGTAACCGAAAATAGCTTTATATTGCAGATAAAATGTAACCATTTTCAGTCAAATCCCTGACATGATCTTGGCAGTTGGTCATATGTTAAGGATAATTAATTATTCTTGCATTCACCAAGCTAATACAGTGATAAAACTTCATGACTTTAGACAGAATAATTTTGGTGATAATTTAGAATAATTTTGTTATTTTTTTAATGGTAAACCATTCAGAAAACATGATTACTCATGGCTCCAGATAAGATATATTTTTTGTCCAAAACGTTTTGAAATTTTTCTTATTTCAGCACAAAAATGTTGTGGGTACTCATTAGAAGTGCCTAAGCAAGGTGCTTCTAATGGAGTAATATAACATATGTATATGGATACCCTCTCATCTGGAGTAAATGTATTCATTACAGTCACCTCAGTGAGGAACAATTCTAATGAATATATACCCTAACAAATGATTTGATGTAAACATGAAAATATCTCGGAGGTCTAGATAAGAGTGGGTATCAGGTAATTTTTTTTCTTATTTGTCCATGAAAACATGTTGTGGGTATTCATTAGAAGGACCTCACTGAGGCACTTCTAATGAGTATCCACTGCACATGTTTCCATGGAGAAATAAGAAAAATATCAATACTTTTGGATTGAAAAAAGCATCCCTGAACACACATCAATAATCATTTTTTATTTACTTTTTTTCAGTGGGTGGGAGAAAAACAACATGAATTCCAAGTGAACTCCATGCAGTTATTGTTTTATCAAGCACCACTCTCGGCATTGCTGTTGTTGATAGTCATTCCATTTGTGGAGCCAGTTGGACAACTAGTTGAAATAATACATGCTCTACCAGCAAATGGTTATGTAAATGCATTTCTGTCTTCTAACTGTTTTTATACCCCACCACAGGATAGTGTTGCGGTATTATGGTATAACGTTGGTGGTCCCTGTGTCTGTCCATCTTTCCGTCTGTCATACTTTCATCAGTATTTACAGTATATTTCCGGATGATAACTTGAGTGAATGTCAATGGATTTTCACCAAACTTGATATGTGCATTGATATTGTGCAGATATGATGGACTAATTTCGCCAATTTTTGACAGTTACATGTACCTCTCCTCGACAATAATGGCGGGGTATTATCATTTAACATTTTTATTTTATATGGGTTTGGCGAAAACTGAATTTAAATTTTAACACAGTTTCCTTTAACTTTTGCAGCTTTCTCAGATGTATGAACCACATTTGAAAAAAATGACAGATAGTTTCAGTTATGTGCAAACAATATCTTAATGCTGCAGCAAGCAAATGATGGACAGCATTCTCATGATCAGAATTCTTTATGTCATTATTAAATGTCTAATACTTAACTTATTTAACTATGAACAACCACTGATTTTTATGCCCCCGCCATTTTCAATGTGGGGGGGGCATATAGTATCACCGCTGTCCGTACGTCCATCCCGTATGTCCGTCCGTCCAGTCCGTCTGTCCTGTACGTAACACTTTTGGTTTCCGTGTGATATCTTTTGAAAGGATTGGTGTATTGGATTGAAATTTTATACACCGGTATATAATCATAAAATGTAGGTCAAGTTTGATTTAGGGTAAAATCCACCAATTATATTGGGCGTTATGGCCCTTTTCAACTTTGAAAAATTTTCAACTTTGAAAAATGGTTTCCATGTGATACCTTTTGAAAGGATTGGTGTATTGGATTGAAATTTTGTACACAGGTATATAATCATAAAAGGTAGGTCGTTCGATTTAAAGTAAAGTCCATCTATTATTTTGGGAGTTATCGCCCTTTTTCAACTTTGAAAAATGGTTTCTGGTCCATAACTTTTGAAAAGATTAGTGTATTGGATTCATATTTTATACACAAGCATATAATTATAAAATATAGGTCAAGTTCGATTTAGGGTAAAATCCACCAATCATTTTTGGAGTTACGGCCCTTTATCAATGTTAAAAAATAGTTGAAAAATGGCTTCCATTCAATATCTTTTGAAAAGATTAGTATATTGGATTCAAATTTTATACACAGGTAAATAATCATAAAATGTAGGTCAAGTACAATTTAGGGTAAAATCCACCAATTATTTTTGGAGTTATGGTTCTTTTTCAACTTTGAAAAATGGTTTCCGTTCCATAACATTTGAAAAGATTAGTGAATTGGATTTATATTTTATACACAAGCATATAATTATAAAATATAGGTCAAGTTTGATTTAGGGTAAAATCCACAAATTATGTTTGGAGTTACAGCCCTTTATCAATGTTGAAAAATAGTTGAAAAATGGTTTCCATTTGATATCTTTTGAAAAGATTAGTGTATTGGATTCAAATTTTATACACAGGTATATAATCATAAAATGTATGTCAAGTTGGATTTAGGGTAAAATCCACCAATTATTTTTGGAGTTATGGCCCTTTTTCAACTTTGAAAAATGGTTTCCGTTCCATAACTTTTGAAAAGATTAGTGAATTGGATTCATATTTTATACACAAGCATATAATTATAAAGTATAGGTCAAGTTTGATTTAGGGTAAAATCTACCAATTATATTTGGAGTTACAGCCTTTCTCAATGTTGAAAAATAGTTTCAGTTTGATATCTTTTGAAAACATTAGTGTATTGAATTCATATTTAACACACAGGTATATAATCATAAAATAGAGGTCAAGTTCCAATTAGGGTAAAATCAACCCATTATTATGGGAGTTATGGCCCTTTTTCACCTTCAAAAGATGTTTTCCTTCCGATATGTTTTAAAAAAGATTGATTTGTGTATTGGATTCCTATTTTATACCCAGGTATATAATCATAAAATATGATCAAGTTGGAGTTATGGCCCTTTTTTCAACTTCATTTTTTGCAAAATACCTGCATGTGGGTGAGGAATGAGGATGGCCCTGGGCGGGGGCATCTGTGTCATACTGACACATTTCTAGTTTCTTATATAGTTTATTTACATTTTAGCAGTAATCTTTGAGCTCACAGCATTTTAGTTATAAGTTGAGGATCCTGAAAACATGTTTTGTGATTACACATATTTTTGTCTTTTTCAACACAATATTTTAGTATAAAAATAATCGGTAAAAGGCATAAATATGTAATTACACAATGTGAAATTTCCTTGTTAGAAATTTCATGTACATGTAAATGAACACATCATTACGAAAACAAGCCTGTCATATATACTGAAAATTTTACCACAAAAAAAAAACCGAAAGTAATCAGATACAAATCTGACATTTTTCATATTTCGGATCAAAACATAGATTGTGGGTACTCGTTAGAACCGCCTCGGCGAGGCGGTTCTAACGCATACCCACAATCTATGTTTTTGAGCAGAAATATGAAAAATAATGTATACCCCTGTAAACCCCAGTTTTACTATATAAACGTGGGGTTTAAGGGGGTCAACATTATATAAGCATGTTTTTTTGATGTAAACATATACAGCTCCAGATAAAGTAAGTAGACCAAAGCTGACTTTTGCATCAAAACACTCCATGTGGGTACTCAGTGGGATCATTTTACTGAGATTATTGAAGGGTGACTGATACAGAATTGAGGGAGACAAATCTCGCAAAATTATTTGCCTCCCTTCTAAAAAGGGCTCTACCCTAAAAGAAAAGCTAGCCAATTCTTTCCTTATCATAGTAAAGTGGTTCCACTGAATACCCACAGGGGGTGTTTTGATGCAAAAATTAGCTTCTGTATACTTACTTCATCAGGAGCTTTGTTCATATATATGTATAGAGGATTTGTTAAGGGGGAGTATTTGATGATAATTCTGGGATAATTTTTGCCATTTCTCCATAAAAACTCACTGAGGCCCTTCTAATGAGTACCCACAACATATGTTTTTTATGGAGAAATAAGAAAACTTATCCCATGAATATCACCAAATACCAGTTCTCCTCCTTTACAAGACCTCTGTATGAAGCTGTCATGAAATTTCCAACAAGAAAATAATAAAAGATTGATCAAATTGACCTGTTGCTTTGACCTTTACAGTTAGTATTCAAATTCATAAGATCTGGTCCACTGTTGAATTTAGGTCTGGCAGTCATAAAGTCATAAAATCCTACATTTCACATGAAATAGCAAGTAGATCACCTGTTTATGCAGTACACATACATATACAAATATTATAATCAAAAGGTCAAAGCAACAGGTGAATCTGGTCAGCCTATACTTTCTGTGAATACAGTTAAACCTGGCTTAAAGGCCACCTGTATTAGGCATTCACTTCTTCTAAGAGGCCACAGTTTGGGTTCTTTTAAAAGCTAAATAAATGTAACTTTACCTGTATAAGCAAGCACCTGTCTGAAGCAACCACTTTTTGGTTTTCCCAAAGTTGCTTGCTTAACACAGGTTTGACTGTACATGTCTTTATCTATTTCAGAACTTTGTGATCCTATCTGGTGTAGTAGCATTTCTAGTAAACCTGTCCATTTACTGGATCATAGGCAATACATCACCTGTCACGTATCCTTTTTGTAGTCATACAGTATTTTATTTTAAAGGGAATGGATAATGGGCCCCCATTGCCTAGTGGATAGGAGAGTTGACTCTTAATCCATTAGGTTTCTCACTGCTGTGGTTCGAGCCTCACTCCGGTCACATGTGGGAAAGCCGAGTTCTGCTTACGGATGGTCAGGTGGTTTTTCCCCAGGTTCTCCGGTTTTCGCCCACCTTTGATGAGCAATTGGCTCGATATAAGTGAAATATTCTTGAAAGGGCCGTAAAACCCAAATCAAAAAAAAAAAAAAGGAGAATGGATACACTTTTTTCCAGATTGTTTCTGCTCCCTCCTGAAAGCACGGAGGACGCCTTCAAACCATTGTTATTAAGCCTTGTCCTGCTGAATAAATTAAGATGCCATACCCTTTTCAGATTGTCAGCCAATCAGATCACTTGATCAGAATTGTTGATATAAATTCAGTCAAACTGAATGGCAAACAAAGCAGGTGCAGATCAGTTGGCTTCTTAGAAGCCAACTGATTTGGATCTACACTGTTCACAATGGCAGCATATATCTGGGTTCAGCATGACAAGGGTTAACATAGTCATAAGACAGCAGTTTTGGGTGCAAGATCATCTGAGTCTTTGCTGGGCACACATGCAGTCTTGTAGGAAATGCTTTGCTGCAGCTCATTAGGTGCTCGCCCCCATCTTCTGTCTTTGACTGTTCATTATTATGTTAGAGAAAATTCATATCCTTTTATGGAATTCAAATGAGTTGCTTGTGCAGAGAGGATGGGAGTTGAGGATGAATGTGATAAGAAGCAGATTGAAGGATGTCAATTATTCATTCCAGTTCTACCTTAACTCACTTACAGATATAATATGGTCGGACATTTAAAATTTTGTCTAACTTTACTTGGGGGTTTTCTTATGTTTAATGAAGCCCCACAATATCTGCAAGTTGTTGGAATGGTGACTACAATCTCAGGTAATTTCTATCCTTTCTTTCTTTCTTTCTTAATACATTAGTTGTAGCGATCTCCTTAGTTGCCATTCTGCTTTCGATTTTAAACTGAAACCCTTTTTCGTATTAGTGGACATGTTCAAATTCAAGATGAAGAGTCCACTTCAGAAACTCGGGGGTTGAAAGAGTTAATCCACAGTTCTAGATTAAAGGGTTCAGATATTTTATAAATATTTTTTTTCTATTTCTCCATGAAAACACAGTTTGGAAATGTGCTAAAATTAAACCTTGTCCTGCTGAACCCGGATATGCCCTGCCTATGCAAACATACAGAGCCAAATCAGTCTGATCTGGATCTGTACTGCTATTCAGTATGTGAATTTGTATCAACAACCAGCATCATATAATCTGATTGGCTGATAGTTAGAAGTGGGCTTTGCATCTCGATTTAATCAGCGTGGCAAGGGTTAAAAATAAATTGAATGTATGGATAGTTTTGTTATTTCTGGACAAAGAAAGATACTATGAGATGTGGATATTCATTTGAATTTCCTCCATGAGGCCATTCTAATTGCTAACTATAAAATATGTTTTTATGGGAAAATGAGAAAAACATCTGACAATCAGTGACAGAGGAGGTTTGTGTGACATTTTAGTGGTAAAGGTTAGACAATCATGCTGGATTTTTCCTGTGTATTATTTTAGAGATGAATTGGTAGTATTTGTCCTAGATAAATTAACTGTTATCCAAATGGATGTGGTTAAGTACACTCTGCAAAGGACTAGGTAATGGTATGCAGTCTATGTGGTAACCTGGGCTCACTGTCAATGTTCCCATATGTGTTAAGCCATTGTTTTTGATTATTTTGCTCCAGTTCTAGTTTAGGAGCAGAATATGTTTGTCTGGATATTGTCAAGCCCCCTTGTGATGAGTGAGACAGAGTTGTCCTTTTAGTGTTAGTATGTCTGTCTGTCCATCTCTGTGTGCATCGGTGATCTCTTTTTAAAGAAGTCATTAAGTCTTCCGTTCTTTAGGGCCTGGACACTGCAAATTTTTATTGGTGCATGCATCTTACCACCTTGAGTTGCATATCACAAAGCTAGGTTACTGTGTGCTGCTTTTGCAAAAATGGATGCCTGATCAGAATTTTGGGGTCTTAAATTAATTGTCTATTGTTTCCAGGTACGGACCACTCTTAACCCTTCTCTTGCTAATCATGTCATGCCCTGTCTTAGCAAATAGTGTAGATCCAGATCAGTTGGCTTCTGAAGAAGCCAACTGATCTGGATCTGCACTGTTTGCCATTAAGTATGTGAATTTCTATCAAAAACTCAGATCAAGTAATCTGATGGCTGAAAATTAGAAGTGGACATGGCATCTTAATTTATTCAGCATGAGAAGGGTTAAACTTCATCAGTGTATGCACCTCACTACTTACCAGGGGACATGCCACTAAACTAGGTCACTGTGATTAGCTTTTTGCAAACATCAACACGTCAGGTTTTCAGGGTTGAGCTTGTATATCTGCATCCTTAGATGCAAGCCCCACACCCCAGAACTTCCCACCACCACACTAAACAAGGTCACTGCAACTTACATTTGCAAAAACTGATTTCTGGTCAACTTTTAAAATTTGGACTCATATCTCAACCTCCTCAGATGCGTGTCCCCATTATACTTGCTTAGTGTCTGTAATCCACCATCCCAGGTGACGCACGACAAAACTGGGATGTTGTAACCTACTCCACCCTCCTTCCATAAAACTAGATCGCAATGATATACTTTTGTGAAAATGAACACCTGGGCCCAGTTGTTCAAAGCGTCGTTAGCTTAACAAGCTCGTTAAGGGTTATTTCGTTAACTGTTTTAGTGGATTCAATATACAATATTCTGATATTTTTTGCTGAAAAAATGTAGAAAAAATTTCAGCATATTTGGGTGTCACTCGATGTAAATTTTAAAGAATCGTTAACTAACGACGTCGTTAGCTTTGAACAACTGGGCCCTGGTCAGTCTTTCAGTGCCAGGATTATATCTTGCATTTCCTGGGTATGGGCCACCACCCAAATTTCATTAGTCAGTGCACCCTGTCACCTCAGGTGACCTACCACAAAAAAACTATATTATTGTAACAAATCTTAACTGAATTGTACCACTCCACGTCAGCTGCAACAAAGGAAGAACCTGTCACTATAAATTTACTTTTTGACAGATCATTAAAAAGCACTCATGGGCTCAGCATGCTTGCCAAAGCCATCTAGTCCATTGTAATAATAATAATTTAAAACCAGAAACACAGTCATGGTTACAGAAATGTATGCAGAGCTCTAGATAAGAGGGAGTAAAGGGTATTTCAGCATTGAAAGTTTGAAAATCAGCATTGAAATTGAAGATGAGGGGGTAAAAATACACAATGAAATTTTGGATTTCAGCATTGAAATCATGTTTAGGGGGTAAAAGTTTTCACTGAACTGTACATTTTTTAAATAAAAAAGCAATTTCAGTCACACTGATTCTTTTGTGAGTAGTAGCAGTACACTAGATCAGAAAAGGTTTAACCCTTAAAACACTGATGACAAATACATTTCTAGGTGTTTTTCTTTTTTTTTTTTTTTCAGAGAAAATAAAGCTTGGCATATGATGTGAATTGTCTGCATAGCAGACAATTCACATCAAATGCCAAGCTTTATTTTCTCTGAAAAATTATGAAGTTTGTATGCTACACTTATGCTTGATGCTCTAAGAATTAAGCATTGCAAATAGGCAATTACCGGTAAGTATTAAGATTAAAAGCAAGGGGCATAGCTACAGATAAGAGGGGGTATCCACATAATATTTTTCTTATTTCTCCACGAAAACATATGTTGTGGGTACTCATTAGAGGCGCTTCTATTGAGTACACACAACATATGTTTTCATGGAGTAATAAGAAAGATATCAGCATTTTTCGGATGAAAAAAGCACCCTATCTGTTGCTATGAAGGGGTAAAATACTCTTTTTATCAAAAACTAGAGCACTGTGTATGTATACATTATTTCAGGTATGTTGAACTGCATAGCCATTGTCTACAATCAGCCTGACAACAAGAAGGTTATTTCCAAGTTCTGTCTAGTTGTTCAGCACTTTCAGTTGCTACTTGCATGCAGTTTCAGTTATTATGTTTATGCCCTAAAAGTTTTTATGTCCAAGAGCTCAGATGGTCCGCTGTCATTCACTATCATCTATCTCTCTTTTTCAATGAATTGCTTTAGGGTAGTTTTTGCTCATGAGCTTTCCTCAGGATGAGCTAGGCTTCACGTTTTAGCTCGCCTGTACGAAGTACAAGGAGAGCTATTGTAGTCACCCCGGTCGTTTGCGTTTGCGTTTGCGTTTGCGATCCCGTTCCCGTCACACTGCGTTAAAGTTTTTCAAATGCTTATATCTCAACAGTCACTCCTCACAGAGGCATCAAATTTGGAACTTAGGTACCTTGGAGGGTCTTCTGAGATTCCAAGAGAATAAACCCCTGGGTTCATGCCCCTGGGTGGGGCTAGGGGTCAGAATCTAGGACACCTTTGTAATACTGTGTTAAAGTTTTTCAAATTCTTATATCTTGACTTTCACTCCACATAGAGCATTCATATTTAGAATTTGGGTACCTGGAGGAGTCTTCTGAGATTCCAAAAGAACATACCCCTGGGTTCATACCTCAGGGTGGGCCTTGGAGTGGGGCTAGGGGTCAAAATCTAGGACACATTTGTAAAATCTTATATGCCTACAGGTTATAGACACAACTGGTTATACATCAGCTAACTATGTGACATCGGTTTAAGTGTAAGAGAGTGAAGGGCATGGTGACCTACATTTTACGGTCCAGGTCACCTAGATTTCACGGTCCAGTGATTTTGCCTTATATCTTGAATACTATTTGTTGGATAAATGTCACACCTGGGATATTACTTCCATGTGACCCAATGAATGACCACTTACTATATCTAGGTCATTGTGACCTATATTTCATGGTTCAGTGATTTTGCCTTATACCTTGAATACTATTTGTTGGATAAATGTCACACCTGGGATATTAGTTCCTTGTGACCCGATTATTGACGTCAAAATATATCTCTGTTGGTGTGACCTATATTTCATGGTTCAGTTATTTTGCCTTATATCTTGAATACTATTTGCTGGATAAATGTCATACCTGGGATATTACTTCCATATGACCCAATGAATGACCACTTACTATATCTAGGTCATTGTGACCTATATTTCATGGTTCAGTGATTTTGCCTTATATCTTGAATACTATTTGTTGGATAAATGTCACACCTGGGATATTAGTTCCTTGTGACCCAATTATTGACGTCAAAATATATCTCTGTTGGTGTGACCTATATTTCATGGTTCAGTGATTTTGCCTTATATCTTGAATACTGTTTGTTGGATAAATGTCACACCTGGGATATTAGTTCCTTGTGACCCGATTATTGACGTCAAAATATATCTCTGTTGGTGTGACCTATATTTCATGGTTCAGTGATTTTGCCTTATATCTTGAATACTATTTGTTGGATAAATGTCACACCTGGGATATTACTTCCATGTGACCCAATGAATGACCACTTACTATATCTAGGTCATTGTGACCTATATTTCATGGTTCAGTGATTTTGCCTTATATCTTGAATACTATTTGTTGGATAAATGTCACACCTGGGATATTAGTTCCATGTGACCCAATGAATGACCACTTACTATATCTAGGTCATTGTGACCTATATTTCATGCTTCAGTGATTTTGCCTTTTATTTTTATTACTATTTCATGGAGAATTGTCATACCTGGATTATTATATCTATGTGACAAAATGATTTACATACAAATACATCAAGGTCAGTGTGACCTATATTATATGGCTTAATGATAAAAAATATTACAATATAAAATGAACCCAGCAGGCGAGCTCGCTGTCCTACGACAGCTCTTGTTATATCATGTGCATCCATCATTTGATGTCTTTAAATGACAGTTGCTGAAACCAATAAAGCAGTTTGACCCTCATATGATAGAACTGTTATCTCGATAGAGGAACTCTAAGTAGCTAAATTTAGGTCAATCTGTCATTTTGTTATTATGCATGGATCACATAGACTTAAAATGGGACAGTGGTTAAATTTGCTCTGAAAGCTTCCCTAACTCCAGATAAGAGGGGGTAGCCAGATAATATTTTTTCTTATTTCTCCATGAGAACATGTTACGAGTACTCATTATTGCATAAAAAGCAGTGTCGCACGTTATTAACAGCCGTGCATTAACCGGCGAAAAGCCATGTATTAACAAGGCAATTCACGCGCTGTTAATGCATGTCTACGCAACTTTCAATATGCTCGTACAGGGGCCACAGAATTGCTGCCGTCACGGCGTGTACTGCCTGCCCTAGAACAAGCATAGTCCATGGAAATTACGTTCACGAGACATCAGTGAAAAGGCGAAACAAAATAGTGCAAGAAATAACGTGAAATGTAGCAAATATTTTCAGTTTTTTTATGCAATAATAGTGATTGAACATGTTTTTCAATGCATTAACATTCGCCAGGTCCTTTGGGAGGTGTTGAAAACTGTGGCCTTCGGCCTCGGTTTTCAACACCTCCCACGGGACCTGGCGAATGTTCATGCATGAAAAAACCATGTTTGATCCGTATATTAGAAGCACATCCATAAGGCTTTTCTAATGAGCAGCCACAACATAATGTTTTCCAACATATCGCTACTATTGTTTGATAGTTCATCTAATGCAAAGTCCCAGGCTGAGCTTTCATGATCACTTGACTTCCATCATCCAGTGTCCTTCATCTGCTATCCTCATCTTTAGAGGAATTCTCCTCCGAAAGTGTTGGTAAAATTTATCAGTGTAATACATGTAGTACTATTTTCATAAAAACTTCACATCTGTTTCAGTGCTCGTGTAAGAACACTGAACAACAGTAGGCAGAGCCAGAATTCAGACTGTTCTTTTGCAGACTCAACGTAATGTAACAATACTGCAACATAAATTCCAGTTGACTGGCTTTATGTCTCTTATTCACTGAATTGTTCAAAAAAGAATGCAGAATCTCTAGATAGTTCGTAGAAAAGAGTTCTGACAATGTTAAATGATTCACTAAACTTTTATAACTGATGTAATATCACACTGTGAATTAATTAAAATAATATACTATAGAATAAAGGTTACCAGAAAATTCTACTAGAATTACAAAAATTAGGGTTTTTATCTTTTTTTTTCTCTCTCTTTTTGTGTTATATGTAATTTTGCATAGTAAGTTGGCTGGTATTTTTGCTGTTAAATGTTTGTTGTTCTGCTATGTGTCTCATTTTAAAAGAACTTATTTTAAGGGTAATGGATACAGTTTCAAAGGAGACAACTTTGTCAAAATTGTTTTTGTACACATCTGAAAAGGGGTCTTCTCTATAAGGATAGAACATGTTCCCAAAGGGAAAGGACGCTTTCCATAGTACAGACAACCCTCTTTACACCTACACTCAGTACACGACAAAATTCATTATAATGACAATTTGACTGTAGTCACATATATTGTATTTAATACATTAAAAGAAACATATGTTTTGGATATTTCTTAGAATTGCCTTAGTGAGGCAATTCTAACAAATATCCAAATCATATGTTCTATGAGGACATAAGAATAAAACAATACCTATCTTACATATCAATCTGCTCATTAAATATTCTTTACAACAGCAAATTCATTGTAATGGCAACGTCTCTGAGAACAAATGCTGCCATTATATTGAGGGTTAATTGTAGAAACCTTTTTAGTAGGGGCTTGATGTGGCGAAAACCTAACAGGAAGTCAATAAAAGATATCTCTTGTGAAAAATGGTAGCAAGCCTTTCAGCTGTATCCATTCACCTACGTTGTCTTATGTTAACATGCTCTATCATTCAAAAGACTCCAGATACTCATACCTTTATCTCCATTTATACTTTTAGTTCTAAATTAATATTAATATTACCTGGAGCCCTGAAGTAGCCATGTGGAAGAGCCACAAGTGCTACTGACTGTATGGGTCATGAGGTCCTGGGTTCCGATCCCTCTAGAAGTAGAATTCAGCTCATGACTGTACAACACTTTATTGCACAGAGCCTTTCATTATCACCTTTCCATTGACTTGATATGATTTAATTAATGTCAGAAGAGACTTCATCATATCTGGAGCCCTGGCCCTGAGGTTAAAAAACATTTTTCATGCTCAATTCAGCTGAGCATCAAATTTGTCCTGCTAATAAATCTTGAAATGTACTAACAATTGTCAAATTCTTTCTCACTAAACATAGCTGAGCATGAAATTTCTCTTCTAATAAATACAAAAATGCCAACTACCATTGGCATTTTCATATTTTATTTTCATGCTGAGTGGAGTTGAGCACAAAAGAAGTTTTATAACCTTGGGGCCAGTTTACTTTTCCTTCCTTTTTTCGCTTGCTTTCATTGTTTGAGCTAAGAAAATGGTCTTAACTATTAAAGTGTCATTGAAGATCGATGCAGACAACATTATATTTTTTTTTTGTTTTTATTTTTCTGAGAAAATGTTGACATTTCATATGAATCTCTGTTAGGCAGACGAGTAACCCGATTCAAGCCTAGCGTCCCATTAAAGGGACATTGGCAAACAGTGTAGACCCAGATCAGATGCCACAGAATGTGTCTGATCAGGGTCTACTCTGTTTGCATTAAATACAGGAATTTCTATAAACATGGTACATGTAATAATAAAAACTAACCAGACACCCCTTATATTGGAAATGGACTGGTCCTAAGAGGGAAGGTGGAAGAGTCCATTTGACATAAAGGCGTAAATAATGTTAGCTGCAATGTTAGAGAATTACAGGAAGTTAAGGGTAAAATGAAAAAATCTTGTCCCTGTTCAGGACCATTTTACCAGCCTACACTCAGAGACAATTAACCCATCAGTGCTGTCAGTACTTTGTTTATATTGGAAATGGACTGGTCCTAAGAGGGAAGGTGGAAGAGTCCATTTGACATAAAGGCGTAAATAATGTTAGCTGCAATGTTAGAGAATTACAGGAAGTTAAGGGTAAAATGAAAAAATCTTGTCCCTGTTCAGGACCATTTTACCAGCCTACACTCAGAGACAATTAACCCATCAGTGCTGTCAGTACTTTGTTTGATGATAGTCATGATATTATGATAGATCATGGTATTTTTAATGATAGTAACATGGGCCCAGTTGTTCAAAACTAATGATGTTGTTAGTTAACGATTCGTTCAAATTTACATCGAGTGATACACAAATATGCTGAAATTTTTTGCAGTGCAAAAGCTACTCACATTTTTTCAGCAAAAATATCAGAATATTGTGTATTGAATCCGCTAAAACAGTTAACGAAATGACCCTTAACAAGCTCGTTAAGCTAACAATGCTTTGAACAACTGGGCCATGGTCTTTTTTTTTTTTTTTTTATTCATTTATTTTTTGTTTAAAATAAGCAGCTATTTTGGGACTATGTCTGCTGCCATTGTGGCCAGCACTAAAAGGTTTAAGGTAATTTGCAGATTATCCTCTCTGCCTTTTTAGCCTTGCTCTGTGTGAGTGTCCACCTAATGTGTCCTTGCTCAGAAGTACATACCTTACCATTCTGTTTATTTCAGCGGTTGTGAAATACATTCACACCAGAATAGCATTATATATGTATATCACGGTTGATTTTCCTATAGGTCTGCATACATATGTATTTTCAAGAATTAACCATAACCATAATTATTTGAGAAAAGATAGTGTACACATTAAAATACCAAATATTTTAACTATGGTGAGAGCAGGAATAGTTTAACCCATTTATACCTAGTGTCCCATAAAAGGGACATTGGCAAACAATGAAGACCTAGATCAGATGCTGCATTCTGCAGCATCTGATCAAGGCCTACACTGTTTGCATTTAGTACAGGAATTGCTATAAAACATGGTACATGTACAAATAAAACTAACCAGACACTCCTTATATTGGGAATAAACCAGTCCAAAGAGTTCATGTAGATGAGACCACTCGACATAAATGGCTTAAATTTTCACAAGTGACATGTTTTATGTTTTGTCCCTTTTCAGGTGTGATAGCTTACACACACTTCAAGATGCAGGAGAATAAGAAAGCGGAACTACCCATTTCATCGGACAAGACATAGATACAAGACCGCATAAGTCTCTATAGGGGAAATCCGTTACATGTACAGTGTGGGGAAATGGCCCTAAGGCTAGATTGTATATGCAAACAGTAATGCCAAGATCAGACTGCACATACATGCACTCTGATCAGGGCTTTTGCTGCTTGTCAGTGCATTACGAAAACAAGCCACTTTAAATATGCTGAAAATTTCAGAACCTGAAAATTTTCAATTAAAACATTCTGACATTTTTCATATTTCTGCTCAAAATATAGATTGTGGGTGCTCATTTGAACTGCCTCAATGAAGCAGTTCTAATGAGCACCCACAATCTATGTTTTTGAGCAAAAATAAGAAAAATAATGTATACCCATGTAAACCCCAGTTTAACTATATAAAAGTGGGGTTTAAGAGGATCAAAATTATATAGGCATGTTTTTGTGATGGTATTCTACAATATCCATGAATTTTATTTGTGAGCAATTAACCCTTGTCCTGCTGAACCCGGATATACCCTGCCTTTGCAAACAGTGAAGATCCAGATCAGTTGGCTTCTGAAGAAGCCACCTGATCTGGATCCGCACTGTTTGCCATTAAGTATGTGAATTTATTGCAATTTTTGGGATCAGGTAATCTGATTGGCTGAAAATTAGAAGTAGGTGTGGCATCTTAATTTATTCAGCAGGACAAGGGTTAAGAACCTGTTTTGACTGCATATAATTATATGCTGGTTGTTCTGGACCCACATTATCCACATCTGGCATTAGGGTCTGTTTCTCATATTGTACATTATTATATATACTGTATTTACCTTATGTATTTTGACATATTTCTGCACAAACTACATGTATCTAGATCCAGAAGACTTGTTAAGGAGGCCTATTTGGTGATGGTTATGATATATTTTTGTTATTTCTGGATAATACATATGTTGTGGGTACTGTATAATAAAAAAAAAAAAACTTGATAACTCTGGGATAAATTTTTTATTTCCCCATAAAAATGTATGTTGTGGGTACTCATAAGGCGCTTCAAATGAATACCCGCAATATGAGTTTTTCTATGGAGAAATTTATAACATTATCCCAGAATTACAATCAGTTAGTTCTTCTTACCAAGTCCTCTGCCTGGGGTAGTAGTTGATAAGGGTCTGCTTTGTTTGCCATTCAGACAAAACTTCTCAGAGATAGGATTAAGATTTTAAATGGATGTTTCAATATCATGCCAAATATGGAAGAGATAGCATCAGGATTTCAAATTTACGTTTCAATATCATCCAAGCAAGGTAAGGACTTAAGATGTCAAAGTATTTACGATAAATATGGTACACCAATTTTTATTGCATATACCGTATTCGACTTAATTACCGCACTGTGCGCTTAGGTTTTTCAAAATTACTGGGAACACTCAATTGTTGTAAAATATGTATCTACCTATTAAGTGTACATTTAAAAACATCAGAAAAGGACGCTTGTGATGATTATGCAATGTTTTGCCTGATTTTCTTAAAAAAGGCATATGTTGTGGGTACTCATTTGAATTGCATTGACAAGTCCATGCAATTCAAATGAGTACCACAACATATGCCTTTACAAAGAAGTAGACAAAAAGTACACTAGCTGTAATCTGAAGACTACGGAACTGCCTGACTGTGCCCTTATAGGGGTATGTGCGGTAATTAGGTTGAATACCGTATGTATATTTATCATTATTATCAGCAAATGTTAGTGGGTGCTTTTAGATACTAATTATGTTCTAATCAAGGTGCATAGATACACATAAAGAGACAGTACTCTAAGCTTTTTTGTCTCCCCTTTCAAAGGTAGACCACTCTAGTAGAAAAAGATTTGCTAAACCTGCAGTAAGAATCCCATTTTAAAAGGGAATACTTCTAAAGGAGAGAATAGCTCTTAAGAGAACTGCTATTAAAGAAGCAATTTGCTTCACAATGGAGCAAGGGAGGGGAGCAAATTCTATCCTTTTAAAGTACATTTAGTTCTCAGTTTCTAGCGAAAGAATATGCACAAGACAGTACTAGTTACCAGCTTAGAGGACTAAGCCTGTCCAGTAAAAAGTGTGGTTAGGTATACTCTCCAGCTGGACATGACTTAATTAGTGTTGCCTGGGCCGTAAAATTCCAAGTCAAACAAAGTAGTTACCAGTGAAAAGGGAAGTGAATGCCTTATGGTCAGAATGATTACCTTGGTGGTGTATCCATTCGTCTTAGGTGATTTGTGGATAAAAATTAGGGTGATTTTTTTTTTTTTTTTTTTTCTTCGCAATATATAAAATGGTGAAATGATTTTCATACAAGAATGCCTTGTACTGGCATGGAGATCCTGTTTTTATTTTAACATAGCTCTAGATAAGAGGAGTAGCAAGAACTTTTTTTTTTTCTTATATCTCTATGAAAATAAATATTGTGGGTACTCATTAGAAGTGCCTCAAGGATGTGCTTCTAATGAGTACTACAACATATGTAAGAAGTAAGAGAGAAGTAAGAAAAGATATGTACCTTTTGTTTAAAAAAAAAAAAAAAAATTCATCTCATCTTGAGCTATGTTGTTGCACTGTGATTCTTTGATTTTTGTTTTAAATTAATATCTTTGTACTTATTTTAACTGCAATCCTTCCAATGAAAACTGATCATAGCTTTCATTGTTTTGTTATGTTTGTTTTGTTTTCTTTTGTTTTCTTTAATGCAGACTTCTATTATTATTTTTATACTGTAGTTTTTAGCTCACCTGAGCTCTGCTCAGGATGAGCTATTGTGATCATTTTCCGTCCGTAGTCCATACGTGCGTCCGTCCGTCCGTTAACATTTTCAAACGACTTCTCCTCTGAAGCCGCTGAGCCAATTTTGCTCAAATTTCATATGGAGCCTCCTTAGGATGGGGGAATGAAAAATTGCTAAAATGGTCACGGTCTGTTGACCAAGATGGCCGCCATGCCCATATATGGTAAAAACCTTTAAAAATCTTCTTCTCCAGAACCGAGAATGCCTTTGGGCTGAACCTTTACAGGATTCATCAGGGATGGGAGGTTTATCAAAATTGCTAAAAGAATTGTCATACGTTGATGTTTGATTTTTTTACGGCAAGGTCAGGTTTGCTTCCCTATGCATTTGTATGGGAAATCCCTTTAAAAATCATCTTCTCCAAAACCAAGCATGCCTTATGGCTGAATCTTTGCATATATCATCGGGAATGGGAGGGCTACCAAAATTGCTAAAATAATGGTCGTACATTGACATTTGACCTTTTTACGGTAAGGTCAATTTTGCTTCCTTATGCCTTTGTATGGGAAAAATGTTCAGAATTTCAAACAACTTCTCCTCTGGAGCCTCTGGGCCAATTGTGCTCAAATTTTATATGGAGCCTCCTTAGGTAGGGGGAATGAAAGATTGCTAAAATGATCACGGTCCATTGACCAAGATGGCCGCCATACCCATATATGGTAAAAACCTTTAAAAATCTTCTTCTCTAGAACCAAGGATGCTTTGGGGCTGAATCTTTGCATAAATCATCGGGGACAGGGGGTCTACCAAAGTTGCCAAAATAATGGTCGTACATTGACAGTTGACCTTTATACGGCAAGGTCAAGTTTGCTTCCCTATGCATTTGTATGGTAAAAAACATTTAAAAATCTTATTCTCCAAAACCGAGCATGGCTTGTGGCTGAATCTTTGCATATATCATCTGAAACGGGTGGTCTACCAAAGTTGCTAAAATAATTGTCATACATTGACATTTAACCTTTTTACGGCGAGGTCAAGTTTGCTTCTGTATGCATTTGTATGGGCCCTATACATTTGTATGGAAAAAATGTTGATAATTTCAAATGGCTTTTCCTCTGAAACCTCCGGGCCAGTGTTGCTCAAATTTCATGCAGAGCCTCCTTGGGCAGGAGAATGAAAGGTTGCTAAAATGGGCATGGTCCATTGATCAAAATGGCTGCCATGCCCATATATGGTAAAAACTTTTAAAAATCTTCTTCTCCATAACCAAATAAGCCCTGGGCCCTAATCTTAGCACAAATTATGGGGGGCAGGAGATCTACCAAAATTGCTAAAATGATGGTTCTGTGTTGACATTTGACCTTTTTACCTCCAAGGTCAAATTTGCTTCCCCATTTGTATGGGCCATATACATTTATATTGAAAGTATCAAAGTGACTTGTAGATCAACAGTAGTTAAAATTGTTCTGATTGGAAATCTAAGATGGCCATCATCTGGTTTATATTTATTATATTTCCCTGCCACTGTGCTGTTTACATGTATAAAATCATGATTCTTCAGAAACCACTTAGCCAATTTCCACCAAATTTCACATTGATCCTTCTGTTGAAATGTGATTGATAGTTTATTCAAATGATCATGCTCCACTGACTGTCAGGCCCATATATTCTTCTTCAAAACTAAGAACTGCTCAAATGATGATATTTTCATTAGTTGTGATGATAGGATTGGAAAAATGTTGCATAACATCTGCATATCTGCAGTGGCTATGTCACTCAGGTGAGCGAATCGTGGCCCGTGGCCCTCTTGTTTATTTTTTATTTTCCTTGGGGCAGTTGATAATTACAGTCAACTCTTTTGTTATCTCGAATTCCTAAGGACTCTCTGAAATACTTCGAGATATCCGTACATATCAGCTTTGCAGAACTGAGGAAAAAATAACTCGAACAACCACATTTAACAAATATATGTGTAACTGGACTCTTGAAGGTAGAGATATATTGAAAATATTGTGGAAAAAAGGAGAAATTTTTTTACCTGTTGTTAGATTTTCATGTTTAGGCAGGGACCAGATTTTCATTTCGAGATAAGTGGTTATTCGAGATAAGCATGGTCGAGATAACGAACTGTATATTTTTTTCTGTGGGAGTGGGTGTGAGGGGCATGGGCTGGAGGGGTCGATTGGTTACAATCAGTTGTTTATTATCCATAGCATACATACACCAAAATTTCCTTAACCAATTAAAGACTGAATAAACTATCCCACAATATATGTTGGAGGAGTCCATTTTCAGTTTATGTTTGTTGGGTTATATGATGTAGATATTCCTAAAGAAAAATGGTTGAACTATTTGCAAACAGTGGAGACTCTGATCAGATGCTGCATTCTGTGGCATCTGATCTGCGTCTGCACTGTTTGCCAGTTGCCTGTTTAAGGGTCTCCAGTCTTCAATGGGTTAAGGTTGTTGTCCACATAATTATCATTATAGATGTCATGTTCATATACAGTAGTAACCAGTTGACAAAGTTTTCTATACAAATGGATTTTTTTTAAATAATTCAAAAGTACAAAAATATAAGTGAAGGTACCCAGGAAATGCCATAAGAAGACATATTTATAAGGAAAGGAAAAATGTTCTTAAATATGATGCTAACTGTCTGCAGCAGCTACTGTTAGCCTGTATGTTGTTAAAATACCAACATGAGAAAAGATACCTCATAGCATACACCCATGAGTGGAATTAATACTCTTAATTGATGGAATTTTTACCACTTTTTACAAGGGAGACAACTTGTTATTTCCTTTTGCCTTCCTGTAGAGCAGTTCGTTTCAGACAAGGAGTCCAGTCTAAAAGGAAAGAATTTGCTCCCACAGGGAGCTTTCCTTTTAGAGTAGACCCCTTTTCAGAAGGGATGCAAAACACCTGGGAAAAAATTACCCCACTGAAAGTATCAATTTCCCTTATGACTCTGATCAGCCTTAGATGAAGTGAAGTCCAGTCCAGTCAGTCATCACAGTCCATTCTAAGGAATTTTGGCTCTCAGCAGAGCAGCCTATGAAGATTTCTTCACATGTAATAATGTACATTATCTCAAGTTGCGACCCTTATGTTTTTGGACCAAGTTTGATGTAATTTCCCTAAATATTTGGACACAGTGGTCTGAGCAAACATTATAGGACCAGAGCAAGGTGCTGCTAATAAACAGTAGTGACTAAGTGGTTTGTGCTCCTGATCACAAGGTCCCGGGATGGAATCTCGCTGGAGGCAGAATTCAGCTCTTGATGGCACTTTGTTGCACAGAACCTTTCATTATCTCCTTCTGGCTGGGTATTTCTTAATTAATGTTGAAAAAGGACATAAAACAGCAAATCATCATCATCATCATCATCATAATCATCACAATGAACAGACTGAGAAGGGTCTACAGAGCATCAGTATTAAGGCTGGCAATTCAGAGCTGAAAAGATAATCGATTATCGGTCCTGCCATTGCGATCAATAATCGATTAGTAATCACTGAAGATTTGGTCATAATTTTACCTGTCTGCCTGAGCATGACTCTTACCATATGTTGTACTTTACTGTATGTATTTGATCTGACAGGCCTGAGTAGTGTAGACCCAGATGAGATGTGGCAAACACGGTGTCTCATCGGGGTCTGCACTGTTTGCCACTCATCCAGCTATTTTAGACACACCATTGGGTAGTATGTTGTACTTTTTCAAATTTTAGATTAAGTATGGTAAGGAGTTGAGGTGTCTGAATATTAAGGATAAATATGGTAAAGTAATAGACACAGGAATTAAATGATCGATTATTAGCAAATCTGTAATGATAATCATTTTTGTGGAATTTATTGATCAATTAATCGATTATCTGATTAATCATGCCAGCATTAATCAGTATATCATCCCAAAAGCTTTTTTATAATCTAAACTTTTTTCAAAGCTTAGTATGGTAAAGGGTTAGACAACTGACTTTTGATCAAAGTTACAGTAATTAATTAATTAAATTTTGTTCTGTCCTAGTTGCAAATAAGGAGAACTATTGGGTTATAATTCTGGGATAATTTTCTTACTTATTCGTAAAAAGATGGCTTTGTACTCATCAGAAGGACAAGGTTAGGTGCTTCATATGAGTACCTGCAATATATGTTTTGTGGAGAAACTAGAAAAATCTGTCTGATACTCCACTTACCTAGGGTTATGCAGTTTCAGATTCAAGTTAGGAGACTGATCTGAGCTTCCTTATTTCATATGTTTTTACCCTGGCTTACATGGTGTACTGTTTATCCAAAATGTAGACTTGAGAGCCCAGTTGTTCAAAGCTAATGACATCGTTAGTTAAAGATTAGTTAAAATTTACATTGAGTGATACACAAATATGCTGAAATTTTTTGCTGAAAAAGTGTGAGTAGCTTTTGCAGTGCAAAAGCTACTCACATTTTTTCAGCAAAAAATATCAGAATATTGTATATTGACTCCACTAAAACAGTTAACAAAATGACCCTTAACGAGCTAGTTAAGCTAACGACGCTTTAAACAGCTGGGCCCTTTACTGTATTTGTCTATTCTGTTGATGTGTCTGAAAATTGCTGAAGTGCTGAACAACTGGGCCCAGAATTTTAATGAATTAATACTTTGACCATTTTAACAGAGGTTTCACTAAATTTTCTCACACCCTGTGCATCAAGGCAAAGTAGGTGGGTAGTTCTGTATGTTCTGTATACATGTATAAAGTATTTACCCTAATGGTATTCAGACACCTTAACTCCTTACCATATTTGTCCTAAATTTTAACAAAGTCCATTCTGCTCCTTCTTAATGTGTCTAAAATATTGCTGTATGTATGGCAAACAGTGTAGACCCTGATCAGATGCCACACTCTGCGGCATTTGATCTGCACTTATACTATTTGCAAAGGCCTATCAATCCCAATACTTAAGGTTATTATGGTAAAACCTGTGCAAATTTGTCAAAAGTAGCAATGTTTAGTGGTCCCCTATATAAATCCTGCCAATCAAGATCCAAACTGGCCATGCCCAGGGAGTCATTAGCTCCCACAGACTTAAAATGGGAAAAACTTAAAAAATCTTCTCTGAAACCACGAGGCCCAGAGCTTACGTATTTAATATGTAGCAATGTTTAGTGGTCCCCTACATAAATCCTGCCAATCAGGGCTCTGGGGCCCAAACTAGCCACGCCTGGGGGTCATTAGCTCCCATAGACTTATAATGGGAAAACAAAAAAATCTTCTCTGAAACCATGAGGCCCAGAGCTTATATATTTAGTATGTAGCAATGTTTAGTGGTCCCCTACATAAATCCTGCCAATCAAGCCCCTGGGGTCCACACTGGCCATGCCCTGGGGGTCATTAGCTCCCATAGACATAATGGGAAAAACAAAAAAAATTTCTTCTCTGAAACCATGAGGCCTACAGCTTACATATTTAATATGTAGCAAAATTTAGTGTTCCCCTACATAAATCCTGCTAATGAAGCCCCTTGGGCCCAAACTGGCCATGCCTCTGGGGTCATTAGCTCCCATAGACTTATAATTGGAAAAACCTTCTTCTCTGAAACCAGCAGGCCCACAGCTTATGTATTTAGTATGTATCAATGTTAAATCCTGCTAATCAGGCCCCTGGGGTTTAAACTGGTTTTACTGATGGCCCTTTGAAAATTTCAGCATTTTAACCTTGTAAGCAAGATATCTCAAAAATTGTTTAAGCCATTGCTTTGAAACTTGGCAGGCTAATAGGGAATGATGAGTAAATGACCTGATTAACTTACAGCAATTAACTCAGGTGAGTGTTGTGGCCCATGGGCCTCTTGTTTGTTGCAAACCCAAGCAGCCGGAGAAATTCAATTATAAAAAACCCACAATCATGACCCCCCACTGTCGCACATGACTATTTCTAGTCTTTTTTATATTTGTCCATTTGTGAATATATGTTTGTGCTGATTGCATAATTTCTGCTTAACCCATTTATGTCCAATGAACTCTTCCATTTCTATTATTAGACAATTTCAATTTAAAAGGTGTGAGTTTTATTTTTATTACTTTTTGCAAAATTTTATAATTTTTAGAAAGAATTGTGGACACTGATCAGACAGTGTATTCTATGCCATATGGTCTTAATCAACACTGATTGCCTGTGTAGAAACTGATGTGTTAATCTTTGAAGTTAACAAATACAGTACCTGTATGTCATCTTTCAATAGATTGCCTCAGGATATAAAGATAGCATCACAAAAACATGCCTATATAATTTTGACCCCCTTAAACCCCACTTTTATATAGTAAAACTGGGGTTTACAGGGGTATACATTATTATATCCCCGACATACGAAGTATGTGGGGGTATATAGTTTTCGCTTTTCCGTTCGTTCGTTCGTACGTACGTTCGTTCGTTCGTTCGTCTTTCCGTCGCAGGGTCAAAGTTTTTGTGTTAAAGTTTATAAGACCTCATACAGGCCTCCTAGTGAAACCTATAAAACCTATAATAACCTATAATTTTGTGTCAAACCTATAAAACCTTTATTTTGTTCATAAAACCTGTAAAAAGCCTGTATTTTCATGAAAAAACCTATATTTTTCACTTTTTGAACCTTCTCGCGACTCAACCCTAACTTTTCTTCAAAATGCCCTACTATTTTTACTTTTTAGTCCCAAAAAATGATGAAAACTGTCAAGAAATTGTATTTTTTTCCTCGCTCGCTTCGCTCGCTTGGACTTTGTAAAATTCAGATCAACTTTATCTGAATAATTGTGGCGCAAAAATTCGTCAAGTATTTTTTCTTCTCAGTTTTAAATCTTTATATGAGTTTGGAAGAATCTTTTTTTAACCTATATTTTTTATTGAAAAACCTGTAAATATCCTATATTTTGAGTAAGAAGAACCTATATAAAAACCTATATTTTCAAAGTGGGCCACTAGGAGGCCTGCCTCATATTTTGAAGACCCTTTGATGGATTTAGTTCATATTTGGCATGATGGTAGATATAGGTCTAAAATTTTTATTAGCACCATCCCCACCCCTGGGGTGACCTTGGGGTCAAGGTCACGGACTTAGAAGTTTTGTAAAAAAGTCACAGGGTCAAAGTTTTTGTGTTAAAGTTTATAAGACCTCATATTTTGAAGACCCTTTGATGGATTTCGTTCATATTTGGCATGATGGTAGATATAGGTCTTAAGTTTTTATCAGCACCATCCCCACCCCGGGCGTGACCTTGTGTCAAGGTCAAGGACTTAGAATTTTCATTAAAAAAGTCAAAGTTTTTTGTGTTTTAGTTTAAATAGCTATATCATCAAGACCCTTGAGGAATTTCATTTATATTTGACATGTTGGTAGATATTGGCCTAGCGTCTTACTCCGCATGATCCCCACCCTGGATGTGACCGAGGTCAAGGTCACGAACTTAGAATTTTCATATAAAAGTAAAAATTTTTGCGTTTAAGTTTATATAGCCATATCATCAAGACCTTTTATTAAATTTCATTATCCCCTAACTGAAAGGTTGAGCTGATATAGCTATCAGCAAGGAATCTGTTCGTCTGTCCGTCAGTCCGTTGAAGTATTATTGGTTCATACTTTATTTTTGTTTTAGGGTTAAAGTTTTTGCGTTAAAGTTTATAAGACCTCATATTTTGAAGACCCTTTAATGGTTTTCAGTCATATTTGGCATGATGGTATATATAGGTCTTAAGTTTTTATCAGCACCATCCCCTCCCCGGGGGTGACCTTGGGGTCAAGGTCACAGACTTAGAATTATCAGAAAAAAGTCAAAAGTTTTTTGTGTTTAAGTTTATATAGCTATATCATCAAGACCTTGAGGAATTTCATTTATATTTTACATGTTGGTAGATATCGGCCTAGCGTCTTACTCCGCATGATCCCCACCCCAGGTGTGACCGGGTCAAGGTCACGAACTTAGACTTTTCATATAAAAGTAAAAATTTTTGCATTTAAGTTTATATAGCCATATCATCAAGACCTTTTTTTAAATTTCATTATCCCCTAACTGAAAGGTTGAGCGGATATAGCTATCAGCAAGAAATCTTTTTGTCTGTCCGACTGTCCTTTGAAGCGTTATTTGTTCATACTTTGTTCATATTTTGAAGACCTTTTGATGGATTTCATTCATATTTGGCATGATGGTAGATATAGGTCTAAAGTTTTTATTAGTCCCATCTCCACCCCAGGGGTGACCTTGGGGTCAAGGTCATAGACTTAGAATTTTCATAAAAAAGTCAAAGTTTTTTTGTGTTTAAGTTTATATAGCTATACCATCAAGAACCTTTGAGGAATTTCATTTATATTTGACATGTTGGTAGATATAGGGTATGACCTTCCGGTCAAGGTCACAGACTTAGAAATTTCATATAAAAGTAAAAAAAATTGCATCTAAGTTTATATAGCTATACCATCAAGACCTTTTGTTGAATTTCGTTATCCTCCTACCGAGAGGTTTAGGGGATATAGCTATCAGCATGGAATTCATCCATTCTGCCATCTCCAGAGTCAAAGCTACATATTTTGTGCTCGTTAAAAACTGGCGGTAGCGCTGGTCGGGGGTATATGTGCCCCACTGAGCACTTTGTCTAGTTTTTCTTATTTCTGCTCAGAAACATAGATTGCGGGTACTCGTTAGAAACATAGATTGCGGGTACTCGTTAGAACCGCCTCATCAAGGCGGTTCTAATGAGTACCCACAATCTATGCTTTGATCAGAAATATGAAAAAAATATCAGAATTTTTATCTGAAAATTTTCAGTTTTTGGTGGTAAAATTTTCAGTATATTTGAATAGGCATGTTTTCGTAATAGGGGCAAGACACAGTGTTTGACAACTGAGCCATTCCATAAAAAAACCTACAAATTACGTATTAGAAATCATGATGATGCCAAACTGCCAGATGTTTAGTGACTCTCAGTATATGACTGACCAAACTGGTCAGGCCATGGCCTGGTGGCACTGAGAGTGGTGTATAATATGTGACTTTAAACAGTGCTGGTTCATTATATAGTGCAGTACTAATTTTAGACAAATCTGTAATGTGTAAGACAGAATACACAAGATGATACTGAAAAACGGAAAATTAAAATGCTGTTAAATTGTACTGATTCTTGAATGTGCTAAAACTGCTATTAATTCCTGTATCTAACTGAAACATACAAGCGTTTGACTACCTTAGAGGCTACAAGACATTTGAGGCACTCTAACAATTTTCTACATTTTCACCATCAATGCTTGATTAGACCAGGACAATACTGCATATCTATATGTACATGTGCTGATTTCATTTTTGTATATTATGCTTATTATAGTTTGAAATAAAAAAAATTGCAACTGGTATGAATGCAGGTGTTTTTTTGTTTTATATAATTCTACCATTTATTATATATATTTCCATTTTGATTGAAATGTATTCAAAAGCATTCAAAAAGTATTTGAATACATTTGCAAAGTATTTGTATTTTCATTTGAATACATTCATAAAAAATGTATTTGTATTCTGTATTCATGAAATTTCAAAGTATTTGTATTCGTATGCGAATACTTTGGAAAGTATTCGACCCCAGGTCTGTACACCACAACCTCCTTATAACTCTTGTTGGGGTCCATAGCATAAACCTTGTTAGTTAAACAACCGTGTTATATCCAAACAAAAATGAATAGATTATATTGAAAAATGACCATTTATGGTCATTTTTCAATAAAATCTATACATTTTTTGGGGTCCATCTTTGCACCGTGTTATATCCAAAACTGTGTTATAATGAACTGTGTTATAAAGAGGTTGTAGTGTATCTACTTACTGAGGGTACACCATAAAAGATCAGCAAAGGACATTAACTGTTGTTTATGTGATATTTTTCTTCTGATTTTCTTTATAAAACCATATGTTGTTAGTACTCATTTGAATCGCCTCGACAAGTCGAGGCAATTCAGATGAGAACCAACAACATACAATTTTATAAAGAAGTAGATACATGGCCTGTAGTCTGAAGACTATGGAATCGCTTAACTGTGCGCTTATAGGGGTATGTGCGGTAATTGGGTCAAATAAGGTACTTACCATACAGTGCATAGCATTTAAGCAAGTTCATTTAACTTGCTATATGAGTGCAGAAAAGTGTAGACCTTGTTGCATTCTAGACTGTTTATGGTAAATTTCCTAAAATTTCGAACACTTTATTCCATACTCTTTTGGCTTAAATTTTGCTTTTTATGCAGCAGTTTCTTTAAATAGTTAGTGGAATGGCAAACAGTGTAAACCCTGATCAGACTGCTCTTTCAGAAGCAGTCTGATCAGGGTCTACACTGTTTGCATATGTCATTTTGTCAGACGCTTTAGTGTTCGAATTTTTAGGATATTTACCGTTCTCAGGTTTTTCTGTTCCAAACATTTAGGATCAATATGGTATTCTCTTAACATTCCATAGCTTCTTAAAGAGATGTGCTGTTTATATTTTATTTCTTGTAAAAAAGTATTTTGTGTGCTATTTTTGCATGTATTCCAAAGAGAGCATCTGTGCAAACAAAAAAAAAACAAAACAGAGCAATACATTTTGTCAGTGCATAATGAACAAACAGATAAGAATGTAGATATGGAAGTCACCTAGTGAGAAAATGTAACTTAGATGTGCATCCAACCCAGACTCTCTTATGGGAATTTTCACTGGATGTACATGTCATAAGGTACTTTTGCATGTGATGCAGCTCTGGTATTGGGGCATATCAGTCCATACCTCCAGACATCAGGAAAACATGCCTATATAATTTTGACCCCTTTAAACCCCACTTGTGTATAGTAAAACTGAGGTTTACAGGGGTATACATTTTCTTATTTCTGCTCAAAAACATTGATTATGGGTACTTGTTAGAATTGCTTTTCATCAAGGTGGTTCTAACGAGTATCCACAATCTATGTTTTGAGTGGAAATATGAAAAAAATATCATATTTTTTTATCTGAAAATATTCATTTTTTGGTGGTAAAATTTACTGTATATTTGAATAGGCATGTTTTCATGAAATATAATGCAATTTTTCAACCAAAGAACTTCACAGTTTTAGCTCACCTGAACCGAAGGCTCACAGTGTGAGCTTATAGTATACCAGTGGTTCATTGTCCTTCGGTGCCCATTCACAATTTCAAAAACATCTTCTCCTCAGAAACCAGTGGACCAATTAAAGTATGTCATTCCCTTCCACTGAATCAAGAAGAGCAGTTGTCAGTTTCTGGCCAAAGAATGTGCACAATACTGGTTAACGACTTAGAAGACAAATGCTGCTCAGTAAACGTGAGGTTAGGTGAACCGACCATGCTCTACATGACATCATTGCATTGACTGGACTGTAAGACCTCAACACAAACCAATTGAAGTCAGATTTTATATAGAACATCTGTGCCTCATGGAAACAAAAGTTTATATAATTGGTCCTGGCCACATGACTAAGATGGCCACCATGTCCATATATGGTAAAAATCCTTTAAAAAAAAGTTTTTCTCCAGAACATTGAGTCAAGTGACCTTGAAATTCGGCTCACAGCAAAAGGGACTTAGCCCTAAAAAGTCCTATAAATGATGACCATGGGTTGTCCTTGACCTATTTTACAACAAGGAAAATTTTGTTCTTTTAGGCTTTTACATTGGAAAAATCCATCCAATCTTTCATATACACCTCCTCCTCAGAAACTACTGGACCATTTGACGTCAGATTTCATGTGGAACAGCTATGCCTCGCGGGAACAAAAGTGTACATGTCCTGGTCACATGTCCAAGATGGCCACCATGCCCATATATGGGAAAAACCCATTTAAAAATCTTCTCCATGCAGAACCATAAGTCAGATGACCTTTAAACTTGCCACACAGCAAAAGGGACTTATTCTCTACAAAAAGTAATATAAATGATGACCCTGAGTTGACCTACTTTATAACAAGGTCAGCTTTGTTCATTTAGGCTTTTTTTTTATTTTGGAAAAGTCTGTCCACACTTTTGAACATTTTGCCTCAGAAACAGATTGAAGTTAGATTATATGGAATATCTATGCCTCATGGGAACAAAAGTTTATATAATTGATCCTGGTCACATGACCAAAATGGCCACCAAGCCTATACATGGTAAAAACCCTTTAAAGGTCTTCTCCAGAACCATAAGTCAGATGACCTTGAAACTTGGCACACAGAAAAAGGGGCTTAAGCCCTATCAGGTTTATATAAATGATGATCCTGGGTTGACCTTAACCTATTTTACAAGAAGGTCAACTTTTTTCATTTAGGCTGTTACATTGGAAAAGTCCATTCACACTTTCAAACATCTTCTCCTCAGAAGCCACTGGTCGAATGAAGTCAGCTTTAATTTGGAACATCTATGCTTTGCAGGAACAAAAGTTTATATAATTATCCTGGTCACATGAAGCCCTACAAAATTTATATAAATGATGACCCTTTCTTGACCTTGACCTGTTTTACAACAAGATTAACTTTGTTCATTTTGGTAGTAATATTTGAAAAGTTCAAAAAGATGTTTTTAAACGTACAACAAATGGATAAATTGATAAGACCTTTCTGTTGGGACCTTTTTTATTTTGCACCCCACCCCCCCCCCCCCACCCCCCTCTTTAGACTATTGTCCATCAACAACAAGAAACCACTTAGTCAAATTTCATGTGGAACATTTTTGGCTCATAGGGAACAAAAGTTTATATAATCTGTCCTGGTCACATGACCAAGACGGCCACCATGCCGATATAGACATGTAATAAAAATCCTATGAAAGTCATCCTCTCCAGAACTACCAATCAATGACCTATCATCTTTTCCATTTTTGCTTGTCTAATAATCAGGTGAGCGATGCAGGGCATCCTTGGCCCTCTTGTTCTTATTTCTCCATGAAAACATCTGTTGTGGATACACATTAGAAGCTGATAGAGGTTTTTTTTGTTTTTTTTTAATTAGCACTGATAGCATTATATAATATATATTATCTTTTATCTAAAAATGACTGACAATGCGAAAAAAGTACCTTGTGATATATGCACCCAATCAGACTCAAATCAGCCTGTGCATCTACACAGTCTTATTAGAGTCTTTTTTGTGCACGTGAAGAAACTTTGCAACCTTGACAATAGGAAAATTTACCCAGTGAAGATTCTGATCAGACTGAATGAATGTAAAGACTGATCTAAATCTTTGCTGGATGTACATGTACAAAGGTGTGTTTTCTGATGTTGCGACTGAAATAAGGAACCTGCATACCTGGATACCACTCATATCATGAGCTATCATCTCAGTCAGCATGATGAAAACAAGCCTATTCAAATATATTTAAAAGTTAACCACCAAAAACTAAAACCTCTCGGATAAAAATACTGATATTTTTTCATATTTCTTCTCAAAACATACGATTGTGGGTATTTGTTAGAACTGCCTCAGTGAGGTGTTCTAACAAGTACCCGCAATCTGTGTTTTTTTGAGCAGTAATAAGAAAAATAATGTATATCCCTGTAAACCCCAGTTTTACTATATAAAAGTGAGGTTTAAGGGGGTCAAAATTATATAGGTATGTTTTCGTGATGAAGATGATTCTAATGAAAGAACACTGCATGTAATGTGATGACATTATAATGATTTCCTGTGCTAACAGTATTAATCTGAGAGTTTCATTGTATTATTCTAAAACTGTTTCAGAGGTTTTAGTTAAGAGGCATGTTCTGACCAAAAAGTATTAATATTTTTGTTGTTTCCCCATGAAAAAACATATGTTTTGGGTACTTATTAGAAATGGGCACTTATTAGAAACTCCTTGCTGGGACACTTATTTAAAACGAATACCTACCATATTTATGATATGAATTCTGACAGACAGGTGTGAGCAAACAGAGTAGACTCAGATGAGATGCTGCAGAATGCAGCATCTCATCAGGGTCTACACTGTTTGCCAGTCATCCAGCAATTTTTAAACACAACATCAGGTAGTAAATTGTACTTGTTCAAATTTAACCCTTGTCCTGCTGAACCCGGATATATTCTTCCTTTGCAAACAGTGAAGAAGCCAATTGATCTGGATCTGCACTGTTTGCCATTAAGTATGCGAATTTATATGAACAATCTGGATAATTAATCTGATTGGTTGAAAATTAGAAGTGGGCATGGCATTGTAATATATTCAGCAGGACAAGGGTTTTTTTAAGAACAAATATGGTAAGAAGTTATTTGTCTGAATACTTATGGTACATATGATACAACATGTTTTCATGAGGAAATAAGAAAATTACCTGAATATTCCCCTTATTTAGAGTGATGGTAGGGGCGGATGCAAGGTGAGGGTGGAGGGGGGTGTTTATGGGGCTCTGTCAAACCCCTGTTTGACTAAAAATTTTATTTCAGAAATTTTGAATCTGATAATTTTTTTATACTGTATAAAATAGTCAGCCACCTTACTCTTCACCTTATAATTCTAAAGTTTCATCAAGATCATTTTACTATCTAAGAACGTGTCTAAAATTGCTGGATGAGTGGCAAACTGTATAAACCCTTAGCAGATACCGCATCCTGAGGCATCTGATCTGGTCTGTTTGCTCAGACCTTTCTGTTCAAATACTTAGGGTAACTGGATCAATTCAAACATCCTTGGAAATTTTTAACCCTTACTAACCTTTAAAATGCCAAGAAAACCTGTACTGAAAATGTTGTCTATTTGTGTCATCTGCTGAATATTCTTGCAAACTTTTCAAACCTATTTTTTTGCATACAGACAAACAGTGTGGACACTGATCAGACTGCTCCTATGGGAGCAGTCTGATCTGGGTCCACACTGTTTGCAAAAATGACTTTTAAAATCACAAGCAGATGACAAAGCAGACGACAGTTGTTGTGATTGGCAGTTTAAGGGTTAAATAAACCTGGATCCGCTCCTTGGATGCTCTTCACATGTACAACTGGCATCTTATCTAATGTGACACTTGTTTCTAAGCATTGACTTGACTTCCTTTCACCTGATTTCAAACAAGATTCACATGAGCAGTAACGTCAGAAAAATGGAGTTTCAGTTCTTGATTAATGTTAAACGTTGATTTCAGTGCAGTTTCTTATTATTACCATATTCTACCTAATTACCGAGCCATTCGCTCAGGTTTTTCATAATTGCAGGGCAAACTTGTGGTAAAATATGTATCCACCTATACTAAGGGTACACTTAAAATAAAGATCAGTGAAGGACTTATCTGATGATTCTTATGCAATGTTTTTGTTTTGTTTTGTTTTTTTGTTGTGGTTTTTTTATTATTCAGATTTTCTTTATAAAGCGTATGCTGTGGGTACTCATTTGAATTGCACCAACAAGTCGATGCAATTCAAATGGGTACCCACAACATATGCCTTTATAAAGAAGTAGACAAAAATTACACTGGCTGTAATCTGAAAGCTTTGGAAACGCTCGACTGTGGGCTTAAAGGAGCATGTGCGGTAATTAGATTGAATATGGTAATTTAAAAGGAATTCATATTATGGTAAGGTAGTGTTGATTGAATATAGTGTCATTTCAAAATCAGCATTAACAAGTCGGTTCCGATTTTAGTTTCAGTTACTTATAAACGTTAATCATTGGTTTCCATACAGTTTATTAACTTTATTTTAACCAATTCAATTCATGTGGTGGCTTAAGAGTTACTGAACAGAGCTTCAGTTCAAAAAGCAGTGTTAACAAGTCAGGGTTTTCATTCTTAAGTGTGTTCTTTGTCTCCAAAAGCAATTTTTTATATCTTTATTTGACACGAGTTTCAGTTCCTGATAAATGCTAATATTGGTTTTCCATTCAGTTCCTATTTAAAAGAAATTCATATAGTGGCTGAATGCTGACCGAACATAGGTTCAGTTTATAAGCTACATTTATATATCAGTGCCCACTTTAGTTCTTGAATTATATCCCTGATAAATGGTAAAGATCAATGAAATATGTATGCTTATTATACAAACTGAAACTAGTCAAAAGTAAATTAACCAATTTAATCAAAATTGTAAAAAGATGAAATATATAATTATTATTTCTAGATATATAAAGATAGGAGGTTTGAAATGTAGCTGAACTAGACAATAATTTGCATCTGCCTCATCAGTATCCTTGAACACATCTGTGACATCTTCATGTTAGAAGTTTCAATGTGATCAATATTTGTAATGTGGTAGTATGCAGACTAATGAAGTTTTCTTCATATTCAGAGTAAAAGCAACTTAAATTTTAAATCACATATTTTGTTTAATGCTTAGCACTCTGGATAAAATTTTTAGGAGACAACATAGAATATTTTCATATTTTTTTCCCAGAAAACAGGATTTGACAGTACATGTGAATTGGAGACAATTTGCCTGAAATGTCAAATCCTTTTTTCTGGTAAAAAAAAATAAGAAAAAGATCCGGCACCAGTTGGTCATCTGCTGAATTTGCCCACAGCATGGTAAAGGTTAAAATTATTAGCTCACCTATAGTTTACCAATGGTCTGTTGTCAGTCGTCACACTTTCAAAAACATCTCAAAAACCTCTGGATCGATTGAAGTCAGATTTTATATTGAACTTCTATGCCTTATGAGAACATAAGTTTATAATTGGTCCTGGTAGCATGACCAAAATGGCAGCCATGCCCATATATGATGAACCCATTCAAAAATCTTCTCCAGAACAATAAATCAGATGACCTTGAAACTTGTAACACAGGAAAAGGGACGAGCTCTACAGAAGTTTTGTAAATGATGACCCTGGGTTGACCTTGATCTATTTTACAACAAGATGAACTTTGTTCATTTAGGCTTCTGCATTGGAAAAGTTGGACCACACTTTCAAACATCTTTTCCTCAGAAACCACTGGACTGATTAAAGTCAGAATTTATATGGAACAACTATGCCTAGTGAGGAAAAATGTTTATATAATTGGCCCTGGTCACATAACCAGGATGGCCATCATGCCCTCATATGGTGAAACCGAGTTTTGAAAATCTACTTCTTCAGAACTTTAAGTCAGATGATCTTCAGTCTTGGCATGCAGCAAAGGGACTTGCGCCCTACAAAGTTTATATAAATGATGACCCTGGGTTGACCTTGATCTGTTTTACAACACGGTTAACTGTGTTCATTTAGGCTTTAACATTGGAAAATTCTGTCCACACTTTCTAACATCTCCTCAGAAAACACTGGACAGTTTTAAGTCAGGTTTTATATGGAACATTCTACGCTTTGCGGGAACAGAAGTTTATATAATTGGTCCTGGTCACATGACTAAGATGGCCATCATGCTCATATATGGTAAAAACCTTTTTAAATCTTCTTCAGAACCATAAGTCAGATGACCTTCAAACTTGGCACACAGCAAATGGGACTTGAGCCCTACAAAGTATATACAGTGAAACCTGTGTAAGAAAGCCACCTTTGAGACTGACTTCTGTGGTTGATGTGGAAAGGTGGCTGTCTTATAAAGGTACATGTCATGTAATTTTGCTATCAAAATTACATGACATGTACCTTTATAAGACAGCCACCTTTCCACATCAACCCTCACTGTTTAAAGTCTGTCTCAGAGGTGGCTCTCTTATACAGGTTACACTGTATAAATAATGGCCCAGCTGGGTTGACCTGGCCCTATTTTACTATAATGTTATCTCTGTTCATTTAGGCTTTAACCTCTGAAAATCTAGAAAAAAAAACATATATATAAAATCAAAGTTCAAAGAGATTTTATTGATACTTACAACAAATGGATAAAGTGATAAGGCCTTTCTGTTGTCATCATTTTATCCCAACAGGTTGTCTACCCCTGCCTTCGGGCTATCCTGCAGCCACACTTTTAAACATATTTTTCTCATGAACCACTGGGCCAGTTAAAGTCAGATTTCATGTGGAACATCTTTGGTTTATATAACTGGTCCTGGTCACTTGTCTTAGAGGCATACTACAGGTTTTCTGGCGAAAGAATATGCACAATACTGGTTAACCGCTTAGAGGACTAAACCTGCCCAGTAAACGTGTGGTTAGGTAAACTGACAGCGCTCGAAATGACCCCATTGGGTTGACTGGGCTGTAAAACCTCAACACAAACAAACAAACATACTACAGGTAATTATTATTAATTTTCATTCTTCCCGTACTTTTTAACCTTTTCATCTGTCCCATTTCCGTTTTAGCTTGTCTGTTAATCTGGGTCCAGTTGTTCAAAGCTAACGACGTCGTTAGTTAACGATTCGTTAAAATTTACATCGAGTGATACGCAAATATGCTGAAATTTTTTGCTGAAAAAATGTGAGTAGCATTTTTTCAGCAAAAAATATCAGAATATTGTATATTGAATCCGCTAAAACAGTTAATGAAATGACCCTTAACGAGCTCGTTAAGCTAACGACGCTTTGAACAACTGGGCCCAGGTGATCTATACAGGGCATCCTTGACCCTCTTGTTAAAATTTTAATTTACATGTTTTCAGAGTGGATGTATATGTATGAAGCCACATGCATGTTGTTAAATTGTCTCAAAGACTGACTGCTGTCAGACTAATTAAACAGGGGCGGAGGACAGGGGTGGGAATGGTTTAAAAATTAAAACCACATGCTGTTTTATTTAAATGTTCTAATGTAATATGGGTATTTCCACTGTTATAATGAAACAGTAGCTGCAGAAAACCATTTGAAGAAAGATTTAATGCTGGGTAAGAATTTCAGTAGACGACACGTTTCTTATTATTCTAAGAAAATACGTATTGACATTTCATTCATATGTTTTAGTTACAATTTCACGGAGTATCAAATAAACATCAAAGCCTATATTCCTGGAAAAATAAGGAAAATAAAAAGTTACCTTTTTGTTGTCTACTTAGTTACATGTATCTCAGAGTGTGGTAAAGGTTAAAATGGCATCTACATGGTTGATTCTGATAAAAGGGTTTTTTTTATCAGCCTCTGTGGTTCAGTTGGCTGCATGTCCAACTGGTAATCAGGTCAGTGGCTTGATCCCCGCCGGATCCAACAAAACTCTTGCTTGAAAATTGATCATGAAAGAATTTCTATGGACATTCTCACCCTTCTGCTGATTCAAAAAGGGAAGTTATCAGTTCCTGGTGAGAATGTGCACAAGTACTGGGCCCAGTTGTTCAAAACTAACGGTGTCGTTAGTTAACGATTCGTTAAAATTTACATCCAGTGATACGCAAATATGCTGAAATTTTTTGCTGAAAAAATGTGAGTAGCTTTTGCAGTGCAAAAGCTACTCACATTTTTTCAGCAAAAAATATCAGAGCATTGTATATTGAATCCGCTAAAACAGTTAACGAAATGACCCTTACCGAGCTCGTTAAGCTAACGATGCTTTGAACAACTGGGCCCTGGTTAACTGTTTAAGCATGCCCAGGAAAATGTGGTTAGATAAATTGACTGGCTTGACATGGCCTAAATAGTGTTGATTGGGCTGTTAAACTCCAAATCAACCAACTGATACGAATTTAAAACCCTGATAAGCAGAAAAATTATTTCTATACAATGACTTCAGTGGTGAGGGGATGACTTCTACTGATTAAAGCCAATGTCACTTGATGCATACTACAGGCGATACAAGTATTCTATTAACTAGTTTTACCCTAAGTATAGGCATTGGCAACCCTTCACAAACAGTGTAGACCCTGATCAGATGCCACAGAATGTGGCATCTGATCAGGGTCTACACTGTTTGTCATTCATCCAGCAGTTTATAAAAAAATCAACCGGGTAGTAAATTGGACTTGTACAAAACTCAGGACAAGTAGGGTAAGGAGGAAATGTGTCCCTAGACTGGCTCCATGTCTCCAGTGACTAAATATTTTTCTCATAAATCTGTTTGATAATCCACTAAAATAAAATAAAAAAAAATGACTATAAAGGCTGGTCACTACTAGCCTTTATAGTCATGATATTACTTTGGCTTTATTTTATGGGTTATGAAACAGATTATAGAAAAAAAAATATTTCTCCAGTGACTAAATATTTTTCTCATAAATCTGTTTGATAATCCACTAAAATAAAATAAAAAAAAATGACTATAAAGGCTGGTCACTACTAGCCTTTATAGTCATGATATTACTTTGGCTTTATTTTATGGGTTATTAAACAGATTATAGAAAAAAATATTTTTGTCACTAGAGAATGAAGCCAGTCTAATGTGCCCCAGGCGGGCCCCCGTAGCCTACTGGATAGGAGAGTTGACTCTTAATCCATTGGTTTTCTCACCGCTGTGGTTCGATCCTAGTTCGGGTCACATGTGGGGAAAGCCAAGTTCTGCTTACGGATGGTCGGGTGGTTTTTATCCACGGGTTCTCTGGTTTTCGCCCACCTTTTATGAACGATCGACTCGATATATGTGAAATATTCTTGAAAGGGCCGTAAAACCAAAATAAAAAAAATGTATCCCGGTATAAAAGGTAAAAACGGTAGTGTTATTGTATTGTGGCATCAGACAGAATTTTTCATGACATAACCCATACGCTCATTATCTTTGTGCATACTGTTATTTGGCTTAATGCTTAGCTTTCTGGGTAAAATTCTCAGCAGACGACACATTGTAATACTTTTCTTTATTTTTCCCAGAAAACAGGCTTTGACATTTCATGCAAATTGTCTCCAATGGAGACAATTTGCATAAAATGTCTAGCCCTGTTTTCTAGGAAAAATAAGAAAAATAAAGTCAATTTGTCATCATCTGAATTTGCCTTGGGAGAGGTGAAGAGAGGTTAATATAAAAAATATTGACTGAATTCTTGGGTGTTGCTTATTCTTTAGAAATACCTGGTGGAAAGCCGGACTTCATAGCACAGTATGTAGCGCATCTGATTGCAGATTCAGGGTTGCGAGTTTGAACCCCACCTGGGCCACATAACTTTCACAGAGATTGATTTTGAAATAATTTCTACGATCATCCCCCCACTCACACCCCACTTCGCCGATTCAAGAAGGGCAGTTATCACTTCCTGACCGAAGTATGTGCACAGGTACTGGTTAACTGCTTAGTTGACTAAGCCTGCTTAAGAATAGTGTAAGTAGAATAACTGACCGTATTCTACATGACCCTAATGGGTTGACTGGTCCGTAAAACCTCAGTTCGTACAAAACCTCATGGAATTATTAAATCAGGTAAAAGGAGGCTTTGGGCCCATTGTGGAATCTGTGAAAAGGAGTTCTGCTCATGTATACGCTAGAGGGCGAAAGCAGTGTTGCAAACTTCATTACTGCTTATGAAGAGTCAATAAAACCGAGACCCCCATTTTCTTATCTGTAGTGTGTTCTTTGTTTCCAAAGGCAATCTTTTTGACGTTTATTTTACTACACTGCAGCTGATATTAGTGCCGTGTGGCGGCGGTAGAACGTCTCCCCGTACTTTACCATAGTGCAGATTATGTTTCATTTCCTTGGGGATCATTGGGCCCATTGTGGAATCTTTGAAAATGGAGTTCTGCTCATGTATACGCTAGAGGGCGTAAGCAGTGTTGCAAACTTCATTACTGCTTATGAAGAGTCTCAATAAAACCGAGACTCCCATTTTCTTATCTGTAGTGTGTTCTTTGTTTCCAAAGGTAATCTTTTTGACGTTTATTTTAGTGTATATGTGAACAGGTGTCAAAGACCAGCTGGTACATATACACTTTTGTGCTCAGGATAATATCTACAAAAAGTCAAAATGTAGGTCACAGTGACTTTAAATAGTAAAGAAGATGTCCAGGAAGAGCCACAATCACAGAACATGGCCTTCTGATGTTGACATGCGACACTTCAGTTTTACTAAATCTACCGATGCATCGCATTTGATGCATAGATACATTTAGGCTTACAGGCTTACCAAATTGGATGCTTAGGTATACGTCAGCTTACAGGCTTCGGCATACAGGGTTACCAAATTTTATGCATAGGTACATTTAGGCTTATCAAATTTGATGTGTATATACATTTTGGCTTACAGGCTTACCAAAGTTGATACATAGGTACATTTTTGTGCACAGGCTTACTAAATTTGATGCATAGGTACATTAAGGTTTACCAAATTTGATGCATAGGTATATTAAAGCTTACCAAATTTGATGCATAGGTACATTTAGGCTTACAGGCTTACCAAATTTGATGCATATGTACATTTTGGCTTACAGACTTTCCAAAGTTGATACATAGGTACATTTTGGCTTACATGCTTACCATATTTGATACATAAGTACATTGAGGCTTACAGGCTTACCTAATTTGATGCACAGATACATTTAGGCTTACGGACTTATCAAATTTGGTGCATAGGTACATTAAGGCTTACAGGCTTACCAAAGTTGATACATAGGTACATTTAGGCTTACGGACTTACCAGATATGATGCATAGATACGTTCAGATTTACAGGTTTACTAAATTTGATGCATATGCATATAAAGACTAACAGACTTATCAAATTTGATGCACAGGTACATGAAGACTTACCAAATTTGAAGCACAGCTACATATAGTGGTTACGCCAAATGTGAGGTGACCTGGCCCTATGCACGGGTACATTAAGGCTTACCAAATTTGAAGCACAGCTACATACAGTCGTGGTTACGCCAAATGTGAGGTGACCTGGCCCTGAGGTTATAAATCTTTTTTTCATGCTCAACTCCTCTGAGTTGGCATTTTCATATTTATTAGCAGAGAAATTATGACCTCAGCTATGTTTAGCAATAAAGACTGCACTTGTTATTAAGTTGAAGATTTATTAGCAGGACATATTTCATGTTCAGTTGAGCTGAGCATGAAAAAAAAAAGTTTTATAACCTCGGGGCCTGGGCTCAATTATGAAGTATAACGGAGAGGTGGGGAAGGAGGGACAAACCGAAACAGTTATGAGAGTGACCTCGGACACCGATCCAGTATAAAGCAGGTCATGGTGATCTTGTTGTGTGGGATGTGATGTAATGCATCGAGTGGGGGATAGATTTTGAAAGTGGTCCTTGCAAGCAATAAAACATAAAAATGAAATAGCTGACGTATAGGAGTTTTCTGGGCCATATTAGCTAGTTTCAACCAAATATGCTTGATCAGTGGCCCTCCTGTAAATTTTCAAAAATCTCAAGATGGGTCACAAAGGGCCAGAGATTATAAGCTACTAAACAGTATAGTGCGGGGAGACGTAATACGGCCGCCACATGGCACTAACATCAGCTCGAGTACAGAGAGATTCTAAAAGGAATTGTCCTTGCGAGTAATGAATACCACACAAACACACACACACACACACACAATGAAAAGACCTGAGGTGTCATTCAGGAACAGACTTGTTGGTTTCGACAAGTTTGGCTTCATCAGTGATCACTGTATAAATTAAAGCATATCCTTGATCGAGGTAAATTACAGTCGACTCTCGTTATCTCGAAGTCCAAGGGACTGTCTGAAGTACTTCGAGATATCCGTAGGTCGACATATCAGATTTGCAGAATTAAGGAAAAATAAATCAAACAACCACATTTAACGCATGAACATGTAGTTTGACTCCAGAAATTAGGGATATATTGAAAATATTGTGGAAAAGGGGAGAAATTGCTCCTTACCTGTTGTTAGGTTTTCATGTTACAACAGGGATCAGACATTCACTTCGAGATAAGCGGTTATTCGAGATAAGCGAGGTCAACATAACGAGAGTCAACTGTATACTTGGCTCCCGGGAAAGAAGCTACACTTATGTCCTATATACAATATTTTTTTTTATGTTTGCCGGACTAACTTTTCTATGTACAATATATACAACTGAAAACTTAATTCTAAAGAAATGGCAACTACCAGTTGATTGTCAATGCATCAATAGCATATAGGCCTAATCATATACTTTTGAGTAACGAGTAATAACGCCGCCTTTCTGAGACAGATTCATTGTCCTGGTTCCAATATTTGTATTCCCTCACCCTCTCAATATTTTACCCATTTGACATTTATTATACACAATTAGCGGGAATGCTTGTATCCTATGTACTAACGTGACTTGGCCTCGGACCACAATTATTTTTCCATTACCTTCCATACAAAGACCTCTTGGGAAAAAAATGATGACAACTTTGCAATCGATGCATACTTTCTTCTGCTTATGTGATCATTTCTTACTTTCAAATTTATCCACTTTACACATGACCATGACCAGCTCCTTTTCCTGCTGTCGTCTGTCAAAGTAAACACCTGTCAGTTCATACCAGTTACAGCCCATGTAGGCTCACTTCTTAGGGGTGTGCTTAGGTTCACCTGTTTTCCTGAAATCAAAAGTCACTCTGGCATAAGACATAGCAGCCAAGTGAGGGACTATTTGTGCGACTATATTTCCTTATTTTGGACAACGAATCAGGGGAGCTAATTGTGGACTGGTTCCACTTTGAATATTTCTACATTTGGGTGGAAGAGTGTGGGTTATTTTTCCAATGTCCAGAATGAACGTTCTTCTCAATATAAAGATGTCGACTCAACAATGTCGAAAGTGACTGAAGAAATTTTCTAGCGGTAAGTCATACCGTTCAATCAGATATCGGCATATAAATAGAGTATTGATATCACGAAACTATGAATTTATCCAGTAGAAATGTTATAACATGCTGAACTGGTCTCCTGTTGAATTAACACTCATGGAATATAATTCCACAATGTTCACAAAGGACCAGAAAATATAAACTACAGTGAAACCTGTGTAAGAAAGCCACCTTTGAGATTGACTTTAGTGGTTGATGTGGAAAGGTGGTTGTCTTATAAAGGTACATGTTATGTAATTTTGCTAGCAAAATTACATGACATGTACTTTTATAATACTGACACCTTTTCCACATCAGCGGCTATTTAAAGTCAGTCTCGAAGGTGGCTCTCTTACACAAGTTCTACTGTACACTACAAAGACTTATGGGGAGGTTTACGGCTTCCACATGACACTAACAATAGCCGTAATACGAGACCCTCGTATAGACAGATTCAAACAGAACGATCCTCGCAAAAATGAACATGCAAAAAGTTGAAGTGTCGGAGTTCTGCAGGCCAGACTAGCTACTTTCGGGGCCATAAGGCCTCACCGGTGATCCTCATATGTGCCACGTCAAGCAAAAAAAGTGTCTAGGAACATGCGCAAAATATACAGATTCAGATTATCCTGCGCATGCGCAAAGTACCATCCCGACCTTTACTCTCCATACATTCTTTAGTGTCCAATGTTAGGAGATAGTGAAGGCCCTGATCAGATGAGCGTATGCGCAGGCTGATCTGGGCCTCCGTTGTCTGTATAAGCCTGAAGACCCGTTTTCGAATGGCGCGGCCCATTTAATATTTCAAAAATCAAAGAAAGGACTCTATGTTTACAAAGGACAAGAAATTATAAAATAGATTACAGTGAAGTACGGGGAGCTGCTTAGCGGCCTGCTTTACGGCTGGTCTGACGACAGCTGTAGTGAACACTGATTCTAAAAGGAATAAACCTAGCGAGCGATGAAAGCACACGCAAACACGGAAAGCGCCACAAGTTTTCTTGGCCGAACCAGCAGGTTTAAGCCAATAAAACAACATTAAGATGTATGGATTTTTCAAACTCCCTGATTGGACCCAATGATCACAAATGATGAGAAAATACAAGTTAAGACAATATATTTCGGTAGTTTCATTCGTGACAAGTCCGGAGTATATTGGGTCCGAGTCTAGAGCAATGACTTTCAGCAGGACATGTCTACCCTCATTTCGACATCTTTTGGAAAGTCGTTTTTTGTCTGGCACGTTTATACCGAAGAAATAGATTGGCAAGCGTTTAGCACGATTAAATACAAAACTATTTGTAACTACTTATGCACACAAAGTTTTATCAAATATTTTCATTTTTCCTCATGGTAAAAGTGGCAGCAAAATATGCAAAAATCAATATGAAAGGTACTAGGTAGTTAGGATGCAGACTTTCAACAAGTTACACTTGTTCAAACCTTTTGAAATTCACAAGAGTGTTATGGAACATCAATGATTTAAAAGATATGGAGAAAAACAAAACCAAAACACACACACACACACACACACACACACACACACACACACACACACACACACACACACACACACACACACACACACACACTATTCTTTGATAAAAAAAAAATTCCAAAAAATCCAGTTTACTAGAGAAATTTCATAGGTCAGACTCATTTTGGGGCATTAACTTACATTGTATTTTTACAGTAAATAATTGAAAACTAAGCACTGAAACAGCGACGACAGATGTTTTTTGATAACAAATTGTTGACATAAATCAATTATTTTTTTCATTTAGAATATACGCCGAATAAAAACGGCCTTTCGAAAGCTGTAGAAAGCACAGTGGTAAGAATTACGTATTGGAAACGTGAATGAAGAATATGAACCAGGGCACAGCATTTCCTACCAGAGTGCATGTGCACCTAGAGAAGATTCAGATCAGCTGATCAGAGTATTCGCTATCCGCCTTGTTATCCTTGTTATCCTCGACTATCCACAGATTGTCGTTCGACATCACGAAAACATACCTATATAATTTTGACCCCCGCAAACCCCACTTTTATATAGTAAAATTGGGGTTTATACGGGTATATATTATTTTTCTTATTTCTGCTAAAAACATAGATTGTGGGTACTTGTTAGAACCGCCTCGCCAAGGCGGTTCTAACGAGTTCCCATAATCTATGTTTTGAGTAGAAATATGAAAAATGTCAGGGTTTTTTTATCTGATTTTTTTCAGTTTTTGGTGGTGAAATTTTCTATATATTTGAATAGGCGTGTTTTCGTAATGAAGACAGATCAGAATTTGTGGATGCGCAGGCTGATCTGAGCACGTGCAATCTTGTAGAAAAAAAAAACAGTCGGACCTTAATAACTCGAACATCTTTGGGACCATGTAAATTTGTTCGAGACATTGGTAGTTCGCCACTTAAGATTTATCAAACCGCAAGATCAGAAGGCAATTGGATATAATTTTAGGATTGCTCTTCCATCTTCTGTATAATAATGGTATGTTGAGTGTACTTATTAGAATCGCCTCGATGATGCGATTCTAATGAGTGCACACAACATACATTTCATGACAAAATAAGAAAAATTCCCTAAAATATCCATAAATATTTGCTTTCTTGGGCTATCAAGATAATTTCTCAGGGACTCAAAAAACGAGTTCGAATCAGCCATGGTAAAGAAGTCATCGCTGTTCGAGTCATTGAGGTTTTACTTTTCTGTGCTTCGGCTCATATAGTAGTAGTACGGCCTACTGTCCTTTCTATACCATTCGGAAAGACGTTTTTTGCTTCGCGTTATATTTTAAAATTGACCACATCTTAACAGAAACCATTTGAGTTCTCCGTTTCTCTGTTTTGCTTTCAAATATTAACCCTAAAATTAAATTTTCGAGGATCCTGCAAAAAGTACCGTCACTAATAGGCTTTTCGCGACTGGGTAAAACTGTTACAAAATGTGTTTCAGTAAAGGGGGAATACTTTGAAGGTTTGTAATAAAAATATGTTTGATAAAACGTAGCACTGAAGTAATCCGAACCCAGTTTTCTCGTTAAACAATCTCTACAGAGAAGTTTGTTGGGAGTCCCTTCACAAACGACGACAGGATCACAAACTTACACTGTTTTATAAAATGTTGAACAACCTTGCACCGATCTATCTATCTTCCTTAATACCCCAACAAGTAAGTCACATTTCCCAATATAATCTGCGAAATTCAGGGGATATTCAAACAATACGGGCTAAAACGAATCAGTTTTACAACTCTTTCCTACCTTCGACTTTAAGAGAGTGGAATAACTTACCATCTGAGGCAAGACAATGCACCACCTTAAATTCCTTTAAACATTTTCTTAAGAAAGATAAATCTTCAGTCCCGAACTATTACTATCATGGCAATAGAAAGGCACAAATCCTACACGCTCGACTACGTACAGGCTGTAGTTCTTTGAATTTAGATTTATTCTATAAAAATATAACAGACTCGCCTTTATGTCTTTGTGGCAGTGTTGAAGATCCACAACATTTTTTCTTTCATTGCAGATTTTATCAAGCACACCGTAATATCCTCCTAAATGCCATAACTGGTTATTACACTCCTTCCTTAAGATTGTTGTTATATGGTGATCCGTCTTTATCCCAGGAAATAAACAGAGATATTTTTGATCATGTTCATAAATTTATCATTGACACAAAGCGTTTCTAACCTTATATAATTAGCCATAAGTATGCGACGATATAATGAAAGCTGCTGCTTAGATCATCCAGTATGCCTGCTCCCCACTTTTATTCTCTTTTCCCCTTAGTTTATTTCCGTTGTTTTTTTTTTTTTTTTTTTTTTGTTTGTTTGTTTGTTTTTTTTTCATTTCTTCTACATTTAATGTACCAAATCTTCAAACTATGGTTCATATATATTCTTATCTGCCCAAGTTTTGGTAGTCAGTTAGTATATTATTCATCTGTTGTTATTCAAATTGATTCATATCAGTCTGCCTGAACCATTACTTAATATTAACTTATATCAGTAGTAATCCGCCACAAACATTACAACTGTATATTTACTGGGAGAGGGACTCTATAAGCATTTGCTTTCGTTCTAATCCTTTATATGTTTTCAGCTTTCGTCTGTTTCTGTTATATTGTAAACTATTTGAATAAAATATGTTTATACTAACCCAGTTACAAAACTTTTTGCAGGACCCCCGTACGACCAAAAATTGGTCTGACCTATACAATTTTTATAGTAAAGTGTGTGTGTTTTTATTGTTATTATTATTATTATTATTATTATTATTATTATTATTATTCTAATAAATTATTTTTTTTTTTTTACTTTTCTTTACCGAATGAATTATTGATGTTTCACAACCACACCGGTTACTGCGATACAACGAACGCGACTGGGTACAACGAACGCAGTTGAAAATAATGACGTCACAAAAATATATTCGTTAACAAAATGGTTTATTTTAGCTATTTTCTTAACCTTCTTAGATGGTTATTTTGCACAGCTGCAGGACAGCGGAATTACCTTTTACAGATACAGTTGCAGAGAAATCTGTTTATGACAAAGAAAATTAAAAAAAAAAAAAAAAAAAAAAAAAAACATTTTTTCTTTTGTCAAGCGTGTTTTCACCAACCCCAGCATATTTCGGTCAATATTTTCTGACCGTTATATATCTTTTGTGCAAATGCTTTTGCATTTTGTATATTGTTTTGACTCTAGAGCCTTCATTGATGCATTTCTTTGAGCCCCAGGTAGTGTCACTGTCCACTGAAACCGGGAATGGTTCAAGGCTTGATTTTATATTAGGATACAACTTACCACGGGTTACGATATACCATAACGCGGTTAATCAGCACAGTTTGGGAACAACAAACACGGATTATAATCTTCATGCACTGAGACAAAACTCTTTAATCCGCCTGCGAAGTCCCGATAAATGATGCTGTTTTAAAATTCCAAACGATCTATTTGACTGTTATATTCTTTCTAATGCCTTTCTGATTCTTATTATTATGACTTCTGTACATATGCATGGCATTGTTTCTGACTATAATGGGGTAGTCTTTGGGATTCGACCCTGGCCCGCTCGAGTGAAAATCCAGTGAAATAATATCTCAACAAAGTTGTTTTGCTCAGGTGGTAGAGCTCATTGCCTGGGTAACAAGATGTGCTTTTTAAATATCGCTCTGACCTTTGACAGTTGAAATAATAAATTATTTATTAAAACGAGGATATTAAATCAAATGTACATTTCTATATTTTACATGTACATGTACATGGGTAGGTTATTTTGTATGCCACATACAAATTTTATTGGTCAGAGCGACTGTTCATTGTACGTCTGGGCCCAGTTGTTCAAAGCGTCGTTAGCTTAACGAGCTCTTTAAGAGTCATTTCGTTAACTGTTTTAGCGGATTCAATATACAATATTCTGATATTTTTTGCTGAAAAAATGTGAGTAGCTTTTGCAATGCAAAAGCTACTCATATTTTTTCAGCAAAAAATTTCAGTATATTTGCGTATTACTTGATGTAAATTTTAACGAATCGTTAACTAACGACATCGTTAGCTTTGAACAACTGGGCCCTGATGTCTACATGTCATAAACTATATGCTCTGGCACTCAGGTTCACGAAATGTCAGCGAACACAACTTACAACCCAAAACTCTTTCGAATTTCGGAATGGCAAGCGCATCAGTTGATGTTGCAATTTGACAACTTAAGGGGCAGATAGTTTTCTCGGCTAATTCTTGAAAACTGGAGCTTGTAATGGGAAAAAAAACAACAAAAAACGTTTCCATATCCGTGTTTGTTGTACCATCTGTTCCGTGATTAGTGTACCCAGACACAACACATGATCCGTGCTAAGTTGTACCCGTGTTTTATGACAGTGCGCTAGGAAAATTCGATGCAATTCTTATTCTAAAAGTGTTTTATGAACTATCAAAGATAGTATATTTATTTCGATACCTAGAGACATCAAAAACCGTAGAATGGTTGTGTACAAGCCATTTATTTTTGATTGATAGAGCCTTGAAACGAGAAGTTTTGTTTTTTAGCCTAATTTATACTCTGAGAATTTATAGCTTTGCTTTTCCTTCTCTGACCGTGTCATAACTTATAATTTGGACAAAACAACAAAAACACAACCTCTTGTAATCCCATAACCACCAGAAAACGAAACTCGTGAAATAAAGTAAAACTTTGAACCTACACTTTTTTCCGTCAACAAAATTTCAACTGCGTTCGTTGTTCCTAGTCGCGTTCGTTGTACCGCGGTAACCGTTGTGACAACAGTAGTGCGAAAACATTTGAACCAGAGGAATTTGTTGAAAATCTGCCTCCAAGTTACCTATCCAACAGATTTCTGCATAATTTGCATTCATTTTTACTATGGGGAAAGTGAAAATATTTTTTGAACCAATAACTAAAAGACATTTTGTGCATGGGTAGTTACGACGAATATTTTTGCATTAAATCATGACGAAAGTTTGCAATTTTACTTCTTCTGTCTAAAGCGCCAAGCAAAAAAAACGACCTCATTATGAAAACACGCCTATTCAAATATATAGAATGTTTCACCTCCAAAAACTGATTTTTTTAGGTAAAAAACTCTCATGTTTTTTATATTTCTGTTCAAAACATTGTAGGTACTCGTTAGAGCCGCCTATGTTTTTGAGCAGAAATAAGAAAATAATGTATACCCCTGTAAATTTAAGTTTTACTATATATTTAAGGGGGTCGATATTATATAGGCATGTGTTCGTGATGTTCTGAAAGCACGATGCTGAATTGTTGGATTACTGAATGACATCTGTGACAAAGATTCAACGCAGGCGACATATTTTTGTTTTTGATGTTGCTTTTTGTTTATCTTTTATTTCATTCAACTATCATACGGCGTTTTATCGATCAAAAGCATAACGGGTCGCGCTACATGAAAATGTGACCTCCGGACATATGCGGACAGGGAAGGCCAGAGTATCCGCGCAGTCTGATCGGGGCTTTCGCTGTCTACTTTACTACATAAGTTTTAGATAGCATCGATAAGCACCAACATAACTGACCAGACAAGGTGGCTGTGCAGTCTAGTCTGGGCATTTTTTGTCTTAAGCCCCGAATATATCCCTTGCCATGGAGCGGCTCATATGAGACTTTCTTCGCCAACGTGGTACATAGTCACTGAGGGAAAATGCGAATCGGCAAAAATCATCCTATCAACCCAGTGGGCACAACGATTCAACGTTGATTCAACGTCTTGACGTTGAATCGACGTTGTCTCAATGTTGAGTGCCTGCTGGGAAATTCTTAAACATCTTCATTATAGCCCCGCTTTGAAAAAAGTGGGGCTATCATGGATTTGCCATGTCCTTCCGTGATTCCGTAATTCCGTGACTGTGATTCCGTGATTCCGTGACTGAAAAATTAAAATGCATTTTATTTTATAACTTTTATGCTTGTGGTCCTACTCCAATGAAATTTATACCACACTTGAGTAAGGTGAAGTCGCAGAATAGTGGCCAAGGGCCCATAACCCTTGGAGTTATATCCCTTGGTAGGTTTTCAAGAAATTTTAAATTCATTTTGCTTAATAACTTTTATGTTTGCGAGCCTACTTCAATGACACTTACACTGCACTTGGTCTCTGAAGTAAGCAAGGTGTACTCGCAGAATAGTGGCCAAAGGCCCATAACTCTTGGAGTTATGTCCCTTGGTAGGTTTTCAAAATTTAAAATGTGGTTTGCTTAATAACTTTTTATGTTTGTGGTACTACTTCAAAGAAACTAATGCCACACTTGGTCTCTGGGGTAAGGAAGGTGTAGTGGCAGAATGGTGGCCAAGGGCCCTTAACTCTTGGAGTTCTGTACCTTCACAGGTTTTCAAATTTTGCCATTCTTGAAAAATTTCATAACGGATTTCTGAGGAACTATGATAGCTAGAAAGCTGAAAGCTCGTATCAACATGGACAATGGCTGGCTTATACTGTATACCAGAATAGGGGCCAAGGGTTCATAGCTCTTTGAGTTATGTCCCTCGGTAAGTTTTCAAAAAAGAAAATAATTAAAATAAATTGCATTTTGCTCAATAACTTTTATGTTTGTGGTCCTACTTCGATGGAATTTATACCACTCTTGAGGGCTTTGAAAAAGGTAGTACATGCATGGACAGGGGTTGATGATGTATCATGTATTCAGGAATAGGGCTAAGGGCCCATAACTCGTAGATTAAAATCCCTTGATAGGTTTTAGAATGCCATGTTACCATGTCCTACAGTGGTGTTTCCTGGTAAGGATGAATTCAAAATACAGTTGACTCTTGCTATCTCGACCTCGCTTATCTCGAATAACCGCTTATCTCGAAGTGAAAATCTGGTCCCTGCCTAAACATGAAAACCTAACAACATGTAAAAATATTGTGGAAAGAGGAGAAATTGCTCCTAAGGAGCAATAGGAGTAATTTCTCCTCTTTTCCACAATATTTTCAATATATCTCTAACTTCAAGAGTCCAATTACACATATATTTGTTAAATGTGGTCAATCGGATAAGTTTTTTCCTCAATTCTGCAAATCTGGTATGTCGAGATACGGATATCTCGAATTATTTTAGAGTGTCCCTTGGAATTCGAGATAACGAGAGTCGACTGTATGTCAACACTATATGTATTTCTCCCCCGATAGAGCTGCAGCGGGGGTATAGTCAGATCCTCTGACAGCTCTAATTTTACCTGCCCAACTATACTGTACAGCCCCAAGAAACTCCATTGGCTTGAGGATCTGACATAAGTGTTGATTGTGATACTGAAACACTCTCCGAACTGTCATGAGCTGAATTCCGCCTCCAGCAGGATTCGAGCCTGGAACCTCGTGACCCGAAGTCGGGAGCGCTAACCACTCAGCCACTGATACATGTAGAGTTGCTATGTCTTATTTTATAAGCTTCTTACACCATACGAAAATAACAGACCATTCTAAACCCCTATTATGCTTATACACTAAACGTTTGCAACCCAAAATGATAACTATGTTTGGTATTTTTGTTGCTGTTTTTCTTTTTTTTCAATAAAATAGGATGACATTTTATGCATTAAATGTGAAGTCCTATTTTCTTTGAAATATAATACAAATATTTCCAATATGATTTGCTTCCACGAGTATTTTGCATATAAGGAACACGTCTTTAACTTCAAAGGAAAACGTGACTTCATACATCACGAAAACACACCTATATAATTTTGACCCCCTTATACCCCACTTTTATATAGTAAAACTGGGGTTTACAGGGGTATACATTATTTTTCTTATTTCTGCTCAAAAACATTGATGTGGGTACTCGTTAGAACCGCCTGTTTTGAGCAGAAATATGAAAAAAATATCGGAATTTTTATCTGAAAACTTTCAGTTTTGGGTGGTGAAATATTCAATATACCATAATAGGCGTCTTTTCATAATAAATGTTCGCCCAGCGAAGATGCAGATCAGCCTGATCAGAATTTTCACTGGGTGCATTTCAGACAAGCAAGGATGAAAAGCTCCTTCATGCGGACAACGAAGACTCTGTCAGACTGCGATCAGAATCTTTGTTGCCCGCATGCCTAAGAAACTTTGCATCCTTGGCTGTCCAAAATGTGCCCAGTGAAGATTCTGATCAGACTGCGCGAATGCGCAGGCTGATCTGAATCTTCACTGGGTGCATTTCACACAAGCAAGGATGAAAAGCTTCTTCATACAGACAACGAAGACTCTGTCAGACTGCGATCAGAATCTTTGTTGCCCGCATGCTTAAAAAACTTTGCATCTTTGGCTGTCCAAAATGTGCCCAGTGAAGATTCTGATCAGACTGCGCGCATGCGCAGGCTGATCTGAACCTTCACTGGGCGCATGCGCGCACATGCGCGACCGTACGTTTTCTGACATTGTGGCTCAATTTGAACAGTGTTAGCATGGTAATAGTTACTTTCCTGATTGGCTCGTTACCCAGAGTGAAAACGTTTTCTGATAGTATTCATTTGTAAGAAGTTGTACATAGTGTCAATGTTTAATTCTGAGGATCTCATAACTGGATATTTGTTCTTATACAAATTGTATGTATATCCCTATTGAATATTCGAACATATGTTTGTCCTAAACACTTCAGCATCCGGGTGGTTTGGTTGAACACTCCCGAGTTCGGATCACGAGGCCCTGGATTCAAATTCCTTTGGATACAGCTCATTGTACACTATCATTTATTGTCAACCGTCCCGATATGACTAAAATAAAGTTAAAGGGGACATATAACACCAACCTCATCATCTCCATTGTTCTAAAATCAGAACAAGTCTATCTACAATCTTTCGATATGTCTGAAAACTTCTGGTTGTGTCCTTAACAGTGTAGATCCACTGCAGAGCGCGGTGTCTTATCTGGGCCTACACTGTTTGCTCAAGCCTGTTAGTCCAAATTTTTGTCCGGATGCACAGGTTGATCTGAAACTGCGCTGGGCACACATGAAATTTTGTAGGAAATGCTGTGCCCTAGCTCATATGGTTGTTTTTAAATCCCCGTCTCGGAATCCCTCCCTGCCACCCCTACCAAAAAATGCGAGTAATTGGCAAACAGTTCAGACCCAGATCAGACGGCACAAAACGCGGTGTCTGATTCTGGTCTGCAAGGTTTGCAATAAATACAGGAATTTCAAAAAAAAAACATAGTTATTAATCAAAACTAACAAAACACTATGCTTTTGGAAATAGAGCGGTCCAAAGAGTTGTGGTAGAAGGGACCACTCGACGTAATTGGATTAAACAGGGGCATATTAAGGACCATTATTTACACCAGAGCATCACGAAAACATGCCTATATAATTTTGACCCCTTTAACCCCACTTTTATATAGTAAAATTGGGGTTTACAGGGATAAACATTATTTTTTCTTATTTCTGCTAAGAAACATAGATTGTGGGTACTCGTTAGAACCGCTTCTTCGAGGCGGTTCTAACGACTACCCACAATCTATGTTTTGAGCAGAAATATGTTAAAATATCAGATTTTTTTATCTGATTTGTTTTTCATTTTTTTTTTTTTTTTTTTTTTTTTTTTTTTTGTGTGGTAAAATTTTCAATATATTTGAATAGGCATGTTTTCGTAATGGTACTAGAGGAAACAACACAGCATAAATTTTGTATTTCGACATAATTTTAGCCACAGCGTGAGAAAACGTACCTTCTCACATGTGCGCCCAACGAAGACTCAAATCAGTCTGCACATACACACAGTCTGACCAGTGTCTTCGTTGTCCTCATGAAGAAATTTTGCTTCCTTGGCTATTCAAATTGTGTCCAGTGAAAAATGTGCATGTGATGAGTCTTCGCCGGGTGCACATGCATTCCTGTAGGAAATGCTATATGTCCCGGTTCATGCTTTTGAATAAAACTTACATATATAAGTTACATATATAAGTTTATTCGCTCTTCGCACGTTGGGTAAAGATTTCATTAGACGACATTTTAAAACATTATTTTTATTTTTCCTAGAAAATAGGATTTGATTCTTCATGCAAATTGTCTCCCTGGGAGACAATTTGCATGAAGTGTCAGATCCTATTTTCTAGGAAAAGTTACAAAAATATCAACAAGTGATCGTCTACTGAATCTGCCCATAGCGTGGTTAGTATAAACTCTTTCGGTGCCTAATTTCAGACGACATTTGCCGTCTGCTTTTTTTTTAAAAAAAAGTATCAATTGGAAAGAAGTTTAATGTAAAGTTGAAAGACTGAATGTCAAACAGCGTAGATCCTGATGAGACGGCTCATTATGGGTTGTGGCTGTTTGCACAAACCTATTGTTATCACCTGTGGCAGTGAAAGAGTTAAAAAGAAGCCTATTTAGAAACATTATCTACTACAGAAAATAAGATTAAAAAAATGTAGTGTATCAATGTGAGAAAACGCACCTTCTGACATGTGCGCCCAGCGAAAACTCAAATCAGCCTGCGCAACCGACTGTGTGCATCCGCACAGTCTGATCAGAGTCTTTGTTGTCACGCATGAAGAAACTTTTCATCCTTGGCTATCCACATCACGAAAACATGCCTTTATAATGTTGACCCCCTGAAACCCCACTTTAATATAGTAAAACTGGGGTTTACAGGGGTATACATTATTTTTCTTATTTCTGCTCAAAACATAGAGGCGGTTCTAAAGGGTACCTACAATCTATGTTTTGAGCAGAAATTTGAAAAATATCAGAATTTTTATCTGAAATTTTTCATTTTTTGGTGGTAAAAAAATTCAGTATATTTGAATAGGCGTGTTTTCGTAATGAAAATGTGGACAGTGAAGATTCTGATCAGACTGCATGAATTCGCAGGCTGATTTGAATCTTAGCCGGGTGCATATGTCCGAGGGTAGGTTGTCTGACGATTCGGCTCACATATACCCAGTAATATTAGCAAACAGTGTAAACCCAGATCAGACGCCACAGAACGCGGCGTCTGATCAGGGTACACTGTTTGCAATATATACAGCAATTTCTATAAAACATGGTAATGATAAAAACCAATCAACATCCTTTCTAATGGAAATGGACCGGTCCAAAGAGTCTGTTTGGCATAAATGGGTTAAATGTTTACATGTACTATGCAATAGCCAGCTGTATTGACTAGAAATGTGTTTGTAAAACACTACGACCCCAACGATATGCTTGTCAATACAAAATGCCAAATTGGAAAGGGGCATAACTCTGAAAAAAAATGATCAGATTTTTCATCAGGTAATCAGGTGATCTACTAATTAAGTTTCAAGGCTTTAGCTCAAATAGTTTCCGAGATTGCTGACAAGTTTAAAACGCAAAAAAAAAAAAAAAAGAAAAAAAAAAAGAAAAAAAAAATGAAAGGGCCATAACTCCGAAAAAAGTAGGATGACTTTTTTTTTTTTTTAATTTAATCAGGTGGTCTACTCGTCATCCTCTATTATCTGGCTAAGTTTCAAGCTCCTTGTTCAAATACTTAACGAGATATCTTGCTGAAAAGATTGTATTTATTTATTTATATTTATTTATTTATTTTCAAAATGCCAATATTTTCGAAGGGCCATAACTCCGAAAAAATTGACGATAATGGCAAAACCTTCAGACCATAACAAAGGAGCCAGCAAAGTTTTAAATTGATCGGCATAAAACTGTATGAGGAATTGCACACATAAGGTACCCATCGTCTGGCATCAAGTGCCTATGTCGCAAAAGGGAAATAACTTCACAAGAAAAACCCCAATGAAAAAAAAAAAACGAAAAAAAATACATGCTGTATATAAAATTTTTGTATCCTAGCTCAAACCATCTTAACCGTATGCAAAGCATAACGGATAGACGGACAGAAATGACTACGTTCAAAAGTCAAAAAAAAGGGACAAATCGAGGGTTGAGCGCAAGACTAGCGTAAGTCAGATGGTTGTTTTTCCCCAAACCTAATCTCCTCACCATGAAGGCATTATGAAGATTACAACATTTCTTTCTGTAAACAATGAAAATTTAGGTGCCATTGCTCGTATGAGCAATGGCACCTAAATTTGCATTGTTTACAAAGGGGTCCAAGTTGCCCCTAAACAAGGGTTTCAAAAATATGTTTGAGTTACAATAGTCTTGCGCTCAACCCTCGAAATATTAAATTGACGATAATGCCAAAACCGCATGCACATCTACAGTTCATATAATAAATAACCTGAAAAGTTTCAAATTGATCGGTATAACTGTAGGGGGAGTTGAGCACACACGGTACCCACTGTAGTGCACTTAAATAGTATTTTAGCCCACAAACTAGCTAAGTTCAAAACTAAAACAAAAGTGACAACAATTAAATTGTCGATAAAACTAAAATCACATGCATATTTACAAATCATGATAAAAGAGCCTGCAAGGCTTCATATTTATCGATATAAAACTACAGTCGACTCCCGTTATCTCGAAGTCCAAGGGACTGTCTGAAATACTTCGAGATATCCGTACCTCGGCATATCAGATTTGCAGAATTAAGGAAAAAAAATAAATGGAACAACCACGTTTCACAAATGATTATGCAATTTGTCTCCTAAAGTTAGAGATACATAGAAATATACTGTGGAAAAGAGGAGAAATTGCTCCTTAGGAGCAATTTCCACTCTTTTGTTACCTGTTGTTAGATTTACATGTTTAAAAAGGGAACAAATTTTTACTTCGAGATAAGCGGGTATCCCAGATAAGCGAGGTCGAGATAACGAGAGTCGACTGTATATCAGGAGTTGCGCACACGAAGTACCCACCGTCTGTCATCAAATGTCTCAGTAGAAAAAGGGGAATACCTCTGCAAACAAAACCCCGGTGAAAAAAAAAAATAAAATAAAAAAGACATACAGTCCGCTTATTTTTCATGCTGATGCTTTGTATAAAATTAGGATTCCAGATCTAACCATTCTTCATCGTATTCATGTGCAACGGATAGACACACGGATAGACATATCGACGGACAGGCCAAAACCAATATGCCCCCTACTTTTTCGAAGTTGGGGGCATAATAAAACCGTAGTAAACCCGGCTCATATGGCTGGGTCTAAAACTAGAATATTAAAGTAGTTAGAAAGGGGTGTACAGTCACGCCACCCTTTCCGGGTACAGGTCATCTTGTCGTTGACAGGTTATCCTGAAGAAAGACACTTGGCATAAAACTTACCCTCAGTTATTTTCCTTATTCATTCCTAATTTGAATACAGTAAGTTTCAATTCGAGCATTATTGGTCAGCTGCGTTATTCTAAATTTTGGTATTCCCTTGTTCTAAAAGATGTGTTTCGAGGCTGGATAAATTTTGAGTTAAAACAGATTAATCCTTGGACACGAGAGGCCGTGCTAATTTTTATTGTTGTCTTGAAGATTAGTCAAATGTAATTATGCTCCAAAAAGGAGAAACCAAAATCAGGGACAGCATATTTGTTGTTTTGTTTTTGTTTTTGTTTTGTTTTGTTTTTTTTTTTTTTTTTTTTTTTTTTTTTTTTTTTTAATTTTGTTGTTTTATATATATATATATATATATATATATATATATATATATATATATATATATATATATATATATATATATATATATATTTTTTTTTTTTTTTTTTTTTTTTTTTTTTTTTGTGTGTGACTAGTCGAACATTTTGTGTTTTGAAGCCAAAAGCGGGTCGCCAAGTTTCAGTGTTCTTTTCACTTGAATAGTGTAGATAGAAAACTGGACAAGAGTCACGGAATACTCTATGCTGTTCTCTGTCATAGTTCTGACTTTTTTTTCTCTTTGAAAATCTCAGCAGTCTCATGTTCTGTTTATTATATTTTCATTATCTCAGTACTGAACGAACACATTACTAAAACACGCCTATTCAAATATATAGAAAATTTCACCTAAAAAAAAAACCTGAAAATTTTCAGATAAAAAAACTGATATTTTTTCATACTTCTGCTCAAAACATAGATTGTGGGTACTCGTTAGAACCGCCTCGGCGGCGGTTCTAACGGGTACCCACAATCTATGTTCTTGAGTAGAAATAAGAAAAATAACGTATATCCCTGTAAACCTCAGTTTTACTGTATAAAAGTGGATTTTAAGGGGGTCAAAGCTGTATAGGCATGTTTTTGTGATGAGTTGAGTTGGTTTCAATTCAAATGGTGACGCGCTCTTCTTTTGTCAATTTAGTGATGTTTATTGTTATCTGACATTGGTCTACATTTTCATGTGAATGGCTATGTGACATATGTTTTTGTCAGAAAAATGACGAGATATTACTCCATGTCTAATGTAAGGCGATGGGTCCTTTTCTATCAAGTCTGCGTGCTCCAGTCGGTATTGACGACGTGACCCGGAATTTGGGCCTGACAGTGGTCTATTATCAAGGAATACTGAGACACAACTCGAAGCCGTGTGGATAATCATTTTGCGCATTTATAATGGTCAGTTATCCGTTTCGTTTTTTTATTGTTTTTTTTTTTTTTTTTTTTTTTTTTTTGTTTTTTTTTACAATGAGAAAGGTACGTCCATAAACCGGTCTCCAGCATGTCCCTTTGTTACATGACAATGGTCCAGCCCACAACTCCTAAACTGTAGCACAGTTTTTTGAAGTCTGTAAAGGTCACTGACGACACCACCTGCCTCATGCGAATTTTGCCGCTTTCCAAAATTGAACAAAAAAATCTGGTAGGAGATATAAGTTCAAAAGTGCATCGGGGTCTGCAGTTCACCAGTTTCTTATTGTTGTACCCAAAGATGAGGACGAAAATTGTTCATCCTATATTGTTGTTTTATCTAAGTCTCTGTTCTAAATAATGTTTCAAAAAAAAAACAATCGTGTCACCATTTCCGGATCAGTTACATGTCAGTGACTATTAGCTTACAGGATTGCTTTTGATACTATTACATAGGCCTAGATAAGATTGGGTATCAGGACAATATTTTTTTTATTTCTTCATGAAAACATATGTTGTGGGTACTCATTAGAAGTGCCTTGATGAGGCGCTTCTAATGAGTACCCACATGGTTTTATGGAGAAATAAGAAAAATATCAATACTTTTGTATGGTGGCATATTTTTGCCACGAGATAGCTAGGTAGCTATCACGATACTTTCAATAATTATCGTGATATTTCGAAGTTTCCTGGAAAGATTATCTTAATAGTTTAAAGTTTCCTGGAAATATTATCGCGAAAGTTTACAGTATTATCGCGATATTTTTTGCGTTAGTGCCCAGAGCTGCCATTTATTTTCTGTTATCTATATAAAGAAACCGAAATCGGAATACCTTTGTTTATACTGTTGAAATTCATCGAGGGTATTTACCAGCGACTTTTAAGATAAGAGTTTGTACTAGGTAATCGCCAATCGGTGCGTAGAAATCCCAGAATGTCATATCCGCTTGTGTTCTATTTATAGCTACCTCGCTACCATGAAAAAATTATCGCGATAATTTTATCTAGATACTAATGTCAGTTCCGAGCAGTATCACGAAATTTTGCGTAAAAATATTTTCTGGAAATTAAAAAACATATCTAGATAATTCAAGTTATTGCGATAATGTTTTCAGGAAAACTTTTTATTTTCTGGAAAATTAAGAATATTATCGCGATAGCTATCTAGCTACCTCGTGGCAGAAATATGCCACCATACGTTTGGATTGAAAAAAGCGCCTTAACTAGAGCTATGCTATTAGACAGACAAATCGAGTGAAAACAACACTGACGCATCACGACTCGCTTTGGGCTTCAAAACACAATATCAACTTTTTATTGATATCTCGGAGAAAACGTGTCATTTGCAAAAGCTTTCGAACACCCATACATACGCTTTTTACACTTATTTCGTTAACGTGTTGTTCAGTGAAAGAAAACTGTTCATTGCAACACTGAATGCATGGGCTCAGTGCATGATACCTCAACATATTTCCCCCAAAAACACAAGCCCTTCCCACTTCACGGGCCGGGTAAGATGTATATTGTCTGTACTTAGAACCTGACCAACCCCTACCTTCCGGCATGATCAACCGTGTCCTTTAACCAATTTTAGTCAGGAGACCACCCCCACCCCACCCTCTCTACAAAAAAGGTCATTGGCAAACAGGGCAGACCAGATCTGACGCCGCATCATGCGGCGTCTGATCAGGGTCTCCTCTATTTGCAAATAGATGGGCCATTTTGCTCTAGGTATATTTAAATCACATTGACTGACATTTCTAGAATCTCCACTGTATTAATCATTACTCTCTAGGAATATCTAAATCACATTATCTGACAATTTGACTTCCAATATACACAAGTAGCGCGGGGGAGTTTATTCAGACTAAATTTGGTTAATTGAGCTGTCTATTGTTTCAGAGATTGTTAAACAGACCAGTCGATGTTCTGTATACGAGCGTATGAATGGCGACTTGTACAACTGCGGATAATTCCGAGGACAATTCTTCGACACCAGAAAAAGACGTGCCAACACAGACGATACCTGCGCCCAGTGACACAGCAGTTGCTCTCTGTTTATTATTGAACTTCGCTTCCTCAATCTCTATCGTACTGGTAAATAAAACTGTGTACTCGACAATTGGATTTCCCAATGTTACACTCACATGTTTTCATTTCTTCGTGACCACTATTGGCCTGATAATTTGTCACCAGCTGAAGTTGTTTCAACCAAGAGCCCTCCCCTTGCATGCCATGCTGCCCTTAGCTTTGACTTTCTGTGGATTCGTGGTGTTTACAAACCTTTCATTAGAGACAAATACAGTGGGGACATATCAGTTAATAAAGATGATGACGACCCCGTGTATAATAGTTATTCAAACAAGATATTATGCTAAGTCTTTCTCGATGAAAGTAAAACTGACCGTGGTAAGTTAGTTCTTTTGTTGAGCCAGCGCACGACCAAACCTACAATAAGACTTGTACGAGCAGCGAAGACTCAGATCAGCCTGCGCGTCCGCGCAGCCTGATCAGAGTCTTCGCTGATCGCGTGTGCCTTCTACAGTCTTCGGGCTATCGAAAGTGGGATGAAGGAGAACTTGCCATATGTGGTGGATGTGCAAGCTGTTCTGAGTATTGCAGATTACACAGGTCTTATTGTAGGCTTTGTCGTGGGCTGGTTCAGTTATGTGAACCGCAATGTCAGGAAACGTACCCTCGCACATGTGCGCCCAGCGAAGATTCGGATCAGACTGCGCATTCGCGCAGTCTGATCCTAATATTCACTGGGCACATTTTGATAGCCAAGGATGCCCAGTTTCTTAAAGCGGACAATAAAGACTATCATCAGACTGTGCCAATGCACAAGCTGATTTGAGTCTCCGTTGGGCGCACGTTAGAAGGTACGTTTTCGCACATTGCGACTCGTTTATGTACCTTTATATATATACTATCTCGTGCCACGCAGGTGTGCCCTGTCTTGCTGACGACACAGAAAAATAAGACAAAACATGAGTTTCAAGAGTGTTATTGTGAAAGGATAAATGATTAAGATGATTAAAATCGTACTTCATCATTTATACACGTGGTTGCTTTATGCCTTGGTCACAAAGTCGAGCTATACTAGATTTGGTGGTCGACCGAGCTGCACAAGTCAAGAAGGGGTCGGAGGCAGAGGTCTGGTCTGGTTGGACATATGTCGTAGATTGGGCGGTGTCTGCCAGAATTTGTTTTGGGGATGCATCGGCGTATACGCGGAAATCGGCCGGTGTACTTCAGGATTGTTACAAGCCGGCCGATCATCGGTCGATGTACCGCTGATGTCAGCCTAGTATCCTACCGGGCATGGCTGGGTCTCGGGCGAGGGACGGGCGTATACCCGTTGGTAGGCCATGGTATAAGAACAAGTCCTCTTCTCTCAAGGATACATCTGGTTCAACCAGCTCAGACTTTTTCTTAGCCTTCTTGGATTTACCCCTTGGTGGCATAATGTTGAAATGTCACAAAACCAAACTTTTACAAACAAGCTTAGCTTTGCTCCCTGCTGGTCTGCGAGGAACTGATGGCACGCATCGGTGATTGGGCCCTTATATAGTCGAGCGGCAACTGGTGGGACACCGGCAGGAAACCGGTCTGCGATAGAGCGGCGACCGGCCGATGCCAGATTCATCAAGCGGATTCCGTCCTACTGCCCGATTATCTAATTTGTTGGGGCCGCTGTCCGACCACTGGGTTTCAGCCGACGCATGCGCAATACCATAGACGTCGGTACGAGCTCTGATCGGCTTTTATTCGATGTCTCACCGACCTAGGTTGGTGATAATTTCAAGTGCCAGTTAAAATTTCTTCGGGCCCCGCCCGACCGCCACCAAAGCCCCAACACCCGGCGGGACACCGGCCGAAGGACAGTCCTATTTCACCCAAAATCAGTCGCCATCTAGGCGGGCGGGGCTCGAATATTGCTTTGCGACCGTGGAATTAGTCGGGTAAAACACGTAGCAGATGTTTTTTCCCGGTCTGAGAAATTTCAGAACAGTTTGTGTTTGGTAGAAAAGTCTGATTTCTTTTGAATTGCCACTTAGAGTTTTCCCAATTAAATAGCCCGGCTCCAGGATTTGAGTTTGACAAAACGTACAGTAATGTAACGAGACCCTTTTCTGATAATATAATCGCTCCTGCCTGTTATAAACGTTGAGCCATTCAGTAAGCTTGTGTTATTAAATGAAAAGAAAGTATTGTATTATGTATCTATAAAGTGAAAACAAATACACACGCACGCACGCACACATACACACACACACATGACTGGAGCCATTCTACGAGTATTTTCCCGAGTACACAGAAATGTTTTGACCACCCGCAATACAACGACAGCATTTGTTCCCAAAGACATTGCCGTAAAAATGAATTTGCTGTTGTACAAAATACTTAATGAGCAGATTGATATGTAAGTAAGGTCATGTTTTGTTATTATTTCCTCATAGAACATATGTTTTGATATTTGTTAGAATCGCCTCACTGAGGCGATTCTAACACATATTCAAAACATGTTTCTTGAAAGTATTAAATACAATATTGTAGATAATTTCTGACAAATTGTTACCTTTTATGCGAAGGTTTCGAGACAGTCAAATTGTCATTTTAACAAATTTTGTCGTTGTATCGAGTGTCGGTATAAAGAGGGTTGTCTGTATACGGTCGAACGTTATGGGAACGTAGCCAGAGCAGAATTATTTTTGTGTAAACCCAGGAAAATTGTGGCCATTTCTCCCTAGTATCGTTTCTAAAAAACGCTTCCAAATCGTTAATCCAAATTCGCCCTAGTAGGGACAACTCATAAAGGAAAGAATTTGCTTCCTCTGGAAGCAAATTCTTCCCTTTAAAAGTAGCCCCTATTTGGAAGTGATAAATTCGTCCCTTTAAGAGCAGTCCCTATGGTAAAGAATTAAAAATATTGTATGTAAGTTGATGTCTCCTTATTGCAAACATTTTTTCTGGTAAATATGAGCACAAATGGGTTAACAACATTTGTATCTCAAACGCAAAAGAAAATGTGCTATCTTTATAGTTGATTTTCTGAAAATCCTGAGATGGAATATTATCATGTGTGGTATTAGTTTTAGCTTATTCAGTTACCTAATATGATTATGTTATTGTTTTGAATTTCTTGAAAACTTGTGGTGCGCCAATGTGCAGCAGGGGTCAAAATAAAAATTAAAAAAAAATACACAACTAGCCAACAATAGCAGAGTGAGGACAAGGCATGCCGCAAACAATTTATATGATCTACGCAACGCCTTGCAGGTTTCATGCATACGTCGTTCAATGTTAGGTAAATTCCATGCGGCGATGTATTTTAGAAGTTAGACAAAATAGCGGTCATACCAGGGCCCAGTTGTTCAAAGCTAACGACGTCGTTAGTTAACGATTCGTTAAAATTTACATCGAGTGATACGCAAATATTCTGAAATGTTTTGCTGAAAAAATGTGAGTAGCTTTTGCAGTGCAAAAGCTACTCACATTTTTTCAGCAAAAAATATCAGAATATTGTATATTGAATCCGCTAAAACAGTTAACGAAATGACCCTTAACAAGCTCTTTAAGCTAACGACGCTTTGAACAACTGGGCCCAGTTATTAACATCATTTACATCATTTTGCAACACAGTGAATCCAAGCAAGGAATCAGTCCTTTGATTGATTAATTGTGTTGTGTTTCGTAACGACACGTCAACCCCTGTGGGTCATTTTGTGTCGTCTCCCAGAGAAAGGGAGAAAAGAGATAGAAGAGATAGTTGAGGAGATGAAAGAGAGTTACAGGGAAGAGAGAGGGACAGGAATGAAGAAGAAACAGAAGAAATAAAAACACCCCTCCCCCTCTACCCTTGCCTGCTACAAGGATAGCAGGCCTTGCCCAACTGTAAGCCAATACCAGTTGGATGCCCTGATGACGTAAGATACACGACAGCCGGCCTCGGTGGCTCAGTTGGATGCGCCGTCCGACTGGAGACCAGGAGGTCGCGGGTTCAACCCCCACCGAGGTCGGCAACATTCTTTCGTGGAGATTGATCATGAAATATTTTCTACGGTCATTCTCTCCCTTCCGCTGATTCAAGAAGGGCAGTTGTCAGTTTCTGGCGAAAGAATGTGCACAATACTGGTTAACCGCTTAGAGGACTAAGCCTGCCCAGTAAACGTGTGGTTAGGTAAACTGACCGCGCTCGACATGACCCCATTGGGTTGACTGGGCCGTAAAACCTCAACACAAACAAACAAACCTTCGCACCGCCCGACCATCCCCATCAGCCCTTTGACTATTTGTGTGTGTGTGTGTGTGTGTGTGTGTGTGTGTGTGTGTGTGTGTGTGTGTGTGTGTGTGTGTGTGTGTGTGTGTGTTTTATTATTATTATTTTGACTCCTGCTGCACATTGACCCGTCGTTAAGGTAATTTAATAAGCTAAATAATGATACCAAACATGGTAATATCCCACCATCCTTGGAGTTTTAGAAAATCAACAAGTAAAGATTACACTCTTGCGTTTGAATATATATTTATCTTCGCAGAGAAAGTCTCTATTTTCAAAGCTGTATCTATATGAGTAGAGTACAGTATGCCGATAGATAGACTGTGTGTTTTTTTTTTTTTTTTTTTTTTTTTTTTTTGTTCATTCTGTCATATTGTTGTGGTTTGTTATCATAATGTCTGTGCTATCCTAGTTTGTATATTCTTTCTTTTTGTGCCATTGATATGCTATTTTCTGTAATTGTGGGCTCTTCTTGGCATGTAGACCTTCTCTACTGTTTCTAAATACAGTCAATCCTCTTTATACCGACACTCGATACAACGACGAAATTCGTTATACTGACATTTGACTAGCACGGATCCCCTCTCTCAAGAAGTGACAGTTAATCAGGAACATTATCATTCAATACTTCAAGCAACGTATGTTTTGGATATTTGTTAGAATCGCCTCACCGAGGCGATTCTAGCAAATATCCAAAACATACATTCTATGAAGAAATAAGAATAAAACAGGACATTTGTTGCATTCTGCTCATTAAGAATTCTTAAGAACAGCAATTATTTTTAATGGCAATATCTTTGGGAACAAATGGTGTTGTTGTAGCGAAGATTCACTGTTTCGTTAATGATTGCTTTGACTAAATGGTAGATAAAATTTTAAATGTTCACGAAGAGGCATCGCAAAAGAAGTACCGCCTTGGAAAGGTCAATAATATAACAGTTAGGGGTTTAAACCTGGTTTTACGGACGTCCAGCCTCGCTCTCCTTTAATCCGGATACTGTACATTCAGTATATAATAATTAAGTCCGGGAAAGTGTTCCCTAATTCAACACTCACGGTAGATCAACACAGGAAAACAACTCTTTAAGACTATGATCACAGCCGGCACATAACGACCCAACTACAAAACTAAATGCATCATTCTACTTTATCACGTGTCAGTCATTACGGAACCAAATGAGATTGTTCTAGGTAAATAGACTTAGTGTGCTGTTATCTAGGTTTCAGGATAGACGTATTATCTTTCATTTTACTGGTGTTATCTGTGTATCGATGGTTTTGGAATTTTTTGTATTAGAATATCTTGTGGTTTATTCTGTGGAATAATAATAGTAATAATAACTTGGCTACTGGCCAAGGTAATGAAGAAACCCTTCTGGGGTATGATGAAGAGAACAGCTCCACTGGAGCACGTGACGGTCGTTCTAATGGAACAAATTTAAAACCTACTGTCACTGATATAGTTGACACAATAATGCCAGTCATACATGCTTTACAAGCTACCTTGGAAACAATTGCCTCTGGTATGCAAACGATGGGCACTGCCTGGGCTTCACTAGCAGCTAATCAGTCATCCAGCACTCGTCGCTTCAGCCTCGGGACAGAAAAAGAAAACTGAGGACATGGACAGTGAAGAGGAATAACTTGATTATATGACGGCGACGGCAACGATCACGTACGATGATGTTGCCAGCCTCATGAGAGAATTGACGGGCACTAGCCCATATCTCGCCCTAGAGGGCGATGAGTCTGATGGCAGCTCGTTGTTAGATAATATATCCGCAAAATATGACGGAGAGGAAGATGTGGGCGCAGATGCGCATGGGAAATTAGCTGCAATTGCTAATCATGAAGGCGTTTTCAAAGCCAATATCGCTCGAGGCCTTTAAATAAAAACAGGAGCTTTATCCTCGCCCTAAATATTGCGAGAAAGTGGTTGTGCCGAAGATCAATTCGAAAATATGGAAAAAGATGAACCAAGGACCGTTCAAGAAACGTGATTTACGTTGCATGAATGTACAAAAAGCAGTAATAAAAAGTGCTTATGCTATCACAAAAGTAACTGAGCAAACTGTTGAGACTGGAAAACGTGAAAGCAAAGAGCACATGATTAAAGGTCGTGTACAAACGCACTATCATACAACAATATCAATGCAGAGAAGGACTTTTCTGAAACCCACTCTTAGGAGTGATCATGGACTTTGTGACTCAACCGTCCCAATCACAAACTGGTTGTTTGGAGACAATTTATCAGCAACGCTAAAACAAATAAGAAAGGCGTCACACTTGAGACGTGATTACAAGTTGCAGCCAAAAAACTACAATCGCCGGGGCGGGTCGAACGCCCCTCCAAAGGAAAAACGACAATTTTTTCCCAAGAAGAAGGGAAACCAAAAGAATCACTGATTCCTATGGAAAAAAGGGAAATAGAGGTAAGTCCTCATTATAACATCTCTGAGACTTTTGACGTTTTAATCACTGCTTCAATAAATCAAGCAAAATTGCAATTTCACAATTTGAAGGAGATAGAATACGCCATTATGTAGATAAATGGAAGGCATTAACAAGTGACAAGGAAATCTTACAAATTGTTAAAGGTGTTGAATTCGAGTTTGGAGTTTGGCCTTTTCAGAAGCAAATTCCAAAACAGCATTTTTTTCTGAAAAGGAGTTTGCATTGATAGATGCAGAAATTGAAAAGCTTTTGGGAAAACAGGTTATAGCGAATTTATCTCGCCAATTTTTCTTAGGCCGAAAGAAGATGGTACATAAAGAATGATCTGAACTTAAAACGTTTGAATAAATTTACCAAATGCCATTATTTTAAAATGGATTCCTTGTAAACAGTATTACAAATGCTGACACCATCTTGTTACATGATTGCCTGTGATTCGCGTGATGCTTATTATTGCATCTATGTAAAGAAGAAATTTCCAAAATATCTCGAATTTCAATGGAATTCAAAGCTTTATGCGTACAGAGCATGTCCAAATGAGCTCTGCCTGCTACCTCGGGCTTTCACCTGTTTTTTTTTCTGCATTAAAAAAAGAAGGGTTCGAATCAACAAACTATATTGATGATAGTTTCCAAAACGGTATAAGCAAAGACATGTGCACTCTTAATATAATATCCACAGTGACTATGTTGAGTGATCTGGGGTTTATTATCCATCCAGATAAGTCTGTACTCGTGCCAACACAAAATATTGTTTTCCTTGGTTTTTCTATTGATATGCCTGTGTCACTGACGAAAGAAAAAGCGCAGAAAATCAAAACAGCGATTCTAGATTTCTTGAGAGCTCGGAGGAGCACGATTTGTGACCTATGTAAAATAATAGATATGCTCATAGCCTCATTTCGAGCCGTATCGTATGGAAAGCTTCTCTACAGAAAGCTTGAAAATGAGAAAATTATAGCTCTCAAGAAGTCGTGTGGCGATTTTGATAGCCCTGTATTTCTTTCCCCGGTTGCAAAGCTCGATTTACAGTGGTAGATAGACAATTTATGAATGAGCTATTCACCTATTTTACATGGTCATTCTGACTTTGTGAGTGAAACTGATGCCAGTACACATGACTGGGCTGTTTTGCAGTTTTCAAAACGTCAGAATCGTGGGGCCCTGGGAGGGGTCAGAAACAAAAACAGAAAATCATATCATGTGCTTGAATTACAAGCTGTGTTTTTTGTTCTACGTGCATTGTGTTCAGATACGAAAAACATACATATCCGCTTAATGATGGATTCTATCACTGCTGTTTCTTATGTAAGGGAACAAGGCGGAAGCAAATCGACAGCCTGCAATGAAGTAGCTAGGAAATTATGGTTATGGGCATATAACAGGCAAATCTGGATAAGTTCAGAACATTTCGTAGGCGCTCTTAATGTCACAACTGATTTTGAGAGCAGAAATTTTCAAAAAGAAACAGAATGGATGCTTGACAAATCTGTTTTTTGGAAAATTAATTCCAAACTGGGGTTCGAACCAGATACTGACCTTTTCGCCAGTAGGGTAAACTTTCAGCTGCCAATTGTGTCTTGGAATCCGCATCCTGGTTATTTTGCTGTTAATGCTTTCTCTTTAAACTGGCAGATCTTAAAACCATATTGATTCCATCTTTCAGAATTATACCAAAGGTATTTCAGAAAATTTCGCTAGACGAGGCCACAGCAATCGTGGTAATACGAACTGGCCAACACAGGCGTTCTATGCAACAGCGATCAACATGCTCATAGACAATCCTATTTTCGTGAAAATAAACACAAAAGACTATTACAGCTGCCAAATCGGCCGGAAGAAATCCACGCAATTTGGAACAGACTTGACCTTCTGGTGTGCCTGTTATCAGGCAATCTATCGCTCGTCAAGGATTATCAAAGGAAGCTTCCGACATCATTATCGCCGGATGGAGGCATACCACATCAAAACAGTATCAAACCTACCTCGGAAAATGGGAAATTTACTGTAGTAAGTAGTTGTGATCATGGTACCCAAGCCATAATTCAAACTCATAAATCCGTAAACGAATGACGAATAAGAATGATCAGACCAACAGACATGGACCCAAGTGTAATCAGGCGTCTGCGGATAGTAAGCATTACTTGGTAAGCAAGCTTCGCCCACCATGCCCATAGGCCTGAACGACGGAAATGTAGGTAGAAGCGTATGTCCGGGATATTGGAAGTCTACTTGTGGCTCGTCATTTGGCAAAAACATCAGAAACAATTCTGGAAACTGCCACATTGTAAGGATTTGATCAGATCATGTCATGATGTATCCCATAGAACTTCCTAAGCGTTGCTACCAGTATGTTTTTTGTTGTTGTTTTTTGTTGTTGTTTTTTTTTTTTTTTTTTTTTTTTTGTGTGTGTTTGTTTTTGTTTTGTTGTTGTTGTTTTTTTGGGTTTTTTTTTTTGTTTTTGTTTTTGTTTTTTTTTTTGTTTTTTTGTTGTTTTTTTTTTTTTTTTTTTTTTGCTTTTTGTTTACACCCCTGGCTCAATAACTGTAGTGAGCACTTTCCCACGCTCCATGAAGTCCTGATAATTTGAACAGGCTCTGACATAACGGATTAAATGTGATACGTAAACGCCGTATGCTGGTGCAGAAGGGATATTACTATACAATGGGAAATTGATCCCCTTCGTGCTCCTATAAATAGGATACTAGAATTTCTCACCAACTGTTTGATAATAATTTTGGATATTCAGGTAGTCTTAATCTTTGTTGCTTTGTGGTTTATTCTACGAGGCGATTTGTTTTGTGTCTTACCTTGTGTCATTTTGTTCTTGTGTTTTTCAGTCCTTTTAGCATTGCGATTACCGCGCTTGGGGAAGAGAGAGCTAATCTTAATGCTTTTCGTACGTTTGTTCGATTTGTGCTTGTTTGGATTTGTCGGTTTCCTCTTCCTCTTGGTGTCTGGGAAGGGCTGCGGTTTGTGATTGTGGCATTCCGTGGACTTTTCTCTTACCTTTTTTTAATACTGCCAAAAGAGCCTTATCAAGTGTCGTACCAGTATCTGATAGCAATTATTCATGTGTGTTAGTAAACGTCCCTTAATTAAACGATTTATGAGAGGTGTTTTCAATTTACGACCTCTATGCCCGGATACACGGAAACTTTTGATGCTGCGAAAGTACTTAATTATCTGAAACAAATTGATATCAAGGATATTTCCCTAAAACAGATCATGTTAAAAACTACCATGCTGCTCGCCTGGCTTTCGGGACAAAGAGTACAGACTCTTAAGGTGCTGTCTGTTTAAAACGTGAAATACTATCATGACAATAAGGTTGAATTTTATATACAGTCGAACTTCAATGGCTCGAACATCTTTGGGACCATAGAAAATTGTTCGAGACATGGGTAGTTCGAGCCACTGAGGGTTAATCACGGTGCCAGGTCAGAAAGCAAATAGCGATAATTTAGGGATTATTTTTAATTTCCTTCACAATAATTGTATGTTGAGTCTACTCATTAGAATCGCCTCGATGAGGCGATTCTAATGAGTACACACAACATACAATTTCGTGATAAAATAAAAATTTCCCTAAATATTTGTTTTCTTGAGCTAGCGGAAGTATTTCGTAGGGACTCAAAAATGAGTTCGAATTAGCCATGGTAAACGAGCCATCGGTGTTCGAGCTATTGAGGTTTGACTGTAGGTACATTATTATATAAAGCAAGTCAGGCAAACATCTGTCAACCATATCATTTAACAGATACTCAAAAGAAAATCTGTGTGTTGCCCGCCACGTAAGAAAATATCTTGACATGACAAGCCAGATAAAGACAATATGACAGGTTTTTTAATTAATTTTCATAAACTACACAAACATGTTCCAACTGAAACTATTTCCCGCTGGATAAAAATTGTTCTGTCAGAATGTGGTATCAATACTGACAAATTCAAAGCCCATAGTACACGCTCAGCGTCTCGGCAGCATTGTCACAGGGCTTACCTTTGGATTCTATAATCAACAAAGTGGGATGGTCCTCAAAAAAAAAATGCCAAGTTTTACAACAAAACTGTTGAACATGCGAATACGAGAGCAAAATAACTGAACTTGTATCAAACCCGGCGGGCACACTGCGTTGAAACGACGTTGTGTCGATACTGATATAGGCCACAGCGTTGCTACGTTAGCGTTGGTGTGAACATAGGGGCGTTTCGTTCTTGTTAAATCGACGTCTTTCAGGACAGAGTAGTCGCGGGGACTTATTTTAGTGCCATTAGAAGTATTTGATTTCATATTAGTAAATGCAACTGTTATAAGAAGTATATTTGGAAAAAAAATAGAGTTTGTGATAAATGTGTGCTTGTACATTTCCTTCATAAATAATAGTAATAGTATCTGTCTTTATTTTATTTATTGCATATTACATTTTTTTTTCAAATTGTCTCAGAGCTTTCAAATCTCATTTGGTTCCGTAATGACCGACACGTGATAAAGTAGAATAGGAAGATTAAACGAGAACTTACCTGGAAGTTTGAAGTTTGTTGTTGTTGTTGTTGTTGTTGTTGTTGTTTGGTGTGTGTTTTTTGTTGTTGTTGTTTTTTGTTTGTTTGTTTTTTCGTTTTTTGTTGTTTTTTTGTTTTGTTTTGTTTTGTTTTTGTTTTTGTTTTTTGTTGTTGTTGTTGTTGTTGTTGTTTTTGTTTTTGTTTTTTTTGTTGTTGTTTTTTTGTTGTTTTTTTGTTTTGTTTTTTCATAGAAAAATAAAGGGAGAACTTTTATTTTACCCTTATGTTTTGCTATGGGTATGGCTGAAATAAAGGTACAGATGCTGCAGATATTTCGATATTGCATCCTAATACTTTAAGACGGCTTGTTGTTATTTTTAAAAAGACGAGTTGTTATTTATTAATTTACAACATATTGAGATGGTAAAACGCATTTAGCAAAATGATTATTTTACCATATGGCCCTCTGCAAGTCATTGATTAAAGTAGTTTGTATGTAGTTTGTATGTAGCTCTTAATATAAAGTATAATCAATAAGGGGATAACTGTCTTCAAAATAGTCATCTTGGGAGGTAAATCGTCGTTTTTGTGGTTGCAAATTTAGTTTTACGGCGACGCTTTAAGCGAAGTGATATTTTTTGGCCCTGTATTGGAACATAGTAAAACAAAAATGACGTTTTTGATGAAACACAAATTCATGATCGTGCGACCTTCGAGCGATCTTTTGATGAAACCGACGTATGCACTTCTTAAAAAAGAAAGTACGAAAATTTTACGATTAATCGTACGAAGTTTGTTGATAGAACCGTCCAGCTAGCATTCTTTATAAATCTATAGCGGGCCGTTATCGGCCCGTGAGGTACACTGACGGGCCCGATAACAGTATACTATAAATTTATAAACTATGCTTACTGGGACAGTCCTCTTGGCCTACACATTTTCCCAGGCGAATATCATAGAAAAAAATGAGCACGCAGAAGATAATAAAATGCTAATTAACTTTAAGACGATTATAATTATCAAATAACAGACTGGGACATATCGTATTTGAATCTTGTGGGTGTTGGGCAGTATGTTCCTATTACTCTTTGTTATAACAATAGTAGCTAAGGTATCAATCTTTAATCCTTCAACTACCAGTCACAACAATTGTCGTCTGCTTTGTTATCTGCATGTGATTTTAAGTCATTATGGGTCCACACACTGTTTGTCTGTATGCAAAAATAGATTTGAAAAGTTTGCAAGAGTATTCAGCAGACGACATAATAGACGATATTTTCAGATGCAGGTTTTCTTGGCATTTTAAGGGTTAACTGTTACAATTATGTTTTTCAGGTTCCTATTGCAGTTGGGGTGTTTCTTAACTCCTACTACGATGTCAAGTTCAACATTATTGGGATAGTGTTTGCTTCTATAGGTGTTTTTGTAACATCATTATATCAAGTTGTAAGTACGCTTTTGATTCATTTCCACTATATATTATGTATATTGTAACAACAGAACACATGCTACAGTCTGGTGTCTCGCAACTTGTGTTGCCGTATTACTTTGTCTTACATTTGAACATGCATACCTAAACGAATAATGTAGACACAGATCAAACTGTTCCTAACATCCTAATGAACCGGTTAACGTCCCCCAGCCACAACCTCTCCATCAGTTCTGCTGTTGACCTTTCCAAGGCGGTATTTCTGTTGCGGTTCCTCTTCGGTTATCGTTCATTTTTCATTATCCTTTTAGCCGCGCCGTGAGGAAAGGACTTTTCGGACTTGTCGTCGAATCAATCTTCCAAAGCGTTTGAAGCCGCTTATCAAGGCCGCACGTCTAGTTCGTTGGCCGAAGTTTCTCTTTGGCCTACTGCTTACGTGAGCGAACAGCACAGGTTCTGGCTAGACTGCGCGGATGCGCAGGCTCGCCTGAACCTTTGCTGTTTGCATATGCTATAGCAGCTCTTTTCCCATGACACGGCTTTTTTATGTCATTCGGTCCTTATCCGAGGACGTGGTAGGGCTATATGTCTTTGTACCCTTTCATGGGTATATAGATTTATTGTCTGCATTCTTTGCTATATGGTATATACGATATTATGATGTCTCTTAGTCATTTCTGTCTATGAGCAACTTCATCATTAAGTCTGGTGACTGCAGTGCTATTACTGCTCCTCTGTTCTTTGAAGACTTAATAGACCAATCTTAGCTCTAAACTGTCTGTGGCATTGTGCAAGAAAGCTCCGACCAAGATACAACTGACTGGCTCTTCACTGATGGTTCGCAGATTCTCTTTGTTTCGTAATCATCCGTCCTTTTCAAATGAGGCAGCGCCACTTTGCTAAGTCATGTGGTGTATCTTCCTAGGATTTTGGGGGCATGTCCTTGAGAGAGATTTTTGAGGGTATCCTTGCAGCGTTTCTTCTTGCCACTCGGGGAGTGGTTTCCCACCTGAAGTTCTCCACAGAATGTTTTCTTCGGTAAGCATTTATCGGGAACTCTGATGATATGAATAGCCCAGCTATACCAACTTCAGAAGAGAGTATGTAAGCTATCGTTTTCCGCCCCAGGCCATCCAACCGCCCTTAATTTCAACAACCCAGGAAGATCACTTCCCCAAGAAGTAAAACAATGTCGACCTTCTTTTTCAAGTACAACGGCAAAAACAAACTGCATATCGATAGTGGAAAAGAGTTAGAAGATAAGGCAATGATGTATTCAATCTATATTCTATCTATTTTTGAAATGCAGATATCTGCATTAAATAGGTAAATTTCCAGAAGGGTTGCCATAGCGTTCTATAAAGCAAATCATTTGCGGGAGTTTTTCAAAAACAATTTTGCCTCTTCTGAACGGTTAATGTAATTCCCGGCTTATGTGAAGTAAATTAGAGAGTAGCCGTTATTCTCGTTGATAAAAGTTGATATTAGATCGAATGAATTCCTAATTTCATACAAAATTAAAAAAAAATCATATCAACCCAGTAAACATTTCTACATTTTTTGTTACGAACAAACATACAAAATATTTAATCATTACGATAACACGCCTTTTCAAATATATTGAAAATTTTACCACTGATCTGGGTCCATACTGTTTGCAAAAAAAAAGAAATGAGTTTTAAAATCACAAGCAGATGAGCATTGAGCTCCCTGCCACATCCAGACACCGTCGCGATATGACTGAAAAAGGTTGAAAGCAACGTTAAGCCCAAATCAAACAAACAAACACAAGCAGATGACAAAGCAGACGACAATTGTTGTGATTGGCAGTGTAAGGGTTAAACCAACTAACTCTTCTTCCGAATTATGGTTACACGAATCTCTATCGTATTTACCGTATGTATTAGGGCTGACAGGCCTGAGCTGAGCAAACAGTGTAGACCCAGATGAGACGCCGCAGAACGAGGCGTCTCATCAGGGTCTACACTGTTTGCCACTCACCATCACGAAAACATGCCTATATAATTTTGACCCCTTAAACCCCATTTTTATATAGTAAAACTGGGGTTTACAGGGGTATACATTATTTTTCTTATTTCTGCTCAAAACATAGATTGTGGGTACTTGTTAGAACCGCCTCGTCGAGGCGGTTCTAACGAGTAAACACAATCTATGTTTTGAGCAGAAACAAGAAAAATATCAGAATTTTTTATCTGAAAATTTTCATTTTTTGGGTGATAAAATTTTCAGTATATTTGAATAGGCGTGTTTTCGTAATGACCAAGCATTTTTAGGCACAACATCGGGCAGTATACCTGTTCAAATTTTAGTACATCCAAGGAAAGGAGTTGGGGTGTGCGAATTCTTAGGGTAAATATCGTAATCATTATTTGTTTATCTTTTCAGTGGGTGGGAGAGACACAACATGAATACCAAATAAACTCCATGCAGCTGCTGTTTTATCAAGCTCCTCTGTCGGCACTACTGTTGTTGATTGTCATTCCATTTGTAGAACCAGTCGAACGATTGGTCGAGATAATTAATAATTTATCAGCAGATGATTGCGTAAGCGCTTTTGATTCGCCGGCTGACAGAAAGGTCCTTTTGGCACATACGAATGGCGATTCCACCGACCAGTTTACACAGCCGCGCCTAGGATCAAGATCTTTGCAATTAGCCCTATATCTTCAACAAGGTCCTTATATTTTGCAGGCGAACAGCGAAAGATTCTGACCAGACAAGCGCGGATACGCAGGCTGGTCTCGATCTTTGCTGTTCGCATATGTTAAAAAGTCCCTTTTCTGAGCTGCCGGCCCCATTAGGTTACCGATTAACTATTTTATGAGCCGCAACGTGAGAAAACGTAACGTCTGACACGTGCGCCAAACGAAGACTCAAATCAGCCTGCGCATGCGCGTAGTCTGGCCAGAAACTTCGTTTGCCGCACGAAGATTTTGCATCTTTGGCTATTTTATCTGAGTCCCATGGATATTTTGCTCATATTGTTCGAATGCGCAGGCTGATCAGAATCTTCGCTGGGCGCACATGTACGAGGGTAACGGCTCACGTTCTCGTCTCATGTTACACTGGCTGCAGTCTCTAGTGACAAAAGATTTTTTCTTATAATCTGTTTAATAAGCAACTAAAATAAAACCAAAGTAATATCATGACTATAAAGGCTGGTCACTAGTGACCAGCCTTTATAGTCATGATATTTTTTGGTTTTATCTTAGTGGATTATCAAACAGGATTATGAGAAAACTATTTAGTCACTGGAGACTGGAGCCAGTCTAGTCTCATGTCTCCGTGCATTCGTAAGTCCACGCATTTGATTTGCAACTGTTACTGGAGACCGAATAAGATGGTGGCCACCCAGCTAGCATTTTGCTTAAGTCTATATCGGGCTGTTATCGGTCTGACAGGAATCCTGTCGGGCCGATAACGGCCCGATATAGACTAAGCAAACTGCTATCTGGGCATGACCGTATACGGTAGAAACCTAACCTCGAAAATCACAAGGTCGATTGAACTTAAATTGGAAAAAGATGTCTTTGAATTAAGATATTTCAAGTTTAGAAAATGCGAATTGGAGTCCAAGAATGCCGACATGCCCATATATGGCAATTCCCTCGATTGGGACTTGGTACACTTGCTAGACTTTTTGCATTGTTTGATCAGATTGCACGAATGCGCTGGGCACGTTATCTTGCGTGGCGGCCCAGTTCATCTCTGCAACTCTTAGATCGGTTTTGTCCTGGCTTCTGCCTAGACGAAGCATTTCCAACGCATAACTGCAAGAGATATGTTTTAGTGCAAAATATCTTCTGAACAGTCTCTTTTGCTGGAGCTACATATCTAGTCCAGTTCCTTGCGCAGCTCGATAGCAGCGTCAAGCGTTAGACTGCTTCACAGTTCGACAAATTTACTGTCGTAAAGATTGACGAGGTCATGTGGAGCAGTCTACGTCAAGCGTTAGTTTTCCGATTTATCAGACACTTTTCTGTCTGGTAGACTGGTTACCGGTATATCAGTATCCTTACAATACAGGAGGGTAAACACTACAGAGATAATACCTCATCTATAAATATTCCGCACTGCAGACAGGACTCGAATGAGATAAAATAAACAAACAGATATAATTGACTTATGTTGCCCTTCTAGTCATGTTTTACAGAAATGTTTAGACGTGGTACTGCAAATACATACATACTGCATTAATTGATAAATAAATTGTGAATTATATAAGGGATTATGAATCTTTAGGACAATGATACAGCTTTTTTTTCTGTGATCTCTTAAATAGTTAAACTCTAGAACAAATTTGAATTCGAATAAGTAATTACGTACATAAGCATCTTTTTGCATGATAAGCAACACCGAAATAGAAAATAGATCTAAAATATGTTTTGTAGATTCTGTTAATCTGACAGCAGTGTTCTGCTGTGTTTTATTTGTATAAATATCTGTCAACATGCATCTGCTTATTTTCAAGGCCGTTAATACTGAGTTAAATATAGAACGCTTTACGTCAGCCGTGGGAATTTCGGTACTAACAATAGACTGCTTAGTAAATTTCGCACCAGGCGTCTATTTTTAATAGTCGCCTGCATGCGAACGAGGCTACTACATAGGCCTATCTATCTATAATACACCTAAAAATATTGATTGATTTAAATTGTACGATAAAATCCAAGAAGTAAGCTTGCAGCCTAGACGCTATAATGGTACACATTTTTTATATTTCACGCATACTCGGTTGCCTTCGAATGTTACTGTTACATGACGTTGCCCGTATTTGACGCCTTAGGGTAATGAGGCCGTACAACAAATCGTAGCGCCATTGTGCAAGCTCTGAATTTTAGGTACATGTATTTAAAATGCATATTTTAACCCATAAAGCGCCAAGAAAACCTGTATCTGAAAATGTCATCTGTTTATGTCGTCTGCTGAGTATTCTTGCAAACTTTTCAAACCTATTTTTGTATACAGGCAAACAGTGTGGACCCTGATCAGACTGCTCCTAGAGGAGCAGTCTGATCTGGGTCCACACTGTTTGCAAAAATGACTTTTGAAATCAGAAGCAGATTACAAAGCAGACGACAATTGTTGTGATTGGCAGTTTAAGGGTTAATGCTACAAACAAACGAAAATGACGCAAAATATCATCACCTATATAATCACCTATATAATAAAAGGGTTATTGCACTGATTCTGATGAATACTGCCTCTTGTTAGGAAATCAAAGACTGCCCGCTAAAGGCCACTCGCAAGCTCGCAGCCTTTTATATCCCAGCTCGCGGCTATATTCACCAGAATCAGTGCAATAACCCTGTTATTAACGTTCATAATATTTCTTATCAGGAATTGACAGTAAAATTTCAATGACTTAAACACTAATGACTCGTTTACCGTGGCTAATTCGAACTTGTTTTTTGAGTCCCACGGAAATTCATCAGATAACCCAAAAAGCAAATACTTATTGACATCTTCCCAGTCAGCATTCTACGTAAATCTATATCGGGCCGTCATCGGCCCGTCAGGGTAGCTGACCGGCCGATGACGGCCCGATGTAGATTTACGTAGAATGCTAGCTGGGTTATGATTTTTATTTTATTTTTTTTTTTTTTTTTTATTATTTTTTTTTTTTTTATTTTATCATGTAAAAGTGTGTGTTGTGTGTACTCATTAGAATCGCATAAACAATGCGATTCTAATGAGTACACTTAACATACCATTACTTAAAAGAATATCGACAAAACATTTCTCAATTATTCCCATTTGAGTCCTGATCTAGCGCTGTGATTAACCCTCAGTGGCTCCAACTACCCATGTCTAGAAGAAATTTAACTTGTCCTAAAGATGTTCGAGCCATTTGAAGTCGGCTACATGTGCTTCTTTTATTTATTTCAGTACCTCGTGATCCTGTCTGGTGTAATAGCATTTCTAGTCAACCTATCTATCTATTGGATCATAGGCAATACATCACCTGTCACGTATCCTTTGTGTACATCATGAAAACATACCTATATAATTTTGACCCCTTAAACCCCACTTTTGTATAGTAAAACTGGGGTTTACAGGGGTATACATTATTTTTCTTATTTCTGCTCAAAACCATAGATTGTGGGTACTCGTTAGAACCGCCTCGGCGAGGCGGTTCTAACGAGTACCCACAATCTATGTTTTGAGCAGAAATATGAAAAATATCAGACTTTTTTATCTGAAAATTTTCATGTTATGGTGGTGAAATTTTCAATATATTTGAATATAGGCGTGTTTTCGTAATGAGTCATATTAAAGAATTCTATTTTTAAGTCTTTAACGCTTTCATCCCTAAGTTTCTGAAGTGGATTCTTCCATTTCTGAATTTGTTATGGTGCTGGCCAGCTATGGTTTATCTCCCAAACCCGCAAAATGACGGGAGAATTCTGTAGACCATGTCTTTATTAAAGCCTATTTTGCGAGTATTTTGCAGCATGTAAGCCGCAGTGCAATGAGGCTGTTACCTATGAAATTGAATTATACGAGCTAAAATACTCATTTCTAAAGGGTACAGTAAAAATGTAACATGCGCAACGCCTGTTACATTCGTTACACCTACAAAACGTACATTACCACAGGACATTATTAAACCTATGAGAATTCGAGCAAAAGTAACTATTTTTTCAAAATAAATATATTAAGTTACAGACCAGCACACTAGCTATAAAATGTGATGTTTGAAAGTTTTTAGCCTTACATGGCGTTGCGCATGTTACATTCTTACTGTACCCTTTAGAAATGAGTATTTTAGCTCGTATAGTTCAATTGCATAGACTGTCATTGCCCCATGATCTTAACTTTGTAAATTGTGATAGGTATTTTAATACCCTTTACAAGCTCAAATATTATCTCTCTAGCTTTTATTCTCTGTCAGTATTGGTCGTTGAGCAGATCACCTTACTGTGAAATGTAATACTGAAAAACGTCTTTTCACATAATCTCACATCAAATGCAGCCTAGAAGTTATACAAATAAGTGAATTCTTATTATATCATTATATCTTGGTACTATGAGATATATAGGAGCATTAAAACCTGCCTCTGCGGTATCATTCTGTCCATAGTAACATAGGTTATGCATAAATATGTACATACTGTGGGCGTTGGTGGTTTTCTATATGATATTCTGTATCAGTATGTAATGCCTCTGTTTTGTATCATTTAGAATTTTTGTAACATCACGAAAGCATGCCTGTATAATTTTGACCCCGTTAAACCCCACTTTTATATAGTCAAACTGGGGTTTACAGGGGTATTCATTATTTTTCTTATTTCTGTTCAAAAACATACATTGTGGGTACTCGTTAGAACCGCCTCGTCGAGGCGGTTCTAATGAGTACCCACAATCTATGTTTTGAGTAGAAATATGAAAAATATTAGATTTCTTTTATCTGAGAATTTTCATTTTTTGATGGTAAAATTTTCAGTATATTTGAATAGGCATGTTTTCGTAAAAAATTTTTTTCAGCAAAAAATATCAGAATATTGTATATTAAATCCGCTAAAACAGTTAACGAAATGACCCTTAACGAGCTCGTTAAGCTAACGACGCTTTGAACAACCGGGCCCAGAAGATCGGCGAGAGTTTTCTTTCACTGAATTCACCAAACTACGAGGGTCATTCAATATATAATGCAACTTACCTAATAATTTCTTAAGTACGAAATCAATCACTTTCAAAATTGACATGTAGATACTTCAATACAAATGCAATTAGCACGTAACGTCACGCGACGGCTTTTGTAATGACGTCATCATACCATGACGTTATATGACGTCACTGTAAGCGTTATGGCCGCGGTCACGTCTCAGGATCAGCGTAGTTACATAAAATTGAATGTCAGCGTAATAAAACAGCAAAGGAAATATCTAGTGCATTACAGGAAGCGTGCGGCACAACATATGCTCTATCATATTCTCAAGTTACAAGATGGGTGAATGAGTTCAAGAATGGCAGGGAGTGCGTTCAAGATGCCCACCGAGCAGGTAGAACTGTGACGGCTACGGACAGTTATGATACTGAACAGTTAAAAAGTTTGTTGAAATCTGATAGAAGGATTAGAAATGGCCCACGAGTTGGAATTAAGTGCAGGGTCAGTTCATACTATTCTGCGCAACTATTTAAATGAGAAAGGTTTCGGATAGGTGGGTGCCACATCGCTTGACGTCGGATTAAGCGGAAAGTCGTTTGGAAGTGGCCATTCGATCTCCTTTCACGGTTTGATTCATAAGGACAAACTTTTTTATAAAGAATTGTTGCAATTGACGAAACGTGGGTGAGATCGTATGAACCGGAACTGAAGAGACAATCAGCCGAGTGGCACACACCAAGCTCCCTGAGGCCGGCAAAGTATAGAAGAACTCAATCTAAATTTAAGATGTTAATGATTTTGCCTACGATAGACATGGAATTCTCACTAGTCACAAGGTCGAGAGTGGTAAAACCATTAATGGGAAATACTATGAGGAGTATATTTAAAAAAAAGAAAACATTAAGACAAGCGATCCGTAGGAAGAGACCTGAACTTTTGGCAGCCGGCCCAATAATTCTGTATGACAACGCAACGCCGCACGGCAGGAATGGGGTGACGTCAAGCAGACGACATTTAAAAACACTTTTCTCATTTTTTCCGAGAAAAGAGGCTTTAATAATTCATACATTATATGTAAAAAGAGAATTCTGCCGAAAGCTGCTTAAGGGCGTGAGGGATTTTGAAGGTCTGTTATTTTATTGTTGTTGTAGGCGGTGGTGGTTGTGATGGTGATTTTTGTTTTGCTTATATATGTCTTATTTTTTATTCCAACCTTGTCTTCTATTTTCTGTTTTGACGTGTTTTTATTATACCCTAACGATTCCTACTGACTTGATATTGTATGAGTTTCTTGTGCAAAGTAGGACGGAGTTATGGATGGATGAAGTCTATTATTCTTTTCAATTTCCACCTTAACACATTTGTAGATATAATATGGTTGGACATATAAAAGTTTGTATAATTTTACTTGGTGGTTTTGTAGTATTTAATGAAGTCCCAGAAATTCTACAAGTTGTTGGAATGCTGACTACAGTCTCCGGTAAGTTCTGGGTATCCCCGACTAGCATTATTCTTAAATCTATATCGGACTGTGTGTTATTCTGAAAACTATCCTGTCTAGCCGATAGCAGTCCAATAAAGATTTATCTCGGTACTCTGCTTAAATCTATATTGGACCGTTACCGGCCCTGTATGAATCCTGGCGAGTCAATATAAATTCATCTAAATAGCAATCTGCTTAAATCTAAATCGGACCGTTTTCGGCCTGACAGGAATTCTGTCGAGTCGATGATGGCCCAACATAGATACATGACTGTATATATATATTCTCATAAATCAAAATTGGACAGTTATATTCCCGACAAGAATCCTGTCCGCCCAATGCCAGTCCAATATAAATAAGTGTCTTCTACATAAACCTATATCGTACCGTTATTAGCCCGATAGGAATACTGTCTTGCCGATAACGGTCCAATATACATATATTTTCTACTTAAAACTATATTGGACCGTTAACGATAACGTTCCAATATAAATTTAGGAAGAATTCTAACTGGGTCTATCATTTTTTATTTCCATTTTGAGCTCAAAGTAATTAAGGGGACAGAATATACTCGGCATGAGTGTACTGCAAAACGGTGTGTCATTGTTAAATTGCTGAAGTGCAGAGGGTTTTTTTTTGTTTTTTGTTTTTTTTTTTTTGTTTTTTTTTTTTTTGTTTTTTTTTTTTTTTGATTGGTTTGTGTGTGTGTGTGTGTGTGTTTTGTTTTTTGTTGTTGTTTTTTTATCAAAAATATTTTTATTGTAAATTTTCAAAGCATCTCTACCAAACCATTTTTTTTACCTTTTTTACATAGCCGTGAACTGCAGTTAGTCGTTTTGGTTTCTGTTCGAGACACTGGTATTTAGAGAATTTCTTCCCTGAAAGCACTTTCTCAAGACTTGGAAAAAAAATCACATGGACACGCTTTCGATCGCTTGTCAACAACCTTCTTTGTGACTCAAACATGTACACCCGGTTTTCATCTTATGCTAGCAAGTTAGAAATAACCTGAATATTACGGTTTTAGTACATTTATTCTGAAGTTCGCTGGCACGTTTTAGACTCTATTCCTTTTGCTCCACAGCTAGCAAATGAGGTACCACTAGCACAAATCTGTCTCAAGTGCAAACTTGTCTTCAGAATCGTGTCCATGTTGCCTTCTGATATGCCAATAGTACTGGCTATATCTTCCACCGACAATCGGACATCCTTTTCTACCACAGCTTTTACAGCAGGGGCACTTGCAATGGCAATTGAGGTTTTACGTTTATCAAGGCGGGTGTCATCTTTGACAGACAGTTTCCCATATTTAAAAGCTTTAACCTACCTAAATACTGTGCATAGAACAGTTTAAGGAGACTGGGCATATTTTAGTAATTTTCTACCATTCTGTATAAGGGAGATAATTTTTGTAACTTCCTGTTTGCCTGCCTGCACACCAAGTCCTTTCTGATAAGCGGTCTACTCTAAAAGGAAAGAATTTGCTCCCAAGGGGAGCAAATTCTTTCCTTTTAGAGTAGACACGTTTTCAGAAAGTTGTCTCCTCCTGAAAATTTATTCCATTCCCAGTTTAGCTTATGAGCTGATAGTAACTGTCAATCATTTTACAGGTTATCTCAAAAAGCCAATTGCAGCCACACAGGGTGGTGTCTCTTTTGGTGTCTAAACACATACTGAGTTTAGGGTGCCAAATCTACCTTTCATAGTCCAGGTCTGCATTTAATTTTCGTCCCTAAGTTTTCATGAGTGATCGTGTCTACACATTATATGTGTGTTAATTTGTCTCTTCAGGTGTGGTAGCTTACTCATACTTCAAGATACAGGAGAATAAGAAAGCAGAACAACTACCTGTTAATTCTGTCAAGGCATAGATGTGCTACAAGATATAACACTTCCTGTCAAAGACGTCCTGTTTACATGTATGCACTGCATTTACCCTAAACATTCAAAGACAGAAGCTTGAGTAAACAGTGTAGACCCGGACCAAACTTTTCCAAATAAGCAGTCTAATCAGGGCTTGCACTTTTGCCATTCAGTCAGCACGTTTTGGAAACATCATCAGATTGTCAGATATTTTCAAATTTAATCCATTAAAGACTGAATACTCTCTCCCACACTATATATTAGAAGAGTCCATTTTCGATTTTAGGTATGTCAGGCTATATCATATAGATACTCCTAAAAAATGGTTGAACTGTTTGCAAACAGTGAAGACCCTGATTAGACGCCGCGTTCAGCGGCGTCTAATCTGGGTCTGCACTGTTTGCCAGTTATCCGTTTAGGGTCTCGTCTTCAATGGGTTAAAGAGAAGTACAGTAAGGGATTAAGATGTTCAAATGGCTAACTACAGCAAACCCATTAAAAGTTATGGCATATTATTGTATTCATCATTGACCGGCGCGCGCCGGTCTTATAATATAGCTTTGGATTTTTACATATGGTAGACTTTTCGATTAGCTCACCGAGACGTTTTATATTTGCCGGGACGTCGGTTTGTGACGATCCCGGCAAATATAAAAAAATCTTAAAACAAACTGTGTTATAAGCAGATTAATGTCTATTTTATTTTCATTTCAATCAAGAAATTTCATAAAGCTTAATAAAAGCAAACATTTACTCTTTCGGTGCCAAATTTCAGACGACTTTTGTTTTTTAACAAACTAATGCTTGAAAAGAAGTTTAAACGTAAAGTTGACAGACTGAATGTCAAACAGCGTAGATCCTGATGAGACGGCTCATATGAGCCGTCTCATCTGGATCTATGCTGTTTGCAAAAGCCTATTATTATCGCCTGTGGCAGTGAAAGTTAAAGAATCACATTGTTGTTCGATTTTATCTATAACAATGAAAATTTATTATACGCTCGTACTTTAGTATACCATTGTCCCATACCTCTATGTAAACATGAACAAAATTTGCGCCGGTACTTAGATGTTCACGTCTAAATATTTTGTCTTGTCAGCATTCAGACAGAATGGCCTGAGCAAACAATACTGAGCCATATCAAATGAAAAGAGTTGATTTTCTTTGCCACTCGTCCGGATATTTGTTTCAGACACACCCACATAGAGTAAAGTAGATTACTGATAGTTCAAATTTTAGGACACTTATGGGAAGGAGTTGAGGTATTCGAATATTTAGGGTAATTACATTATAAATATAAACAGTAATTCTGCAGTAATTGCTAATGGGCCCTTTATGTAGATGCATATATTTATTTTTATATTTACACTTAGCATGTTGGGTAATAATTTCAGCATATGGCATTTTGGAATAGTTTTCTCTTACTTTTCCTAGAAAACAGAATTTGACATATTATGCAAATTGTCTACTTAGGAAATACTTTTCATGAAATGTTTAAACCTATTTTTGTGTGTGTTTGTGGAGGGGAGGGGTGATAAAACAACACATCAATCTGTCATCGATTGAATCTGCCAAGAGAGTGGTAAAGGTTAATGTGAATGGACGTACATTACAGAAACAGCATTCTAAACTGAAAGTTTTACCTCCTCTTTCAAAAGATCACATTGCAAAGAGGATTTCCTCATGTCTTGACAATCACTTCTGAAGGCGGATCTGAACACCTACAAGGAAGTCGCTCTGCTATATATATATATATATATATATATATATATATATATATATATATATATATATATATATATAACAGTTTTATATATATATATATATAACAGTTTTATATATATAACAGTTGTTCTTATTTTCCATAAAAACATGTGGATACTCAATGGAATCGCCTCGGCGAGGCGCTGCCAATGTGTTCCCATGATATGTTTTAGGAGAAATAGGAAAAAATACGGTACTTTTTCAGTTAACATAGATGCCTTATTTTGAGCTATGGTATGAACTGTATACTTCTCTCCCTACAATTCACATAGGTGAAAGACTACGCCTTTAAGGGAATTACTGGCAAGAGAGTATTTGCCTTCTTTCTCAAAGTGGGCTACTCTTAGAAGACTATTTGTACACATGGGGTTTGCTTCTTTTTGAAGCAAATTCTTCCCTTAAATAGCCATTCGCCTCAGGTGTTGTCGTGAAAGTAGGGTACAGTTTATACTTGGGTGGAATTATTTTCCTACATGAATGCGTTATACTGGAAATTCTTCGTTAACTTTAATTTAGAATTTAATAGTCTATTTTTTTATTTCATTAGAAATTATTTTACATAGAAGTGATGTATGTAATTGGAAAATAAAAGGTCACACCAGTACACACCATGCCATGTATTAAAAGGTAGCTGGTCTTAGTTTAGCCCAAAAGGTCATGCCTTGACATATATTGCTTTGATTTTGACTTGGAGTTTTATGACCCAGTCAACATTGTTAAGGTCATGCTGAGCCAGTCCGTTAGCCACTCACACTTTATTCCTGGACAGGTTTAATCCTCTACATGGTTAACCAGTACTTTGTGCACATTCTTTCGCCAGTAACTGACAACTGTCCTAGAATTAGTGGAAAGGGCTGAATGGCTGTAGAAAATATTTCATGATGCATCTCAACAAGTTATGCGGCTGAGCTAGGATTCGAACTTTTAACCCTTGGACCTGCAGTTGTACAGACTGTGCTTTGGAGCCTGTATTCCAAAACAGCTTAAGTCTAAGTTGAAAACATCAGGCCATACCATGTAATGTATTGCAAAATAACTTAAGCCTTTGCTGAAACCATATGGTCATACCCTATCATGTATTGCAGGATTGCCCAAGTGTAAGTTAAGACACTAAGGACGAGTGTTTGCGGAGACCATAAGGTCACCTTCGGTAAGACCGTATGGTAAAATTCTCACCGGAAAGTTAGTCATTCCAATGTGTAAATCTTTGAGATCTTGTCCTGCTGAATAAATTAAGATGCCACGCCCATTTATAATTTTACAGCCAATCAGATAATTTGATCCAGATCACTGATATAAATTCACATACTGAATGGCAAACAGTATAGATCCAGATCAGTTGGCTTCTTCAGAAGCCAACTGATCTATACTGTTTGATAAGACAGGATATATCCGGGTTCAGCAGGGCAAGGGTTAAGGGGACTGAATATGTTTGGTAGATTTTCTGTCAGTGTTTACAAAGGAGAGAATGTTTGTAATTTTCTGTTGCTTTCCTGTACACGAAGGCCCTTCTGAGAAGGGTACTCTAAAAGGCAATACTGTGCTCCCAATGGGTGTATATTCTCTCATCTATAGAGCAGAACCCTTTTCAGAAGGTCACAAAATGAGTTTGCTCGAGTTGCCTCCCCTGAAAGTGTATCCATTCCCCGAATATTGTTCAAAACTAACGATGTTGTTAAGTTAACGTATCGTTAAAACTCATTAAATATGACGTATGCGCTAATATTTTTGCTGAAAAATGTGAGTAGCTTTTGCATTTGCAAAAGCTACTCACATTTTTCAGCAAAATTACCTGTGAATTAGATATGGTACTTAATAGAACGATCAATATTTTGACCACTAACGAGATCGTTAAACAAACTATGGTACAAACGATGCTTTGAACCGGGCCCAGATAAGGAATGCCCAGATTATCCAGTACGTACACAAACACCTGCCAGGGACTTTGATGTATTTTGATATGTTTTGTAGTATCAAATGATTATGTTCGCAGTTAAATTTGAATAGACCTGTACAACTGTGAATGCTGGAAAATTGCTGCCTGCATATGCATCTGAGGCCAACGTTTAGTAGAGAATGCCTGACAGACAGACGGACCTATACACAGACAGATGGCTATGCCAAAATCTATATCTCCCAACCCACTTGGGAGAAATATAAGGAGTAGCTTTGTTAGCTTACCTGTGCCTTTAGGCTCATAGGTGAGCTTATAGTATAGGTAGGCTCCATTGTCTGTCGTCCACACTCTTCCACGCTAGAAATCACTGGGACAATCAAAGCCCAATTTCAAATGAAGCCTCCATGGTCCGAGGAAATGAATGTTTGTTCGCCGCATCTGGGTAATGTGACCAAGATAGCTGCCATTCCCATATACAGTGCATACCCTTATAAACCTCCCTCTCCGGAACGACAGGGCCAATGGCGGTGGGGCTTGGGGTGCAGCATTGGGGACATGTGCCCAATAAAGTTTGAAAACATTATAATCTTGGGTTGACCTGAACCTTTCTTATGCTAAGTTCATTTTTTTATATAGACTCCTATTGGCAAAACTTTAAAAAAAATCTCGTCTAAAGACTCAGGGTCAGGTCTTTCATATTTGGTATGTAGCTTTATCTTGTCTATCAAGATTGTTCAAATTTATAGCCCCGAGGTCAAAAATGGTCCTGCTCCAAGGGGCACTTGTTTTACAGACTCATACAGGGGAAACATCAAAAAATCTTCTTCAATGAAACCGTTGATATTTTGTATATAACTTCATGGGGTCAAAACTGGCCCTACCCTGGGGCTAACTTATATTAAATAGACTCCTTTAGGAATAACTTTTAAAAATATTCTTGTCTGAAACTAGATGTTACAGGCATTTGATATTTGGTGTATAGCTTTTTCTAATGAACTTCTACCAAGACTGTTCAAATTAAATTAAAACCTCAGGGTCAAAACATGGCTCCGCCCTATGGGGCGCCGTTTTACTATTTAATCCATATTTATAGATATCCATAATTCGATTTATGGCTATCCATAATTCGAATTAGTGATATCCCTAAAACAGCCGAATAATGGATATCCATAATTCGAAATACAGATATCCATCTCGAATTAATGATATCCATAATTCGATTTATGCATATCATTAATTCAGATCGATTTATTGATATTCATTATTCCGCTGATTTAGGGATATCACTTATTCGAATTATGGATACCATTAATTCGAATTAGTGATATCCATAAATCGGACTGAATTAATGATGTCCGTAATTCACCGCAAAAGCTTTTGGTTTAATGATTTATCCCTGTCACGTGACTGAGTTTAAGATGGGATAATCGCAAAAAATATTCTGGCGCGAGAGAAGAAAATACGATTATTTGCTATTTACAAACAAGGTGAAAAAAAAAGAAGATAAAACGTGTATCTTAAATGGTGATAAGTAAATTTAATGGCATCTTCCATATGTTTGCAGTGTGCACGACAAATTCATGATGTTGTGTCGTAGTGGCCCGCCAGTTATCCTGGACTCATATCATGGGTTTTGACGCACTTAAGCATTATTAGACGTTTCATTTATTTTAATGGTTACGCCCAGGAAATGGCTAGTTTCACGAATAGTAGTTTACTGCCCTGTCAATTCTTATTTTAGCAACCTGTGAAATATAAATTTCATTTTGTAAGTTTTTTTTATATTTATAATATTTCGTCTTTACAACTATGTATGGAATATTTGCAAAATCGCTTTGAATCTTTAAGAGCACTACCAAATCGGACCCCTAAAGCACCAAATTTGACATTTTTTCTCATTTTTTGGTGTAAAAGGCAGCCGAAAAATATGTTTCCAACAGTTAAGGGTCCTTGACCCTGATTCTGGTATACACAATACATCAACCCATTGTATGTGTGTATACCAATTTTCAGCTTTGTAATCCTTTGTCCTTGAGAAAAGTATGACGAAAATTTTTCATTCATGGAACATTGTAAAACCTATCAAGGGAAATAAGTTTGTTATAGGCCCTTGGCCCTGGTATACAGGATACATCAGCCCGCTATGCATGCGTGTACCAAGTTTAAAAATTAACAGCTTACATAGTTCCTGAGAAAGCTATAACCAAAATTTTTCATTGGTGATAAATTGTAAAATCTATCGATTTTTCATTTAAGGCAAATTTTTTAAAACCTATTACAAGATTTAACTTCAAAAGTTATGGGCCATTGGTCTTGATTCTAGTATACACAATACATTAACCCACTGTCCATGTTTGCAACAGGTTTCAACTATGTTACCCTTTCAGTTCTTGAGAAAAGTGTGACCAATTTACGAGTGACCAATCTCGTATTTCATTAATGGCAAACTGTAAAACCTATCAAGGGATGTAACTCCAATAGTTATCGGCCCTTGGCCATGAGTCTTGTAAATATGATACATCAGGCCATTGTTCATGTGTTTACCAAGTTCCAACTTTACAGCTTTCATTAGTTCCTGAGAAATCTGTAACGAAAAATTTCATGAATGGTAAATTGTAAAACCTATCAAGAAATGTTTCTCCAAGAGTTATGGACCCTTGCTTCTGATTCCGGTGTAACAGTTTATCTTGCCCCCCCCCCCTCCCCAACCCCCCCTTAGCAGCTTGCCCCCGGGGGCAAGATAATCAAGGGTATCTTGCTCCCCCACCTCCGCCCATGCCCTGGGCAGATTGCCCCCAAACTAAAAAAACCTAGCGAACTCAGTTCTAAATGATATTTATTATTTTTTACTACAAATATATATTCTCAGTTATTTGAATAGAAGTAATGTATGCTTTTTCTAAATATTTTCTTACGCCATGAGGTTGGGGCCAAGATAATGTGGCCTTAGCATTTTCCTCCCAAACTCCAAAATCCTTACACACAGTTTAGAAAGATTTTTTGTTTTCCTTTTTAGTAGAATTATTTATTATTTTTATTAGCAGGTTATGAGATAATCAAATATTCCCTTGCTATTTCCTGTCATTCTTCAGACAGGATGGGGTCGGGGGGGGGGGGGGGGGGGCGGGTAAGATACCCTGGCCTGGCCAACTTGCCCCCCGGAATCAGAAGCAAGGGTCCATAACTCTTGGAGTAACATTTCTTGATAGGTTTTACAGCTTAAAAATTCATGAAATTTGCTGAATATATATATCAGCTTTTTGATGACACCAACGACTGAACTGTCTGAATTTACCTAAATAATCCCTCTGGGTCCCTGACCGCCAAGAGGCTGAGAGTAGTTTGCTAACTTTCTGTGAAAAGCCTTTTGCTGCAACTGCTGGTTGATAACAGCCATGCATTCAGACTGAAAACCTTGGGATTTGGATGGTATATTATTGTCCTCGGTTGACTCAGCAGATCTGTTACTGCTGGAAGACGAATGGGATTGGCAATGCAAAGTTGTAAGAACTCTGGATATCAATGCCGTCTCGGCCACTGTGGCGCTATGAGAATGAGCTGACACTGTCCCCTCTTCATATGCTCCAAGACTTTGGGAACCAGACAAATTGGCGGGAAAGCGTAAGCAAACATCCATGTCACGGAAAAAGCATCTACAGCATACGCTTGGGGATGGTGGTCCCAGGTGCAGAAGATGTCCATCTTCTTGTTCTGATATGATGCAAATAGATCTATTAACGGTTTCCCCCATATTTGAAAAATCCGTCTCAGGACCTTATCGTTCAAAGTCCATTCCGTTGGTCTGATCTTTATTCTGCTTAATTGGTCTGGTAAAATATTGGCCACCCCTGCAATATGAGCTGCTCTCACGTTCATATTGTTCTTTATTGCCAATTGCCACAGTTCCCATGCCTTGTAGCACAACTGAGAGGATTTTGTGCCCCCTTGTTTGTTGATAAATTGGGCCACCGTAGTATTGTCCGATCGTATCAAAACTGATTGATTTCTCAATTGTGGGAGAAAGTTTTGTATGGTAAAAATAACTGCTTGCAATTCCAGACAATTTATATTCAACTTTCCCATTTTCTTGGACCATGTTCCCTGAATAATCTGGGAGCCTAAATTCCCTCCCCAGGCCTGAGTGGAAGCATCTGTGCAAACTGTGTGAGAAATCTGATCCTGCACTAAAAATCTGCCCTTCATAACGTTTGCTTCCTGTAACCACCAGTTCAGATGTTCCACTAAGTGTGGGGATTTCGGAATTAAGGCTCCAAATCTCCTGAAACATGTTTCCATCAAAACAGAAGATGAAGCTGAGCGATCTCTATGCAGGAAGCCATTAGACCCAGCACTTGTAGATACGTATTCCCTGGCTGACCCTGTTTGCTGGTAATGACTTTACTGCGATTTTCAACTTTGTCACTGTCTGGTTGGCAGAACTATTCCTTTGTCCAGTAAAAAATTTCCCCCAATATATGTTAAATCTTGACTTAGCTGTAGAGCTGACTTTTCGACATTTACTAAAAAACAATTGAGATAGGAGATTGAGAATTACTTGCCTGTCTCTTACTAATAGCTTCCGAACTGCATTCAGTGCTAACCAGTCGTCTAGATACACTGCTAACCTTATGCTCTGCATTCTCAAATGTGCTGCCACAACTGATACAACCTTGGTGAGGTCTTTGGGCCAAATGCCAATGCTCGGTATTGAAAAGCTTTCCCTTGAATGCAGAACACGAAGATACTTGCGATGAGCTAGGTGAATTAATATATGAAAATAAGCGTCTGAGATCGACTGATATTCCCCAATCTCCTTTCTTTACAAAGTTGAGCACTTTGCTCAGAGTGTCTATTTTGAAATGTTTTGTCTCGAGATATTGATTCAGGGGTCTCAAATTTAACACCGGCCTTAACTCCCCTGATTTTTTGGGGACCAAGAAAAAGGTACTGTAAAAACCTTCCTGACGTTTTGCAAAAGGGACAGGCTCTATGGCTGCCTTTTCCAATAACTTTCCTACATCTGAATTTAAAATACTTAGATATGTTGCATTCACAGAGGTTTGTCTGATACCTGTATAAGGAGGAAGAGTTTGAAACTCCAATTTGTAACCTTTCTCTACTGTTGTAAATACCCATTTGTCTTTTGTGATTTATTCCCACTGATCGATGAAAAATTTGAGATGATCCCTAACTGGTATCTCTGGATAACAAACTTTGAGACGGCTGCAGTCACTTGCTTTTTGGTTTACCCCAGAGTAAGTTTTCTTTTGCTGATTATTTGATCTCTATCCATAGGAACTTGACGGCCTGTACACTTATTATCATAACGCAGAGGAGTACTGTACTCTGTTCTACATGTATTCTGACCATAATTTCTATTATTTCTCTCATTATCAAATCTCATATGTTTAGAGTCCCATGAGCCCGACTGAGAAGATGATTTCCTTTTAAAACAAGGACTTTCCTTTTTCCCAGAAATTTCTGGCACAAGATCTTTGAATTCCTCATTTTTCTCTTTTCTGTCCTTCAGCTTAATTTCAAATCCCTTGCCCAACACTCCATCTCCTGTGAGAGGCAATGTCTGCATGTTTAGCTACATCCTTGACAGAATCGAGACCCATATCCACCACGGTTGCTTTACGGCATATAAAATGATCATAAGCCCCAGTCCTGCCTAACTGATCAAGAATTTTAGCTGACATAGCAAAACGTCCCTAACAGTCTGTGTTGCACTAGCCAGATTAGGACTGTCAAATTTCAACTCCTGTAGAAGCAAGGCCAAAGCTTGTTGTATATATAATGATATGACGATACCCAGACGTGCAGCTGTCTGGCCCTGAAAAGCTAGTCTTTCAATCTCTTTCCACTGCTGTGTGACAAACTTCTTGACCTTTTGAAGGTAGCTTTATCTGAATGCCTTTTAATGAGAAAAGTCTCAACAATATCATCCAAGCTGGGCACTTTCAACATCTCCTGCTTTTTCATGCACTGGAAAAGACCCTTTATAAGCTTCTCTATAAGCCGTCAGCTTAAATGGCACGGAAACTCTCCATGACTCATTCAAAATGTCAATTTGCGTCTTGTCTAATAAAATGCCAGCCCCTGCATCCGATTTCTTTATGCAGGCATCCTCTCCAAACATATCTAACAATACCTGACATGTCTCTTCAGACAAATTTTCCTCTAGATTATATTTCTTGAAACGTTCTGACGTTCTCTCTTCACAAATCTGCACTTCAGATGCCTGTGATGGAGAAATTAAACTCATATCTCTACATTCCCCTTGGCCTGGCTGTAAGGATAAGACATCACCTTCATTGTCACTGTTGGCCGAAAAACGAGTTCTAGAACCCAAAAGTTCTTCAGTCAAAGAATTTTCCAAAGGAATAATATTTCTCTGACCACTGCTCGTACCAAAAGTATAGACTCCGGTCATTGTCGGCTTCTCGCACACACCCAAAGTGCTGCATTTTGAAGCAGAAACAGACGTCCCACTCTGTCTTTGAAACTCAGCGAACATGTTCAACATCTCCTCCTCGAAGCTTGAAAATCGGGTCTCGATACTTGCCTGCATTCTCTCCTCCAAATTATCTTCTAACTCTGCTTTCTTACGCGTCGAAGACAATATTTGGCTTTGCTTTTTCTTTGACTTGGGAGCCGCCATGACAGCAGACTCATCCGGTCTCAGAGGGGTATCTCTAAACTCTGCGCTCCGACTAATTTTCTCACCTTCTCCAGATGAGAAATGCAGCGATGCCTCAGTCATTCTGACTTACCAAACACGAAAAATAAAATAGAGAAATAAATTTACAAACTTGAAAACAAATCGGAATATCCACTGAACAAAAAACATGTGGGCTTTTTGTTGCTGGAGAAGAAACTAAGGTGATTTCAAATGAGGTGGAATGGTCACGTGACTTTGTTTGGTCATGGGTAATGACCGAATTGCAATTTTGAGCGAGTTGTGGGCTAGTCAAGGGAGATAAATTCTACATGTATATTTACATATACAGGTAAGTATACGGAAAGAAGTGAAGTTAATCCTATTTTTTTTTTTTTTTTTTTTGACATGAAGTCCTGTAGAGAGATTTCTGGATTCTGACTTCCAGAGCACAGAACAATCTTTATATGATCCTAAACTGATCAGTTTTGTAAATAAACAAATAAATCTACTTTATTAAAAATTATGACGATTACTCACAATGTTATATACAATTTATTACTAGCAGAAAACAAATTTTCACAGTAAATCACATGTATATTTACAGTCAGACTGTGTCTTCAATATTCCCATGATAAAATTTTGTACCATCAACTAATAGTTAATAATTCAAAAGTCTATTGGGACAATAGTTATTATATAAACAAGAGAACTTGTCAAGGAGTCTTTGGTACTTCCAGGATTTTTTCATATAAAAGCATGTGTTGTACGTACTCATTAGAAATGACTCACTGAGGCACTTCTATACAGTACTCATAACCTGTTTTTATTGAATAAGAAAAACTGAGGAGTATTTGGTGATAATTCTTTTTTCTCCGTAAAGGCATATTGTGTGGGTACTTGTTAGAAACACCTCAATGAGGCACCACTAATCAGCACCTATAACATGTTTTGAAAGAGAAATAAAAAAAGGCATATTTGGTGATAATTCTGGGATATTTTTCTTACTTCTCCACATGTAGTCATTATAAGTGTTTTTATGCTGGAGAACTGGAGAAAATTATCTCAGAATTATCATCAAACTCCTTTTATAATAAATTCTAACAAAAAAAATATTATTCTGGTGGCAAAAAACACTTGACATTCTATTATTCTAAAAAAATGTTATATCTCAATAGAATCTTGCTGTTCTACTACGGTGGAAAAAACAAAATACTTTCATGGACAATAAAATGAACACTGCTATTCAACAATTTCACAACATATTTTTATGGAGAAATAAGAAAATTATTACTCAGATAACCCCTCTTATCTATGGCTAAGTAGAATAATAAGAAAACTCCACATTTAGAACTGGCAAAAGCCGGTTGTAATAGCAGAGTGGTCTTTTTTTAGAGTGTTTATAATAGCAGAATTTTACTGTACTTGGTCCATTTCTAAGCTCTAAAATAGTTACCAAATTTTTTGAGGTGACTCCCTCTTTCCTCAGGGTATATGGAAAATTAATTCTATTACATATGCATGAAGTTTTGACATTACGATGTCATAAGTCATGGAGATACAGCAGGAAGTAAACATTGGAGACCATGTTGTTCATCATATAAAATGTTATAAAAAATTTTTCCCCTTACCCTGAGGAAGGAAATAATCACCAAAAATTTGGTAAATAGTGCTACGAATTGTACCAAGTCATAAATTTTGGGATACCATGATTTCTTACCACAAGTATCCTAAAATGAGAACAAGTCTCAGTAGACTCCTTACTCAGAGTATTTGATCTCTAGGATAATTTTTCAGATTTCTTCTGACATAAAAGAAAACATATGCTGTGGGTACTACTTAGAAGCACCTCAATGTCATCTCCTACAAAATTCCTTACCACTTTAAAGGTTGACCTGTACCACTCTTCCATTTCAGCAGACAACATACTGACGATATTTTTCCTATTTTTCCCAGGAAACAGGAACTGACAGTTAATGCAAATCATCTCCAATGAAGACAATTTGCATGAGATGTCAAATCATGTTCCCTGGAAAAAATAAGAAAAATATTTCAGATGCCATCCACTGGAACTGCACAGATCTGATACTATTTTCGTGTGCATAACAGGGAGCATCTCATTTCCTTGTAGAGTATATCCCAGATGTTTATTCCTTGTAGAGTTCATATGGAAACAAGAACAATTTTAATAGTTTTCTCCCATGAATGTCTAGATTCACCTAAATATGTATAAATGGTGCACTATATGTAAATGGTATGAATGATACTGTTTCCAAATGAGTTGGAATTTGTCTTTAAAACAATGGTATGACAATAAGTCTAATGCACTCGCGTATGTAATGCAACGTTTGATTGGATAATGTCAAAAATTTGCGACAATATAATCTGCAATATACTGTCAGAAATCGGACGTCATCAGTTAGCATCGCTTTTCCTTGGCTGGCACTTGGTTTTACACAGCTCACAGTGTTTGCTCAGCTGATTCAATAAACAAAAAAAAACAAGAGGCCTCTTAAGGGTTTAAAGTGAAAAAGTACATTAGAATGGGGATAACTGTAATGAAAATTTACATTTGGGTGGTACAGCTTCAGTTTTACGGTAGGAAATTTCATTTTACGCACCAGCGTCGCCGTAAAACAAAATTTCCGACCGTAAAACCTATGATATACCTCCCCAAATGTAAATTTTCAATACAGTTATCACCTAAATACGATTCCAAACACAATCCATTTCCATGAATCAAGGTGGCTTGGATGCCTTGTTAGCCCGTAGTACAGCACCTGGGCTTGGGTAAGGTCTCTGCTGAAACAAGGGTCCTGAAGCTGTTGTGTCCACACCTGTCTTGGCTTCTCCTTGTCTTTCCAGTCCACTTGACCAGCCACCTCTGTGAAAACAATATAAAAATTCTATAGGAAACTGACTGTACAAATATAAAATCCTGCTTTGGTTGCTAGGACTGGTAATGAAACTAAAGCTGTAAAGAAGCTATCAGCACCTAAACAATTGTAACTGGTACAGAAATCTACTTGGAATGAAGACCGCATACAGCACAAAATTCAGGAATATTATCAACTTAAACCAAAAGTCATAAGTCTGTGACCTTGACCTGAAGCCTCTTTTCAATTTTGGACCACAGAAGATTTAAAAGATTTAGTCCCTTTATTAAGAAACTGACCATATATTTGTTATTTGTCCATTTTCATGTAATTTAATATATGAAGCATTAAAAATTGTTAAGAAATTTTCCCAAGTCTGTGACCATGACATTGTGACCATTAATATATTAAGGACAGTCCATGTAAAAACAGTATGAAAGGCTGTCAAAACTGATAGTAAAAGACTAAATATCCTCTCAGTAGATTCAAATCTGGGCCCAGTTGTTCAAAGCTAACGACGTCGTTAGTTAACGATTCGTTAAAATTTACATCGAGTGATACGCAAATATGCTGAAATTTTTTGCTGAAAAAATGTGAGTAGCTTTTAAAGCTACTCACATTTTTTCAGCAAAAAATATCAGAATATCGTGTTTTGAATCCGCTAAAACAGTTAACGAAATGACCCTTAACGAGCTCGTTAAGCTAACGACGCTTTGAACAACCGGGCCCTGGATAATAAGCAAATCAACACACATTTTTCATTTTAATATATACAGACACTTATATAACAGATGAGAATTAAATCAATTCTTGAATAAAACTTACTGGTCAAAAAAATTATATAGTTTGTTTGTGTTGAGGTTTTACGACCCATTAACAGAGCATGGTCAGTTTATCTAAACACACTTTTCCTGGACAGGTTTAGTCCTCTAAGCAGTTAAACAGTACTTGTGCACATTCTTTTGCCAGAAACTGATAACTGCCCTTGAATCAGCGGAAGGGAGAGATTGACCATAGAAAATATTTCATGATCAATCTCCATGAAAGCATGTTGCTGTGCCGGTGGGGATCATACGCTCAACCTCCTGATCACTAGTGGGACGCGCATCCAACTGAGCCACCGAGGCTAGCAAAAAAATAATAGTCAATGAGATGTCAATTTATTACTGACTGAAAAATGCTGCCCTTATCTGACAATGTGCCAATCTTCAACTTACAAATATTGTACATATTTCAAGAAAATTAACCAAATATTTCTATAGCTCTTTACTTATTCTATAATCCCTGAGAGAGCCCATTAGTTATGACAGGCAAAATGGCTGCCAAGTAGCATATCTTTAGCCAAACATGATCTAAATCTATCAATTTGAAAGTAATTTCAAGGTGACAATTAAAATATTGAATTTTTTTTAACCAGAAGTATTTCACGACTGTCCTCAACATCTCTGGGTGGGATAGAAGTATGGCTGACTAAAAGGGCAGTCTTGTATAGAGTTTCGGGGATTAAAATTTACTCGACATTTCAAAATATGAGCATTCAGCAGAAAATGAGAATATAGTATTTAATGCCTGCATGCTATATAATGGAAAAGAGGTTATGCTATATGATGGAAGAGAGGATGGGAGTGTACAAATATGAGCTATGAGAGTTAAATAGTACTGACTATAAACCTGCCTTTCCAAGTTAATAAACTTGAACTCAAGACATGCAACCAGCACATAAACGCAATCTGATCAGGGTCCATTCAATTCATTGACAGTCATGTGCACCAGGGATCACAAACCTAATTAATAATGCAATTCAGCCTGACTCAAATTCTGATTTTTCATAAAAATATTTCCATACACTGATATTCTACAAATTTAACATTTTCCACAATGATAAGCATTTTGTTTACTGATATACAGAAATCTCTTCAGTATCCACAAAATAAGTTTTCATGGATAACTTAGAAAACCAGCAATATCTTGGTCAAGCAAAGTATCTATGTGTAATTTAGTGATATGCCAATATACACATTGCTTACCTTGGCACATCAGAATAAGAAGATGGATCCATAGGGTCAAGTTCATCTCTCCGGTTTCTGCTGCCACCTCCTCGACCTCTTCCTCTATCTCTGCTAGAGTCATAGTTACCACGACCTCGAGGGTTCCGTCTGTCATAGTCATCTTCATCCTCTGAAGATGATGACGATGATGAACTATCACTCTGGAAAGAAATGAATAAATTTAAATATTTTCCTCTTACCAAATCAATTCAACCTTTACCACTCTTTGAATTTATGTTGGAGTTTTACAGCCCAGCTAACACTATCAAGGTCATATCAAGCTGGTCAGTTTACCTAACCAGACTTTTCCAGGGCAGGCTTAGTCCTCTAAGTGGTTAATCAGTACTTGTGCACATTCTTTCGCCCGACACTGACACTGCCCTTCTTGAATCAGCCGAATGGACAGGGAATGAACATAGAAAATATTTCATGATCAACCCTGATGAAAGAACGTTGCCGGACCCATGGGCGGGGATCAAATCCGCAATCTCCTGCTCACTGGTCAAATTTGCATATGACTGAGCCACTGAGGCCAGCCCTTAAGCACTCACTGGGCTAATTCAGCAGATGACGTATATAGAGGATCTTACATGAGTGATCATTTAATATGAAATTTATGAAACGAGTTTGGGTAATTTTGGTATTTTGCGAGCTTTAGCTCGCAAAATACCGAAATTACCCAACGAGTTTCATAAATTTCATATTAAATGACCACGAATGTAAGATTCTGTTTATCACATGGCCCTTTCGATGACAAAATATGCAAAAAATATATATTTTTAAAGATAACGGCTTTCCATAGCTAAGCGGAACAACTCACTACCAAGGATTAAGTAGTACTACGCAACAAATATAGTTCGCATATTATTTGATTACCCTGAAAATAACTAGAAACAAGATAAATATGCCATTTATTACTTCGTTAAACTGAAGGAAATAATGATAATTTTTATTTGAGCTAATAAAAATTTCATTTGAATAAATCTATTCAAAACTAAACATTCCATTGAACAACGTCATTCAGCGAGTCAGTACGTCACTGAGAATCAGTAGGGAAATCCCCCACAATCAGCTGTCATACATGTATTTAAAGGTCATTGACCTTGATCAATACAGTTTTATGCGGTGTTTGACGCACTCAAGTAAACGACAGATTTCAAGACTATTAACTGTAGTTTGTATGACACATTTATTGACTGTCTGAGTCATGTCATCCTCCAAAGCTTTTTTTGAGAAGTGGATTTTTTTTTTTCATTGACGGCTTCACGATATCGATGTTGACAGTGCCTACAAATATGTTGCCGGAAAACATCGAATTTTAACCACCATGAATATTTCTGGTAGCCGTGTTATTCACAGTGTGATTGTTTTGTGTCTTCCCTCTCCGTCGGTCTGACATTTATCGTTCTTCTCTAAATCATCTTAAAAATTGAAGGCAGGATCTGTTCCAAATGTGAAAGTTGTATCGACGAATGCGGACACCATCTTGGTTGCTATCAATAAGCGGTGTAATACGAATATTAATGAGGGTAATTAGGCTAACCAATGGGAAGCCTTGCAGGTGTTATAACACGTGTGGTTATATGATTTTTATGACATGGGTTATTTCACTGAATAACTTGACGGTCATGTGATAATGATGTTTCTTTTCCCAGAAAACAGAATTAGATGTTTCATGCAAACTGTCTCCTTACTGTTAGGAGACAATTTGCATGAAATGCCAATGACTATTTTCTGGGAAAAAATAAATGTTTGCTAACTTTAACTTAGCGTGCAAAAGCATTAAGTATCAGAATATTATTGCTAGGCTCAACAGTGCAGACAGTAGCACATCTGATTACAGATCTAGGAGTGGCAAGTTTGAATCCCATCTTGGCCACATAAATTTTGTGGAGACTGATCATGAAAATAATTTCTTTAGTCATTCTCTCCCTTATGCTGATTCAAGAAAGGCAGCTGTCAGTCTCTGGCGAAAGTATGTGCGCAAGCACTAGTTAACTGCTTAGAGGACTAAGCCTGACCAAGTGTGCATAGGTTAACTGACCAGCTTAAACTGACCCCAAGAAAAGTATGTATAGGTTATTTTGTGTTGAGGTTTTATGGCCCAGTCAACCCAATGGGGTCATGTCAAGCGCGGTCAGTTTACCTAACCACACGTTTACTGGGCAGGCTTAGTCCTCTAAGTGGTTAACCAGTATTGTGCACATTCTTTCGCCAATGTATAGGTTAACTGACCAGCTTAAAATGACCTTAACAATGTTGACTGGGTCATAAAACTCCAACCAACTCGAATCCGACCATTATCACCCAACATGTGAACACTAACAAAAGATGTGTTCCAGTTCACTGAATGATCCTTCTGTTTATACAAAGTCATCCACCTAGAATTGATCTGTTTACATTCCCATTCTCAACATAATCCAGACTAGCACAACCGTGAGATCATCCATACATGAAGTTGCACATTCAATCCTCAGCAAAGTCATACTAAGAACTTAAGATAGAAATGTTTTTATGCTTGACCACTCTCTGGTTTAATTCAGCAGACAATATGATAATATTTTACTTATTCTTCTTATAAAACAGGATTCAACATTTCCTGCAAATTATCTCCACAGTTGCAGAAGTTGAGTTCAAGTTAAAGGTTTACAGCCCAGTCAAAACTATTATTATTAAGGTCATGTCTACCTCTAGCTTTTCAGTTTACCTAACCACACTTTCACTGGACAGGCTTAGTCCTCTAAGTGGTTAATCAGTACTTGTGCAAATTCTTTCGCCAGAAATTGACTACTGCCTTTCTTGAATCAGCAGAAGGGGAAAATGACAGTAGAAAATATTTCATGATCAAAGAATGTTGCCGGCCTAGTAGGGATTGAACCCGTAACCTCCTGATCACCAGTCGGATGCCCATCTGACTGAGCCACCAAAGTAAGTTTCTGTTGCAGAAACTTGCAGCAACAGAATCTTGCAACCAATGGATCTACAGTCAGAAGCACTACAGACTGCAATACTGAGCCTGGCAAATCCTGGTTTTCTAGATAATTCCCGAAAACTTTATAATCTCTTACCAGATCACTGGCATCAGCATTAGCATCCATGTCCTCTTCTTCCTCACTCTCAGACTCTATCATTGCTTCTTCTTTGCTTCTCAATACAGCTGGAAAGATAAGTACTACATGTATGAAGGAAGAGCATTCATTTGCGATGCTTACAAGATTGACAGTAAACACATATATCAAATGTCAACATGCTGGGTAACAATTTTAGCAGACTACAAAGATAAGGAAACAATTTGCATGAAATCTCAAATCTTATTTTCTGGGCATTACGAAAACACGCCTATTCAAATATACTGAAAATTTTACCACCAAAAATGAAAATTTTCAGATAAAAATTCTTATATTTTTTCATATTTCTGCTCAAATCATAGATTGTGGGTACTCATTAGAACTGCCTCAGTGAGGCAGTTCTAACGAGTATCCACAATCCATGTGTTTGGGCAGAAATAAGAAAATCAATGTATACCCCTGTAAACCCCAGTTTTACTATGTAAAAGTTGGGTTTAAGGGGGGCAACACATATAGGCAAATAAGACAAATACAGTGGACCCTCAACGACAGCATTTGTTCCAGATGATGATGCCATTAAAATGAATATGCTGTTGTACAGAATAGGTAATGAGCAGACTGATACATAAGAAAGGTCTTGTTTTGTTGTTATTTCCTCTTTGAATGTATGTTTTGGATATTTGTTAGAATTGCCTCGCTGAGGTGATTCTCATAAATATCCAAAACATATGTTTCTTTCAAGTATGAAATACAATATTTTTGCATAATTTGTGACTAATTGTTACCTCTTAAGTCAAGGTTTCATGACAGTCAAATTGTCATTTTAACATATTTTGTTGTTGTATCGAGTATCGGTATAAAGAGGGTTGTTTGTATGATCAATCTGTCATCTGCTGAATTTGATACCGTGCTAAGTGTTAAGGTAAATATTTAAAAGATTACAAACTTCAGGGGAATTGCTACACTTTCAGGACGACAACTGTCAAAATTCTTTTGCCTCCCTTCTGAAAAGATTCTGCCCCTAAAGAAAAGAATTTGCTCCTGTTATGAGCAAATTCTTCTTTTACAGCAGACCACTTTAAATAAATACTAGAGCAAATGCCCAGAGGGCCACAAATACCCAAGGCCTGCATCATTTCTTAATCACAAGAAATTACTTTATGTCTATGACAATGATATAAGGTTAAGTCAACTGACCATGAAATATAGGTCACTGACTCACATAACGTTTATAAGGCTAATCTTTGAGTAACGTTGATCCATTATCCTAGGTACAAAATTTCTCAATCAAATAGTCTTCAAGATAAGAAACAAAATTGCTGGACCATAAAATATAGGTCTCTGACCTACATATACTAGATACATGTAGGTCAATCAATGGGTCACACTGATCCAGTATACCAACTATGATGTTAATCCATCAAATAATCTAGAAGAATTTTTAGCAAAATCACTAGACCATGAAATATAGATCATGTGGGCATATTTACTTTGAGGTCAAAGTTTTGGTTGGGTCACACTGTCTCATTACCTGAAAGTATGACATGCATGCATTGAATAGTGTTGAAGATATAAGACAAAATCACTGGGTCACAAAGATCGTTTATTTTGAGGTCAAATATCATATCATACTGACCCATAACCCAAAAGTATGATGATCATTCATCAAAGTGTCAAGATGTGACCTAAAACCACTGGACCATGAAATATAGGTCAAAGTGACCTACATCTACTCTGAGATCAAACGTCAGGTCATACTGATTCAGAATCCCAAATAAGATTTTTCATACATCATATAACTTTCCAAGATATAAGGCCAAATCAGAATGCCATGAAATATAGTTCACAGTGACTTACATTTATTTTGAGGTCAAACTGTGTGTCATACAGATTCATAATCATAAAGTGTGATGTACATACATGAAACAGGCATTAAGGTACAAGACATAATCACTGAATTGAGAAATATAGGTCATGCAGACCTTCTATTCATGACCCACAAGTCCATGTCACAAGGTTCAGCCATATCTGACCAACTAACTGCATAAGTAGTTTTCAAGTTAAAGTCAAAATGGATTCTTAAACAAAACTCTTCAGCTTGCTAAAATTGCCTGAAGTTCTAAGTCTGTGACCTTGACCTTGAGGGTCACAGGCAGGGGGTGGGGGGGATAACAGTGAATAAAACTTTAGACCAACATCTATCATCATAGCAAATTTTTACCAAATCCATTGTATGTTTTGGAAATAAAGCTTTAACACAAAACTTTGACATAGGTGTATAGGTGTTAACTAAAGGACGGACATACGAACTTACACACATACATACGAACAGACAAAAATATGTACCCTTCGGCATACTTAGTATGCCAAGGTATAAATATGGGGACAATTTAGAAACAATATGGATGAACACGGTAATCTCTTAAAAATTCTTTAAAAAGCCAGTACAAGAGTTAAAACTTTAGGCAAGGTTTGGAAATCTGAAACATACATTTTCTTATTTTAGTATTGGACAAATTGTGATAGAGTTCTGGCGTCTGAATATTTAGGTTAGTAAAAATACCATTTACAAGTACTTACACATTAGTTTTTCAGCAGAAATTGTGATCTCAACATTGGGATGTAGTGGTGACAACCATGACACTTGGTCTGTGACAGTATTCCAGTAGTAATATCTATCCCTGAAAAATACAGTAAAACTTAAATGACTCAAACACCAATGGCTTGTTTTAAGGCTGGCTAATCAGAGCTGAAAAGACAATCGATTATCAGTCCTGCCTGTGTGATTGATAATCGATTAGTAATTGCTGAAGATTTTATCATCAATTTTACCTATTTGAGCATGACCCTATCATATGTTTGTTTGTTTGTGTTGAGGTTTTACAGCCCAGTCAACCCAATGGGGTCATGTCGAGAGCGGTCATATACTTTACTGTATGTACATTTATATTTTGTCAGACAGGCCTAAGCAAACAGTGTAGACCCAGATGAGACGCCGCAAATGCGGCATCTCATCAGGGTCTACACTGTTTGCCACTCACCCAGCTATTTCAGACACCATAGTGGGTAGTAAATGTGACTTGTTCAAATTATAGATAAAGCATGGTAAGGAGTTGTGATGTCTGAATGCTAAGGGTAAATATGTTAAAGTAACAAACACAGAAATTAAATGATAGATTATTAGCAAATCTGTAATGATAGTCATTTTTATGGAATTTATCGACCAATTAATCAAATATCCGATTAATCATGCCAGCATTAGCTTGTTTACCATGGCTGATATTTGAACTTGTTTTTCAGTCCCTACAAATTCTTCCAATAGCTCAAGAAAACAAATTTTAGGAATATTTTAGGGAAATGTTTTTATTTTATTTTATCATGAAAATATATGTTGTTACACCTTTTTATTGGATATCCATAAGATTTTGCAGGTTTTGTTGCAGAGTATGTGCTTTTTGACTTTTGATCCAACCATTTTAACAGAGTTACAGCCCTTTCTGATTTAAAAAATTTTGTTTTGAAAATCTTGATACCACCATTCCTCCAACATCTTTTACTGCATTCTTTTGGAATTTGCTTTGCTATGATACGAAGTTGTGCATGTGGTTTGGGGGTTTTGAACTGTTTCTTTTTTTTTTTTTTTTTTTTTTTACTTAGTTTCAGCTTTTTTGGACTAAGAATTTCCATAAAAGGGTACACCACAACCTCTTTATAATACTACAATGTATTGTTGGGGTCCATAGCATAAATCGTGTAAGTTAAACAACCATGTTATATCCAAACAAAAATGTATAGATTATATTGAAAAATGACCATTTACGGTCATTTTTCAATATAATCTATACATTTTTGGGATCCATATTTGAACTATGTCATATCCAAAACCGTGTTATAATGAACCGTTATAAAGAGGTTGTAGTGTATTTGCAAAGATTTTGAATGGAACTATGGCTACATCTTCTATAGAATTATTTAGCAATTTTGCAGGTTCCCTTGTTATTATGTCAACATGTGCATGTGTATTTGAATTTCTGTTTCAGTTATTTTTGATAGAGCTAATGTTCTTTTCTTCCATTCGCAAACTTCCACTATTCCTCTTACGACTTTAATTTTATTCATCCAAAATTTTCTGCCTATGACTTGAAGATGTGCATGTGGTCTTAGATTTTGATTCAGTTGATTTTAAAGCTTTTTATCCTTTGAAAGTCCTTTTGCTTTACATAATTTGTAACTTGAAAATGAAGGGTTATATTTCTGGCATGCTCGATAGGTTGGGTGATGTTTGGCCTTTAGCTTTTTTATTACAATGTATTATTTATTATTACATTCTAAATGCTCATTACCCATTAATGACTTAATGTTATGACAATACCATGAATGCTGAAAATCAGATGACTTTGCAGATGTCAGGACTTACAAATTCCACCTTGTGTTTTGTTGGCAACAACTGAAAAAAAATAATCAAGAGGCCCATGGTCCACTATTTGGTCACCTGAGTAAAACAGCAATTGCATATCCAGTATTGTTACAGCAACTAGGACACAAATTTGACTGTGCCATACAAAGGTTAAAGGCCATCCAAGGATCATCACTTGAATAAACTTTGCAGACTTTGAGTCCCTAATGCTATATAACAAGATTAAGCCTCAAAGCTGTCTTGATTCTGGAGAAGAGTTTTAAATGTTTTTTACCATACATGGGCATGGAAACCATGTTATTTAATAGTTTCAATCCTGCAGAATCATTTGAACTAATTGTAAATACCCCTTTTACAGAAGGCCCCATGTGAAATCTGGTGAAAATTAGTCGAGCTGTTTCAGAGAAGACATTCAAAGATTACATGATTTTATACATGAGTATAGTCCAGGGGCAAGAGCAGATAACCCAGGGGATTGAGAGGGGTGGGGTAGGGGATGGGAGATTTTGATATATATAGGTTGTATTACTTTAATGATATATGCAAATTTCAGCCATTAGTCTTTAATACAAATTTGAAAAAATGATTTTTCAACATTGGTCCTATACAAATGCCTGGGGATGCAAACTTGATTTGTTTGTTTGTTTGATTTGGGCTTAACGTCGCTTTCAACCTTTTTCAGTCATATCGCGACGGTGTCTGGATGTGGCAGGGAGCTCAATGCTCACTTTTAGAGTGCTGCCTCACTGAAATATCACGCCCCAGACACTTGACATGATACTCCACCCAGTCACATTATACTGACACTGAGCTGACCAGTTCTAGCTCTACTTTCTTAATGCTGAGCGCCAAGCGAAAGAGCAGCTAGTACCATTTTTAAAGTCTTTGGTATGACCCGGCCGGGGATCGAACCCGCAACCTCCCGGTCACAAAGCGGACGCTCTACCACTGAGCCACTGTGCCGGTGTGATGCAAACTTGACCTTGCCATAAAAAGTCAAAGGTTATTGTTGGAACATCACTTAAACAACTTGGTAGACTTTGAGTCCCAATGTTATATACCAAGTTTCAGCTTCCAAGCTTTCTTGATTGTGAAGAACAGTATTTTTAAGCTTTTTATAGCCATCTATGGGCATGACAGCCATCTTGTTCAATGGTGCAGAACCAATGGCCAATTGTCAACACCCCTTAGACAGAAGGCTGTATATGAAATCTTTAAAAATTGGCCAAGAGATTTTAGAGAAGAAGACATTCAAAGATTACAAAAAATTTTTACATGTATATAGCCAAAGGGCAAGGGCTGATAAGCCCTAGGGGAACAAAATTTTGATAGTAACTAAAAAGTTTACTCCTTTAATCATACATTGTAAGTTTCAGCCATTAGCCTTTAATACATTTTGACAGAAATATGAAAATGATTTTTTAACAGTTTCTTCATACAAATGTAAGGGAACACAAATTTGACCATGTCCTAAAAAAGGTAAAGCTCATTCTACGATCATCATTTGAAAAAACTTGGTAGACATTGAGTCCCAAATATTATGTACCAACATTCAGCCTTAAAGCTTTCTCAAATGTGGAGAAGAAGATTTTTTAGTGTTTTTACCACATATTGGCATGACGTCCATGTTATTTAATGGACCATGACCATTTGTACAAGTTTTCAATTCAATTGGCCTTTAACAGAAGACTTCATATGAAGTTTGAAGAAAATTGGCCCAGGGGTTTCAGATGAGAAGTCATTCAAATACAACGTATGTGGACAGACAAATGCCGGACATCAAGTAATCACAATAGCTCATCCTGAGCATTCGGCCCATGATGATGATGATGAGTTCAGGTTTAACGACGCATCAACCCATGAGGGTCATTTGCGTCAAAATGGTAAACTAACATGGTTCTGTAATGAAACGGCTATAAAGGTAAGTTATATATGCATAAAATGTAAAACTAGAACGAATTTAAAAATTAAAGCAGTTAGACTTTGTTAAAAAGGTTGATGTGTTTTAAAAAGAACAGTATATTATCAGCAGGTACATTTTCAAATAAGTATCTCAGGTCATTTGTTTGAAAGAATTGACGTCGCACATGAGAGAATTCAATGCAGTCGATCAGGAAGTGTTTCACCGTAAAAGGTTCATTACAGCTGATACAAAATGGCTGATCTTCTCGTTTAAGCAGATAAGAATGTGTGAGTCTAGTATGACCTATACGTAGACGAGTAAGAACTACTTCATCTCGCCTTAATGATCGATAAATGGTATTTTTACCAAGAACCGGTTTTATTTCATGTAGTTTATTGAATGTCGCTCTGTCCCATGACAGCTGCCATTTAGATAAGATGTACCTGTTGATAAAAGGTTTAAAATCTGTACATGGAAGTTTAAAATTCGAAATTTCTAGATCGAGTGAGGCCTTTGCTTTTACATCGGCAGCCTCGTTACCTTTTATGCCAACATGGCTGGGGAGCCAACAGAATATAATTTCCTTAGTTTTCGATAACTCGTGATGTTTTTCTATCAAGTTCTGAATTTTGGGACTTTTTGAAGATGTGTGGTTTAGAGATTTCAAAACAGAAAGGGAGTCAGAGAAAATAACGAATTTATCTAAAGAATTATTCATAACGTAATCCAAAGCCATATCAATAGCCTTGGATTCAGCAGTGAAAATAGATGAGCCATCAGGTAGACGGATCTTTTCATGGTGACTGCCCGATATATACGCACAGCCAACCTTTTCTTCAACTTTTGAGCCATCAGTGTAGATGTGTTGATAGTCTGAAAGTCGCGATTGTAATTCTTGGAAGTTTTGTTTCATGAGATGTGAATCAGATAGTGACTTTTTGCTATTGTGTAAATCGAAAAGAATAGTTGGTTTAGTAATGCACCAGGATGGAATATCAGAAAAAGAGTGCTTTTGGATGTTTTTAGTGTTAATATTAGAGGATTCTAAAAGTGGTGCTATACGAAGGCCGAAGGATTTTATTGGGTTAGGTTTTCTTTCATAATATTCCTGAAATTGTGGTGGAAATGTGACTTCAAAAGCAGGGTTAGAAGGGTTAGCAGCAAGTCTGATGGCGTACTGAAGGGACAATTTTTCTCTGCGTAGCCATAACGATGGCTCATCTGCTTCCACGTTAAGACTCGATATTGGAGACGTATGAAAAGCTCCCAATGCCAAACGAAGTCCTTGATTATGTACAGTGTCTAACATCTGTAGATAAGATTTTCTAGCAGATCCATATACGAGGGACCCATAATCAAGTTTTGATCGAATTAAAGAACGATATAGATGAAGAAGAGTTGTTCTGTCCGCACCCCAACTTGTGTGAGATAACACTTTTAAAAGGTTTAATGCTTTTAAACATTTCGCTTTCACGTATTTTATATGGGGTATGAAGGAGAGTTTTCTATCAAATATAACCCCAAGAAATTTTGATTCGGCAACAACTGGTATTTGAGATCCATATATGTAGAGTGCTGGATCATTGTGTATTTTCCGTTGTTGACAGAAATGAACGCACTGCGTTTTCGATTTGGAAAATTTGAAGCCATTTCTTGTTGCCCAGTCTTCAATTCTATTTAGACATTGCTGTAGATGTCTTTCTATTGTGCGCATATTTTTCGAGCGAAAACAAATACAAAAATCATCAACGTACAAAGAACCATCTGTTTTGTAATCCAGACAGTTTATAATATCGTTTAATTTCACGTTGAATAACGTGGTTGAAAGTATTGCTCCTTGAGGAACGCCCTGTTCTTGATCATAGAGATCAGACAGGGTCGATCCTACACGCACTTGTATTGTACGATCTTCAAGAAAACTTTTAATAAAGTTTGGTAGTCTTCCTTTCATACCAAAGTTATGTAGGTCTTTTAAAATTCCATATCGCCAAGTGGTATCATAGGCTTTTTCCAAATCGAAAAATACAGCGACTACATGTTCTCGTTTGATAAAAGCATCGCGGATAAAAGTTTCTAGTCTAACTAAATTATCATTGGTACTACGTTCAGCTCGGAATCCCGATTGAAGTTTTGTTATAAGATTGTTAGATTCTAAGTACCAAACAAGTCGTTTGTTTATCATTCTCTCTAGTGTTTTGCAAAGGCAACTTGTTAGCGCTATTGGTCTGTAGTTTGTTGGTTCTGCATGATCTTTCCCTGGTTTGGGAATAGGTATAATTGTGGCCAAACGCCAGCTTTCTGGAAAAACTCCTGTTGTCCATATACCGTTGAAAATATGTAAAAGTGTGTCAAGGGCGGTTTCGGGAAGGTGTTTAAGCATCTGGTAATGGATGTCATCAGGGCCTGTAGCTGTATCTTTTGATACTGCGATAGCATCTTTAAGTTCTGTAATGTTAAACAGGCTGTTATATTCTTCAGTATTTGAAGAGGTGAAATTAAGTTTGATTTTTTCTTCTTGTTTTTTGATGTTTTGAAACTTCTCTGAATAATTCCGAGATGAAGAATTATCCAAAAAAGTTTCGCCAAGTGTGTTTGCTATCTCTTCCTTTGATGTGGCCTTTGTTCCACGTTTTGTATTTAAGTGGGTGAAACTGGGTGATTTTGATTTACCAGATATTTTTCGTATCATGTCCCAAACCTTTTTAATTGGAGTTTTATAATTTAAATTCGAAACGTAAGATTTCCATGATTTGCGTTTGGAGGCCTTTATTGTTCGACGAGCATTTGCTCTGAAATTCTTTACTTTATTCAGGTTCTCCTTTGTTGGATATCTGCAGAACTTTGATAATGCTTGCTTGCGCTGTTTTATGGCATCTTTGCATTCATCATTGTACCATGGCTTGCTTTTCTTTGGATTTGTCGAGGTTTTCGGTATACTTTTGGTAGAGATATCGAGAAGAGAAGAAGTAAAATCATCTAGAGGATCCAAGGAATTCTTAAACTTATCTATTTTGAGACTTTCTTCACATAATAAGTGGTATAATTCCCAATTTGCTTTATTTAGTTTCCACTTTGCGTTGTGATCGTTCGTGGAATTATTTACGCTTTCAATAATAACAGGGAAGTGATCACTTCCATGTTGGTCTTCACTGACCGTCCAGTCGAAGTCCAGCAGGAGAGATGGGTGACATATGGAAAGATCTAAAGAAGAAAATTTTCCTGTTGCAGGATGGAGATAAGTGTGAGATTTGTCATTCATAAGACAAAGATCGTTTTTGGTTATAAAGTCTTCAATAATATTACCTTTAGGGTTGTTATCTTTACATCCCCAAAGGATATTGTGACCATTGAAGTCACCAACTAGTATACAGGGTGAAGGGAGTTGTTTCAGTAAAATGTCTAAATGTTCGGTCTCTAAATGAAAATTCGGAGGTATATACACAGAACAAAATGTAATTTCTTTATCTAAAGTAACAGAAACCGCAACGGCTTGAAGATTGGTTACAAGTTTAATTTCTCGCTGCGGACATGAAGAGTGAACTAAGATTGAGCTTCCACCTGACGGCCTCTGGCCTTCTGAATATATATAATTGTATGTATTGAAATCTCTGATATTTAATTGATCATCAGTTTTTAAAAAAGTTTCTTGCAAGCAAAAAACTGATGGATTCAATAAGGATAAAAGTAATAAGATCTCGTTATAGTTTGACTTTAGACCTCGACAGTTCCATTGTATTATTTTGTGATTTGAATTCATTTTAGAGTTGTTAGATTTTAGTTAGACTACCAACTAAGGATATGTTATTGGTGATTTTGATCTATTATTGTTGACGTGTGAATGTTCTGATGATCTCGATCTATTTCTGTTAGTTCGTGGGCGATCTGGAGCTTCTCCTAACTCCATATCATCGCTACTGTCACTCAAAGATCCGAATCTGTTATGTTGTTGAATAACATTATTTGAACCTTTTCGTTCTCTGTTTGATGTGCTTGGTCTTTGTGTTCCTTGACTAGATTTTGATTTTGTTTCTTTCGTAGGTGGAGATGAATGACTTCTTGCTTGTCTTTCTTTCTGTTGTTGTTTCTTCCAATCTTTCCTTATCATCTCAATGGTGGCTTTTTTCAGGCCACCCTCTCCTTTTTTCTCCTCAATAGGTGTCTTTGTTTGATTTTTGTTTGTGGTGTTTGTTTGACCTTTTTGTTTCTGCAGATCTTCTGTTTTGCTGTTTGTGTTTGTTGTATTTGATTGTACTGCAGAGTCGCGAATAGTGATCGGATCAGTTTGAGTGGCAGTATCAACCACGGAAACCTTTCTCATAGAAGACTGGGTGATGTTGGCATAACTGATTCCAGGTATTGGAGTTGGGGTCTCAACAAGTTTCCTCGCTTCAACGAAAGAAATATTTCTGGTGAACTTGATACGCAAGATTTCCTTTTCTTTGTGCCAAATTCGGCATTCTTTAGAGTCAGCACTGTGTTTTTCACCACAATTGACACAGTGTAATTCGTTGCTACATCTATTTTCGAGGTGTTCTCCTGTTCGACCGCATTTCGAACAGATAGGGTCTTTAGAACACCTATCCTCATGGTGTCCATATTTTTGGCAATTATGACAACGCAAGGGATTTGGTACGTAGACTTCTACGTTGACTCTAAAGTATGCCACTTTGACCGTTTTGGGTAAAACTGGCGTATTGAAAGTAAAAACAAAGGTGTTTGTGTCTTTTAACTCTCCGTTTCGTTTTATTTTGAATCTTTTTACTCCAGTTACTCCTTGAGATCTTGTGCCCTCGAGAATCTCCTCCTCGCCGCAATTCCTCAATTCGGGACAACGAATTACCCCTTTTGAGGAATTTAGCGAGGTATGAGGGTACACTCGGACTTTCAAGTCGTGAAAAGTCTGTGCACGAAGAAGATTCTCGGCATGGGCTTTCTTGGATACCTCAATGAGTAGCTGATTCGATCTGTGTAGTTTTTTGATGTTTTCAGGTTCACCAGCTATACTCTGTATGATTTTTTGTATAAGAAACGGTGACAGAGATGTTATCTGTCTGTTCTCTTCTTTGCTTTCAATTAAAATGAAGCGTGGAAAGTGTTGAGGAGACGTATCGTTTGTTGAGGTAGATGGAGTTTGAGAATTTTCGTCAAAATCTGAATTATCAGTGTCTGGGGTTTGTTTAGTTCTTTTTCTTTTATCATTACCCATGATGAAGTTGTATTAAAATTCGTCCTCCGTGCTCTCCGCCCACCACGGAGCCCAACAAGGGAACACATAAATGGAGTGGTTTTCCTACTCACATGTGCTAGAGATACACAGAAGATATACTCGCACGAGCAAAATGCTGCACGATTGACCCGTTAAGCCGCCGCCTTCTTAGGATTGGAAAGATCGAGAAATAAGAATTATGGGCAAACGGTGAGTATCAGTATGATACAAAAGACAAGGAAGAGAAAGAAAAGATTTTTCCTAGGGCTTGGCGCGACCAGCCGATTGACCGTGCCGGGTCTCACGGACACCCTTCTACACCGAAATCTGGGCCAAAGAGGCGTGTTGAGTCATCAGGAGAGAACAAACTCCCAATAACTCTCAACCTCCAGGATCCCTTCTTCCGGCTTACGGGTTGCCACCCACGGCAAACGGGTGGTATTTCCTCTTCGCTCTTCCCAAAGGGGACAATTACTGCTCACCAAGCTAGCAACGTTCCCAGTGGGAATTGAGCCCCCAGGGCCTCGACAAGGCGGAAAGTTTAATACCCAGGGGGCATTCGGCCCAACATTACCCAACCCAAATGAGCTAATAAAAACAATAGTCCATAATGTTTTGTTTTTTTTTCTTACAAATAAAAAAGTAAGTTTGTTTTATCTAATTTCTTACGTTTCTGAGTCAGCTACTTCTTGCCAGTCTGGAGGTAGAGGATATTTACGCAACATCCTGTCCCTTTTTCGGATCATGTCAGGGTCTGGGTTCCATTTCTTCATACCATACCTGTTCTTACAGTAATCTGAACATGTGTGATAGGGGTTTCTTTTGTTAGGACAAGCAATCACCTACAAACAATGAAAGGGAAACTTTCAAAGCAAAAACTAAAGAAACTACTATTACATGTAATTGTAAACTTAACCTTAGTCCTGCTGAACCCTGATACATCCAGCCTTTGCAAACAGAGCAGATCCAGATCAGTTGGCTTCTAAAGAAGCCAACTGGTCTGGATCTTCACTGTTTGCAATTAAGTATGTGATTTTATAACAATAATCTGGATCAAGTAATCTGAACAGCTGAAATTTTGGAGTGGGCGTGGCATCTTAATTTGTTCAGTATGACAAGGGTTAAAAGTTATTTCATATTTCATTAATTGATATAACTTGTAGATTCTTTGCTGTTTTTTACAAGACACAATTTTTTGTGACTTCCTATTTGCTTCCTGCACACCATGACTCTTCTGAAAAAGTGTCTGTGTTAAGGTTTTACGGCCAAGTCAACCTAATGGGGTCATGATAAGTGGGAAACTGACAACTGCCCTTCTTGAATCAGCAGAAGGGAAAGAATGACAGTAGAAAATATTTCATGACTAATCTCCACAAAAGAATGTTGCCAACCCAGCTCGGCTGAACCCACAACTTCCTGATCTTCAGTCGGATGAGCATCCAACTGAGCCCCCCAGACTGGCTATCTGAAAAAGTGTCATCTCTTAAAGGAAAAGAATTTGCTCCCATGGTGAGGAGCAAATTCTTTTCATTTATAGCAGGCCCCTTTTCAGAAGTGGAGAGGATGTAGTGGGGGGGACAAGTTGACAGTTGCTTCCCTTAAAAGAGTATCTATCTCACTTAACCTTTAAACTGTCAATCACAACAACTGTCATCTGCTTGTGATTTTAAGTCATTTTTGCAAACAGTATGGACCCAGATCAGACTGCTCTTCTAGGAGCAGTCTGATCAGGATCCACACTGTTTGCCTGGATGCGAAAATAGGTTTGAAAAGTAAGCAAGAATATTCAGCAGACAACATAAACAGACAACAATTTCAGATGCAGGTTTTCTTGGCATTTTAAGGGTTAAGGCAATTCCTCATTCCCGATTCAATCCAAAATATCAACTGACCATCTTTCAAGAGCATGATGTAGTTATATGTCATGCCTTCCTCAATCAAGTAACTTTGTCATTGTATCACTACAACAGTGACTGCACATTGTGGTACCATTATGTATTTTACCATTACTTCTGTATGATATGATTAATCGCAGGTTATCAGTATTGACCTATCTTGACAGTATTGGTCAAAGACCAATTTATAGTAAGCAGAAGTCAAGTTGCTTATACTTTATGAAGAAAAAACATCTTTTGCATGATATCATATTTTGTTTGTTTGTGTTGAAGTTTTATGGCCCACTCACATCAAGAGCAGTCAGTTTACCTTACCTCACTTTCACTGGGCAGGCTTAGTCCTCTATGCGGTTAACCAGTATTGTGCTCATTCTTTTGTCAGAAACTGACAACTGCACTTCTTGAATCAGCCGAAGGGAGAAAATAACCATAGAAAATATTTCATGATCAAATCTCCATGAAAGAATGTTGCCGACCCGGCGGGGTATGGGACCCTCAACCTTCTTATCACCAGTCAAGGCCCAATATTCCGTCTTGTACATGTACTATTATACTGCTGTGCCATAATTCCAGATAAGAGTAGGTATTCATATAATATAAATATTTTTCTTATTTCTTAACGAAAAGATATGTTGTGGGTAATCATTAGAAGTGCCTGAGGCACTTCTAATGAGTACTCACTACATATGCTTTCGTCGAGAAATAAGAAAAATATCAGTACTTTTTTGATTGAAAAGAGTCACTTATCTGGTGCTATGTTGTACCATTCTGTATTGTGCAACTGCAGAAACTGGGCATACCTAAGGATGCTCTCTCATCTGACTAAAAACCATTTGATTTTGGTGAATCAATGCGTTTTGTTCTCTGACTTATCTCAACCTTTCAGTTTCTAACTCACCTCTCTCATATTAGGATCCTCTTCCTCTTCTTCTTTCTCTACTCATCTCTCTCATATTAGGATCCTCTTCCTCTTCTGCTTTCTCTACTCACCTCTCTCATATTAGGATCCTCTTCCTCTTCTTCTTTCTCTACTCATCTCTCTCATATTAGGATCCTCTTCCTCTTCTGCTTTCTCTACTCACCTCTCTCATATTAGGATCCTCTTCCTCTTCTTCTTTCTCTACTCACCTCTCTCATATTAGGATCCTCTTCCTCTTCTTCTTTCTCTACTCACCTCTCTCATATTAGGATCCTCTTCCTCTTCTTCTTTCTCTACTTACCTCTCTCATATTAGGATCCTCTTCCTCTTCTTCTTTCTCTGTTTTATCTCCATTAACAGTAAGCTCATCTGGCTCTGGTTCTGGTTCAGCATCTTTTGTTGGGTCATCATAATCTTCAGCAAATACTTCTTCAACCTCTTCACCAGCTAAATGTGATATAGAATTTAACAGAGCATTAGTTTGGTGTCTATCTGGATATTATGTACATGTACATATAAAGTTGGCTAATTCATAGGTCTAGATAAGAGTGGGTATCAGGTTAATAGTTTTCTTATTTCTCCACAAAAACATATGTTGTGGGTACTCATTAGAAGCGCCTCGGTGAGGCGCTTCTAATGAGTACCCACAACATATGTTTTCATGGAGAAATAAGAAAAATATCAATACTTTTGGATTGAAAAAAGCACATTAACTAGAGCTATGCTACTTCTACTCACCTACTGGACTGTATAAAAGAGTTGTCATCAGAAAGTAGAGCTCACCTGAACAGGTGCCTGTCCATCATCATGAAGGATTTTATAATGAAATGATTAAGCATCATATGTGACCTGTGAACAAGGTGACCTTAAGGCCATGGGCAGAGATGGGGGAGGGTATTGCTGAATATGATTGATTGTGTCGGGGTTTAACAACACGTCAACACTGTTAGGTCATTTTGTGTCATCCCCCAGAGAAAGGGAGGAGAGAGATAGAAGAGACATAACACAGTAATGGAGATGAAAGAGAGGGACAGGGGAGAAAGAGGAAAATGAATGAAAGTGAAGAAACAGAAGAAAATAAAAAAAATTCCCTCTCTACCCTTACCTGCAAGGACAGCAGGCCTTGCCCAATTGTAAGCCAATAGCAGTTGGACGCCCCAGTGACGAAAGATATACGACACCTTTGCCTCACCCAACCACCCCAGTATTGCTGAATAAAAACAGAATCTATATCTATCATCATACCAAATATAAACAAAATCCAAATATATAGTGTGGAAAATATGAGCTGTTCAAAATTTTAACATTAAAATTTCAATTCCATGACCTTGACCTTAAGGTTGTTAGCAAAGAATGGGGTATTTATTAAATAAACCTTGTACTTCTATAATCATATCAAATATAAGCCAAATCCATCATATGGTCTTTAAAATACACGCTGTTAAAACCTTTAACACAAAACTTTGACACAAGTCCTGAGTCTGAGACCTAAATGTAGACCTTTAAGTCATGTAGATATGGGCAAGGGTACTGCTGAACTGAACTTCTGATATATCTACCATCATACCAATTATTAACCAAATAAATAAAATAGTTTCCAATACAATGTATATGAGCTCTTGGAAATTTTAATATAAAAACATTAACATTAAAGTTTTATTCAAAGCCTGTGACCTTGACCTAGGTGGGGTATTGCTGAATAAAGCTTTAGACCTACATTGTATATTTATTATCATACAAAATTTAAACCAAATGCATCATACTGTCTGGAAAATATCAACTGTTCATAACTTTAATGCAAATATCTAACATAAAAGTTCTATGTGACCTTGACCTTAAGGTCAGAGTCGTGGCTGGACGTACTGCTCAATAAAACTGGACATAAACCAAATCCATCATATAGTTTGGAAAATATGAGGTCTTAAAAAAACTTTAACATAAAAGTTTAACATTGTGTGGATGCCAATGCAAGTGGCAGTGCAACACCTCTCCCTGGACTTCATGCAGGTGAAGCTACTTTAATGGAATCAACACAATTGATAGATTGCAGTTAACTTTTGAGTTGACTGTTTCATGACATATCAGGTATATTTTCATCCCCCGATTCATTTTGAAAAAAAGTCAGGGATCATGTCATCCTGCACGTTCATCTATCTGTGTGTCCATCTACATGTATTTATTATCTTCTCCCAGACCATTAGGGTCACATACATGTATGTTTGTACAGATAGACACAAGGAACACAATTATGTATGATGATTGGTGTTTTAATCCCTTTCAGCATTATTCATGTCATATCCAGACGCTGGAAAGTTGATAATGACACTCTTGCACTCTGCGCAATAAAGCGCCACAGTCACAAGTTGAATTCCACAGTCAGGAGTGCTAACCACTTCTAGTAACTAATACTAACTGCATAAATCTTAATTTGCTTAATAACAGAAACATTTAAGAAATATTTCAGCTCTAGCAGTAATTTGTTCCCGGCAAACTGTGATATATTACTCAACAAATCACACACAAGAGCTGATCTATTTCGATTCTATCACATAGAAAATGACGGAAAAGTAATTGTATCCTTCAGATTCTTCCAACTTTCTGCCATTGCATAAAGAAATCCCGCCAACAGTTTTGACTGTAACGCTGATGTTTACATGCATTCCTACCTTGTTGATTCAAGAAAAACAACATTAGAGAGTCTAACTTCGTGGCAATGAAGACTGACGTCAGCAAAGTGTCAAAATGACATCGGAATGGTGCCAGAGAGTGCTGCATGCTTCCTCCCAGTGATTTGTTGCAGAATAAATCACTGGTTTTCTCCATTGCCTATATAGGCGCGCTGTGTTAGAAGCTTCATTTCTTATATTACATATGGTGAAATGCCATGGCTTACCAGAGGAATTGTTAAGAAGGAGTATTTGGCGATAATTCTGATTTCTCCATAAAAACATATGTTGTGGGTACTCATTAGAAGCACCTTGCCAAGGCACTTCTAATGAGTACCCCACAACATATGTTTTTATGTAGAACTGTTATACATAAAAACATATGTTCTGAACTGGAGAAAATTATCCCATAATTATCACCAAATACTTCTCCTTAACAATTCCCCTGACTTACATTGCTCTAGATAAGTGGGATATAAAGATAAATATATTTCTTATTTGTCCTCAATACTTGGGGTCAGTGGAGTGTTTATGGTCCAAATCTCTTGCATTCTTTTTTTATCTTCTAATTTTTTAGTTTTCATAGTTTTTAACATAAGAAGTCAGACTATGTTTTTCCCCTGTTTAAAAACATGTTTGAAAAAAAAAAAAAACATATTTGCTGGAAATGTAAAGACAAACAACGAAAAGGTGAATGTTTGCAGAATGGAAGGGCACAAGTTACCTGCCTGGTTGTTTCGAACTGGAAGACATGAGTGTAGGACAATTACTCAACCAGACAATTACTCACTTGGACAATTACCCACCCGGACATTTACCCACCCATCTTAACCTAAAAGCGGACAATTATCCACCCGAAAATATTTTTGATTAAACTGTCCCTAAATGTTTTATACCAGTAAGTGATTTGTAAATTGCCTTATAATATTTTCATTCATTTATTCTTGTTTTATTGGTAAAAATGATTTTGTATCTATTCAAGGGTTATAGCTGAAATGACTAAATATCAGAGATGAAAGGATGAAATAAAAGATTTTTTTTCAAAAATGTTTTGCAGTTTTTAAGTAAGTTTCCTTAAGTATATTTTTTTCATAAATCATAAACATCTTTGTATCAAAGATGAAAAGATGAAATTGAATTTTTTTGTTCGTAATTGACCTTGCAGTTTTTATTTAAGTTAAGCAATGAAAAGGTATCCATCATCCATTACAACATGGAAATGGGATTTGACACACGGTACCAGATGTATTTTAAAAACATTGTAAGCAAACAGAAGAAGTAACCATTTGAGCAAATCTGTTAATTTCTTACAGTAACTTAGTTCGCTATATTCCAACAAAAGGTGAAATGAGCAATTCCATCTTTTATTTAAATATCTTCAAAACATTTTGCAAACAGCAGGCAACAAATGTCATCCCCATGATGCAATGGGTAAATTCGAATGTTTATATCTTTGTGTCATCCTAATTCAGTCATTAAGAAATCATAAATACATTATTGTTGAACTTTGAAAGCCTCACACATCAAGGAAGCCCAATAATGCGTTTGAGTTTTCAGCCAAAGACTTCTAAAGACTTTTAAAGTTTATCCATACGTGATATACAAAATACATGTACATACATGTAGGACTATAATATTACTGCTATATTTAAAGTATAAAACAAAAGAAATGGAAAAGAATTAAAAATTTAATATTACTTATTACTCTACCACAAATATATTTTATCATCATCTAAAAATGAAAACAAACATTGGAAAATGTGGGTAATTGTCCGGGTGGGTTATTGTCAGATGGGAAATTGTCTTGGGTGGAAGGCAAGACATATTGCCATTCAATGAAGACAAGGTCAAAACTGATCTTGGCAGAGTTGTTTTTCTTACAAGTGTGTATAGATACATGTACCTTTCCAGCAAATATCAGTTTTTTTCAAAAGTGTTTTTAGGGTCAGTGTTGTGCCTAAGTCTGAAATTGAAAAGGATACAGGTCGCCCCCTTCCTTCTTATCTGGGGGACCAGGGTTCTCACTAGGATTTTAAAAGTAGGAGTGGGACTTCCCTTTTATACAAAGTAGGAGTCCTACTCCCCAAAAAAAGGAGCCCCCCTCTTTTTTTATTATTTTTTTTTTTCCATGACTCTCCTTTAATAGTGAGCATGTGCCCGGTAAATTCATTCTATAAATACCAGATGGAGTATCAGTTTCCTTATTTTCACACACCTTTTGTGTGTGTGTGTGTGTGTTTTTTTTTTTTTTTTTTGGGGGGGATGGGGGGGGGGGGGGGGAGGTTTCAACTGATTCTGGTCTCTGCTTTATGTATTATTCCGAGAAATGCATGTAACCAACTGCCACTGGTAGTCATTATCACACATCCTGATGTTGTTAATTAATTCAATGGAGCTGGCCCAGAAATTAGGATGATGTCACGTTTCTCTCATGGGAAAGAAGACATTTTTGCAGATCAGGGAGACATGACAATCCTAACCTATTTTACTTGCATGGTAAAGATCGTCTCACTTTTAATATTTAATAAAAGTAATGCAGTCAATGTTTTTCGCTTTTTATTTCAGAGGTAACAATACTTGAACTCTTCCATCATGTGCTCCAAGTAAAGCAGATATTATTATTATTATATGGTTTATGTAGCAAAAGATTCAAGGACATTTCTCAAGAAATATGAACTAATCCTCCCAATGGCACCCCGTCTTTTATTGCTTTTCAGTTAAATTCAATACCCCATCCCAACCCAAAAACGTTCTGTTTGTTGCTGTCTGTATTAAGTGGTCTTATGGATATTAACCCTTGTCCTGCTGAATAAATTAAGATGCCACGCCCTTTTCAAATTTTCAGCCAATCAGATTACTTCATCCAGATTGTTCATTTAAATTCATATACTGAATGGCAAACAGTTCTTAGAAGCCAGCTGATCTGGATCTACACTGTTTGCAAAGGCAGGGTACATCCAGGTTCAGCAGGACAAGGGTTAAGTGAAACATATTTTAATCAAAACCAATAAAGCTGAATTATATGCTACTGCAAACTTATATATGAAATATATCTGCACATACTGATCATGGAAACCTCTGTTGAGCTTCCCGCAAAATGTTTACATTTGCACCATGCTGTGATCAATACACGCTATGAAAAAATGTCTGGGACTTCTTTACTTGATGGAATTTCGATCTACTGCTTTGATTTGCCGAAAAAGTCTTGATAATAGTTTATTTTTAATATGTGTCTGTTTCATATGCATTTCTGTCAAGAAAATGCTCTACAATGCAACATGGTAATAGTTCATTTTTCTCCCAAAATGGTTTCCCGCCACGCTGTCAAATGATGTTACCCTTACGAGCACGTGCTACCGTTACGAGCAGGCACTTTCTTTATGCCGGAGCAGTAGAAAATGTAAAGTATACTAGAACAGCCCCGAATTGTATACTGTCACCCGGGGTACATATGAGCCTCTTCACAGGGTTTACGGGATAGACTGGATGGGACTTGGAATTTTATTTTTTTTAGTGACAAGCAGAAATAAACTATTTTTCTTGTGGCCACTTTTCGTCTTTCAACAAAAAACAGTAAGCGGGCATTTTTGATGTTACGAAAATTTTGAAATGGAAAAAATGATCCATTAATAACAACAAAAATAAATAAAAAAAAAAAAAACACCAGCCTCAAGGGATGGCGATGAAACAGTCGGTCGGTACAGGCAATACACTGTGAGGGAAGGGGTTGCATACTGGTGTCAGTCGCATGCTTCAACTGCTCGATCGTTGAAGTGTGAACTGCCAACACCTGTTTAACTACCGCCTGCTTAGCAAATAACAGTACTGTCGCAGGTGTGAAAAGCATGCAGCGGATTATTACTGTGTAAGGTTATACCTGACAAATTAAACACTTTGGACAACATGGTACCTTGTCAGCATTCCCATTTAGTTTTACCCTTTGCAGAGGGTTTCTTTACCCCAAAAATTTGTCTTGTACCTCTAAAATTAAAGAGTCTCTATATGCTGCTGTACATTGGGGGTACAAAAATAACAAAACAGAGCAGATTTACCCCCAGTTTCAAAATGCAGTGGGATCCCTGCTTGTAAGGCTGGCTAATTAGAGCTGAAAAGATAATTGATTATCAGTCATGTCATTGTGATTGATAATCAATTAGTAATCACTGAAGAGTTTGCCATGATTTTACCTGTCTACCTGAGCACGACTCTTAACATATGTTATACTTTACTGTTTGTATGGAGTTTAGATGTTTGATTACTAAGGGTAAATGCAGTAAAGTAACAGACACAGAAATGAAATAATCGATTATTAGCAAATCTGTAGCAATAATCGTTTTTGTGGTATTTATTGATCAGTTAATCGAATACCTTGCATAAACAATGGGTTGACCCAGCATCAATTCCAAGGTCTGAATTACACTCTATACAGCCTGAACACAGAGTTTGCCACAAATCTCATTTCAATATTTAGACAGAGGATTCAGATTTGTTTATTTCACATAATTTGAATTAAAATATTTTTCAAAGTCCAAATTCCAAAATCAGAAGGTCGGGTATAAAAGCCAAGTCCGATCCGATCCGCCGATCATTTTTCTGCCGATCATAAATTTTATTTTTGTCAATATATCTAAACTATGATACAAATATCCAGTATATCAGTTTTATATTATCATACATTGCTGAATTAATATTCGACAAAAGATATTTCTTTTTTCAATGCTTTTGGATTTGATTTAAAGCAGGTTTCTGTCTTCTAGGGGTATAAAAGCCAAGTCCAGTAAATATAAAAAAAATCATAGTTTTCTCAGTAGTGAAGCTAATATATACAGAGATCAGTTCTGTCTCAGAGAATAAATGGTCACTTGAACATAATTAATGTCTTGCATATGAAAATTATGTCATATAAGCTATTTTAGCCTTTTTTTCTGTCCATCTTTGCTTTGCACACATACTGTTCTGAAAATAGAAACGCCAGACCGCAACGAATATGAAAGATACAAAATAACCCAACTACCACTGTACAAAAAAATAAAGGACAGTGACGAAGACGAAAAAGGAGGAATAACATTAATACACATATTAATATCTGTTAGATATTCTTAAAACACTATCTTCCGCGGTCACAAAATTCTCCCATTCATTTCGTCTCATTTCAGGACGTTGTTGTAAGTAATGTCATTGTTAACAGATCTATTTATAGATGCGTCTAATTTGGTAAACAAATGAAAAAAAAAAAAAAACTGATTTTATTGAAACATGCATATGCTTGTTGAATCATAATACATGTACATATAAACTAAAATTTCAGCATTTATAGTAAAGTCTGTTCTATAAAAAGACAAAATAGAGACAAAAAATCAAGAAATCGCTCTCGGCTATTTTTCTTCCGAGCTTGGCTTTTATACCCCTGAAACGAGAATAAATCACTCTCAATCAAAAACTAGAACAATGACTTTAATAATATCATTGCTGCAAATTATAATTATATAATATGATCATATAAAACTCATATACTGGACATTTGAATCATAGCTTAGATAAAATTATCGGCGGATCGGATCGGACTTGGCTTTTATACCCGACCAAATCAGAAGCTAAACGAAATGAAAGCTATCTGAATTTACATCACACTGAAAAAAAAAGAATAAATACAAATGAATATGTGCAGACTCTTTTGTATCTGGACACCCAGACCTGCCTCAACCAATCAACCCACTGCATTCTTGCAGTCGGCAGAGAATTCTGCATGATTCACAAAGGCATGACAAATCATGTGACGTTTATCACTGTCGGTAACTGTTTTGCAATCGTTCCGATTTTAAGATCGAGCGCTATCCAATTTGTAATGTCAAATTCAATCGATAAATTTTAAAATTTATCTTCGGGTGCGACTGTAAAAGCGCAAGGATAAATTGATGTTTGCTTCAAAAACAGGAGTTGGTTATGATTGTTTACATTTTTACATTAATTCTGCTGCTTTGTAAAGGAATTTGAATTACAAGTTTTGCCGATTCAAAACAAACCTGCAGTGGCTGGTGCGCCAACCGGTAGCTAGCCATACCAGTTCGTTTATTCAATGCCATGTAATACTAAATTCTTGGAATCAGAAAATAATTGCATGGAGTAGAAAAAACAACCCCCCCCCCCACCCCCCACCCCCCCCCCCCCCCCCCCAAAAAAAAAAAAAAAAAAAAAAAAAAAAACAGCAAAATAAATAAATAAATAAATAAATGTCCTTTAATGTATACCGGACCCGATTTGAGATACCCTGCTGAGCTGTGATATTTTTTTAATTTAATAATTTTGATAGTAGATCCAATTTGATTATGTCTAAACGATTTTAACAAAAACAATAACAACAATACGTTGGTAATGACTAATGACTTACAAAATATTTTTAATATTTTACATACAGTTTTGTACCGCGTAATAGAACAGAATGGTATTGTATAGATAAATAATCGGACTCACACACTCCACATTCTAATCATGCTAAAATATGAACTAGTTCGTTTGTGTGTGGGGTGCAGTTTGATCCGGATCTACATTATTTGTTCGCACCTTTCTGTCTTTTCGCACTCATCTATCCAAATGTGCGTTATATATCTGATAGACATTTCAGGTAATGAGTTTGCTTGAATATTTCCAAATAGATCACCAGTCAAATTCGGAATTTTATGAAAGAAGATTATTCTTATGTTTTATGTCAAGAATAGCTGAGCGACAACTTTGGTAATGCTGCCTTTGGTCTTATTACAACCAAACATGCGTCCTATATTTGATGCGCATCTCAGATAAGGACTTTCGCTTGAATACTTCAAAATGAGATGCCAGTCATATTTGGAATTGATCAAAGAGATTATCTTTTATATTGGATATTATTCTTTTGTTATAAACTAAGTTGGTTGAACAGCAAGTGCCGTACTGATGAATTCGGTCTTACTCTACCAAAATATGGGTCAGATATTTGACCGACATTTCGGGTAAGGACTTGAGCTTGAAGATTGCCAAAACGATCGCCAATCCAATTTGGAATTTTTATTCCGGACATTACTCAATTGTTTATACTAGGATACGCTCAGCAACAAACTCTGAAACGTTGCCTGTGGTTTTATTAACCCAACATTTGCGTCCTATATTGAAAAGACATTTCAGATGACTTGAGCCTAGAAGATTTCAAAATAGATCGCCACACTAATCTGGAATTATTTCGAAAGAAAGAAATCTGATATAATATACTAGGATATTCGGATCAGCAATTAAGTTCCATAATGTTGCCTTTGGTCATATTCAACCAATACTTGCGTCCTATATCTGATAGACATCTCAAATAAAGACGTTTGCTTGAATATTTCAAAAATAATTTGTAATTATTTCTAAAGAAAGAAATCTGATATAATATACTAGGATATGCGGATCAGCAAGTTCCATAATGTTGCCTTTGATCATATTCAACCAACACTTGCGTCCTATATCTGATAGACCTCTCAAATAAAGACGTTTGCTTGAATATTTAAAAAATAGATCGCCGTTAAAATGTGGAAGTTGCTGCTAGGAAATTATTTTTTTTTTTATGTTGTACACTAAGATTTGCTGTACAGGAAGTGCCGTATTGTTGCATTCGGTCATATTATACCAAAATATGCGTCTTATATTGGATATATATATCCGATAAGGACTTGAGCTTGAAGATTTCAAAATGGATCGCCACTCAAATTTGGAATTATTTCTTATATTCTATTCTAGGATTAACTGAGCATCATGCTCAGTAATATTGTCTTTGATAATTTTTGACCAACAGCTGCGTCCTGTATTTGATAAACGTTGCAAATAGAATCTTTGCTGGAATATTACAAAATAGACCGCCTGTCAAAATTTGAAGTTGTTAGGAGGAGATTCTTATGTTATATATTAAGATATGCTGCACAGCAAGTGCGTAAACTATGTCTTGTTATATCAATCCATGCGTGCAATATTTGATATACTTTTCAGGTAATTGCATGCGTTTGAACATTCCAAGAAAGATAGACATTCAAATTTCGATTTTCTTCTAAATAAATTAGTTATTATATACTAGGATATGCTGAGCAACATTTTAGATAATGATGTTTGCTTGAATATTTACAAATAGATCGCCAGCCGAATTCGGAATTGGATCAAAGAAGGATATTCTTACGTTTAATGTCAAGAAAATCTGAGCGGCAAGTTTGGTACTGTTGCCTTTTCTTATTGCACCCGAAATTGTGCCCTAAATTTGATGCGCATCTCAGACAAGGACCTTAGCTTGAATATTTCAAAATGAGTCGCCGTTCATATTGAGAATTCGATCAAGGACATTATTCTTATGTTATAAAGTAAGATAAGCTGAGCGACAAGCTCCGTAATGTTGCATTTATTCTTATATTATACCAATTAAAGTTTGCGTCCTATATTCGATGGACAGTTCAGATACGCTATTTTGCTTGAATATTTCATGGATCGCCGGTTAAGATCTCTAGTGTTGCATTGGTCCTTTTACATTGATTTGAGTCGTTTATTTGAATCTCGTTCAGTTCAATTGATTGAATATTTAAAAGCGTAACGAATATTTTAAATCGTAACGCCAGTCAATTTTGGATTTTTTACAACAGAGGTAATTCTCATGTTATATGCTAAAACGCGTCGTCGGACATATACGAGCAGTGAAGGCCCAGTTTATAAACTAAGATATGCTAAGCGGCAAGTGCCGTACTGTTGAACTCGGTCTTATTATACCAAAATATGTGTCCAATATTTGATAGACATTTCCGGTAGGAACTTGAGCTCGAAGATTGTAAAAAATGTCGCCACTCAAATTTGGAATTTTTACTCAAGAAATTACTCTTATGTTATATACTATTATATTCTGAGCAGAAACTGCCGTAATGTTGCTTGTGTTCTTTTAACACCAACAATTGCCTCCTTTATAGGATAGACATTTCAGATAATGCCTTGAGGCTAGAAGATTTCAAAATTGATAGCCACTCGAATTTGGAATTATCTCTAAACTAAAGTACTCCAATATTATATTCTCAGATTTGCTGAGCAGCTAGTTCCATAATGTTGCCTCTGTTAATATTTAACCAACAGTTGCGTCCAATATCTGATAGACATTTCAAATAAAGACGTTTGCTTGAATATTTCAAAGTAGATTGCCTGATTTGGAATAAAAATTAAAGGGTAGCCTTTGGAAACAAAGAACTCATAAAATCGGAGACTCGGTTTGATTGAGTCTCTTCATATGCACACTGTAGTTTTCGAGGCTGCGTACGCCTCCTAGCGCCGGCTTAATTGGTATTCGATTAAAAAAAAAAAAAAAAAAAAAAAAACACGACGGGCTAAATGATCCCAAAGGAAATAAAATATAACCTGCACTTTGATAATGCACGGGGAGACTTTTTACGGCCGCCACGCGGCAAAAGGATAGCCTTTGGAAACAAAGAACACACAAAATCGGAGACTCGGTTTGATTGAGTCATTTCATATGCACACTGTAGTTTGCGAGGCTGCATACGCCTCCTAGCGCCGGCGTAATTGGTATTGGTTTTAAACAAAAAAAAAAAAAAAAAAAAAAAAAAAAGGGGTGGGCTCAATGATCCCAAAGGAAATAAAATAGAATCTGCACTTTGATGATGCACGGGGAGACTTTTTACGGCCGCCACGCAGCAAACACCAGCTACTGCAGAGTAAAATAAAAATTAAAAAGGACGTTGCTACAAGAAAATTATTCTGACATTATAAACTAAGATATGCCGCTGTGCAGCAAGTGTTGTAATGCTGCATTCGGTCTTATTATACCAAATTATGCGTTCTATATTTGATAGACATTTCAGATAAGGGCTTGAGCCTGGAGATTTCAAAATAGATCGCCACTCAAATTTGGAATTATTTCTAAAGAAAAGAGGCTTATATTATATTCTAGGATTTGCTGAGCAGCAAGTTCCACCATATTGTCTTTGGTCATATTTAACCAACAGTGGCGTCCCATATTAGATAAAAGTTTCAAATAAGAACAATTGCTTGAAAATTTCAAATTTTTAGCTGCTAGAAGGAGATTATTCATGTTATAAACTAAAATATGGTTGCACAGCAAATGCCGTACAGTTGCATTCTGTCTACTTATACCAAACTATGCGCCTAATATTTATAGACATTTCAGGTAATGACTTGAGCTTAACCATTCCAAAAAAAAAGTCGCCACTCATAATCAAGAAATTATTCTATGTATAAACTGGGATATGATGAGCAGCAAGTTCCGTAATGCTGCCTTTGGTCTTAGTTTACCACAATATGCGTCCGATATCGGATAGACATTTCAGATAAGGACTTGAGCTTGAAGGTTTCAAAATAGATCACCATTCAAATCTGGAATTATTTATAACGAACTTTCCGTTACGAAGGAGAGTACTATATACCGAAATACTAAGTAATAAAGCGCAGCAAATTCCGTAATGTTGCCTTTGGTCTTCTCACAGGAATCTTTACGCCATAAAATTGATTGACAATTGAGAAAAAATGATACATATTTTAAATTATGCCTTTTGCTGGAATATTACACATTGGATCGCCAGTCCAATTTATAACTTTTACAAAGGAGTGAACCATATACCGGAATATTTAGTCATAATGAAAAACAAATAAGGTATTTTGCCTTTTGTATTCTCGTAGGAAAAATTGTCATAAATTTGATCGAATTAAAGAAAAATTGATACATAATTTAGATAACTCCTATTGCTTGAATATTATAAAATGAAACGCAGTCAAATTCATTATTGTTTACGAAGGAGAGTACCATATACCGAAATACTAAGTCATGATTCGCAACAAATACTGTAATGTGCCTTTTGTCTTCACACAGGGAAATTTACGTCATAAATTTGACAGACAATTCAGAAAAATTGATACATACTTAGTAAGAATATTACAAAATGAATCGTCAGTCATATTTATAACTGTCCTCGAAAGAGAGTACCATATACCGAAATACTGTTGCAGTATGCGCATCAAAAACCGTAAGTTACCTTTTTGTCTTCTTATTTGAGAACTTACATCCTAAATTAGAAAGACATTTCAAAAAAAAAAAAAAAATAAAATAAATAAATATTTTAATTTGGTCTTTTGCTTGAATAATACAATATGGAGCGTCAGTCACATTTATAATTGTCCACGAAGGAGAGTACCATATACCGAAATACTAAGTAATGAATTTAAGCAAATACCGTAATGTTGCCTTATGTCTTTTCACAGGGAATTTTACGCCATACATTTGATTGATAATTCAGAGAAAATGATACATATTTTAAATGAGGCCGTTTGCTTGAATATTACAAAATAGACCGTCAGTCAAATTTGTAACCTTTTACAAAGGGGTGTACCATATACTGGAATTTTGAGTCATAATGGAAAACATATACCGTAATATGCCTTTTGTCTTATCACAGGAAACTTTTTGTCGTAAATTTAATAGAAAATTCAAAAGAATTGCTACATAATTTAAGTAAAGCCTATTGCTTGAATATTACAAAATTGATCGTCGGTCAATTTTATAATTGTTTACGAAGGAGAGTACCATATACCGAAATATAAGTTATGATGTGCGACAAAATACTTAATGTTGCCTTGTGCCTTCTCACAGGAAAATTTATGTCACAAATTAGATAGACATTTCAGAACAATTGATACATCATTTAAATTAGGGCTTTTGCTTGAATATTACAAAATTGATCGTCAGTCAAATTTAAAAATTTTCAGAAAGAATACATATGCAACAAATTAGATAGACATTTCAGAACAATTGATACATCATTTAAATTAGGGCTTTTGCTTGAATATTACAAAATTGATCGTCAGTCAAATTTAAAAATTTTCAGAAAGAATACATATGCAAGAATATTGAATCATAATGCAAAAAAAAAAATACCGAAATGTAGCTTTAGTCTTCTATCAGGCAAATTTACGTGTTATATTTGACAGACAATTCAGAAAAATTGATACACTATATTAAGCAATTACCTATTGCTTGAATATTACAAAATGGTTCGTCAGTCAAAGTTATAATTGTCTGCGAAGGAGAGTACCGTATACTATGGCAAGCTGTTTTACTATTTATTCTATAAATCAGATATCTGATTTAATATATCAGATATCTTATATAATATATAAGATATCTGATATTTTATATCAGATATCTTATATAAATAAGATATCTTATATGTCAATTAAGATATCTTATATGCTATACAAGATATCTGATATGCTATATAAGATATCTTAATTGGCATATAAGATATCTTTTATGCTATTTAAGATATTTGATATGCTATATCAGATATCTAATATAGGATATAAGATATCTGATTTACTAAAGAAGATATCTCATTTATTCAATTAAATAAGATATCTCATTTAGTATATCAGAAATCTTATTTAGTATATCAAATATCTATATTAATATATTTGAAATCTTATTTACCAAATAAGATATCTTATATGGTAAATAAGATATCTTATATGAGAAATTAAATATGATATCTAATATGATATATCAGATGTCTTATATAGGATACAAGGTATCTTTTATAGGATATAAGATATCTGATATACTAATTCAGATATCTTATATCCTATATTTGATATCTAATATCTTATATAAGATATCTGATATAATGCATCATTAATAGTATGCCAGCAAGCCGTTTTACTATTTATTCAATAAATCAGATATCTGATTTAATATATCAGATATCTTATATAATTTATAAGATATCTGATATACTATATCAGATATCTTATATAAAATAGATATCATATGTCAATTAAGATATCTAATATGCTAAATAAGATAACTGGATTGACATATTGATATCTAATATGCTATATAAGATATCTGGTATGCTATATAAGATATCTGATATGCTATATGATATCATATGGGATATATCTTATTTACTAAAGAAGATATCTCATTTATTATATCAAATAAGAGATCTTGTTTAATATATCAGATATCTTATTTAGTATATTAGATATCTATATTGGTAAATAAGATATCATACTGATTCATGATGCGCAAAAATACCGTAAGTTGCCTTCTGTCTTCTTATTGGAAAATGTACGTCATAAATTGGATAGACTTCTCGGACAGATTTTAATAAGGCCTTTTGCTTGAACGTAACAAAATAGAGCGTCAGTCAAATTTATAATTGTTTACGAAGGAGAGTACTATATATCGAAATACTAAGTAATGAAGCACAGCAAAGACCGTTATGCTGCCTTTTGGCTTCACATAGGAAACTTTATGCCATAAATATGACTGACAATTCTGAAAACATGATACATATTTTAATTTAGGCATTTTGCTTGAATATTACAAACTAGATCGTTAGCCCAGTTAAAATTTTTGTTACATATTTTAAATTAGGCCTTTTGCTTGATTATATTACAAAATGGATCGTCAGTCAAATTTATAACTTTTTACAAAGGAATGTACCATTTACCGTAATAGTGAGTCATGTTGCAATACAAATAACGTAATGTGCCTTTTGTCTTCTCACAGGAAAATATACGTCATAAAATTGATAGACAATTAAGAAAAGTTGATACATAATTTAATTAAGGCCTATTGCTTGAATATTACAAATTCGATCATCCGTCAAATTTATAATTGTTTTCGAGGTAGAGTACCATATACAGAAATACTAAGTCGTGATTCGCAACAAATACAGTAATCTGCCTTTTGTCTAAATAAGGCTTGGAAAATTTGTCATAACTTTGATAGACCATTCAGAATAAATCATACTTAATTCAATTTGGCCTTTTGCTTGACTATTAGAAATTGTAGCGTCAGTCAAATTTATAATTGTTTACGAAGGACAGTACTATATACCGAAATACTAAGTAATTCTTCACATAGGAAACTTTATGGCATAAATTTGAGTGACAATTCAGAAAACATGCTACATATTTTAAATTAGGCATTTGGCTGGAATATTACAAAATGGATCGTCAGTCCAATTAATAATTTTTTACAAAGGAGTATACCACATACCGGATATTGAGTCATAATGCAAGAAAAAAAAAAAAAAAAAAAAAAAATACCGTAATGTACCTTTTGTCTTCTTACAAGAAAGCTTATGTCATAAATTTGAAAGTAAATTCAGAAAAATTGATACATAATTTAAGTAAGGCCTCTTGCTTGAACATTACAAAATGGATCGTCAGTCAAATTTATAATTGTTTACGACGGAGATACCATATATCAAAATACTAGGTCTACATGCGGAACAATTACTGTAATTATGCATTTTGTCTTCTCACAGGAAAATTTACGTCCTAAAATTGATAGATATTTTCCGAAAATTTGATATATATTTTAAATAAGGCTGTTTGCTTGGATATTACAAAATGGATAGTCAGTCAAATTTAAATCTTTTTACTAAGAAGTGTACCATATACCGGATTATTGATTCATAATGAGGAACAACTACCGTAATGTGGCTTTTGTCTTCTCACGGGAAATTTTTTGTCATCAACTGGACAAAAAAATCCGAAAAATTGATACATAATTTAGGTAAGGACTATTGCTTGAATATTACAAAATGGATTGTCAGTCAAATTTATAATTGTTTACGAAGGAGAGTACCATATACCGAAATACTAAGTCATAATTCGCAACAAATACTGTAATGTGCCTTTTGTCTTCACACAGGGAAATTTACGTCATAAATTTGACAGACAATTCAGAAAAATTGATACATACTTTAAGTAAGGCCCATTACTTGAATATTACAAAATGAATCGTCAGTCATATTTATAATTGTCCCCGGAAGAGAGTACCATATACCGAAATACTGTTTCAGTATACGCATCAAAAACCTTAAGTTACCTTTTTGTCTTCTTATTTGAGAACTTACATCCTAAATTTGATAGACATTTCAAAAAAAAAAAAAAAAAAAAAAAAAAATATTTTAATTTGGTCTTTTGCTTGAATAATACAAAATGGAACGTCAGTCACATTTATAATTGTCCACGAAGGAGAGTACCATATACCGAAATACTAAGTAATGAAGCTCAGCAAATACCGTAATGTTGCCTTATGTCTTTTCACAGGAAATTTTACGCCATTCATTTGATTGACAATTCAGAGAAAATGATTCATATTTTAAATGAGGCTGTTTGCTTGAATATTACAAAATGGATCATGTATGGTACAGGATAGCCAGCATTATGTAGCATATCTGGTAACACTCTGTGATATTAACTTAGGCATTCAAAAACTGAACAGCACTTGTTTCCTAAAAAACAACAAATGTTCAGATATTGAAGGGCAACTACCTCAATAACACAAGAGACAGGATGGTTATCACTGAAAAAACTGAAATGCGCAATCATTCATTTCTCTCTGAAGTTTCATAAACATATCCCAACAACTCGTGGAAAAAGTGTGTCAAAATCCTAGGGTACTGACTAAAAAATAGACAGCCAGTGTTCTGCCCTTTGCCAAGAATTGTAAATCCCTGGTGTACTGTATAAATATGATGTTAACAGTCAGATAATTAATCACGAAACAATAGACAAAATTAGTTTTTCTGATATATCAAGGGCAGATAACTGCAATTTCTGGTGTAGTAAAAGTTGATGATAATATGTAACATTTATCAATTATGTGCACTAAGTTTCATTCTGATATACCATATGTTGTACATATGAAAAAATATTGTCTTGTGTATAAAATACATACAATCAATGTTGTATTCACCAGGTAGTTTTCATTCAGAATTCCTCTAGAGCGTAGGAACTACTTAAATATCAAGGACAATTAACGCAGGAAGTACTACTTTTTATTTGCCAGCAGCTGCCCATCAGTATCACCATTTATGCAAAAGATGATAATTTTCCTTAACATATAAGGCAATCTATGTAAAACACATGAGGAAATATATTAAGAGAAACAGCCTCACAAACAGGGTACAATCAGAGCAACATTCTGAAGTTTGATCTGAGTCTACACTGGTTGCTTTGCCTGGCAGACATGTGTTTCACACAAGTTAATGGATAATATATGGATAATATATAGGGAAAAGACACACCAATGGTGTAGACAAACTTGATGCTCTGTCTTAAGTATGATTGGTTAGCCTGACTGTTTGATTCTCCTAACACAATTGACAAATGTTAATAATAAGGATGGAAAACAGGCAATCACACAGTGAAGAACAAGATCAACTTCCTACAGTCTTATCTCGGTCTGTTTTAACAGACTGTCATCATTTCCATGCAATTTACATGTGAATGGATCATTACACCAATAGGAAAGCAGCAGCTTGAATTCCTGAATTCTGATCTTGGTCTACACTGCTTTTGTATTGATCAACTAATTTCAGTTTCATTTCTGAGATAAATGATGTCCAGAATATGGGACAGACTTTTAGAATACACCTCAAGTGTTGAACCAGTAGACACACATTATCAAGTCTGATCTGAGTCTACACTAGTTGCATTGCCAGACTGATTTGTGGTACCCACAAAATACATGGGGTTAGATACTTAGGGAAAGAAACCAGCGATGTAGTGGAACGAAAACAGCGTTCTTAAGTCTGATCTTATTCTACACTAGCTGCTTTGTCTGATTGCCATGTTTTCCATTCCTACAACAGAATATATATATATATATATAGGTTTCCACCACCACTGGGATTTAGAGTGGACCACCAGTACAGAAAATTGGGTAGAACAATTCGACCCATAACCCTAAATAGTGAGGCAGACATGCCTGAACTGTAACTTATACTAATTGTTGACGACGGACGACGGACATAGGGTGATGACAATAGCTAACCCTGAGCTTTTGCTCAGGTGAGCTAATAATAAAAATAATGTATACCATTGTAAACCCCAGTTTTACTATATAAAAGTGTGGTTTAAGGGGGTCCAAATTATATAGGTATCATCGACAGAGCTAGGATCAATCATAATTAGATTTAGTTAGTGGGATGACAATATGTGTTAACTAGACAAAGTGCCCAGTGGGGCACGTATACCCCCGACCAGCGCTACCGCCAGTTTTTAAAGAGCACAAAGTATGTAGCTTTGACTCTGGTGATGGCAGTTATATGCTTTATGTGATAACATTGAAAAACTTCAATCACACATAATATGAAGCCCTTGACCTCAAAGATCAGGCACAGGTGCAGGGATTGAGCTTAATAAAACTTTAGCCCTATAACTATCACCATATACTAGTGAAATCAATCAGTCTTTATAATATAAGCAAAAATGACATTTGTATGAAAAGTCTGTGACCTTGACTTAAAAGCCATGCCCCAGCTTGGGGATGGTGCCGAGAAAAACTTTAGACCTATATATACCATCATGCTTAATATTAATGAAACCAACAAAAGGGTCTTCATAATATAGCTATATAAATTTTAATGAAAATTTTAAGGTCACCTGCCTACTCAATGCCCTCTACATATCGGTAAAGTATCACAAAAATATCTTAAAGAATTTTTAGAATTATTGCCCGCACAAGATTTAAATAACCAGGAAATGACGCTAAATTTCAAAATCAGGCGACCCAATTTGGAATCACCGGAAATTGTAAATTGGGCAATGATTACAAAATGGTTACCGACATCACCATGCATGTTGGTTTATTGTTTTGAACGCATCTAGGTAGTGCCTGTTTTAAAAATGCAAAACTTAGACGATGAAAACAATGTAACTGTTCACATCTAGACCATATACAATCTACTGACCCTAACACAAGTATCTTATGCCAAACCGAGAACATTTTGGGCCACAAGTTGTGGCATACAAGGTTTTAGGTTTCTTTAAAATTTAACGTTCAAACCTGGAGTTTTTGCCGCAGTGACAGGAGCAGAAGGCGGTTCTTCTTCTTGGACGATACCACGCTTTTGCAGTCGTGCCAGAAGAGCCGGTGGCAGCGGCATATTTATTCTGTAGACCAAAATATGGGGTGCAAATAAAAATTCCACGAAAACAAATGATACCGGATGTGGTCTAAATGAAAAGTCAGCACGAATCGTTCAGATTTTGTCCGAATGTTTTTAAACCGAATGTTCGGTGTTAGAGCCGCACAGGGTGAAAAAATAGAATAGAATAAATTCACAGGCACACAGAGGAGATACATGGAACAAAACAGAGAAAGAGAGCTTCTGGATCCGTAGTCAATCCGTAGTTGTGTAAACTGTATCCATATTGGATGAACAAAAGGACTATTGTCATTTTGACATCACTCAGAAAGACGGTTTCCGTCGAACCCACTTTGACTTAAAATTCCATAGGAAATGTTTGATAAGTTTGGGATAACATATTTTTGTCTTAAATATTCACACCCCTTACTCTTTAACAAGTCCATTTTGCTACCTTTGAATGTGTGTAGAATTGCTGAGTGAATGGCAAACAGTGTAGACCCTGATAAGACGCCACGTTCTGCAGCGTCTGATCTGAGTCTACACTGTTTGTTTATGACTGTCTGTCCGAATCCGTAAATACGCTAATTTGATCGATTTGAGCTCCCAACTCCCAACACACCTTCCCCCCCCCCCCCCCACACACAAACACACACCACCACCACCACCACCACCCCTCGACTTAATCATCCTGGATCCGCCTCTGAACAATTTATTCTGTCTTGGTGTATGTATTCTAATAGTAAAACTTCTGCAATCAATAAAATGCACCATACAAAATTGAAAAATCAGATATTATTTATTTAGATTCTGACACGACATTATAGTGCCCAGGACACCTCATATTAAAGATTTTGTTTGCTTTTTTACTTCGTTTTCGTGTATTTATTTTGTTTCGCCGTAAATGTCCATGAGGATTGACCAATCTAACTGTCCGGACTTTTAGCCTAGCGACTGAGTGCTCGCAGCAAAACAACGAACTCTAGTAGACGGATCATCTGAGAAATCTAGCCAAGACCGTTCCATAAAATTCGCCTTGTATTGTACTTTGCGAGTGCGCTTGCGCAACGTAAATAATTTAACCATATTCGATAGGCCATCCAGAGAAATCTAGTATGCAATTCTCTCCAGCTCTCTAAACTTTAGAGCTTGCCCCTGGCTGGTGGTGGGTGGTGTATATTTTTTGTGAACTGAGGATAAAAATCATGTATACCTTTTTATCAAATTTGTGTGGGACTGGATTCAACTGAGGATTCATGTATGCTCTTGTCAATGAGGGAGGGGGACGGGGGAGGGGAGGTGGGGTACAGGGATTTTCCCCCGGAAAATTTTGAATTTCTAGAATGCAGAACAAGCCATATAACACAATTTTATATGTTTTAGGCTTACTTTTTGTATTCTTATTTCTCTTTAATCACGTTTCTCTATTTTTTTCTGCTACTCTTCAAAATTTTCAGATTATTCTTTATATTTTAAGCTTCTTTTTTCTCAAATCATTATTTTTTCACTATTTTCTTCTCTTAAAATACGCTCAACTATCAGCGCTTACAATTTCCACTCCGCTTCAATTACGCTTCAATTTCGTTTGTCTGCGAAAGAATGGAGTTAGTAAATCTCTGTGCAAGAGAGTACTCTTAAAAGTATGAAAATAGCCATTATTCTCTAATCAATAAACCCCATCTACACCCTCATTTATTATTGCCGCCTATGGATTCATCACGAAAACATTCCTATATAATTTTGCCCTCCCCTTAAACCCCACTATTATATAGTAAAACTGGGGTTTACAGGGTTATACATTATTTTTCTTATTTCTGTTTAAAACATAGATTGTGGGTACTCATGTCGAGGCGGTTCTAATGACCCACAATCTATGTTTTGAGCAGAAATATGAAAAATACCAGAATTTTTTATCTGAAATGGTTCACTTTTTTGGTGGTAAAATTTTCGTTATATTTGAATAGGCAGGTTTTCGTAATGTGGCCCATCGTGTACCAACTTGTGGTTTTCTTTTGCTCTAGCTGTAGACCGCCATTGAACCTTTTATATGTTGTTCATCTCAGTTTGGGATTATTTGTGTTTTACTGTGATATTTCACTGATAAGGTCGAGTACTCTATGCGGACCGAACACAGATTTCATATTTATATTTGTAATTTGGAGCTGCATCTGAATTCAGGGCGAGGTTTCAGTCGAGTAAAACTAGTTCAACGCCCGGCATTTTTTCTGCTGAAGTTCAAAGACTGTTCCTCTATTGCAGTGCTTCTGTTTCCTACTCCAAAAAAAATTCTTATTACGAGCAACCCCCATGAACAAGTTTAGAGAAGTTTTGTGTATCACGTTTTCAAGGGGTAAGATGACCAGAAATGTCAGAGTGATATCATTGGGCGTTTATCAGGGAGACCTTATATCTGCTTTCCAGATTTTCTTTGAAATTTTCAATGCTTTCAACATCACATCTTTTTCTTGAGTGATATGGTTTTCAGTCCATTTAAGATGCCTGGGACAACACAAGTAGTATTGTCAGATGATATAAAGATTTTATCAGAAGAAGGCCTGGGCCCAGTTGTTCAAATCTAACGACGTCGTTAGTTAACGATTCGTTAAAATTTACATCAAGTGATACGCAAGTATGCTGAAATATTTTGCTGAAAAAATGTGAGTAGCTTTTGCAGTGCAAAAGCTACTCACATTTTGTCAGCAAAAAATATCAGAATATTGTATATTGAATCCGCTAAAACAGTTAACGAAATGACCCTTAACGAGCTCGTTAAGCTAACGACGCTTTGAACAACTGGGCCCAGGTATCGATTTTTATATGGCACCAGAACGAAGTGATTAACCCATTACAGTCTAAAGCCCCAAAACTGGGATAATATAGGCAAACAGTGTAGTGTAGAACGTTGTGTCTGATCACGGTAGACACTGCCTGTATATTTTACAAGTATTTCTGTAAGAGAAAGATTTAAAATAAACAAAACCGAATTCCCCTTAAACTGAAAATGGACTTAGGTAAAGAGTGAGGTAGAAGAATCCACTTAGCATTAATAGGTGGAGGAGCACAATCAGCTGATTTTCCTGATTTAAATAAACTGGATACACTTGGTGGATTTTCAACCATTTCGTACAAGAGGGACAACTTTTGTGACTTTCTGTTTGGTTCCCCTACACCAAACCTCTTCTCTAAAAGGTGCAAATTCTCTCCTCTTAAACCCCTTTCGGAAGAGAGGCAAAACAATTTTTACAGCGTTGCCTACCCACGGAAGTTATCCAGCCGCTTTTAATATTCTAACACTAGGTCATAGCTAAATTTTCACTGTCCTGAAAGCACCTCTATGCCAACAATTCATAAATCCAATGAGTCAGCTCGTTTTTTCAGGCCGGACTCTCTCTCTCTCTCTCTCTCTCTCTCCGTCCTCTCTCTCTCTCTCTCTCTCTCTCTCAAAACTCACGAATGGAAAATGGCTTCATGTAAACAACGCTGAGCACCAGTAAACAACAAGTATTATTGTAATTATTTTTATGCTTTTAATTCAATAACAAATAGTCCTACAAAAGCTGGTAGTTTTCTTCCGATTTCTTTACGGTGAATTTGAAACCTGTGTATGAATACAATCCATCGAAAATGTACATATAAAATAATTTTAAATTGAAGTTTATCTATTCTGTTTTTAACTTTTCGTCTTATTTCTTTACGATGAATTTGAAACCTATGTATAAATACAGTCCACTGAAAATGTACATGTAAACCATTTTGAAACTGAAATTTATTTAGTCTGTTTATATAGCCTTTACAACAGAAGACATCAAATTTTTGCTGTGAGCTCTGACTCCTATAATGATTAAATTTTCCAACGGATTGTAATTTAAGGACCTCGAGTCATTTTTTCTTTTGGACCTTGTGCGCCGCCTTCGCCTGCTTGGAGTCAGGTGCTTTCTTGGCAACCTCCCTGATTACACCCACTGCCACTGTTTGCTTCATGTCTCGAACAGCAAATCTCCCAAGAGGTGGATACTGACTGAAAGCTTCCACACACATGGGTTTGCTTGGAACCATGGTAACCATCCCAGATTCACCATGTTTCAGACATTTTGGATTGTCTTCCAACTTCTTGCCAGAACGGCGATCTATCTTTTCTTTGATTTCCTCGAACTTGCAAGCAATGTGGACTGTGTGGCAGTCCAAAACAGGGGCGTATCCATTCTTAATCTCTCCAGGATGGTTCATGATGATAACCTGAAATTAGAAGAACCTTATCATACGCAGTATAGATACACATTCAAGTGAAATAAATGACATGAAAATATTAACCTCCCTACTCACTCGTGGCGACTCTTGACGGAAAGACTTTGCTCACGCTAAGACCAAATTCTTTCCGTTAAGTGTAGCCCCTATTGCTGAAAGGATTTATGTCTTCATAAACTGAATTCCTGTATGCAAAAGTTGTCTCCCCTATAAACATGTCAGCAAAAGCTTTCGCTGTATCTTTTTCCTTAAACAGCCTGTCACGTAACTCCTTACCATATGTAAAACTCCCTTAAACAGCCTGACACGTAACTTCTTACCATATGTGAAACTCCCTTAAACAGCCTGACCCGTTACTCCTTACCATATGTAAAACTCCCTTAAACAGCCTGACACGTAACTCCTTACTATATGTAAAACTCCCTTAAATACCCTGACATGTAACTCCTTACCATATGTAAAAAAAAAAACACAAAAACACCAGAACTAGATCAGACGATGCGGAACGCCATATCCGCTTAGAGTTTGCATTGTTTGACATGACAGTGGCAATTAACAGTAACACAAGCCATTAAGAGCTTTTCTCTATATCAACCTTTAAACGTGTACAAAGAGAGAGTCCATCGAAGATATCTGGACATTAATATTTTCAACCCCGAGTTTATAAAATGGACTTTTCCATCACTGAAATTGGACATGCCCATTTTTGCAAATAGGGGTGCCAGTCAAAAATCATAAAAGAGTGGCAAACAGTGTAGATCCTATTGAGACATTTCATTATGAGCTGTCTCAACAGGATCTACACTGTTTGCACAGGTATCTGGTTTGGTCTGCAGGGCTGAAAGAGTTAAAGTGTAAAAGCTCGACCTCTTGGGCTGCGTTCAGTAAATCAAAGCACTTGTGAGCATTCGTGAACATTCTTTTGCAAAGTGACTTTTTTGGTGGAAAGTAGAGATTGTCCGCGAGCAGTACCTTTGGCTGCTTTAGGTGCAGCCCAAATGGCGATCACATCACGAAAACACGCCTATATAATTTTGACCTCTTAAACCACACTTTTATATAGCAAAACTGGGGTTTATAGGGGTATACATTATTTTTCTTATTTCTGCTCCAAAACATAGATTGTAGGTACTCGTTAGAACTGCCTCATCGAGGCGGTTCTAACGAGTACCCACACTTTATGTTTTGAACAGAAATATGAAAAATATCAGAATTTTTTATATGAAATTTTCCAGTTTTTGGAGGTGAAATTTTCAGTATATTTGTATAGGCATGTTTTCGTAATGAATACAATAAGATTTATGTATGCTTGTTTGTAACAAAAAATATGAAAAATGTTTAAGTGCGTTGATATTATTTATTCGATGTTATACATAACTGATAAACATTTATATAATTTATCCGATATAAGATCAAGTTTCGTCAATGAGAATAATGGTTACTCTCTTGAGGTTACATAAGATGGATTTACAATTAAACGGCCAAAAGATGTAAAGTAGTTTGTGAAAAATGTTCTATTCTGCTTTATGAACGCATCCTAGGACTGAGTTCAGCAAAGCAGAACATTTTCGCAAATATGACACTAGCAACTATGCTCGATGACGAGATTTGATCTTATGGAATCGCTTATACCAACCATTACGAAAACAAGCCTATTCAAATATATAGAAAATTTCTCCTCCAAAAACTGAACATTTTCAGATAAAAACTCTGATGTTTTTCTTCATATTCAGCTCAAAACATAAATTGTGCGTACTCGTTAGAACCACCTCGCCAGGGCGGTTCTACGAGTACTCCAGTCTATGTTTCTGAGCAGAAATAAGAAAAATAATGTAAATAATGTAAACCCCAGTTTTACTATATAAAAGTGGGCTTTAAGGGGGTCAATATTATATAGGCATGTTTTCGTTATGGTTTATCAAGTATATTTTTCATCCGATAAATAATATCAGAATAGAATAGATATTTTATTCCCTCAATTCATACACACATACATACATATATATATATATATATATATATATATATATATATATATATATATATATATATATATATATATAGATATATATATATATATGGGGAAATTACAAATTTGCTTCTTATGGGGTTTCTAGACAGATAATCTTCACTAAATAGTTATAACTTGTGTATAAAGGAAACAGTATAAGGAAAGGAGAAACAAAACGAACATTTATAGACAATTAAGTCTCACTGACAGATCGAGGTAATATCGAAGCATTGCAAAGAAGTACTTGTATCCAAGTCTAAGGGCGTACATGCACACGGCATATCAGTACAATAAAACATTTCATGTTTTAGTTACAACAAGCATGCATATATTATATTGGCCGCCATTTTGGCTGCACCAAAAGACAACTCAAGGTATATGTATAGTTCGCAGACACTAGTTCCGTCCGCCGAAAACTGTCACAGCTGAATGGAAATTTTGTAAATTTTCGCGAATGTCCGCAAACACTTTGCAGCCTAGACATCAATACAAATCCGCAAAATGCCGTGTAATTGTTTTGTGGATTTATACAGCATGTTTCTCTGTCTACCTACCTGCGCATTGAAATGTTCACATTCTTTCGGCGGATCATTCTTCGCGTCCCCAGCAACGTTGCCTCTCTTAAGTTCCTTTACGGGAATTTTCACATTGAAACCGACATTGTCACCCGGAAGCGCTTCTGGGATGGCTTGGTAGTGCATTTCCACAGACTTAACTTCAGCTGTATGGCCTCCTGGGGCGAATGTGATAGCATTTCCTGGTTTCAAGACACCGGTTTCTACCCTTCCCACTGGCACGGTCCCGATACCTGAGATTAGAAACGACACTAAGTTTAAGTTTGCTAATAGCGCAATGATTTAACGTTTAGCACTCTGGGTAAATATGCCAGCAGACGACATTTTGAAATATTTTTTTTCTTATCTTCCCCTGAAAACAGGTTTTGACATTTCATGCAAATTGTCTCCAGTGGAGACAATTTACATGAAATGTCAAATAAACGTCAAAAAGATTGCCTTTGGAAACAAAGATCACACTACGGATTAGAAATCCTATTTTCTGGAAAAAATAAGAAGTATGTTATCAATTTGTCGTATGTTGAAATTGCACACAGAGAGGAAAAGGTTAAAAAGGTTAAAGACCTCTTCTTTAACTTTTATGATACTTTTACATTGTGATAATTTTTGTTGTTGTTGTTTGTTGTTGTTGTTTTTGTTGTTATTGTTTTTGTTTTTGTTGTTGTTGCTGTTGTTGTTTTTTGTATAATAATGCTGTATGATGGTTAGTTTATTGAAAAATTGTGAGACTCTACTTGTATAAATGTGTATGTACTGTTATAGCTCTTGTATGAGTTAAAGATAAAAAAACAAAAAACAAAGACTGAATTAATGGGTATGAAGAACGGTTACTTTGCCATGTTTTTAGTTTATGGCATGTGTGCTGCCTGTCATGTTTTTTGGGATTTTTTTTTTTTTTTTTTTTTTTTTTTTTGCTGTTCTTCTTGATATCGTTGGTTGACTAACATCTGTGACTGTGGCTCTTCATCGCGAAAGCACGCCTATATAATTTTGACCCCCTTACACCCTACTTTTATATGCATGTAGTAAAACTGGGGTTTACAGGGGTATACATTAATTTTCCTATTTTGCTAAAAAAAAGACATAGATTTTGGGTACTCGTTTGCCGAGACGGTTCTAACGAGTACCCACAATCTATGTTTTGAGGAGAAATATAAAAAAAAGTTCAAAAAACTTTATCTGAAAATTTTCATTTTTTGGTTGTAAAATTTTCAATACATTTGAATAGGCTTGTTTTCGTAATAATGTCCTGGGTATATTCTATACCATTTTGCACGTTGGGTCTACCTAAAAAGGAAAGAATTCGCTCCCATCTGGGAGCATTTTTTTCCTTTTAAAGCAGATCCCTTTGCAGAAGAGAGACAGAAAGACCTTAACAAACAGTGTAGACCCAGATCAGACGAAACAGACCGTGACCTCTGATCAGGGTCTGTACTGTTTGCCACTCATCCAGCAATGATTAGACAGTAGAATAGGTGGTCAAATGGACATATTCATTGAAATGTTAAAATAAGTATAGTAAATAGATAAAGTGTCCGGTGATGATGATTTGGTGTTTGGTCCCTGCCAACATTTTTAAGTCATGTCGATGTGATGGAAGGGTGATAATGAAAGGCTCTGTGCAATGAAGCTCCGTACAGTCATGAGCTGAATTCTTCCTCCAACGGGATTTGAACCTGGGACCATGTGATCCGAAGGGAGCGCTAACCATTCGTCAATGGAACACTTCGTTAAGGTGTTCGAATTATTAGGGTGAATTCGTTAATTTTACCTCCAATTTTGTAAACATCCTGTAGTGGGAGACGAAGAGGTTTGCCTGACGGGCGCTCTGGTGGCACGATGGAGTCGAGGGCTTCAAACAGTGTCTTCCCAGTGGCATTTCCTTCCTTTCTCTCAATCTTCCATCCCTTATACCATAGCATGTTGACAGAAGCTTCCACCATGTTGTCACCATGCCAACCAGAGATCGGTACAAATGCAACAGCTTTGGGATTGTAACCGATTTTCTTGATATAGTTTGCTACATTGTTCTGAATTTCATTGAAACGCTCCTAGATGAAAGAAAAAAAAAATCACCTCTTTACGAAAACACGCCTATTCAAATATATTAATAATTTCACCACCAAAAACTGAAAGTTTTCAGATAAAATTTCTGATATTTTTCATACTTCTGCTCAAAACATAGATTTTGAGTACTCGTTAGAACCGCCTCACTGAGGCGGTTCTAACGAGAACCCACAATCTCTGTTTTCGAGCAGAAATTTAGAAACATAATGTATACCCCTGTAAACCCCAGTTTTACTATATAAAAGTGGGGTTTAAGTGGGTCAAAGTTATATAGGCATGTTTTCGTGATGTTTAGTAGAAGTTCACGACCAACTTTGTATGACGTGCAGCTTTATTTTCATATTTTCACGTTTTATTTTTTTATTTTTTTGTTGTTTTTTTTTTTTTTTTTTTTGTTGTTGTTTTTTTTTTTTTTTTTTTCATTTTTCCCCCTCGGCACAGCCTTGGTGACTGTAAAGTGGCACATGCAAGCGCATTGGATAGATCTTGTTAATATCATTCCGTATGTGAAAAATAATCAAAATATTCCTAAGGGAATAAATGATTCACATGAAAAGGCAAGAATTTGTTTTCTGGCCTAAAAGAAAAAAATATATATTCCATAATGTCATCTGCCTCAGTTGTGATTGGCGCTTTAAAGATTAAAGGCACTGTTCGGCTGTACAAGCAAATCGAGCGGTTTTATATTCAACAGTTTGATGAAAAGGATTCCCACATTTTCTGGATTGGAATTCGTAGCCAAGCTTGAAAGAAAGAAACTCTGTTTTACCTCACTATACGGTGGTTCTGTATGGTCCATTTTGTTAACAGCGACGATCATCTGTTTCACCCCAAGGGTATAGGAAAGCAGTGCGTGCTCTCTTGTCTGTCCACTCTGAGAGATGCCAGTTTCAAATTCGCCAACGCTAGCAGCAACGATTAAGACGGCGCAGTCGGCTTGGGAGGTACCTGTGAGTAAAAGGTAACATAAATTTCTTCCTTTTTCGGCGTCAGTCCTTACGATTTTGGTTTTGTCCTACATTTGCTTTTTTGTTATTCTATATTGGTCAATAAAAACACATCTGGGATAGTAATTTATATAAAACCTTGTTTCGTTTGTCAACTAGTACTTGTTTCGTTTGTCAACATTAAAATTTTATATTCATGGTGCAAATATTGTTATTTGAAATAGAATTTTAAAAAAATACCGAGGTATGAACACATGGCCTTCATTGCATATACAGACAACAAAGGCCCTGATCAGACTGCGCATTCGCGCAGTCTGATCAGGGCTTTCGTTGTCAGCTTGCTAAATCATTAGACATTATAGAACATATCTATGAATATTGAAGGCCCTACTCAAACTGCGCGGAATGGACAAACTGATTTGGGCCTTCACTGTATACACATGACGTAAGATACATTTTTTCAAGTTACGGCTCAAATCAGCTTGTAGCTCAAATTCCGTCTTTTATGGGACGAGATATTAGTTAGAGGCCGAAACAGAAAAGAACAGATGCTTCGTAAAATGTCAACCTTTGCAGCTTGGCTACCAAGCCACATTGTCAACTTGCATCTTTTATTTTTGTCTTACAAAACTTAAATATCTAATTCAATAATGCTGACAGTTATACAATGCTTTCTAGTATTGTTTCTTATTTCTTAACCTATTTTAATCAAATTTTCGCCATCATGACGTTGTTTTTAAACTGAATATTTTAAGGTATAACACTGTGTTTAGTAGGCCATTCCCTTTAAAGTAGACTACGGAAAATATAGTTTACAAGAAATGAACTTTGAGAGTAATTAGCACATTCACAAAATTAGAAAAGCTAAAGTATCAAGTTTACTGGGTTAGATTAGCTAGTTTCGGCCAATTAAGCCTCGTCAGTGACCCTCATATCAATTTTCACATCTCCTAGAATGACATCACGAAAACACGCCTATATAATTTTGACCCCCTTAAACCCCACTTTTATGTAGTAAAACTGGGTTTACAGGGGTATACATTATTTTTTTTTTTTTTTTTTTTTTTTTTTTTTTTTTGCTAAAAAACATAGACTGTGGGTACACGTTAGAACCGCCTCGCCGAGGCGGTTCTAAGGAGTAGCCGTAATCACAATCTATGTTTGGAGCAGAAATATGAAAATATTAGATTTATTTATCTAAAAATTTCCTTACTTTGATTGTAAAACTTTCAATATATGTGAATGGGATCAGTGATCACAAAGGACCAGAAAATATCAAATACACTACAGTGAAGTACGATAAGTACAGTAAAGTAGGGCATCCACACGGCACTAACACCACATGTAGTGAAGATAAATAGATTCTGATAGGAAATGCCCCTGAGACTACGAACACACTCATAAAATTATAAACAGCTTAAGTGTCAAGTTTTCTGGGCCAGGCTAGTTAGTCAATTAGGCCCCGTCAGTGACCCTCATGTCAATTTTCACAACTCTGCAATGCGCTCAATCATGGGTCACAAAGAACCAGAAAACATAAAAATTACACTATAGTGAAGTACGAGGTGACGTTTTACGGCCGCCACAATGCAATAACACCAGCTGTAGTAAAAAATGAAACACGTAGCCGTACCAGTAATCATATTCTTGATGAAATCTCTGTGCCCAGGCGCATCAATAATGGTGATATTGTATTTTGTTGTTTCGAATTTCCACAAGGCTATATCGATGGTGATTCCGCGCTCCCTTTCAGCTTTCAGTTTATCCAACACCCAAGCATACTTGAAGGAACCTTTGCCCATCTGAAAAATTAATGTCATTATAACAACTGGGCATGAACAAAAGTAAATTAAACAAGTGTAATTTAAAGTTTTATTCCAACTACTGAAATATACGAGGGATGTTCGAAATGAATTGCTTATTTCTATCTGGAGACTTCAAATTTCAAGTTAGCCCAAAAGTACTCATTTCATGCCCTCGAAGTACTCCCCGTGGCTAGAAATGCAAAGTTTCAGCCGATGTATCCATTTCTTGAAGGCGTCACGGTACGCTGATTTGGGCACAGTAATAAGGAACTGATGAATGGCAAATCCAAGTGCCTGTCGGGACTGGTATTTCCGCCCAGCAAGGAATGCTTTCAATTTCGGAAACAAAAAGAAATCACATGGGGCAAGGTCTGGGGAATACGGGGGGTGAGGCAAAACAGTTACTTTTTCTTTCTTCAAAAACGCCGTAACTAATGCGGAGGTATGAGCTGGGGCATTGTCATGTAGAAGACGGATATGTTTAAAACCAGTGGCAGGGCGTCGTTTCTGATAATACTTTTTCAGTTTCTTCAGTACGACGTTTTTGTAATACTTTCCGGTGATACTTTTGCCCTTTTTCACTGGCACTTTTATTGCGACTTCTTCACCAGAGAAGAAGATTGCATACAAAACCTTCTTTGTACTCAAAGAACGTTTGGCAATTATTGGGCGTTTGCTGTGTTTAGTGGCCCAGATCTTATTGCTAACCTTTCTGACGGGCTCAAAATAATGGACCCAGGTTTCATCACCTGTGACGACATTGGCAAACTGCTTTTTGTCATATTTTGGAAACATTTGAAGCAGCTTTTTGACCACTTTAACCCGTTGCCTCTTTTGCTTGTCAGTCAACTGATGTGGCACCCATCTAGCAGAAATCTTTCTGACTTTCAAATGCTTCTTCAAAATAAGGTGAACCGTTGATAGTGATATGCCTACCTTTCGTGCAAAATCACGAACTGTAAATCTGGCATCTCCTTCAATGATTTCCTTTATTTTGGAAACGATTTCTTTACGAGATGCAGATTTTGGCCTACCTAATTTCGGTACATTTTTGATGGACTCTACACCAGACTCAAATTTCTTTTTCCACGCCGAACTGTGTCATAAGACACACAAGAAGGTCCAAAAGCAGTAGAAATTTCAGTCATCAGCTTCTTCAAAGAACAACCAAGTTTTGAGCGAGCTTTGATGTAAGCCCGTATTTTATCTTTTTTGTCGACGCTTCGACCAACCATTTTTACTGCAGTGGTCAATGACTGCGTGTATTCAAATGGCAAATTTTATGTCTTACACTTAGTCTAACAGGTACATTTATACACCATTGTGTAGATATTGAATAGCCCTATACAGGTATGTATTGGTTTTAATCGTGCCCCGCGTGGATATCGAGCTAGAGGACAATAAGCAATGAGAGATAGCAGCAGTATTTTTATTATCTCCCTTGACAGGTAAAGTCCAAGGTAGATCAAATACTAACCAGGTCCTTCTAATTGGAATCCTCTGCTTTTATCATAGGTCATCATTGGAATTTAACAAATTCTTAACTTTACATTTCTCCATATCCACATGGAAGATTAATTAATATTATATATTTCATTGCACAGAAAATGTTTCTTTTAAATATTTTGGAAGCTGTATTGGCATATAACCTTGTTAAAATTAGATTTATGAAGGAAAAGGAAGTGATACTTAATGGAAACACAAATGATAAAAGCAGAGGAATCCAATTAATTGGACCTGGTCATTTACAGAAAGTAATCAAGGGAGTTAACTGACTGCTTTCTCCTATTCATTTCGAACATCCCTCGTATACCTTGTTTTCACTGGATGAAAAGCTGTTTGATTTATCACTAAAACATGAAACACGCAAATAAATTCTTTTCTATGATGGTTCTTAAAAGTATATTCGATCGACTGCCGTGAGATAAAACAGCGTCAACTTTCTGTTACCTCACATTATTATTGTAAGTGTAGCAGTCTGTTTACTTTTTAGCACTATTTTCCTGTATGTGGGGTTAATTTTCCCTTTTTCCGTATTTACCCATATCGAGAATATCATTAGTATAATGAGACAGGTGAGTATTTTAGGACTATCTTGCCCTCCCAGTAAGCATTCTACATAAATCTATAGCGGGTCGTTATCGGCCTGTCAGCTACCCTGACGGGCCGATTACGGCCCGCAATAGATTTATGTAGAATGCTAGCTGGGCTTCTTGTTATTACATCAACAGGTGAATTAGTGAGTTTGTCTGAATTCTGAATAAGTGAAGCATTTTATGGTTCTGCTTAAAACCTCAGAAATAATATATGAAATCTTTATGTTTATTAAGCCGCCCACTGAAAAAGGCGGACGTTCCCAAGCTGAAAGCTTAGAAAGCTTAAGCTTTAACCCGCTGATTGTAGATAAAGCAGGCAGTATTTAAAGTTTTTTTTATCTTATTTTTCACAGAAAAACAAAATATTTTATTCAAATTGAAAGTTTTTAAAGAAAAATATTGCTAATTTCAAATAATGACTTACCATATAGAATGCCAAAGTTTCAAACTCGTATGAGACTAAAAGGCTTTACTGAGTGGGCGTAACATAAGAGTGACCTTCAAACTGTCATATGTGAACAGCACAAGGCCTGTACGAGCCTACATATTCGTGTATTCTGGCCAGGAAATTTGCTCTACGCTCTTTTCAGATAATAAACTGAACATATTATATCAAAAAACTGTGATGACCTTGCCCAGCCTTATGCATATAGCACTAAATTGCCGTCTTCTGTATACGCATATTTAAGCTGAGTTTACTGTACTTACGGCCCCTCCACCTCTATGATCCTCTATCCTGGGCACGCCTAATATGAGTGTGGTGAGCTTATGATAATAAACAAATTCTTACAGCCCATAACCACGTCGGGAGCAGCTAGAGCGTATATTTGGTACAGACTTGTGGTGTGAGACATACAATGTACAAATACATGTACACGCAAGTCTGTAGAGAGTCGGGGATTGGGGACTTGGATTTCTATTTTTAGAACACATGTATGGCTACAGTGTGTACTTATCTGATGAAGGTGACAATTTACAGATACCCATGTAGTTCCAGATTAGGCGCTTTATAACTAAAAAGTGCTGATATTTTTCTTATTTCTTCATGAAAACATATATTGTAGGTACATATTATAAGCGCTTTGGCGAGGCGCTTGTAATGAGTACCACAGCATATGTTTTCATGGAGAAATAAGAAAAATATTATGTAAATAGCCCTCTTATCTGGAGCAATGACCCATATTAACACGACTATTTAAACTAACTTTATCTATAGCATTTGAAGGGCGCTGCCTCTATGTGACTCAGTTGCTGGCAGCGTTAAAAATCTGAAAACTGAAAAAAAGCATTTGAGACATAGCTCTATGTGACTCTGGTGCCCAGAATCTATTATCTGTTTGTCTGTCTGTCTGTCTATAGCTCTTGATAAGCAAATTTTAACTAAATCATTTATATTCACACAACAAATGTTTTCTTTTTTCCTTTTTTTCCATAGAGAAATCAGAAAACAATTCTCTAATCCTGTTTTGTAAATCATGGTAATTTTCAGCATATGATACAAAAAAAATGTATGTGAAATGTGGAATGTTCTTATATTAAGCATATTAAGACGGATATATGAAGTAAGAAAGGTTGCCAGAACTTACAAACCAATTGAAAAAAAAAAAAAAAAAAAAAAAACTGGCTTAAAAACAGTAAAATTCTGAAAATATATACCTCTGCATACCTAAAGTTTCACTATGGGGGAACGTGCGGATAAACATTTTACAGATTTGATAACGGTATGAAATGGGAGTTATTGTCTTTTTTTTTTTTTTTTTTTTTTTTTTTTTTTCATGCAAAAGCGTTAAGCTATAACATTTCAGTCGTTTATTGAACTCTCGCTTGAAATATGTCGCATAAAGGAATGAAATTCGTGAGATAAAAATAGTAATTTTGTCGCCTGCTTATAGCCACCTGCAAGAGTTAAAGCATGAAGACACCTACGGCTTGTGCTTCCTTCTCGAATCTCTCAATGGTCCTCCTCTCAATACCGCCACATTTGTAGATCAAGTGACCGGTAGAGGTAGACTTGCCGGAGTCGACATGTCCAATCACAACAATGTTGATGTGAATCTTTTCTTTACCCATGATTATAGGTGCATATCCGCTTTAACTGAAAAAAAAATCCAGGGAAAATAATTATTTTACAAAAAACTCTCTCTCTCTCTCTCTCTCTCTCTCTCTCTCTCTCTCTCTCTCTTATATTTCAGGATAAAAGGAATTCTAAAAGGAATGAAGTTACCCATATCGTCGTCTTGTGCCATTTTACGCCGGCCACAATAGCAAACAAGCGAGCAGGTAATACTACAAATATATGCTGTTGAATTTCGAAACGAAAGAAAGAAAGAAGCAGCTTAATTATTTATTGAAAAGAAATAAAAAAGTGAATAAAAAAATAAATATTTATATTTGCTATCTTTTCTGCAATATTTCTTTATATAACATACAGATGAGACACTGTATTTACCCAAAGTGTTCGGACAGCAATACGTCTTATAATCTCAGCAAATCCATTTTACTACTTGGTGATATAATGGTAAAAACTGTTGGATGAGTGGCAAACAGTGTAGACCCTGATCAGACGCCGCGTTCTGCGGCGTCTGATCTGGGTTTACACTGTTTGCGCTGACCTGTTTCCCCAAATATTTAGACTAATTTCGGTACAGCAAAAGTGTAACCCTGCCCGGTGACCCGAGGCTTCTGGTTCCCAGCTGTATTATGTTTATTTTGAAATCGAAACCAGAAGTCACACATCACCGGGCAAGGTTATATTTCATACCCATATGACTAATTGACTCCTCCGTCAAGTCACTTGACCATTTTAACTGACAACCGCAACTGACCATTCAAAATAGCTAATAAGGTAATTGTCAGTGTTTTTAGTTAGACAAACAAATCAACATGTGCTTTTTACAGGTAAGCACAGGTATATCAATACAAAGTTTGTCTAAGTAAATTCACGTGGGCGTGGTTATAACTGCCTGACGGAGGAGTCAAATTCAATAATTTACTTACGCAGCTGTTTCATGTATCTCCGCAATCAGTTAAATGACCCTCCTGTTCTGTCGGGTACCGTTTATATTGACAGTTGGGACTGATTGTGCAAGAAACGATTGCCAGCCGTGTCATGAGAAAACGTGTCTTAAGAGCATATGCGAACAACCTAAGCCCAGGCCAGCCTGTACATCGGCTCAGTCTGATCAACCCCTTTGCTGAATTACGATAGATGATATTTTTTTACTTTTTTCAGAGGATCTAGATGCGGCGAGAAAAGGTCCTGATTAGACTGCACCGATGCACAGGTTGAGCTGAGCATTCGTTCGAATACCGAATACTGAAGTAAACGTATTTTAACCCTTGTCCTGCTGAACCCGGATATACCCTGCCTTTGCAAACAGTGTAGATCCAGATCAGCTGGCTTCTGAAGAAGCCCACTGATCTGGATCTGCACTGTTTGCCATTCAGTATGTGAATTTATATTAACAATCTGGATCAAGTGATCTGATTAGCTGACAATTAGAAATGGATGTGGCATCTTAATATATTCAGTATGAGAAGGGTTAAGATAGGCAATGTTTCAATGCGATGGTGCAATACCTTTTTTTTTTTTTTTTTTTTTTTTTTACGGTGGCGGATCTAGCTGAACCTGGAATGGGTATAGATAACATACGAGGCGTGCCACAGCCTCAGAAATCGTACCTTCGGACATGTGCGATTTTATTTATTTCAGTTTTATTTAACGCCGGTGTCTGTGCATAAAAGCATATTTTAACTTGTTAACTATGCACTGTTTTATGCTATAAATAGTCTCTTATAGTACTTCATAGAATGGCGTGATGCCTCGTTTTAATATGCATTCTGAAATTATGTATGTATATATTGTGTACCATGATGAGACTCAAATAAACTATTAGATTAGAACACTTTTGGACTAACTTTTCTTAACATGGATGTAATTAAAATAAGATTATTACAGTTTACAGACACCTATTATGTGCACAAGGTAAATAGTTAGCCAACTTGGCCACAGTAAAAATCGATATTCACATTTTTAAATCGAAATCGAATAGTGACATGTTTTGTTTGTTTTGTTGTTTTTTTTTGTATCTTCTTCTTATTATTATTATTAGTAGTAGTAGTAGTAGTAGTGGTGGTGGTAGTAGTAGTACATTTTATTTATTATTATTATTATTATTATTATTATCATCATTAGTAGTAGTAGTAGCACATTTTATTGTTATTAGTATTATTTACTATTATTATTAGCAGTAGTAGTAGTAGTATTTAAGATTTTTATCTTGGGGAGGGGGCGGGGGGAGGGGGGCGTCAATTAAACGAAAAAGTGCCTTCGAACATGCGCAAAATATGCACATATTATTTGCGCATGCGCAAAGTATCATCCTGCGTTGGTCTCCATTCATACATTCTGTAGTTTCGATGATTCTGTTAGCGATTCTCTCTATAGCCATAATGATGATGTCTGTAAGCCGAACGAATCACTCATATACAGTCGACTCTCATTATCTCGACCTCGCTTACCTCGAATAACCGCTTACCTCGAAGTGAAAATCTGGTCCCTGTTTTAACACAGAGATCTACCAACAGGCAACAAAATATTGTGGAAAAGAGGAGAAATAAGAAATTGCTCCTTAGGAGCAATTTCTCCTCTTTTCCACAATATTTTCAATATCTCTAACTTAGAAGTCAAATTACATATTCATTATGTTAAAGGTGGTTGTTCGATTAATTGTTTTCCTCAGTTCCGCAAATCTGATATGTCGAAGTACGGATATCTCGAAGTGTTTCGCAGTCTGTTGGATTTCGAGATAACGAGAGTCGACTGTATTTCATGACTGGCACAGTATATGTAACTCACGCATTGATCGTAATGTAACCATTTTTGTCGGGTTGAATAGTAGAAAAGGAAAGAACAGAAAATAAGAATGCAAAAAGTATCTACAGCACCTGGTACTAAAAGGTGTTCCACCCATCCAAGTACTAACCGGATTTACGTTGCTTAACCTCATTGAAAGGACAATAATTAATTATTTCAAGCTGGTACGAACATATAATTTAAAGGATATAAAGTAATTACCGTTATATAAAAGTGAATAGCAGCATTGTTTCTTTCACCTGAGAATATTTAGCAGATGACAAACTGATGTTATTTTTCTTATTTTTCCAGAGATCTTGATTTGACATTTCATGCAAATTGTCTCCATTGATGACAATCTGCATAAGATATCAAATCCTGTATCCTGAGAAAAATAACAAAAATATTTCAAAATGTCATCTGGTGAACATTTTACCCAGGTGCTTAGCGTTAATCTGCATTATCAAGCTTCAGATACAAGAAGTAGGGAAAGAAAGTTTTTGGTGAAAAAAACGTATTATTTGGTGGTCAGTAATATAATGTTCCCGATTTTGCTGCTGTATTCCAAAATGTTTAGCTAATATTCCACAGGAGCAAGACAGTATAGCCCCACCAAAGTTTGGGCAGGATCTATAAATATTCCGCTGTAAACAAAGCAATTATGCCACCATACTGACATGTATTGATGGGCGGACGGGTGGGGGGTGGGGGGGGGAGAGTGGTTTCAGTGAGGCGAAGGTGTCCTGTAGCTTTTGTCACAGTATAGACCCTGATTATGACCAGATGTGTAAGCAGATGGTACTTATTTTTTTTCCACGCATCAGCTATGTGACCCAGACATGAAACAAGCATTAATCAATAGAACTAACTGGTAATAATCAAGAAAAGTGATAATAATAATACATAAAAATTAAAATATATATCTATTTGCCAAACAAATATTGACAATATTTACGAAAATATTCATTGTAAGTTCAAAAAATATATTGAGTAAAATTAGCATTGTGGGATATGATGTAGCCTTGTAACAGAAAATTTCATTGGCTCGACAAAAGTTCCGGTGGTTTGATCCTTTGTCAGCTTGCTTCTTAGATTTTCGCACCTTAGACATTCGTCCTTAGATGCCCCATGTTTGCCGGTTTCCTAGAATGTTAGAGACTTTGTGGCAGTTTTGTTAACTCTTCTATGAGAACTTTAGCTCTAGTTTCCCAGTCACTGCACGGCAACATTAGGACCATTAGACACGTATGGACTAATGGTCCAAAATCAGCCCCTAAGATCTGGACTATATATTCAAGTAAATAATACTTTTAGGTTTAAAATAATCATATGGACCATTATTCTGCGAGGACTACAAGTCACGTCCAAAACAAGGAATCTGCAACACACGAGAGAAATACTGAGTTGACTTGTGTCGGTAGAAGCCCTTGTCCTGGGTGCGAGGTGACCAAGAATCAAAAGGTGCGAATGGACTTAGGTCGAAACGGCCAAGGATCGAGTTGACCATCAACCGCGAACAAAATCAATATGGCAGCGCTCTGTGAAATCAATGGAGGCTGCCATTATTAGGTTTCAAAGAGCCAATGAAATTTGCTGTAACGAAACCGTGTCATATCCCACAATGCTAATTTTACCCAACATATTATTTAGCACATTGCAGATAAATATTTTTTTTATTGTGATACAACAGAATATTGATTCAATAAATAAATATCAATTTTATAAATACATTTTATATTTTGAATCAATATATTTTTATTGCCAATACATATGTTTTGTTTTCGATGAATATACTTATTGTAGAACAAATATTTTTATTTTGAAAAAAAAAAAAAATTATGGCCAATAAATAAATTTAATTACCAATAAATATATTCTATTGCCAATAAATATTTATTTTGCAAATAAATAATTTTAATTACCAATAAATAAAATTAATTGCCAATAAATATATTTTATTACCAATAAATATCTATTTTGCATATACATTGTAAATATATTTTTATTGGGCATAAATATCTCAATATAGATACATATTTTAATATGGAACAAATATATTACCAGATACAATATTGCAACGTATGTCACGCCATACTTGATCAGCACCATAATAACTATAAATCATATTTGCCTTGAATCAGTATCCTAACTGTTACTAGCATAATAGTATTATTGTCAAATAACTCACTTCTGACCACAACTTGCAAATATAAATTTGTGACTGAGAAGGTACAAGTATATTTGCAGACATCAAGTAAATAAACAAATAAAATTTATGCAAAATAAACATTGTATACATGTATTTTGAGGCATTCCAAACATATTTACAAAATCTGCCCCTATGGGTAAATTAAACATTGCGTTTACATGACGAAATATACCCCTAGGGGTAAAATACCCCTAGGGGCAAATATATTTGCCCCTACCCTTGAGCTGGGGCAATTTACCTACGTGGGTAAATTTTGCCCCTAGGGGCAAATGCGTTCACATGACAAGTTTACCCCTAGGGGTATATTTGCCCCTAGGGGTAAATTTGCCCCTAGGGGCAAACTTATGCATATAAACGGGACATAAGTGTATGACGATGGCAATCAGGAGCTAGTGTGCTTTTTTTCACATACCACCTCTGAATTATTGTTCTAAATAAACCTGCAGTAATGAACATTTATTTACTTGCTAACGAGTGAATTAGAATGCAGATTTAAACTATGTTTGATGGTAATTCAAATGTTTCGTCACGTACGAAACACTAATTCGTACATATTATTTTTTCGCAATGCGCATCGCGATTTTCCTCGAGCTCCGCATCAGGATGCACTGGCTGTTTAGGGTCTTCGTTGTTGGAATGCGGAATATTGCCCTTTTTTTTATATGTTTCAGCTCATAAAACCGATACCGTAACATGAGGAATGCATCTTGTTACAAATTTGTGTATGTGGTTAGAAAGCCCAGATTTTCCTGTCACATCACTAGAGCCTTAGAATTGTTGAATTACTATGGAAAGTTACGAAGGATTCGAAGGGAATTCGGAGACAGCCCTGGGCAATCAGCGTAGACGCATATTAGACACACCAGAATGCAGGGTCTGATCAACGTCTGCACTATAAACGTCACATCCAGAAGTTTTTACTACTAATACTACTACGACTACTTATACTACTACATCTACTACTACTACTACTACTACATCTACTACTACTACTATTACTACTACTACTTCTACTACTACTACAACTACTACTGCTTCTACTACTACTACTAATACTACTACTAATACTTTTGCGACTACTACTACTACTACTACTACATCTACTACTACTACTATTACACCTACTACTACTACTATTACTACTACTACTTCTACTACAACTACTACTACTAATACTACTACGACTACTACTACTACATCAACTACTACTACATCTACTACTACTACTTCTATTACTACTACTACTACTACTGCCACTACTACTACTACTGCTATTACTTCTTCTACTAATACTAATACTACTACTATTACTACTACGAGTACTACTACTACTACATCTACTACTACTACTAATAATAATAATAATACAACTATTACTACTACGACTACTACTACTACTACATCCACTACTACCACTACATCTACTACTATTACTGCTACTACTACTACTACTGCTACTACTTCTTCTACTAATACTACTACTACTACTATTACTACTCCGACTACTACTACTACTACATTTACTACTACTACTACTACTGCCACTACTACTGCTACTGCTACTACTATTACTACTGCTACTACTTCTACTACTACTACTACTACTACTACTACATCTACTACTACTACTATATCTACTACTGCTACTACTTCTACTAATACTAATACTAATACTACAACTATTACTACTGCGACTTCTATACTACTACATCTACTACTACTACTACTACTACTACATCTACTACTACTACTACTACTACTACTACCTGTAATAATGATAATAGCCCGAATATGACAGATGGGTTTTGTTACTATTTCGGACAGAGAAGGCCCAGATTAACCTGCGCATCTACCGTTCAATATGAATATTAATTATAATAATAAAATGATAATAATTATAACAATAATTATTATCAATGATAATAATAATAGCAATGAAATAACACTCATAGTAACTACTATTATTATTTGTATCATTAGTAGTAGTAGTAGTGGTAATAGTAGATGTAATAATAATAGCAGTAGTAGAAGTAGTATTGTAGTAGTAGAAGAAGTAGTAGTAGTAGCAGTAGAATGAATCTTTGCATACAGTCTTATCGCATATATGTGCAGCGAAAGTACAAATATCCAGCGCATGGTCACGACCACTTTATTTGCTTGATCAGTACGAAACAAGCCTATTCAAATATACTGAAAATTTTACCACCAAAAAGTGAAAATTTTCACATGAAAATTTTGATATTTTCATATTTCTGCTCAAAACATAGATTGTGGGTACTCGTTAGAACCGCCTCGGCGACATTGTGTACTCGTTAGAACCGCCTCGGCGAGGCGGTTCTAACGAGTACCCACAATCTATGTTTTTGAGCAGAAATAAGAAAATAATGTGTACCCCTGTAAACCCCATTTTTACTATATAAACTACTACTACGTTGAAGCGACGTTGTAACGACGTTGATGCGACATGGTGTGTTTGTTGGGTGTCCGAATGCCCAGGTTAATCTGGAGCTTAGTTGACCGCATATGAGATATGAGATGAAGGTTCTTTTCTAACGGTATGTCACAAATTATATTGTTAACGCTTAGCATGCTGGGTAAAAATTTCAGCAGACGACAGATTGATGATGTTTTTTTTTTCTTATTTTCTCCAGAAAATAGGGCTTGTTATTCTATGCAGATTGCCTCCTGGAGAGACAATTTGCATGAAATGTCAAAGCCTATTTTCTGGAGAAAAAAACTGGAAAAACAACATCAATTTGTCGTCTGCTGATTTCGCCCAGAATTACCCAGACGACAATTAAACTGGTGGATATGTTATTTTTGGGCAGAAAATAGAATTTGACATTTCACGCGAATTGCCTCCTTTGATAGTAGACAGAGCGTGTGCAGTATCAAACCCTATTTTCTGGTGAAAAAAAAATAACAATATTTAAAATTGTCGTCTGCTGTATTTTTTTACGCATCATACAAAACGTAAATCCTGTAAACATTGACACTGTTATACATAAAATACTAAAAATAAGCTCTTAAATCGCCAAGCAAAATTTGTAGCCGTTTATTATTGTTCACAGAGATTTCATGTGAATCGTCTGCACATTAAAATGTCAAGATCTTTTTCTATAAAAAAAAAAAAAAATAAAAAGTCTCGTCTGCTGCAGTTGTAATTGGCAGGGTTAAATGAAATTAAGTAATTTTGATATTTAGAAAGGATGGTTGGAATCAAGTAAACAAATATATTTAATCAGATACACATCCTGGCCTGAGTCAGGCTGCGTGGATCTGCAGAATGTCAGTCTACATGAGAAAAGGGACATTATACCGCATATGCGGACAACGATGGAGCAGATCAACATGCGCATTCGCGCAGGCTGATCAGGACCTTCATTGTTCGTTTTTGCAAAATTATTGGATATTGTAGAATATAATTGATTGAGAAGACCCTTGTTACATACTAAACCTCATTTAGCACTTCGTAGACTAAATCATTGCATCGACATTAGGGATATTTTTCTTATTTTTTCAAAGAAAATGTAAGACGATATTTCATTCGAATTGTCTCTTTTGGAACTATTGTGTCATTTTCTGTGAAAAATTAAGAAACATTTAAAATGTTGTCAGCGTTATGGATACCGACAGATGAACGCTAAAGCTGTGGAACATCTCTAATGTGCTTGCGCAAAGTTGTTTCTTCTTTTCAGTGGGAATAAACAAAACGACTGCACAAGTTACTTCTGAGGTTTTACACCCAACCATGAATTCAGGTAACCCCACTAATTCACCACTTTATATAATAGAAATGGGAGTCGAGGTGGTTGAGTGGGGTGGGGGGTGGGGGGGGGGGGAATGAGGCAGAAATAATTATGAGTAAGTTCAAAGTTCACGTAATGCTGTGTGACCGCACAGAGGAATGTGAAAGCTTGTCTGAGTCTTCACTGGGTGCACACATTATATATATATATATATATATATGGACCGCAACGTCAGGAAACGTACCTGCAGGCACGTGCGCCCAGCGAAGATTCAGATCAGCCTGTGCATTCGCGTAGTCTGCAGAATCTTCACTGGGCGCATTATTGATAGCCAATGATGCAAAGTTTTTTTCATGCGGACTACGAAGACTCTGATCAGACTGCGCGGAAGCACAGGATGATTTGAGTCTTCGTTGGACGCATATGTTGGAAGGTACTGTTTTCTCATATATGCCTCATGGGAACAGTTAATGGCTATAAGTAACAAAAAACAGGCGGCTGTGCTGAAATATATATTGATTCAAATTATCTTTGTTTCCCATTATTGGTTTAGTCAGTTTTAAGGTGTCATTTTTCTGTATTTAGTATGATTCGTCCCGTCCTACGTACCAAGTGTTTGAGGAATTAATCATATCGTCCTGCGCATCCGCAAAGTCTCATCATACCATCATGTGAATTTCTCAAAATTTCTGATCTCGCCCACACAACACCCTTACCCCCCCCCCCACCCCCCCCCCCCCCCCCCCCACCCCCCTCCCCTCCTTTTTTTTAACTGTATAAGTGGCCTATTGGTGGGACAGTGCCTGAATTCTGAACAAACGAAACATATGTTTTTATATGTATGATTTTGTTTAAAACCTCAGAAATAATATATGAAAACCGCTAGAAAGAAGCGAGGCCTAACTTTGCGCAAGCTCGTTAGAGAGGTTCCGAAATTTAAAGCTTAAGTTTTGACCTGCTGACTTTCCTTATTTTTCACAGAAAATCAGACTGGACATTTCATCCCAATTATCTCTTTCGGAGTCTTATTCTTTTGAGAAAAATAAGAAAAATATCATTAATTTACACCTGATGATTTAGCCTACCGAGTGATGGAGTTTTATTAATTAACCCTTGTCTTGCTGAACCCGAATATACCCTGCCTTTGCAAACAGTGTAGATCCAGATTTGCCATTCAGTTTGTGAGTCTATATCAATAACCTTGATCAAGTAATATGACTGGCTGAAAATTAGAAATGGGTGTGGCTTCTTAAATTATTCAGCAGGACAAGGGTTAAGGAGTTAAGTTGTGACAATATTTAGGATAAATCCGACATTGTGTTTGTTGTTGCTGTTTACCAAAACGCCAAATGTTTATTCATTTCTACAGTACTCTGTGATCCGTACTGATTTATGATGCAAGACAATTATAGTAGTACCATTATGCCCGTATGACACAATTAATTAATATCATTTCCCCGTGGAACTATCCTGGCAGATTCACATCCGTGTTCCGTGGAGAGAGCACTGCGTGCATGTAAATTTTGTCTCTGGCAAAGTATGGGGCAGTTCAAATGTATCGAAAACACGTTTTAGACATTGATATGAAAATAAAACGGACTGTTGCTGATAATGCTTTCTCATGTGTGAGGAAATGGTGTTTTGGGGATTTTTTTTTATGTGAACTGCAAATGCTTAGATAAGCTTGCGGACATTCTGATCAACGCAGCCTGATCTGGGACTTCGTTTTCCACGTATATTCTTTCATGGTGTTGCTCTGTATGTATCTGCCAGAGTGAAAAAAGTATACTGAGTAATAGAGTATAATCCTCGGGGGAGCGGGGGGGGGGTAACTTTCTATATATGGCATAGTACGGATGTGCGTGCCGAATAGCCCCCTTTTTCAGCGCTGCCAGGTATATGATAGGCCCCCTTTTTTCAACAAAAAGTATATGAATGGCCCGATTTTTCTGGATTCCTATGTGAAAGGCCCAATTTTTCTGACATCCTGGTATATGCACACATTTTTCGCTCAGATTTTTCGAGGCTGCTTATCCTCTTGGTATTATATGAATTGACTGTGATATTTGTGTAATTAACCAGCAAAAAATAGGTACAAAAAATCAAAGGGCAGTATATGAATAGGTCAATATTTTGGATGATCAAGTATATGATCTCCCCCCCCCTCCTCCCCCCCCCCCCCCCCCCCACACACACACACACACACGAGGTATAATCTAGACAAGAAATATGTTTAAAAAATAATTGTCGAAGGTAAATGTCTTGATGCATATAAAAGAAGTTTTGATAAATTCCTAGCTAAATTTAGATATAAATTCGATATTGAATTTCAAGCATCATTACTCTAGTTCAGTTGAAAAGGGATCTACCCTTTGGGAGCAAATTCTTTCCTTTTCTGAGAAGATCACTTTTCAGAAGGGACATGTTGTGCCGGAAAGCAAACAGGAAGTCACAATAGTTGTCTTACATGTTCAAACGATGTAAAAGTAAAATAGTGTGAAGTATCCCCTTAAATATGCATGATCTCATCAGTGAATAGTATCAACCCGGAATGGCTGAGCATTTGTACATGTCCGATCAAGGTATACGTCATTCGCCAAAATACATGATGCGCAATGCATTACAGGGGCCCCGATCAGCATGCATATGCACAGTTGTTGTTAAATATTTTTGTAGCTCAGTTAAAACGATCAGAAGCCCAGTTACTTTTCTATAGGCTTCCATTTTAGCAGTTGGCACAATTCCGACCATGACCCACTTACATGTATTTGGTTAGCAGACGGTAACGATCACATCAGTTTCTATAAATTGATAAGTTTAACCAATTTCAAACAAATCAAATGAATGCAACTACGCAATCAGATATAGGCCTCGTCAAGCGAAAAAGTAATTTTGAGCATGTGCAAAATGTGCAGATTCACATCATCCTGCACATGCGCAAAGTCACATCCGGGCACTTGATCTCCAGTGAAATATTCTGTAGTATCTAATGATTCTGTTTGTGGACAGTGAAGGCCTTGATCAGACTGCGCAAATGCGCAGTCTGATCTGGGCCTTCGCTGTCTGCATGTGTCCGAAGACACATTGTCGCCTGGGACGGCGCATATGGTTTAGTAACACATTTGTATCGCAAAACACTGTAAAAAAAAACAAACTCAGAAAATAACTATCCCATGTTAGTATGTCATATTTTTTCCCGAAATTTAAAATGAATTGGGTGTTTTGGATTTTTTTCCGCACAGAATTTAAGTCTGGAGGAAAGGAATAAAATAGTGAAATCTGAAACTTATCAATATTGAAATTTATTGCAAATAAGTACCAGTAAGCCATACATGTATGATGCTTAAAAACTAGAAGATTGCCAGAGGATCTTTTTAGCACTCTGGATAAACTTTTTTTTTTTTTTCAGAGTTTTTTTTTTTTTTCTTACTTTTTTTCCAGAAAATAGCCTTTGACATTCATGCAAATTGTCTTCACTGGAGACAATTAGCAAAGGTCAAAACTTATTTCCTGGAAAAAAAAAATAAGAAAAAAATGCTCAAAGTGTGGCAAATTTGAGCACCAGTGCTGGGATGCTGTAGAACTTTCCTCCTCGTTTGAATGCTACTGTAACTAAATGATGAGTACTTGCTTGCCTATTCGCTTCAAGAAATTCATTAAATAATACTGTAACACTATCACAGAGAAATCATCAGATAGATGCTCATTACTAGAGCTTTGTTATATATCTATTTTGGATAAAAATGGATTATAAATATAATTTTTGCATTCTGGTTGCATTCTATGGAATATGCATTGGTGTATCAAGCGGTAGGTTATACACATCACGAAAACTTACCTATATAATTTTGACCCCCTTAAACCCCACTTTTATATAGTAAAACTGGGGTTTACAGGGGTATACATTATTTGTCTTATTTTTGCTCAAAAACATAGATTGTGGGTACTCGTTAGAACCGCCTCGCCGAGGCGGTTCTAACGAGTACCCACAATCTATGTTTTGAGCAAAAATAAGAAAAAATATCAGAATTTTTGTCTGAAATTTTTCAGTTTTTGGAGGTGAGATTTTCTATATATTTGAATAGGCATGTTTTCGTAATGAATGCCAAAATTTCCTTAAAGCGCTAACCAAAATTGTAGAAGACGACATTCTTTAATCATTATTAGTCAGAGAAACTTGATTCAGAAAAGACTTGGCATTTCATGTGAGTCTTCTGCAAGGCAGACGATTCAGGCCACGATTCACATGAAATGTCAAGCCTCATCGTCTCACAAAACAATAAAAAATAAAGATATCAAAATGTCGTCTGCTGCAGTTGTGATAACATGTTGATAATATACATGATAATTAACGCAATAAAATTCAGTTCGACTCTTTGAATTCTAGGTTTCTAAACTCGACTACAGTAAAACCTCAATGACTCGAACGCCGATGGCTCGTTTACCATGGCTAATTCGAACTCGTTTTTGAGTCTCTAGGAAATTCTCTTTATAGCCCAAGAAACCTAATATTTATGGATATTTTAGGGAAATTTTCTTATTTTATCATGAAATATGTGTTGTGTGCATTCCTGAAAATCGCCTCATCGAGGCAATGTTAATGACTACACCATTATTATATAGAAGATCGGAAAGACATCCCTAAATAATATCCATTTGCCTCCTGACCTGGCGTTATGCTTAACCCTCAGTGGCTCGAAATACCCATGTCTAAAACAAATTTATTTGGTCCCAAAGATGTTCGAGTTCTCAGAGCTCGAGTTATTGGAGTTCGACTGTATTTCCATTATTTTAATCTCCCTAGATAGATTTTTGCTTTCGAAATTACGATTGGTTAATAACGTAAAATAAACTATTTAATTAATTCTCATTTAAATTACAAATTGAGCCTTTAGTTATTGGAAATATTCCGGAAGGCCAAATCAGTATCTTTTCTTCCAGAAGTGTGTTGTATTAATCAAATAAAAGCATAGACAGATTTTATTCTGCAGCCGCATGGACTGTTTTAGAATTATATACTGTCATACAAAATTTACGCATCCCCTGGAATTATTTTATACTCAGTTGGCGCGAAAAGGCTCGTAACCATATGCGAGAAATCTCATCATCAAACTTTGACCTTATCAGTTGATGGGACTTAGTGGCGATCTGGGTTGTAAAGTCAACTCCGGTTGTTTCCGTCATTTTCATTACGAAACATGCCTATTCAAATGTATTGAATATTTCTCCACCAAAAACTGAAAATTTTCAGATAAAAAACTGATATTTTTCATATTTCTGCTTAAAGCATAGATTGTGGGTACTCTAGAACCGCCTCGGCGAGGCGGTTCTAAGGAGTACTCACAATCTATGTTTTGAGCAAAAATCAGAAAAATAATGTATACCCCTGTAAACCCCAGTTTTTCTATATAAAAATGGGGTTTAAGGGGGTCAAAATTATATAGGCATGTTTTCGTGATGACAATATAGCCCAAAGTAAGTGTCACAGCCGAATAAACAATTTTCATGCTGTTCCGTGACAATCGACGAAGAAAAAAAATACGATCTATCACGAAATGTTAAACGATTTAATACATCAAATATACCATTTTACGATTATTTAATCAAATAAAAATATGCCTTTAAAAAGGGCATATATTTTTGTCCATGAACCCGTTAGCACAGGCAATGTATCGCATTTTTATTAAAAGAAAATTAGTGTGAAAGTGACTAAGATCGTCTGATTTTTTTTCTCGAAATACTACAGTATATATTCAAGATAAAACTGATCGAAATGTACCTTCGAAACTAAGTAAATCCTAATCATTTGTTCATATCACAGAACGTCATAATAACGTCGTTTCGACGTCATAACGTCGGAGCGACGTCGAAACAACGTTATACGACCTTGTGTGTGCTGGGAAGGCCTAAAATGCAAAGCGACAGCAGGCTGAAGGTCAAGTCCAGAGACACTGTTTGCACAGTCCTGTCTGTCCGAATACTTAGCGTAAATACATAATCATGTATTTGCGTGAGGGCAAACAGATTCCACAGACATATCTGATTGTGTCTTGTTGCGGTCAAAGAAACGGCTTGCAAAGGGTTGGTGCGACCAGTCCTGGAGTAATCTTGATCGGTCGGGGACCCTCATAGTATAATTCTTCAAGAAGAGTCAGAAAAGGTGCAAAATAACGCTGCCAGGTTTGTGACTATGAATTAAAGTTACGAGCTTAGCAGTGTGACCAAAGTTCTCTTACAGAGGGAATCATTGAAAGAGCATAGGAGCATAGGAAAACAAGAAGATTGATTCTCTTGTACATGTATAAGGGTCTGAAGGAGCAAACAAAAATACCGAAATGTGATCTCATAAGTCACACAGATTTGGTACGAAGCAGCACCCGCTTGTTTGTCAAGTGTCATTTACCAGAAAGGGAATCTATAAATCTAGCTACAATTAGAGATGGGAACACACTCCCAGATTCCATGGTGTTCACAGCTAAACCTTCTATTCAGTATATCAAGATTTGTGACACTGGTCAGGTCTAGAGATAAATTTCCACGCATCTGGAAAATGAATATCATTCTGTCACCCGATGTATCCTCTAAATAATTCAGAATCAGATTCAGACTTTTAACTACCTACACACAACGTGTATTGTACACTCTCATTGCAGCTAACAAATGAGTCATTTAGATATAATTATACATAGCTCTAGTTAAGGTGTCTTTTTCAATCCAAAAGTTTTGATATTTCTCTTATTTCTCCACGAAAACATATGTTGTGGCTACTCATTAGAAGCGCCTCGCCGAGGCGCTTCTAATGAGTACCACAGAACATATGTTGTGGTACTCATTAGAAGCGCCTCGCCGAGGCGCTTCTAATGAGTACCCACAACATATGTTTCGTGGAGAAATAAGACAACTATTTACCTGATACCCACTCTTATCTAGACCTATGAATAATAGACACATATATAAATCATGAGGTCATTCGGATATCGTGGGTATATATACATTACGAGGTCATTCAGATATCATGGACATATATATGTATATGCATCATGAAGTCATTCAAAGAGATCATGGACATACATGTACATATATACATCGCTAGATTATTCAGATATAATGGTCATGTAAACATCATGAAATCATTCAGATATCATGGACACGTATACGTCATGAAATAATTCAGATAGCATGGACATACAAACATCATGAAATCATTAAAATATCATAAACATGTATATGAAATCATTCAGATATCATGGATATTTAAAGATCATGAAGTCATTCAGTTACCATGGACATGTATACGTCATGAAATCATTCAGATATCACGGACATATAACCATCATGAAGTCATTCAAGTAGCATGAGCATGTATACATCATGAAGTCATTCAAATATCATGAACATATATACATCATGAAATCATTCAGATATCATGGATATATAAACATCACGAAGTCATTCAGATACGTACCATGGACATGTATACGCCATGGAATCATTCAGATATCATGGACATATAAACATCATAAAGTCATTCAGATATCATGGATATATATACATCACTAGATTATTTAGATGTAATGGTCATGTATACATCATGAAATCATTCAGACAGCATGGACATGTATACATCATGAAATCATTCAGATATCATGAACATGTATACGTCATGAAATCATTCAGATATCATAGGCATGCATACATCATGAAATCATTTGGATATCCTAGACATTTATACGTGATGATTTTTTTCAGATATCATGGAAATATATACATCATGAAGTCATCGTCAGATTCTGTTAGGCCCGGCATCATCCATCATGGATACGTGCTTCCCACGTGCTATGCCATTTTAGGGGATTGCGGCAAAATAATTCGTGGCAAATTTCTGTTAACTAAATTAGCTAGGCTTGTTGTGTTTGAATTTTGTATCATCAGTCTATGACGAAAGGCTTCAGATGTCGTGCTGTAACTAAAGATGCCATCAAATATTGAAATCTTAATGCATGCTATGTGGAACACTTCAAAAGAGCCATTATACCATACGCGAAAAAATGAAGCTGCAGATGGAATGGGGTATCCAGGTTATATTTTTCTTCTTTTCATGAAAACATATGTTGTGGGTACTCATTAGATGCGCCTCATCGAGGCGAGGTTCTTTTAATGAGTACCCATAACATATGCTACTTTGTGGAGAAATAAGAAAAATTTCAATACTTTTCAGTTGTAAAAAGGGGCCTTATCTGCAGTCATGGACGGCTCGGATCAAATTATTCGCGCAGTCTGATCAGGACCTTCGCTATCCGCTTACAAAATCAATAGATATTCGAGGAGATATCGATGAACAGAGAAATGTATTTTAAAAGGAATGACCCTTGAGAACAATGTACACACTCACAAAACCGAAAAGTCCCGAGGAGACTGCGGATGCATCCGCATGCAGTTACCGAAAAGTCCCGAGCAGACTGCGCATGCATCCGCAGTCTGCTCGGGACTTTTCGGTTTTGTGAGTGAGTACATTGTATGAGACCTTCGCTGGGCCTTCACTATTCGCATGTGGCATAAGGGTTATTTTCTTATGTAGCGCAGCACGTAACTCTCTCAGAAAATTAGGTCCACTTTCAAAAATTTGCCAATATGCCAAAAAGTAATTACGTTTGTCTTTTCCTTCAGAAGATCGTTTTCATGATAGGTTAGCACAATATTGGCCGGGACAAAGATTGCATATGCGCCCAGCGAAGACATGTCAGTCTGATCAAAGACTTCACAGGGCACTGTGGGTAAGCATGGATCCAAAGCGTATTCAGACGGACAGCGAAAACTTTAAGCAGCTACCGACAGAGTGTCCGTCGAAGTCTCTGATCAGACTGTCCGGATGCGCACATTGATCTGAATCTAGGCTGGGCGTACATGCAATTTTGTAGGAAATGATGTTCCCGGCCGGCTGATATGTTATAGTTTATTCCAGAAAATGACAAGCAGAGAACAATCCATTTTCCTCTAGCTGCAAATGAATATTTTATAAAGCAGTTTTGTTTTTACGTGCAAATGAAAAATTAACGTGGGTGGGGTTTTCCTTGTTTACCCCAGTTTCTGACAAAAGGTGTAAACACAGATCAAACGCCGCGGAATGCGGGGTTTGCACTGTTTTCCGCTGTTCGGCAGTTTTTAGACATCAGCAGATAGTCACACGTACTTTTGGAGTTATATTCCTTTTTAGAATATATTTTATCTTCACTGCAACTGATGTTAGTGCCGTGTGGTGACCGTAAAACGTCTCACGGTATTTCACTATGGTGTAGTCTCTATACTTTATGGTCCTGTGTGATCATTGCGCCTATTCCGGGATTTTTGGAAATTTATATGAGATTCACTGATGAGGCCTAATTGGCCGGAACTATTTAATCTGGCCCAGAAACTTGACATGTTTTCAGTGTTATGAGTGTATTCATTGTTCTGAAGAGCAATTCCTTTTAGAATCTATTGTTCTAAGTTCAGGACAAGGTTTGCAATTTGATTTTCGATTTTTGCATAAAACTGCATTTTAACCCTTGTCCTGCTGAATAGAATAAGATGCCTCTCCTTTTTCAAATTTTCAGCCAATCAGATTACTTGATCCAGATTTTCAATATAAATTCACATACTGAATTACAAACAGTGCAGTTCCAGATCAGTTGGCTTCTTAGAAGCCAACTGAGCTGGATCTACACTGTTTGCAAAGGTAGGGTATATCCGAGTCCAGCAGGACAGTGGATTCATCCAAATGCCAAAATGGAAGATGTAATTTGTGATATTGACTATTGGAAGGAGATAACTGGTTATCTCTTAACCCATTTATGCCCAGTGGACTCTTCTACTATAACACTTTGGCCTAGTATATTTCCAATAGCAGGGTGACTGGTTCGTTTTTATTATGACTATCTTTTATAGAAATTCCTGAACTTAATGCAAACAGTGTAGACCCTGATCGGACGTCACATTTGCGGCGTCTGATCTGGGTCTTAACTGTTAGCCAACATCCTCTTTTTATGGGACGCTAGGCATAAACGGGTTAAAGCTCTATGCAAACTATTAGAAGACAACATTCTGATTTTTTTTCTATTTTAAAGAGATAATAGAGCTTGACATTTTCATGCGAATCGTCCGTCTGTCTACCATTTAAGCTTGCTAGACAGGCGATTCGCATGAAATGTCAAGCCTAATTTTCTCTGAAAATAGAACAAAAAATAATATATATATATATATATATATATATATATATATATATATATATATATATATATATATATATATTAGAAAGTCGTCTAATGCAGCGCTTCAAGGGTTAAGATGCAGGAGAACAAATTAAAAAGCAAGATTCTGGAGAGGATGATCAAATAACCTATTTTGCCATCAGAAATTAACAGCTTCCGATGTAGCAGTTAGTTCTCCTGACTTGATTATCATCGGAGAAATCATCTAGTTGGTTTGACATTGATTTGATCTGCACATGGTTGTTACTCGATTAGCATCATGTTTGCGGTTATCCATTAATTCAGTACAATGATCGACGTGTCCGAGCAATAACAAGTCTGTTTGACTTAAGAAGCTAATGGTAGATCATTGTAAACAATTCTAGAGAAGTACTCCCTGATGACGCTTGCCCGTCGAACTAAATTCCTTCATTCACTTTGAATGTGTTAATAACGCCTAAACGCGTTACTAAACTTGTCTATGTTTTAAGCAAGTCCATTTCACTAGCTGTTGATATACTAAAACTGCTGGACAAGTGGCAAACAGTGTTGCCCCTTATCAATCCACGGCGGCGGATCTCGATCTACACAGTCTATCATAATACTGGTGGTAAAGAAGGCATTCACCACCCATGTTACCTTGCCTTTGTGCGTAACAATAAAATAACTTTATAACATATTCATTTGTGGCTAAATAAAAATGGATTGTTCTATGCAAACAATTTTCTTGAAGAAAAGATAACATACAGTCGAACCTCGTTATCTCGAACTCGCTTATTTCGAATTACCGCTTATCTCGAAGGAAAATCTGGTCCCTGTTTTAACATGAAACTATGACAACAGGTAACAAAATAATGTGGAAAAGAGGAGAAATTGCTCCTAAGGAGCAATTTCTCCTCTTTTCCACATTATTATATATATATATATTTCTAACTTCAGGAGTCAAATTACATATTCATTTGTTAAATGTGGTTGTTCAATTTATTGTTTTCCTCACTCTCTCAACTCTGATATGTCGAAGTACGGATATCTCGAAGTGTTTCAGTGAGTCCCTTGGAATTCGATTAACGAGAGTCGACTGTATTGTGCGAACTAACGGGAACCGCATGCTGAAAATACGTCTCATAAAAGAAAGTGCAAACGTAATTACTTTTTGGCATACTGACAAATTCATGACTGTGGAACTGAAACTGAAAGCCTAAACGACCAGTTTATTATGACGTGCTGCGCAATACAAGATACTGGTCGTTAAGCAGCGAGGGCCGAGGTCTACTGCGCATCACATATGTTCATCGATATATACTAAATTATCTATTGACTCATCATTTCTCGCCTATGATACACGGGCTATTTTGAAGCGGTCCGTATCACAAGCATTTAGACTTCAAAATACGAAAGCATCTTTAGTGATAGCATGACATCTGAAGCCTAACACAGTAGATTAATGATAACAGAATTTAAACACAGCTGCCTTAGCTAACATAGTTATAACAGAAATTTGCAACGGATTATCGTACTTTGCGACAATCCCTAAAAATGGCATAGAAAACGAGACATACACAAACCTAAATGATGATGCAGGCCTAACGAAGCCTAATAATAGTTTCATGAGCTGTATATGTCCATGATATTCGAATAACCTCATGATGTGTATTTCCATGATATATGTCCATGGCAACTCAATGACTTCATGATGTGCATTTGCTCATAACTGAAATACTCAAGCTGTATGTATGTCTATAATAACTGAATGATATATATATATATATATATATATATATATATATATATATATATATATATATATATATATATATATATATATATATATATATATGTCCATGATATTTGAATGACTTCATGCTGTATATTTGCCCAAGATAACTAAATGTTTTAATGCTGTACGTGTGTCCATATATCTGAATGAATTCATGATATATATGTATGCCCATGATGTCTGAATGACTTCATGCTGTATATATGTCTTAATGACTTAATGCTATATATATGTCCACGATACTGAATGACTTCATACTGTATATTTGCCCATGATAACTAAATGTTTTAATACTGTACGTGTGTCCATATATCTGAATGAATTCATGTTATATATGTACGTGTGCCCCTGATATCTGAATGACTTTATGCTGTATATATGTCCACAATAACTGAATAACTTCATGTTGTATATATGTCCACGACAAGTGATTGACTTCATGCTCTATATAGGTCCATGATATCTGAATGACTTCATAGCATGTATATGTCCATGATATCGAAATGACTCAATGCAGTGCATAGGTCCATTGTATCTGGATGACTTTGATGTATATATATATATATATATATATATATATATATATATATATATATATATATATATATATATATATATATATATATATATATATATATCATGGACATATATTTCAAACTCAGCTGAGTTGAGAATGAAAATAAAATATTACTTCGGGGACTGCTGTCTCTTTCCTAACGAAGTAGTTACAGTGCTGGCTATAACAGTAAGACATATAACAAGTCCCGCAGCCACAAGGCCCCACAAAGAACGAACAACACAAGAATCACCGCCTTAGAACGATCAATAGACTGGCTTCAGTCTCCACAGTCTCCAGTGACTAAATATTTTTTTTCTTATAATCTGTTTAATAATCCACTAAAATATAACAAAATAATATCATGACTATAAAGGCTGGTCACTTGTGACCAGCCTTTATAGTCATGATATTTATTATTATTATTATTATTATTATTATTATTATTATTATTATTATTATTATTATTTTAGTGGATTATCAAACAGGATTATGAGAAAAATATTTGGTCACTGAAGACTGGAGCCAGTCTAAACGATCAACAGTAAGGAACCATAGAGGGGTATCAATCAATTTTACTGTCACGAAATTTTCACTCTACGTTCAAATATTGTCCACAATGCATACAAAACAAGCAAAGAATAATCGGAAAGACAAGTGGATATCAATTGAAAATGACCGCAATTCTAGCATCAGAAGAAGGAAACATGACATACAAAACTGGAAGCAAAATAGGCAGCCATCCAGCGGGTGGCCATAACAATAGAATTCAAACACGACTTGAAATGCAGCAAGGGGCCACCAAGCTTTACAACGAATAAACAACACTAGAACAGCCGCATTAGACCAGTCAGTGGGGGTGATTGGGTGAGGCAAAGGTATGGAACGCCATAGCTTTCTTATGTTGTAAAAGGCTAGTTTAATTTGTTAAAAGGTGGGTTATCTTGTCTGAGAAGTGTGCAAACTTGTCTATACGATGTGTTATTATGTTAAAAGCGTGTGTTGTTTTGTCCACACAATGTCTTATTATGTCAAAAGTCATGTTGTAATGATAAACGCTCGTGTTATTATGACCACACAGTGTCTTATTATGTTAAAAGGCTACGGTGTTATGTTAAACTCGCGTGCTGTTTTTTCCACACGGAGTTTTATAATGTTAATGGCTATGTTATTATGTTAAAAATTGTCTACGAAGCATTTAAACTTGTCTATACAACATGTTATTATGTTAAATACATATGTTGTTTTGTCCAAACAGTGTCTTATTATGTTAAGATGTTATGTTATTATGTTAAATGCATGTGTTGTTTTGTCCACAGAGTGCCCTGTTATGTTAAAACGCTATCTTATTATGTTTAAAAATGGGTTATCTTGTCTATGAAGCATGTGAATTTGTCTATAAACCGTGTTATTATGCCACACACGCGTGTTGTTTTGTTCACACATAGTCTTATTCTGTTTAAAGGCTATGTTATTATGTTAAAAAGCTTTGGTCTATACATCATGCTATTATGTTAAACATTTGTGTTGTTTTGTCCAAACAGTGTCTTATTATGTTAAAAGGCTATGTTATTATGTTAAGAAATCCGGTTATCTTGTTTATGAAGCATGTGAACTTGTCTGAAAATGTGTTATTATGTTAAACGCATGGTTTGTTATGTCCACACACCGTCTTATTCTGTTGAAAGGCTATGCTATTATGTTAAAATTTGGGTTATCCTGTCTATGAGGCATTTGAACTTGTTTATACAAAGTGTTATTATGTTTAACGGGTGGGCTGTTTTGTCCACACAGTATCTTATTATGTTAAAAGGCTATGTTGTTATGTGAAAAAGTTTGGTTATCCTGTCTACGAAACATGTGAACTTGTCTATATAAACTATCATTTTGTTTAACGCTCGTGTTGTTTTGTTCACCCAGTTTCTTATTATATTAAAAGACTAAGTTATTATGTTGAACACGTATGTTGTTTTCTCCACATAGTGTCCTATTATGTTAAAGGCAAAGTAATTATGTTAAAACGTCGAGTTATCTTGTCTGCGAAGCATGTGAACTTGTCTATACAAAACTTGTTATTATGCAAATGGTTGTGTTGTTTTGTGTATATAATATCTTATTATGTCAAAAGACTAAATTATTATGTTAAAAAGTTGGGTTGTCTTGTCTATGAAGTATGTGGACTTGTCTATACTACGTCTTATTATTTAAACGCGCGTCTTGTTTTGTCCATACAGTGTATTATTATGGCAAAAGACTACGTTATTATGTTTAATGGGGTGTTATCTTGTTGAATCAATATGTTGTCTTGTTCAACTGTGTGGTGTTGTTCCCGAAAATCTACGCATGCGAATTTTGTGTAGAAAACGTCACGTGAGTTTGACATAATAACATGTCGTCTAGCCAAGTTACTCTTAGACAAGATGACCCAAACTTTAACATTATGACATATACATTTGACATAATAAAACACCGTGTAGACAAGTCAACGCCATATGTTGACAAAATAACATGCCTGTGTAAGATAATAACACACTATATAGACAAGTTCACATGCTTTTTTGACAAGATAACTCCACGTTGTGACAAAATAAAATGGTTCTTTAACAAAATAAGACAGTGTGTGGGCATGTCAACATTATATACTGACAAAACGACACGCATTTTTAAGATAATAACATAATGCATGGACAAGTTCACACAATTCTTAGACAAGACAACAAGAAATATAACAACACATGACAGCTTTGGCGTTCCATACAAAGGTGTCGTGTATCTTGCGTCATCGGGGCGTCCAACTGATATTGCCTTACAGATGAGCAAGGCCTGCTGTCCTTGTAGCAGGTAAATGTAGAGGGGGAATGTTTTTATTTCTTCTGTTTCTTCACTGTTATTCATTTTCATTTCTCCCCAGTCCCATCTCTGCTATCTCTTCTATCTCTCTTCTCCCTTTCTCTGGGAGACGACACAAAATGATACACAAGGGTTGACGTGTCGTTAAACCCCAACACAATCAAATCAAGACCAGTCAGTAATAAAAACCATCGAAGGTTTAATGGCGCCCCTAATCATCACCCTAGATTCAAATATTCTGCTCGCATAGAGGCTGCTCTCTAACTCAATCAGTAAAATATCATAGGAATACATTTAAGTCAAATCACTGTGATAATGTTCGTGGCAAACGCTGACAGTTAGAGCCCAAGAAAACTGCTAGACCCGGACAGAGACATAACATTATAAACTCTCTAATGAAAGCTTTAGGTTGGCACCGTCATACAGTCTGAGTCTCGACCACCGTCGTGCAATTAAAGACGAAGATTTATCTATCAAACGACTGAGTGAAATACTAGATATGCAGTAATTCGCATAAATTTCACGGATAACATTTTTAATTGTTCGAGAGAAAAAGGATTTCGAAACAAAATTTCCTTTTATAAACGAGGTCAAAACTGTTGGGAACCGAAATTCTTGAGCTGTAGAGATCTTAAAAATTCTATAAAAAGGTCGACTGGGCTCACATTGAATATGACATTCCCATGGGATACTATCTTTACAATTTTGAAAAATATTGGGAACCGACATGCAAGATGGCTGCCATTATGGTATGTGTCAAAACCTTTAAATGACTTTAAAAACTAAACTTCAGCTAAATATGTAGTTTCCATGGGACAAGATCTTTAACCGTTTTGAAAACTGTTGAAAACTGACATTCAAGACCTGTCGAGATCATAAAGGGTATACGTTTAAATGTCTTTGCCCTCGTAAAAGGGTCGACTGATCTCAAACTCACACTTTCTATGATGTTCCAGTGGAACACAATATTTACAATATTTTTAATTACTGGGAACAAAAAACTACATAACTATAGTAATCTTGTGAACCTATAAATGACATTAAAAAAAGGTCTTTCAAGGCATTTTGCAATATGTTATAAAAATAGTAAAGAAGATGTCAAGGAATAGTCACCATCACGAAAACACGCCTATATAATTTTGAACCCCTTAAGCCCCACTTTTATATAGTAAAACTGGGGTTTACAGGGGTATACATTATTTTTCTTATTTCTGCTCAAAAACATAGATTGTGGGTACTCGTTAGAACCGCCTCAGCGAGGCGGTTCTAACGAGTACCCACAATCTATGTTTTGAGCAGAAATGTGAAAAACATCAGAATTTGTATCTGAAAATTTTCATTCTTGGTGGTAAAATTTTCAGTATATTTGAATAGGCTTGTTTTCGTAATGACTGCAGCGAGCAGCCACAATGTCACACAAAGAACAAGCTCCACCAGAACCCACTGCCTTGGAATAGTCAGTCCACGTTCTGTGGCGATTTATCTTGGTCTACACTGTTTGTCATGCTCTAGGCATTAATGTGCTGATCAGAATGTGAGCATGGCGCTTCAGTGATCATGTATGCTAAAGAACTTTTGAGATTTGACGCTGTCATACGAGCCGTGCCATGTTTTTTGGTTGTTTTTGTTGTTGTTGTTGTTGTTGTTGTTGTTTTGTTTTTTGTTTTTTTTGTTGTTTTTTTTTTTGTTTTTTTTTTTTTTTTGTTGTTGTTTTTTTGTTTGTTTTTTTTTTTGTTTTGTTTTTTTGTTTTTTTTTTTGTTGTTTTTTTTTTAAAAAAAATAATGCATAATCTGTAATTAGAAGTCTGACTGAAAAGAAAACAGTATATCTCTGTTATTTAAGATTGTTTACCTATTTCAGAAATTTCATAACCCACAATATAGTTCTTCAGCAAATTGCATTTATGTACTCCGTATGAATTATATTATCCAAAACAAGGGGGAAATTACTCATTTCTCTTTTTACTTTTTTCAGGCCAATTTTCCTGCTTTAAGAAGTTCAGAAAGAAAAGTAATACATGTGGTGGAATTGTGAAAAAGAGAGATCTCAATACGACAGGAAAATGCTGCACCGGGCGGGGCCAAGGATTCACATATGAAGGAATTGTAAGTCAAGAATTTAATAAGCCGGGCACAGCAATTCCTACAAGGTTGCATGTACGCCCTGCAGACTCAAATTAGTCTGTGCATTCACGCAGTCTGATCAGAAACTTCGAAGGCATAATGTGGGTGGCCATTACGAAAACAAACCTATTCAAATATACTGAATATTTTATCACTAAAAAATGAAAATTTTCAGATAAAAAATTCTGATATTTTTCATATTTCTGCTCAAAACATAGATTGTGGATACTCGTTAGAACCGCCTCGTCGAGGCGGTTCTAACGAGTACCCACAATCTATGTTTTGAGTAGAAATAAGAAAAATAATGTATACCTATGTAACCCCAGTTTTACAACATAAAAGTGAGGTTTAAAGGGGTCAAAATTATATAGGCGCGTTTTTGTGATGAGCTGGGAATCCAAAACGTCTTCAGGCGGACAGTGAAGTCACTGATCAGCCATCGCGTGTGCACAGGTTGATCTGTGTCTCCGCTCGGCGCACATGTAATCTTGTAGTAAGTGCTGTGCTCAGGCATTTTTCACTTTGTTATCTTGTTATAATTACGGCTGCACAGCAAGAAAACTAATTTTCGGAAATCGTATGTGAACAGCAAAGGACAAGGAATCACCTGAACTTCGTTATCGTTTTTTAACCTTTATCCTGCTATGAAAATTTCTAATCTGTGTCTTCGGAAGGGGTACCCTTATCTGAGAACCGTTTTTCACCGATTTAATTCAAACCCATACATGAGATGTATCACTGGTCTAGCTTACTATGAGTGCAACAGTCGTGATCACATGACTATCACGTGATAGCGAGTCGTGTTAAAACCCGGTGTTTTCTTCTTATGTGGCCATTAAGGAAGGACAACTTGTGATGATACTTCTACCCTATGTGTACATTTATCACTGGAAGTAGTTTACGTAGAGTCCGCGTGCTTGGCACAGGAGCCTTTTTGATCTTATAGGGATGAGACCATAAGCGGAAAAACAGAGTGGTGAAATTTCAAATTTTGTTTTACATCTATAACAAATGCAGTATGCCAACCACGTTTATACGTTTAGGGCCCTGTCGAAAGCAACGGAATTTTCACACGTTTAATGGATATGGACAATTTTTTTAAGGGGAGGCAACTATTGCAAAATTGTTTTACCTACCTTATGAAAAAGTGTCTTCTCTGAAAATCTACCAAATGTATTCAGTCCCCTGACATAGAATGCGTTGCCCTACTGCGCATGGTATCACAGCCATGAACAATGTAACATGACAACATCAAAGTCCAGCAAAGACTCCGACCTGAATCCACACAGTTAGAGTCTTCGCTAGGTGCTCTGTGTATCTCAAACATCCAAGAATTCTTCAGGCGGTCAGGATAGACTCTAAGTAGACTGCGCTGATGCACAGGCTGAGCTGTGCCTTAAATGGGCGCACATGCAATCTTGTGGGAAATATTATGTTGTTTTTTTTTTTTTTTCGTTTCAGAACAAACTAGGTAAAAACAAATACACGTGCTTGTCCTGTAAAGGGTGGTTAGACGAACACGGACAAACAGTAACAACACAAGAGCCAGGTTTGTACTTGATTACCATTTGAACTATGATTAATTAATTAAAACAAAACAAAATATAAAGAAACAGCATTTTGTGTTATTCTAAGACATACCGTTTTCACCTAGGTTTCTGAACACCTTAACTTTTTTTTCAGTCATGTCGGGTTATCACCGCAAAAATTTTATGCTAAGTACCAGGGCTTCGTTCAGAAGCGCAAAGTGACAGCGAATGTGTTTTGCCCTGGATCCCTGTACATAAATGATGCGCCAACAGGCGCAGTGGTCCAGGGCAAAAACAGTAACTTGCCCTTCTGCACGCAGCCTTGCATATTTGTACATGAACAAGTGATTTATTGTGACAGACAAGAATAAAGCAAAAATATATTGTTAAGAAAAAAAACTACACATGCCATGTGCGAACGACGAAAGCCCAGATCTGCCTGATCCTGCGCAGTCTGATCAGGATCTTATCTGTTCGCTAACATATTCTACAATATCCAATCATTCTGTAAGCGAGCGACTAAGACTCAGATCAGACTAAGCTAGTCTGATCTGAGCCTTAATTGTCCGCATATGAGCCGCAACCTGAGAAAACGTGCATTCTTAAATATGTGCCCAGCGAAGACTTAAATCAGCCTGCGCATCCACACAGTCTAATCAGAGTCTTCGTTATCCGCATGAAGAAGCTTTGAACACTTGGCTATCCGAAATGCGCCTAGCGAAGATTCAGATCAGACTGCGCATTCGCGCAGTCTGATCTGAATCTTCACTGGGCGCACATGTCCGAAGGTACGTTTTCCTGCCGTTGCGGTTCATATTGTGAGTGGGCTCTTTTCGCATGTGTGACATGGTTATAATTTTATTTTTAGTTACGTTCACGTGTTTCCGAAGATATCGACAAAAAGTGGACCAATGTTCCGGGGTGGTCGTGAAACTGCACACAAAAACACCAGAGGCTTGTTGTTCGGAGAAAGGACAAGGATTTACCCAGCATTCACTTGTAAATATTGTTCAGTGTTAGTGTCTTGCGTGCGTGCGTGCGTGTGTGCGTGCGTGTGTGTGTGTGTGTGTGAAAGAGAGAGAGAGAGAGAGAGAGAGAGAGAAATACGAGTGGTATACATGTATTAACTAATAAATTACGGAAAAATCTGCATTATGAAGTATAGATTCCAAAGAACTGAATTTCGATCTTCGATGTTACCCAACACTTTTAACACTTATCATTTAGAGGAAACATTACAGCAGACGACATTTTTTAAATGTTTTTCATATTTTTCCCAGAAATTATGCATGACATTTCACGCTTAGGAGACAACTGGCATAAAATGTCAAAGCCTTTTTTTCTTGGAAAAATAAGAAAAATATCATCAATTTGTCATCTGCAAAATTGCCCAGATAGTGGTAAATGTTATAAAGTGTTGAATAGTTCAAATACATATATACTAAAAACACTGCCATGTTTCTTCATTGTAATTATTTTATTGGTTGTTAAGTGCCACAACAACACAGAAGTATATGCCGACAGAATGCGTGCGTGCACGCGAGTGTGTGTGTGTGTGATCTCATCGGTTTAACATAGTGTAGACAACGAAAAGTTTAACGTATGAAAGACTAGGTAGCGTGGTGTTGTTTAAAAACCATCCAATGATACACAGTTACTCTGATTTTCAGAATACACTTGCAAGAAACCGATACACATGTGTCTCCTGTCGGGAATGGGAGCGGTATAAAAATGAAATAACAACCAGGCCTACAACGACGACGACAACGACAGGTAACAGGCGTAATGCCACCGGCATTATAGTTTTACTTCGATGAGTTGATCATTTTTGAAAGGGGGTAGCTGTGTGTGCATTGTTTTTGCCTTCTTCCTGAAAAGAGATTTACTCTAAGAAATAATCTGCTTCTGAAAAAAAAAATTGACCCGCTTTCAGCGTCGACCTCTTTTTAAAATGGGCTTAATGTGCTAGAAAGCAAACGGGAATTCGAAAGAGTTTCCTTGCAGAGATGAAATATATCAAGACTTTTTTAAGGTTGAAAAAATATCATTGCCTAGAATTATACGAAGAAAGTATATCTGATCCTCAAAACACCATAAAACAACTCTACTAAGCCGTCTTGCCGCCTGATCAGTATCTTCCATGTTCGAAGTATGGTTGAGTATGTTGAACTCAGACACTGATAAACAGAACCGGACAGTGCGGCTGCACATGATTTGAGTAACGTAGATTACCCGTGGTAAGTCCAGATGAAAGAATGTTTTACATAAGTCTGCATGGCCCGTCGATATGGGTTTTATCACACTGCGGTTTAAATAACTTCTATATTTTGGTATTATGACTTGACTTCTGCTGTTGCAGCCCCTCCCGAGCCAGCAGAATGGGGACAGTGGGGAGACTGTAGTACAACATGTGGCGCCGGCTGGAGGTCCAGGTACAGAGAATGTGATGATTGTGATATCAACCACTTCCAGAATGTACAGTCACAGCCTTGCGTCCTCAACTATTATTGTCCACGTAAGTAACAATTTTACACGTAACGTATACTTCCTCATAATCTCTTAACTCCACACCTACCGATCCCATCCCAGTTCTACCCATTTTACTATATAACCGTTTAAAGTGTTAGATCAGAGGGTTACCTTTGATTCTAAATAAATACACCATTTCTATAATTAATTTTGTTTAACCAATTTAGGCCAAACGACCCATAAAAGGGACATTGGCAACCAGTGTAGACCCAGATCAGACGCCACAGAACGCGGGTCTACACTGTTTTTCATTAAATACAAGAATTTCTATAAAACATGGTAATAATAAAAACAACCAGTACCCCTTTTATTGGAAAAGGACCTGTCCAAAAAGTTGAGGTAGCAGAGTCCTCCAGGTATAAATGAGTTAAAGCCTTAGTAATAATTTAGCAAACATTTTGCTTAAAGACTCCATATTCCTCAAAAATAGACAATTTATTATCCAAGAAAGGTTTAACAACTTGATATTTGGTATTAATACAATGATAAAATGTGGCACCTGACAACCTGTATAATTTCAGTTGGTCTTTCGTTCTTGAACTGGGTCAAAAATGAAATCTGAATGTTGACAACATTTTTGTATGGTTAAAACCTCGGTCCCACAGGCATCGATAAGAAAACCAAGCTTATAAGCGAAAACAAAATCTGATCTGCATGCTCACCTGCTGCTCACCTTTACATAATATCAGTACAGAGTGTAATAAATAAATGGGCTGCGCGTCATCCGAAAAAGTGCCTTCGAGCATGCGCAAATGTGCGGATTTACATCATCCTGAATATGTGCAGTCTTATCCGGGCATTTGCTCTCCGGTGAAAAATTCTGTAGTATCCAATGATTCTGTTTGCGGACAGCGAAGGCCCTGTTCAGACTGCGAGGATGCGCAAGCTGATCTGGGCCTCCGCTGTTCGTATATGCTCTAAGATACGTTTTCGCATGGCGCGGCTCTATTAAGGGTAAATAGCGAAGACCCTGACTATCCAGCTTTGCTCCCACAACAGATCTTCAACCATTAAGCGCTAATCGCAACAGTTGTCGTCTGCTTTGTCATCTGCTTGTGATTTTAAAAGTCATTTTTGCAAACAGTGTGGACCCAGATCAGACTGCTCCTCTAGGAGCAGTCTGATCTGGGTCCACACTGTTTGCCTATATGCAAAAAAGTATGTTTGAAAAGTTTGCAAGAAGATGCAGCAGACGACATAAACAGACGACATTTTCAGATGCCGGTTTTCTTGGCATTTTAAGGGTTAACCGTTAAGCGCTAATCGCAACAAATACAGCAGACGACATTTTCAATCGTGTGTGTGTGTGTGTGTGTGTGTGTGTGTGTGTGTGTGTGTGTGTGTGTGTGTGTGTGTGTTTGTGTGTGTGTGTGTGTGTGTTTTAAAGAAATATGGTTCATTTCATGTCAATCGTCTGTCTAGTCTTATTTTCCATCCATAATTATGTAAATAAATCAGGCTGTTATCTGTTACAGTTTTGCTTAGCGTTTTAACTCTTAGCATGCTGGATAAAAATTTCAGCAGACGACAACTTGATTTTGTTTTTTCTTATTTTTCCCAGAAGATAGGCCTGAGAACACAGTTTGCGTGAAATGTCAGAGGCCAGAGAGTAGTAGAATTTAAGGGTGAAAAGTGTTTGTTTTATTCGGCAGCGTTCCCAAGTTACCGCCGCAGGGAATTGTTATTGATGAAATTCAAAGAAACGCAATTATAAAAGTACCAGAGATCTAGATTAAAGACGAGCTAACGACAGTCTTGGGACATCTGTTTTTCTAATAGGAAGCAAGAGGACCATGATTGCCCTGTATCGCTCATCTGAGAACCTGTTTTATTATGTGAACAAATCACTATACATGTCAAATATCAGTCCTTAATTTTCCATAGATTTTGGCAGTCTTTCACAGATTTGCATAAATTCATAGTGAAGCAAATTACCTAGTCATGATTTGAACTCACCATATTTTTTCTTTTCTTTTTTTTTTTTTTTTTTTTTTTGCTGTAGCTACAATATAATATAAGTTTCAGTAAGTCAAATAGAAAATGAAGGCTCTACAATCTGGTTATAAGGTTACATATAGGTATTTTCAACATTTAGGACATGTAACGCTTTCAGTAATGTTAAAATCTGGTCAGGTAGTGAAATTTTACCCTAGACGCAAAATGTCTCTTTCCACTTTGTGTACGAAGTTTCAGATAGATCAAACACAAAGGTTTTAGGCTGGTAGAATTTCTTCGCAATCAAGAGAACAAACACAATGTGACCTCGCCGTAAAAAAGTGAATCTAGGATTGCTATTTGAACCTGGTAATCTCCGATGCACTCTATGTTTCAGAGGAGGTCGTTTCGATCCTAATATTTTATGTTTTGATATGACCCAGTAAGCATTCTTTATAAATCTATAGCGGGCCGTTATCGACCCGTCAGCTACCCTGACGGGCCGATAACGGCCCGCTATAAATTTATAAAGAATGCTAGCTGGGGACAGACCATCACTGGGTGGATCGAAAGGTTTTCTCTATTGGTAGTATGATTGAAGTTTCTTCCTTGAGTGTTTAATAGAGTTTGAAAAATGTCATTCCACCATTTCGCCATAGAAACGTACAGGGGACTCTCATTATCTCAATCTACAAGGGACCACAAGAATGTGAGATTTGAGATTACAGTAGTTTGAGGTAAAAGGAGTTGACCTTACATTTAACCCTTAAAACGCCAAGAAAACCTGCATCTGAAAATGTCGTCTGTTTATGTCGTCTGCTGAATATTCTTGCAAACTTTTCAAACCTATTTTTGCATACAGGCTCACTGTTTGCAAAAATGACTTTTAAAGTAACCGACAGAAGACAAAGCAGACGACAATAGTTGTGATTGGCGCTTTAAGGGTTAAGAAATATACAGCAGGCTTAACGAATAATAAATTTTCCTTAGCTTGACTTATGCAGTAGTTTGAGTTATCAGTGTTTGAGATAATGAGAGTCAATTGTGTATGAAAGCAAATATGACTTTGCCGTTTAAAGGCAATGGTCAACCTAAGAACATTTTTTGAATACACATCTAGTACGCCCATCCCCATTGGTCTTCGTGAAGAATTTAGCCTCGAACATTTGTTATTCTCCAGATGTTTAAATGTATTATCATATGGGCCTCGTCAAGCGAAAACGTGCCTTCGAGCATGCGCAAAATGTGCGGATTCACATTATCCTGCGCACGCGCAAGGTCTCATCCGGGTCTTTGCTCTCCATTGATACACACTGTAGTATCCAGTGATTCTGATAGCGGACTGAGAAGGCCCTGATCAGACTGCGCGGATGCGCAGGCTGATCTGGACCTCCGCTGTCCGCATATGTTTTCGCATTGCGTGGCCCATATAAGGGAATAGTGACATCTTGATCTGTGAACCATGGCATTGTGAACACTTTCGTTCTCCCGACATGACGCTTCATATGAAAGATAGAAATATGAGGGCTTCAGAGAGGAAGTCGTTTAATTTGACGCCAGACAGATATAGATTACAACATCTCATTCTGAACCTTTGGCTCAGGTGAGCTAAAAGCAGCCTTCACAAACTGAATTGCCCAAGCCTGAAATTAAGAGAAAATTTTACATTACATATACATATAAATGCCACTAAATAAGAAATGATAAGATGATTTACGACATCCACTAAAGTCGTAAAATACAATAGAACTTGTTAATATTTAGAACTCTTTAGCTATAACAGCAGATGCAGATTATAATTTTTTTTTTTTTTTTTTTTTTCACGGAAAAAATGGTCTAGCAGACGACAATCTGAATGAAATGTCGGCCGTATTTTATGACAAAAAAATAAGAAGACCATTTTAACTGTCGTCTGACTTTATATAAATCCTGCAAGTTAAAGGTATAAGCCTAAGCAAAAATGTTGCAGACGACATTCTAGTTTTTATTAATTTTCAGAAAAAAAAAAAGATTTGGCATTTCATGTAAATCGTCTGCCTGGCAGACGATTCACATCATATAGCTTTACCTCTGTCTGGGCAAATTCAGCAGACGACACTGATATTTTATTACTTTTCCCAGAAAATAGGCATTGACATTTCATGCAAATTGTCTCCTTTGGAGATAATTTGCACGGAATGTCAAAGCTTATTTTCTAGGGATATTGAGAAAAAGATTTTAAACTGTAGTCTGCTTCATGCTTAGCGCTGAGACTTGATCGATTTTAAGCTCCGGAAAGTTCGAGTGGCGATTATATTGATTACGAGTATATCGTGTTAATCGCAACAACGCCGTATTTTTCAATGTAAATATTGCCACAGTTTTGCGTTGACTCCACGATATATATCATTACTGATAATAAAGACTGACACCCTTTTCCGTCGAAGGAACTCATAACTTATATCTGAAGACTAGTTGTTATAGAAACCTATAAAAAGTTGTCAGATAAAAATTCTGATATTTTTCATATTTCTCAAAACATAGATTGTGGGTACTCGTTAGAACCGCCTCGGCGAGGCAGCTCTATTGAGTATCCACAAACAACGTTTTTGAGCAATTTCGCCTCTTTTCCACATTATTTTGTTACATGTTGTCATAGTTTCATGTTAAGACAGGGACCAGATTTTCACTTCGAGATAAGCGGTAATTCGAAATAAGCGAGTTCGAGATAACGAGGTTCGACTGTATATAGAAGATGAAATCACTCAACACACGCTATGCACTTAGCCATCTCGTTGTCATAAAGTTCCCTGCAAGAGCAGAAAATTACCTTTTTTATCCGATTTTATCATATTTCTATCAAAATGCAGAGTTGGTCATAATCTTGCCTTTTATTTAGGTACATTCTTCAATAACATTGCTAGCGCTTTTCCCTTAAAATTCTCACATCAAAATATTTCGAACTCTATTACTTGGGGCAAAAACGAGAATTTCGACCACTATAGTTATCAAAATTGATAAATTAATAAATGTAATGAAACAAGGGGCGAAACAAGTGATTTGTACCAAAAAGATTTAATCAGATTCACGAGTCTTTTAATGTAACCAACTGATTAAACTGTTACAGTTGACGGCAGCTGGGGCCCTTGGTTACCATGGCAAACTTGTTCAGCCTCCTGCGGCGGTGGTATACAAAGACGAGAGCGCCAGTGTAACTATCCTCCACCCACCTACGGAGGTAGGGATTGCGCCGGTGCCGGGGTAGAAGAGGAAGCATGCAATGAACAGCCATGTCCAGGTAATATTTAACCCATTTATGCCGAATGGATTTTCTTTTACCTAAACCCTTCGGACCGGTCCATTCCAATACAAGGGATGCCTGGTTTGTTTTATTATCACCATATTTTTTTTTAGAAATGCAAACAGTGTAGAGCCTGATCAAACGCCACAGAACCTGGCGTCTGATCTGGATATAGAGTGTTGGCTACTGTCCCTTTTATCGGACACTAGGCATAAATGATTCAACCCATTTTAGTCTGGAGACCGCATTTTGCTGTTTGCATTCAATACAGGAATTTCCATAAAACATACAATCGAACCTCAATGGCTCGAACATTTTTGGAACCATGGAAGTTTGTTCAAGATATGGGTAGTTCGAGCCACTGATGGTTAATCATAGCGCCAGGTAAGGAGAAAAATGGGAATAATATATGGATGTCTTTTTGATCTTCTAGGAAATAATGATATGTTGAGTGTACTCATTAGAATCGCCTCGATGAGGCGATTCTAATGAGTACATACAACATACACTTTCATTATAAAACAGGAAAACATTTCTGATATCCCTAAATATTTGTTTTCTGGATCTGTCGGAAGAATTTCTTAGGGACTCAAAAACGAGTTCGAATTAGCCACGATAGACGATTCATCGGTGTTCGAGTTATTGAGTTTTTTACTCACTGTATCATAAACACAAATCAGATACCCTGCTGTTTGAAATAGACCGGTCCAAAGAGTTGTAGAAAAAGAGTCTACTTGACGTAAATGGGTTAATATTTTATTTTATTTGTTTGCTATTGTTGTTGTTGTTCAGATAATACTTCAGTGCAAGGGGTCCCAGGGTACCAAACCATAACAGGTACAACCCTTCAGTTCTTGATAGCAAACAACAAAGGAGCCACTCCAAACAGAAATCGACCTATGACATGTGATTAGTGTGAAATCAAACCAGTCTGTGCATGCGCGAAGCCTGGTCAGAGTCCACACTGGTTGCTGTCATAACATAAATACAGAGCTGTGGAAATACCATGCCCGATTTGTCCAACTTGTCCCATTTCCCTGAGGGTAAGTAGAAATTTCAATTTACTTGTCCTGGGACAAATATTCCATAGCTCTGGCTAAACAGAGTATCAGTATTATAATATCTACATTTTTTTAGAGAACTCATATGTTGTGGGTACCCATTAGAAGCGCCTCACCTCTAAGAAAACATATGTTGTGGGTACTCATTAGAAGCGCCTCACCGAGGCGCTTCTAATGAGTACCCACAACATATGTTTTCTTAGAGAAATAAGAAAAAATGACAATTTTCGGGCAAGTAAATCTTGGTTGGACAAGTGGATTTCGATCATTTACTTGTCCGTGGACAAGTATTAAAATTTGATAATTACTCACCCCTGATAAGTAGTTAAAGATTTTTTAAGCGAATGGGCTTGACCCTGATCAGATGCGAAAATAGCAAATTGCAAATAGTTTAGCATTTTTTCTCTGGGTACATCTAAAGCACATAGTCTGATCTGCGTCAACGCATATGTTACATATGTTATAAGGTGAATTTCCATTTAGAGGGACGCGAGCCTTTAAAATTAAATGATCGTTTACTTGTAGGTATGATCTGTATTTCAAGACCCCATCAATGCGATTTCACTCATGGCAATGACTTGTTGCAGTGATTCGTCTAAAATATACTCTCTTTACTGTTGTTATGATTTTATGTAAATGTTAAGAAAAATGTTTTGTTTCAGTCGATGGTAACTGGGGTGCGTGGTCAAGATTTAGCTACTGCAGCGCCACTTGCGGTCAGGGAGTCATGTCAAGAAGTAGATGGTGCGATTCCCCCGCCCCTGAGCATGGTGGAGCGGATTGTAAAGGCAGGTCGTTTGATAGTCGCAGATGTGAAAACAGACGTTGTGCAAGTAAGTGTGCAAATCGTTTTCTTATGTATCAGCAGAATTATCAACAAGTTGTCTTTCCGACATTGCTTCATGTTCGTTATAATCCTTCCAAATTGCATTCTGCTTAAATCAATATCGAACCGTTATCGACCCTATAGGATTACTGTCGGGTCTCTTAATGTTCGATGAATGCTAACTGGGCTATTTTATATAGAAATGTCGACAATGTATGTACTACTTCAGTCACCCCCACTTTTGGTACTGGCGAATGTACGTCATACTGTAAGATTTATTATGAACCTGTTCTATATAAAAGTGTCTTATACTCTTTTTTGTACTGTTTCAGAAATGCCCACATTAGGCACTAGGGAAGTTGCTGATACAGACAGGTTCATTATAATCCTTTACATGAATTAAACAAAAGTATCAACATATTCTCTTTCCTTGTATTGCTTTTGTAACGCCCACTTTAGGCACTGGCGAAAGTTTGATATACTGACAGATTCATTACAGTCCAGTCGAAAAAGTATAAACACGTTTTCTTTCTTGTATTGCTTCAGTGACGCCCTGGCACTGGCAAAATTTTGTTATATGGACAGATTCATTAAGAGTCCTGTCTGAAAAAAAGTATCAACGTATACCCTTTTTCTGTACTGCTTCCGTAGCTCGGCGATAGTTGGTTATTAACAAACCTAAAACATCAACGTATTCTCTTCCCTGTACTACTTCAGACAAGACCTTTTAAGGCACTGGCGAAGGTTGGTTACATTGACAGGTTTATTGCATTCCTATTTAAAATAAAAACGACAATATATTCTCTTCCTTGCTCTACTTCAGTAACGACCTCTATAGGCACTGGCGAAAGTTTGGTAATACTGACAGGTTCAGTAAGTCCTGTCTAAAACAAAACTATTAACTTATCCTCTTTCCTGTACTGCTTCAGACACGACCACTCTAGGCGATGGCAAAAGTTTCTTATTCTGACCGGTTCATTAGAGTTATATCTAAAACAAACCAACAACGTGTTATCTTCCCTGTACTGCTTCAGTAACGACTTCTCTAGGCACTGGCGAAAGTTGGTGATACTTGTAAATTCATTATAACCTTATCTAAAAGAATCAACTTGTTCTGTTTCCTGTATTGCTTCTGAAATGCCTACTCACTGGCGAATGTTGATTATTTGGCCAGGTTTTTTACAGTCCGTGTTGCGGCCGTGAAACGTCTCCCCCGTACTTCACTGTTTACTGTATTAATGTAATTCATATTTTCTTGTATTTTGTGGTCGTTTTGCCCATTTCTGGAATTTATATGAGGGTCATTGATGAGATCTGTTTGGCCTAACCTAACTAGTCTGATTCAAAAAAAAATACACTTTGAACAGCTACTTTCGGTTTAATTAATGTGTTAATTGCTCTCAAGAGCCATTCCTTTTCGACTCTATTTTAATTTTCATTACAGCTGGTGTTAGTGTCATGCAGCGGTTAAAATATCTACTCCTACTTCAGTTTAGTGTAGTTTGCATTTTCTAGCCAATTCTGATAATTCAGTTCACTCTGAGATTTTTAGTTCACCAGGGCCGAAGACTTCGGGGGAGCTTATAGGATGGCAGCCTCCGTCGTCCACACTTTCGAACTGGAATATCTTTGGCAAACCAATTGTGAAAGAATTACCTGCCTCTTAAATATAAGCAGACATTTCTTTCTTAATAGTAATTAATAGAGTCTGTCCCCAGTAAGCATTCTTTTAAAACTATAGCGGGCCGTTATCGGCCCGTCAGGGTAGCTGACGGGCTGATAACGGCCCGCTATATATTTATAAAGAATGCTAGCTGGGTCATTAAGTGTTTTAATGTAGAAAGTGTAAACCCACTATAGTGCTGGTTTTTTTTAACTTTCTGGTCCTATGGATCTGATAAAAATGTCAGATAGATTTCCACCCTCGAACCGCGTCCGGCACTTTCTATTGTCTCAAACCCTGACTGTTTTAGCTCATCTCAGGAGCCGTTATGCTCATAGGTGAGCTTATAGTATAGGCAGGCTCAGTCGTCCGTCCGTTCGTCCGTCGTCGTCCGTCCGCCGTCCACACTCTTCACACATCTCCTCAGAAACCACTGAGCCAATTAAAGCCATATTTCATACGGAGCCTCAATAGGTAGGGGGAAAGGAAATTTGTTCCCCGCATCTGGGTCACGTCCAGACGGCCGCCACAAGCTCATATATGATAAAACCCTTTTGAAATCTTCTTCTCCGGTACGTAAGGGTCAATGGCCCTGGGGCTTGGTATGCAGCATTGGGGAATGGGCCCAATAAAGTTTGAAAACATCATGTCCTTGGGTTAACCTTGACTTTTTTTACGCAAATGATCATATTTTTACAAAGACTCTTGTAGGGAAATTTTTAAATCATTTCTGAAAGTAGAAGGCCCAGGCCTTTGATATTTAGTTTTTATCTTTATCTTGTGGGCCTCTACCAAGATTGTGCAAATTATAGCCCTAGGATTAAACGTGACCCCGCCCCAGGGGTAATGTTTTACATAAACTCATATAGGGAAAACTCTTCAAACGTCTTCTCAGAAATCACTGGACCAATCAAAGCCAAATTTCATATGGAGCCTCAATGGGTGGAGGGAATAACTCTTCAAACGTCTTCGCAGAAACCACTGGACCAAAGCCAAATTTCATACGGAGCCTCAACGTGTATGAGGAATAGCGGTTATTCCTCGCATCTGGGTCACATGACCGAGATGGCAGCCAAGTCCATATATGGTAAAAACCCTTTAAAAATTGGCACTGGGGCTTGGTATGCAGCACTGGGGACATGGGCCCAATAAAGTTCGAAAAGATTGTAACCTTGGGTTGACCTTAGCCGTTTTTTTACAGAACAGTCATTTTTAACGTATATTCCTATAGATAAAACTTGAAAAAAATTGTTGTCTGAAAATAGAAGGCCCGGGCCTGTGATATTTGGCATGTAGCTTCATCTAGTGGACCTCTACCAAGATTGTTCAAATTATAGCCCTGGGGTCAAAATGATCCTACCCTGGGGCTCACTTGTTTTACATAGATTCATATAGGGAAAAACTTTTTAAAAATCTTCTTCTCTGAAACTAGAAAGCCCGGGACTTTGATATTTGGTATATAGCTTTGTCTAATGGATCTCTACCAAGATTGTTCAAGTTAAAGCATCGGAGTAAAAAATGGCTCGACCCAGGGGTATCTTAAATAGACTCAGAGAAGGAAAACCTCAAAAATCTTCTTGTCTGAAAACTAGAAGGTCCAGTCCTTTGATATTTGGTATGTAGCTTCAGCTAGAGGGCCTTTATCAAGATTGTTCAAATCATGGCCCTGGGGTGAAATGATTCCGTTCCAGGTGTCACTTGTCTTACATAGGGTTTTAAAATCTTCGTGTGAACTAGAAGGCCTAGGCCTCTGACATTTTATACTTAGTTTCGTCTAGTGAACGTTAACCAAGATTTTCACTTTATAACCATGGGGTAAAAATAACCCAAACACATGGGTCACTTGTTTTAGATAGACTCATATGGGGGAAAAAAAACTTTAAAAATCTTCTTGTGTGAAACTAGAAGGCAAATGCTGTTGATATTTGGTATATCTTTTTATCAAAGCCATATTTTGTGTGAAGTTTCTGTTTCACCATATTAATTAAAGCTACATTCCATACCAAGTTACTGTAGGATACAAAGACCAAAGGACTTTCAAACTGTACCGACTACCATACCCAGTAAGCATTCTTTATAAATCTATAGCGGGCCGTTATTGGCCCGTCAGCTACCCTGACGGGCCGATAACGGCCCGCTATAGATTTATAAAGAATGCTAGCTGGGATACCCAAATGTTTGATTCTTTAAAAATGTAACCATAAGCTTGCTCAGAACAAATAGTCTCATAGGAGCTATAGGGCCGTTGGTCCTCTGGTTTGGAACATGATATCACCCATTTATTATCCAGTAGTTTCAGCTTTAGTGTAAAGGTTAATTGACTGGTAGGCCAAAGTGACGACCATACTTTAATTATACATTTAGACGGCCTACCATTCTGCAGACTTACGTAGACTCTCCGGCAGTGCTCTCCGGAGACTAAACAAAGGGGCTAATTCAATATCGGCGATATTGCCAACTTTAGCGAGTTCTTTAACCTTTACCACTCCCTGGGCTAATCGGTGATATTTTTTCTTATTCTTTTCAGAGACAACTTACATGAAATGTCAGATCCTTGTTAATTAGGAAACATAAGAAAAATATTTCAAAGTGTCATGTGTTTAAAATTTTACCCAGAGTGCAAAGCGTTAAAATGACTTTAGTGAACCCCAGACAGTGAACTGTTTTCCGCTAGCAGTTCAATATTTGCTTTGCACACCTTCATTTTGTGAGCTAGTGTCTGAATGTTTAGTTTGATTATTGGGAATCTATTCTAGCGCCTTTCCTTATTAAATTAGGCAATGTCTAGATGGGACGCGATTTTCGTTGTTTTATATGTTCTTAATTTCCAAGAGCAACCTATATAGATTTTGTTTGCGTTATCCAATATTATACCATGATAGCCAAGATCAGCCTGCGCATCCACCTATCTTCCAATGCATTACGAAAACATGCCTATTCAAACATACTGCAAATTTTATCACCAAAAAAAATGAAAATTTTTAGATGAAAAATTCTGATAATTTTCATATTTCTGCTCAAAACACAGATTGTGGGTACTCGTTAGAACCGCCTCGAGGAGGTGGTTCTAACGATTACCCACAATCTATGTTTTGATCAGAAATAAGAAAAATAATGTATACCCTTGTAAACCTCAGTTTTACTATACAAAAGTGTGGTTTAAGGGGGTCAGAAGTATATAGGCATGTTTTCGTGATGGCATTTCTTAAACTCGCCTAGGAATACTTGCAAGCCATAGCTCAGAGAGGCGCTTCTAATGAGTACCAACAACATATATTTTTGTGTTAAAATAATAAACATATTCATCCTGGTAGCCGTTTATCTGAGATGTTAAGCCATGGTATTTTCACCATAAAATAGGAGGAATGGAGAAGATTGTGGTTATTTAGCACATTTACACCGATTAATGCAGTAAAAACGTTTGAGGGAAGGAAAAAAACAAAACTCATTATAAAGCTGATTTAAAACCTGCACAATTCTGAAAATGTCCCTAATATTATTGCCTCTTACATATCCCTGTTTCAACTACAGTCGAACCTCAATAGCTCGAACACGGATGACTCGTTTCCGTGGATAATTTAAACTCATTTTTTAGTCCCGAAGAAATTCTTCCGATAGCTCAAGAAAACAAAGATTTTAGGTTAATATCTTAATTCATCATGAACTTAAAGTTTGTGTGAACTCATTAGAATCGCCTCATCGAGGCGATTCTAATGAGTACACTCGACATACAATTATTGTGTAGAAATAATCGAGATTTCCTTAAATTATCGCCATTTGCTTCCTGACCTTGCGCCATGATTAACCCTCAGTGGCTCGAACTACCTATATCTTGAACAAAGTTCCATGGTCTCAAAGATGTTGGAGTTATAGACGTTCGACTGTGTATATATTATAGGAGAATTTATGTGATGTTCGCTGTTTGTTGACTTTATATAGGTCGCGCCAAGCAAAAGAAAGCTTTCACTGCAAAGGCAGTGTATATCCGGGTTCAGCAAGACCAGGGTTAATAATGGCAATTGTTTTTCGTGTTATTATAGCAGATTGTTCAAATATATTAACTTTTACCAGTCTGTGGGCTAATACAACAGACGACAAAATAATAATAGTTTTCTTCGTTTTCACGGTAAATAGGCTTTGATAGTTCATGCAAATTGTCTCCCTAGGAGCAAGTGTCTGTCCGTCCATCGTTTCCGATATTTAGCTTGAATAGTTTTTGGTCAATTATACAATCGACCTAAAGGATACATGCACCAAAATTTCCTTCGGGTTGTTGTCCACGTGATTATCATTGACCAATGAAATCAAACTGCGCGTTAAACGAATCAACCAATTGTTCACGGTATGAAATCCACAACTATTTGTCTCCGAACCTAACACTAATCCCAAAATGAACGTTTTTAGGTCGACTATTTATCAAACTACCCAAAGTTCGCAAAGAATCCGAGTTATATTGCTGTTGTCTAACGCCAACATGGCTAATCCTTGCAAACAGCGTTTCTACGAAATCCAGGTAACGGTTATTTAAAGCTGCGCTATTCTTGTCGAGGTCTGAGTGCTGTATAAAGAGGGTTATCGGTAAAATCTAGACTGAGTTTAGTGCTGGGACATTGGAAAATAGTGCAGACCCAGATCAGACGCCACATATCACGGCTTCTGATCAGGTCTACACTGTTAGCTTAAAGTAAGGGTTAAATGAAAAAGTCTTAAATCCCCGTTCAGGACCATTTTCCCTGCCAACACTCAGAGACAATCGCCCCGCCATTGCTGCAAGAGCTTTGATTTTATGAAATTTCTTGAAGCTGCATAGGTAGTGCTACTGTGGATGAGTGGTTTCGGATTGTAAATGGGGAAATTTCGTTTAATCTCAACAGAGTTATGGCCTTCTGTTGACGTCAAAATTTTGTTTCCATTCAATATCTTGAGAATAAATGAATTCAGAAGGACACATTTCTCACGATTAGCAAAAAAAAAAAAAAATAAATAAACGAACATTCTGACCGGGATCTCCACCCTTCGCCATATCGAGGGTTGAGCGCAAGACTGGCGTAAGTCAGATGGTTGTTTTTCCCCAAACCTAATCTCCTCACCATGAAGGCGTTATGAAGATTACAACATTTCTTTCTGTAGACAATGAAAATTTAGGTGCCATTGCTCGTATGAGCAATGGCACCTAAATTTGCATTGTTTACAAAGGGGTCCAAGTTGCCCCAAAACAAGGGTTTCAAAAATATGTTTGAGTAACTATAGTCTTGCGCTCAACCCTCGATATGTATTATACGTAGGACAACGTCCCTGTTTTGTTAGGCGAAATGCTAAGACAGTAGCGTGGAGTGTGAGGGGTGGGGGACTCGTGTTTGCAGAATACTCTGTTTTCAGACGACGGGCTCGCGGACTACAGACAGAAACAAAAACTCATTATAAAGCTGATTTAAAACCTGCACAATTCTGAAAATGTCCCTAATATTATTGCCTCTTACATATCCCTGTTTCAACTACAGTCGAACCTCAATAGCTCGAACACGGATGACTCGTTTCCGTGGATAATTTAAACTCATTTTTTAGTCCCGAAGAAATTCTTCCGATAGCTCAAGAAAACAAAGATTTTAGGTTAACATCTTAATTCATCATGAACTTAAAGTTTGTGTGAACTCATTAGAATCGCCTCATCGAGGCGATTCTAATGAGTACACTCGACATACAATTATTGTGTAGAAATAATCGAGATTTCCTTAAATTATCGCCATTTGCTTCCTGACCTTGCGCCATGATTAACCCTCAGTGGCTCGAACTACCTATATCTTGAACAAAGTTCCATGGTCTCAAAGATGTTGGAGTTATAGACGTTCGACTGTGTATATATTATAGGAGAATTTATGTGATGTTCGCTGTTTGTTGACTTTATATAGGTCGCGCCAAGCAAAAGAAAGCTTTCACTGCAAAGGCAGTGTATATCCGGGTTCAGCAAGACCAGGGTTAATAATGGCAATTGTTTTTCGTGTTATTATAGCAGATTGTTCAAATATATTAACTTTTACCAGTCTGTGGGCTAATACAACAGACGACAAAATAATAATAGTTTTCTTCGTTTTCACGGTAAATAGGCTTTGATAGTTCATGCAAATTGTCTCCCTAGGAGCAAGTGTCTGTCCGTCCATCGTTTCCGATATTTAGCTTGAATAGTTTTTGGTCAATTATACAATCGACCTAAAGGATACATGCACCAAAATTTCCTTCGGGTTGTTGTCCACGTGATTATCATTGACCAATGAAATCAAACTGCGCGTTAAACGAATCAACCAATTGTTCACGGTATGAAATCCACAACTATTTGTCTCCGAACCTAACACTAATCCCAAAATGAACGTTTTTAGGTCGACTATTTATCAAACTACCCAAAGTTCGCAAAGAATCCGAGTTATATTGCTGTTGTCTAACGCCAACATGGCTAATCCTTGCAAACAGCGTTTCTACGAAATCCAGGTAACGGTTATTTAAAGCTGCGCTATTCTTGTCGAGGTCTGAGTGCTGTATAAAGAGGGTTATCGGTAAAATCTAGACTGAGTTTAGTGCTGGGACATTGGAAAATAGTGCAGACCCAGATCAGACGCCACATATCACGGCTTCTGATCAGGTCTACACTGTTAGCTTAAAGTAAGGGTTAAATGAAAAAGTCTTAAATCCCCGTTCAGGACCATTTTCCCTGCCAACACTCAGAGACAATCGCCCCGCCATTGCTGCAAGAGCTTTGATTTTATGAAATTTCTTGAAGCTGCATAGGTAGTGCTACTGTGGATGAGTGGTTTCGGATTGTAAATGGGGAAATTTCGTTTAATCTCAACAGAGTTATGGCCTTCTGTTGACGTCAAAATTTTGTTTCCATTCAATATCTTGAGAATAAATGAATTCAGAAGGACACATTTCTCACGATTAGCAAAAAAAAAAAAAAAAAAATAAACGAACATTCTGACCGGGATCTCCACCCTTCGCCATATCGAGGGTTGAGCGCAAGACTGGCGTAAGTCAGATGGTTGTTTTTCCCCAAACCTAATCTCCTCACCATGAAGGCGTTATGAAGATTACAACATTTCTTTCTGTAGACAATGAAAATTTAGGTGCCATTGCTCGTATGAGCAATGGCACCTAAATTTGCATTGTTTACAAAGGGGTCCAAGTTGCCCCAAAACAAGGGTTTCAAAAATATGTTTGAGTAACTATAGTCTTGCGCTCAACCCTCGATATGTATTATACGTAGGACAACGTCCCTGTTTTGTTAGGCGAAATGCTAAGACAGTAGCGTGGAGTGTGAGGGGTGGGGGACTCGTGTTTGCAGAATACTCTGTTTTCAGACGACGGGCTCGCGGACTACAGACAGAAACAAAAACTCATTATAAAGCTGATTTAAAACCTGCACAATTCTGAAAATGTCCCTAATATTATTGCCTCTTACATATCCCTGTTTCAACTACAGTCGAACCTCAATAGCTCGAACACGGATGACTCGTTTCCGTGGATAATTTAAACTCATTTTTTAGTCCCGAAGAAATTCTTCCGATAGCTCAAGAAAACAAAGATTTTAGGTTAATATCTTAATTCATCATGAACTTAAAGTTTGTGTGAACTCATTAGAATCGCCTCATCGAGGCGATTCTAATGAGTACACTCGACATACAATTATTGTGCAGAAATAATCGAGATTTCCTTAAATTATCGCCATTTGCTTCCTGACCTTGCGCCATGATTAACCCTCAGTGGCTCGAACTACCTATATCTTGAACAAAGTTCCATGGTCTCAAAGATGTTGGAGTTATAGACGTTCGACTGTGTATATATTATAGGAGAATTTATGTGATGTTCGCTGTTTGTTGACTTTATATAGGTCGCGCCAAGCAAAAGAAAGCTTTCACTGCAAAGGCAGTGTATATCCGGGTTCAGCAAGACCAGGGTTAATAATGGCAATTGTTTTTCGTGTTATTATAGCAGATTGTTCAAATATATTAACGTTTACCAGTCTGTGGGCTAATACAACAGACGACAAAATAATAATAGTTTTCTTCGTTTTCACGGTAAATAGGCTTTGATAGTTCATGCAAATTGTCTCCCTAGGAGCAAGTGTCTGTCCGTCCATCGTTTCCGATATTTAGCTTGAATAGTTTTTGGTCAATTATACAATCGACCTAAAGGATACATGCACCAAAATTTCCTTCGGGTTGTTGTCCACGTGATTATCATTGACCAATGAAATCAAACTGCGCGTTAAACGAATCAACCAATTGTTCACGGTATGAAATCCACAACTATTTGTCTCCGAACCTAACACTAATCCCAAAATGAACGTTTTTAGGTCGACTATTTATCAAACTACCCAAAGTTCGCAAAGAATCCGAGTTATATTGCTGTTGTCTAACGCCAACATGGCTAATCCTTGCAAACAGCGTTTCTACGAAATCCAGGTAACGGTTATTTAAAGCTGCGCTATTCTTGTCGAGGTCTGAGTGCTGTATAAAGAGGGTTATCGGTAAAATCTAGACTGAGTTTAGTGCTGGGACATTGGAAAATAGTGCAGACCCAGATCAGACGCCACATATCACGGCTTCTGATCAGGTCTACACTGTTAGCTTAAAGTAAGGGTTAAATGAAAAAGTCTTAAATCCCCGTTCAGGACCATTTTCCCTGCCAACACTCAGAGACAATCGCCCCGCCATTGCTGCAAGAGCTTTGATTTTATGAAATTTCTTGAAGCTGCATAGGTAGTGCTACTGTGGATGAGTGGTTTCGGATTGTAAATAGGGAAATTTCGTTTAATCTCAACAGAGTTATGGCCTTCTGTTGACGTCAAAATTTTGTTTCCATTCAATATCTTGAGAATAAATGAATTCAGAAGGACACATTTCTCACGATTAGCAAAAAAAAAAAATAAAAAATAAACGAACATTCTGACCGGGATCTCCACCCTTCGCCATATCGAGGGTTGAGCGCAAGACTGGCGTAAGTCAGATGGTTGTTTTTCCCCAAACCTAATCTCCTCACCATGAAGGCGTTATGAAGATTACAACATTTCTTTCTGTAGACAATGAAAATTTAGGTGCCATTGCTCGTATGAGCAATGGCACCTAAATTTGCATTGTTTACAAAGGGGTCCAAGTTGCCCCAAAACAAGGGTTTCAAAAATATGTTTGAGTAACTATAGTCTTGCGCTCAACCCTCGATATGTATTATACGCAGAACAACGTCCCTGTTTTGTTAGGCGAAATGCTAAGACAGTAGCGTGGAGTGGGAGGGGTGGGGGACTCGTGTTTGCAGAATACTCTGTTATCAGACGACGGGCTCGCGGACTACTGACAGAAACAAAAATATAACCATGATGTTATTTTTTGTTTGTTTGTTTTATTTTTGAGCTGGTGGTGTTGAACGGTATCGGCATTTCCATGCATGCGTGTGCGCGTGTGTAAAAAATCATCTTCTACAGTATATACTTAGTCCAAGCGTTAGCTATCGATTTCAAAGCAGTAATTTTCTTTTTATTAGTTCATGGTGGTTGGTCCGACTGGGGAGAATGGACGCCATGTCCTGTCACGTGCGGCACAGGCATGCGCACTAGAACACGTGTCTGTAACAGGCCACGCCCTCTGTTTGGCGGAAGAGACTGTGAAGGGTCAGCAGAGGATGTTCAGGAATGCGATGCTTTCTTACACTGTCCAAGTAAGATCTTTTATACTCTTGTTGAAGAAAATTATGAATGAAATGATGATGTTTAGTTCAGGTTTAATGGCGCGTCAACTGCGTCAAAATGGTATAACTTGGTTTGGTATTGAACTATAATGATAAGTCGTATGTGGATGAAAAAGATAAATAGGAACATTCGAGTATTTTGCCGCCAATTTTCAAAGGAAGGCAACTTTAGAAGGCATTTGCTTCCCTAGTACATAAATACTTTCAAAAATGGTGGTTACTCGTTAGGGAAAATTTAAGGCGCAAATTCTTTCCTTTAAGGGTAGGCAACATTAATTCAGGGATAAAAAATCATTTCATTTTTGATCCAGTTCAAGAACGATAGACTTGCTGAAATTTTACAGGCAGTCAGATGCCACATTTTAGGGTTGTATTAATACCATATATCAAAATTATTAAGCCGGCCTCGGTGGCTCAGTTGGATGCGCTGTCCGACTCGAGACCAGGAGGTCGCGGGTTCAACCCCCGCCGAGGTCGGCAACATTCTTTCGTGGAGATTGATCATGAAATATTTACTATGGTCATTCTCTCCCTTCCGCTGATTCAAGAAGGGCAGTTGTCAGTTTCTGGCGAAAGAATGTGCACAATACTGGTTAACCGCTTAGAGGACTACGCCTGCCCAATAAACGTGTGGTTAGGAAAACTGACCGCGCTCGACATGACCCCATTGGGTTGCCTGGGCCGTAAAACCTCAACACAAACAAATATCAAAATTATTAAACCTTTCTTGGATAATAAAATGTCTATTTTGCGGAATATGGCTCCTTTAAAATATGAAATTTACCCATTTGTCTACATAAATGCTAGAATTCAGGAGCAATAACTCCTGCAAGAATCAATAAGCTATATGTCAGAAGCATCTATTTGTTTGTGTAGAGGTTTTACGGCTAAGTCAACACAATGGGGTCATGTCGAGTATGGTCAGATTGCCTAACCACTTTTGCTGGGCAGGCTTAGTCCTCTTAGCGGTTAGCCAGAAATGTGCACATTCTTTCGCCAGGAACTGACAGCTACCCTTCTTGAATCAGGGCAAGCGAGAGAATGACCTTTGAAAATATTCCATGATCAATCTCCGGGAAAGAATGTTGCCGACCCGGCGGGGGTCGAACCCGCAGCCACCGAGGCCGGCCAGAAGCATCTATGGTGTGCAGTCTGTCCATAAGTTCGTAATAAGTTTCTTATCATCTTAACCCTTAGCACTCTGGGTAAAAATTTCAGCAGACGACATTTTGAAATATTTTTCTTATTTTTCCCAGAAAACAGGATTTGAAATTTCATGCAAATTGTCTCCTGAGGAGACAATTTGCATGAAATGTCAAATCCTGTTTTCTAGGAAAAATAAGAAAAATATCATCAGTTTGCCGTCTGCTAAAAATGCCCAGAGAGTGGTAAAGGTTAAAAATATATTGTCAAGATATTGCATAATTATTAAGTTAAGTACAGTTTTTCCATATAGCACAAATAACAATCAGGGGCAATGACCCATGTTAGAACAAAAACATTTTTGTCTTAGTATAATTGCATTTGAAGAATCAAGTCAATGAATATGTGCAAGTTTCAGATAAGTAGCGCAATAGATACTCGTTACAAGGTAAAATGTGATTTTGTCTTGCAAGAGTTATCGTTACTGATGACAGGAGTGACCTTAAATCAAAGTAAATTTTGGATAATGTTGGTTTACTTTGATCTCATATTCTGTACATTTCAAATACTGTTATTTCAAACTACTGTTATCTCAAATATAAAACTATGTTGCTTTGGAGTTTTAGAAAGCAAGAGTCCACTGTGTTTTACTGACAGAGGTTTTGCATAGAGTCCATCAGAACAATTTTAACTTCTTCTTTCAAGTCCACGGAGGCTGGTCAGAGTGGGTGAGATATGGTAGATGTAACGCGGAGAGCTGTCAGACAGGGCGTCAACTAAGGACTAGAGTCTGTAACAACCCCCGACCCCAACACAGGGGTCTTATGTGCCGGGGAAACTCTGTAGAACAAGCAGAATGCTTTAATAATGACGGAACATGCAGAAGTAAGCGGGTTTTAGCTAGGGAATTTTATCATCACGAAAACATGCCTATATAATTTTGACCCCCTAAAAATCCACTTTTGTTTAGTAAAACAGGGGTTATAGGGGAATATATTACTTTTCTTATTTCTGCTCAAATACTTAGATTGGGGTGCTCATTAGAACTGCCTCGTCAAGGCGGTTCTAACGATTACTCACAATCTATGTTTTGAGCAGAAATATGAAAAATATCAGAATTTTTTATCTGAAAATTTTCATTTTTTGGTTTGTAAAATTTTCAGTGTATTTTAATTGGCGCGTTTTCGTAATGATCATTTGGACTGCAGCGTCAGAAAAAGTACCTTAGGATATATGCACCAGTAAAGATTCAGATAAGCCTGTGGGAATCGCAGTCTGATCAGAATATTCACTGAGTGTATCTTGGATAGCCAAGGATGAAAAGTTTCTCCATGCGGACAACAAATACATTGATCAGACTGTGCACCCACAGTTTGTTTTTAACCTTCCTTGGGAGCATATGTCAGAAGGTATGTTTCCTCATTTTGTGCTTCATTTTATTGCACAGCAATTGCTGACCGGGTAAAAGCGCAAGATTTCAACAGTTACTAGCCATCACTGTTTTCTGGATTTGGATCCATTGTAGACTGAATGAACTCCCCATTCTATATATTGGAAGATTCTAGTTTTGATATTAGGTACGACAGGCTATGTAATTAAGATAATCCTAGCGAAAAATAGTTGGACTAGTTGCAAATAGTGGAGACGCTGATCAGACGCCGCGTTCTGTGGCTTCAGATCTGGGTCTGCACTGTTTGCAAAGTACCAATTTAGGGGCCTCCAGACTACAATAGGTTAAGTGATAACGAGTTTGTTTCATCCTACTCCAATGATAACCTTTGTATTGGACTGAAGGCCACCAATCATTTTGAAAATGACATGCATTAATTCTAACAAAAGTTACACAAGACCCTGAAAAATGCTCCTATCACTCACTCTGAAAGAAGTTCAAATGAGTCACAACAACTCCACATAAGCTGCAATTAACTCTTTCGGTGCCAAATTTCAGACTACAATTTTGTCGTCTGCCTTCTTTATTTAAAAATATTTATTTTTTTTTTTTTTTTTTTTTTTTTTTTTTTTTTTGTTCTCTTTGTTATTTAACAAACGTTTGTTTTCTTTGTTATTTAACAAACTATCGATTGGAAAGAAGTTTACATATAAAGTTGAAAGACTGAATCTCAAACAGCGTAGATCCTGATGAGACTGCTCATTATGTGCCATCTCATCTGGATCTACGCTGTTTGCAAAAGCCTATTATTATCGCATATGGCAAAGAGTTAAAAGCCGACGGCCTTTTTGTCATATGCGAACAGCAAAGACCCATTTCACTGTGCATGTTCTAGTAAGTCTGATCAGGGCCTTTGCTGTTCATTATAATGCTCTAGAGCGTACAGTGATTCAGTATATGGATAGCCTAGGCCATGTGACAAAGCAAATGCATTTTCTCATGTTTGCAGGTTATATTATAGTGACGACTATTAAAATACAGGTTGCATTCGAAAACAGCATTTATATAGTGATTTTGATGCAGATACTTACCTTAAATAAACATTAAGAATTGGCAAATTACTAGTTTCCATGCAATAAATTGGAAGGTTTAACATTTACTAAGCAGACAAGTTGCATGACATGTCAAGCCATATTTTCTCTGAAAATATAATAATTCAGAATGTCACCTGTAGCTGTTGTGACTGACACACAATGAATTAAGTACATGTAAAGTCATGGTGGAATTGTGACCATGTATGATTGTTTTTGGCTTACTTCTTGTATGCAAAATCCAGACAATAAAGGACATGTTTGATTATTTTCAGTTGATGGTGAGTGGTGTCAGTTTGAGAACTGGTCGACATGTTCAGCTACGTGTTCTTCCTATGCATCAACACAGATCAGATATAGAAAATGTCTATGTCCTGCTCCTCAAAATGATGGAAAGCCTTGTGAAGGTTTGTAGGAATATGATCTTCACCAAGTGCAAAAATATCTTTGGGCAATGCAAGGACAGGGAAGGCCCAGATCAGACTGCCCAGAGGCACAGTCTGACCAGGGCCTTCACTGTCTGCCAACAAAGTCATTGGTACTACAGAATGTGTCAACGGAAAGCAAAGACCTGGATGATAATTTGCTCATGCACAGGATGATCCGAGTCTGCATATTTTGCGCATGTTCAAAGGCATTTTTTGGCTAAATGTCAATCATGCAGACAGGGTCTTTACAGGGAAAAGCCCTGCGCAGATCATACGCACAGGGTCATGGCAGTATATCTGTCTTTATCCCCTTCAGTGACTTTTGTAATGTTGTGAAGGTTTATGATGAGGTGTCCTTAATATACATCAATCTAATTACAGTAAACATCCTAGTCTTTCGAACACAATTTTTCTGATAAAATGGCATATTCAAACAGCAAACCCAGATCAGACTGCTCCTGAAGAATTCTAACCAGCATCAACAGTTTGTCACCCTACTAAGTATTTTAAGAAAAAACTGCATAAAAGGTAAAATATAAGCAAGAAAATTATAGAATAAAGTGGCATTTTCATATTAGCAGAGAAAATTTCATGCTCAGCTGAGCTGAGTATGAAAAACGTTTTATAACCTCAAGGCCTGAAGTATGAAATCTTTGGAAATAGATTCTAAAAGGAGCAATGAACACACTCACAAGACTATAAACAGCTGAAGTGTCGTTTTCTCAGCTAGTCTAGCTAGTTTCAGCCAAACTGAAAAAAATAAAAAAAAAAACAGGGCTCAGTCTGTCCATAAGGAAAAATGAAAAAATGCATCATCCCCCATGCCCTCATTCAGTTTTGAGTAGAACTCAATTTCACATACAATGTGTGAGCCCAATACATGTAGTCCCAAAGGACCAGTGGTACAGTTTCACGGGAGACAAGTGTCAAAATTACTTTAGTCCTGTGCTGAAAAAGGGTCTACTCTGTAAGGAAAGAATTTGCTCCAAGAGGGAGCAACACCTTTTCTTATAGAGTAGAACTCTTTTCAAAGTGGGTCATGCTGTCTGGATGTGGCAGGCAGCTTAATGCTGACTTTTAGACAGCTGCCTCACTGAAATATTATGCCCAGCATATTGTACCTATTCACATTATAGTGACAAGGGGCCCAGTGGTCCTAGCTCTGTTTTCCTAATCTCATTTATGCCAAATGAACTCTTTTATCTAAACTAATTGGACAATTCCATTTCTAGTAGAAGGGGTGTCTAGTCAGACAGGTCCATTTCTAATAGAAGGGGTGTCTGGTTAGTTGTTTTCATTATTATCATGTTTTATAGAAATCCCCTGTATTTAATGCAAACAGTGTTGACCCTGATTAGATACACACAGCATCTGATCTGAGTCTACACTGCTTGCAAATGCCCCTATTATGGGACACTAGGCTAAAATTGGGTTGACTTCTGATATGACTCAGCCTAGGTTCAAACCCACAGCATCCCATGTTTGAAACAGATACTTAACCCTTGTCATGCTGAATAAATTGAGATGCCATGCCCACTTCTAATTCTCAGCCAATCAGATTCCTTGATCCAGATTGTTGGTATAAATTCACATACTCAATGGCAAACAGTGTAGATCCAGATCAGTTGGCTTCTTCAGAAGCCAACTGATCTGGATCTATGCTGTTTGCAAAGGCAGGGTATATCTGGGTTCAGCAGGACTAGTGTTTACAACTTGAATTCTTGGCCTTCACGCTCATACAGGTGGACAAACTCTTCCAAGCAGCAAACCCAGGTTTCCCGCTTGTGATCCTTAAGGAGCCGCGGCACCCAGCCCATGCACACTTTAGACAAACCTAACTATGTTTTCAAATTATCATGCACTGTAGAAGTAGAATCAGTTCAGAAGCTAAACTTCTCAAAGTGTGTCCCCTGTCACTGTACACCATATCTTTCACTTTCTCTGAAATAGAACATTTCACCTTGGATGGCTGACCACATCCATGATTGTCTTCTATAGAGCATCTTCCTTTGTGTAGCTGTCAATGCCATTTAAAGGCAAGCGCCCTACTGCATTTCTTGGTCACACTGGAACTCTGTAACACCATTACCATATCATTTGTCTTGTCTAATCCCACGCAACATTTAATGCTGCCCATAAATGGACATCATCCATTGAAGTCATGGTTTTGAAATTTTTGGCAAGAGAAAACACTACTAAAAATGTTTACATTTTTCAACCTGAAGCACAGACAAACGTCAAATTTCTGGTTATGACTTCATAAATAATGTAGGACAGCAGACGTTTTCGCGGAGTCATACGCTAAAGAAAACACATTCAAATGCAGAAGTAAAATTTAAGAAATGTTGAAAAGTACAGTTTCTCTGTGTGTGTGTGTGTGTGTGTGTGTGTGTGTGTGTGTTGTTTTGTTTTTGTTGTTTTTTTTCTACAATTTTTGTGTTCAGTGTTTAACTGCATGATATCCAAAACTGTGCTGTAATGGACCGGGTTATAAACAGGTTCCTGTGTGTATAATATTGTTGTTTATCAACAACCATATTAGCTAAACAACCATTTATATCCAAAGAAAAATGTATAGATTATACAGAAAAATGACCAAAACTGGTCATTTTTCTGTAAAATCTATACATTTTTGTGTTGCAATATTTTTGGTTCAATGTTAAACCAAGTTATAGCCAAAATTTTGCTATAATGGACCATTATTATATTGTTTATCAACAGGATATGATTCTGAATTTCGAGAATGTCGCAGAATTCCTCCATGTGAGGAACCTACCGTTGATGTTAAAACGGGCTTAGTGTTAAACCAAGTTATATTCAAAACTTTGCTATAATGAACCATTATTATATTGTTTATCAACAGGAGATGATTCTGAAGTTCGAGAATGTCGTGGAATTCCTCCATGTGAGGGACCTACCATTGATGTCGAAACAGGTAAATCAATTTTCTTTACCATTTTTCTCTTACATTTGTTGAGCTTTAACCCTTTCACCCCTGAATTTCTGATGTGGACCCATCCATCTTGAAATTTAGACACCTTCATTATTGCAAAGGAGGTGTTAGTCAAATATCAAAAACAGGGCCCAGTTGTTCAAAACTAACGACATCTTTAGTTAACGATTTGTTAAAATTTACATCAAGCGATATGCAAATATGCTGAAATTTTTTGCTGAAAAAATGTGAGTGCAAAAGCTACTCACATTTTTTCGGCAAAAAATATCAGAATAATGTATATTGAATCCGCTAAAACAAAATGACCCTTAACGAGCTCGTTAAGCTAACGATGCTTTGAACAACTGGGCCCTGAATGGCAGAATTACAGCTGATCAGGACCCTACACAGTTTGTATAGACGTGTCGATCTACAGGACTTGAAGGGTGAACATATGTTCTCTGGATATTCAGGAACATAACTCCTTACCATATATTTTCCTAACATTTGAACAAGTCCATTTGACTTACCTGGTGAAATGTCTGAAATGGTCTAACAGAATGGCAAACAGTGCAGACCCTCCTAGGTCTACTGTTTTCTTAATTTAAGTGCATTAACAACAATATTTTCCTTAAGGTCACTGAAAAATTTAGTTCTGCTAAAGCGGGCACTAGGGGTAGGGGCATAAGCAGCCCTGCAAACTACAATATCAAGAGTCTTCATTAAGCAGAGACTCCAATTTTCGTCCTTTCCTATGTTCTTTGTTCCAAAGGGCAACTTTTATAGCAAACACACAAAGTGTTTGCATTATTGTAAAGAGGCTGACTTGCATACTTAGGCACCTAAATCTCATGTGGAATCTCTTACCAAACTTCATTTTATCTGGTTTGCAATCTTTAAGTAAGACAGAGTTATAAAGGCGCGCATTTACATTCAAGACTGCTTCACAAAATAAATATTTAATCCCTGTTTCTCATTGTAAGCATCACGGTAAGTAGACCAATAATTAATAAGCCAAAAGTGAGAAATAATTATTGATAAATCTGTTTAAAGCTGCTTTCAAATATGATATTCTTGCTACAATTCTGCAGGGCATTTAAGGGTAAACATATGAACTAGTCAAATTACAGCTATTTCTCACTTATTTCAGGCTCCTAGAGATGAAGATGAAGATTAGGATGACTTTCCATCTTGTGCCAAACATTCTCATCTAAATCTGGCTAACAATATACTCTGTAGTCATCTAGTGTGCAGTTAAGATTGGCCAATCATACATATACCAGTAGTTGAAGACAAGGCACTTTTTCAGCCAAAATGTATTGATATTTTTCTTATTTCCCCAAGAAAACATATCATGGGTACTCATTAGAAGCACCTTGGAGAGGTGCTTCTAATGAATACCCACAATATATGTTTTTGTGCAACTTCTGTTTTTCTTATTTCTCCACGAACATGTTTTAGGTACTCATTAGAAGCGCCTTGCAGAGGCACTTAAAAGAGTACCCACAACATTTTCTTGGAGGAAATAGAAAAATATAATGTGGATACTCTATCTGGAGCTATGGGCAGTGAAAACTGTTGTCAGTTTGAACTTATAAAATGCTATTAAATACAGTCGACCCTCGTTATCCGACCTCGCTTATCTCGAATATGCGCTTATATCGAAGTGAAATTCTGGTCCCTGTTTAAAATGGAAATCTTAGAACATGTAACAAAATATTGTGGAAAAGAGGAGAAAATTTCTCCTCTTTTCCACATTATTTTATATATATTATATTTCTAACTTCAGGAGTCAAATTACATATTCATTTGTAAAATGTGGTTGTTCGATCTATTGTTTTCCTCACTTCGCAACTCTGATATGTCTGGATATCTCGAAGTGTTTCCGAGAGTCCCTTGGAATTCGTGATAACAAGTCGACTGTATACAATGTAATAGCAAACAACAGTCTGATTTTTTTTTTAATTTTTCTGAGAACATAAGGCTTGATATTTCATTTGCATGATCTGCTTAATGTACGATTCATATAAAATTTCAATCTTTATTTTCTCAGAATAACTATATTAGAAAAAATAGATTCTTGTCTGCTGCTTTTTGCAACTGGTATGTTAGAAGCTAACACTAGATTTGCCATGGTGACTGAAGCTATCCACATGATTTTTGTATTTTTACTACATTCTCTTCATAATAATGTAAATGTTCATGTAAATATTAAATCATTTGTTAAATTTCTATGATTTGATGCATAATTTATAGATAGCTGATTCAGATTTAAGACGAATGGATATACCTGTAATATTTTGCTACCATTCTATAAGGGATACAATTATTTGCAAAACAAAAAGTGGTTTCTCTAGTTTCGGAAACTTTACAAAGAAGGAAGGGAATTACTTAAAGGAAAATATTTGCTCCCACTGGGAGTAAATTCTTTCCTTTAACAGTAGCCCCTAATAAGAACTTTAGACAAATACTTCTGTCATAGTTATTCACCTTAGAGGTGTATCTTCTCGCCTAAAGGAAAATAGATACACTTTCAGGGGAGAAAACTCTTTGGAATTTGTTTTTGCTTCTCTTCTGATGATGATTGGTTGGTGTTTTATGTCCCTTTCAAAATTACTTAAGTCAGATCGAGACAATGGAAGAATGATAATGGAAGGCTCTGTGCAATGGAGCACTGTAGAGTCATGAGGTGAATTCTGCCTCCAGCAGGATTTGAACCTGGGACCTCATGATTTGAAGTTGGAAGCTCTAACCACTGGGCAACCCTGATGCTTCTTCCTTCCAATCTGAAATGAGGTTTACTCAAAAGGAAAGAGGAGAAAATTCTTTTCTTTTTTTTTTCTTTTCTTTCTTTTTTTTTTTTTTTTTTTTTTTCTTGAGAGTAGACCCCTTTTCAGAAGAGGCTTTTTGAGCAGGAAAGTGAACAATAATCCATAAAATTTGTCTCTCTTGGCAGAAATGGTGGAAACCCTCCCAGGGCCTAGTTGCTCAAAGTGTCGTTAGCTTAAGGATCTCATTAAGGGTCATTTCGTTAACTGTTTAAGCAGATTCAATATACAATATTCTGATATTTTTTGCTGAAAAAATGTGAATAGCTTTTGCACTGCAAAAGCTACTCACATTTTTTCAGCAAAAAATTTCAGAATATTTGCATATCACTCGATGTAAATTCTAAGGAACCGTTAACTAACGACATCGTTAGCTTTGAACAACTGGGCCCAGGTGTATCAGTTCCCCTTAAATGACATGAGTCAGCACACAACAATACCTACAATAAGACATGTGACCAGCAAAGACTCAGATCAGCCTGTATATCCACTCACTATGGACAGAGTTCTCGTTTATCACTCTTTTGATAGCACGGAGGCTATAGAAGACGATCAGGGAAGACTGATCAGACTGCAGGGATGCACAGACTGATCTGAGTCTTTGCTGGTCGCACAAGTCTCATTGTAGGTTTTGTCATGCACTGGCTCAAATGTAAACAACCTGTGTCAAAATGGAAATGGAGTGCAGCAGGTCTGAACTTGTGAACAGTGACTGTAGAATCTAAATATTATACATGTGTCTTTTTTTAGATTGTCAGCAAACATTCATGCACACAGTTAATACGCCCCTAACTTTAAAGAAGTTAGAGGGGCATTTTGCTTTTGGCTTGTTTTGTCTTTTCATCACACTTTTCTTGTGAGCAAGATATCCTGATAAACTATTAGAGCTAAGACCTTGAAACTTGGTGAGCTTACTGGGGCAGAGAAGTAGATCACCTGATCTATTCATTACGAAAATAAGCCTATTCAAATATACTGTAAATTTTACCACCAAGAAATGGAATTTTCAGATAAAAATCTGATTTTTTTCATATTTCTGCTCAAAAACATAGATTGTGGGTACTCGTTAGAACTGCCTCACTGAGGCAGTTCTAACGAGTACCCACAATCTATATTTTTGAGCAGAAATATGAAAAATAATGTATACCCCTGTAAACCCCAGTTTTACTATATAAAAGTGGGGTTTAAAGGGGTCAACATTATATAGGTATGTTTTCGTGATGTTTTGAAAAAAAAAAAAAAATAGTTTTGTCAACCTTGGCATTTTGTATGGACTAGCATACAGGTTGGGACATAGTATTTTATAAAAACATTTCTAGTTCATTGTATTAAAAGATATCATTTCATGAATTTGTTGTGAATTCTTATTTTTACTTTCCTACATATGCAAAGGGCAAAGAAACACCAGACTGGCCCAGCATTGAAGCACCAGACTGACCCATACATCTCCTCAGTCCAATCAAAAACAATGTCATTGTTCATTGTTTATATAAAATCTAATATGCCCTGTTCTTGCATAAATGCCAATGAATATACCTGTTTGAAGTCGTGGTTGAATGGACAGATTCACACACTATTTGAACCCATTATTTTTTTTTTATTATTATTTTAACCAGTACCCACAACATATGTTTTTGTGGAAAAATAAGAAAAATATCCATAAAAACATGTTGTAGGTACTCATTAGAAGCGCCTTGGTAAGGTACTTCTAATGAGTACCACAACATACCGTATTCGATCTAATTACCGCACATATCCCTTAAGCGCAAAGTCAAGCAATTCCGTAGTCTTCAGTTTACAGCCAGTGTACTTTTTGTTTACTTCTTTATAAAGGCATATGTTGTAGGTACTTATTTGAATTGCATCGACTTGTCGATGCAATTCAAATGAGTACCCACAACATATGCCTTTATAAAGAAAATCAGAAGAAAAAAATCGCATAATCATCATCAAATAAGTCTTTCTTCTGATCTTTATTATTGTGTATCCTTAGTAGGTAGATACATATTTAACCACAAATGGGTGTTCCCAGTAATTTTGAAAAACCTAAGTGCACAGTGCAGTAATTAGGTCGAATACGGTATGTTTTGTGGAAAGATAAAATATCAATATTTTTCAGTTGGAAAAAAGCATCTGGAGCTATGCATTTATTTTTTAAATTAGCACCTCAGTTATCACTGTGTCTGGGAATTATCATGTATAGCTCCTAATAACAAGAGTATCTAGATGAATATTTTTCTTTATTTCTCCATGAAAACATGTTTTGGGTACTCACTGGAAAAATAGAAAAAGGAAAATACTTATCTGGATGTCCTGCATAACACACACACACACACACACACACACACACACACACACACATTAGATACATATAGCAAGCATCTATGGGAAAGCCAAAAAGTGATTGCATAAGAAGGGTGCTTGCCTAATACAAGAAAATTGAAAATTTCCCTTCTTCACCTTTAATGGGATATGAATATGAAATAGTAGTCTTTTAACCCTTGTCCTGCTGAATAAATTAAGATGCCACACTTACTTCTAATTTTCAGCCAATCAGATTGCTTGATCTAAATTGTTGCTATAAATTCATATACTTGATGACAAACAGTGCAGATCCAGATCAGTTGGCTTCTTCAGAGAGATGTCGAAAGGACAGTAGGTCAAGGTCACTAAAATCTAAACAGTTCTTTGTTATGTCCCAATTATTTATCCATGAAAATTTGGTAAGAATGCAACCACAAGTTCACAAGTTATTTTGCAGATAAGAAAGTGTTACACCAACACCAAAGCCAATGGGATCCACACTAAAAACAATATGTCCCCCTCCCTTTAGGTAGGGGACATAACATTTTTTCTGGTGTTTTTTTTTTTATTTTTTATTTTTTATTTTTTTTTTTTTTTTTTGCTGCTGTTATATATTAAGCTAAGAATTCACTTTAAGAGCTCATTACTGTACTGCACAATGAATTCACATGAAATGTCAAGCATTAGTTTCTCCATTTTTATTTTTATCTTTTTCATTAAGATAAGAAACCACTCCTAGAGCTCATCACCCTATTGTACAATAAATTAATATCATTTGCTGTTACATCCTTGATGGCTACCACAACTGGCTTGGAGTTCTTGATGCTTACATCCACCTTCATTAAACACATTAACTGAACAAGCTTCTGTTGGCACGTCTGTATACCCTGTTGAATGTAAAACATGCCAGTTACAGCATATGTGAACAGTAATGGTTCAGGCAAGCCTTCACATCTGTGCAGTCTCACCAGAATGTATGCTGTTTGCTCACAAATGTGATCAGCCAAAGAACTAGACATGTGGTCATGCTAAGGGGCAAGGCTGAAAGATTGATTCATAGGAAAGTCTGAAGAGCATTTTTTTCTCGAGACGTAGCAGGTGCTCATTAGATACCCCAGTGAGGACCAAAACATAATGAACAGACTGACAAACAGCCTGAAAAAACAGTATACCCCCACAAACACAGTCTGAGAAGGGATAATATTGGTATGAACACACATATTGTGGTTACCCATTAGAATTACTTTAGCCCAGTTATAATTATCGTAATAACCCTAAGTATATTGGGACAAATAGGCCTTTGCAAACAGTGTAGACCCAGATCAGACACCGAAGATCATATCTGATCAGGGTATACACTGTTTGCTATCACAATTCAACAGGTAGTAGAATGGACTATTTCAAATTTTAGGAAAAGTATGGTAAGTAGATAACATAGCTTTTGATAAGGCGCTTTTTTCATCCACAAAGTATCTATATTTTTCTTATTTTTCGACAAAAACATATGTTGTGGGTACTCATTAGAAGCTCAAAACTACTACTCTCCTTTCAATATCTTTCATTAAGTCGTTTTCATGTCAAGTTTTTCTCCTAGAAAAAAAGTGGCAAAAAAATTAATGCTCAACTTATAATTCAGCGAAATGTTTTATGGCTACTGCCCTCAACTCTCCTACACTAATGAGTCTGTTCACAACAGGTGGTATTACAAGATTTACCTGGGGGACTACTTTTCTCTGATAACACTTGTTTCCTGCACTGTAATATATAGTCTTAAAATCTTTATTTTTTAACATAGGAAACCATTTAAAACATGTAATTTGATTGACTTTTTTATGCAGATGTAGATTTTCGAATCGGTTTTGAGCTACTTCATTGTGTTTTATATTTAAGAATTTTGTGTGTGGGTTTCTAGTTTACTGTCTTATCAGTATTACTTAACCCTTGTCCTGCTGAACCCGGATAAACCCTGCCTTTGCAAACAGTGCAGATCCAGATCAGTTGGCTTCTGAAGAAGCCAACTGATCTGGATCTACACTGTTTGTCATTTATTATGTGAATTTATATGAATAATCTGGTTCAAGTGATCTGATTGGCTGAAAATTATAAGTGGGCATGGCATCTTAAAATATTCAGCATGACAAGGGTTAACTAACTGCATACCAGAGCATCATTTTATTGGCATCTGGGCAGAGTTTTATGGTCTAAGTCATCAGAAACATATAGAAATGAAATACCCCACTAACCCGACTTTGACATAGTAATAGTCGGGAAAGTGGGGGTCAAATACCCCACTAACCCGACTTTGACATAGTAATAGTCGGGAAAGTGGGGGTCAAATACCCCACTAACCCGACTTTGATATAGTAATAGTCGGGAAAGTAGGGGTCAAATACCCCACTAACCCGACTTTGACATAGTAATAGTCGGGAAAGTGGGGGTCAAATACCCCACTAACCCGACTTTGATAAAGTAATAGTCGGGAAAATGGGGGTCAAATACCCCACTAACCCGACTTTGATATAGTAATAGTCGGGAAAGTGGGGGTCAAATACCCCACTAACCCGACTTTGATATAGTAATAGTCGGGAAAGTGGGGGTCAAATACCCCACTAACCCGACTTTGACAGTAATAGTCGGGAAAGTGGGGGTCAAATACCCCACTAACCCGACTTTGACATAGTAATAGTCGGGAAAGTGGGGGCCAAATACCCCACTAACCCGACTTTGATATAGTAATAGTCGGGAAAGTGGGGGTCAAATTCTCTAAGAGAAAAACATGGCATGCTTATCTGGCACTTTACACAGAAGTAAAGTTGCAAACTTTTAGTATGATTTACTGCAAACCATTTATCATAAGTACCTGTGTTCAAAAATGCTTATTCTAGTATTTGTTAAAGAAAAAACTGAACACTTTCATTTTTTCCCATAGTAAAATGGCTGCGAAATATGCAAACCTTGATAGGGTTGGTAGTTTGGATGCAAGTTTTCAACAAGTACCACTTGTTCAAAATTTCTGAAATTTTCAAAATATTGTTATGGAACATCAATGATACAAATCAGTAATGAATCAAAAAATCTTTTTAGTAGAAAATTTCCGAAATCCACTTTGCTAGGTCAGACCCATTTTTGACCATAAAATTAATTTTGTGGTATGTAGCTGAAAAATAAAAAGCACAGGAACCAAAATGACAAATGGTTTCTGATAAGGTACTGTCAATCACAAATCATTTCTTCCAATTAGAATAAAACGCTACATAAAAAACGTCCTTCTAAAGGATGCCAAAAGCAAAGTAGCTTAAGAGTTGCATATTAACTACAGTCCAACCATTATTAAGCTTGCATCCAAAGGATAATCTTGCTTAAGACAGGTGCTTGCTTAATACATGTGAATTTTAACAAATTTGCTTTTTGGGGGGAACTGAAGTTATGCTTGCTTAATACAGGCTGCTTTCTTAATAGATGAGCCTTTATACCAGGTTTATTGTATGTGGTGATCACTACAGTAGATAGGACAAAACAAATACAAGAACAAGGCACCAAATATGATGGAACAAATACAACTAAGCAGCAGGGGCCACTTAGTAATACAAAAGAACTAACAGTATCAGAACTCCTTCCTTACAAAAAAAAGTGTGTGTGTGTGTGTGGGGTGGGGGGGTGGGGGGGTGGTAACCAATTTCCTCCTATCCTATCTAGTACTGTGATCACCTAATTGGTGAAGTGAGAGCTGGTTGTTTTGCTTTACACTGTTTTGTTACATATGTACTACCCATCATAGTTTGTTTACTATTCCTCTTAGTGTCATTGATAGGTTATGTTCTGTGATTTTGACTCTTCCAGGACATCTTCTACTGTTGTACAAGATCCTAATCTTCATGCTAGGACCCTACATTATTTGCAAGTCTTAACCCTTGTCATGCTGAATAAATTAAGAAGCCACAACCACTAATTTCCAGCCAATCAGATTACTTGATCCAGGTTTTTGATAGAAATTCACATTTTTAATGACAAACAGTGCAGATCCAGATCAGTTGGCTTCTTCAGAAGCCAACTGATCTGGATCTACACTGTTTGCTAAGACAGGGCATGTCGTGTTCAGCAAGAGAAGGGTTAAGTGTAGTACTCTGTCATAGTTCCTGATAAGGCACTTTTTCAGACGAAAAATATTGGTAATTTTCTTATTTCTACAAGAAAACATATTTTGTGGGTACTCCCCCTCTTACCTGGAGCTATGCTCTTTTAATAATTTTATGAATATCTGGCATTCATATTTTGTTTTTTTGTTTTGTGTTGAGGTTTTATGGCCCAGTCAACCCAATGGGGTCAGGCTGAGCGTGGTCAGTTTACCTAACCATGTGTTTACTGGGCAGGCTTAGTCCTCTAAGCGGTTAACCAGTATTGTGCACATTCTTTCGCCAGAAACTGACGACTGCCCTTCCTGAATCAGAGGAAGGGAGAGAATGACCGTAGAAAATATTTCATGATAAATCTTCACGTAAGAATGTTGCCAACCTCGGCGGGGTTGAACCTGTGACCTCATGGTCTCCAGTTGGATGGCGCATCCAACTGAGCCACCAAGGCCGGTTCATTCATATTTTGATTACAAACTGTCTTTCTTACCTTATGTAGTGCTTCTCTGACTGACTTGTCAGTTTTTGCTCTCAACTTCATAATCTATAAAACAACAGCATTGTATGAGAAAATTTTTCTTAACATTACCATAGCTACGGCAAATAACACAACAATTTAAACGGTGGTTTCTTATCACAAAATACAGGGTTGTGGAAATATCAAAGTTTATTACTTGTCCACGCATAAGTAAATATTCACATATCCAGCCAAGATTACATGCCCAAAAATTGACATGTTTTTTCTTATTTCTCAAAGAAAATTTATGTTGAGGGTTCATTAGAAGCACCCCACGTAGGCACTTCTAATGAGTACCCATAACATATGTTTTATTCAAGAAATAGGAAAAATAGATATCTTGTAATCTGGAAACTTTTCATAGTTAGAGCTATAAAGTTCTTGTCCTGAGACAAGTAAATTGAAATTTCATACTTATCCTCAGGAAAATGGGACAAGCTGGACGAGTTGGGCATGGTATTTCCACAGCCCTGCATAATATACAGCTCAAAGCATATCATCAAGAGATAATTCTATTTATTATATACAAAGTAATGAAATACAGAGAATTATTAATGAAATAAAATGCATATTTTCACTAGTGAAATATAAGTTTTATATTTTCACTAGTGAAAATATAAAACTTATATTTTCACTCCTCTGAGCAGTGAAAAATATAAGATCTGGATCTACTTTTTTTCTTATTTACATTAATGTTTTCATTACACGAGATGAAAATTTTTATGGTATTCACTGAAAAAGAGTAAATTTTCTTTTTATTTTATTTTTACACGCCAATGCGCGTTTCTGATGTCATATCTAACGTCACCAAACAAAACATGAACGTCATGGCACCAAGGGACAAAACTGCATGTCAGACTTTCCCTTGCAAATGCAAGATTTGCATCTCTTCTATCGAAAGTGATGTATATAATAAAAAGAAAATTCAAATGTTTGGAGTGAATATGACTTTTATTTCATCGAGTGAAGTGAAAAAAATGTATATTTCATTCGTGCCTTGGCACGAATGAAATATACATTTTTTTCACTTCACTCGATGAAATAAAAGTCATATTCACGACAAACATTTGAATATCCTCTATATATTTTTGTCTCTTCTATAAACTACATTGCCACATACACTGATAATGATAAACTTTGGATTTCACTGAAACAACGTTCATGAGAGAAAATTCTCTTTACTTTGCTTGTTATGCGACACATGCATTTTTCACTTCCCAGGATCATGAACAATATACCTTATGGTCTTTTCAGAGTTTGTAATGTTCTTTCCTTTCTTCTTGATTACAGTTTTCTTTGGTTTGGTACTAAATTATACAATCAAATACCGAATATACTGATGGGTACCGATTTTGAATCCCTTGTTGCTTATTTGTTTCTGTTTTGTTACAAAAGAGACTTTATGTACTACCTTTCTCATGAAAATGTAGATGACGTTATTGGAACATTCAAGTCCTTGACATTTAGATGATGTCTTTAATATTGATAATGATTATTTTGACCAAATTTCAGATAAAATTCATCTCTTTTTTTTTTCATCTTTTTTTTATTTGCAACACAGAAACAATTATGCTAATCTTCATACACTAGGATTTGAACAAGCCAATTTACCTCGTAATACATCGAAGAATGTAAGACCCTAATCAAATTACACGTTAGGAGTTGTTTAATCTTTGGTTACTCTATTTGCTCAGGTCCCTCTCTCTGAAAACTTTAGGTAAAAATAGAACTTTATTCAAACAGTCTCTTAATCCTGAAAATGCAGGTTACAACAGCAGCAGACTACACCCTATTTTTTTGTTTTGAAAACAAAAAATAGGCTTAGCATTTCATGGAACTCCTCTGCTAGACACCACATGGAATCAGGGGCAGATCCAGGAATTTTAAAAAGGGGTTCAACTTTGCTGAGGAGTTAAATTTGAGCATTTTCTCAGAATTCCACATGAAAATGAAATACTTTGGACTCCAATGGGGGTTCAACTGATTCCCATAAACCCCCACTAAATCCGCCACTGTGAAATTAGAAGCCCTGTTTTCACTTTAAAATAAAATTAAATTCAGACTGTTGTCTGCAACAATCCTGAATTGCACTTTAAAGGTTAAGAAATTAGAGGACCCCCATGGCATGTCAATCAATACTTTAAGAAAGAAAATATGGCAAATATATTACCATCTTGCCCCCTTGATATTTTAAGGTTAATAGTTCACATAACTCCAGATAAGAAGGAGTATCTGGCTAGATTATATTTTTCTTATTTCTCCACAAAAACATGTTGTGGGTACTCATTAGAAGTGCCTCGGTGAGGCACTTCTAATGAGTACCCACAACACATGTTTTCATGGAAAAATAAGAAAATACCAATAATTTTCAGCTAGAAAAAAGTGCCTTATCTAGAGCTATGGTTCATAACTTTCTGGTATATTTGTACCTTAGCATCCTCTGTTGAGAAGCCAATTAAATCTGTCAGTACCTGAAAAGAGATACACATAGCTCTAAATAAAGATTTTTGTTACAAACAATCATGAATTTTGTTTTTAAGCTTCTCCTTATTTCTCTACAAAACTAGACAAAGTGCCCAGTGGGGCACGTATACCCCCGAAGAGCGCTACCGCCAGTTTTTAACGAGCACAAAATATGTAGCTTTGGCTCTGGAGATGGTAGGATGGATGAATTCCATGCTGATAGCTATATCCCCTAAACCTCTCTGTAGGAGGATAATAAAATTCAACAAAAGGTCTTGATGGTATAGCTATATAAACTTAGATGCAATTTTTTTTTTACTTTTATATGAAATTTCTAAGTCTGTGACCTTGACCTGAAGGTCATACCCTATATCTACCAACATGTCAAATATAAATGAAATTCCTCAAAGGTTCTTGATGGTATAGCTATATAAACTTAAACACAAAAAACTTTGACTTTTTTATGAAAATTCTAAGTCTATGACCTTGACCCCAAGGTCACCCCTGGGGTGGGGATGGTGCTAATAAAAACTTTAGACCTATATCTACCATCATGCCAAATATGAATGGATTCCATCAAAAGGTCTTCAAAATATGAACAAAGTATGAACAAATAATGTTTCAAAGGACGGACAGACAGACAAAAAGATTTCTTTCTGATAGCTATATCCGCTCAACCTTTCAGTTAAGGGATAATGAAATTTAATAAAAGATCTTGATGATATGGCTATATAAACTTAAACGCAAAAATTTTTACTTTTATATGAAAATTCTAAGTTCCTGACCTTGAACTCGGTCACACCCGGGGTGGGGATCATGCGGAGTAAGACGCTAGGCCGATATCTACCAACATGTAAAATATAAATGAAATTCCTCAAGGTCTTGATGATACAGCTATATAAACTTAAACACAAAAAACTTTGACTTTTTTATGAAAATTCTAAGTCTGTGACCTTGACCCTAAGGTCACCCCCAGGGAGGGGATGGTGCTGATAAAAACCTAAGACCTATATATACCATCATGCCAAATATGAATGAAAACCATCAAAGGGTCTTCAAAATATGAGTTCTTATAACATTTAACGCAAAAACTTTGACCCTTAGACAAAAAAAAAAGTATGAACAAATAATACTTCAACGGACTGACGGACAGACGAACAGATTTCTTTCTGGTAGCTATATCAGCTCAACCTTTCAGTTAGGGGATAATGAAATTTAATAAAAGATCTTGATGATATGGCTATATAAACTTAAACGCAAAAATTTTTACTTTTATATGAAAATTCTAAGTTCGTGACCTTGAACTCGGTCACACCCGGGGTGGGGATCATGCGGAGTAAGACGCTAGGCCGATATCTACCAACATGTAAAATATAAATGAAATTCCTCAAGGTCTTGATGATACAGCTATATAAACTTAAACACAAAAAACTTTGACTTTTTTATGAAAATTCTAAGTCTGTGACCTTGACCCTAAGGTCACCCCCAGGGAGGGGATGGTGCTGATAAAAACCTAAGACCTATATATACCATCATGCCAAATATGAATGAAAACCATCAAAGGGTCTTCAAAATATGAGTTCTTATAACATTTAACGCAAAAACTTTGACCCTTAGACAAAAAAAAAAAGTATGAACAAATAATGTTTCAAAGGACGGACGGACAGACAAAAAGATTTCTTTCTGATAGCTATATCCGCTCAACCTTTCAGTTAAGGGATAATGAAATTTAATAAAAGATCTTGATGATATGGCTATATAAACTTAAACGCAAATATTTTTACTTTTATATGAAAATTCTAAGTTCGTGACCTTGACCTCGGTCACATCCAGGGTGGGGATCATGCGGAGTAAGATGCTAGGCCGACATCTACCAACATGTCAAATATAAATGAAATTCCTGAAGGGTCTTGATGATATAGCTATATAAACTTAAACACAAAAAACTTCGACTTTTTTACTAAAATTCTAAGTCCGTGACCTTGTTCCCAAGGTCACCCCAGGGGTGGGAATGGTGCTGATAAAAACTTTAGACCTATATCTACCAACATGCCATATATGAATGAAATCCATCAAAGGGTCTTCAAAATATGAGGTCTTATAAACTTTAACACAAAAACTTTGACCCTGTGACTTTTTTACAAAAATTCAAAGTCCGTGACCTTGTTCCCAAGGTCACCCCGGGGTGGAGATGGTGCTGATAAAAACTTTAGACCTATATCTACCATCATGCCATATATGAACAAAATCCATCAAAGGGTCTTCAAAATATGAGGTCTTATAAACTTTAACGCAAAAACTTTGACCCTGTGACGGAAAGACGAACGAACGAACGAACATACGAACGAACGAATGAACGTACGTACGAACGAACGGACGAACGGAAAAGCGAAAACTATATACCCCCACATACTTCGTATGTCGGGGGTATAACAAACATGCTTTTGGAACAGGTACTCATTAGATATATATCTAACACTGAGGCAGTCCTAAAGAGGCCACATATGCATAGTTCCAGATGAGAGGGGGTATCAGGAAAATATTTTTCTTATTTCTGCATAAAACATACATTGTGGGTACTCATTAGAAGAGCATCAGCGAGGCACTTCTAATGATTACCACAACATATGTTTTTGTGCAGAAATAAGAAAAATATCAACAGTTTTTGATTGAAAAAAAGATGCCCTATCTGGAGCTATGTGTATGCAGGGAGAAACAAAGGCCCAGATCTGACACATAAACTGGGTAGACAATCATCATATGATCGTAACTGCCAAATACATGTACGAGGGTGAGTCAATAAGTAACCAGCCTAACTTATTTCCGGTTGAGATCCACCTCTTCTTTTTCGATGTAATTGCCCTCTAGTGTGATACACTTAGACCAACGGTGTTCAAGTGCCATCAGCCCAGAACTGAAAAAGTCAGGGTCCTTTCCATTGACCCACTCCTCAACTGCCGTCAGAAATGAAGTCCACGGATATCCTTTTTCAAGTTTGGGAATAGGAATAATTCACAAGGAGCTAGGTCAGGCGAATAGGCAGGATGTGGTATTAATTCATACCCGTTTCGCTCTACAGCATCCATTGCAACTTTGCAAGTGTGGACTCTCGCGTTGTCCTGTTGCAACAAAACACCTTTAGAGAGTTTACCTTGGCGTTTTTCACGGATGGCGGTTCTCAGCTGGTCTAACAAGTTTGCATAGTACACTCCAGTATTGTACTTCTCTTGGGTAAAAAGTCCAACATGATAATACCTTTTACGTCCCAAAATACATTGGCCATCAGCTTGCCAGCAGACGGTTGCGTCTTGAACTTCTTTGGCCTCGGGGACCCAGGCCCTACCCACTGACAATTCTGAGCTTTATTCTCTGGCTCATAATAATGTACCCAAGTCTCATCTACAGTCACCAGAATCAAAAGAAAATCATCTTTTGACCTAAAACGCTTCAACAAGGCACTGCATACTGATGCTCTGGTTGCCATTTGCTTATCGCAAAGGGATTTGGGGACCCAACGGGCTGTTAGCTTGCGCATACCTAAACGATCATGTAAGATTTTTGAAACGCTAACATGTGAAATGCCTAATGCCTGCGCTATTTCTTCCACCTAAATTCACCTATCAGATATACCAGATCCCGAACTTTCTTACACATTTCTTCGTCAGTGGCATCCAGTGGGTGTCCAGACCTGGCTTCATCTTCTAGACGTTCTACCGCGTTTGAATTCCCCTACCCAGAATTTAGCCGGAGCATAAGATGGTGCAGAAGACACCCATAAGCATCGGCTAATTGGCCGTGTATTTCCTTGCCTGTTTTACCTTTTAAATACAAGTACCGAATTACAGCACGGTACTCAACTTTAGATAAAAAGCATGCCTTTGCATCACTAGCCATGTTTGACATTCAATATCTTATTATTAAAGAATGACTCCATACGTGTGCAATTTTGTACCCATGTATAAAACATATATTGAAACAAAGCATGAAAATCGTAACTGTCTCGGTCCATCGGAAATAAGTTAGGCTGGTTACTTATTCACTCACCCTGGTAATACGGTTCACATCACTTCAATGGTTATGGAGAAAATGCAATTTAACCATTTTCCCATTATAAGTCTATGGGAGCTTTCTGTTGCTGTAGCAACCAAACCAAGAGCCAGATCACCATAATTTTAGCAATTTTTAAATCCCCCCTACCAAAGCAACATTCTTATCAAATTAGGGATAAATTGCATCAATGGCCTTGGAGGAGTTGTCTTTTGAAAGTGTTAACAGACAGATGGACACACGGACAATGGACAAAAAGTGACCACTAAAGCTCATCCTGAGCATAGCTCAGGTGAGCTAAAAATATCAGAATTTTTCATCTGAAAATTTCAGTTTTTGGTGGTGAAATTTTCTATATATTTGAATAAGCATGTTTTCGTAATGTGATTGAGTGGATACACTGGTAGCTCTTGGCTTTCCTCACTTGCATATGGCATAAAAGAAATATCTAGATAATCCTCTTATCTATAGCTATGGAGCTGTGTCACATACAGGGGTTAGTAAGGAAAGCCCAGATCAGCCTGAGCATATGCAATCTGGCTGAAGTCTACGCTCGTTGTCATACACACTGAGCTGGGAGTGGTCCAGTGGTGCAAAGGTGGTGTGTATCTTACATCACCGGGGCGTCCAACTGATATTGGCTTAAGTTGGGCAGGGCCTGCTATCCTTGTAGCAGGTTAGGTTCGAGGGGGAATGTTTTTATTTCTTCTGTTTCTTCACTTTCATTCCTGTTCCTCTTTCTTCCCTGTCCCTCTCTTTCATTCCTTCTACTATCTCTTCTATCTCTTTTCTCCCTTTCTCTGGGAGATGACACAAAATGACCCACAAGGGTTGACGTGTCGTTAAAATCTACACAATCAATCAAACAATACACACTGAACTATGTCCTAATGCTGTGTAAATGAACAACAAAGACCCTGATCTGCCAGACATTTGTCATCATGCAGGTGATTTTCTCAGCTACAGTTTAACATCACTATCAACACTCGACATGGTGATGGTGTCTGGATGTAATGGTGGGAACTTATGCCCTTTTGTAGTGCCATCTCACTGCAATATCAACCAGAGTATGATGTTTGATGTTATTATGCTTTGAGAAAGTGTTTACTGTAATGAATGTAGACTTACCTTGTCAGAGAGGTCAACATCACAGGCCATAGTTCCATCATTGATTTTACAAGACAGACTCCATTTACCTAGATCACTGCTTAGTTTACTCGTCAGTGTTGAAATGTATGCCTACATAAATAAATTAAATTATCAGCAGATACCAATGTAAAATATTTTTCTCTTCTTTTCTTTTTTCCTCGAAAATAGGGCTTGATATTTCATGAAACTCATAGCTCAGTATAAGTGGAGTATTCAAAAATTTAATTTTTCTTATTTTTGCACCAAAATACATCTTGTGAGTATTCAAAAGACACATTCTTGGGCATAATGCCTTAAAAATTTAACTTTATTCCATACCATTCTGTCTTCTTTTTTTTTCCACAAATACTTGGTGGTCCTTGGTGGAATGGCAAACAGTATAGACCCTGATGAGACTGCTCCTCAAGGTGTAGTTTGATCTGGGTCAGCACTATTTGCATATGGTATTCTGTCAGAAAATTTGGTGTACAGAAATTTAGGAGATTGTTCGAATTGGAGTTTTCCGGCCCAGTCAACACTGTTAAGGTCAAGTCAACCTACTCCCACTTTTAAAGAGTAACAATAAAAAACACATATCCTAATTTATCCCCACAATTAGCACATCTGCAGCTATACCAAATACTCCAACAAATGAAATATCAAGCCCTAATTTATGTAACGATAATAAAATACAACCATAATAGACTAGATCTGCCTAGATACTGCCTAGATTATCTTCACACGTTTTACCCAATTATGGTGAATGGCTGGTATTTTTTTTTCAAGGGAAATCACTTTGACAAAAGCATATGCCTCCCTTCTCAAAGGGAGGATGTAGCCTTAGCCTCTTGTTTTTAAAGGGAGTCAAATACTAACAAGTATTACATAAAACAATCTGCTTCTGTACGGAGGAATTTTGTTACCTTGAGCTCTGACCTGGGCCACTGATCTTCTTGTACGCCCTGACAGGGCAGCAGCACATGGCATTCTGGGCCCAGTTGTTCAAAGCATCGTTAGCTTAACGACGTTGTTAAGGGTCATTTCGTTAACTGTTTTAGCGAATTCAATATACAATATTCTGATATTTTTTGCTGAAAAAATGTGAGTAGCTTTTGCACTGCAAAAGCTACTCACATTTTTTCAGCAAAAAATTTCAGCATATTTGCGTACCACTTGATGAAAATTTTAACGAATTGTTAACTAACGATGTCGTTAGCTTTGAACAACTGGGCCCTGAATTTTTGTATTATTATTACCATCAGGAAAACATACATATGATGTATTAGTTTTCAGAGAAACTAAGGCTTGCTATTTCTTGCTTAGCACACGAGTCACATAAAATATCAAGCCTTAGTCTCCCTGAAGCCCCATGAATGTCTCTCTGAAAATCAAAACAAAAAGTAGACTGTGGTCTGCTACAATTTGGCACGGCACTTTGACTGTTACTACTCTTTGGGCAAATTCAGCTGATGACAAATGAAAGATATTTTCTTATTTTTCCCAGAAAATAATAGGCCCTGACATTTCACATAAACTGTCACCTCAGGAGACAATTTGCATGGAATGTCACAGCCTATTTTCTGGGGAGAAAAATGAAAAAAAAAATTGTTAACTGCTGAAATTTTCACCCAAAGTGCTAAGCGTTAAGGATTAAGACAAATTAATGATATTTTCTTGTTTGTTTGTTGGGTTGTTTTTTGGGGGGTTTTTTTGTTTGTTTGTTTTTTTTTTCAAGAAAATAGGTTCTGACATTTCATGCAAATTGTCTCCTGAGGAGACAATTTGCATGAAAAGTAAAAGCCTATTTGTGGGAAAAATAAGAAAAGTATTTTAAATATTTTTTCATCCAGCATGCTAAGCATTAAGAATTAAGGCTACATGTATCTGCATGAAATATGAAAGTTTATTTTCTGGGAAAAATAGGATCTTTCAAAGTTTTACCCAGTATGCTAAGCATTAGTGAGGCTTTTACATGGTAAGATAAAATTGCATTTTCATTTCTGGATAGAAGCCCATAAAATCTCACCTTTACAGTAACAATTTTCATCTCAGCTGGCTGTTGACTAAGGACTTTAGACAGGTATGTAAATGGGTAGTCGTCGCTTGCATCTGAAGTGACAGTGAAAACTGATCTGCATAAATTTTTTAATTACAATATAACAAGCCCCGTGATGCCAGACAGTGATCCTTGGATTTCCTAACTACCCCTCACACCAATCATCACGAAAACATGCCTGTATAATTTTGACACCATTAAACCCCACTTGTATATAGTAAAACTGGGGTTTACAGGGGTATGCATTTTTTTCATATTTCTAACAGTTCTAGCAAGTACTCACAATCTATTTTTTGCAAAGAAATGCGAAAAATATCAGAATTTTTTTATCTGAAAATTTTCCTTTTTTGCTTGTAAAATTTTCAATATATTTGAATAGGAGTGTTTTCATACAGTGATAGATCCTTATTTGCTTTGCTTGTTTGAGTTGAGGTTTTATGGTCTATTCAACTCATTAGGGTCATAGTGCAGTCAGTTAACCTACTCACACTGTTCCTGGGCAGACTTAATCTTCTAAGTTGTTAACCAGGGCCCAGTTGTTCAAAACTAACTATGTCGTTAGTCAACGTATCGTTAAATCTTTGATCATTAAATATGGCATATACTTTAATATTTTTGCTGAAAAAATGTGAGTATCTTTTGCATTTGCAAAAGCTACTCACATTTTTTCAGCAAAAATACCTGTGAATTTGGTATTGTACTTACTAGAACAGTTAACATTTTGACCACTAACGAGCTCGTTAAGCTTAAGATGCTTTGAACAACTGGGCCCAGTACTTGTGCCTTTCGTAACTTTTGTCAGTTACAGACAACTGCCCTTCCTTAATCAGCAAAATGGAAGCATGGCTATAGAAATTATTTCACAACCAATCTCCATAAAAGTTACGTGGCTGAGCTGCGGTTGAAACTCGTGAACCCTGGATCTGCAGTCAGATGTGCCACCAGCTGTGCTACAGAGCCCTGCAACATTTATGCAAGGTGCAAAATGGGAATACATTAACCCATTGTAGTTGGGAGACCCGTGAATGGGTAACTGGCAAACAGTGCAGACCCAGATCAGACGCTGCAGAATGCAGCGTCTGATCAGGGTCTCCACTGTTTGCAAATAGTTCAACCATTTTCCTCTCAGAATAACTAAATCACATAGCCTGACATACCTAAAATCGAAATTAGAATCTTCCAGTATATAGTGTGGGTGAGTTCATTCAGTCTACAATGGGTTAACTGACGAGTACTATGCAAACTTATTTTACCAATTTAGAAATGCAATCTATGAAAAATGGTGTAAACTCTCTAACAGAGTTCTTCAGCAGGAATCCACAATTGCAATGTCTCAGTGGATACTACAGAGTGAAACTGGTATGAAATAATATCACATCCCACCTAGTCATCTGATTTGGCACCTAATTATTACTTTTTGTTCCCAACTTAAAAAAGAAGATATCTATGGACACCATTGCCAGTTTGCAGAAGATGTCAAGGCAACAGCTGAGGACTGGGCTAATACAAAGGCCCTGAATTCTTCAATTCTGGAATGATGACACTATATCATGCTTGAGTATAATTACATAGAAAAAGAACAGGTCAATCTGAAATGAAATATAGGCTGGTTACTTAATGCCTTGTACATGTACTTGTTTATCCTTCTGCAAACCTATGTTGCATTATTCATTTATCTTTCATATCCTACTATATACAAATACTTCAAGGAAAGTAACACCATGGTATATTCTTAAGGTGTAATGATACACTTTTTAGACAACTCTATCAAAATTGTTTTTCCTCCCTTCTAAAAGGGGGTCTACTCTAAAAGGAAAGAATTTGCTCCCTTTTCAGAAGGAATTGGTGTGCCAGGATGCAATAGGAAGTCACAAAATGAAACAAATGGCCAAAGATCTATTAAATGTATTACCGGCACTTGAAGTTTGGCCCTTCATTAGTTTGGTCCATCATTTGTACTTTAAAATATATTGCCAAAAATAAAAACACTCAGAAACAAATTCAAAATTTCTATTATGGGCAATTAGGAATGACATAGGGACTGAACAAGCTCCTGTGGGTGTATCAAGTCCCCTTAACCCTTGTCCTGCTGAATAAATTAAGATGTCACCCCCTTTTCAAATTTTCAGCCAATCAGATTACTTGATCCAGATTGTTGATATAAATTCACATACTGAATGGCAAACAGTGCAAATCCAGATCAGTTGACTTCTTCAGAAGCCAACTGATCTGGATCTACACTGTTTGCAAAGGCAGGGCATATCCAGGTTCAGCAGGACTAGGGTTAAGTAATTTTTTCTGTCATTTTAAATAAAGTGAATTTGCTAATAACAGTACATGTACTAGTTTAAATAAATAATTTTAATACAAGTTATAACAATTCTGCTGGCAAAGGGGAAGGAAAAAGTCAATAAGCAATGCTTATTAGATAGCCCCTGCACAGTAATGACCAGTAAGAAAACTGGCTTAAGACAACTTATTGTTCAAAGTGGATGACACTGATTTGTAAGATTTGTAGTTCACCCAAGTAGCATAATGAGAACCAATTTTGGTCATATTCCAGCCATTGGTTCAAGAGATAGTGTGCACATAAGCATTTTTTTCTATAAACATTTGAGTTTAAAAGTGTGAGTGTGACATTTATTAAGAGATTGTGTGCACATATGCTTTTCTCTATCAAACTTTGATTTTCAAAGTGCCAGTCTGACCTTGAAAATGAGGTCAAGGTCATCAAAATCTAATCATTTCTTTCACCCATCCCAATGAAGTATCTGTGCTAGTTTGGTCAAATTCCATCTACTGATCATAAAGGCGCAGTTTTTACAATGTACTGACCTTGAAAATGAGGTTATGGTCACCAAAATTCAATAACCTTTCCCTTTACCTAATGATGTAGCTGCTAGCTTGGTAGAAGTCCATCCACTGGTTCAAGATATAGTGTGCACACAAGCTTTTTCCTATCAAAATCTGAGTTCCAAAGTGCCGGTGTGACCTTCAAAACAAGTTATAGGTCACAAAAAACTAATCACTTCTTTCCCTAATCCAAATGAAGTATCTGTGCTAGTTTGGTCAAATTCCATCTACATTGTATTGATTCATGAGATAGAGTGCACACAAGGCTCACTTTTAGAGTCTTTAGAAAGTAGTGATCTTGAAAATAAAGTCAAGGTCACCCAAATCTAGTCATTTCTTTCCCTCATCCCAGGGCACTACTCTAATAGAACTGGCCCCTAGCCCTTACTTTTTCTTTGGTAGGTGTACCTTATTGATATCAATGAGTCAAGATTACCAAAATCTAAGTACTACTTTTGCTCATCCCAATGAAGTATCTGTGCTAGTTTGGTCAGATTCTATCAATTGATTCATGAGATGTAGTGCACTCAAGGCTCAGTTTTACAGTCTTTACAATGTAGTGACCTTAAAAATGAGGTCGAGGTCACCAAAATCTAATCACTTCTTTCCCTTTTACCTAATGATGTACCTGTGCTAGTTTGATAAAATGCCAGCCATTGGTTCAATATATAGAGTGCACAAAAGCTTTTTTATCAAAATTTGAGTTTCAAAGTGCTGGTGTGACCTTGAAAATGAGGTCAAGGCCACCAAAATCTAATCACTTTTTTTTCTCCCATCCCAATGAAGTATCTGTGCTAGTCTGGTCAAATTTCATCTATTGATCCACGAGACAGAGTGCACATAACATTCAATTGTAGAGTCTTTCCAATGTAGTGACCTTTAAAATGAGGTCAAGGTCATCAAAATCTAATCAATTCCTACTATGTCCTAATAATGTATGTGTGCTAGTTTGGTCAAATGACAGCCATTGTTTAAAGAGACAGTGTGCACACAAACATAACATAATTAAAGAAAAACCTGATACCTGATCCATAGTTTGATGACATTCCAGGATTACTAGAAACACATGAGCTTGGAATTTTCGATGAGGAAAAGACTCTGTCAGTACAAGTAGTCTCCCTTGTAATAGAGTTTCTCTGATTCTGAACATTATGAGCACCTCGCTTGAGTACAGCTGAAGAGGACAAATTCGCCTTAGATTTCAGAGACACTGGTACAGACTCTGTTTTCAAATTTGAAAGATGTAAATCAGATGCTGAAAGTTTACTGGCTGTCAATGTACTTTTACTACTATTTACACAAGTACTTGACTGATCAGTAGCAGGATATGAAGTATTGCCATTAGCAGAAAACATTTTATTCCTTTCTCCCACATTATGTTCTGCTGCTGTTTCAATACCCATCTGTTCTAGCTCATTTATTTCAGAAAAATCCATGTCCTCATCAAAACCATCATCGTTAAAAGCAACACTAGAAGCTGTAGTTTTTGGCCTTTTCAAAGGTAAAGAATTCAAGTCAGTCTTCCGTAAGTTACTTGCTTCATCACATGTATTTACTTCCCTTTTAGGAATTATCACACCAATTTCTCTTTTCACATTCAATTCACTTCCTGAAAGAACTCCCTTTCTTTTGTCTCCCCTTGACATATAAATGTTTCTATTATTTCCACTTGGCTGAACTGATCCAGCAGCACCTCTTGGACCCATATTATTTCCTTGTTTACTGAAAGTTTCTCTACTGACTTTAGTATCAGCCCTTGACTGATTAGGGTGACTGATTTGAGGTTGTTCAAAATCATCCATTTCCATATCGTCCATTAAAGCATTATACATCTGATCGTCCTCCCACTGTAAAGAATATATGCATAATCAAAAGCTCTTGACAAGGCAAATAATAGATAACTAAAACTGTTTTCAAAGAATTCAGATGACCCCGCCCACCAGACAGACTCAATGATATGTCCATGCAAATTTGATGACAATCTGCAAATCCCTTGTGCACATATGAAAATATCAGCCAATGCCAATGCCAATCCCAACAAAAACAAAATCAAGGTCACCAAGATCTAATCAACTTGAAGACATGTCCCAATGACACATCCATGCAAGAATGAGGAAAATCACCAGTCTGCAGGGGTCAGACTTGGGCGAAATAGTTGCCCTTGAGGGCTCTAAGTCGCCCTGGGAAGCCCTGAGGGCAACAAAAACTTCGCCCTCGATTTTTGCAACTTTTGAAAAAGCTAATACTTGTGCAAAATGAACTTTTCGTTAGGAGAAATCCAGTAAAAATTGAACAAACATGCAAAGGTAAAATTCTTTTGAAAAAAAGTTGTTAGAATTATCAGAAATGCCACAGAATAAAAGTCTAATGTGGTTAAACAAGTTTTGGAGGAAAACTGTTTGCCTACTAAGTGACCAAAACATCATTTTCGTCAATGTCATTAGTTTTCGTGGGTGTCCATTTTTTCATAAATGAACCATTTACGTGCTGAAAATTGGTCAGAAACGGCATTAAAAATGCTAAAAACTAAGTTTAAAAGACATTTTAGCTAACAAATTTCTTTTTATCATTATTTTTATAGCTTATCAGATCTTGATACTGAGAAGATCAATTTCCAAAAAGATATGGGTGCAGATATGATGCATTTGCCCTACTCACATCTGTGTTTCTGTGGATCATTTAATTGGTTTAGAAGTAAGAATTAACAGATCTACAGTAAAAATTATTTCCTGTTGTGTTAATTCCAAAGACAATGCGGTAAAGCGAGTCGAGAGTCAAGTGTCATGCTTTCAGTAAGGTGACAGGTTAACTGAGTCTTGACTTCTCCCTCATCCTATAAAACTTCTCCCTGTTTTGTCTGAAGGGAGAAGTCACTTCTCCCTAAATTTCTGAGCCAGCTTGACCCCTCGTCTGTTAAAAGATATATCAGACCCATGATGCCAATACTAATGATTATATGCCCCTCCCTCACTTCAGGACAGGAAAATAAGTTCATAATAAATAAGTCTTGCCAACTGGAATCTGGTATAAGCCTTGCTGGTATAAGCCTTGCCAAGTGGCATGTTATATAAGCTATGCAAGTGGAATTTGATATCCTGCCAAGTGGAGAGAGCCTTTAATCATATGCCATCTGCCAAGGCCAAGATCAGCTTATGTATCTGGGCTGAGCATTACTAGTACATAGCTGAAGATAAGACTCTTTTTTTGCCAAAAAGTATTGCTATTTTTTCTTATTTTTCAAAAAAAAACATAAGGTGTGAGGACTCATTAGCAGTACATGTACCTTCTAATGAACACCCACAACATTATGTTTCATGGAGATATAAGTAAAATATTCATCCGGTATTCTTCATATAAAAAGCTAAGGAAGGAATTTAACCAATAAATTAAGATGCAATGCCCACTTCTAATTTCCAGCTAATCAGATTACTTGATCCAGGTTTTTGATAGAAAGTCAATTATTTAATGACAAACAGTGCAGATCCAGATCAGTTGGCTTCTTCAGAAGCCAACTGATCTGGATCTACCCTGTTTGCTAAGACAGGGCATGTTGTGTTCAGAAAGAGAAGGGTTAAGAATCTTTCATGTGAGTGTTCAGTGCATTCCCATAGTCAGATCAGAATCTTCACTGGACACATTTTGGATAACAAAGGATGTAAAATTTCTTCATACGGACAACCGAGACTCTAAGATTTTTGTCTTCACTGCAGGCATATGTCAAAAGGTACATTTTCTAATGTTCAGGCTCATTTGCATGCAAACTGTAGTACATGTATTACTAGTTTTCGAAGTCTACAAGTCTAAGGTAAGAATAATAGGTCACTGTTTGGCATCATAAGGCTTTGCTGAAAGATGCCAGACAGCAATCCCAAGGACTGATTTTTCTATACACACCAACCATGCTCCTTTTTCTTGCATACCTTTCATTTCTAGTGTTTGTTGATCTTTTTCATTGATTCTGATTGCAGCACTCCCTTCAATACACAACAACACTGACAGGCGCATCTTGAAAGTTGATGGCCATTTGTCATGCCATAATGATGTCAGCTTAGTAACATAGTTATGTGACATCTTATACAACCAACACACTGATCTATCACGTGATGTGGGTGGGGCAAGAATTCCTATCCCCAGCAAAAACCTAAGTTTGCTTTATCTGGTATGCAAGAATGTAGACACCTACCTGATCATCAATATAATTAGATGTCTGTTGAACTTTAACCTCAGTGATCTCTTTTTTCACTGATCCAACAGTTTTCAAACACTGAGACTGGTTCATGGTCTTTGTTGCCTGTCCAAATTTCTGCTGACTGCTAAATCTTTGAGCAACAGGTTTAGTATTAGGCTGCTGAGTGTGTCTTACTTCACTGCCTTCATATTCCTGGCGATGGGATTTTCCTGCATGCTCTGTACTCGCCTCCCTAAAATTCGGGAAACTTAGTGGCAAATAGTGCAGATCCAGATCATTTGGCTTCTTCAGAAGCCAACTGATCTGGATCTACACTGTTTGCAAAAGCAGGGTATATCTGGGTTCAGCAGGACTAGGAAAATCATAATACAGTAATTCAACTTGACAAATTGCTGATTTCTCCCCTCCTCCCCCATCCAACACACACCATTGTCCCATCCCCTTCCCCCCTCCCCACTCAGACAATAGGATTTGACATTTCATGCAAACTATCTCTTTAAAGGCAATTTGCATGAACTATCAAATCCTATTTTGTGAGGAAATAAGACAAAATATTTGAAAAGATAATTTGCTGAACTTTTTACCCAGCCAGCTAGGAATCAAAATACTTGAACAGGCATGCCTAAGCTAACAGTGTATATGAAGAGCAAACAGCTCCTAAAGAAAGGGGACATTGTTCAAGATCTACATTATCTGCAAATCAGTCACCACACTCAAGACACATTAAAAGATAGTCAAATAATTTTGTTCAAATTTTAGGATAAATATGGCAGAGGACTTGTTAAGGATGAGTATTTAGTGATAAATCTGAGATAATTTTCTCCACTTCTCCATAAAAACGTATCTTATGGGTACTCATTTAGAGGGTTGAGGGCAAGACTGTAGTAACTCAATCATATTTTTGAAACCCTTGTTTGGGGGCAACTTTCACCCCTTTGTAAACAATGCAAATTTAGGATTGTTTACAGAAAGAAATGTTGTAATCTTCTTAATGCCTTCATGGTGAGGAGATTAAGTATTGGGAAAACAACCAACTGACTTGCTACAGTCTTGCCATTGACCCTCGATTTGTAGTGCCTCATCTATGCAATAAACAAGTACCCACAACAAATATTTTTATGGAGAAATAATGAAAATAATCCTAGAACTATCATCAAATATTCCTCTATAACAAATTTTCTGATATGGTAAGACGTTAGCATAGCTCTAGACACCATATTTGCTTTAACCCTTTCAGTAATACAGTAATTCAGCTTATGACATATTGCTGATTTCTCCCCTCCTCCCCCATCCAACACACACCATTGTCCCATCCCCTTCCCCCCTTCTGATGTGGACTCACCCATCCTTGGATTTGGACATGTCCATTGTTACAAATAGGGATTTCAGTCTAAAATCAGAAACAGAATGGCATTCAGTTTAGATCCAGATGAGACGGGCTCATTACAAGTCGTTTCATCTGGATCTACACTGTTTGCACCGGTATCTGTTCCAATCTGCCAGGCTGAGAGGGTGATGTATTTATGAACAGTGCAGACCCAGAGCTGGTGCCAGCTGATCAGGGTCAACAGTGTTTACAATCAGCTGTCCTGTAGCAAGATTCACCTTCCTAGTGATATCTAGGGACAAATTCCCATTCATGGGTTTTGGTGAAAGACTGTCGCTTAGAATGAATACATTATAACCATCGTTGTATGTTTTCTGGTGGGGTCTCTGAACAAAAGGCAAGCCTCTTAACAGAGGTGGTTTTTAAGCCAGGTTTGACTGTGTGTTCATCGTAGACTTTGAAAGATAAATCATAAGTTATCAAATCCAAGTGCTTCACTAATCCTTAAGTGCCAATCAAAACTGCAGTGGACGACATTCTGAAATACCTTTTTTTAATATTTTCAGAGAAAATAAGGCTTGACATATCATGTGCATTGTCTGCTACAATCCGTATGAAATGTCAAGCCTTATTTTCTTTTTCTATTTTTTTGTATCTGACCTCAAGTCAACATTGTTAAGGTCATGTCCCACACATCTAACCTACTCACACTTTTCCTGGACAGTCTTAGTCCTGTAAGCGGATAACCAGTACACTACAACATCTTTATAACACGGTTCATTATAACACTGTTTTGGATATAACATGGTTCAAAGATAGATCCCAAAAATGTATAGATTATATTGAAAAATGACCATAAATGGTCATTTTTCAATATAATCTATACATTTTTGTTTGGATATAACACGGTTGTTTAACTAACACGGTTTATGCTATGGACCCCAACAATATTGTTATAAAGAGGCTGTGGTGTACTAATGCATACACTTTGGTCAGTATCTGACAAATAACCTTCTTGAATCATTGGAAGAGGGAGAATGACCACAAAAAAAGAACCTATAATCAATCTCCCCAAAAGTTATGTGGCTGAGCTGGGATTCAAACTTGTGACCCCTGGATCTGCAGACAGATATGCAACTGACTGGGCTATGGAGCCTGGCACCTTTAACCCTTGTCCTGCTGAATAAATTAAGATGGCACGCCCACTTCTATCTGACAGCCAATCAGATTGCTTAATCCAGATTGTTACTTAAGTTCACATACTTAATGGCAAACAGTGCAGATCCAGATCAGAAAACTGTTGGCTTCTTCAGAAGCCAACTGATCTGGATCTACACTGTTTGCAAAGGCAGGGAATATCCAGGTTCAGCAGGACAAGGGTTAATTCTCTGAAAAATAACAAAAATATTTCAGAATGCCTTCAGTAATTTTGCATGTTGCTTTAATGGTTAACAATCTCCCTTCTGAAAACTCACATAGCTGATTCTAGCACGTTAAGAGGTGTATTGGCCTCTACGAGTGTGTCCACCTCTCCTCCAAGAAACTGGATGTTGTTTTCACAGAGCATCAGAACACCGTGGCGGCACAATAAACTACCATGGACCAGGATCTACAAGGAATAAGAATGCTTGAATTATCCATTGCTGCAGATCTGGTGATGAATCCTGTGATAATTTTAGCCAGCGCATGACAAAACCTACAAAATAGCATGTGTGTCAAGCAAAGACTCAGATGAGCCTGGGCATCCACCCAGTCTGATCAGTCTTTGCTAGCCGCAGGAAAAAGCTTGGATCCTTAGCTACCTACAGAGCGCACAGGAAAGACTGATCAGACTGGGGAGATGCCCAAGCTGATCTGAGTCTTTGCTGGGCGCACATGCCATTTTGTAGGTTTTGTCATGCACTGGCTCATTTAGCACAAAGCATGATGGATAAAAATGTCAGTAGTCAACATCTGAACTATTCTTATTTTTCCCCAGAAAATACTTTGACATTTCAAGCAAAATGTCTCAAGAGGAGACAGTTTGCATGAAATGTTAAAGGTTATTTTCCAAAGAAGAATAAGACAAAATATCAGTATAACATCTGTAATCTGCTAAATTTATCCAGAGAGTGGTAAGGGTAAAGATATTTGAGATGGGGATAACAAAACCTACAATAAGACTTGTGCAACCAACAAAGACTCAGATCAGCCTATGCATCTGCACAGTCTGATCAAAGATTTCACTCATCTCATGTGCTACCCAAAGAGGGATAAAGAAGAACCCTTGCCATATTGAGTGGCTATACAGGCTGATCTGAGTCTTTGTTGATTACACAGGTCTTATTGTTGGTTTTGTCATGCTCTGGCTCATTTTTAGTACATAGGGCCAGACAAATTGCTTTTTTTTCATTAAAAATGTTGATAATATTCTTATTTATCCACAAAAACATATGTTGTTGGTACTTATTGGAAGTGGTTTGCTGAGGCGCTTCTAATGAGTACCCACAACGCATATTTTTGTCGAGAAATAAGAAAAATATTTATCTGGTACCACCTCTTATAGAGCTATGGGATTAGAAACAAGAGGGTCATGATGGCCCTGTAATGCTCACCTGAGTATCATAGCACTTAGAGAACCTGACTTAGAACTGATCAAGGCAAACACATGATGATTATATTAACAAATAAGACAATGCAGCATGTCTAATGGATTGTGAAATAAAGGTCAAGGTCAAATATAGATGACTACATTCAAGAGGCTATGCTAAGATGTATGCATGTACTAAGTATCACTGGCTGTAGGAGTGATAGTTACTGAGAAACTTACCTAAACACAAACACTTCACAAGTGCCAAATACAACTCCGTAGGATCAATAGTTACTGAGAAACTGACCTAAACGGAAATACTTTTAATCAATGGACCATGAAATATAGGTCATAAGTGACACAGTTCCAAACTTCACCTAGAAATCATCAAGACAAACATTTTGAGCAAGATTCAAGATGACCGCTTAAAGAGTATTAACAAGGTTTTCTTTTTTGATATGCCCTGGTGACCTATTTTTTTTACCCCAAGTGACCCAGTTTTGAACTTGACCTTGAAGTCATCAAGACAAATATTTTGAGCAAGATTCATGATGAAAGCTTCAAAAATGTGACCTCTAGAATGTTAACAAGGTTTTCCTTTGATTTGGCCCAATGACCTAGTTTTTAACCCCAAAATACCCAGTTTCATACCTGACCTAGAAATCAAAGACAAACATTTTCAGCATTATTTATTAAAATTGCTTCAAAAATGCGACAGCTAGAGTGTTAACAAGGTTTTCCGTTGATTTGGCCTGGTGACCTAGTTTTTTACCCCAAGTGACCCAGTTTTGAACTTGACCTAGAAATTATCAAGACAAACATATTAAGCAAGATTCATGATTATTGCTTCAAAAATGTGACCGCTAGAGTGTTAACAAGGTTTTCCATTGCTTTGGCCCGGTGACCCAGTTTTTAACCCCAAGCGACCCAATTTTAAACCTGACCTAGAAATCATCAAGACAAATATTTTGAGGAAGATTCATGATGATTGCTTCAAAAATGTGACCTCTAGTGCTAGCAAGGTCTTCCTTTGATTTGGCCCAGTGACCTAGTTTTTGACCTCTAGTGACCCAGTTTCAAACCTGATCTAGAAATCATCAAGACAAACCATTTGAGAAAGATTCATGATGACTGCTTCAAAAATGTGACTGCTAGAGTGTTAACAAGGTTTTCCTTTGATTTGGCCCGGTGACCTGGTTCGTGACTGGAAGTGGCCCAGTTTCAAAACTGACCTAGAAATCATCAAGACAAACATTTTACGTAATATTCATAATGATTACTTCAAAAATGTGACCGAAAGATGGTTAACAAAGTTTTCATTTGATTTGGACTGGTGACCTAGTTTTTTTCCCAAAGTGACCTAGCTTCAAACCTTACCTAGAAATCATCAAGACAAACATATTAAGCAAGATTCATGATGATTGCTTCAAAAATGTGACTGTTAGGGTGTTAATAAGAATTTCATTTGATTTAATCTGGTGACTTAGTTTTTGACCCCAAGTGACCCAGTTTGGAACTTGACCTAGAAATCATCAAGACAAACATATTAAGCAAGATTCATAACGATTGCTTCAAAAATGTGACTGCTAGAGTGATAACATGTTTTTCCTTTGATATGGTATGGTGACTTCGTTTTTGAAACCAAGTGACCCAGTTTTGAACTTGACCTAGAACTCATTGAGACAAACCATTTGAGCAATATTCATGATGATTGCTTAAAAAATGTGACCGCTAGCGTGTTAACAAGTTTTTTTCTTTGATTTGACCTGGTGACATAGTTTTGACCCCAAGTGACCCAGTATCGAACTTGACCTAGATTTCGTAGTCATGGTATTTCTAAGCAAGTTTCATCAAGATTGGGTCAAAGCTGTGACCTCTAGAGTGTTAACAAACTAATTATTGATGATGGACAACGGACAGAGGGTGATCACAATAGCTCACCCTGAGCTTTTGCTCGTGGCTCAAGGGGTACCTTGTTCCGACATGTGCATCCTTAAAATGTGATCAGAATTATGTGATGAATGACATATACTTTTGACAGTTTGTGTTGAAGTTTATGGCCCAGTCAACCCAATGGAGTCATGTCGAGCATGATCAGTTGATTTAACCACACTTTACTGTGCACATTCTTTCACCAGAAACTGAAAACTACCCTTCTTGATTCAGCGGAAGGAAGAGAATGACTGTAGAAAATATTTCATGATCAAATCTCCACAGAAAAATGTTGCAGACCTGGCAGGTTGAACCCACAACCTCCGGATCACCAGTTAGATATACATCCAACTGAGCCACCATGGCCGGAAAACTCTTCACAGTCATAACCTGTGTGGTCAAATGATGATAAGTTGGTGTTATACATCCCTTTCAACATTATTTAAGTCAAAGCGAGATAATGGAAGTGTGATAATGAAAGGCTCTGTGCAATGAAATATCATACAGTCATAAGCAGACTGCCACCTCCTGCAGGATTCAAATCCAGGAACTTGTAATCCAAAGTCAGGTGTGCTAACCAATCAGCCACTGGAACACTCCCCTGTTAACTCTTAAAGCGCCAGTCACAACTATTGTCGTCTGCTTTGTCATCTGCTTGTGATTTTAAGTCATTTTTGCAAACAGTGTGGACCCAGATCAGACTGCTCCTTTAGGAGCAGTCTGATCAGGGTCCACACTGTTTGACTGTATGCAAGAATAGGCTTGAAAAGTCTGCAAGAATATTCAGCAGACGACATAAACAGACGACATTTTCAGATGCAGTTTTTCTTGGCACTTTAAGGGTTAATCAAATCCTCAAAGCGCTCAAATTACTGCAAATGGTAAAAACTGAACAGAATGTAAAGATACGGATATTATGTGTACATAAGTGTGTGTAGCCCACCATCTAATTTGTTTATATTCTATCCCTTGTACTGTTTGCTAACCCATAGCTTAAGGTAGGAAGCTTTTTGTCAACAGAAAATTGTTGAAGTTTTTATTTCTCAGCAAAACATTACATTGTGGGTACTCATTAGCTGCATCTTGCCAGCCCAAGGCACTTCTAATGAGTACCCTCAATATATGTTTTTCTGGAGAAATAAGAAAAATATCAGTACTTTATGGATGAAAAGATTGCTTTATCATTAGCTATGAAGTAATCCATTTTTACAAATAGCAATGGTTCCCAGTTCACATTACCTTTGACCCTGGTTGAGTATGGGGATTCAAGCAGCTAATTGGCTTGTATTCCATCCCTTGAACAGTTTGTGAGCCATCTGTGAGTTTGAACATCAACATTCTGGTTGGCTTCTGTTCCCACTGTAAAACAATTGATACAATCTTCTCAGTAAGTTTAATTTTTAGTGCTCATCACTCAGGGTAAAATTTTCAACAGACAACATACTTATTTTTTTTTTTCCAGAAAACGTGGTTTTGATATTTCATGCAAAGTGTCTCCAATGGCACAAGATTATGTACTTTTTTTTTTTCAGTCAAATGGATTTGTATTGACATTTTTTCTTAAAATACATGTATGTCGTGGATACTGATAAGAAGTGCCATGGTGATATTTTTTCTTTCTTTTTTTTTTTTTGTGGAGAAATAAGAAAAAAATATCTGGATACTCTTCTCATCTGGATTTGTGGGTGCCTAAAGATTATGTGTGTATTTGTACAGTGACACAATTCTAGGTGAAATAGATACACCTGAAAATCTGCCACCATTTTGCAAAAGGCAACAAACTTTGTTTAGGAATAAAATTCCCTGTTATAGGGATCCTATCAAAATGGGAAGCTACTCTTTAAGGGAAAAATCTGCTCCCAAAAAGAGCAAATTAATTCCTTTAACAGAGGCCCTAGTGAGAATGGAGGTAATATTTTCATGTCAAAGTTATTTTCTTTGAAGGTATGTGTATTTCCATTCACATTTAAGTGGTTATTGTAATGAATACTCACAGGTTTTTATGGAGATAATCTGGGCCCAGTTGTTCAAAGCTAACGATGTCGTTAGTTAACGATTTGTTAAAATTTACATCGAGTGATACGCAAATATGCTGAAATTTTTTTGCTGAAAAAATGTGAGTAGCTTTTGCAGAGCAAAAGCTACTCACATTTTTTCAGCAAAAAATATCAGCATGTTGTATATTGAATCTGCTAAAACAGTTAACGAAATGACCCTTAACAAGCTCTTTAAGCTAACGATGCTTTGAACAACTGGGCCCTGGTGTTTAAGGTCTTTCGACACTATTTAATTCATACTACTGACAGTGTAGAAATTATACTGAAAGGCTCTGTGCTAGAAATGCCATACAGTCATGAGCTGTATTCCACCTCAAACAGGATTCAAACCTGGGACCTTGTTATCCAAAGTCATGAATGCTAACTGCTTGACCAAGCAGATGTTTCATGCTTTTGCTAAATAAAAAAATAATTTTTGGTCAAAGTCTCTTATCCAGAGTCCTTGCTTTTGACAACATTTACAGGTTTGACATCAATTACAGGAGAAATAAGAAAAGCAACACTTTCTGTCAAAATAAGAGTGCTTCCTTTTGACAACACTTACAGGCTTCAATGTCTGCTCCTCTGCTGACACTCCCACATTAGCATTTTCTGTTCCTCGAACTTTCTGCTGTTGAGAATAAAAGGACTGGCCCACATCCAGAATACTGTCGATCTAATATGAAGAAAAATTTATATAAACTCATAGCTCTCAATAAGATGCTTTTTTCAATCCAAAAGTATTGATATTTGTCTGATTTTTCCATGAAAACATGTTGTAGGTACTCATTAGAAGCACCTCACTGAGGTGCTTCTAATGAGTACCCACAATATATGTTTTCAGAAAGAAATAAGGAAAATATTTACCTGATACTCAGGCTGGCACAGTTACATGTAATTGGATAATCAATTAATTGATTGATAAATTCCACAGAAATGATCATCGTTAAAGATTTGCTAATAATCGCTCATTTGATTTTTGTGTCTGTTACTTTATCAAATTTACCCTTAGTATTCATCTACCTCATCTACTTGCAATACTTTATCTAAAATTTGAACAAGTAGAATTTACTACCCAATGTTGTGTCTAAAATAGCTGAATGAGTTACAAACAGTGAAGCCCTGATGAGATGCTGCAATGCAGTGTCTCTCTTCTGGGTCTACAATACCAAATACAGTAAAGTATAACATATGGTAAGACTCATGCTCAGAGACAGGTAAAGTTACGACCAAATCTTATGGCCATAATCGATTATCAATCACAATGATGGGACTGATAATCGATTATTTTTTCAGCTCTGATTAGCCAGCTCTACCTCATACCAACTCTTATCTAGACCTATGAAAATACAGTCAAACTTAAATGGCTTGAACATCTTTGGGACCATGGAAATTTGTGTAGACATGAGCGGTACGGGCTACTTAATCATAGCATCAGGTCAGGAGACAAATGCATATACCATAGGTCTAGATGAATGGGTATCAGGTAAATATTTTTCTTGAAAATGTTTAGAGGCCGCATTCTAGGGAGTCCCTTTTGGGTGTTCCAGACTAAAATGGGTTAAAGCAGAAGCTGTACTCCTCTATAGCAGAGCAAGCATAAACAGTAAAAGGGTCAGCTCTTAAAAACCATAGCTACCACCCCTCCCCATTCCCCCATAAGACACAGTAAAAATAGGGTATGCTTTCCCTTGTAGAAATGGCAAATATTCACCAGGTCTATCCAGTTGTTTTAAGCTTATTGCTACATACAGACTTCAAATTATCTATGAAAGTTGTGCCAAACTTTTTGCACAGGAGCAAAGTAAAAATTATAAATAAATTATGCACATTTTAATGTTTCCCTCTAGAGAGAGTTTTTAAGGGTGGCAGGATTACCCCTAGAATTAGATAATATTAAATCTTTTATGTCTAATTCCTTAATCCTGTTCTAATTTTATATCAAAAATCCCGAGGTGGGTTTCAGATTTTTTACTTATTTTCCAGAAGAATTTTCAGCCCAGGTATAAAAAAGCTCACCCCTTTTTCCAGTGGTCATCAAATTCCTGATGACAGGGAAGTTTTCTTGTCTATTCCCCAGTGTATTCCTGCCACCCTTTCTCCCTGTTCTGGGGGAAAACACTGATAGGTGCATTATCATCACAATTTTCAGCTTCCTGTTATGTCACCACAGCAGAGCTCGAGATAAAAGGGGACATCTATATAATATTTTTTTTCTTATTTCTCCATAAAAACATATGTTATTGGTACTCATAAAAAGTACATGGTGTACTTCACTGAGGTGCTTCTAAGGAGTAGTGACAAAATATGATTTAATAAAGAAATAAGAAAATTATCAAGGCCTAGTTGTTCAAAGCATTGTTAGCTTAACAAGCTCATTAGTGCTGAAAATGTTAACTATTCTAGTAAGTAAAATATCTTATTCACAGGTATTTTTGCTGCAAATGCAAAAGCTACTCACATTTTTTCAGCAAAAATATTAGCGTATATGCCATATTTAATGATCAAAGTTTTAACGATACACTAACTAACTACATCATTAGTTTTGAACAACTGGGCCCAGTATTTTTTGTTAAAAAAAATCACCTTATCTGGAGCTATGACCATAGTATACCTGAAGTGCATAATTTCCTGAAAGCTGGAACTTGTCTGCAGTAAGGATACTAGCAGGCAAACATCTCGTCTCTAAATCATGGAGATCTGCTAACAACCACTGCTCATAAACCAAAGAGTTAATCTGCTCCTGGGTCTGTGGAACTCCCTGTCAAAATTTAAAAAATGACCAATATTTTTTTCCGTATCTATCACAACTCCAGAGATGCTAAGCAGATAATTCATATAATTGTCAAGTCTTATTTTCGCAGAAAAAAAAAAATGCAAGAGTGTCAGTGACAAAGCAAAATTGTATTTTTTACAATGATGCATGTGCCAAAAGTAGAATATCAACAGGTAGTCAAGTGTAGTCTTCTACCACAACTCTTTAAACCTTTCTATTTCCAATAGCAGGGTGTTTGGTTAGTTTTTATTATTATTATGCTTTATATTTCATGCAAATAGTGTAGACTCTGATCAGACGTTGTGTTCTGCAACCTGTTACCTGGATTTGTACTGTTTACCATTTACCCTTTTGGGGTCTCCAGACTAAAATAGGTTTAGTACTATGGTACCTAAAAAAAAAAAAAAAAAAAAAAAAAACATTGTGCAAGTTTTGGGGCTTGATTAGCAGGATTTATGTAGGGGGGCACTAAACATTGCTACATACTAAATATATAAGCTCAGGGCCTCATGGTTTCAGAGAAGAAGATTTTTAAAGTTTTTCCCATTATAAGTCTCCCTTGGGGTGTGGCCAATTTAGACCCATGGGTTTGATTGGCAGGATTTATGTTGGGGACCACTAAACATTGCTGCAAACTAAATATATAAGCTGTGGACCTCATGGTTTCAGTGAAGATTTTTTTTAAGTTTTTCCCATTATAAGTCCATGGGAGCTAATGACCCCTGGGGTGTGGCTGGTTTGGACCCAGGGGGCTTACGTAGGAGACCAGTAAACACTGCTGCATACTTAATCTGTTAGCTCTCTGTCTCATGGTTTCAGAGAAGAAGATTTTTGAAGGTTCTTTAGCTATATAGCTCTATATATACATATGAACCCCTGGGGTGTGGCCAGTTTGGACCCCAGGGGCTTGATTGGCAGGATTTATGTAGTGGACCACTACACATTGCTACATACTAAATATATAAGCTATGGGCCTCATGGTTTCAGAGAAGATTTTTTTAAATTTTTACCATTAAAAGTCTATGGGAGCTAATGACCCCCAGGGTGTGGCCAATTTGGACCCCAGGTGCATGGTTGGCAGGATTTATGTAGGAGACCACTTAACATTACTTCATACTTAATCTATTAGCTCTTGGCCTCATGGTTTCAGAGAAGAAGAGTTTTGAAGGTTCTTTAGCTATATATAAACATATGACCCCGGGGGCATGGCCAATTTATACCCAAGGGGCTTGATTGGCAGGATTTATGTACATGTAGGGGACCACTAAACATTGCTGCATACTAAACAAGTAAGCTGTGGGCCTCATGGTTTCAGAGAAGAAGATTTTTTAAGGTTTTTTCCATTATAAGTCTATGGGAGTTAGACCCCTAGGGTGTCACCAATTTGGACCCCAGGGGCTTGATGACCACTAAACATTGCTACATACTAAATATGTAAGCTGTGGGCCTCATGGTTCTGAGAAGAAGAATTTTTAAGGTTTTGCCATTATAAGTCTATGGGAACTAATGACCCCCAGGGTGTGGCCAATTTGGAGCCCAGGGGCTTGATTGGCAGGATTTATGTAGGGGACCACTAAACGTTGCTACATACTAAATATATAAGCTCTGGGCCTCATGGTTTCAGACACAAAGATTTTTTTAAGTTTTTTTTTCCATCATAAGTCTATGGGAGTTCATGACCCCCCTAGGGCATGGCGTTTGGACCCCAGGGGCTTGATTGGCTATGGGCCTCATGGTTTCAGAGAAGGTTTTTTTTAAGTTTTTCCTATTATAAGTCTATGGTATGGGAGCTATATATCGGCATGGCGACCATCTTGATATACGGACCGTGACCATTTTTATAAATTTTCAATCCTCCTTTAATACAAGGCTCCACATGAAGTTTGAAGAAATTTGGCCCAGGGGTTTCAGAGAAATCATTCAAAGGTGTGAACCTATGGACAGACTGACGATGGACGATGGATGGGGAGTGATCACAATAGCTCATCCTGAACCTCTGGCTCAGGTGAACTAAAAAAGGAGGAGAGATAGTAGACAAATTCTTTTGTACAAAGGACTAAAGGGTGCTTCCAGCATTTCAATAGGTTACCTTATCCCCCACAATAAGGCACAGTTGAAATCATCACTCATTGACTTCAAACCCTGGTAGCGAGAACTGCCATTTACAAGGGCTCATTCTTCCCTCATCAGAGATTGGAATGCCTTTCAAGATTCAATTATTTCTTCTTCTGAAGGTGCAGAAGATAGTGTGGCTATAATATAAGTTTACTCTCTGGTGATAACAGCTAGGGACTAATTTCCCATATCACGCTTCCTAGTGAATGAATATCATTAGACGTGTCACCAGTAAAAATTCTGATTCTGAGCTTTCTAAATTCTATTTGTTTAGATGTCTTGTATTGGCTTACTAGAGATAAACACCAAACTAAGCAATTCTGCTTCTAAAGACACTGACTGTCTAGTTATGGGGAATGCCAGGGCAGATCGATGGGAAATACTCTGTGAAACTAGCAATGCCACATGGAAGGTGACAGTCGAACCATCGATACATACATGTATCAGCAGGTTATTTACTGACATTCTTCACCACTCTGTATATTGACAAGCCAAATGCTCTACCAACTGAGCTTAGAACTTGTTAAGGAAGAGTATTGGATAATAAATCTGGAATGAGTTTTTATTTCTCTATAAAATCTTATGTTGTTGGTACCCATCACTAATTAGATGCCTCAGTGAGTACCCAAAACATAGGTTTTTTATGGAGATCTGGAGAAAAAGTCCTCTAAGTCCCTGTGTACATCACCTGATGCTCTTCTTGTATCCACTCTATGCAAGCTGAGACCCAGTCATCAGGAACCAGGATGTTATTGTCCAGCAACCATGTCTTGGTCTTATGGATAAGGTTCATTTTTAGTCAATTACATCTGTAAATCTGAAAACTGAAGCAAAGTTCTAATAAATAACCATAGCTTCAAATAAAAGGGTTGGATGCTGATTATTTGGTGCTTTACATACAACACCCCCTTTCAACACAGTTTAATTCATATTGATAAAATTTAAGTTTGTGCAATGAAGGGCTGTACAGTCATATGTTGAAATCCACCTCATGATCACAAGTCGGTGTGCATCCGGATGCTTCTGTCAGATAAGAGGGGTAGTCCAACAAGTTAGACGCATGCACCCATTTATTGATAATTGCTGTTTATAGATGTGCATGCATTCCAAAGAATAATAAAAACATAAATAGCAGCATATAAACGTAAAATATGAACATCTGGAACTCTCATGTATCTAAAAAGAGGGGCAGCCATGAAGTTACTGAGGGGCCTGACAAAAAGCCTACAAAAATGAACAACACAAAAATAGGCTAGTTCAGGTATGATAGAGGGGATGATTTTTTTTTTTTTTTTGATTTGGGTTTTACGGCCCTTTCAAGAATATTTCACTTATATCGAGCCGACCGTTCATCGAAGGTGGGTGAAAACCGGAGAAAAACCACCTGACCATCCATAAGCAGAACTTGGCTTTCCCATATATGACCCGAGCCAGGCTCGAACCACAGCGGTGAGAAACCTAATGGATTAAGAGTCAACTCTCTTATCCACTAGGCTACGAGGGCCCGTCGATAGAGGGGATGAAAGAAAAAAAAAAAGTTCCATGGAAGCAGATATCACAGACACCGCGGCCTTAGAACAGAAGACGAGTAACTTATGAAATCCACCACTGGCACCAGGGTTGGTGTGTGGTTCAGTGGACGGACATGGGAAGGCAAAGTGGTGACAAATCTTCACCATAATGTAGGGTCAAATGTCGTATCGTTGGACCGTTGTAGTGTTAATTATAAGATTTATAAAACTTTTAATACACTTTTACTTGGTGGGCAGTTGGTATACTTCCATATTTAGAGAATGATACATCCGAACTTGTGCGCCTTTTGACGCTTCCCTTGATTATTCGCATGGCAATCGTGCCACCATCGTGCCTTACTGCTAACACGGCGACCGTGCCGATGATGTGCACCAAGAGAGTGTGGACGGGTTTTAAAAGCGACAGAGTCGTTAACATTAAGGCATTTCCTGCAGCTATCTGTCAGTAGTATTCTTGACTCCATTATCCAATCTAAAAATTATTTAGCAGTTCGAGGCGGTTCTAACGAGTACCCACAAGCTATGTTTTTGAGCAGAAATATGAAAAATATCAGAGTTTTTTATATGAAAATTTTCAGTTTTTGGAGGTGAAATTTTCTATGTATTTGAATAGGCATGTTTTCGTAATGGGAAGCGCCCTGAATCTGTACACCCAAAACAATCAACAGCGTACCAAAGGAAAAAAACACAAGTCGACGGCTGAAAGTTTTCAACGGGAACATCCGATAAGAATGCAGTTTTTGGCATCATCGTGTGGGTGGGAGAGATGAATTATTTTATTTGTATCACTGTAATTACCACTGACAGTAGTGCATTGTGTGTGTGTGTGTGTGTGTGTGTGTGTGTGTGTGTGTGTGTGTGTGTGTGTGTGTAGACCCCGTATTGTAGACGCGGCTCAATCAGTGACTTTACTGTTTCTGTCACCCGTCAATAGGATGAATCCAAGTAGATAAATTCGAAGTTAAGACCAATTTTCCACTTATATATATAGGAAATTGTTCAAACACATTCAATATTCCTAGACATCTGATAGCTGCTAGCGTCTATATATATGTTTGGTTTCTATAAACTATGGCCACTTAATTGCGTCTGTCCGACGTTCATATCAAAATTAGGACAGGCGCCAAGCTTACAAAAAAGCAGTCGGACTAGTGCCGATTGTTTCAGTTTAAACCACGGATCAGAATCATAGTAATAAATGTTATTTAACAAGTTCACATGATTGTGCTTATCACACATCTCGCTTCAGGGGGTAGCGCACATTGAGCACATAACATATCCGCGTGCTAATGTAAAAATTCTGAATATACACGCGTTCGAAGCTTAACTTCACTTGGCAAAATCACAAAATACCCCAAAAGAGGTTCAGAATGCATATTCAGGCGCCCTGAATTTCAAAATTTTCTCTGGGAGGGCCAGGAACCCCCATATACGAAGGGGAAAGTCCACTCTTGTACTCACCCCCCCCCCCCGCCCCCGTACCTCCCCAAGCACACACACACACACGCACACACACACACACCGACTTGCGGTTTTGCGTATTGGGCTTGCGTAACATTTAAAAAAAATCTGGCTACCCTCCTGAGCGCTAAATCACGCGATCAGAATTACCGAATGGTGATCAGTTTACAAAGAAGCAGGGCCTATTGCGTTAAAGTTTAATTGCTGTACACACAGATTCCAACGAAGTTTATTTATGAATTCATTGTAAATAAACAATCAGCGCTAGTCGTATAGTTTTGCAATGCACATGTGGAGCTAATGATCGACGTAGTACAGTTGGCGCTATGCGGACAGTCAGTCGGATGTGACCGGTGCAGTTCTAGTGGTCATGGGTGGTCATTTTCTTACACAGCCCATAGGTCTAGGTTCACGGGGGTCTATATTGTATTGGTTTGTTAATGTGATGAAATATCAGTTTAATAAAAAAAAAAAAAATAGAGAATAACTATTAAAGGTATTAACGTAACTGCAAAACCAATTGCTGTGACTGTCCTGATGAATGTTTAAGCGACGTGGCATGCAGGATGATCTCCTCCACCAAGTTGACTATTTTGGGTGCTTCGTATTATTTACCTAGTGATTGATTGATTGTGTGCATTTCGGACACTGGATGAGGTTGTTTTAGATGGTACAGGCAACAATACAGTATGCTCTATTCTGCCTCGTCCAATCGCTTTCGATGGGCACTTGATGTAAAACGAACATGCACTTGATCGTCCGGTTGTTGGGTTTTTAATATCACGAATACTGCTAATTAATATTTTTTTATTTAATGATTAGAGAATATATGTTCAGATATTAGCGTAAATACAAGACCAGTTGCTATGTGTTCTGGAGTGCTTAACCCTTAAACTGCCAATCACAACAATTGTCGTCTTTTTTGTCATCTGCTTGTGATTTTAAAAGTCATTTTTGCAAACATTGTGGACCCAGATCAGGTCCACACTGTTTGCCTGTATGCAGAAATAGGATTGAAAAGTTTGCAAGAATATTCAGCAGACGACATTTTCAGGTGCAGTTAAGGGTTTTAAGCGACGTAGCATACAGAGTGGTCTTTTTTACCAAGTGGACTACTTTGGGTGCTTGTATTTATTTATTGTGTGCATCGAACCCACTGGATGAGGTTGTTCTGGAGGGTACAGGTAACAAAGCTGTATGCTCTGATCTGCCTCGTTCTGTTGCTTTCGATGAGCACTTGAGTTAAAGGAGCATGTACCAGAGAGCCTTGCTGTTGGGTTTCATGGAGGGAACATTAAATGGTTCGTTGATGATGCATTAAACATCTCTGTCTGTGTAGTTCGTTAAGATTTATGGGGACAGATTTGTTTATGGTACATATACAAATCGTTTTTTATTACACAGCCGGTGCGCAGCTTTTGTCATGTCAACAATTTGTTGTAAGTTTCAGGGAGTATACCTTTGACTCTCATGTTATGTTGTTGCTGTTGATGATGATGATGATGATGATGATGATGATGATGATTTGTTGTTTTGTTGTTTTTTAACTCACCTGAGCAAGGCTCAGGATAAGATATTGTGATCACTTGCCGTCTGTCGTCGTCGGTCCGTCATCCGTCGTCCGTCCATCCACACCTTTGAACGACTTCTCCTCTGAAACCTTTGGGCAAATTTTCTTCAAACATTATGTGGAGCCTTCTGTTTAAGGGGGGTGGGGTTGAAAATTTGTATAAATGGTCAGGGTCCGTTGACCAAGATTACCGCACTGCCCATATATGGTAACATCACTTAAAAATCCTCTTCTCCAGAACCAAGAAAGCTTCAAGGCTGAATCTTGGTATAAAGCATCATGGACTCAAGGTCTACCAAGTTTGTTCAAACGATAACCCTAGGCTGACCTATGACTTTTTTTACGGCAAGGTCAAATTTGCGTCCCAATGCATTTGTATGGGGAAAATGTTGAAAAAGTCTTTCTCAAAATGTATTTAAGACTAATGGCCGAAACTTACAATGCGTGATTAAAGTAGTAAAACATTTTAGTTATAATCAAAATTTTGTCCCCTGGGGGGTTATCTGCCCTTACCCCTGGGCTATATACATGTATAAATTTGTGTAATTTTTAAATGTCTTCTTTTCTGAAAGCGCTTGAGCGATTTTCATCTGTTTTCTGTCAAAAGTGTATTGCCAAGGACCTCTGACGGTAACATAGGCAATCTGCCTATTTTTTAGCGGGTTGCTTCCATGATTTCCCAGTACTATTATATTAGGTATTTTTAGGAAGACACATGTTCTATAAAGAAGCAGAAATAGCCAGATATTACATATTTATCATACAGAAGCTGTATTTTATTTATATAGGAGGGATGGGTAACATTTTTTTGAAAAATTAAATTGATCCAGATTTGGATTTTTTTTTTCATGTAAGTGAATGTTTATGCATATCTTTATAAAATACACATTTACATTTGGGTATATAGCCAATTATTTGACTACAATTGATGGTATAAATGTACTTTTTCCACAGAAAAATAAAAACATGTACCAAACATTTAATATACCCTATAGCAGTGCTAGTATTTATTGCTCAGTGATCCCATTTGTAACCAGATGCTCCGGGAAGCTTGTTATCATAGAGATAACAATCAGTATGTTTTTACAATTTTTATACAAATTAATAAGTTTTGGAATGTCATTAGATCTACAAGACAATATAGATAATTAAGAACCAGGGTTAATTTTGTCACAGTAGAATAAGAAATAAAAAATACATCTGTCTGCTTAACTGGAGCCCTGTAGTGAATCCCACATCTTTTGGTTCCACTTCATTGGCTATATACAATATATGCACAGGTAGCTTGTGTTGTACCGTTGCCTCCCAAAATGCACATTACTGACTCAGACTTTAAATCCGTGAGGTACTGAGTGGAGGCTGCATTTCTGCAACAGAAGTCAGGCAGATGGCCAAATATATGGATCGATTAAATCGTAGTGTTTACTAGCATGAATATGCCAGAACATAACAGTTCAGATAGTTCAAATGGAAACAGTTGTACTTCTTTCCATGCTTAAAACTGCTACAGTGACAGTGAAAAATAGTTTGTTTGTTTTTTGTCTCTAGGGTATCGTTCCCCACCCCCCACCCCACCCCTTGCCTCAGGTAGCCACTTACATATGTTGTGTAAAATATGCATATACAAATGCCTGCAAAGGATTAGCTGAGGCGGGGGGGGGGTGGGGGGGGGGGGACAGTACTTTATAAAAAAAAACTTTTCCATTTTCCGTGCATTTCAATAGCAAAAATGAACAGTTTTACCCAATTTTAGGGTTCAAACACATTTGATTTGAAAAAAGAAATTGTTTTCATAACAGTAATGATGGGTCATTAGAGGTCCACTGCAATAAAAATTATGGATTTTACTGAAACTTTATTTTCGTTCATTTCGTAGGCAAATTTACATTGCTACTGTCAGAGGTCCTTTGTTCAAACCGTTCCGCGCCATCGAACAAGATGGCCGCCATGCCCATATATGGTAAAACACTTAAAAATCTTCTTCTCCAAAACCAAGAATGCTTTGGGGCTGAATCTTGGTATATAGCATCGAGGACTCAAGGTCTATCAATTTTGTTCAAATGATGACTATAGGTTGACATTTGACCTTTTTACGGCAAGGTCAAAATTGCGTCCCTATACATTTATATGGGGAAAATGTTGAAAAAAGCATTTCCCAAAATGTGTTAAAGACTAATAGCTGAAACTTACAATGTATTATTAAAGTAGTAAAACATCTTAGTTATAATCAAAATTTTGGCCCTTGAGGGTTATCTGTCCTTGTCACTGGACAATATACATGTATAAAATTTTGTAATTTTTAAATGTCATGTCTGAAACTGCTTGAACAATTTTAGCCAGATTTCCCATGGGCTTGTGTGATTTTTAAATGTATTTTTCTCTGAAAATGCTCGAGCAATTTTCACCAGATTTTATATGAGGCCTTCTGTCAAAAGGGCATTGCCAATTTGTTCAAATGGTTCCGCGCAGTTGAACAAGATGGCCGCCATGCCCATATATATTAGAAACACTTAAAAATCGTCTTCCCCAGAAACAAAAATAGCTTTGGGGCAGAATCTTGGTATATAGCATCGAGGACTCAAGGTCTACCAAATTTATGCAAATGATGACCATAAGTTGACCCTTGACCTTATTACGACAAGATCAAATTTGCGTCTCCATGTATTTGTGTGGGGAAAATGTTGAAAAGTCATTTTCTCAGAATCTGTTAAAGACTAATATCTGAAACTTACAATGTATGATTAAAGTAGTAAAACATTTTAGTTCTAATCAAACTTTTGTCCCTTGAGGGTTATCTGCCCTTGTCACTGGACAATATACATGTATAAAATTTTGTAATTTTTAAATGTCTTCTTCTCTGAAACTGCTTGAACAATTTTAAACAGATTTCCCATGGGCCTTCTGTCGAAAGCGTATTGCCAATTGTTTTAAATGGTTCCGCGCAATTGAACAAGATGGCCGCCATGTCCATATATGGTAAAAACTCTTAAAAATCTTTTTTTCCAGAACCATTAAAGCTTTGGGGCTGAATCTTGGTACATAGCATCGTGGATTCAAGGTCTACCAAGTTTATTCAAATAATGATCATAGGTTGACATTTGACCTTTTTACGGCAAGGTCAAATTTGTGTCTCTATAGATTTGTATGGGGGTGGGGGTGGGGCGGGGGGGGGGAGTTGAAAAAAAAAAAAAAAACATTTTTTTTTCAATATGTCTTAAAGACTAATGGCAGAAACTTACAATGAATGATTAAAATAGTAAACCTTTTTAGTCAGGATCAAAATTTTGCCCATGGGGGTTATCTGCCCTTGTCACTGCTATACACAGGTGTAAAACCATGAAATCTGTAAACGTCTTCTTCTCTGAAACGACTTGACCAATTTTTACCAGATTTCACATGGGGCCTTTTGTTGAAGGAATGCTGACACTTTGTTCAAATCGTTCTGCATCATTGAACAAGATCGCTGCCATGCCCATATATGGTAAAAACACTTAAAAAATCTTCTTCTCCAGTACTAAGAAAGCGTTGATGCTGAATCTTGGTAAATAGCATCGGGGCCTCAAGGTCTACCAAATTTGTTGAAATGATGAGACTAGGCGGACCTTTGACCTTTTTATGGTATGGTCAAATTTGTGTCCGGGTTGCTGTGGCAATACGGAAGACTGTTGCATGACATTTGCAAATATGTAGGTGAGCGAATTTTGGCCCATGGGCCTTTTGTTTTTGTTATTGTGTTTTGTTGTTGTGTGCTTTTTTAATTATTTATTTTTACATAATGTTATACATGTAAATAGGTAAATAACTTATAGGAATATGGGCAGAAAATACCCAAGGGACAAAATAGTAACCGAAAGTTTTGATCACTTCCACTATTTTTGCAACTTCGCAAAAAAAAAAAAAAAAAAAAAAAAAAAAAAAAAAAAACACTTTCAAATGTGACTTTATATTTTAATTCTCTTCGGAATCATTGGGGTACTATGAAAATCGAAAACCGCTCTTAATACGAGGCGTGTTGAGAGCGTATGAACCCTTTTAGATTTTCGTTTCATTTCGATCATTTTTTTTCTTTCTTTCTTTTTTTTATAAATTTATTCATATATACTACCCAGGGACAGGGGGCGGGCAAACAGTAAGGAGATTTCTTAATCGTTACAAGCTTTTTTCACTTCAATCATTTCTTGTAAAATTTCAGAAAAAGATACAATTTCGACTCCGACTTGATATACCTCATACCCCGATGTTATAAAAGATTCAGTACTTAAGTATTCTTGGTTTTCCGAGAAGAAAGTGTTTAAAGGTTTTTGTCATATATGGGCGTGACGGCCATCTTTGTTGAAAGACCATGAGCATTTAAAAGCAATTAATACACTTTAAGGAAGGCAACTGTCAAAATGGTTTAGCCTCCCTTCTGAAAAGGGGTCTACTCTAAAAGGAAAGAATGTGCTCCTAGAGCCTTCGGCTCTGGTAAGCTAAAAAGACAACCAGCCATATTTTTAAAGTTTAAACTTTATTTATTTATTACTTCGATCAATGAACTTGTGGGCTGGGTGACCTAGTGGTTAATGCTCCCGACTTGCAAGTGGAAGGTCGTTGGTTCAAGTCCCGCTCGGGTCGAGAAAAAATTTCAGACCATTACTACACCTAGTTCCTACTCGCTCATACTTGACGTGGCCCGGGTTGAGTATAAAGTGGACAGGATGGCACTCGGTGACAATAACACCAACTCTGCATAGGTGATCCATGATTGCAAGATTCTACAAATGCGTGTAAATAACACATTTGACGGTATCTCTATGGGCCTCGGGTGCCCGGTAGCATTAAAAATCTGGGCCCAGTTGTTCAAAACTAACGATGTCGTTAGTTAACGATTCGTTAAAATTTACATCGAGTGATACGCAAATATGCTGAAATTTTTTGCTGAAAAAAAATGTGAGTAGCTTTTGCATTGCAAAAGCTACTCACATTTTTTCAGCAAAAAATATCTGAATATTGTATATTGAATCCGCTAAAACAGTTAACGAAATGACCCTTAACGAGCTCGTTAAGCTAACGACGCTTTGAACAACTGGGCCCTGCACATCAACAATGACAGTGCGGATACTGGCGTTTGGTGGTCATAGCTTGAGGGGGAAGCCGGAGTACTCTGAGAATGCCACCGGTCTTGGATGGGTGACTCTGCAGTGTCACTCCATGCCAGGAATTGAAACCCTGGTTGCAGAGGTGACAAGTGAGTGGCATACTCCTGCGCTATCCAAGCCCTTCACAGATGATCGAAAAGTCCAAAACGTGCGGCTAATACAAATCACAGTTTATTCTACAAACAAGTAAATAAAAACATATCAAACAATAAACACTTGTAAAAATATATAACAATCTTTAAAAAAAAACAACAAAAAAAAAAACAATTAAATCGGGACGCAACATTTCCAACAAGACTGCATGTGTGCCCAGTGAATACTCAGATCAGCGTGTGCATCCGCGCAGGCTGATCAGAGTCTTCGCTGTCTGTCTGTAGATGGATCATTGGCATTCCAAAGAGTGTCCTGGGAAGACTGACCAGACTGTGCGGATGCGCAGGCTGATCCGAGTCTTCGCTGGGCGCACATGCAATCTTCATGGAAGATGACCCCCATTCAGTTTATATACATGCATGTAAAATTTAATCATTGGAGTATCACAAGAGAGTCAAACTAATCTTAAAGGCTTAAATTGTAATCACAATTGCAGATTCGACTTTTTTCTTTTTTATTTTCTTTTTTTCTGTTTTTCAGAAAAAAATAAGACTTCATAGGTATTTCATGTGAATCGTCTATGCTGCAGAGGATTCAGGTGAAATAGCAAGCCTTATTTTTCTGAAAATAAAATAAAAATAAAAATGATAATTAAAAACATGTCATCTGCTACAATCTTGCTTGGCGATTTAACTCTTGCCATGCTGAATGAATTAAGATGCCACGCCCACTTCTAGCTTTCAGCCAATCAGATTACACGATCCAGGTTGTTGATACAAATTCTCATACTTAATGGCTAACAGTATAGAGCCAGATAAGAGGCCAACTGATTTTGATCTACATTGTTTGCAAAGGCAGGGCATATCCGGGTTAAGCAGGACCAGTGTTAAGGTTTAAAATGGCGGACTCAACCTTTTCGTCCCTGCAGACCAATACAGATATCTCTGCAAACAATGCAGCTCTAGATGAGACGGCTTCTAACGAGCCGTCTCAACAGGATCTTCACTGTTTGCCATTCTGTTTTTGATTTTTGACTGAAACTCCTATTTGCAACAATGAATGTGTCCAAATTCAGGAATGGAAAAGTCCAGTTCAGAAATTCAGGGGTGAAAGGGTTAAATAACAGAACACTATGACTACTGAGTCAAATAATCTCAAGTGCCACAACTGCAACGGACAGCATTTTGATTTTCAGAAAATAAGGCTTGACAGACGGTTCACATGAAATGTCAAAAAAAAAATAATAATATAAAAAAAAATAGAATGTCGCCTGTCGTAATTTTGTTTGGCGCTTTAGAACTTAACCCTTCAACTGCCAGTCATCTGCTTTATTATCTGCTTGTGATTTTAAGTCATTTTTGCAAACAGTGTGGACCCAGATCAGATTGCTCCTCTAGGAGCAGTCTAATCAGGGTCCACACGGTTTGTCGGTATATAAAATTAGGTTTGAAAAATTTGCAAGAATATTCATCAGACGACATAATCACGACATTTTCAGATGCAGATTTTCTTGGCATTTTAAGGGTAAAGGTCATCCTTGGTATCAGTAACGATAACTCTTGTAAGACAAAATCAAACTTTGCCTTATAACTTGAGAAATTATTACCCTATTCATCTTAAATTTGCGCATATGCATTGACCTGATTGTTGAAATGCAATTATACTAAATAAAAATGCTTTTGTTCTAGCATGGGTTATTGCCCCTGATTACTATTATACTATTGTGCTATATTGGAGAAGCTGTTCTTAACTAAGTAATAATGCAATATCTTGACAATTTAAGATATGATGAAACTTATTATGAAACCTTGTTATGACAGACTGCATGTCATAGATGCTTTTGATATATGGTGTATTTATTCTTGCAAGAGTTATTGGCCCTGAATGGTAGAATTTATGTGGAAAATGGGTAAAATTCATGTTTTAATTTAATAATTTTCATACTGGAGAACAGCTTACAATAAAATTATATGATAGTGTCCATTTGATAAATCCTTACAACTAGTACACCAGTTAACATAAATCAGTGTTTATGGCATGAGTTATAGCCCTTCAGTTAGCAATATAAGGCGGTGAATTTAACAAAATACGCCCTTTAAACTGACCCAGTCTTCAATATGTGCAATGCATGCATATAATTCAGTATAAATCATCACGAAAACATGCCTATATAATTTTGACCCCCTTAAACCCCACTTTTATATAGTAAAACTGGGGTTTAAAGGGGTATACATTATTTTTCTTATTTCTGCTCAAAAAAACATAGATTGTGGGTACTCGTTAGAACCGCCTCGGCGAGGCGGTTCTAACGAGTACCCACAATTTATGTTTTTGAGCAGAAATATGAAAAAATATCAGAGTTTTTATATGAAAATATATGAAAATTTTCAGTTTTTGGAGGTGAAATTTTCTATATATTTGTATAGGCGTGTTAACGTAATGTTATTTATTAGATGAATCCTGCAAGATGATGTATTTATTACAAATAAGAGTTATATTTATGTGGCTATTTGAACCATTTTATTCACATTTTATCATGATGAGTGCATGTTTCTAGAAAACGGGGTGGGGTAACAATTTATAACTATTTGCGAAGACAAATACTCGTATCATTTTGGTGTGCATTATTATTCAGATTATCTTAATATATATCTAGGAAATGAACATACCATTTTAAAGCAATACTGGCCTTTTGAATTCGATTGAATTTATCAAAATTGTTCATTTGTTTTTAAAAAATAGAATTTTGCTCTTTCGGGGACAGGGTTAATAATCCAGCATTATATCGTGTTATGCCATTCTAGAATAATGCTACACAATAAGAAGTGGTCATTATTTAAAAGTTTAATGAAAATTTATTGTTGGGAAATGTCTTTAGTATTTAAATATATAGTAATTTCCGTTAAAGCTAAGTCAATTTTCACTATTTCGGTGGGGAAAATGTTGAATCTTAAGTAGATTAAATGTTGCTTTGCATCCTTAACCCTTTCGGCGCCAAATTTCGAACGGCATTTATCGTCTGCCTTTTTTATTTTAACAAACTATCGTTTGGAAAGACGTTTATATGTAAAGTTGAAAGACTGAATCTCAAACAGCGTAGATCCAGATGAGACGGTTCATTGAGCCGTCTCATCTGGATGTATGCTGTTTGCAAAAGCCTATTATTATCGCCTGTGGCAGTGAAAGAGTTAAGCCTTCCTGCACTTTGCATATTCTAAAGCCATTCTGTTGCAATACTTGAAGGTATCTCGTAGGCGTTAGTTGCTGTGCTAGAATGATTTTCTCAGTACTACCAGATCCGAGAACAAGCCTATGGTACTATATCTTTGAAGCGCCATGCAGAGCTCTGATACCCAGTCGTGGCTTCAGCTTTATTATTATCATTATTCTATAACTTTGACAATGAAATGGGACAACAAAATGCAGAATCTAAAGAAAATAATCTATTGTTGGGATAAAACGTTGCACCAGGTGTCAGTAGTGACCTTTAATTAAAGCAGACCTTTGTTATCACACACACACACACACACACACACACACACACACACACACACACACACACACACAGGCCTATATATACACGGAATCTAAAATCTAAAACGATTTCACATGTTCTTTATTTACAAAAACAAATGCATTTCGTTTTTAAATAACTCGTCAGTGTTGCAGTGACGTTAATGAAAGGCGACGTTTCATTGGCGTTACTACAACACTGAGGAGTTATTAAACGAGATGCATTTATTTGTTTTTGTACTTCACACACACACACACACACACACACACACACACACACACACACACATACATACATACATATATATATATATATATATATAGAGAGAGAGAGAGAGAGAGAGAGAGAGAGAGAGAGAGAGAGAGAGAATTTACCGTTGGCACCGTATATACTCTAAGTTTGGAAACCTTAAAAACATGAATAAAACGAATGCATACGGCATATACGATATGCCCTTCTTTGCCTTGCGCAAACAGTGAATGCACTGAGCAGTCTACGTAAGTATGCAGACTGGTCTTGGCCTTCGTTCTTCACGGATGGCTCTCATGTAAGCTGACCCAAAATATTTGTCAGTTACTCATCAGTATGACTATGACACATCAAAAAGAATTTCGGCAAATATAAATTTGTGATTTTCACTTAGCCAGTTGAAAGCAAAGAAATGTACCGTAAAATGGCCAAGATTGCTGTATAAATATGTAAATTGTCAGGAGGTCATTTGAGCTGTGAGAAATCGTTCCTTCTGACATGTGCACCGAACAGACCTAAATCAGCCGGCATATCCGCGCAGTCTGAACAGAGTCTACGTTGTCCGCATGAAGGAACTTTGCATCCTTGGCTGTTCAAATGCGCTCAGCGAAGATTCTAATCAGACTGCGCTAAGCGCAGTCTGATCTGAATCTTCGCTGGGCGCACATATCCGAAGATACGTTGTCTGACCTACGTTGTGGCACATTCTCTATTAATACACATTTCATACACGCAGGTGGAGATCCGAGCCAGCAGTGAAGTAACCTTTGAGGTTGATACCGGAGTCATTTTAGATGTAATGCAAATCACGGGAGCTTCACTTTTGTTTCAATCTGATTTTCCAAGACGTTTCGATAATTATATTGACCGTAAAATTAATTTGAATGCGTTAACTTTGAATAGATATTCTAAGTTACACGAAAAAGAATTATGCTCTTATGAGGTTCTAAAGACACTGCACACTCACTGTGAAAGAAATATATATATATGCTTATCATAAAAAATACATAAATATACAATATACAAAAAAAAAAAAAAAACTTTTAAAATAATTTGATTATAATCTCTATTAATTCATAACATTTTTACCTCTCTTGACCTAACTTGGCAACGTAGCCTAGTTAGAAAACTACGTTCTTAGACGATATTTTCTCTTATAATACTGTATTGCACAGTCCTCAGCGGCATTTTATAGCAAACTAGGGAAAGCTTCAGTTTTTTTTGTTTTTTTTTTGTTTTTTGTTTTTTTTTTTTTTTTGTTGTTTTTTTTTTTTGGAAATACTATTTTCAGACAACAAAAAGTAAAGTTATATTAAAATTAGCTCAGGTATCAACCTATAAACCTATAAATACTCGGACGTACATGCCTGAACGAACAGTGCTTCTAAGGATTGATCATTATTTCTATATTATTTGTCATGCTTTAGGACAACTTTCAAGTTTACTCAGTTAATCTCAAGTTTACATAGTAAACAACCAGAAAATATACAAATAAGATAGACTGAATGGTATGGCAGAAATAGAGTTCGACAAAATGTTAATAGAATAAATGACACATAATTACAAATGTTAATTCAGTAAAACCTCAATGGCTCGAACCCGGATGGCTCGTTTACCGTGGATGATTCGAACTCTTTTTTCACTCCCTATAAAATCCTTCCAATAGCTCGAGAAAACAAATATTTAGGGATTTTTTTTTCTTATTTTATCATGGAACTGTATGTTGTGTGTACTCATTATAATCGCCTCATCGAGGCGATTTTAATGAGTACACTCAACATACAATCACTGTGTAGAAAATCGTAAAGATTTCCCTAAATTATCGCTATTTGCTTCCTGAACTGGTAATTAACCCTCAGTGGCTCGAACTACCCATGTCTCGAACGAATTTCCATGGTCCCAAAGATGCTCGAGCCATTGAGGTTTGACTGTAGATACGTTATGCGTTAAAAATTGTGCTGCGAAGCTTCAGACCTATAGTCATCTAAGAAACAAAGTAACCTACGAAATTCGTAAATAAAACTATTTAGGAAATAATAAACTCGCAGACAAACTTAAAGACAAAAGTTTAGGCCCTATAGGGACTGTTGGAAAACACTCAAACAGTTTATAAAACCAACATCTGGCCCAGATTTTACAACCAGTATATCTTAACTTAACCTTTGTCATACTGAATGATTTAAGATTCCACGCCCACTTCTAATTGTCAGCCAGTCAGATCTCTTAATCCGGATTTCTGATATAAAACTCACATACTGAATGGCAAACAGTGCAGATCCAGAACTTACCTAGGTCGACACTGTTTGCAAAGGTGGATGCATATCCGCAGGACGAAGGTTAAAGTCCATTTTTTTTTCATAAATAAAAGGCATATTTAAAGTCGGCTAAAATGAAGTGATGTGTGTGTGTGTGTGTGTGTGTGTGTGTGTGTGTGTGTGTGTGTGTGTGTGTGTGTCGTTATGGCAGAAACTGTCTGTCGAAACCTTTTTATTGGCACCATTTCTAAAAATCAGATTTTACGTGAAAGTGCAAAAAATATGCATCGTTAATCTCAGTTAAAATTTAAAGTCCACCTTAACTTGAGGAATGATTGTAAACATGAGCCCAGACAGTCAAAATCTGACAATGTTCAAACTTTTAGATATCTGCGGTAATGAGTTACTGAAAGACGTTATACTCGTATTATATAAATATGAACTGACAGCAAAATTCAATAGAGATATGCTGCGAATCCACTAAATAATTGTTTCCGTTCAAACCTTCCTCAGTTTTTAGTTTAGGCCATTACGAAAACAAGCCTATTCAAATATACTGAAAATTTTACCACCAAAAATTAATATTTTCAGATAAAAATTCTGATATTTTACACATTTCTGCTCAAAACATAGATTGTGTGTACTCGTTAGAACCGCCTCGGCGATGTTTTTTGACAAAAAAAAAGAAAAAATAATGTATATCCCTGAAAACCACAGTTTTACTATATAAAAGTGGGGTTATAGGTGGTCAACATTATATAAGCATGTTTTCGTGATGAAATTGATACACATGGTAAATATCCCGTCATTTTTAAAAAGGGTTAAAACTGTTGTCACGTGATGCTGGTTTTTCTGCACACCAAGCCTCTTCTGAAAAGAGTTCTACTGTATAAGGGAATAATTTACTCCCCGTGGAAAGAAATTGCTCTCCCTGGACAGTAGGCGTCTTTTTTAGAAGAGAACCAAATAAAATGAAATTAATCTCCCCTGAAAATACATACATACATACATACATACATACGTACGTACGTACGTACGTACGTGCGTGCGTGCGTGCGTGTGTGGGTGTGTGTGTGTGTGCATATGCGAAACTATTTATGGTTGAAACCGCAGAACAGAAAACCTATAAAAAGATAAACTGAGAATCAGAAGAAATTCTTTGCTTTAGCTCTTTCGGACCTTCAGACCAAAACAATTTTTGCAAACAGTGTAGATCCAGATGAGATGGCTCATAACAAGCCATCTCATCTAGATCTACACTGTCTTATTAGCTGGATCTATACTGTTTGCCAGTCTGTTTTTTTTTTTTTTTTTTTGTTGTTGTTGTTGTTTTTTTTTTTTTTTTTAAATCACTAGCTGCAATAATGGATAGTTGCAGATTTAACCCTTCTCTTGCTGAACACGACATGCCCTGTTTTAGCAAACAGTGTAGATCCAGATCAGTTTCTGAAGAAGCCAACTGATCTGGATCTGCACTGTTTGTCATTAAATATGTGAATGTCTATCAAAAACTCGGATCAAGTAATCTGACTGACTGGAAATTAGAAGTGGGCGTGGCATCATAATGTATTCAGCATGACAAGGGTGAAAGATGGAAGAGTCTGTCTCAGAAACTCGGATGTGAAATGGTTAATTACAACAATCCTTTTGTTGATCCTCTCTCTATCCCTAGTGAAACTGTGAAAATTGACACATTGCGAGATAGAAGTCTTATGGCTTTTTACAACAATCTGGGTCCAGTTGTTCAAAGCGTCGTTAGCTTAACGAGCTCGTTAAGGGTCATTTCGTTAACTGTTTTAGCGGATTCAGTATACAATATTTTGATATTTTTTTGCTGAAGAAATGTGAGTAGCTTTTGCACTGCAAAAGCTACTCACATTTTTTCAGCAAAAAAATTCAGCATATTTGCGTATCACTCGATGTAAATTTTAACGAATCGTTAACTAACGACATCGTTAGCTTTGAACAACTGCCCAGCTAGCATTCTACGTAAATCTACATCGGGCCGTCATCGGCCCGTCAGCTACCCTGACGGGCCGATGACGGCCCGATATAGATTTACGTAGAATGCTGACTGGGTGGGTCCTGGTATTTTGTTAGGCAATGGACACTTTTCGCGGACACACAGACATGAACCTCACATACTTATATGGAGCAATGTCTGCTATACGTGGATCACTTATTATGTTTCCACTGTTGTCAAGATTTGTAGGGGGACGGGGCCCGGGCTTGTAGGACCAGTTACCATCAGCATCCTGTCGGTAGAAGATAAAGTCAATACCAGGAATCATGGCTAGAACCATTAAACAGTTTCTAGAAGAGTCCGGAAATTCGTTATCCGCCTGATCGTCTTCGTCTTTACCGCCGTCTAAAAGTACGGACCCTCTCACAGCCATGGGCGTGAGATCCAGAGTCGTACTGCCGCCCCCGCGGCCCGGTTGGGCGTACGTCCCAGTGGGAAAGTTAACTGCATAGTTGTAAGAGTTGTCGGTAGTAGACAGAAATCCTGACATATCGAATGATGGTTTTTCGCAAGGGTCAGTTCTTCCACACTGAGGGTTCCCCCCTAAACTGGCCGGGTTAAGAGGTTCAACGGTTCCAATGTCTGGTGGAGGCTGAAACATAAGATACATACAGTGAACCCTCTTTATACCGACACTCGATACAACGACAAATTTCGTTATAATAACAATTTGAATGTCACGAAACCTTCGCTCATGTGATGGCAGTTAAAGAGAAATTATGCAAGAACATTGCTTTAGAATTTCAAGAAACATATATTTTGGATATTTGTTAGAATCGCCTCACTGAGGCGATTCTAACAAATATCCAAAACATATGTTCTATGAGGAAATAAGAATAAAGCAAGGTCTATCTTACATATCATTCTGTCCATTAAGGATTCTTTATAACAGCAAATTCATTATAATGGCAACGTCTTTGGGAACAAATGCTGGCGCTGTAACGAGGGTTCATTGTATATTAACCTATTAGCATTTACCGCTCTCTGGACAGATTCAGCACACGGCAAATTGATTAGATCTATATTTTCTGTTTTTTCCCTGTAAATAGGGTTTCAAATTTCATGCAAATTGTCTCCGAAGGACAAATTGCATGCAAAATTTTTTTAGGGACATCAAATCGGCCATCGGTGTTCATAGAAGTTTCATTCTATGATCAGCATAGTTCCATTGCGAAGCATGCCCATTCAAATATACTGAAAATTTTTCCACCAAAAAATGAAAATTTTCAGATAAAAAATTCTGATATTCTTCCTATTTCTGCTCAAAAGCATAGATTGTGGTACTCGTTAGAACCGCCTCGACAATCTGTGCTTTTGAGCAGAAATAAGAAAAATAATGTATATCCCTGTAAACCCATCCCTGTAAACCCCAGTTTTACTATATACAAGTGGGGTTTAAGGAAGTCAAAATTATATAGGTATGTTTTCGTCATGGATGAGGACCCAGACGGACCAAACGACGTGTATACCATAGGTATAGACTCTGCTCAGGCAGCGCGCATTCCGCATATAATGTATTTATTAACCCCTTAACTCCTTATCATACTTGTCCTAAAAATCTGAAAAGTCTATTTTACTACTTATTCTTATCTAAAAGCTACCCTACGAGTGGCAAACAGTGTAGATCCTGATCAGGCGCTACGTTATTTGGTACTTGATCTGGGTCTGAGTCTTCACTGTTTGCTCAGGACTGCCCTTCCGAGCACTTTGGAAAAATACGGAAAAATAATGTTTTTGTTAGTGGCGTAATCCGAGCGGAATTATTTTTACGCACACCCAAGCACAATCTAGAGAAAATTCTCCGTAGTATTGTTTTCAAAATAGGGCTTCTCTTGAAGGAACAAGGTAAAAAATGCTCTCAAATGGAGCAAATGCTTTTTTTTAAGAGTAGCGCCTATAATAAATGAAGAAATGTAAGCGTTAAAGAGACATCGACTAACATAAAGTATTTTGCTTCATTACCATAGGGGCTGCTCTTAAAGGGAAGAATTTGCTCCCTCTGGGGAGCAAATTCTTTCCTTTAAGAGTAGCACTTATGATAATACAGGAAGAAATGTTAGATGATCTCACTTTATTGCAAATAGTTTCCTTACGCACATGGGTGATGTACGTTACGAGTAATGTGCGTTTCGCCTATAAAATAATGTTTTGATTATCAGTATCAACTTACAAAGCCATTAATTCCGGCAGCTGCAATATCGTTAACGTCGCTGCTGAGACCGGTATTGGAATTCAAAAGTGTTGTCTCCAACGTTGTAGTCGACTGACCACCTTTGCCAAACGTTTGGTACACCACGGTTCCATAGCTGAAAATAGTCGTCACCAAGAAGCCTCGATAGCCCGCTATGGAAGGAAGCGCGGTAGAACGAGCGCCAGAAAGACTCGTTTTAACGCTTTCGAATTCGCTTGATTCATGTGTGACTGTCCATGATGGATTGGCAACTCCGGCGAAAATATCCAGCTCGATTTGTATTTCTGAAAGAACAAAAATAAGCAAGTCAACACTTTTACACCATGTAGACGGTTAGAAGCACTCCCGGTAAATACAACCCAACTATCATTCTACATAACCCATTTATGCCGAGTGGACTCTTCTACCATAACTCTTTAGACCGATTCATTTCCAATAGAAGAGACACCTGGTTAGTTTGTATCATTTCCATATTTCATAAAAAAAAATCATGTTTCAAACAGTATAGACTCTGATCAGACACCGCAAACAGTGTAGACCCTGATCAAGGCAAATTACTTTACCAATCACTGTCATAATGATTCATAAAGTTGAACAGCTTTTACATCACTTCAGCACTCTAACTAATGTGTCTTTTGTTATGTATTGAAATGAATGGCTATGACTGGTAGACCTTGACAATATAGGTATCTGACTGTAGTTTATTTCATTTCTTTTTATTAGAAATATCTATATATGGACCGCGCCAAGCGAAAATGTGTCTTTCGAGAATGCGCAAAATGCACAGATTCAGATTCATCCCATTTACATCCGGGCATTTGCTCTCCCTTGATACATTCTAGACTATAGTGTCAAAAGATTCTGTTAGCGAAGAGCGAAGGCCCTGATCAGATTGCGCAGATGCGCAGTCTGGTCTGGGTCTTCATTGTCCGCATATGCCCAAAGACAGGTATTCGCTTAGCACGGCCCATGTTATGTACACAGTGTATGGCCAGATTAAAAGTGCATACGGGCAAAAATTCAGCATCTGTCGCAGTAATCGATCTCGAGACCGTTCGATTCGTGTTAAACAGTTGCACAACTAAATGTAACATTTAAAACAGGGAAGAACGAAAGAACAGCACGACACATCAAACGCCTATTTGCTGCACGTTCATCATGCATGAAGCATAAGATTAGTGTCAGTCAGACATGCTTTACTCAATTTCAAGGTTTGTTTGAGGTGAAAAAGCAATTAGAACCTAAACACTGATTTCAAAGATGAATGCATCCAGACGAGGTGCGTAATTCAACTCTACCGGATCAGTACTGAACAATACTATATATATATATATATATATATATATATATATATATATATATATATATATATATATATATATATATACAGTTGACTCTCGTTATCTCGACCTCGCTTATCTCGAGGTGAAAATTTGGTCCTAAGGAGCAATTTCTCCTCTTTTCCACAATATTTCCAATTTATCTCTATCTTCAAGAATCCAATTGCATATATATTTGTTAAATGTGGTTGTTTGAATTATTATTTCTATTTTTATATTTTCCACAATTCTGCAAACCTGATATGTCGAAGTATGGATATCTCGAAGTATTTTAGAGAGTCCCTTGGAATTCGAAATAACGAGTGTCGACTATATATATATATATATATACGACTATATATATATATATATATATATATATATAAACTGTTGTTTCAGACGTGGTTTATTTATTTTTGCATATTTAATTAAATGATGATAACGCCACTAACTAAAACTAGGGGCTTCCTTTACAGCTTTTCTAGATACCCAAAGCCCAATAAGTTATAAAGCTTACACTAAACCGCTCACACTAATGGGCTCTTTATAATTTTCTGTTTGCTATTCGATTCGTGCGTCGTTTTTTTTTGTTTTTTTTTTTTTTGTCCTTTTTTTAGCTATTGTGATTGGTCAATGTCCGTCGTCCGTCGTGCTTCATGCAGATCAAAAATAGCTAAATCGTTCCGATAAAAAATCCAAGGTGGACACCATGGTCGCAACTTCAGAAAATCTATTTTGCGCTTCTTCTCCTGAACCGAAAGGCAAATTTACTCGAAACTTAGTAGGAAGCATCTGGGTGACTTGAAGATCAAAACTAGCTAAAATCATTCCGATTGAAAATCTAAGATGGCCGCCATGACCGCCATCTTGAAAATGCATTTTGTGCTTCTTCTCCTGACCCGAAAGGCCAACTGAAGTATCGAGGCGACTTGTAGATCAAAAATAGCTAAAATCGTTTCGTTCGGAAATACAAGATGGCCGCCGTCTTGAAAATCTATTTTGCGCTTCTTCTCATGAACCGAAAGGTCATTTGTCTCAAAACTTGATAGGAAGTACTGGGACACACTGTAGATCAAGAATTGCGGAAATCCAAGATGGCTGCCATGGCCGCCGATGCTCTTGAAAATCTTTTTTGCACTTCTTCTCCTGAACCGAAAGTCAAATTGACTCGAACTCGGAAGGAAGTATCAGGGCAACTTGTAGAGCAAAACATAGCTAAAATCATTCCAATCGGAAATCCAAGATGGCCGCCATCTTCAAAATCTATTTCGAAAAGTTCTACTTAACGGAAAGACCGATTGACTCGAAACTTGATAGGAAGATGGTAGCCATCCTGAAAGTCTTCGAACCGAAAGGCCAATTCACACGAAACTGTTGGCTTGTTCAAATTACAGCCCCGAAGTAAAAAATGACCCAACCCACCCAGGAGTCACTTGTCTGGTTCACAGGTGTCCTCTTGTTGTTGTTGTTGTTGCTGCTGCTGCAGTTGTTGTTGTTTGTTTGTTGTTGTTTTGTTTTATTGTCGTTGTTTGTGTTGTTATTGATGGTGGGGGTAGTAGTGGTGGAGGTGGCGGTAGTTTTCTTTTAATTCTTTTGTTATCTTTTCATCTTTGCGATTCGTTTTTACCGAATTATTTAGCTGTATCGTGACAGATTTTAGATTATTATCATCTTCAATAACACTTAGCACTCTGGGTAAAATTTTCAGCAGACGACATTTTGAAAATATTTCTTATTTTTCCTAGAAAAATATGTTTTGGTATTTCATGCAAAATGTCTCCAATGGAGACAATATGCATGAAATCTCAAACCTGTTTTCTAGTAAAAATAAGAAAAATATCACCAATTTCTCGTCTGCTGAATTAGCCCAGAGACTTGTAAAGGATAACTTACCTTGAATATCAGAATCTGCGACGTAAGTTGATGGAGGCCCTGTTCCGCATATGTCATTGATCGCCGTGATGATGTTGCTTTCAGAACTCTCAATCGCAGATGTCACAATACCCTGCGATGTACTAACGGCTGTATTCACAGCACTGATAACATTCGTCTCCGCTGATCCAACAGCATCTTCGACATTATCAACAGCATTAATGACTTCGGTCTCGGACGTGTCAATAGCAGTGGTTATGCTACTTTCTAATGTGTCTATGGTTGAACCAATAGAGGTAATTATATTGCTATCTGAGGTTCCAATGGCAGTATTCACAGCGTTTATGACATTGCTTTCCGATGTGCTAATAGCTGTATTAATTGTCCCAACAGCTGTATTCACAGAACTGATCACATTGCCCTCAGATGTTCCAACGGCCGTATTTACTGCACTGATTACATTGTTCTCCAATGTCCCTGTGGCTGTATTAACAACATTGATAACATTAGTCTCCGATGTCCCAACGGCATTTTCAATATTACCTTCTGATGTATTGATTGCGTCGATTATATCACTCTCACATGTTTCCAATGCACTAATAATAGCAGTCTCTGAAGTTCCAATGGCACTTTTTATATTCATTTCTGAGGTAACTATGGCTAGGGAAACAGTGGCTTCAGAACTTTGAATAGCAGAAATGATTTCATTTCCTGGGCCTCCTGGTCCTGGTAGTAGTGCGTCTATAATATTGTTCTCTGACGTTTCAACAGCTGTATTTACTGCAGCTATGACATTTGTTTCAGATGTTCCAATAGCATCAATTATGTTAGCTTCACTTTCCTCGATTTTCTCAATCACGTCACGTCTAGTGATGAAGAGTTTATCTATAGTATTACCAATTAAAAGGTTTTCTGTGGCTTTCATCTCAACCAAAATATTATCCTCGAAATTATTCATACCGGTTCGGATGTTGGTTTCACTTGCAGAAATCCGGTTTTTTAGTTCCAAAGCAACTGCTCCAACATTCTCCATTAGTTTGGTTTCAACATAATGAAAGTTTTGGATAATGTTAGCCTCAGTTGCAACCAGATCCATCTCATTCTGCTCATATATGCCTGTAATATTTCCAAAAGTTCCAACAAGATTGTTAATCATAGTAGATACCTCGGTAATTTGTGTGCTCATTTCTGAATTAGGTCCAAGAGCACCTTCAATGATTTCAACTTTTGTCGAAACTTCTGATAAAGTAGCATCTTGTACTGCCTGATTTGATATAATCGCTTCATTAGAAGATTGAATTTTTCTCATTAGAGTGCAGCCACTCAACCAGCAGCTTGTGAATCCTTGAGCTTGGTCGAGCCGAAGAAGTGTCACAAATGCACAAAATAAAATGGGTTTCCTCATAATGTTGGTTTTGTTTTATTAATTTGCTTATTTATCGTAAGTTGAAGCCAAACTGATCTGACCGGGTCGTTATATACTATTGGCGTATTATTTGTTTATTCTGTGTCACACCAGCACAACTATGTGGTAACGCTTGGACAATGGTAGCAATAATGTAGTGTCATAAATTATGAGGCTTGTATAATTGTATAGTCTGGTTGCAACGACTTGATCAGGCCTGGTTTAAATGTGAGCAAATGACATGCCTATCACTGTCAAAATGGCTCAGTCTATGTATATATTTGGTTGAACAGCGTTTCTATTGCGTTGGCACTCTCATTGTTATTATATTCGAAATGAATGACTACGCCTAGTAGACAGACGTATCCGGCATTCTTCATCGTCGATTATCACCATAAAGCTTAATCCACTTATACAAATAAAATCTTCTTCCTTATAGAGGTTCATTTCTGATTTTAGAGGTGTGTGTAATTTATTTATTCCCTCTTAATCAGAAATACCTTATTTCATGTACACAGAGTAGGCCTGATCAAGTGTGTGTGTACAAAGTACTGATTAGCCGCTTAGAGGACTAAACCTGCCCAGGAAATGTTTGAGTTGGTTGAATGACCGGCCTGACATGACCTTAACAGTGTTGACAGGACCGTAAAACCCCAAATCAAACAAGCAAAGATTCTATAAAGAATGACAAATTGTGTAGATCCTGATGAGACGGCTCATTCATCTGGATCTACCCTGTTTGCAAATGTGTCCGTTTTGATTTATAGGGCTGAAAGGATTAAACGGGTGTATTTGATAATAATTCTGTGATTATTTTGCGTATTCTATATATTTGCAATTTGGAAATCAGGAATAAGAAATCGGTAGTTTGAAGAAGAGGTAGGATATCGATAGGTTAATAGAAAGGAAGGTAAGGTAAGACATTGAAAGTTAAAAGTAGAATTCTGAATTTAGGCGTGAGAAGTTTGAAGCTCTGAAGTTGGAAAGGAGCCAAAAGAAGTCCATATATGGTTTCCGTAAGATTCTTGTAGATGTTGGGTCGTCGTTCATGTCTGTCTGAATGCCGATGAATGCCATAGTTGCTCTAACGAAGGCAGCATTAGCTTAACTGAGCTGTTCATGACTGTACGGCCTTTTATTGTACAGGGCCGTTCACTATCAAGTAATAATGCTGAAAGTGACGTAAAACATTAAATCGTCGCCATCTTGAACAGCATATTCCCAAGAATAGGGTGATATGCTAATGCCATTTACGGACGCTTTCAGTGTTACATTTCCTCAGTCTTCCTTGAGAATATTTTCCAGCCTCAAGCTCCCCGAAGAAAATTATCGTAGACCCTATGAAAAATTCAAAATGGGAAATGGTATGGAAGATTATGTGACATGTTAGAAGCTTATGTGTCTTTGAATATTGTTTACCAGGTCTCGACTTTATTGTTTTGATAGCGAAACATGTCATAAAATTATAAGGAAGGAAAGGCGGGTATTAGTTTTATATTTTGGGCCGTAGCACAGCATTTCCCACAAGATTGCATGTGCGCCCAGCGAATAATCAGATCAGCCTGCGCATCCGCGCAGACTGACCAGTCTTCTCTGTCCCCCTGCTGCTTTAGATCCTTGGCTATCCACAGAGTGCCCTACGAAGACTCTGATCAGATGTGTGGATGCGCTAATGATCAGAACCTTCGCTAGGCGCTTATGCACGTTTGTAAGAAATACTGTGGCCCGGCTTATATGAGAGTTGGCAGTATAAGGAGACGTTAGCCGTTTTGCACACTGTTACATTACAAAAGTGTCGTTTTACTATATATTTAACCCTGATTCAACATACATCTCTCTATAACAGCCAGGTTATTTTTATTCCGAAAGTGGTTGTTCTAGGGAGGTTTTACCGTATTTTTTTTCAAACTGCACGATCGTTTCTTAGTTCATACTGACCTAAAATGGAAGTCTGACATCTAGCCTGTTTCGTAATACTAGCCGTTGTGCTGGCGTTACCTATATTGAGCTGCGCCGCATGAAAATTTACTTTCGAATGAAAATGTACATTCGGATCATATGCGGACAGCGACGGCCCAGACAGCCTGCGCGTCCGCGCAGGCTGCTCAGGCCCTTCGCTGTCCGCTTACAGAATCACTGGCAATGTAGAAGAAAACTACATATACCCAATTCTCTGATAATTAATCAGACTACGGTTACGTTGGCTGAAATGGATACTTACTACTCGCATATGCCTGAAGGCGCCTTTTTCTCACAGCGTGGTTACTTGTGTATACATTTCATTCACTGGACAAATCTTTAATTTATTATAAAAATAAGACGTTACGTCCTTGGAACATGATTTTCGACCTCAATTGCTTTCCCAACAAAATTCGGACCTTTTCATGTAAAAAGTGTTTTGTCGCATATGCAGAGCAGTAAATGTTGGGTTCAGACTGCGCTCCCGCAGAGGCTGACCTGACCCTTCTGCTGTGTGGCTCCCTCCAGAAGAAGATTTGAGACTCTGGGGTTTAGCGGTGACAAAAAGTAACCATAGTAAGACTGCATCGGTTCCCAGACTGATCTGTGACTTCATATTTCGCATCTGAGGTTTCTTTTCGCGCGACATCACTCATATTTCAAAACATGAGCCACATCATGTGGACCGAGTCAAGCTAAAAAAAAAAGTGCCTTCGAACATGCGCAAAATACGCATATTCAGATAGTCCTGCGCATGGGCAAGGTATTTTCCGGGCCTTTACTCTCCCATTCATACATTCTGTAGTATCCAATGATTCTGTTACCGGACAGTGAAGGCCCTGATCTGAATGTGCGGATGCGAAGGCTGATCATGGCTTCGCTATTTGCATATGCGCGAAGACACGTTTTCGCATAGCGCGGCCCATGTAAAAACCATGGTCTGCTGAGCTTATGCGGGCAGTAAGGATCAAGATCAGCCAGTGAAACGGCTCAATCTGTCCAGGGCTTTGCAAGTATCAATAATATGTTCTAGTGTCCAAAAATTCTGTATACGAATCTACAGGCTGATCTGAGCCTTCAACGTCCGCAAAAGCCCCTAAAGCCCGTTTTCACATGACGCGGGCCTTTATTATTTTGAACATGTTAGCTGATTGGACGAATAATTAGTGACGTAAGGTTGAAAAACTAGCCAGTTAAACATATTTAAAAAAAGAATACGAGACAATGTTTTAAAATTGTTAACTTATAGTATACAAACATTATCTTGTTGTCTTTAAGTATCAAACTGCTTTAACCTTTAATGCGCCAAGCAAAATTTGTAGCAGTCATTTCTTCATTATTTTTCAGAGAAAATAGGTCTTGACATTTCACGTGATTCGTCTGCTTGGCAGACGATTCACATGAAATATCAAGACTTATTTTCTTTGAGAAAAAAAAGAAAATAAAGATTTTTAAAATGTCTGCTGCAGTTTTGATTGGCGCTTTTAAGGGTTAAGACATTTTGATACTTAAAAACAACAAGAACATGACTGTCTAACATAAGCTTCTATTACAAATCAAAAAAGTTGGCACTGATATTCTTTTTCTAATTTTCACGTGTCAGTTTTTGCGGCTAATCCAGCCCGCTTAAGACGTCACATGAATTTAAAAGTACACTGGAATTATTACATAAATTTAAAAGTACACTGGAACTATTTTGTAAACCGTCACATATCCATTTTTAAAAGCTGATAAATTTTCTCATACTTATAGATAACAATAAGATCCAGCCAATGGACTTCACTGACCGAGGCTTTGCTGAGCATAAATGTAAAATGAGAAAATGGCCTAAATAGTTGAACGGTTTAGAATAGTTTAATGATTTTTTTTTTTTTTTTTTTTTTTTTTTTTTTTGCATACTGTTGATACCATCTACATCTAAGCAAACTGACTTCTCATTACGAAAACACGCCTATTCAAATATATTTAGAATTTTACCACCAAGAAATGAAAATTTTCAGATGAAAAATTCTGATATTTTTCATATTTCTGCTCAAAACATAGATTGTGGGTACTCGTTAGAACCGCCTCGGCGAGGCGGTTCTAACGAGTACCCACAATCTATGTTTTGAGCAGAAATAATAAAAATAATGTATACCCCTGTAAACCCCAGTTTTACTATATAAAAGTGGGGTTTAAGGGGTTCAAAATTATATAGGTATGTTTTCGTAATGTCGAGTGCGCCAGATTCATCTAACCGAGGTTTCATCAAGCAATAAGTGTTTTTACCTGTTGCCATTAAATGCGGGTCGCGCACTTTAGCCAAATGTTGATATTGCTTTTTTTTCACGGAACCATCAGGATCTACACTGTTTGCCATTCTTTTTTTTTTTTTTTTTTTTTTTTTTTACTGATATCCCTTAATTGCATTTGTGGACATGTCCAAATTCAAGAATGTGAGAGTCCACTTCAGACAATCAGGGATGAAAGGGTTAAACCTGATACAGTTCCTGCTACATTTTCTTGTTCGGTCTGTGTAGGGACTCCTTAACCCTTGTCATGCTGAATAAATTAAGATGCCACGCCCACTTCTAATTTTCAGCCAATCAGATTTCTTGATCCTTTTTTTTTTTTTTTTTTTATAGAAATTTACATATATATGATGATATTTACATGATATTCTTCAGAAGCCAACTGATCTGGATCTACACTGTTTGCTAAGATAGGGCATGTCGTGTTCAGCAAGAGAAAGGTTAATTCATCAAGAATCAACAAAGGAAAAATCAAAGCGCCAAAGGTACTGAAATGACAGATTTCGAGACCTCGCATCAAGATTTTTTGACAGAAGCCATCGTTGACGAGAGGCATGACTTCGTTTGCAGAAATTTTACTAGTAGCAACAACGATGGCGTATTGATATATCTTGTGATAACCGTTTGTTTATATTTTCCTTATGCATATGCCTGATGCCGACAAGATTTAGCCAATGAACTTGCAATTTAAAGACTCTAAACCGATGCAAACATGTGAAAACATTCATGAAAATGGAAATAACTCTTGATCCGTTTGGAATAAATTAATAATTTTGTACGTACTGATTGGAACTAACAATGACAAGATCTAGTCAACGGACTTGCCAAATACAGTCGAACTTCAATAGCTCGAACACCGATGGCTCGTTTACCATGGCTGTCGAACTCATTTTTGTCCCTACAAAATTCTTCCGCTAGCTCAAGAAAACAAAAATATTTAGGAAATTTTCTTATTTTATCATGAAATTGTATGTTGTGTGAACTCATTAGAATCGCCTCATCGAGGCGATTCTAATGAGTACACACCATACAATTATTGTGAATGAAATAAAAAAAAAAAGACACACTAAATTATCGCTATTTGCTTCCTGACCTGGCACCATGATTAACCCTCAGTGGCTCGAACTACCATGTCTCGAACAATTTTTTTTTGGCCCCAAAGATGTTCGAGCCATTGAAGTTCGACTGTAGTGTTATTTTTTTTCAACCCGAGACTGAGTCAAGACAAAAAAAAAACAGTTCTATGATAAAAGTTTACCATTTTCACACTATGTTCATTGCTTGCCGCGATTTCATTCTAAAACGACATGATATATAAAGCGGGTCGTGCACGTCTGCTGAAAGCTGATTTTTATTATTCATTTTATTTCATTATAGTTTATTATTAAAAAGACCGTGATCAGACTGCGTGTCATTTTGTTTAAACATATTTGATTTATATAACTGTCGCAAATGCATAAACAAACATAACGTCCATACAGAAACAAGTCAGTAAACAGATGGGATTTAGAAGAAAGTCTTACGACTTATGAACGTATCGTTACAAAGTTGAAAAAAAAAAAAAAAAAAAAACAGAAAAAATGCGTTAAAGAATATAGTAAACACACCCATTGTGACGACCTTAAAACTTTAATCTTCCTTCAATAATTTAAAGATTGACAAATGACACAAAGAAAACAGCTATAGAAAAAGTCTGAAGTTAAGTATTTCATATTTGAGTCAGCACATGAGAAAAGAATACTTATCACATAGGCGACCAGCAAAGGCTCAGACAAGCTTGCGCATAATCGTAGTCTCACCAGAGCCGCAGATATGTAGTAGAGACTTTGAGAAAGCTTCGGGCAAAAACGCATGTGTAGCTCAAATAGGGAACTGCGCATGCGCATTTGAAGAACCACAAACCGGAAAACCATAAGGTGCCTTTTTTCGTGTGCCGAAAATTATGTTTTCATTTATGTTTGATTTTGTGGTGACGAGATGAACGGTCAAAGGTGTGCCTTAATCATTCTAAATATTCGGACTGTTTAACCTTTTATAGGGCAATCCGTGTAAACACGGATAGAGATATAAATAGGGACAGATGGATCCGAATCCACATTGCTGGTATACAATTTGTGTTACGGCAACTGGTCCCTTTCTTCTTTATACAGCATGTTATATTATTCGAGAATAAGCTATTCAGTTAATAATAGCCATTTCCAATGCCGTTTTATTTTTGTTTCATCGGGGACACCCAGCTGTGTTTTCCTTCACCTGAAAACAACAAAGGGCTGGGAAAATTACAAAAAAAAAAAATAATAAATAAATAAAAAAAAATGCTGCAATATTTTGAGATAGTTTACTTATATCTGTGTGTCATGTGGGTTGTAAATAGAGCTTCGATGTTCTAATTTCCACTTCTTGTAAAGTTTCCCCCGATGATAAGATTCATTTTTAGCTCACCGGGACTATATTCCTGGAGAGCTTATGTTGTCAGCCAGTCGTTAGCGTTAATATTTGGCCCACACCTACCTTAGAGTAAGACCTTTCAATAGCACACACCCCTTTCTCAGTTTGACCTTCTGCCTAGGTCAATATCAGGTCATACTTTGTCATTTAAACCCATGTTTAAACGACAGCCCTTTCGAGGAGAGGCCCCACACCGTGGACCAGGACGTGGTAGCCGAGTATCTTTCACTACTAGAGGCCGAGGCAAGGGTCCCCAGCAATCAAGCAGAGGTAAGCGTGTCTTCTCCCTATTATTTCAGCCCATAGAACTGTCTGTATCCATGGAACAAAATGCACCAGAGACTCCGTTGTGGGGGACTTTCCCTGGGGTAGGGACTGAAGTTTTCTGTGCAGAATGGAAGAAGAGTAACCCAAGACAACTTTGTGCTTCAGATGGTTCAGGATGTGCGAATTCCATCCACTGAGACTCCGGTGCAGACCTTGTTTCAAATCCAAGTGCCGTCAGGCACATTTGATAGATTTAGAAGTGCAGGACATGTTATCAAAGGGTGCAGTAAGGGACGTCCAGCCCTGTAAAGGTCAATTTCTGAGTCCTTTCTTTGTAGTGCCAAAGAAGGATGGTGGTAACAGACCAGTGATAAACCTCGAAAGACTCAATCAAAACACAGAGTATCAGCATTTCAAGATGGAAGGTATCCAATCACTGTTGTCTCTGATTCAGAGAGCCGACTACATGGTAAAATTAGACCTCAAGGAGGCCTATTTTTTTCCTTCCAATTTACAGCGACTCCCAAAATACCTTCACGTTATTTGGAGGGGAAAGACATACCAATTCCTGGCATTACCCTACGGGCTCGCTGTGGGACCAATGTATTTCGTCAAGGTTCTGAAGCCTGTAGTAGCCTTCCTCAGGCGGCTAGGGGTGAGAATGGTTATCCACCTGGACGACCTGATTCTTCTAAACCAGTGCAAGCACATGCTTCTGAGGGACCTAATCTCTCTGGTTTGGCTGCTGGAAAAGCAGGGATTTCTGATCTACTGGAAGATGACAGCAGTTATTCCAGTTCAGGAGATTCAATTTCTTGGTTTTCTGATAAACTCAGTGAAGATGGTGGTCGTGTTGCCATCAAAAAGATCACTCGTGTTGCAGACAAGTGCAAGAAACTGGTAGCAAAGAAGGTGACCTGACCGGAAGTTGACAGAAATCCTAGGTTTGATGACCTCATCATTGCAAGCAATAGCCCCAGCGCAACGTAATGCTACGTGGTACACGTTCCAGGTTAGTGTTGAAAAACTGCACGCGATTGTTTGAGTGAACTTTTCTGTCAAAAGTCACATCATGATTCTCACCCAACAGGTTGCATGAAATTAACAACTGTTAACCCCATTGCATAACCAACTGCATTCCATGCATGAAGTTTACAAAAATGCTCAGTTTCATTAAAATTAAAACTGAATTGTCTTTCATTAAGTGTTTGGTAATCATGGCGAATGTAAGACCTTTCCGAGCTTTGAGAAAAGTCTCTGATGAAGAAAGAGCCCGGGCTCTTGGTCCTTTAGAGGCGGGAATTCACCAAGAGAATGTTGCTAACCAGTTCAACGTTCATCGTAGCACAATTTTCCGACTGCGCCAGTGTCATCGAGCAACGGGGACCGTTTCCGACCGACCCAGATCCGAACGACCGAAATGCACGACCGAGCGTGAAGACCGATACATTGCGGTCACTGTAGCAAGGCGACGGTTTGTGGATGGTCCCGTCTTGAGGGAATGTTGGGACAGCAACGAGGACCAGGGGCATGTCCCATCTCGGTGCAGACAGTCCGGAATAGAGTTCGAATCTCGAGGTTTAAGGCCAAAAGACCGGCTAAGAAGCCCCAGTTCTCTCAACGCCACAGAGCTCTAAGGCGCCAGTTTTGCACACGCCATGGGCAGATGTAATCGGCAACAATGGTCACACGTCCCTTTTCTCTGATGAATCCAGGTTTTGTTTGCGGAAGGTCGACGGTCGCATCAGAGTTTGGCGTCGCAACGGCGAGAGACACTTAGAGCCTTGCGTCTAACCAACAACGGCGTACAACGGCGGCAGTGTTATGGTATGGGCAGGTATCAGTAGCAACGGCAGAACTGCCCTTGTCATCGTGAATGGTAACGTGACTAGTCGTCGGTATATTGATGAAAGTCATCGACCACATGTTGTACCTTATCTCCGTCAGATGGGCCAGAACGCCATCTTCCAGGACGACAATGCGAGGACCCATCGTGCAAGGATTGTGGATGACTTTCTGCGACAGAATGGTGTTGAAGGGCTTGGGTGGCCGCCAATGTCTCCGGACTTATCCTGCATTGAGCACTTGTGGGATATTCTTGGCCGGGCCGTGAACAAGCGTATTAACCAGCAGACACGACTGGCAGACTTGCAGAGACTTCTTCTCCAGGAATGGGCTGTGATTCCTCAGATTAAAATACAGAGACTTGGGGAATTCAATGAGGAGGAGGCTGAACGAGTGTCGGGTGTATCGTGGTGAATATACCCATTATTAAGCGACAGATACTGTGATTTTGTCATTTTTGACACCCAACCCCGAACCGCGGTTTTCAACACCTCCCAAGGGACCTGGCGAATGTTAATGTATGAAAAACCATGTTTGATCCCTTTAATAACTCATACTACTTCTACTTTATTCCATTACTCACTGCACTGTGAAATTTAGCGGATTATTTTGACTCAGTGATGGTATCCTGGTTTTGATTTCAGTTGATGCTTATGCTTGCATTAAATTTTCATGTGGTGTAAAAAAAAATTCTGTACCAATTTTTGATCAGGAGATATACCGTAAACCCTCAGAGTCGCATAACTTTTTACCAGGCATATATTATAGGTCTCATTAAAAGCGCTTCTAACGGGTACCCGTTTGTTTACATATTTATACTGCAAATTGATTTAATAGAAATAGATTTATTTTTAGCACCATGTGTCCCCCGTGGAATTGTAGCTTAAGTCAAATAGGCCGCGTCAAATGAAAAAGTGCATTCGAACATGCGCAAAATGCGTAGATTCAGATCATCCTGCGCATGCGCAAATTATCATCCGGGCCTGCGCTCTCCATTCATACATTCTGTTGTATCAAATGATTCTGTTAGCGGACATTAAAAGCCCTATTCAGACTGCGCGGATTCGCAGGCTGATCTGGGCCTTCGCTGTCCGGATATGACGGAAGACACCTTTTCGATTGGTGCGACGCCAATATCCGTTTTATTGGTCAATTCTATATCAACAAGATGGTTTCACAAGTCCACATCTTGGCTACAACCATCCAACGTCTGTAAATACATGGAAATCTGCACAATTCCATTTATTGCCAGTGCAGTGAGTAATGGAATAAAGTAGAAGTAGTATGAGTTATTAAAGGGATCAAACATGGTTTTTCATACATTAACATTCGCCAGGTCCCGTGGGAGGTGTTGAAAACCGAGGCCGAAGGCCGCGGTTTTCAACACCTCCCAAGGGACCTGGCGAATGTTAATGCATTGAAAAACCATGTTCGATCGCTATTATTGCATAAAAACGGAAAACATATGCTACATTTCGCGTTATTATTTGCGCTATTTGTTTCGCCTTTTCACCGATGTCTCGCGAACGTAATTTCAACGAACTATGCTCCTTCTAGGGCCGGGCAGTACACATCTCGTAACGGCAGCAAATCTGTGGCCCCGGTACGATCATATTGAAAGTTGCGTAACCGTGCATTAACAGCGCGTGAATTGCCTTGTTAATACATGGCTTTTCGCCGGTTAATGCACGGCTGTTAATAACGTGCGACAATGCTTTGTATGCAATGATAGTTCATTATAGTGTCACACATCAAAATAAAACATTACATATACATACATAAAACAACAGCATTTGATGTCCAGCCAGATATGGCTTGTGATACACTTTCATATGTACGAGCATAATGCATAATTTCACATAAAATAACATATTTTGCATCAAATTCGTGACTTTTAAAATCCCTTATTAAACAAAGGACGGAGTACAAGAGCTGAAAATAATAAATATGTTAAAAATAGTAAATAATAAATCTATGAATACTTCTTTGTACAAACACCAAAATTTTGTTCTAGCAACATTTTTGGCAGGCTTTTTTTATTATTAAAGATTAATGAAAAGAGATTATAATTGTTACATAAGTCGTCTTCAACGCAGTTGCTGTGGTCAAACCTTTGAAGTTAAAAACGTACCTCTATTTGACTCTCTATGCTAAATTGAAGTATTAGCAAATTTTATTGTAAATATTTGTTATTTTCCCACGGAAATAGGACGACATTTCATGCAAATCGTCTATTTGCATGATATGTCAAGTCCTGTTTTATTGGATAAATGATAAAAATATAACCAATTTGTCGACTGCCAGTGGTAACACTTGTTAAAAGCCTAACTCATTAGCCGTCAAACTACTTACGAAAACACTTAACCCTGGTCCTGCTGAACCCGGAAAGGCCCTTCTTTGCAAACAGTGTAGAGCCAGATCAGTTGACTTCTGAAGAAGCCAACTGATCTGGATCTGCACTGCTTGTCGTTATATGTGAATATGTATCAACAGCCTGGATCAAGTATTTTGATTGGCTGGAAATTAGAAGTGGGCATTGCATCTTAATTTATTCAGCATGACAAGGGTTAAGATTTTGATGGGCTTTCTTACTAATTGGGCACTCAGAAATGAAGTTTAATTTCTTCTGTTTAACTTTTCCATTTTTTGTGTGTAACACTATATCACTTATAATTAGCAGAGGGATAATATATGGGTCTTATTATAGTCTGATTCAGATCTATAATTTACAAAACTCCAGTAAGACACTTTTTAAAACCAAAAAGTACGGATGCTTTTCTCATTTCTCCCTGAAAAGATATGTTGTGGGTACTCATTAGAAGCGCCTCACTGTGGCACTTATGATAAGTATCAACCGGTTATGTTATCGATGAGTAATAAGAAAAATGTTTATAACATACCGTATCTTCTCTGGAGCTAAGTGTGAGACTAGTGAAATGTTGTAATGATCAGGAAAGTCTTTTCTACGCTCCATTATGAGCTTACTATTCAACATCATAGAAACAGCCTCTTACACACCTGTGTGTGCGATACTTATGCACCTACGTATGTGATACTTATACTAACAGTATAAAGTACCACTTTCTTTCTTCTCTAATAAAGAGACAAAACAAAATAATTTGTTTGGCGATAGCAGAGCACTGTGGCTAGCGTTAGCAGGGCACTGTGGATAGCGCTTTTATTTTATATTATTATTATTATGATTATTATTATTATTTTTATTTTTAATCAACAGGTGCCTTAAAGAGACAGGGCAGATGAAAAACTGATTTCGATGGCAGATTGCTATATCAATTTGTTAAACTAGAAAATGATTCAATGACCATGAATTGCTTGCAGCCTAACTTAATTATGAAATAAAGTAATTTCGGAACTTGACAAAACTGACAACGTGTTGTCTCAAGAAGTGCTCGCTAGAAACTGACGATATGTCTTGCCACCTGGACAATCTCATTTCAATATTCAATCTTATTGGTCATCTGTAAACGGTTCATTTCACAATAGCCAAAACAGCTTATACCGGTTTTACGCTCTACAAAGACATTACTTTTCCGCTAAACTTCGTAACGCGGAAAAGTGTTAATTCTCCTCCACTTACAAAATCAAAGCACTGATAGCACTGGTAGGTCGATGTCGATTGTCTCTGAGTGTAGACTGAGAAAATGGTCTTGATCGGGACTAAAGAATGTTTAATTTAAACCTTGACTTCCTATAGTTTAAGCAAACAGTACAGACCCTGATCGGACGCCGCGTTCTGTGGCATCTGTTCTGGGTCTGCACTGTTTGCCAATGTCCCAGTCCAGGTTTAACAGAAAACCCTCTTTACTATGACGTCACAGCGACAAGAATAGCACAGCTATAAATAACCGTTACCCGGATTTCATACAAACACGTGGTTTGATTCTTTTGGTCAATAATAATCACGTGGACAGCAACAACAGTTTTGGTGAATGAATACTTTGGCTCGATTGTAAGCAACTGACCCAAGGATAGCACATCTAACTGGTATTTATTTACCCTGGGTATTCGAACACCTTAACTCATTACCATACTTATCCTAAAATTTGACAAACGTCCATTTTAATACCCGTGCTTGTGTCAGAGAAATTGCTTTATGATCTAGGTCTATACTGTATGCGCAGGTATGTGTCCCCAAACATGGTGGTATTGATTTCGTTTCTAGAACTAGTAAATCTGTAATGCTACATGCTTTAACTGTTGCAATATGAGACAATTTACTTTTGGTTTGTGTTCCTGGTGAAGTCTTGACTCAGACTTTTCGGATATCCTGTCTGATCAGAGTCAGGGGTGAGGGCTGCTGCTATTTGGCCAACTGTGGATTGAAGGTGATTCTACGTGAGGAAGAGTTTGTGTCTATGCTGGGGTTGCTCGACTTATTAGAAGTCATTGCTCCATATTAGAAGTTGTTTTTTTTTTTGTTGTTGTTTTTTATTCATCGGAAATGGTATTTTTCTTATATCTCCAAGAAAATATTTGTTGTGGATACTCATTTGAAGCGCCTCGCCGAGGCACTTCTAAGGAGTACCAAAACATATGTTTTCATGGAGAAATAAGAAAAAATATCTGGAGCTGTGAGAAGTGTCAAATTTGTAGCAATTAACGACATTTTAAAATTGATTCTGTTATTTTTTTAGAGAAAATAAGGCAACATGACATATGAATCGTCTGCTGGCAAGTCTTATTTTCTCTGAAAAATAATATATTAGGCAGACGATTCACATGAAATGTCAAGTCTTATTTTCTCTGAAAAATAAAAAAAAAATATTTCAAAGTGTCGTCTGCTGTAATTGTGATTAGTGCTTTAAGGGTAAGAAACACTGAAACAAAGTCTTTTCGATATTTAAAGGAAAAGAACTCTTAAAACACTTTATGTAATTGCTATGCATGACCAGCTGCCACTGTAGAGTAACAAAACATTTTTCAGATATTTCAAGGGTAGTGTTGCTATGGTCAATATAAATAACATTCGTGGTTTACGCAAGCAATTAGTTATATTTGTGGGGCAAACAGGCACTGTGTAAATACAACATAGCTCCAAATTAGGCACTTTTATTTAGCCGAAAAGTTTTGGAATTATTCTTAATTCTCCACGAAAACAAATGTTGTGGGTACTCATTAGAAGCGCCTCGGTGAGGCGCTTCTAATGAATACCTTAACATATGTTTTTGTGAAAATTTTTATGTGGATACCAACTCTTATCTGGAGCTATGATGCAGCAAATGATATAAAGACAGTCTGAATCGTATCATTACGTAAGGGTACTGAAAAAAAAAAACATTACACAAAACATAGCTCCGGGTAGGGCTCTTTTTTCCATTGAAAAGTACTGATATTTTTCTTATTTCTCCATATATTGCAGTACTCATTAGAAGCTCCCTATAGAACAAAGCCAGTGGAGTTGACTATAGGACAAAGCTGATGTGACAAGTGGAGATGACTATGCGACAAAACCAATTGATATATGTGGAGTTGACAACAGGAAAAAGTCAGTCTTTAATGTGTACTTGACTACAGAACAGTCAGTGTAAATGCGGGGTTGACTATAGGACAAAACCAATGTGAAAAAGAGGAGTTGACTATAAGACAAAATCAGTTGTTACATGTGGAGTTCACTTCAGGACGAAGCCAGTCTTATATGTGAATTTTACATTGGACAATGCCAGTGTGGCAACTGGAGCTGACTATAAGATAAAATCAGTTGTTACATGTGGAGTTCACTTCAGGACAAAGCCAGTCTTACATGTGGACTTGACTACAGAACAAAGCCAGTCTTACATGTGGACTTGACTATTGGACAATGCCAGTGTGACAAGTGGAGCTGACTATAAGACAAAACCAGTTGTTAAATGTGGAGTTTACTGCAAGGTAAGCTAATGTGACAAGTGGAGGTGACTATAAGACAAAACCAATGTGACAAGTGAAGCTGACTATGTGTCACATGTGGAACTGACTATAGGACAAAGCCAGTCTTACTTGTGGAAGTGTGTAGGACAAAGAACCACAATGGGTTACTTGTCTTTCCTTCTGATCTTTTACTTTAGCCTTTCTCAAACAAATCTCTGCAGTTCTGGATCAAAGATTAAAGTGCTTGAAAACGTGTTCCGTGGTGAAATATATTTGTTGAGGGAAGAGATAAAAATAATAGCAACACAACAAGAGGTCGTCATGAAAACTCTAAATGAAACCATTGAACTCCTTCAGGATCCTACAAGGCATGCAAATAAAGAAACCAAAGACACAGATAAAAATACTTTCAAAACATATAAAGACACAAAAAGTAGTTCTCAAATACTGAAGGAGATATCAGATGAATTTATAAGAACAAAACGTGGACTGATGCAAGAAAAAGTTGCAAGGAAACAGGATAAAGAGACAATAATTAGTGCAATAAATAATAATACCGCTGCTATAACTTCCAAATTAAGTGTCACTCTCGACAAACTCGGTGATAAAGTAACTAATCTCGAACAGAAGTTAAATGTTCAAGAATCACTGCAGGAATCAGCAAGGCAAGAAACACGGGAAAATTTATTTCAAATTAAAAGGACTATTTCAGACTACAGCTTGCAAAGTCTGGAAAACATTTCAATTCTTCAAACAGATATAAATGACTTCAAAACCACCCAGGCTATTCTAACTGATTTGTCAAAAGACTACCACAATTTCATAACAACTACAAAGAAAATTGCATCTATTTTAACTAAGGATTACAACATGAAATGGAAGATACCTGAATGTGGCAGTTCTGAGAAATACAAAACTACAGCTACGACTGAATCAGAATCATGCCTGCAACAGTACATAACAACTTTTATGAATAAATTCTTACCACTAGTTAGATTGGTAAACAGTGACAGGTTTAATGAGGGAAGAGTTGAAATCTTTTATGACGGAGCTTACGGAACTGTTTGTAATGATGACTGGCATGACACAGATGCTCGTGTTGTATGTCGGATGCTAGGTTTCAGCACTGGCGAAGCAGTACATGGATTGGGAGATAATAAGCCTGAGTTTGGTGCTGGTGTCGGTAAAATCTTGCTTGATAATGTTAGATGTACAGGAAATGAAGCCTCTCTGTTTGATTGTGGAAATAATGGCATTGGGATTCATAACTGTGACCATTATGAAGATGCTGGGGTACGATGCAAATGACACAAGATGCTAATAATCACAGCTACAGATAAGAGGGAGTTTTCGCATATTATTTTTCCTCATATCGTATATATATTTACAACATATGTTTTATGGAGAAATAAGAAATATGTCGGCACTTTTTTTGTTTAAAAAAGTATCTTATCTGAAGCTACGCATCTAAAATGACCCAAATGGACCGCTTAGCATCCCATTTTTACAACTTGCTATTAAAATAAAAAGTGAGAAAATATATGTTCCTAAAACTATATTTTTTTTATTTGTCAACAATGAATATTCTTTCCAATCATCAGTCAAAAAGAGGCAAAAGTGACTGATGATAATACTTTTAATTGATCATCGGGCCAACATTAATACAGATAAGAGGATAAGTGTCTCTGAATGTAAAAATAATGGCATTGGGATTCATAACTGTGCTCGCGGCGAAGATGCTGGGGTACAATAAGGCCTTAAAGAAAAACAATCATGTTTCCGATTTCCCGACAGACCGTTAAAATTTAATGCAACCGCATTTTTACCGCCTCTTGAAAAAATGAATGCATCGTTGTTTTGTATTCGTGTCATCCATCGGAGAGTATTTAACAAAATCAATTTCTAACAGCTTCGGCTTACCAAATGCACATTGATAGTAATAAGCATGATTTGCATACAGGACTGGACAAAAACAGATACATATATTAATTTAATTTGAGCATAGGATGATGAGAAAACAAGTATTAAAATGTGTCGAGCAGGAACAGATCGTGGGAGTAAGGAAACAGATCAGATAGGTCAAGTCTAGGTAGGTTCTTCTCATTAAGAGGCGTCTAAATCCATAAATCCTTTGCTTAAAAGTGTTCCATTATCGAGGTTACCAATTTTATATTTAAAAAGTTCACAAAGTATATTAATGAGTCGTTCATTAGAAAGTGACGTAGCTTTTAGAATCGTTTTGAGTCTTTGATGAACCTCAACACTGTTAAAAAGATTGTACTCTTCATGTCAAAAGAAATTGAGCTATCACCCAATAGCAGGGTATCCAATGATACATAACATATTTGAGAAAGAGAGTTTAACATTTTGATTCGTGGCTGGCGGTACAGACAGCATTGCAGAAGATAATGTTCAGCATTTTCAACATTGCCACATCTGCTAAGGGGTGAAACTGTCAAATTTCCGAGAAATATATCGTAATTTAGTGAGCTACATTTAGTCCGTAGACGGGTATGCAGTGTTTCTGTTTGTTGCTCTCCAACATAGTAGAATTTCGATATGAAAGACGTAGGTTGATGTACCTGATATTTAAAAGAGGCAACGAGGAGTTTCTGTGCTCTTCCGGAAGAGAGTTCCATTCTCTTGTAGCATATGGTAAGAAAGAGTTGAAGTACTGGCTTGTTTTTGCGTTAACTGCCCTAATAACATTTGATTTTCTTTGGTTATAGCGAGATGCTTCCGTAACAGTCGAAGGGACGAGGGAAGTAAGAGAAAAGTCCAGGGACTGCCACAATCACAACCCGCAGTCCTTCCCAGACACAAGAGGAAGAGGAAACCGACAAATCCAAACAAGCACAAATCGAACAAACGTACGAAAAGCACTAAGATAAGCTCTCTCTTCCCCAAATCGCAATGCTAAAAGGACTGAAAAACACAAGAACAAAATGATACAAGGTAAGACATAAAACAAATCGCCTCGTAGAATAAACCACAAAGCAACAAAGAGTAAGACTAACACAGGGACCACCACCTTAGAACGGTCAGTAGAGTAAACCACTGAGTAGTTTAAAGCACTTTTACAGCTAGCCAACTTCACCCTGGGTCCCGATGCTACTCTTAATACAGAAATACATAAAAAAATCGGTTTGCATAAAGGCTCCCAACTCAGTCAATGCATCAAAGCGAAAACATAAAAATCAAATTAATCACTATAATAAACAAAGACGAGTACTAGTAATACGGCGTCCAACATATTGTTAACCATTTTGTAGAAGAGAGTATGTTTTAGTTTGTTCCTCCTAGTTTTAAAGTATCACATCCTATTTAGCTGTACAAGCTTTCAATAATACTAATTTTGTGGTCCCTGTTCCAATTCGAGCTGCTTCTATTTGAAACTTTTCGTGGTCATCTTTTTCATACAGCGTGCAGTTGTCCCAAAATTCATTACCATATTCTTTGATCGGTCTAATAAAATAATTATAGATTATTTCTAATAATTTTCGATCTAAGTGAAATTTAAGTTTGCGCGATATGTTAATTCTATTCCAAGCCTTTTTTTTATATAACTTATATGTTTGTGCCCAGCGGCATCATTACTGAGGTATATGCCAAGATGTTTATGATTTTGGATTTCCTTATTTTGCTGGTTTAACATGTACAGGGGCGGATGTACTCGTTAATGAGATTTCTACTTATTTAAAGAGATTCACTTTTTGCCGAGTTGAACTTTACAAGCCAAGTTTTGGCCCACTGAGCTAATTTTTCGAGATCAGAATTTAGTGTTGCAGCTGCAGAGTCAGGGTTTTCAACGACAAGAGATAGGCTGGTGTCGTCTGCAAATGGCCTTATATTTGATCCAATGTCTTTTACAATGTCATTAATGTATAAAAGAAATAACAGCGGACTAAGGATAGACACCTGTGAGACACCCGCGTGGATAAAGTTCCAGTCAGACTGTATGCCTGGAAGAATAATTTAAAAAGATAACTGCTTAACCAAGATAGGAGGCTATCTGACACAATTTACAGAGGAGACCCTTGTGCCAAACGCGACCAAACGCCTTGCTGACATCGCAGAAGACCATGCGTAATTCTTTACCCGCATCCAAGGCTTGACAGAATGTGTTGTAAAGGAAAGTGAGTTGCTCTTACATCAATGAACGTTAAAAATTACCGTCCTCTGTTATGGACATTCTTGTATTAGTTTAATGTCAAGATACTTGATGATAAATCAAATCGATCCGACATAACTATTAGTTTTATTTGATTTATTGGGAAAAACATTTATATCATTTGTTGTCTGCAAATTTGGTCATTAGCATACTAAGGGTTAAGAATTATTCTGTTAATTTATTCTATTAGAAGCTTACTTTTTATCGCACCTGCTTGTAGCAGGGTGCGATATAGGCGTCCGATTTTCTGTCCGTCCGTCCGTCCGTCCGTCCGTCAGTCCGTCCGTCAGTCCGTCCGTCCGTCTGTCAACATTTATGTCGACGTTCGACATTTATGTCAAAGTTAGTATTCTAATCAACTACAAGACTAAACAACCATCAAACCTTGCATGAAACATCTCCCTGACCTCCTGACTTTGCAACATAGGCGTCCGCTTTTCCGTATGTCTGTCCATTCGTCCGTCCGTCTGTCAACATTTATGCCGAAGTTCGACATTTATGTCATAGTTAGTATTTTAATCAACTACAAGACTAAACAACCATCAAACCTTGCATGAAACATCTCCCTGACCTCCCGACTTTGCGACATAGGTGCCCACTTTTCCATTCGTCTGTCTGTTCATCTGTCCGTCTGTCTGTCTCTTAACAGTTCTGTTATGTCGAAGTTCGACATTTATGTCAAAGTTAGTATTCTAATCAACTACAAGACTAAACAACCATCAAACCTTGTATGAAATATCTCCCTGACCTCCTGACTTTGCAACATAGGTGCCCGCTTTTCCATTCGTCTGTCCGTTCGTCCGTCCGTCTGTCTCTTAACAGTTCTGTTATGTCGAAGTTCGACATTTACGTCAAAGTTAGTATTCTAATCAACTACAATTCTACAACAACCATCATACCTTGCATGACACATCTCCCTGACCTCCTGACTTGGCAGATATGTAGACCCAGTGACCTTGACCTATATTTTGCGCTCCATTGACTTTGACACAATTTACGTTGACGTTCCAGATCTTCTCAACTATAAGGCGTACAACTACCAAACCTTGCATAGTGCTTCTCCTAGATGTACAGACTTGGCAGGTACCTTGACCCGGTGACCTTGACCTATATTTTGCGCTCCAGTGACTTTGACATATTTTGCGTCGACGTTCGATATCTCCATAACTATAAGGCCTACAACCATCAAACCTTGCAAAGTGCTTCCCCTCAATGTACTGACTTAGCAGATACCTTGACCTGGTGACCTTGACCTGTATTTTGGCTGCAGTGACTTTGACATAATTTACGTCAACATTCCAGATCTCCTCAAGTGTAAGACCTCTAGCCACCAAACCTTGCATAGTGCTTCTCCTATATGTACTCACTTGGCAGGTATCTTGACCCGGTGACCTTGACCTATTTTTTGCGCTCCAGTGCCTTTTACACATTTTACGTCAACGTTCAATATCTCCTCAACTATAAGGCCTACAACCATCAAACCTTGCATATTGCTTCTCCTCAATGTACGGACTCTGCAGGTACCTTGACTGGGTGACCTTGACCTATATTTCATGCTCCATTGACTTTTACACCTTTTACGTCACCCTTCCAGATGTCCTCAACTGTAAGGCCTTCAACCACCAAACCTTATATAGCACTTCTTCTCGATGTACTGACTCAACAGGTACCTTGACCTGGTGACCTTGACCTATATTGTGCATTCCAGTGACTTCGACACATTTTATATTGAAGTTCGGTATCTCCTCAAATATAAGACCTACAACCACTAAACCTTGCATAGTGCTTCACCTCATTGCACTGGCTTGGCAGGTACCTTGACCCAGTGACCTTGACCTATATTTGACACATTTTATGTTGATGTTTGATAACTCCTCAACTATAAGGCCTACAACCACCATACCTTGCATTGTGCTTCTCCTTGATGTAAATTAGCAGGTACCTTGACTCGTGACCTTGACCTATATTTCATGCTCCAGTGACTTTTACACATTTTACGTCAACGTTCCATTATCATTGGGCTGTATGATACGAAAAGTCAGTGCTGAAGATATAGCCATTAGAGGGAATGGGACTGGCCTGGAATATATGTGCCCCACTAGGCACTTTGTCTACATTTTTTTTCAACCCAGTTTTCCAAGTAAGCACTGCTAAGAATGAAATAAACTTATTTAATAACCACATTCTGATTGTGGCACCTGTGACTTTGCGCCAGCAGGTGCGATGACGCCTTCCGCGGAATTCTTGTTTTAAATAACTAACAGTTTTATCAGATTCTTGAGCCGTGGGAATTTTATAAGGCTGTTTTGTGGGACTGGGCTGTACAATTCATTGAAATACTGCATTGAAATACTGCATTGCTCTGTTCTACAAAGTGACCACTTTATTGAAAGTTTTAAATAGAGCTTTAACGTTGCTAGGCACCCGAGGCACATTGAAGCTACGCCGGAAATCCGGATTAGTTTTACTGGACTTCTGGGTTGGCTTATAAAGGGGCCTAGTTATAATTCATAACTAAGTCACCGAGCCTGGTGCATGAAGTAGGGGTCCAGTCAGTTAAAAAATTTAGAAAGTCAGTCAAAATGATTTATTTTTTATTCTCGAACCTAGTGCGTATCAATTCAGACTGCATAATGCTTAGGTACACAGCTCGAGTCGTGAATAAGTTTCATTCACTAGCAACATATTGATTTCGCCGATCGGGAGTCGAAGAGGGTGCTGTCGGTGGCGTCCGCGTCGATCTTCGTAACGGTGAAGTTGTATCTTCCGATATTCTATTCCCTCTAGGTCTCTGCATGCCTGTTCCGAGAAGTCGTACCATGATATGTTATCACATTCCGTAGCTCTTCTTCTCGATCGCGTTGCAATACTTATCAACGTGGAACGTTGAGATGGTCCCCTTGATGATGCCCAGTTCTTGTCTTTCATGTCGTACATGGAGGATCCACGTTGATAGTCTCATCTGGGCGCTGGAGTCGAGTTGCCTTCACAACCACGCTGTTGAATGCACTTGTCTTGATGTTGTAGATTTATTGTAGGTCTCGTGCAGAGGGTGTGGCTGTCGAATATAGTCGAAGTAGTAGAAAGTCAGCGGTTCACTAAGATCTGGACGCGACGGTAGAGAGTTGATCCTGCTCTTCTACACAGGCGGCTGTCTGGAGTAGGAGGCGGTGTCGTTGGTCAGATGATGGTAAGTGATGTTTCTATGGTGACTTTCTGCTGCGTGCGGCCGTGTGTGATGATAGATGTTGGAGGTTCTTGTAGAGTCTGCGATGATGGTGATGCCACCTTCTTCTTCATACAGGGCGTTGGCTGTCGGCGAGCTGGCGTCGGTCGTTGTTCAGCAGGTCGTCAAGCAGGTAAGGCTGGCGAGGCCACTCGCTGCCTCCTACTTTCAGCCATCTTCTTGTAGATTCGTCGGTCAGTCGATTGCTTGTGGAAGGTTAGCCCAACTTTTACTAAGTCCTTCCCGTCAGACATTTTCCATAATATCTGACCAGTCTTTCAAGGCATTGAGCAACACGGTCAGCAACAAATTACTAATAATGGTTAGTCAGTCGATGGTTCCACTTCACAGTTTGAAGGGAGAATGTGATGATGATGATGCTCTTGGTATCCATTACGAAAACAAGCCTATTCAAATATATTGAAAATTTTACCACCAAAAAACAGAAAGTTTTCAGATAAAAATTCTGATATTTTTCATATTTCTGCTCAAAACATAGATTGTGGGTACTCGTTAGAACCGCCTCGCCGAGGCGGTTCTAACGAGTACCCACAATCCATGTTTTTGAGCGGAAATAAGAAAAATAATGTATACCCCTATAAACTCCAGTTTTGCTATATAAAAGTGGGGTTTAAGGGGGTCAGAACTATATAGGCGTGTTTTCGTGATGATACAAGAATTGATCAGTTTTTTTTTTTTACAATAGAACCTCGATGATTCAAACTCTAGTAATTCAAAATTCTCGATAATTCAAAGTGTTTTTGAAGTCTCAGTTGAAATATAGGTATGCACTTTAACCCTCAGTTGTTCAAAGTCTCAATAATTCAAATAAAATAGTCTGGTCACTTGGACTTTGAATTATCGGGGCTCCACTGGATAATGTAATTATACAAATAATAGGATCATCATAATTTATTTTAACCTTTTAAGCACCAAGCAAAATTGTAGCAGACGATATTCTGATTTTTTTTGTTAAATATTTTTGGAGAAAGTAAACTTCACATTTCATGTTACTCGCCCGCTGTCGAGGATTTTGTTTTTGAAAAATACGAAAAAAAAATCAAACAGTCGCCTGCTGCAATTGTGATTGGCGCTTGATGATTCAAACTCCAATAATTCAAAATTCTCGATAATTCAAAGTGTTTTTGAAGTCTCAGTTGAAATATAGGTATGCACTTTAACCCTCAGCTATTCAAAGTCTCAATAATTCAAACAAAGTTGTCTGGTCCCTTGGACTTTGAATTATCGAGATTCCACTGGATAATGTAATTATACAAATAACAGGATCATCATAATCTATTTTAACCCTTAAACAATTGTCGGCTGCTTTGTCATCTGCTTGTGATTTTAAAAGTCATTTCTGCAAACAGTGTGGACCCAGAAGGAGCAGTCTGATCTGGGTCCACACTGTTTGCCTGTATGCAAAAATAGGTTTGAAAAGTTTGCAAGAATATTCAGCAGACGACATAAACAGACGACATTTTCAGATGCAGGTTTTCTTGGGGGTTAACCTTTTAATCGCCAAGCAAAATTGTAGCAGACGATATTCTGATTTTTTTTGTTAAATATTTTTGGCGAAAATAAGCTTCACATTTCATGTTACTCACCTGCTGTCTAGCATTTTGTTTTCTGAAAAATACAAAACCAAACAAAAAAAAAATCAAACAGTCGCCTGCTGCATTTTTGATTGGCGCTTTCAGGGTTAACACCACTATGGTAATTTTGGACTTGAAATGTAGTAATAAAAGCATATGAAAATGCCATAAATAGATAATATCATTGTGTTTTGAGTGTTGTTATCTGTCTCAACCATCTTTGGCCCTCGGGCCTTCTGGCAGATTATTGGGTAAACCACCATGTGACAATGAAACTCTTCGACCAGAAAACAGTGTAAGTGAAATAACTCAAATAGGCGAGAATTTTCCGAGTAGTCGAGAGGTTAGCTCTCCTGGGTGGAATTTTGACGGTACGGCGCATCATTTCACAGAGTCTCTCCTTACTAGATATAATTGAAATACTGTCTGAAAAGTCATCCATTGTTTGTTGTTGTTTTTTTTTTTTTTTCTTTCTTTCTTTTCCTAAAAAAGGAGAAACTTACAATAATCTTGCCCACTTTCCTGTGCACGAAAGGCTATAAAAAACATGCACGGCTAATAAACATTAGAATACAGTCGACTCTCGTTATCTCGAACTCCAAGGGACTCTCTGAAATACTTCGAGATATCCGTAGTTCGACATATCAGGTTTGCAGAATTGAGGAAAAAAATAATTTGATTAACCACATTTAACAAACTGATAGGTAACTGGACTTTTGAAGTTCGAGATATATTGAAAATATTGTGGAAAAGAGGAGAAATTGCTCCTCAGGAGCAATTTCTCCTCTTTTCTACAATATTTTCCATCTGTTGTTAGGTTTTCATGTATAGGCAGGGACCAGATTTTCACTTCGAGATAAGCGGTTATTCGAGATAAGCGAGGTCGAGATAACGAGAGTCAACTGTATATAAACCCTTAAAGCGCCAGTCACAACAGCAGCAGAAAACATTCTGAAATAATAACTGAAGAAATGCAGAATGTCTTCTGCTACATTTTGCTTGGCGCTTTAATTGTTAAATGTGGCTGTCAAAAGGCAAGATCAGTCTGTGCGGCCTGATCAGGGCTTCAGCCATTTATCATTTAGTTAACGCTTAGCACTCTGGGTAAAATTTTCAGCAGACGACATTTTGAAATTTTTTTCTTATTTTTCCCAGAAAACAGGATTTGACATTTCATGCAAATTGTCTCCTAAGGAGACAATTTGCATGAAATGTCAAATCCTGTTTTCTGGGAAAAACAAGAAAAATATCATCAATCTGTCGTCTGCTGAAAATGCCCAGAGAGTGGTAAAGGTTAAAACAGCAAATACGAAAAGACACCCTGGGTTTCTGTTTGACTTTGTAGTAATGATGCGCAGAATGATCTGAATCTGTGCACTTTGCGCATGTTCGAAAGCTTGTTTTTGCTTGATGCGGCCCAGTTATGAGTTTCTGTCAGGTTGGGGAGATGATGTATGTAATAGAAGGTAAAGTAGGAATATTTTGCTGTGTCCTGGCTCATATCCAAAAGCACATTTTCTGACATAGCGGTCGCGGTATATTTGTATAAATATTTAAAATAAATTAGCTGGTTGGAGAAGAGAAATCATCGGATTGGTGACGTACGGAAGAAAACCAACCAATGTAACACCGTTTGAAAAATATTTTAAGACTTAAAGAAAATAAGATGGTCGAGGATATTTTACATCACATACTAATTTTAGCTGCTAATCCATCCCAGTCAACAGTTTATTTTCCTATGATTGTGTCATTAGTCTGGAAAACCATTACGAAAACATACCTATATAATTTTGACCTCCTGTTAACCCAACTTTTATATAGTAAAACTGGGATTTACAGGGGTATAGATTATTTTTCTTATTTCTGCTCTAAACATAGATTGTGGGTACTCGTTAGAACCGCCTCGGCGAGGCGGTTCTAACGAGTACCCACAATCTTTGTTTTGAGCAGAAATATGAAAAATATCAGACTTTTTGTCTGAAAACTTTTTTGTTAGTGAAATTTTCAGTATATTTGAACAGGCGTGCTTTCGTAATGACTGGCAATATTTCTTGTCTTGCGATAAAGGACAGTTTGAGTTGTGTCTTCACAAAAATCTAACATTTTCTGATCAAGATTTAGCTCTCTTGTTGTTTCTCAGCGGCAGAAATGAATCAAACTTAGAACATCTGAATGATACTGAAGAAAAAAAATCGCCGTCTTAGAATTTTCCTACTTCACTTTGAATTATAACATCAATGGGTGAAAACCCAAACAAGTATCGGGTCTCCTGTTTATGATTTGAACCGCAAAGCCAGAAAACGTTACGTCTAGTCTAAACGCATGAAAGACAACACTAACAACTAAATGCATGTTGGCGCGCTTTATTTGGGGAAGATGAGCATTACACAGAAGGACGTTGAAACTCTTTGAACTGACAAGATTGACTATATGACATCGTCCTGTCCGTGAGCTTGGTAACCTATTTCGGGGAATGGGGAAAGATCGTACTCATTGCCGAGGTAGCCGCTGCCCAGCCCACAAAAACCAAACTTTTTTTTTTTTTTTTTTTTTGTTTTGCCAAAAAATGGCTGTGATTTGCCACAATGCAGTATACCTATGGCAATGACGAGGTGGCAAATCAGCACCGCAAGATCCACGAATCAAAACACAATTTTGTGATGCTCACCGTACGAAAGCCGCGTAGAAACTGATAACTTTACACACAGAACTACCGATATTCACGTAATCACTGACCATGACATTGCACAACTGAGCAATTCTATGCTAACAAACTTTGTTAACGCTTGCATCGCCAAGACAAATATTCAGATCTATACTTCGAAATGATCGGAATGTTAATACTGACATGTGCTCCCAACGAAGACTCAAATCAGCCTGCGCATCCGCGCAGTCTGATTAGAGTCTTCGTTGTCCGCATGAAGAAACCTTGCATCATTGGCCATCCATAAATGCGCCCAGTGAAGATTCACATCGGACTGCGCGGATGCGCAGGCTGATCTGAATCATCGCTGGGTGCACATGTCAAATGTACATATTTTCTGACATTACCAGCTCAAATTATGTCAAATGAATCAGAACATGATTCCGAAATTATTGAATCATTGCTGACTTGTGATTCAAAGTGAATCAGACAGTTTTCAGATGTCAAGCATTTAGATGTCCTATGTTTTGGTGCATATCGGCTTAGAAACAACAAGTAAGCCAAAACGTGACAAAAATGTGCCACGTCGTGATAAAAAAAAAATGCTCTTTGGCCGTTCCGTCTAATCAATTTTTCAGTGCGCATGCCAGACCCCTTAGCGAGGCCACATGTATAGTTCTGTAGTTTAAGTTTCCCCTTCAGGGACACTGCTTACGTGAGTGAACAGAATAGGTTGTAGCGAGACTGCGTGGATGCGCAGGCTCGCCTGAACCTTTGCTGTTCTGACAGCTTTTTTTCCCATTGTGCGGATCAGAGGCATGGATTGTTTATTAATATGATAAAATTGCATGAATTGTTCATGAAGGCATACATCAGACTGCCCTACACTACAAAACAATAGATGGGCCTAGCCATGCGAGAACGTGTCTTCGGGCATATTTTGACAGCGATGGCCCAGACCAGCCTGCGCATCCGCACAGTCTTATCAGGGCCTTCACTGTCCGCTAACAGAATTATTGAATACTATAGAATGTATGAATTTAGAGCAAAGGCCCTTATGATATTTTGCGCATGTGCAGGATAAATCTGCGCATTCTGCACATGTTCGAATACACTTTTTCGCTAGACGCGATCCAAATGATATCTCATGTGGCCAGATTTGTTGTTACCACACACAAAAGGGTCTTAGTGATTTGTCCGGTCAAAAAATGTACGTATCTAGAATTTTAACCCTACCAGGCAACTAAGTCACATAGTGGCAGCGCCATTCCGGTCAAAGATTCTGTCCAGACTTTTTAAATGCACGAGTTATATTAAACAAACTATGATTAAAAATTATTATGTCAAGCTACACACAAAAAGATCTTAGTGATTTGTCCGGTCAAAGATTCTGACCAGACCTTTTCAAATGCACGAGTAATATTAAACAAACTATGGTTAAAAAATATTATTTCAAATCGCGCTTTCGAAACATAATGTTTTTAAAGTAGCTGAAACATGTTCCATGCAAACTCACAACGTAGAAACAACGTCGTTACAACGTTGGTGCAACGTCGTGACGTTGCAGCGACGTTGTAACGACGTTGTGTGTATGTTGGGTTTCTAAAATCACAACTCCGAAATATAACAGGCCTTTTTTATGTTTTATCCCGGTTGTTGTCTTATTGTTGTGTTTGATGGATCTTGTCTAGTATTGAGATCACCTTGTTGGGGAAGGGAGGGGTAGACTGCCTCCAGTCTCCAGTGACTAAATACTTTCTCTTAATCCTGTTTGATAATTCACTAAAATAAAACAAAAAAAATATCATGATTATAAAGGCTGGTCGTGACCAGCCTTTATAGTCATAATATTACTTTGGTTTTATTTTAGTGGATTAATAAAAAAAAAAAAAAAAGGTTATAAGAAAACAATATTTAGTCACTGGAGACTGGAGCCAGTCTAGGGAAGAGGCAGCTGGTTGCTTTGCTTTTCTTTGTTTTGTGGCTTGTGTGTACAGTCTATCATGGTTTGATTGCTCTTCCTCTTGATATCATTGGTTGGCTCTGATCTTTGTATACATCACGAAAACATGCCTAAATAATTTTGACCCCCTTAAACCTTTAAACCCACTTTTAATATAGAAAAACTGGGGTTTACATGAGTATACATTATTTTCTTATTTCTGCTCAAAACATAAATTGTGGATACTCGTTAGAACCGCCTCATCGAGGCGGTTCTAACGAGCACCCACAATCTATGTTTTGAGCAGAAATAAAAATATCAGATTTTTTTTTTATCTGAAACTTTTCATTTTTTGATGGTAAAATTTTCAATATATTTGAATAGGCTTGTTTTCGTAATGAATACCAGGACATCTTCTGTACTGTTTTTCAGTTAAAAAGAAATTCCCCACCCCCTAATATCAACCCTACCCAACGTTTCACTTGTTTCGAAATCATGTTTCTGATCCAGTTGAACGCATTAAAACAATTGTTTCAGATTCGGGTAAAAGAAAGACACCCCATGCTGGCGTCGCTGAGCCTTCACAAAGTTAGATTTGCGTCCCTTGAATAAATAGGTAGACTGCGTAGTCGAAGGGAGGTGATCTTCAGATAGCATTCTTCTTACTTCTTTAACTCTCTCTCTCTCTCTCTCTCTCTCTCTCTCTCTCTCTCTCTCTCTCTCTCTCTCTCTGGCTAATAACGGTCCAGTATAGATTTAAGTAGAAAGCAAGCTGGGTCGAGATCTGCCAGGTTTGTACTTCGTCTGTCCTTCCGTCTGTCCGAAATCTTGTCCAGAACTTTTCTCCCTCTCTCTCTCTCTCTCTCTCTCTCTCTCTCTCTCTCTCTCTCTCTCTCTCTCTCTCTCTCTCTCTCTCTCTCTCTTGTGCTGCTGCAGCACCACTGAGCCCTGTAATCCTATGCCCTCCGCTTCAGCAGGCCGGCGGTCGGAACTGAAAAAGGTACTCATGTCATATATCGGCAATGAAAACTCAGATCCTACTGCGCGCCCGTCCATACTTATACCTCGCTGACCACCAACTGAATCAGGACAAAAGAAAAGGTTTTTTTGTTGTTGTTTTTTTCATGAGCAGTTCAGTTAAGCTGCATGAAGAGAATGGGTTAGGATCATTCTACGCTCCAGTACACTCATCAGGATCTTTTCTCAAAGCGGACAACAAACGCCCTGATCAGACAGTGCAGATGCGCAGTCTTATCAGGGCGTTTGTTGTTCGCATATGTGAACAGAAATTGTATATTCAGTCACAATTAAAAACACCTAACCACTACGTGTACCATCTGATATCATTTTTAAGCTTTAGCACCCGGGCTTTGGCACTCTATATGCCATGCTGAAAACTAAGAATATTTCGCTTATTAATTACGTAAAATAAGAACTAACATTTCATTCAAATTATCTACAAAGAAGACAAAATATCAAACAAGTCTTCAAATTATCTACAATGAAATTTCAAGTCTTATTTTTTATGAATATTAAAAAAATGTATTTCAAGTATTGTACATGTAAATGCTGCTTGCTTTTATGTATAATCAGCAATCTAAAACTAAAAACTTAGAACTTTGGAATCTCTCTAATGTGCTTGTACAAGTAAGGCTCCACCCCCTCAAGTTTTTTTTTTTTTTTTTTTTTCAGTGTTTGGTTTAATAAACAGAAGGTATCATAGATCGTTCTGACGTTTTAAATACAGTCATAAAAAGGAATTATTCAGTTATTTAGATTCAGGCTATCCCTCTAATTCGCCACTCTATACAGTAAAAAGGGGAGGGGATCAGGTGGTCAAAATTATTTATACGTCACGTTATCAGGACCTTTGCTGTCCATTGATACCTCCTACATTATCCAGCGATTTTGTAGGCGGACAACAAAAGCTTTGATGAGACTGCGTGAATGTACAGGCTGATCCAGACCTTCGTTGTTCGCATACGTGATAAGGTATTTTTTTCGTATGACGCGTTTCAGTTATTGAATAATTATAATTTCTTAGATAAATAAGTTGTTTTAAACTTGATTTCTGATCCGATCAGACGGTAACACCTGTAAACAGTTACAGTTGCGCTTTGGAAAATGTACAGGTAAGAACATTTTCAAGGGTGTACTTATAACACATGTACTTAACCCTCAAACTGCCAGTCACAACAATTGTCTAGCCGGCCTCGGTGGCTCAGTTGGATGCGCCGTCCGACTGGAGACCAGGAGGTCGCGAGTTCAACCCCCGCCGAGGTCGGTAATATTCTTTCGTGGAGATTGATCATGAAATATTTTCAGTTGTCAGTTTCTGGCGAAAGAATGTTCACAATACTGGTTAACCGCTTCGAGGACTAAGCCTGCCCAGTAAACGTGTGATTAGGTCAACTGACCGAGTTCGACATGACCCGATTGCGTTGACTGGGCCGTAAAACCTCAACACAAACAAAACAAACAACGATTGTCGTCTGCTTTGTCATCTGCATGTGATTTTAAATGTCATTTTTGCAACCAGTGTGGACCCAAATCAGACTGCTCCTTTAGGAGCAGTCTGATCAGGGTCCACACTGTTTGCCTGTATGCAAAAATAGGTTTGAAAAGTTTGCAAGAATATTCAGCAGATATAAACAGACGACATTTTCAGATGCAGGTTTTCTTGGCATTTTAAGGGTTAAGAGATATACGTACTTTCAAATGAGGTAACTCTGTCTGAATTGATTTTGTCCCTTTCTAAAAATGGGTTTGGGATGCATGACGGTAAAGTATGAAACTAATTTATCAATAAATGCATATAAATTACTTTAAAAAAAAAATATTAGAAATGTCCGCATCTAAACAAACCACCACCAGGAACAACAACAATGAAACAAATCCACAAATTTATGTCCCCTGTCCAAAAATCCTCCAAACAAGACCAAGTCAAACAAACAAACAAACAAAATAAATAATAAAAAATAAAAACGAAAAAGTGCATAAAAAACTGATGAAAATACCAAAGTCTCATTCACATCTTTAGGCCATGTTCAGCGCATCTGCCGCCGACAGTTCCATTCGACCAGTCAAAAAGTCTATAGAAGTTGTACGCACACAAGCTTTAAACCTCAGATACTAACAAACACTAAATCTTTAATAATAATAATAATAATAAAAATAATAATAATAATAATAAAACAACAGAAATAAAGTGGAGACAATTTGCATGAAGTGTCAAATCCTGTCTATTGGGAACAATAAGAAAAATATCACCAATTTGTATTTTGCTGAATTAGCCTAGGGAGTGGTAAAGGTTAATAGTCATTCTTTAGTTTAGATGACATTGCAACTATTTCTCATCAGCTCATCCCTTTTTCAACAACACATTGGGAGTTCAGGCGCGTCTACTTCTTGATATCGTCTTCCGACTTTGTCCTCGGGCTATGTCTTCTATTTGAAACTTCGAGTGTACCATGCAGAACTGCCTTGGACATGCCCGAGGAACATGAGAAGTGAACAAAGAACCCATTTATGCCTAGCGCCCCAAATAAGGGACATTGGCAAACAGTGTAGACCCAGATCAGACGCGCAGCACGCGGCGTCTGATCAGAGTCTACACTGTTTGAATTAAACACAAAGATATTTCTATAAAGACATGGTAGTAATAAGACCTAACCAGACACCCTGGCCTTCTATTGGAAATAGATCGGTCCAAAGCGGTAAGGTAGAAGAGTCGATTCGGCATAAATGTTGGCAGTAAATGAAATTGTAAATACCTTGGGTATTACAATGATGATGATGATGAGTTTAGGTTTAATGACGCATCAACCCATGAGGGTCATTCGCGTCAAAATGATGTACTAACCCGGTTTTGTAATGAAACGTCTATAATGATTGATTGATTGTATTGGGGTTTAACGACACGTCAACCCTTGAGGGTCATTTTGTGTCGTCTCCCCGAGAAACGGAGAAAAGAGATAGAAGAGATAATATAGGAGATGAAAGAGAGGGACAGGAAAGAAAGAGGAACAGGAATGAAAGCGAAGAAACAGAAGAAATAAAAACATTCCCCTTACCTGCTACAAGGATAGCAGGCCTTGCCCAACTGTAAGCCAATATCAATTGGACGCCCCGGTGACGTAAGATACACGACACCTTCGTACCACCCGACCACCCCCTGGGTATTACAATATCCGCCCACTTATCTGTGTTTATGAGGTCATTATGTGAACCAGTGGCATGGGCCAGTAATTTGTTGTCCCGGACCCTTGAGGGCCATGAAATAACGGGACTTTTCACTTTTCAATTTGCAAAGCCCTTCTAAAGGTCCTGCACAGCGGGGCCAAGTTAATGTAAAATCCTTGCTAAAAGCCCCTGTCCCTGTGGGGATGACAATTATGAAGAACAGCAAATGAATTAGACCACTTAAATAAACTTTCTGAAATTGCAATAGTTTCAGCTTACTTTCGATTTGGCTCCTGCCCGCCATTGTGAAGAAACGGAATCTCGGTTCTCGGGAGTACATTGTGAAAAAGGTAGATCTCAGCCCACGTTTAAGTGGTAACAATTAGTCACGAATTATGCAAGAATATTGTATCTAAGTACTTTAAAGAAATATATGTTTTGGATATTTGTTAGAATCGCCTCAGTGAGGCGATTATAACAAATATCCAAAACATATGTTTTATGAGGAAATCAGAACAAAACAAGACCTTTTTACATATCAATCTGTTCATTAAATATTGTGTACAACAGCAAATTAATTTTAATGGCGACACCTTTTGGAACAAAATCTTTCGTTGTAACGAGGGTTCACTGCATTTGGTTTCCTGCAAACCAATTCCCCTCTTAAAAGGGGTCCACTCTAAAATGCAAGAATTGGCTCTCTTTACTCTTTTGCAGAAACTTCTTTTAAGAATGGTGGCAAAAAAAAGTTTGACAGAGTTGTCTCCCCTGAACGCGTAAGATATTTAGATTTACTTGGCCCCGCTGTACATGATCTTTAGCATGGTACACTCGAAGTTTCGAATAGAAGAGATAGCCCGAAGACAAAGTCGGAAGACGATATCAAGAAGTAGACGCGCCTGAAATCCCAAAGTGTTGTTGAAAAAGGGATGAGCTGATGAGAAATAGTTACAATGTCATCTAAACTAAAGAATGACTATTAACCTTTACCACTCCCTAGACTAATTCAGCAAAATACAAATTAGTAATATTTTTCTTATTGTTCCCAATAAACGGGATTTGACATTTCATGCAAATTGTCTCCATTTTCTTTTTATTGTTTTATTATTATTATTATTATTATTATTATTATTATTATTATTATTATTAAATATTTAGTGTCAGTAAGTATCTGAGGTTTAAAGCTTGTGTGCGCACAACTTCTACAAGCCTTTTTGACTTGTCGAATGGAACTGTCGACGGCAGATGCGCTGAACATGGCCTAAAGATGTGAATGTGACGTTGGTAGTTTCATCAGTTTTTAATACACTTTATCGTTGTTGTTTTTTTGTTGTTGTTTTTTTTTGTTGTTGTTGTTGTTGTTGTTTTGTTGTTATTGTTGTTGTTGTTTTTTTTTTTGTTTGTTTGTTTTTTTGTTTGTTTGTTTGACTTGGTCTAGTTTGGAGGATTTTTAGACAGGGACATTAATTTGTGGATTTGTTTCGTTGTTGTTGTTATTGGTTTGTTTAGATGCGGATATTTCCAATATTGTTTTTAAAGTAATTTATATGTGTTTTTTGATAAATCATTTTCATATTTACTTTTTTACATTTTTTTTACTTAACAACAGCACTTACTGATTATGAAGTGTCAACCGTTTTCACGGCGTTACTCTCTTCCAACCCGTTAATTGCTTATTTAGGCCAAACAAATATATATGTGTCATGCTAAGGTTACCTGCTCTTACCCTAGTCTCCTAGTGTAATCTAGCAATCTGTTTTCATCTATTCTCAAAAACAGCCAAATTTAGGCAATGCCAACACGAAAACATACCTATATAATTTTGACCCCCTTAAACCCCACTTTTATATAGTAAAACTGGGGTTTACAGTCGTATACATTATTTTGCTTATTTCTGCTCAAAAACATAGATTGTGTGTACTCGTTAGAACCGCCTCGTTCTAACGAGTATCATTATTCACAATCTATGTTTTTTAGCAGAAATATGAAAAATACTCGTATATAATTTTTTTTTTTTCTGAAAATTTTTAGATTTTGTTGGTGAAATTTTCAATATATTTGAATAGGCGTGTTTTCGTAATGCGGACAAATATATCTGAGCAATAAATGTAGACCCAGATCAAACTTTTGAGAAGTTTGACCAGGGTCTACACCGATTGTCATTAATTCAGCACTGTAACCCTTTCGGCCCGGAAGACCTAAACAGATATACGTATATGCAAACAGCGTAGGTCCGGATGAGACGTGTCACGAGCCGTCTCATCAGGATCCACACTGTTCGCCATTTTGTTCTAGATTTCTGATTAATATCCCTATTTACAACAATGGACATGTCTAAATTCAATGATAGAAGATTCCACTACAGAATCTCAGAGATGAAAGGGTGAAGAACATTACCTGGCTGTCAGATGGTTGTGTTGAGGTTTTACGGCCCAGTCAACCCATTAGGGTCATGATGAGCGCGGTCAGTTTACCTAACCACACTTTTTCCTAGGCAGTCTTAGTCCTCTAGGCGGTTAACCAGTACTAGTGCATTTTCTTTCGCCCATCTATAATCAGCGGAAGGGAGAGAATGGCAGTAGAAAATATTTCAAGATCGATCTCCACGAAAGAATGTTGCCGAATCCGGCGAGTATCGAACCCGCGATCTCCTAATCACCAGTCGGACACGCATCCGACTGAGCCGTCGGCTGGCAGTCAAATTGACTTGTTCAAGTTTTAGGATAAGTACGTTAGAGTTTGAATATTTAGGTTAACTGCCGTAAACTGCCATATAAAATGAGCCGAGGCACAGCATTTCCTACAAGATTGCATGTGCGCCCAGCGAAGACTCAGATCAGCCTGCGCGTCCTGCGCGTCTAAGCAGGGCAACCTGTGGGTGGCCAATGATCCAAAGCATCCTCAGGTAGACAGCGAAGACTCTGATCAGCCTGCGCAGATGCGCAGGCTGATCTGAGTTTTCGCTGGGCGCACATGCAATCTTGTAGGAAATGCTGTGTCTTTGCTCATTTTATATGGAGGTATACGGCAGTTACCCTAAATATTCAATCTCAGATGGCTCAATAAAAAAAATACCCACTTTATCTTTCTAATAATTTTATGACATGTTACCATAAGATACATATTTATTTCATTCGGTATCCAAGGATCTTCAGCTGGATAGGAAGAGTGTTATAAGCCTGAGCGGTTGCGCAGGCTGATCTGAGTCTTCGGTGGTAGCATATTCAAGATTGTAGGAAAGACTGTGCCCGGCTCAAAATGTAAAAACAATATTCACCTTTCCTTCCTATAAACATTACCCTTAAACACATATCTATTTTATTTGGCCTTATTGGTCGATTGGGTAGAACATATATTGTATACGGCAAAGACACTGGATAAAATAGTGACTCAAGCTCTTCGAGGATTAGAACAGAGAGAAAAAAAATGGACAGGAAAACACTTCTATATTCTGTCCTGCTGCAGTTTCTCTTGTTCAACCAGGCACATGGTATAACAGACTGCTGGTTAAGGAGCTGTGAGTATCTTGAAAACCTGCAGAATAACGCTAATGAAATTATAGCAAAGCAGAAGCAGCAAGGTACAGAGATATCTGAGATTGGGTCGACGGTCAATGTGATTGAAGATGCTTTGGCTCCAGGCTCGGAACTTAGCAATCGAATAAGTGAATTGTCTTCGACTCTTTCGACAGCAGAAGATGCCTTCTCGTCTGCTAGTAAAAGTAACAATCGAGTGGCAAACAAAATTACTTCAGCCAGAGATACTATAACGAGTGAAGTTGAAAGCCTGCTGGATCACCTACAGACTTATGTTGGTGCTAAAGAAAACATTGGCAGCATGATGGAGAAGAGTGAAACTAGTATCAGAACTGATCTCCATACCTGCGAGAGTAACATCCTAACGGGCGTAAGAGCCGTTGAAAGTGTTCTTGACGGGATCATAATATCTGCAGTTGCAACTAGTGAGGCCAATGTGATATCAGCGGTACAATCAAGCGAGGGAAGCGTTACTAATGTTATAGAATCGAGTGAAGAAAAAGTCATAAATGACGTGAGTAGAGCAATCAGCGAGTCAGAGAGCACTTTTGAGAGCGCTGTGGGAACGTCAGAAAGCAACATTGTTGGTGCTGTAGGCACAACAGAAAGTAACATTGTAAGTGCCGTCGGAACTGCGGAAAGCAACGTCGTCAGTGCTGTTGAGACATCAGAGAGCAACATTATTGACAACGTTGACGCATCAAAAACCGCTATTACAACAGCTGTTGGAACGTCAGAAAGTAACGTCATCAATGTCATCGAAGATGCAGAGAACAATGTTACCAGCGCCATTGACTACACTAAGTCAAGCATTATCAGCGCCGTTGGAACTTCCGAAAGCAATATAATGGACAGTGTGAACGCTACTGTGGAAGCAAGCGAATCGAACATCATTGATTTGATAAATTCAAAGTGTGGGCGGGTTATTCCATCGTCTTACGTGGACAACTCGAACATACAAGGTGAGTTCCACCTCCCCCACCCTTTACCCAGTGGGCACGCAACGCTGAGACAACGTCGCATCAATGTCGATGAAACGTCATGAAGTTACATTGACGTTGATGCGACGTTGTATAAACGTCATGTGCCCGCTCGGTATTTACTACCCGAAATTGTAATTTACTGTTTAAGTGGAAATAAAGTCAATGTTACTGTCGCAAAAAGAAAAGAAAGAAAGAAAGAAAGAAACAGAAGACATCATTAACGCTTAATATTCTGGGTAAAACTTCCTATAAACGACATTTTGATTATCTTCTTCTTCTTCTTCTTCTTCTTCATTAAATAGGGTCTTTCGAAATCATTTTGGGGATCGTCAATGAGTGACTTACTGAATTTCTTATTTGTTATTATATATCTTATAACAAATAATTTATTTAACGTCTATTTGATATTATATATGATTTATTCCAATATACAGTGAACCGTCATTATAACGACTGCATTTGGTCACAAAGATATTGCTATTCATCACGGAAACATGCCTTTTATATAGTAAAACGGGGGTATACATTATTTTTCTTATTTCTGCTCAAAAACATAGACTGTGGGTACTCATTAGACCCGCCTCGGCGAGGCTGTTCTAACGAGTAGACCCGCCTCGATGAGGCGGTTCTAACGAGTACCCACAATCTATGTTTTGAGCAGGATTATGTGAAAAATATCAGAATTTTTTAAATTAAAATTTTCCTTTTTTGGTTGTGAAATTTTCAATATATTTGAATAGGTGTGTTTTCATAATGAAAATGAAGTTGCTGATGTAAGGAATCCTTAATGAGTAGAATGCGATGTAGGAAAGAGTTTGGTATATTCTTATTTCCTACGGGAAAATGTTTCGGATATTTGTTAGGCGATTCTAACAAATATCCAAAACATATGTTTCTTGAAGAATTAAATACAACGCTCTTGCATAATATCCGGTAAACTGGCACCTCTTGAGCGAATGTTTCGTGTCAGTCAAATTATCATTGTAACGATTTTTGTCGTTGTATCGAATGTCGATATAAAGAGGGTTGATTGTATATTTTATATTCTGTCTAAGAATACTTTTTCAACTATAATAATAATATAATATAATAAGAATGTTTTACACCGACACGATACAACGACGAAATGCATTATAATGATAATTTGACGGACACGAACTCTTCGCTCAAAAGGTGATAAGTAATCAGATTTTATGTAAGAATAATGTATTTAATGATTCAAGAAACATATAATTTGGATATTTGTTAGAATCGCCTCTGTGAGGCGATTCTAACAAATATCCAAATCATATGTTCTGTGAAGAAATGCGAATGCGAATAAAACAACCCCTTTCTTATTTATCATTCTGCTGCATTTAGGGATTCTTTACAGAAGTAAATTCAATTTAGCGATAATACGTTGTCGCTGTAACGAGGGTTTTCTGTATTTTCTTTAGGAGATATATATATATATATATATATATATATATATATATATATATATATATATATATATATATATATATATATATATATATATATATATATATATATATATACCCTGTTTATCTTATATACGATATATACTTTAATACACCTTATAGCTTCTTTATGAATTCATATATCTTATATATAATATTAGATACTTTTTAACTTCATATCTTATATAGTATACATGATATCTTTTATCTGCAACTATGCTAGATAGTTCTGTTACGAAAATTATGAATGAAGATAACCAAGACATGCCACAATTATGAAGCGCAACCTACCCGAGGTACCTTAAGAAGAACTATTGGTGAGGAACAAACAATGGCAAAACAAACGCCATATATGAAACCACCGACGCACGATCAAAGAAGAACTGCAACAGAGGAACCGCCTTGGAAAGATCGGTAGAAAAATTTCGGTGGCGCTACCATCACTTTAACTCGCGCAAAATCTCGCCCTTAATTCTTAATTAGTTCAAAATTATAAATATATGTTCGGTCCGCACAGAGGTCCTCTACTTCATCAATATGACATCACAGTGAAACACACATAATTGCAAACATTATGACGTAGTAGCTTTCACAATAAGCTTAGTCTACGCTTAGCACACGATGAATGTTAATTAACCCTTGTCCTGCTGAACCCGGATATATCCTGTCTTTGCAAACAGTGTAGATTCAGATCAGTTGGCTTCTTCAGAAGCCAACTGATCTGGATCTGCACTGTTTGCCATTCAGTATGTGAATTTATATCAACAATCTGGATCAAGGAATCTGATTGGCTGACAATTAGAAGTGGGCGTAGTTTCTTAATTTCTTCAGCATGACAGATGATTTTAATAAGGAATAGCCTTGGATTCTTTACATGCAAATCTTGGCTAAATCGGCTCAATTCTATAATGCAAAAGATGAATTCGAGAGGCTAAATGAGTTCTCGTCCCGTTGGCCTCTATACAAGAATGACCCTCACATTAAAAATAATTATGAGTAATTTCACTTCGCATTTTTAGGTATACCTCATCAAAACTAAATTAGTAATTAAGAATATCAAATTTTGTCACGCTGTCCCGGGAATGCCATAAATTGGTCTTAGCAGTACCAAAGCACCCATCTACTTTAAAACTGAAATTGTCAAAATCCCATAAGCTTTGACAAAGTGCTACAATGATAAACTTTTGGAAAATCTACATAAGCAGTGCATGTGAATGGAGAGTACCTTCTGTACATGTAGGTTTTCCAATGAATATTATTCTGTTCTATTCAGTACTCTAGCTAGTTCCGGGTATTACTTGTAGACAACAAGCTTACGGTCAATGATGCATTTCGGATCAATAATGGATCACTTCCGTGTCTCTATATACTACACCTCAGGGCATGCGTAGACAACAAAGCAAAGGACTCAATAGCAAACCGAAGCCAAAACACAAAAATAAATATAGGTAGGGCCACAACAGGCCCGACCACAGACGATGGAGTCGCCATTTAGTTACAGGACCGATCCACCGTCGCGCAATTAAAAAGGGAAGCAAAGCTATTTTAACCATAATTGGGTTAACAACACTGTATGCAGTTTTCCGCAGAGTATCAATGCTGTAACCCATCTTTTTGTGGCGATTGGCAATCTTTTTTAATTGTTTCGAAAAACCAGTTTTGCTAACAATACGTGAGATAAGATATTGAATTTGGAAGTAAACTCAAAACTATAGTAAGTGATAGTCCCTCCCTGAGAATGATATCGTTAATGCGATCAACAGAATTAATTAAATATATAAAACCCGCCATTTAAAAGTCAAACGATGGTCTACGTGGTCTAAAATGATTGTCAGGGTCCATGTTTATTTTTCTGCTTATCTTAAAGAATGGGACAGCCATTTGTTACGTTAACGCACCTACATGAAATTATACGCCAAGGCATTGCTCTAGATAAGATATTTTTATTATAATGATTGTTTTTTCTTATTTCTCCGTAAAAACATATGTTGTGGGTACTTATAAGAAGCGCCTCCGCGAGGCGTTTCTAATGAGTACTCACAACATATGTTTCGTGAAGAAAGAAGAAAAATATTTATCCGGACATTCCTATTACATGTATTTAGAGCTATAAAGGCTTACCATTTTGACTATATACTATGGAGAAAATATGGAAATGTCGTTATTTTGTACAGTATGACATACTTAAGCAGTATAAAAGAATGGTAGAACTAACAAAGTCAAACTGAAATAAGGTTTTAAAAAACTGTAAAATTCTGAAAATCCGCCAAAATATTGTATACTCCTACATACGTCTTTTTTCATTATAGATTATTGGGGAATATGGGGATATATATTTACCGTATTCGACCTAATTACCGCACTGTGCGCTCAAGTGTTTCAAAATTACTGGGAAAACTTGTAGTAAAACATGTATGCACCTACTAAAAGTACGCATGTAATGGTGTTTAGGTGATGTTTTTCTGTGCGTGTTTTTTTTGTTGTTTTTTTTTTTTTTTTTTTTTTTTTTCATCTAATTTTCTTTATGAAAGCATAGACAAAAAGTACACTGGCTGTAATCTGAAGACTATGGAATTGCTTGACTGTGCGATTGTAGGGGTATGTGCGGTAATTAGGTCGAATACGGTATATGTTGCAAAGACTTGTTAACGTAATGATAAATTAAATAAGACTTTATAGCATGACAGAAAAGTTGACCGACCGACCTAAGGTTGACTTTCGGATGTGCTCTGTAATCTACTTATGAGTCTGTCCGTCCTTTGTCGGTTAGCGAAAATAGCCATACCTCTTGAACCGTATATATATTTTGTTATTTTTAGTACACACATTGATACCGACAAGATGTAGCCAATTTGATGTTGTCGGTATCAATTTTGGTGCAGAACAAATGATCAAACTATTCCTGATGGTTCAAAAGTTACAGCCATTTTTACTGTCACGTGTTCAGCCTCGGCGTTGCCTCGGTCAGTGCAAACTGCCAGTTGTTTTTCTTTTTTTTTTTTTTCCTTGATGTTATAAATAGTAATATGAATACAATTTTTTATCAAAATATCTTTTACGGTTGAAGTCTTATGGCAATTTCCATATTTTAACTTTTGGCCTTTTGTTCTAGGTGTTGTTCGAATAAAGAAAAGTGGCATTGGGCAAGCTCATTGCCTAGATCTTATCTGTATCAGTTTGTGTGAAAATAATATCAAAGTATTCCTAGGAATACTGACGGTTCAAGAGTTATGCCCATTTTTGCTTACTGACAGACAGACGGACGGGTGGTAGGATGGACGGACGGACGGACGGACTGACAATTGGATTAAAGGGCACATTCCTAAGATCGACATTACAGTCGGTCGGTCAACTTATCTGCGTGTCGTGCAATTATCACTGCAAGAAACACTCTACTTTATCGATAAGGAAATACCATCAGGTTTGACGATATTGCCACTCATCCAGGAGTTTGATATCGCATTTACACTAAGTATTGGGACATACAACCCTGGGAAAACAGTGAAGACCCAGATCAGACGCCACAGAAAGTGGCGTCTGATCTAGGTCTTCACTGTTTGACACCCTTGCATCACATCAGTCTTTAAATAGATTGGTGTATAGCAAAATGGACTTGGTCCAAGTTTCGAACAAGTAAATTTAGATTTCCGGATATCAAGGATAAACAGGGTAAAGGTGCCCGAATATTTAGGTTAAAAATGGTAATCAGGGGCGGGTCAAGAAAGAATTCGGTGGGGGTTCGATTTAATCATATTATCGTACTTACTGTACGTATTCGGACAGACAGACTTGAGCAAACAGTGTAGATTCTGATTAAAATGCAGAGTCTGATCAGGGTGTACATTGTTTGCCACTCACCCAGCAATTTTACATACATTGTACATTCACATGTAATAAAATGGACTTGTTGAAGAGACGTATAAGTAAAAGTGTCCTAAATTTATCAAATTTATCCAAAATTTCGGATGAAAATGAAATTTTGAGTCAAAGGGGGTGCAGGAGGGGTCGACTGAATTCCTCGACCCCCTATGAATCCGCCCCTGTAATTCCCCATTAACCCTAGTCCTGCTGAACCCGGATATGTCCTTCCTTTGCAAACAAGTGTAGATCCAGATCAGAAGCCAACTGATCTAGATCTGCACTGTTTGCCATTAAGTATGTGGATTTATATCAACAATCTGGATCAAGTAATCTGATTGGCTGAAAATTAGAAATGGGTGTGGCATCTAATTTATTCAGCAGGAGTCGGGTTAAAAAGGGCGATTAGATTCTAAAAGGAACGACGCTTGAGAGCAAGGAACAGACTCACAAAACTTAAAACAGCTAAAGTAGACTGGTTGAAAGTACGTCAGAAACCAACCTATTGGTCAAAAACATGATTCTATTATTACTCTTTTGAGTATATTTGCCATAAACACTATATTATTGAATTGCCTTGATCCGATTATGTCACATATTTGCTTCAATTTACGAAATAAACTGTGTTAACCAATAGCACTGGATGTTTTGATTTGATTAAATTCGGTTCACCTGGTCGCCTCAAGACGAAAACGTGGGATATGCTACTTCCTTAGAGAGAAAATCATCTGTAAAAATTTATTGTTCGGATGCATACTTTGGGTCTGAATAAAGTTGTCTACATAATGGATCAGATTAGCTCTTTTCATGGAAGAAAACAAATATGGGTGATGGCACCCACTGAGAAAACACATGTTATGCACGCGTGTAAAATTGATGATCTTATGTAAACTAATTTATTGAGGTGAACAAAAACATATTTCAGTTAAAGCCTTCAAATCAAAGCACTGAACGCATTGGAGAGTCGATTGTCTCTGAATGTAGGCTGGGAAAATGGTCATGAACGGGGACTTAAGACAGTTTCTTTTAACCCTTCACGTCCTGTAATTTAAGCCAACAATGCAAACCCTGATCAGACGCCGCGTTCTGTGGCGTCTGATCTGGGTCTGCACTGTTTGCCAATGTCCCAGTCCAGGTTTTACAGATCGCCCTCTTTACACCGCACTCTGACGTCACAGCGACAAGAATAGCGCGGCTATAAATAACCATTACCTGGAGTTCGTACAAACGCGCGGTTTGATTTCATTAGTCAATGGTAATCAAGTGGACACCAACTTTAAGGAAATTTTGGTGTATGTATACTTAGGCTCGATTGTAAACAATCGACCCAAAAGGACTTTGTATCAAAGAACGCTATTCTTCAGAAGCCTTAACCGTTTCACCCCTGTGTTTCTAAAATGGACTCTTCTTTCTCTGAATTTGGACAAATAGGGATTTCAGTCACAAATCAGTAAAGAATGGCAAACACTGTAGATCCTGATGAGACGGCTCGTGACGAGGCGTCTCATCCGAATCTGCACTGTTTGCAAAGGTACTGGTCTGCACGAACGAAAGGGTTATTAGTCTTTAGGGAACAGGGTACCTATTAGGGTTTTGAGAACTAGGACCAGCAAAAGCAAAAAGTATATGGAAGCCAAGGGCTACATTTGATATTGGACAATAACAGATGGGACTGAGTTTATGTCAGTTTTACAGAAAAGTATATTTCATTTAATTGCAGACCAAATTTAAATTTGTCAATGGTATTTTAGTGTGCTAATATTGAAAAAGTCAGACCTGGTAAACGTCTTTTTTTTCCCTTTTCTTTATTTTCCATCAAAATGAGGGAACGTGAGTTCAAGGGCAGAAAATTGCCAAAATATAGAGAGGGACACTGTCTGTTTTATGTATTTTGTCAGTCTAAGGCTAATCTTTAGTTTGAGATCAATTTTGGAAGTCAAGATATACTGTGAGGGTCAGGATTTAGCCAACTACTATGAAGGAAGCATATGGGAAAGTTATTAAGCTCCTGGTCCCTTTAAGTGAAATAGATACGTTTTCAGGAAGGGAGGTAAGTCTATCAAATTTGTTTTGTCTCCCTTCTGAAAAGGAGCCTACCCTAAATGGAAAGAACTTGCTCCCAATGGGAGCAAGTTCTTTCTTTTTAGAATTGGTACCTTTTCAGAAGGGGGTTGATGTGCAACAAGCAAACAGGAAGACACAAAACTGTCCCTCTTGTGAAAAATAAAATGATAATAGACACCCTTAAATTGGAGATAGATCTGTCCAAAGAGTTGGGAAGAAGAGTCCATTCGGCATAGGTAGGTTAAGCATACGAATACACGTTCAAGGGAGGCGACTGTCCGTGTTGCTTTTGCAACCCTTCTTCTCTACATTTCGGAAGCAAATTCTCTCCTCAACCCTAAAAGCGCCAGTCACGACTATTGTCGTCTGCTTTGTCTTCTGCCCGTTATTTTAAAAGTCATTTCTGCAAACAGTGTGGACCCAGATCAGACTGCTCCTTCAGGAGCAGTCTGATCTGGGTCCACAATGTTTGCCTGTATGCAAAAATAGGTTTGAAAAGTTTGCAAGAATATTCAGCAGACGACATAAACAGACGACATTTTCAGATGCAGGTTTTCTTGGCGCTTTAAGGGTTAAAGTGTAGACCCTTTCTGCATGAGGAGATCATGGACTAGAAAGCAACCATGAAGTCGTAAAAATTGCCTCCACTGTAAAAATGAAGGCAATGCAACAAGTGATTTATTTCCCGTATATTCGTTTGTTCCTATATTCACAGAAATAGAGGTGGTTCTCGACATTTTCGCCGGACTTCCAAACCCAGCCTGGACCATAACAAACGACACAGCGGAGTTCGAGACATTGAAAGCGGCCCTGACGGGAGCGAAATCTTCTTCAATACCGGTCCAGTTGGGGTACAGAGGGTTTCTAGTGACGACAAAGTTCACTGATGGAACTGTGGTTTACCGTACTTACGGCCAAGGAGGTCAACCGGGCACTACACTTGAGATGGTCCTGTTAAATTCAAATCCAGGAACTCTTAGTAGCGATGTCATGGCGATTGCAGCTGCAGGAATCAATGGCCTGGTAAGATCTTTAAATCCTTTCCTTTGTTTGAAAACACAAACCCTTTCCAAATAAACTTTAATAATACAGTCGAACTTCGATGGCTCAAACCCCTTTGGGACCATGAAAATTTGTTCGAGCCTCGGAAGGTTACTATTGGTACCACGCCAGGAGGCACAGTGGAGATAACTGTGGGATATCTTTTCGGTGTTCTATATTTTAAATGTACATATATGTTGTGTGTACTCATTAGAATCGCCTCATAGAGGCGATTCTAATGAGTACACACAGCATACATTTACAAAATAAAAGAAGAAAATCTCCCTAAATTATCCGTTTATCGTATTTGGAGGAAATCCCTGCGGATTCAAGAACGTGTTCGACTCATCCATGGTAAACGAGCCATCGGGATTCGAGCCATTGAAATTCTACTGTACATATTCATGTGAAGAACCCATCGTTCGAACATTGCATAAAGGTCTGATAAGGAGTCTCACTCTTCCACATCCCTATCTACCACCAACAGCAACAACGCCACTCTTCCACATCCCTATCTACCACCACCAGCAACAACGCCACTCTTCCACATCCCTATCTACCACCACCAGCAACAACGCCACTCTTCCACATCCCTATCTACCACCACCAACAACAACGCCACTCTTCCACATCCCTATCTACCACCACCAGCAACAACGCCACTCTTCCACATCCCTATCTACCACCACCAGCAACAACGCCACTCTTCCACATCCCTATCTACCACCACCAGCAACAACGCCACTCTTCCACATCCCTATCTACCACCACCAGCAACAACGCCACTCTTCCACATCCCTATCTACCACCATCAGCAACAACACCACTCTTCCACATCCCTATCTACCACCACCAGCAACAACACCACTCTTCCACATCCCTGTCTACCACCACCAGCAACAACGCCACTCTTCCACATCCCTATCTACCACCATCAGCAACAACGCCACTCTTCCACATCCCTATCTACCACCGCCAGCAACAACACTCCTACACTACCCAGCCCTCCACACTAATCCACGATTAAAGAGCCTTATTAAATAAAAAACCCAAAACTGCAGAAATTGATAAAAGGCTAAAGAGGTTTCGTGTTAATTTATTCAGTCGAACTTCACTGGCAAACATCTTTGGGATCACGGATATTGGTTCGAGACATGGGTAGTTCGAGGCACTGAGGGTTAATCATAACGCCAGGTTAGGAGACAAATGTGGATAATCTTGGGATGTATTTTAAGTATTAATAGTATGTTGAGTGTACTCATTAGAATCGCCACGATGAAGCGATTCTAATGAGTACACACAACATAATTTTTTTATGATGAAATCAGAACATTCCCTAAAATACCCCTAATCATTTGTTTTCTTGAGCTATCAGAATTTCCTAGGCACTCAAAAACGAGTTCGAATAAGCGACGGTAAACGATCCATCCGTTTCTTACTATATGAATATTGGGAGTGTCGCTTAAAATAGTGTCAGTTTTATGACGTCACAAAAGAATGTTTGAGCTGCAAAGTAAAAGAATATACCTTAACCATTTCACCTCTTTGTTTCTGAAATGAACTCTTCCATTTCTGAAAACGGGGATGATCACAGATGCGAGTAGGGATGTAGGTCAAAAACCATAAAACCGTATGACAAACAGTGTATCTCCAGAGAGACGGCGCATTATGATTCGTCTCATATTGTTTTGTCTGCAGCACTGAAACAGTTAAGCCATTTAAACCAGGGACATTTGCAAACAGTGTAGACCCAGATCAGACGCCGCAGAACGTGGCGTCTGATCAGGATCTACACTGTTTGCATTAAGTTCAGAAATTCTACAAAACATAATCACAATAAAAATTAATCAGACACCCGTTATATAGGAAATTGACCTGTCCAAAGAATTGAGGTAGAAGAGTTCTCGGCATAACTGGGTTAAAGGGTTCGCCGCAGAGTTCGGCGTCTGATCAGGGTCTACACTGTTCCCAACCAATCCAGTGTTTTTGGACACATAACAGGTAGTAGAATGAGTTTGTTGAATTTTTGGACAAGAACGCCTAGCCAGCCTTCACTGTTAAATCTGTCGAATCTGACTGATCAATTATCTTGGCAAATTACTAAAAGGTTTGTTTGAAACTATGATTTCAAATCAATTCATTAATGCATCGAAGCTAGCTGTGAGGTATTCGAAGTTTGCAGATAGGTACAAACATGCGAACGGCGTGGATCCAGATCTGCGCAGTCTGATCAGGACCTTGGTAAAACTCCTACAGAAACGGTGATACTACAGCCCCTACAGACAAAAACAAAGGCCCTATTCAGACTGCACGGATGTGTGTGTGGGTCTGTGCTGTTCCCATATCCACCAATAACAGATCATTTAATCTCTTCTCATCTGGTACCCTGTTCTCAAAATGAGAAGCTATGGTACCCGTTGCAGTTGTAGACGCCTGATGAGAGTTGCATAATGCTAGCGCTACAGAAATTCTGATAGCTCAAGAAAGCAAATGTTCTTGCCTTGTGCAGTTGCATAGCCATTTCCCACAACGATATGTTGCGCAATAGCTTTATATGTAATTTTCTAGCTCTACCGAGCGCTTGTGGCAAATGGCTATGCAACATTAGCCTTATGCAGTTGTATAGCCATTTCCAACAAAATGATCTGTAACACTATAGCTTCTTACGTAATTCTAGCGCTACCGAGCGCTTGTGGCAAATGACCATGCAACATAGCCACGAGCGCTTTGTAGCGCTAGCCTTATGCAGTCCAACAAAATGATCTCTAACACTATAGCTTCTTACGTAATTCTAGCGCTACCGAGCCCTTGTGGCAAATGGCTTTGCAACATAACCATTTGCCACGAGCGCTCTGTAGCGCTAGCCTTCTGCAGTTGCAAAACCATTTCCCGCAAAACGATATGTTGCGCAATAGCTCTATATGTAATTCTCTAGCGCAACCGAGCGCTTGTGGCAAATGGCTAGACAACATAGCCACGAGCGCTCTGAAGCGCTAGCCTGATGCAGTTGCAAAGCCATTTCCCACAAACCGATATGGTGTGCTATAGCTCCTTATGTAATTCTCTAGCGCTACCGAGCGCTTGTGGCATTTGGCTATGCAACATAACTATTTGCAACAAGCGCTTTGCAGCGCTAGCCTTATGTAGTTACATAGCCATTTCCCACAAAACGATGTGTTGTGCTATAGCTCCTTATGTAAATCTTCTAACACTACAGAGCGCTTGTGGCAAACGGCTATGCAACGTAACCATTTGCAACAAGCGCTCTGTAGCGCTAGCCTTATGCAGGTACATAGCCATTTCCCACAAAACGATATGGCGTTCTATAGCTCATTATGTAATTCTCCAGTGCTACCGAGCGCTTGTGGCAAATGGCTATGCAACATAGCCATTTGCCACAAGCGCTCTGTAGCACTAGCCTTATGCAGTTGCATTTGCAACAGAACAATTTGGAGCACTAGCCTTATGCAGTTGCATGGTCATTTGCCACAAAGCGCTCTGTAGCGCTAGCCTTACATTTGCCACAAAGCGCTTTCTACTGTGACCACTAGCCTTATGCAGATCTCTCTGGATTATCTTTCCAGGCTCCACCTGACATAGGAACTATAGAGACTCTCAGAACGGTTAGTTTGGGAAGTGACACCTGTGGCAGATCCAGCCCTTGCGTCGAGGATAACTTCAATGCTTCGGACTGGACATCAATGCTCGACAACTCCTACAATTATGCAGTTAATTCACCAACCGGAACCTACGCCCAGCCGGGCCGAGGAGCAGGCAGCACGTTCCTGGACCTGACCGGAAAGGCTGTGAGAGGCGCAGCCGTTCTCGACGGACTGAAAGATCACGCGGATGAAGATGCCGGAGTTTTTCCAGACACCAACAATTGTCTCTTGGTTTTAACCGTCATTCCTGGAGTCGACTTTCACTTCTTCCGCCGAGATGAGGGAGGAGACTGGTCCCACAAACTAGGCCCCCATCCGCCATCGAATCTTGATAACAGCGGAAATCTTATCAGCGACCCACGTACTGCTGATATAGCTCCTTACAAGTACGTGAGGTTCATGTCCCAGTGTCCGAAAAGAGTACAAATCAACTAATCGGGAGTACCAATGTTTCTGGAGTGTATGGTAGCACAGAGCTGACATAGATATAACAGAAAATACACTATTTACCCTAAAATATTCTAGCAGACATGTATGAGTGAACAGTGTGGCATGGGGGATTTTCAGTAACCAGCTTGTCATCTTTACCTATGCGAATCGCTGCAGAGAAATGCATTATTTCTTAAAGCGCAAGGTAAAAATGTCGCAGTCGACATTTTAATTTATTATTATTTTTTCAGAGAAAAAAAACATAGCAGATGATTCACATGACTATAAAGCCTTGCTTTCTCTGAAAAATTCCGCCCTCCAAAAGAAAATCGGCTGCTGTGTGATTAACCCTTTAAGGTTTAGAATTATAACAAATGTTTAAACACGACGATAATTTCACTGAGCTACGTATATACTGTTTGTTGGCGGCTTGGAATTATTGTTTCAGGAATACGCTAGTGATTCTACTATATAATTCTAAACTAATAATAAAGTTGTCCTTTTTTTTCCGAGTGTTTATCACTTCTATCGAAACGTGCAGATATATTGTATATTTTGACAAATTTTATTTTAACCCATTTAAGCCTAATGGACTTTGCCATCCTTAAACATTCGGCGAGTCCATTTGTTATTTAAGGGGTGTCTCAGTTTTTTCTTTTTTTTTTTTCTGTTCTATTTGTAATTGAAATTCCTGTAAGCAAACTGTGAAGACCATGATCAGACGCAGCATATTACAAAAGGGGCGTCATGCTTAAATGGGTTAAAACGAAAATAAGTGTACAGCATGGCTTCACAGTATAGTAAATATATGTTAACAGTATAGTTAACTCTTAGGGTGCCAAGAATATATCAAAACGTTATTTTGAGAGTGTAGAAAATAGATAATATATTTTCCTTCTGCGGCAGGATAGGATTACAATGTATACAGATTGTTTTGTTGTTTTTTTGTCTGCCATATGATAGGATTAATGATAGAAAATTGGCAAAACTGATACCCACCACCAAAAAAGCAGTTGCGTTGTTATTTTCGTTTTTTGCTTCTACAATACAGTTCCAGTGGAGCTATAATCAAGATCTTTAAATGAGTTTAACCGTTTTCTTAAGACATTATTTATTACCTCATGTTGTCTTTCGATGTAATGGACTGAGATTTAAAATATTGAATTTGATTGGAGATTTGAACCATTAGCATACCTAGGCAAATTCAGCAGACAAAAAATGGTTGACATTTTTTTTTTTTTTTTTTTTTTTTTGTCTAGAATACAAGATTTGAAGATCAAAGCATGAAATGTCAACGCTTCTTTCCTGATGGAAAAAAAAAATATAAAATATCAAAGTATATGTCAAAATGTCCTCTGCTGAAATTTTACCTAGAATGCTAAGGGTTAAAGTTGACACAATTATGCAAATTTAACAGATGATAAAATGAAGACATTTCTGCGAGATGTAGCAGCAATTTTCTGATGACTGCAATCTCTTTTGTTTCTAACAATTTTGCTTTCATTGTAAACATCAGTATCAAACTGAAAACATGCAAGTAATTTATGTATCAAAATATGTGGTAATAATAAAGACTCGAGATCAGTAAATGTTTTAGTAATTTATTTTACCTATCTTAAACTAGATCATGCATAAATAACAATATATCACAGACAATAACATTCTCTTGCAACTTGTCATAATTAGTTGACATAATCACTGGTATATGAATCGCCATGTAAATACAAGGCCTCAAACACCTCTTTCTGTACTAGCAGCTTACAGTGATGACTAAATGGTTCTTTAAGATTTACTTCCCTTGGTCAGCCATGTTTGAAAAGCCCTAATTAATGTCATATATCAACAGTGAGGATTCAGAGGAGTGTGTGCACTATAGACTATGGTTTCACTGTGTACCATTTATAAGCCTAAAGAACCCAGATGCTGTGAGGACTACTGTTTTTTATATGCCATAATGCATGTCCCTTACGAAAATATGCCTATTCAAATATACTGAAAATTTAACCATCAAAAAATGAAAACTTTCTGAAAAAAAAAAAAAAAAAAAAAATCTGATATTTTTGAAGTATCTGCTCAAAACATAGATTGTGGGTACTCGTTAGAACCGCCTCGATGAGGCGGTTCTAACGAGTACCCACAATCTATATTTTGAGCAGTAATAAGAAAAATAATGTATACCCCTGTAAACCCCCATTTTACTGTATATAAAAGTGGGGTTTAAGGGGGTAGAAATTATATAGGCATGTTTTCGTGATGATTGGATTTTGTTGAGTTTAACACACCGAATACATGGAAGCACGGCTGCTTGAGAGAAGTTTTTTTCATATTCTTGAATAAGTCTCCCTTCTGAATCTTCTGAATTCTACAGGAAGCAAATTCTTTTAGAGTAGATCCCTTTAAAGAAAGCACTTAATGCAGAGAAAAGCAAATAGGAAATCACAAAAGTTGTCTCCCTTAACAGAAATGGAAAAAAAAAATCTACTACATGTATCCAGTCCCTTCTTTTTTCCCCTCCTTTTTTTTTACAGTCCTACTAGTTTACTAATAATATAACTTATGGTCCAATTTTGCATTCTGCCAAAACTGGGACAGTAGCCAAAATTGATATATTTCTTTCTTTTCTTCTTTTTTTTTTTTTTTTTTTCATTAATACACAATTGCACTGACATCAATACGAAAATTCGAACAATAATGTAGGGAGAACACATATTACATTTCAGACAGGTTTGGAAAAACCATGTAGACCTAAAGACACAGAATACAGTGTTTGATCAGGTTTATATTGTTTGTCATTCATCATCAGTTTTTAGACATCAACGGGCAATTTTATGGACTTGTTCAAATTTTAGCAGAAGTATGGTAAGTAGTACAATATCCAAATATTTAGGGTAAATACCATGCTTTGCAAAACTACACATTTTATTTACTGCTCATCCTCATCTGAGCAGGTTCAAGCAAAAGGCATCTTAACCCTTTCACCCCATAGTATCTGACTTGGACTCTTCCATCTCTAAAACTGGATGCACCCATTGTTGCAAATAGGAGTTCCAGTCAAAAATCAATAAAAATGGCAAACAGTGTAGATCCTGATGAGACAGCTCATATGAGCTGTCTCATCAGGATCTGCACTGTTTGCAAAGGTATCTGTATTGGTCTGTAGGGATGAAAGGCTTAAAAAAACATGGAAATAGCAAAGGTCCAGACCAAACTGCAAATCTACCAGCCAAACAGACTGAACACTGTTCAGTATCTGTCTGACTACAAAAAGATAAAAAGTGTAAAAGCCACTGGATAAACCAATGGCCATGAACAGACTGTTCAATATCTGTCTGACTACAGAAACCTAAAAAGTTGTAAAAGCCACAGGATAAACCAATGGCCATGAACAGACTGTTCAATATCTATCTGACTACAGACACTTAAAAATTTGTAAATGCCACTGGATAAACCAATGGCCATGAACAGAAAGTTCAGTATCTGTCTGACTACAGACACTTAAAAATTTGTAAATGCCACTGGATAAACCAATGGCCATGAACAGACTGTTCAATATCTATCTGACTACAAATGCCACTGGATAAACCAATGGCCATGAACAGACTGTTAAGTATCTGTCTGACTACAGAAACATAAAAAATTATAAAAGCCACTGGATAAACCAATGGCCATGAACAGACTGTTCAATATCTGTCTGACTACAGAAACATAAAAAATTATAAAAGCCACTGGATAAACCAGTGGCCATGAACAGACTCTTCAGTTATCTGTCTGACTACAGAAACATAAAAAATTGTAAAAGCCACTGGATAAACCAATGGCCATGAACGGAGTGTTCAGTATCTGTCTGACTACAGAAACATAAAAAGTTGTGAAAGCCACAGGATAAACCAATGGCCCTAATCAGACTGCATGGGCTGTAAAGGTTGATTTGGACATTACCATTTCCTAAGTTACCATATTGATCATAAATATTTACATCCTTACCACACTTGAAAACAACTTAAACAAGTCCACTTTACTGCTGTGTAGTTCTCTAAAAACTGCTGGATGAGTGTTAAACAGTGTAGACTCTAAACAAATGCTGCATTTTGTAGCTTCTGGTCTAGATTTGCACTGTTTGCTCATGCTTGTCCGTCCAAATACTTAGGGTAACCATGCTATGTGACAACTTTATTTGACGTAGTCATTTAAGCTCATCATCTTCAGCAGCTGTACAAAATCACGAATATGCCATACAATCGAAAAGAATCTGCACAACGACCTTTTCTGTTTTTACCATAAAAGGGCATGCCATCTTAGTCATTGTACATTATGCTTTGAAAAGTGTTTTCAAGATCACGGTAAAACTGCGAGATTAAGACAAACGTAAACAGTAAAATACTAAAAAATAAAAACAGGATACTTATAATTCTTTTCGAACAATACTGTACTCTTTGTCCTTCCATACACTCATTATTGAGTTATGTTTATTTTTAGCTGTAGAAAAATGTAGCCGCTTAGCAATATATAATTAATTTTCAGGCGGCACCGAAACAGCCCCCACAACTCAGTCGAGAGAAGGTTCGCCTACCACACGGAAGGTTGCGGGTTCGAAACCCATTTTTTTTTGTGTTTTTTTATGAATCTGTCCCGTTCCCTTTTTTCATTGTTATAGTATGTAAATATACTTTCATTCCTACGTCATGTATCTGTTTTTTACAGATATTACTTGTTCCTGATGTGTTCAGGTCAAATTTTAACTTCCTGGTCAACAAAATTTCAGCCATGCCATGAAGATGACTCCAAATGCACAGGACATTTACCCAAACGAAGAAAAATGCCAAAACTCAAGCCCTACCTTTTGCTGGGTAAACATTTCAGCAGATGACATGTTGAAATATTTCTATCGTTATTCCTAGAAGATAGGATTTGACATTTCATGCAAATTGTCTCCTTATGAGACAATTTGGCTAAAGTGTCAGATCCTTTTTCTATAAAAAAAATAAGAAAAATATCATCAGTTTGTCACCTGCTTAATTAGCCAAAAGCATGTAAAGTTACTAGCAGCTCTGCCACAGAGGCACCAGGCAGTTCATTTATTTCTCTGGCACTGACAGGAGAAGGACCATGACTTATGAGATACTAGCACAACAGATAACAAATAAATGATATATACATATATATATAACTCCAAGGTAATTAAACATGCACACAAAGTGACATATAATTCAAACAAATTCAACTTTTAGCACACTCTGGGCAAAGCCAGCAGATGACAAAATGATTTTTTTTTTTCAGAAATAATGTCTGACATTTCGTCATGTTTAAAAAAAACAACAACAAGTTTTCAGTTTATGCAAATTATATCCTACTAAGGAGAGAATTAGCATGGAACATCAAAACGTTTTGAGGAATGAGAGGGGATGAGGGGAGGTGGGAGGGAGGGGAGGGGATAAGAAAAAATAATATTTCAAAATGCACTGAAAATTTTACCCAGCATGCTAAACATAAAACACTTAGCCCTTAAAGCGCCAAGAAAAACTGCATCTGAAAATGTTGTCTGTTTATGTCGTCTGCTGAATATTCTTGCAAACTTTTCAAACCTATTTTTGCATACCGGCAAACAGTGTGGACCCAGATCAGACTGCTCCTAGAGGAGCAGTCTGATCTGGGTCCACACTGTTTGCAAAAATGACTTTAAAAATCACAAGCAGATGACACAGCAGACGACAATTGTTGTGTTTGGCGCTTTAAGGGTTAATGATGATTTGTATACCATAAAAAAAAGAAAGTCTTCATAATGAAGAGATAAAAATGACGTGATGTGTTGATGCTTGAAACTATCTCTTATGACATATATGTTTCTCTCTTCAGACCCTAATTATTCTTTCCTTGTTAAGTATGATAAAAATTTCTTAAACCTTCTTGGGCAAGGTCATGATTTGCTGTAAATAGTATATGGTATTTAACCTAAATATCTAGACAACTCATTACTGCACTTGTCCTTAAATGGAATTACTGGATTACCTTGTGTTGTGTTAAAAAAAACTGCTGGATAAGTGTCATATAGTGTTGACTCTGATCAGATGCTGCAATCTGCAGCATCTGATATGGGTCTACACTGTATGCCCAGGCCTATCAGTCTAAATGTTTTGGGAGGGTAAACACAATGAAAAACTTATCATAGAACCTTTTTCTGGCCAGTTTGCTGACAACTGCCCAAACATGAATAGTTCTCTAAACATGGCAAGCCAAGGGGATTTAACTCTTAGAAATCAAGGGAAATTAACTCTAAGAGAATCAAATCATGGTTTGAGCTGACACTGATAACATGTCATCTTCTCTATGTTTTCACTGTACTGAAACAGCTTGTCCATGAACCTGTGGTCCAGACCTCATGTCTCTTTCATTGGCTTTCTCTTTCACATGTTCGGCCATTCCAGGAAGACGTGAGAAATAATTCCGTGCTAAAACATGCTTCTGTTGTATCTTCTGAATGAACACATGGCCATAGCCCTGCAAACAATTAAGATAAAGTTAACAAATTTAATTTTTGTTTTGATTTGAAATTTATGGACCAGTAAACACTGTTAAGGTCATGTTGACCCAGTCAGTTAACACTTTGCATGCTGGATAAACATTTCAGCAGACAACATTTTGAAATGTTTTTCTTATTTTTCCTAGAAAATAGGATTTGATACTTCATGCAATTTTTTTCCTTGGGAGACAATTTGCATAAAGTGTCAGATTCTATTCTAGGAAAAATAAGAAAAATAGGTTTGTTGTCTGCTGAATAGCCATAGCATGATCAGTGTTAACCTACTCACACTTTTTCCAGGGCAGGCTTAGTCCTCTAAGTGGTTTTGTTTGTGTTGAGGTTTTATGGCCCAGTCAACCCAATGGGGTCATGTCGAGCGCGGTCAGTTTACCTAACCACACATTTACTGGGCAGGGATAGTCCTCTAAGCAGTTAACCAGTATTGTGCACATTCTTTCGCCAGAAACTGACAACTACCCTTCTTGAATCAGCGGAAGGGAGAGAATGACCGTAGAAAATATTTCATGATCAATCTCCACAAAAGAATGTTGCCGACCTCGATGGGGGTTGAACCCGCGACCTCCTGGTCTCCAGTCGGACGGCACGTGCTTTTGCCAGTATCTGACAAAGGCCCTTCTTGATTCAGTGGAAGGGAAGAATGACTGTACAAATGATTTCATGATCAATCTCCATGGAAGTTATTTGGCAAAGCAGAGATTTGAACCTGCAAACCCTGGATCTGCAGTCAGATGCTCTGCTGACTATGCTATGGAGCCTGGCTAAAGCTAATGAATGTCAACGAACTATATTCTAGCCACTGAAAAAAAGATGATGACTGTCAATGATAATCATAGGTCTAGATAAAAGGGGATATCAGGTAAATATTTTTTCTTATTTCTCCACGAAAACATGTGTTGTGGGTACTCATTAGAAGTGCCTTGCCAAGGCGTGTATCCACAACATATGTTTTTGTGGAGAAATAAGAAAATTATCAATATTTTTGGATGGAAAAAAAAACAAAAAACAATTTATCAAGAGCTTTGATAATGATAATGAATGAAATACAGATAGCTGTCATCTCTCTTTAAGTGAAAAGCTTACAGGTGGGGACATACAAAAGCTTTTCAAACACATCTTGAAGTTTTATTAATTTTCCTTTCAAAAACTCATGAGACCACTCAAACTATATTCCAGGGTCCAGTTGTTCAAAACTAACGATGTCCTTAGTTAACGTATCGTTAAAACTTTGATCATTTAATATAGCAAATACACTAATATTTTTGCTGAAAAAATGTGAGTAGCTTTTGCATTTGCAAAAGCTACTCACATTTTTTCAGCAAAAATACCTGTGAATTAGACATTGTATTTACTAGAACAGTTAACATTTTGACCACTAACAAGCTCGTTCAGCTAACGATGCTTTGAACAACTGGGCCCAGATATATTAAAATGACATATGTACGATTCTAGAATGAACATTAATTTGAGTTCATTCAACATAACGACATATATAACCTTACGAAACAATGCTTACCCTTTCTGTGTATTTCAAAATTGTAGCAGATGATATTCTGAAATATTTGTTTTCGTTACTTTAATTGGAAGGTCAACTGGAAAATTAACGATTTGCTGTGGCGGAAAAGTCTATGTAGTCGATGGTTACAGGCTCAAGACTGGGTAAAATGGTGTGATTAGCAGAATAATCGAGGGAAAGTAGCATTACAGAAGTATTGCTTGCTAATTTTTTAGGTTATTTCCCTTGATCAGGATCCCTGGCTGGAATCACCTGAAGAGGGTTTATCAAAACTATCCTTCAATGGCGCTGATTTGCTGATTTTATATGATTAGGTAACATGAGTCCAACCTTTTGGCAGATGCATCATATTTTAGCCATGCTTTATTATTGTGCACGATGATTATTGGCGGAGCAAAGCAAGTAGAGTTTGCAAGCAAAGGATAGCAGGGGTAGATAGCAGGCATGCAGTCTTGTCTCGACTATCCATCGGCTGCATAGTTTTTTCCCAATCTCTACCAGGCATCAATGGGCCAGCATGCACTTTGGTGAGCACCTGGGGAGATAGCACATCACGGCCAGATATAGTCCACTCTTAAGGTTACTTTATCTACATCGTCAGTCATTTATTGCAAATTACATGTTCAAGTAATACAACTGCCTATTACAATGGCTATATTGACACTTATTTCGTTTGTTATTTATTGGACCTGACCACTAGGCTGTCATAAAATAATTGTTTTTAATTTTTCCAAGAAAATATGGCACGACATTTCATGTGAATGGTCTGCTCTGCTGCCAGCAGAGCAGCTCCTTACCCTACCACAGCTGTCATGAAAGAATATTATAAATTACCTCTTCTAGGTTCACAAGTTTCTCATGAGCTGATGCCTCATCCTTTGTCAACAGTACACAATTCCAAGGCGACCATTCTTCATGTACATTCCAGCGTACCATGGTAAGGTCAAACAGATCATCCCAAGCACTAAGAATAGATTGGCCACCCCAGATCTTGTCAACAAGATAACGTAGGTCATGCTCCTGAAATTCACAAGAAATCTTTGATGGAAGTCGCCATCACTTCAGATAAAAGAAAGTTTCCACATCATTCTTATTTCTCCACACAAACACACATTGTGGGTACACATCTGAAACCTTTCTGAGGTGCTTCTAATAAGTATCCATATGATGCTCTTCTTGATAAGGGCCTTATGTAATTTGTGGACAACACAGGCCCTGATCAACTGGCACATAAGCGCAGGCTGATCTGGGCCTTTGATGTCCGCTTACAGAATCAGTGGATACTGTAGTATATCTCTACGAACAGAAAATGCCGATTAGACTGCACAGATGCATAAGCTGATCTGGACATACAATGTCCGTAAATTGCATAAGGGGCCTTTTCATGCTTTGTGCATTATCTGTTTAGTATATTACCACTTTTCGGTTGAGAAAAATGTGCCTTTTATGGAGCTATGAACAGCATAACAGTCTGAAAATTAATTTGTGGAAACACATAAAAAAAAATTCAAAGACATGTTATCAAATCCAAGAACTTAAACAGCATGAAAATGCCAAATCAGCAAGAAAACCATAAATTCTCCTGGTTCCACCTTTTCACTACATAAGGAGGTGAATAGTCTGCCTGATTTCTGAATAAATAATTTTTAATTTTTTTTATGGTTGTGTTTAAAAACTGAAATAATTAATTAAACCATTTTGCTTATTAAACTGCCCATTGAAAAGGGTGGAGACTTAATCTGTGCAAGCATATTAGAGAGGTTCTAAAGTTGAAAGCTTAAGCTGTTACCTGCTGACTATACAGAAGGAAGGCATTAAATCAAAATTTTTCTGATTTTTAACATATGTAAATCTTAAAAAAAATATCAAACATATTCCATTTTGATTTTGTGACATTTTTCATACCTGTAAGAAAAAGGCAATCTTTGAACCATCGCTGAATGCTTCTTCTGATTTTCTGAGCACTTTGAGAAGATATCTGTAGTGGCTGTAGTCTTGTCTAACTCTGGCATCATTGTCAATCTTGGTACACCGCCGACACTTGCCAACGGTTCTGGAGTTCGAAGATAATGAGAACTCTGTTGATGGGAGGTAACTGTTGCAGCTTGGACAGAAGTAAATGTTCTTCCGTAAAACTGATGGGTCTTGTGGCACCTGAAAAATCAAAGCGAATTACAAATTGTACATCTCCTTTTTTGCACACATCAATTCCTAGATTTAATCTGCATTATTTTTATTTGTTTTTTCTTTTGGGAAAAACCCCCTTTCGCAAAAGAATTTGTTCTTGGGTAACTGGGTGGCCTTGTTTTTAGTTCTCTTGACTTCCAAGTCTAAGGTCATAGGTTCAAACCCTTCTTCAGTCAACAAGACTTTCAGACCACTATTACCCAATGTGCCATGGTTGAGTATAACATTAACAGGGAGGGAGACCCTTTGTGACATACACAACCAGCATGCATGGGTGCTCCATGAAAGCAGGACTGTACATATACATAATATATCTGAGGCTGTCTCCATGTGTGACAGATGCCTTGTAATGTTAAAAATCTGCACAACAACATGGTCATACTGGCTCCAGAAAGTACCATCAATTAATGACTCTAAAAATGAACATTAAAAACCTAAATTGGTATGCAAATTCAGCCGTGCTGTTGGAAAACACAATACAGTAGACTCGTTATCTCGACATCGCTTATCTCATATAACCACTTATCTCGAAGTGAAAATCTGGTTCCTGTTTTCAGCATGGAAATCTAACAACAGGTAACAAAATATTGTGGAAAAGAGGAGAAATTGCTCCTTAGGAGCAATTTCTCCTCTTTTCCACAATATTTTTCAATATATCTCTAACTTCAGAAGTTAAATTACATATTCATTTGGGAAATGTGGTTGTTCAATTTATTTGCAAATCTGTTATGTTGTGGTTTGGATATCTCAAAGTATTTTAATGAGTCCCATGGACTTCACAATAACTAGAGTGGACTGTACTTGGACTTTGTAAAATCCAAGGTTGGCCTATGCTTTGCTGTTCCTATGTGCATCTCTCTAGGTCAGATACATATTTTTTTATCAATCAAAATGTTTCTCCCGTCTTATTTCTCCATGAAAAAATAGGATGTGTTACTTGTTGGAATTGCCTTGGTGAGGCATTTCTGCTGAGCACCCAAAACTTTTGTTTGCCTGGAGATATAAGAAAACTATTTCTAACCTACAGCCATGCATATGGAATTACCATATTTACTCCATATACTGGGATACCTTTACTCCTTACCATATTTGTCCTATAATTTGTAAAAATCTGTTCAACTACCTGGGCCCAGTTGTTCAAAACTAACGACATCGTTAGTTAACGATTCGTTAAAATTTACATCGATCAATATGCAAATATGCTGAAATTTTTTTTGCCGAAAAAATGTGAGTAGCTTTTGCAGTGCAAAAGCTACTCACATTTTTTCAGCAAAAAATATCAGAATATTGTATATTGAATCTGCTAAAACAGTTAACGAAATGACCCTTAATGAGCTCGTTAAGCTAAGGACACTTTGAACAACTGGGCCCTGATGTTTAAAATACTGCTGGACGAGTGGAAAACAGTGTTGACCCTGATCAGATGCTGCTTTCTGCAGCATCTGACCTGGGTCTAGATTGTTTGCTCAGACCTATCTGTCCAAATACTTAGGTTATTATTGTATATAGGTTTTTCTGTGCCTTGCCTATTACTATATTTACTCTAAATATTTGAATATCTTATCATATCTATATAACACATACATGTATGTTTTTGTGGAGAGTTAAGAAAAACAGCATAATTTTAGGTTGAAAAAAGAAAGTGCACTATTTGATAGTAGTACCTTAAGCAGCCTTGCAGCTTCTGGGTTGAAAGTTGGTGTTTTGATATACTGTAAGAACAATGTGGATATTCTTTTTCTAAGACCATCCAGATTGGTTTCTTTCACACCTCTCATCAACAGATCTGCCTCACGGTCTATCAACTCGATAATTTCTTGAGTCAGTTTACAGTCATGCTCCTGCAATATACAACAAAGATGAAATCAACTATCTATAATTCTCTTCAACAGATATTTGTAAACTGTCATAGAACTGATTCCTAACCTACAAATCAATGATTTCTTCAGTCAGTTTACAATCCTGCTCCTCCTGCAACAGCTGGCCTCAGTGGCGCAGTTGGATGCGCGTCCGACTGGAGAGTCTCCAGTTGTTCTGTGTTTAAAAAAATTCTAGTTTAAATTAATAATCTGTTTTATTGTTCTTTCAAAGCTTCATGCATGGCATGCTATATCTTCTGACAAGATGTTATTTATATTCTTTATACCATATATTCATTTTTTATGATATTCCATTTACTATACATTTTCTATGACATATGGTTATTTTTTACTCTTCCTCTTGGTACCATGAGATGGTTCAAAGACTTATAGTGCCTGGCTTTTGTTGTACTCCCTGGGGTGCAATATAATTCTGTCAGGCTGTTCAGTGTTCATCTTAAGCATTGATATATAAAAATGAAAACAACAATGGAATTAAATCAAATTTTCATCTGTTATAAATAAGTTTAATTTGCATAAGCAGCATTATTAAGCTTCAAGGAACAAAGGAAAGAACAATCCCTTCTCTGTCTAAAAATGTAGTGTGGTGGTTGATCGGGGTGGGGGACAAAAAAAAATCAATCTTGGCCCGGGGCTGAACAGTTTAAAATTTGCAGTGAATAAGTTTTGTTAGGACATTGCTTTACCTGTCAGTAGACCAGATAAGAGGAGTAAATTGCTTATATTTGAAGGATAATTTTCCTTATCTTTCAATGAAAACATATGTTGTGGGTACTCATTTGAACCGTCTCATCAAGATGGTTTAAATAAGTACCCACAACATATGTTTTCATTGAGAGATAAGAAAAATTATCCCTGAATTATCACTAATTTACTCCTCTTATTTGGTCCTCTGCCTGTATGAAAGCACCAGCTCAAAACCTGTCAATGTCCTCAGGCAATATGTCAAAACTTAACACAGGTACTTTACAGAAGGGTATAATTGGGCCAGTTTTAGTAAATGCCATAAATAATTCAAGTATTTGGATACTTGATAAATAGGCCTATGCAAACAATGAAGAAAAAGTACATCAGGGTCTACATCCTTTCAAATTCAAATGTCATTGTTTAGATGCAGAAATATATGACAAGACCACACTCCAACTATACATTATGACAGGTCAACTTTAGCCACTTAACAATTGTCCAAATGTATATAACTTTTACAGTAGGTCATCAGACATGAGAGACATTGTTGACAGCATATGCACACAATAAACATGAAATTATATAAGTCAGTAAGTTACTGTAAAAACACTAAAAGTTTCATTTTCCATATCACATGACTGTATGGAGACAGTGAAGGCTCTGGTGGGACTGCACAAATTCAAAGCTGCACCTGAAATGCCTCTTTTAGCACATGCCTTTACCATTATCACATGGATTAGTCAATTCTGATCTGGATCTGCAATGTTTGCCTTGATCTGTCTGTCCGTAAGTATAATACACCGTTAAACAATCATGTTATATCCAAACAAAAACGTAGAGATATATTGATAAAAGACTATAAATGTTTGCCAATTTAATTACTTTGATTATTTGCTAATTCATATCAGCTTATCCATGTGTGAAATTTCAATTTCCTTTGATCTCTAAGATGTATTTTTTTAAATTTTCTTTTATCTCAAAGATGTATTGATTGTTTTAAACAAACCAATACATAGTCATTAAGTCATTAAATGTATACAAATCAAAATAATTATCTCCAGTACTCTTGTTTCTTACCAAGCTGTCATACCAGAAATGATTTTTTTTTCAATTCTATTCCTTCTGACTTATTTTATTTAAATATCCATATTGTAATCATATTGTAATCGTCAAAGTAATCATGATTACAGGCTGTTTTGCAATGTATTCGATTACAATTACAATTACTTGTAATAATAAAAATCAACGATTACAAATTACATTTCGATTACTCAAAACTTGTAATTGATTACATGTAATCATGATTACTGATTACAATTACAACAGGCCTGCTGGAGACCAGGAGGTCGCGGGTTCGACCCCCGCCGAGGTCGGCAACATTCTTTCATGGAGATTGATCATGAAATATTTTCTACGGTCATTCTCTCCCTTCCGCTGATTCAAGAAGGGCAGTTGTCAGTTTCTGGCAAAAGAATGTGCACAATACTGGTTAACCGCTTGGAGGACTAAGCCTGCCCAGTAAACGTGTGGTTAGGTAAACTGACCGCGCTCGACATAACCCCATTGGGTTGACTGGGCCGTAAAACCTCAACACAACACAACACAACTCCTCCTGCAAAATGTAACAGAGATGTCAGTGAATTTTAGCCCAATATTTAACTTTGATCATATTTGGTGCAAAATGATTAAAATTACATAGAACAGCCTCACATCTGAGAAAAAATTGATAATTTCAAGGCTATGAAAAAAAATGTATGAGGTAAATTTTCCAAGACAGCCTGGAATACTCTGCATACATCATGAAAACACGCCTATATAATTTGACCTTAACTTTGATCATATTTGGTGCAAAATGATTAAAATTACATAGAACAGCCTCACATCTGAGAAAAAATTGATAATTTCAAGGCTATGAAAAAAAATGTATGAGGTAAATTTTCCAAGACAGCCTGGAATACTCTGCATACATCATGAAAACACGCCTATATAATTTTGACCCCCTAAAACCTCACTTTTATAAAGTTAAACTGGGGTTTACAGGGGTATATATTATTTTTCTTATTTCTGCTCAAAAACATAGATTGTGGGTACTCGTTAGAACTGCCTCGTTGAGGCGGTTCTAACGAGTACCCACAACCTATGTTTTGAGAAGAAATAGGAAAAATACCAGAGTTTTTTCATCTGAAAATTTTCAGTTTTTGGAGATGAAATTTTCTTTATATTTGTATAGGCCTGTTTTCATAATGTCTGGTCATCCTATAATTAGGATAATTTACTGTCTTGACTTTGATATGGTAATGGTATAAAACAAAATACACTTTACCTTAACAGTATGTTTAAGAGTAAGTAAGACGTCCAATCTTTCATCCTGGGTGAGATATTTCATATTGATGCTGTTATAAATATCCCTGAGTTCTTTGGCTCTGATAGTAAAGGGTGTGTCCATCTCTGTGTGCTTCCCATCAAAGCCCTTCCATTTCTTTGGTGCTGCTGCCTGAAGAATTATACAAACTCTATTCAAAATAATTTCTCTAACCTGATATTTGTAGTTTCTGGATTTTTTTTTTCCACTGAAAAGCATTGATATTTTTTGTTATTCATTACGAAAACACGCCTATTCTAATATACAGAAAATTTCACCACTAAAAACTTAAATTTTTCAGATAAAAATTCTGATATTTTTTCACATTTCTGCTCAAAACATAGATTGTGGGTACTTGTTAGAACTGCCTCACAACCACCTGAGTGAGGTGGTTCTAACGAGTACCCACAATCTATGCATTGAGCAGAAATAAGAAAAATAATGTATGCCCCAGTGAACCCCAGTTTAACTATATAAAAGTGGGGTTTAAGGGGGTCAAAATTATATAGGTATGTTTTCGTGATGTCTCCATATAAACATATGTTGTCTGTACACAACATGTTTTGTGGAGAAACAAGAAAAAATATTTATCTGGATACCCTCTTATCTGGAGCTATGGTAAACTTTGTTATTATATGTCACATGATATACTAATATTTAACAGATATTATAATCAAAACATTGACAGCACTGGTGTGGATCCACTGTCTCTGAGTGTAGGATGGGAAAATGGTCCTGAATGGGGACTTAAGACTGTTTCATTCAACCCTTAACTTCCTGTAATTTAAGCAAACAGTGCAGACCCCGATCAGATGCTGCAGCAACAAAAATAGCATGGTTATAAATAACCATTACCTGGATTTCATCTAATGCACTGTTTGATTATATTGGTCAATGATAATCATGTGGACAACTACCTTAAGAAAATTTTGGCATTTGTATCCTATGGCTTGATTGTAAATAATCAACCCAATAATACCATGTGCTTCCAATGCATTGCTCATGTGTTTTCTTTATTTAATAATCATCCCTGCTAAGGACAACACAAAATAAGACTTTCTTTTCATTACAAAAACACACCTATTCAAATATATACTGAAAATTTTAACACCAAAAACTGAAAATTTTCTGATAAAAAATTCTTATATTTTTTCAGATTTCTGCTCAAAACATACAGTGTGGGTACTCGTTAGAACCGCCTCGATGAGGCGGTTCTAACGAGTACCACAATCTATGTTTTTGAGCAGAAATAAGAACAATAATGAATACCCCTGTAAACCCCAGTTTTACTATATAAAAGTGGGGTTTAAGGGGGTCAAAATTATATAGGCATGTTTTCGTTATGAACATAGCGAACACATACTGCAAGGGAAATGATACACATTAATAGGAGGCAACTGTCAAAACAAAGCATTGCCTCCCTTCTGAATAGGGTCTGTTCAAGATTTCTTTCCTTTTTGGAAAGACCCTTTATCAGAAGGGAACTGGTGTACACGAAAACAAACAGGAAGTCACTAAAGTTGCCACCCCTTGTAAAAATGGCAGAAAATCTACCAAGTATATCCTGTCATCTGAATTAACCCTTGTCCTGCTGAACCCAGATATACCCTTTCTGTCATTCAGTATGAGAATTTTTATCCATAATCTGGATTAAGTGATCTGACTGGCTGAAAATTAAAAGTGACTTTGGCATCTAAATTTATTCAGCATGACAAGGGTTAAAAAAATCAAATTTCACTGAATAGTTTGACACACATTCTTTTGTGACCAAAACTTTTGCAGTTTTGCCAATAGGATTATAAATGTGCAGTATTTCATAAATGGCCCAATTTATATTATTTCTAAAATTTTTCTGTGATAATTTTCTTTCTCACAAATTTTCCCGTTCAATCTGCAGAGACATGTGCAATCTGTGTGTGGAAGGAGTACAGAAAAGTTGAAGAAAAAATATTTCTAAAGCCATAGCTCTAGATAAGAGGGTATCCACATAATATTTTTCTTATTTCTCCTTAACATATTTTGTGGGTACTTATTAGAAGGGCCTTGATGAGGTGCTTCTAATGAGTACCACAACATATGATTTTGTGGAGAAATAAGAAAAATATAATTTCTTTTCAGTTGAAAAAAGTGCCTTATCTGGAGCTATGATTATTATGCATAAAACAAACCTTATCAAGGAAATCTTGAATTCTTTTGTCTTTGTTTTCAGTATCTGACTCCAGCTTGTGTCGACCAATGGCGGAGATAAGTTGAGTTTCTTGGTCAAGCAGCATACATAGAGCTGCCTTTCTTTCAGCACCGGTTAATGTATTGTTGATTCTTTCTAACTCCTCTTGTCTCCATTCTAAAACACACATTTTTAATCCCTTTTACACTAAATAAACTACCCTCACACTAAAAACTGAAGAGTCAAATTTCAATTTTAGGTATGTCAGACTATGTGATTTAGATCAGACTATGTGATTTAGATAATCCTAGTAGAAACTGGCTAAACTATTTGCAAACAATGGAGACCCTGATCAGATGCCGCATTTTGGGGCATCTGATCTGGGTCTGCACTGTTTGCCAATTACCCTTTTAGGGGTCTCCAGACTAAAATTGGTTAAAAAGCATTTAATGAGACTTGAACTTCTGTCTGCATCTCACTTTTCCAGGTCCTGGAGCCATGGTAAACACATATATATTACTGCATGAAAATGACACAATCTAACTTCAATGGATCAAACATCTTTGGGACCATGAAATTTTGTTCCAGACATGGGTAGTTCGAGCCACTGAGGGTTAACCAAAGTGCCAGGTCATAAGGCAAATGGGAATAAATTAGGGCTGTCTTTTTGATCTTCTGTAATTAACGGTATATTGAGTGTATTTAATAATGAGTAAACATAGCATCCATTTTCATAATAAAATAAGCAAAGTTCTCTTTTGTTTTCTTGTGAGCTATTGCAAGACTTTCCTAGGGACTTAAGAATGAGTTTGAATCAGCCATGATAAACAAGCCTTGGCATTTGAGTCATTAATTTGTTTGTTTGATTTGGGATTAATGTTGCTTTCAACAATCTTTCAGTCCCAGACACTGAGATGATATTCCACCCAGTCACATTATACCGACACTGAGCTGACCAGTTCTGACTCTACTTGCTTAATGCTGAGCGCCAAGCAAAAGAGCAGCTAGTACCATTTTTAAAGTCTTTGGTATGACCCGGCCGGGGATCAAACCCGCAACCTCCCAGTCACAAAGTGGACATTCTACCACTAAGCCACAATGCTGGTTTGAGTCATTGAAGTTTTACTGTAATAGTATGTAAAAATTTGATTGACAATCATCCAACAGTGAAGATGAAGATACACCGGTAAAGCAATAACTGGAAATCAGTTCCCAGAGTTGACTTTCTGACCCCTGTCCCTGATCCTAGAGGCTGGGAACAAACATAAATACAGTATTGCATATATGAGCTGAAGGCATTTTTTTGTCCACTAAAAGGTGTAATATTTTTCTTATTTCTCCACAAAAACATATATTGTGGTACTCATTAGAAGTGCCTCATGAGTACCCACAACATATGTTTTTTGTGGAGAAATAAGAAAAATATCATGTGGATACCCCCTTTTATCAGGAGCTATGGTGAAAATGTATTCATGTAGTCTTTTCTATGCCAAATTTAAAAAGTCAAGCTGAATACCAGGGCCCGGTTGTTCAAAGCGTCCTTAGCTTAACAAGCTCGTTAAGGGTCATTTCGTTAACTGTTCTAGCGGATTCAATACACAATATTCTGATATTTTTTTTGCTGAAAAAATGTGAGTAGCTTTTGCATTGCAAAAGCTACTCTCATTTTTTCAGCAAAAAATTTCAGCATATTTGCGTATCACTCGATTAAAATTTTAATGAATCGTTAACTAACGACATCGTTAGCTTTGAACAACTGGGCCCTGGTCATCAAAAGAACTTACTCTCTAATGCATGGTACAAGAGGTCAAAATCTTCTTTGGTTTTAGGATTCATTCTTCTTTCAAATTCTTTCTTTATTCTGTCTGCTTTTTCTTTCTTTTTCCTTATTTCTTCTTGTCTTTCCCATTCTAACCTTCTAAGTTTGTCTTCTTTTAGTCTATGTACATATCTTTTTGCTAACCACCTTCTATAGTATTTTTGTATAATTACAACCTGCAAAGGAAAATGAGCCACGATATGTGAACATATGCCTGAGGGGTATATGCTAAAAGCAAATGCCAGATTAGCATGCACTTCTTCACAATTTAGGCAATTTAACCCTACGCACATTATGTAACAATTAGAGATCAAACAATTCTTTGAAACCATATAACCCATTAAAGTGCCTGTCACAACAGCTGTAGTCGACATTCTCATGTTGTTATTTAATTCTTTAGAAAAACTGGGCATGAGAACTCACATGAAATACCAAATGTGTCTCTAAAAGACAACAAACAACAAATAGTTTAGAATCTTGTCTGCTACATTACGAAAACACGCCTATTCAAATGAATAGAAAATTTCACCACCAAAAACTGAAAATTGTCAGCTAAAAAACTCAGATATTTTTCATATTTCTGCTCAAAACATAGATTGTGGGTACTCGTTAGAACCACCTTGCCAAGGCGGTTCTAACAATTACCCACAATCTATGTTTTTGAGCAGAAACAAGAAAAATAATGTATACCCCTGTAAACCCCAGTTTTATTATATAAAAGTGGGGTTTACGAGGGTCAAAATTATATAGGCATGTTTTCGTGATGAAAACTTTGAACAGCGCTTTAAGAGTAAACTTAAATAAACTTTAAAAGAGGCAATTCTTAACAAAATGCCAAGCCCAAGTTCAAGCCTACAAAAAACTTATTTTAACTGAAATCTGCTAATAGCTGGACATTCAAACAAGACCTTGGCTCCTTTTCAACTACAGCTTTTCAAGATCTCTGAAATGATTACAGTACTAGAGTATCCAGATAAATATTTTTTTCTTATTTCTCCAGGACAAAAAAAGCCAGCACATGAGAAAACCTACAATAAGGAATGTGTGACCAGCAATTACTCAGATCTGCCTGTATATGCACCCAGTATGGCAAGGGTCTTGTTTATCCCTCTTTGGATAGCTTAGAGGCTGCAGAAGGCACATGCAATCAGCATAGACTCTGATCAGACTGTGCAGATGCACAGGCTGATATGAGTCTTCAGTGATTGCACAAGTCCTATTGTAGGTTTTGTTGTGCCCTGGCTCATATGTCATGGGTACTTATTAGAAGTACCTAAGTGAGGTATTTCTTGTAAGTACCCATAACATGTTTTCAAGGATAAATAAGAAAAATATCTAATAATATTTTTTGGTCAGAAACAAAATGCTTCAGCTAGAGCCATAAATGATGCTTTGTTAGTAATTGGTGGACTGTGGCTCTATCAGGGATGGATCATAAGCAACCAATCAACATCCAGGAGTATTCGGGCCATGCCATGCCAAATTTGTCTTCAGGCATTTGTGTACAGTGAAGGCCTAGATCAGCCTGTGCATCCTGCAGTCTGATAAGGGCCTTCACTGTCCACTAACAGTATCATTGGATATTACAGAATGTATGAATGGAGAGTAAAGGCCTGGGCCCAGTTGTTCAAAACTAATGATGTCGTTAGTTAATGTACCATTAAAACTTTCATCATTAAATGGCATATACACTAATATTTTTGCTGAAAAAATGTGAGTAGCTTTTGCATTTGCAAAAGCTACTCACGTTTTTTCAGTAAAAAATACCTGTGACTTAGATATTTTACTTACTAGGTCAGTTAACATTTTGACCACTAACAAGCTCGTTAAGCTAACGATGCTTTGAACAACTGGGCCCTGGATGATACTTTGCGAATGTGCAGGATGATGTAAATCAGCACATTTTGCACATGCTCGAAGGCTTTTTTCCGCTTGACATGGCCCATTTTACCTTTGTCAACATCATATCATGATGTTCATCTGCCGTGGTATATCTCTGTGGCTGAATTAATTTATCTCCAGAATTAGACACAAAAACACCAATCTTTGTCATTTGTGTTGATGTTTCATTTGTTGTCTGCTGTACCCGGTGCCTCTGTTCCACAGTTTGTGTATCCCTGCAATACCTGTCAATCAATATTGGTGGGCGTGGCTTTTGCATTGTCTGTGCTGAAGCATGGTGATACTCAATTGAAGTTTTCTTGTGCCTGTAACCTCCGAGATATGGTTTCTTTCTTGTTGTTCTCTCTATCTCCACAACAACATCTTTGTAACCTTCATCTTCTACAAAACCAGAAGTAAACAGTTTTGCAATTAACCCATTTTAGACTGAATAAACTACCTCCTCACTATATATTGGAAGAGTTGAATTCCACAATTTTAGGTATGTCCTACCATATGATTTAGATATTCCTAGAGAAAAATGGCTAAACTATTTTCAAACAGTGGAGACCCTGATCAGATGCTGCAGAATGTGGCATCTAATCTGGGCTGCACTGTTTGCCAATTACTCTTTTGGGGTTTCCAGACTAAAATGGCTAAAATTAACCCTGGTCCTGCTGAAAACAGTGCAGATCCAGATCAGATTTGTCATTAAGTATTTGACTTTGAATGAACAACTTGGATCAAGTAATCCGATTGGCTGAAAATCAGAAGTGTGTGTGGCATCTTAATTTATTCAGCATGACAAGGGTTAACAAATGATATGCAATGCAAGAAAATCATTTTATATTAACCAAGGCCCAAATCAGACTGTGTATTCTAGCAATGGATCCTATAGAATGCATCCAGACAGAGAAGAACCTGATCAGACTATAATGATGAACAGATTGATCTGAGCCTTTGGTGACCTACAACATAAAAACCATTTTCTTAAACTTTTCAACATATGTATCCTATAATTTTTTTTACCATCAGAATTTTGGAGTACTGACCCTTACATTCAAAAGCTGTAGCAGAAAATATATTAAAATGTTTTGTTTTCATTTTTCAGAGAAAACAAGGCTTGACATTTCATATGAATCCTCTGCTAGAGAAGTAAAAAAGTATATACATATACATGTATATCTGATTTTTAGCAATTTCTTTGGGAAATAGAAATTGCTTGGAGGAAATATTTCCATATTTTCTTTAGAATGCTATCACACTACATGACTTTGAAGTGTAGATGAAGTTACATCGCAAAACTTTGTAAATGTCAAGAGAGTATTAAACAGAATCTGCAGGATAAGAAATCATTCTTATATTATCTAATATAAAGCTAATACATCTTAAATTTAAGATACATAGAATTGCAAACCTTATTAATAAACTAATGCACTTGTTTGTTTAATGGATCTGCAAACCTCTCCGAAAATATTTCCTGTACTTTAAACTCAGTGTGTATTAACCTCTATATATATATTTTAGAATGTTTCTACAATTCTCAGTGGTGCTTTAAGGACTACTGGTAGTACCTGTTTGAACTCGGACTGTTATGACATCAGGCATGTGGTATTCCTGTCTTGGCCTGTAGGCCTTGATAGGTGTATTAACTGGGTCAGCTGATTGCATTTCAAGCTGTATGGTACCATTGGGGCCAACACCAAGATCTGCAAGGGTGGTTGTGTCTGTCATTGTTTTCCCTGTAAAAATAAGAGAAATCATTGGTGCAGTAACATAACTCTAGATATGAGCACTATCAGGTAAATATTTTTCTTATTTTCCTACAAAAAATGTATGTTGTGGGTACTCATTAGAAGCGCCTCACTGAGGCACTTCTAATGAGTACCTACAACATATTTTGTGGCAAAATAATAAAAAAAAACAATACTTTTTGGTTTAAACAAAGTGCCTTATCATGAACTATATATTAAGATGACCCGATATTACAGACATTACTTTGTTTGTTTGTGTTGAGGTTTTACGGCCCAGTCAACCCAATGGGGTCATGTCGAGCGCGGTCAGTTTACCTAACCACACGTTTACTGGGCAGGCTTAGTCCTCTAAGGGGTTAACCAGTATTGTGCACATTCTTTCGCCAGAAACTGACAACTGCCCTTCTTGAATCAGCGGAAGGGAGAGAATGACCGTAGAAAATATTTCATGATCAATCTCCACGAAAGAATGTTGCCGACTTCGGCGGGGGTTGAACCCGCGACCTCCTGGTCTCCAGTCGGACGGCGCATCCAACTGAGCCACCGAGGCCGGCGACACAGACATTACTATTCTAATTAAAAATAACCGTACGATGTTAGGTTTTATATGTTGTTCTAAGTGATAACTTAAAGATAGCATGCTTACTCTACTTACTCTAAGTATTTGGACATGCAGGCCCAAGCAAACAGTGTAGACCCAGATCAGATGCTGCAGAATGAGGTGTATGAACAGAATTTGAACTCTTTGCCTCTCTAACTTCCAGCATTTTCAATATATCAACAGGCAGACAAATGGACTTGTTAAAATTTTATGACAAGTACAGTAAGAACACTGTAACCTCTTTATAAGAAGTTTCAGTAGAAGACAGTTTCAAATACAGTGAACCCTCGTTACAAAGACAGCATTTGTTCTCAAAAATGTTGCCATTATAATGAATTTGCTGTTCTAAAGAATCCTTAATGGACAGAATGATATGTAAATAAGGCCTCGTTTTATTCTTATTTCCTCATAAACTTATGTTTTGGATATTTGTTAGAATTGCCTCTCTGAGGCAATTCTAACAAATACCCAATACATATGTTGCTTGAAGGTATTATGCAATGTTTTTGCATAATTTCTCATTAACCGTCACCTCTTGAGCAAATGTTTTGTGACATTCAAATTGTCATTATAACGAATTTTGTCATTGTATCAAGTTTCGGTATAAAGAGGGTTGACTGTATAAGATGGCTTACCCCTAAAAGCACTAAGCCAAATTATAGCAGACAATCTTCTAAAATTGAATTTGTTACTTTTTCAAAGAAAATAAGACTACATTTTTATGCTATCAGACAATTCAGGTGAAATGTCAAGCCTTCTTTTCTCTGAAAAAGAAGAACTTCAAAGTGTCGACAGTTATGGTGTTAACTGTTAGCACTTTAAGGGTTAAAGGTGGACTCCAAAAGTGCGTATCAATTTTCTATATAATTTATACATTTATGTTTGGATACAACACTGTTTGTTTAGCTAACAAGGTATTTACTTTAGATCCCATCAACAGTATTATAAAGAGGTTATGGTGTAATTAAGAAGTCCGAATATTTGGAGTAAGTATGGTAGTCTTAACATAGCTCTTGATAAGATGCTTTTTTCAGTCCAAAAGTTTTGATATTTTTCTTATTTCTCCACGAAAACATATGTTGTGGGTACTCATTAGAAGCACCACACCAGGGCACTTCTAATGAGTACCAACAACATATGTAAAATATGTTGTGGGTACTCATTAGAAGTGCCTCACTGAGTGGCTTCCAATGAGTACTCACAATATATGTTTTCGTGGAGAAATAAGAAAAATATTTACCTGATACCCCCTCTTACCTAGCCGGTAGAACTGCATGGTGAGGACTGCTGACATGTTTTGTGAAGAAACAAAAAATTACTGAAACATTGTTGACAGATGAAAAATTACTATATTTACCCTAGTATTTTTAACTCCTTACCATATTTATACTAATATTTGAACAAGCCCATTTGACTACCTGCTGATGTGTCTAACACCTGCTAGATGAATGGCAAGCAGTGTAGACCCAGATCCAATGTTCCATTCTGTGACACCTGATCTGGATCAACAGTCTCTGAATACACGACAACCTCTCCATAACACTATTGTTGGCATCTAAATCAAAAACTGAGGTAAACAACCATATTGTAAACAAATGATCATAAATGGTCATTTTTCTATATAATCTATACATTTTTATTTGGCTACAACACTTGAGGGGTCCACCATTTGAACCATTTTATATCCAAAATTGTCTTGTAAAGAGGTTCCTTTATATTTATGGGAAATATGGTAGACATAGCTCCAGATAAGGTGCTTTTTTTCACCTGAAAAGTACTTACACAAAGCTCTTGATAAGGCACTTTTTTCAACCAAATAGTATCTACATTTTTCTTATTTCTCGAAAAAAAACAACATATGTTGCTGGTACTCATTAGAAGTGCCTCAGTGAGGCACTTCTAATGAGTACCCACAACACATTTTCTTCGACAAGTAAGAAAACCTGATACCCACTATTACGTAGACCAATGTAATATACATGTATTTTTCTCATTTCTCCATGAAGGCATATGTTGTGAATACTCCCGTGCACCTCACCAAGGCACTTCTAATGAGTACCACAACATATTTTTTTCATGGAGAAATAAAAAAAATATCATGTGGATACCATCTCTTATCTGGAGGTAGGATATGTATAGATATATTGTATTTTTTTTCTTTTCTGAAATCATGAGAGAAGGACTGAGAGATCACAGAAAAACTATGACTTACCATCAAACATAAGCATGATGACATTGGCTGGCATTTTAAGTTCTGTACTGAAGTGTTGTTTCAACTGATCTAGTGACTGGCCTAAGGTACAAGCCAGAGTTACCACCTGACCACTTGGCATCAGAACAAATTTCACTGAAACAGAAACAAAATTATAAGCAAGATGAAATATAATGGGCTACCTAATCATACCTCCAGATAGGAGGAAAGTTCATAAAAAAATTTTTTTCTTACTTCTCTACAAAACCCTATGTTGTGGGTACTCATTAGAAGTGCCTCATTGAGGCACTTCTAATGAGTAGCCACAACAAATGTGTTCATGGAGAAATAAGAAAATAAATAAGTTTTGTTTGATAAAGGAGGCTACTTATCTGGAATTATATACCTATATTTACTAAAGGCCTAGATACTGAGCCCAAAAGCGCCATTCAAAACTGGAGCAGATAACACTCTTTCTTTCTTTTCTTTTTTTCTTTTTCTCAGGGAAAAAAGTGTCTTTTCACGGGAATCAAGAAGTGCCAAGCCTAATTTTCTTGGAAAGATTTAAAAAAAAAAAAAAAAAAAAAAAAGAACCCAAAAAACAAAACAAAAAAAACAAGAGGCCCACGGGCCACGATTCGCTCACCTGAGTGACATAGCCACTGCAGACATGCAGATGTTATGCAACATTTATCCAATCCTATCATCGCAACTAATGAAAATATCATCATTTGAGCAGTTCTTAGTTTTGAAGAAGAATATATGGGCCTGACAGTCAATGAAGCATGATCATGAATAAACTATCCATCACATTTCAACAGAAGGATCAATGTGAAATTTGGTGGAAATTGGCAAAGTGGTTTCTGAAGAATCGTGATTTTATACATGTAAACAGCACAGTGGCAGGGACATATTATAAATATAAACCAGATGATGGCCATCTTAGATTTCCAATCAGAACAATTTTAACTACTGTTGATCTACAAGTCACTTCGATACTTTCAATATAAATGTATATGGCCCGCACAAATAGGGAAGCAAATTTGACCTTGGAGGTAAAAAGGTCAAATGTCAACATAAACCATCATTTGAGCAATTTTGGTAGATCTCCTGTCCCCTATAATTTGTGCAAAGATTAGGACCCAAGGCTTATTTGATTATGGAGAAGAAGATTTTTAAAGGTTTTTACCATATATTGGCATGGCAGCCATTTTGATCAATGGACCATACCCATTTTAGCAATCTTTCATTCTCCTGCCCACGGAGGCTCCGCATGAAATTTGAGCAACACTGGCCCGGAGGCTTCAGAGGAAAAGCCATTTGAAATTATCAACATTTTTTCCATACAAATGTATGGTGCCCATACAAATGCATACAGAAGCAAACTTGACCTCGCCGTAAAAAGGTTAAATGTCAATGTATGACAATTATTTTAGCAACTTTGGTAGACCCCCTGTCCCCGATGATTTATGCAAATATTCAGCCCCGAAGCATCCTCTGTTCTAGAGAAGAAGATTTATAAAGGTTTTTACCATATATGGGCATGGCGCCCGTCTTGGTCAATGAACCGTGACCATTTTAGCAATCTTTTGTTCCCCCTACCTAAGGAGGCTCCATATGAAATTTGAGCAAAATTGGCCCAGAGGCTCCAGAGAAGAAGTTGTTTGAAATTCTGAACATTTTTCCCATACAAATGCATAAGGAAGCAAAATTGACCTTAACGTAAAAAGGTCAAATGTCAATGTACGACCATTATTTTAGCAATTTTGGTAGCCCTCTTGTTCCCGAAGATATATGCAAAGATTCAGCCATAAGGCATGCTCAGTTTTGGAGAAGAAGATTTTTAAAGGTTTTTCCCATACAAATGCACAGGGAAGCAAACTTGACCTTGCCGTAAAAAGGTCAAACGTCAACGTACGACAATTCTTTTAGCAATGTTGGTAGACCTCCCGTCCTCGATGATTCCTGCCAAGGTTCAGCCCAAAAACATTCTCGGTTCTGAAGGAGAAGATTTTTAAAGGTTTTTACCATATATGGGCGTGGCGGCCATCTTGGTCAACAGACCATGACCATTTTAGCAATTTTTCGTTCCCCCACCCTAAGGAGGCTCCATATGAAATTTGAGCAAAATTGGCCCAGAGGCTCCAGAGGAGAAGTTGTTTGAAATTCTGGTCATTTTTCCCATACAAATGCATAAGGAAGCAAAATTGACCTTAACGTAAAAAGGTCAAATGTCAATGTACGACCATTATTTTAGCAATTTTGGTAGCTCTCCTGTTCCCAAAGATATATGCAAAGATTCAGCCATAAGGCATGCTCGGTTTTGGAGAAGAAGATTTTTAAAGGTTTTTCCCATACAAATGCATAGGGAAGCAAACTTGACCTTGCCGTAAAAAGGTCAAACGTCAACGTACGACAATTCTTTTAGCAATTTTGGTAGACCTCCCGTCCCCGATGATTCCTGCAAAGGTTCAGCCCCAAGGCATTCTCGGTTCTGGAGAAGACGATTTTTAAAGGTTTTTACCATATATGGGCGTGGCGGCCATCTTGGTCAACGGACCGCAACCATTTTAGCAATTTTTTGTTCCCCCACCCTAAGGAGGCTCCATATGAAATTTGAGCAAAATTGGCTCAGCGGTTTCAGAGGAGAAGTCATTTGAAAATGTTAACGGACGGACGCACGGACGGACGGACGATGGACGAAAAGTGATCACAATAGCTCATCCTGAGCAGAGCTCAGGTGAGCTAAAAACAAAAAAAAAACAGATACCTGAGGTGATAATTTAAACACATATTTTTTTTCTTCTTCTTCTTTTTAAATCTTTACGAGAAAAATAGGCTTTGCACTTCTTGATTCACATGAAATGACACTTTTTTCTCTGAAAACAAAAAAACCTTAGTCATCTGTTCCAGTTTTGAATATCAAGGAGCATGCTGTTGATGGTCAGCACCACTTTGCCAAAATAGAATTTGTTATAATGATATGACTGGAACAAAATCTTCCTTCAAGAGGTGACAGTTAATGAGAAATTATTCAAGACTATTGCAGTTAATATTTCAAGAAACATATGCTTTGGATATTTGTTAACCCTTGTCCTGCTGAACCCGGATATACCCTGCCCTTGTAAACAGTGTAGATCCAGATCAGTCGGCTTCTTCAGAAGCCAACTGATCTGGATCTGCACTGTTTGCAATTAAGTATACAAATTTATAGCAATGATCCACATCAAGTAATCTGATTGGCTGAAAATTAGAAGTGGGCATGGCCTCTTAATTATTCAGCAGGACAAGAGTTCAAATTGCCTAAATATCCAAAATATATGTTCTGTGAAGAAATAAGAATGACTTACATATCATTCTGCTGCACTTAAGGATTCTTTACCACAGCAAACACATTTTAATGGCAACACCCTTGGAACAAATGCAGAGGTTGTAATGAGGATCCACTGTATATAAAGTCTTTATTAAAGCATAAAGCATATTTTGCACAGAGAAGTTTCCCTAACAAGACAAATCACAGTGTTTGCTAGATTTAAAAAATCAAACAGTCAGGAATAAACTTGAAAACTTTGGTCTCTGGAAATTATTTTTACCTTATAAATTACCAAGTGGGAGACATGTCAATGAAAGCAACTTGTCTAGGGGACAAACAACAGCTAAAATCAACTTTTCCATCTCGACTTTAATTTGCCCCACACAAAAAGGATATGAGCCACCAATTGTGATGGTATTCCAATTGGTGAAGACTAACTCCAATTAGTGAAGACTAATATCAAGAGCCTGTTCTAAATCTCAGTGAGGTTTGGTTCTATGTCTATAGATGGTCAAGGATCCATAGAAGACAAGTGAACAGTAAAAGCTCTGACCTGACTAAGCATATCACTGCTGGAATTCCCAAAAAGTGGGAAATGTCATCTGCTTTTATAACTTTTTTGATGAATCAAACATTTTATAAAATAGAACAAAAGATGAAACAAAATTATCTCCTAGAATTTCAAGTTGTAATATAGGAAACCGTCCAAGAAAACCAGTTTGCCCTCATCAAATTTAGCCCATGTTGGGCAAGTGGACGAGTGCTTTTTTTTAACAGAGTGTTTTTTTTGTTTGTCTGATTTGACTTTAACGTCGCTTTCAACACTCTTTCAGCATATCGCAATGGTGTCTGGATGTGGCAGGGAGCTCAATGCTCACTTTTAGAGTTCTGCCTCACTGAAATATATGCCCCAGACACTTTGACATGATATTCCATCCAGTCACATTATACTGACACTGAGCTGACCATTTCTAGCTCTACTTTCTCAATGCTAAGCGCCAAGCGAAAGAGCAGCTAGTACCAATTTTTGGTATGACCCGGCTGGGTATCAAACCCATAACCTCCCGGACCAGTCCCGGTCACAAAGCAGAGGCTCTACCACTGAGCAACGGTGCCGGTGTCTTTTAACAGTGTGTTCCTTTCAATCAAAGTTGTTTACCATATTTACCCTAAATTTGTAGACACCTTAATTCCTGACCATATATTTCCTAAATTTTCAACAAGTCTATCGGTATTTGTCTGTTGAAAGAACTGGTGAATGAGTGCAAAGTGTACCCTAAACCTTGATCAGATGCAGTGTTCTTCAGTCTACACTGTTTGCTCAGGACTGTCTGTCCCAATAGGGTTATTATGACATTCTCAATATATTTTCATTGCTCCAGAAAAGGGATTATCAGGAAATTTTTTGTCTTATTTCTCCATAAAAACAAATGTTGTGGGTAGTCATTAGAAGATTAGAAGCACTATTAATAAGCACTACAACATATGTTTTGTGGAGAAATTAGAAAACTATCAACATTTAAGGTTGAAAAAAAAATAGATCCAACTTCAGTGAAGTTGATGTCGCACCTGACAAAAATAAATTTAAAACCATATCCAAACCACGTGCACTTCTGCAGACCTGGGAGAAGACATGTGCAAAGTTTCAAAAAGACTGGTTTAAAATTATATGAGCAGTTGTAATCACAAGGTACCCACTGTACCTTGTGAATGAGGTAAGTAAATGACAAAGTTCAAAAAGTACAAAAAAGTGACAAAAAATAACGCAAGGATTATATGAAAAGCACAAGCACATCTTCAGACTATGGAGAAAACATGTGCAAAGTCCAAAAAGATTAGTATAAAATTATATGAGGAGTTGTGCTCACGGGGTACTCACTGTCTATATATTGAGGGTGAAAAATGACTAAGTTCCCAATGAGGAAGAAGTGAAAAAAAAAAAAATCTAACAATTACATCCAAACCACATACACATCCTCATACCATGAAGAAAACGCACAAAAAGTTTCATAATAATCAATACAAAACTGTAAGAGGAGTTGCGCTCACAAGAGGTATCAACTGTTTATATATAAAGGATGAAAAATGACTAAGTTCACAATGTAGAAAAAGTGACAAAAAATGATCTAACAATTATATCCAAACCACATGCACATCCTCATACCATTATGAAAACATACGCAAAGTTTCAAAACGATCGGTACAGGTGCGACAAAAAGTGCCTTATGTGAAGCTATGGAAAACAGTGCAGACTGGTTTTGATCATTAATCCATGTCATGCTGAATAAATTAAGATGCCACACTCACTTCTAATTCACAGCTACACTTACTTCTTATTGTCAACCAATCAGATTACTTGATCCTAGCTGTTGATAGAATTCACATTCTTAAGACAAACACTGCAGATCAATAAAGTTGGCTTTTCAGGAAGCCAACTGATCTGGAGCTACACTGTTTGCAAAAGCAGGGCATATCCAGGTTCAGCAGGCCCAGGGTTAATGTCTGCAGATTGCATTATGTAGGTTTTTTCCCATTCTGGTTCTATTTTAGCATGTATTTTTAGCATGTATTTTTCTAGTTCTATTTTTAGTCACCTGTTGCTGTGGCTTCCAGATTGACCTGTGACCTGGGTGTCACAGCATGGGGATCAACTTCTGCCTCTTGCTCTTTCTGTGTATCTGTTTCCATGGCAATGTTGCGTTCTGTAGCAGGAGTGGGTGCTGGAGCTGGGGCTGGGACTGCTTCCTGTTTACTAAAAAAAAAAATAATCATTACAAACATTTTCATTCAGACTTATAATGGAGACTCTCATACAATCACAACTGATTTCCGGAGGAGATGAATTTCAACACATCAAATTTGGGTAGACAACATTCATCTTTACAAATCCAAAATATTTTTTTTTCTCAGCAGCAAAATGCTACCCATCTAGAACTAAATGTTTAGTACTGAATTCTTACTGTGCTTATGGCAAAAATGAAAAACAATGACCTTTAACCTTTGTCATGCTGAATAAATTAAGATGCCATGAACACTTCTAATTGTCAGCCAATCAGATTACTTGATCAAAATTTTTTATTCGAATTCAGATACTGAATGGCAAACAGTGCAGATACAGATCAGTTGGCTTCTTCAGAAGCCAACTGATCTGAATCTACACTGTTTGCAAAGGCAGGGCCTTTGGGACCAGCAGGACAACGGTTGTCATGTGCCAATCAAAAAAAGATGGACCAAATCAGCTTACACATCCATGCAGTCTGATCAGGGCCTTCCCTGTTCTATTCTGTAAATGAACAATTTAAGTACCAGTGAAAATGAGCAGCCTGAGCTTGGCATGCAAGACAGATGATTCACATGAATAGTCAAGCTTTATTTTCTTGAAAAAATAAAAATGAATGTTTTAGAACCAATTTTGAATGGCTCTTTAGGGGTTTAGGTAAGTTTAGGTGTAATTAATACCTTGATTCTTTCATGTCTGATGACTGTGTTTTCTCAGCTTCTAACTCAGCTTCTTGTTTAATGTCAGCCTCTTCTTCCTTTGGTTTTTCCTCCACAGTTTTCTCTGCAGTTTGCTCTTTCTATAATTAATCAAAGGTATGTCATTTCGAACAAAGTCAAATAAAATTTATTTTGATAAGTATGGTATATGGTAAGAAATCTTAATATTTCATAATTGTTCAATGATGCGGAACCATTTGAACAAATAGTCAATACCCTTTCAACAGAAGGCCCCATGTGAAATCTGTTGAAAGTTGTTCAAGCTGTTTCAGAGAAGAGGATACAGAGAAATTCACTATTTTATACATGTATATAGCCTAGGGGCAAAGGCAGATAACCCCACGAGACAAACAGATTTTTCTATTTTTAGCTCTGGTGGCCATCTTCTTCATTGAAATTAACCCAGGAGTATAGGAGAGTTGTCATTTAACGCAAACTGTTGATGCCGCACGACGGACACTGACCAATCACAATAACTCACGATGAGCACTTCCTGCTCAAGATGAGCTAAAATGCAAATTTTAGGCCTAAAATAGAGTGTTCAAAATTGTAACAAAATTTTATGACATTTACTAAATTAAAAATAAAAGTAATTAAGACAAAACTCCTAGGAGCTTTTGTCAAGGCACTTCTAATGAGTACCCACAATGTATGTTCTTAGTTCAAACTGGAATAAAAGTTTAGCCTGAAAAGTAATTACCTGTTCAGTTTCAACATCAGTTTTTTGTTCTTCTGCTGTTTGTTCATCTTTCTTATCTTCCTCCTTTTCTTCTGTTTCTCCTGTTTTTTCTTCTTTCTTTTCTTCTTCCTGTTTCTGTTCTCCAGCCTCCTCTTCTTTTGTTTCTTTTTTTTGTTCATCTACCTTCTCTTCTTTTTGTTCATCTACTTTTTCTTCTTTTTGTTCATCTACTTTCTCTTCTTTTTGTTCATCTACTTTCTCTTCTTTTTGTTCATCTACTGTCTCTTCTTTTTGTTCATCTACTTTATCTTCTTTTTGTTCACCTACTGCCTCTTCTTTTTGTTCACCTACTGCCTCTTCTTTTTGTTCATCTACTTTCTCTTCTTTTTGTTCATCTACTTTCTCTTCTTTTTGTTCATCTACTTTCTCTTCTTGCTGCACATCTTCTGTAGTATCTTTCTTCTCATCCTAGGAGAACAACCACAGTTTCTCAATATTTGAAATGAAATGCATGTATTATACTAAATTACAATAAAATTACAATGTGAACTTTTCGGACAGATCCTTATGAACTGGTTAGAGCATATGCAGCTCTCCCTCACTGTAATGCAAACATGCAGTTTTATACAGTGAGCTACACATGTTCTTACCAGACAAGACACAGTTCATATACGGTAAGTGTCCTAAATTTCATACACCAAAGTGTCTGGCAAAAATGGCATATGCAGTGCAGATCCAGATCAGACTGCAGTCTGATAAGGGTCTACACTGTTTGCCAGTCCACTGTGTATTTCAACCCTTGTCATGCTGAATAAATTTAGATGCCACGCCCACTTCTAATTTTCAGCCAATCAGATAACTTAATCTGGGTTGTTGATACAAATTCACATACATGTATATACATAATGACAAACAGTGTGGATCCAGATCAGTTGGCTTCTGAAGAAGCCAACTGATCTGGATCCACACTGTTTGCAAAGGCAGGGCATATCCAGGTTCAGCACGACCAGGGTTAAAAACAACTGTACAGAAAGCAGAATTTAGGCCAAAAAAGTATGAAAAAAAAAGTGTTTGAGATTTAGTCTCCTGCTGACACCCAGGTGTGACCAGTGTTGCCATATGAAGAGTCTCAATGAAACTAAGATTCTGATTTTTCGACTTCTACGTGTCCAGTGATTCCAAGGGCAACCTCTACAGATTTTATTTGTCCAAAATTAACATTAGCATCTGTCCCTTCCTATCATAACATATGAGCCACGATGTGAGAATATTTATCCTCTGATATGTGTGCCCAACGAAGACTTAAATCAGCCTGTGCATCAGAGTCTTTGTTGTCTGCATGAAGAAACTTTGCATCCTTGGCTATCTAAACTGTGGCCAGAGAAGATACTGATCAGACTGCACAAATGTGCAGGTTGATCTGAATCTCAGCAAGAAACACATGCCTGAAGGTATGTTTTCTAAGACTGTGGCTCAAACCTGCAGACCATGATCCCAATTCATATCTTTAGATAAGATGCTTATTTGAACAAGCTTTGCTGAATAAATTAAGATGCCCCGCCCACTTCTAATTTCAGATAACTTGATCCGGGTTTTTGATAGAAATTCACATATTTAATGACAAATAGTGCAGATCCAGATCAGTTGGTTTCTTCAGAAGCCAACTGATCTGGATCTGCACTGTTTGCTAAGACAGGGCATGTCTTGTTCAGCAAGAGAATGGTTAATATTTCTCTTATTTCTCAATAGAACATACATTATAGATATGGTAAATGTCCTAAAAGTTCGAACACTTTATTCCATACTGTTATGGCTAAAGTTTGCTTTTTATGCAGTTGTTCTAAAAACATATTGGCAAACAGAAAAGACTCTGATCAGACTGTTCCTTTAGGAGCAGTCTGATCTGGGTCTATACTGTTTGCATACGACATTTTGTCAGCAACTTTGGTGTACAAAATTTTGGGACATTTACCATACTCATTGGAAGTCCCTCTCTGAGGTGCTTCTAATAAGTACCCACAACATACATGTATGTTTTGGTCAAGAATAAAGAAAAATAATTTTCTGGGCCCAGTTGTTCAAAACTAACGATGTCGTTAGTTAACGACCCGTTAAAATTTTAATTGAGTGATACGCAAATATGCTGAAATTTTTTGCTGAAAAAATGTGAGTAGCTTTTGCAATGCAAAAGCTACTCACATTTTTTCAGCAACAAATATCAAAATAATGTATATTGAATCCGCTAAAACAGTTAACGAAATGACCCTTAACGAGCTCGTTAAGCTAATGACGTTTTGAACAACTGGGCCCAGGATACTCTTATGGATCCTGCTATTATCCTAAGCCACAACAATTGCTGAATTGACAATAAATGCTCACATTTCAGTGCTGTATGCCAGCAGATAAGACTTTGCATTCCACAAAATTACTGTTTCATACGTCTAGATAAGAGTGGGTATCAGGTAATATTTTTCTCATTCCTCCAACAAAAAATATGTTGTGGGTACTCATTAGAAGTGCCTTGCCAAAGTGCTTCTAATGGGTACCCACAACATATGTTTTTGTGGAGAAATAAGAAAAATATCAATACTTTTGGATTGAAAAAAAAAACAACAACATCTTATCAAGAGCTATGTGTGTTGCAATAGCTCATTAGGCCACAACATATGGTGTGTAAATTGTGAAATATAAGATAAGAGCTCTTATGCTGTATGTGAGCAATGAAGATACAGATCAGTCTGATCTGTGTCTTCACTGCCAGCTAAGAACCTTTACCACTCTCGGGGCTATGCATCTGCTAATATTTGAATTTAGCATACTGAATGTAAAAACAAAAAAATCACCCCTTCAGTTTTTTGTACCTCTTTCTGTGTTTGAGTGTCATCTTGTTGCTGTTCCTGTGTCTCTGTAGTATCAGGGGCTACAGGGTCAGGTGCAGGGGCTGGGGTCTCTTCTTGATCTGCCATGCTTCAAAATCTAATAAATAAAATCTGACTTGTTAAAAATGAACATGCACTGTATTTAACCAAAACACTGTATTATACTGAGACACCTTGTCCTAAACTTTAAATGTCCATGTTACTATGCTAATTTACCTGAAACACCTGTGTAGATTCTGATCAGAGGCTGCATTTGTGGCATATGATCTTGATCTTCACTCCATTGTCAAGGTGGACCCCATTGCAAAGACCATATGAACAAATCACCATATCTGTCAATTTAGTCAGACATTTTAACCACCTTGTTTATCCTAAATATTGGGTCACTATAACTTCTTACCAAAGTTGTTCTAAAATTGGAATGTTCATATTACATGTTTATGCGTCTAAAATCAACTAGATGAGTGGCTAACAGTGTAGACCCTGATCAGATGTCACATTTTGTGGAATGTCATTGAGTCTAAACTGTTTACTAAGGTCTGTCTGTCCCAGTACTTTGGTAAACAACAAAAAAAAAATGGTACATTATTGTGAGGATGGCACTATCTGGGCAACAGGTGATGATGTAGATGAATTTCTTTTTTCATCGAAGAAGTCAGTGAAGTCCTCATAAAGAAAATATACAGACGCAGAAGGTATTTACAGCAAATACTGCAATAAACACAGCATTTAATCCTTATTCTGCAGATCGCCTATATAAAGGATTTCAGAGGGTTCCTTGTTTTGAGAGCATCGCAGGACCTTTTGCAATAAGGTTCATCCTTGATTATCAGACAGGGGAGGGAATTTAATTTATCATAAATATATGTTTGTCCACTTTTAAGGACAATCAGTGAAATAATTCTCTGAAATCACAGTCAAATTTCAGTCATTTTCTGTTTTCCCCTTTTTTTATTTTGGTCTCACCCCTTATCATTACCATCATCACCCCTATCCACACAAATGGATTCATGTGCAAACCAAGCAGACTCTACTGAAACAACTTCCAGTACTCTATTTAAACAATTTCAAGTGACAAATGTACACAATAGGAGACGTATCATCACAAGTAGTCTAATCCTTCCTGCAACAGCTACTTTTGGAGTTCTTTTTTTTTTTTTTTTTTTTTTATGGGAAACAAACACTGGTTTGTAATGTGATTAGCTATCATGTGATAGTCATGTTATCATAACTATTACACTAATAGTAAGCCAGTCCATTGGTTCATAGCATGTGCAAGTGTAAATTAAATCCGTGAAAAATGAGGAAAATAACATGTTCAGGTAAGGGTACCAATTCCAAAGACCAAGATCAGAGACTTTCATAGCAGAATAAGGGTTAAAAGTCTAAAGTGAAGTCAAAACACATTTAAAATTAAAATGTTGGTGACCAAAATAAAAACATCCTTCTTGATAAGGAGGGCCACTTCCACAACAATCTGAAACAAATGATCACTACCTGGTACCTGATACATTATGTGAATGTTACAGGTGAAAAAATGTGTTGGTCGCCCCGGTGATGTCAGATACACGACAGCACAACCCGACCACCCCTAGGATTGGTATCTAACCAGATCCACTAGACTCAAAGTCCTACACTCTAAATTGTCGCTATAAGTGTGTACATGTACTAATCTATATATATTCTGGCGCCCGCTTTTTATGCTTTTTATGAGTATTATGCGCAGGTCTTTCTGGCTAGAAACCAGTACTAAGCAATGTGGATAAAGTCAGGGAAAAAATTAGACCAGTACTAAGCAATGTGGATAAAGTCAGGGAAAAAATACTCAGTGCTCGCTTGTCCAACCCGCTAACTCTCAATTTTGAATTTGATGCTTTACCACTGCACCACAGTGCTATATACTATAATCTCTGGTGGCAAAAAGAAAACCATTCACAGGACAGAAGATAAAATATGAATACAAATTCTACTTTGCATCTGACAAATACACTCCATTCAGCTGTCAATTTTTGAAATGACTAACTTCAGTCTCAAACTGCAGTCATCAGTATTTAATGCAGAGATAGTCTACTGTCCCACCTGTGTATTGCTATGCACACATGAATAAGTAGTGTACATATTCATCATAATATTGCTGGAATTATATAACTGGCCCACTGGCTGGTCTCAGTCTGGTTCTATCTACAAATACTTCTTAACCTCCTTTCATTATTATTTTCTCTGCTGATCAAAGGTGCAGAAGATTTGGTATGAGCTAGCGTTACAGGTACGATGAAGGACCTTAACTGGCGCCCTCTTGAACAACGCCAAATTTTGATTGTCATCTTCTCATGATGTGAAAGATCATATATAATTTTGTTGCTATTCCCGCATCTGAGTACCTCATCCATAACACAAAATCCTCAGCCCATAATCATCCTCTCGCATATCGACAGATCTTCACTCACACAGATTTATATTACAAGTACACTTTTTTCCAAGGACTATTATTCATTGGAATGCTCTACCTGTCAATATAGTAACCATTTCCACCCTGGCACAGTTTAGCATTTAGCCTGGTGGTTCATGTTTCTCCTTAAAATACCAATTCTGTTTTTATCTTTTAACTATACTAACACTCTCTTTCACACTGTACAAACCCATTCACCAACTTTTCTTTACTTTTATATCAGCTAACCCCACTCAGCACTTGGTTGGCAAGAACACATCTTAGATAACCCCTCAGGGGTTTAGATATAAAGGAAGACAGATAGACTGATTTTCCATATCACAGGTCCTGGTGAACGAATTAATGGATCATTGGACATATCATCAGTATTCTGATAAATCAGATTCATGCATTCTGGTTGTACTGCTATGTTTCCTCACTATCTTATCATGATAAAAGACACATGTATTTCACAATTACGGTGGAACCCATTTAGTTTTTGAAAGTTCATAACCAGTATTCTGTGATATACAAACATATCCCCACCCACCCACCTTTCAAGCAACAACAGGGTGTCACTGCACTTCAACAAAAAAATATTGTCAATTAAGAACAGGAGGTAGTATTTCATTGTATAAATCGTTTGTTTCTTTTATTTTCTAAAACACGTACAGATTATTTTACAAAAGAAAATATAAACGGGAAATAATTATGTGATAAACTGCTGTTTACTGCAATCGCCATACCTGAAAGCCGCCATCAAAAGGTTGTTTAAGTGACGTCATGGCAACGAGACGCTAGTCGAACTGTCGTTATAACGACTTGTTTCATTGGTCTAAAATTTGCGTTTAACCAATTAAATTTGATCTAACAACCGAGTTAGATTCCAGCCAGCAAGGACAACAACGAAAACCTGGCAAAATGAGATGAAAATATAGCGTAAAAACTGTATTTTACGCTGAATAATATTTAGTCAGGTGTTGATTTTTGCAAACATTATATTGTGAACTACCAAGCAGCTGGATATCTTTTAGTATAAGGCCATTTTCAAGGTATGTTTTCACTTCAAAATTTAAGCCTGTGGTTACGCGCACTTGTTCTATTTTCCGCACTTTAAAATATTGCACACCATGTTTTAACAATCATCCATACATTAAAAAACCTTTCATTCTCGAAGTTCAGTCATATTTCTAAGGGTAACTTGTATGTGTCAGCTGTCAAGAGTGTTTGATAACATAATGAGAGTCATAGTAGTGCTGTGGTACGTGCCTCTTGTGTTTGAGGTTCTAACCTGGCTCGGTGAAAAATCTCCTCCTCACCCCGCCCCCTGCTCTAATTCCACTACTGTCCAGATTCCACGACTGATTAAAGATACTACAGTCCCCAGGTACGGTACTGTACTTGGGGACACAATCTGTGCAGGATTGTCACAGGGTATGGCAGAAAGGTTACATAAAAATGCTTTTAATATGAACATAGGCAATGCCTATAGGCTCGGACCTAATAATACCCAGACTTGTCACTAACGGAATTGCCAAAATATGTTGTTGTTGCTTGATTTTAGCGCTATTTTACAGCACTATGGTCATTAATAATTATTTTGGATAATAATTAAAGTTGTAATAAATTGTTTTTAATAGGTTTGTTTGAAAAATGTTAAGTCACAATTAATTAGATTGAACTTATAACATCATTTTGGGTGAATTTCTGATGATTTCCTGCTAAAGGTGCTGAAAATAGCTAAAATGGGTACCTAGATTTCTCTTTGATGTTTACAAAAACTGTTGGTTTTTCCTTAAATATAATGCTGCAGTCTTACAGATAATATATTGACCTATTGCTTTTTGAAAACAAAGATATTTGGAAAATTAAATGAAATATGAGCATTTAAATTTCATCATACAAAATTATAAAAACTCACTCACGACAACATATTTCCAATAAATACAATACATGTACCGTAGTTACTAGTCCAGTGTATATTGGGTCCAAGCTATAGGCAAGCTCCCAATGCACTATGCTTTGAAAAAGCACATTTTGCAGTTACAGTACAATTGGATAGTATTAAAGCCAAAAATCATCCCAAAAATCAAAGTATAAAACCCAAGCTATATTGTTAAAATTTTGGTACCGGATTTTCCCAGATGGTCCCGGCAAATACAAATAGAATCGTCCTGTCATTTATTTTGACACACATCTAATTTGATGCGCTTACATGTTTCTTCCTATTCTTGGACTTGCAGAAACTTTTTTGTAATGCCTCATCGTTATTGGGGTAGAGCAACATAAGAGAAGCACATCCAGGTGTTTAAGTAGAAATTCCAGGATCTACTTGGAAAATTACAACCTTGTAACCGTGAATGGTCAACATTTTGAAAGAAATGCTTAAAGCACATTTTTCTTTTGAATTAAAGCTCAAAACTTTAAAGATGCATCAGCTACATCTGAATCAAATATGCTTTTTTGTTACAGTGTCACCTGATGCATTTATTCACAAGTATGATATATGGTTGAAATGCTAATGCATACACATACACTGGAGATCCAATACATCGCGGTCCGTTATTTCGCGATATCCAGTATATCGCGAATCGTCCGTGGACCCCAAATTTACCATGACCATAAAAAAAAAATAAGTAAATGTTTTTTTTACTTAATTTGAAAAAAAAAAAAAAAAAAAAAAAAAAAAATGACTGTAATTCGTTGCGGTATTGATTTTTCGCGCATATCCAAACGCGAAATCGCGTCACGCATTATGACCAAACAATCCAATTAGTGTCAATCAGTACACAGATTGATAATAACTGGCAATCAATTAATATTAATCGCCGCACTTGTCATAATCAGCAGACGAAAACGGTCCTTTTCAAGACCAACAAATAATAAGAAAAGAGTAGCCTTATGATGTAGCCTTATGATGTTGCCTATCTGTCCTAAACACCCAGTTCGTAGCCCTCCCACTTTACACTTTCCCAGCAAGTAATAATTTAACAAATAAAAATAAATAAAGTATGAAAGAATTAAAAAGATCAAAAGATAAATAGAATAGTTTTTGGGCCCGCAGCAGACGAAAGAAGCGAAGGGAAGCAACCCGAATTGCCTCAGCAAAAGTCCGTGATATTCTATTCTATTCTATCCTTAGGATATGCGAGTTGCCCCCCTTCATCCAAAATGGCGTCCTCGCTTGACATTTCCGCGAACAAATGATTTTAAACGTCGTTTATCAGCTAGTCTCGATTAAAGTTAATTGGTAGACATAATCTCCCAGTGTAAATACTGCCATTGAGTAATTCTAAACCTACTATACTGATGTAATGTGGCCGATAGCTTTACTGACAGCCGTTTGGTGTTGATTGATTAGCGGCGTCTCAGCAAACTACCACCCCAGCTTATATCGCGATCCGGATATATCGCGGTAGCGGAACTTGGACCCCAAGCACCGCGATATATTGGATCTACAGTGTATTACTTTTCAAATAAATATAAGGTCTTATATGAAAATATTTTGCAACTGGAAGAAGAGAAATTCATAAAGTAATTTTCTGTGTAATTTGTTTGATGCCAAGCATAAATATTTTTTGCTGACAATAAATAATCTATTTAACACATATTTTATTAAGACATGTGGCAAATTTATGCATGCAAGCAGGAGAAACAAGCATTTCAGCTGTCCTACCCCTAAAAACTGAGACATAGAAATGGCGGCAATTCACAAAATGAGGTCAGATTTTTAAGATCTATACAGGTGTCATTCAACAGTGATTCTTGTCATTTTATTTTGTTCTAACAGACAAATGATGCTGCCTGAACATGGTCCTGGTATTATTGTAAAACTTAAATTACTGTCTTGCAAGAAAAATAGCAGCCTATTAGATGCGTCATTTTGTATGAGTGTAAACCAAAATGACAATCACCATGGTGGTCCTATTTCACTTGGAATATTTATGAAGGCAGTTGATTCAAATTTATTTTAATGATATTAAATAATGTTCTAGAAGTCCATGATTGTCTTACACAAAACAAATGTACTGGGAGTTGTCCTTGAAATTAATGACATGTCAAATAATGCTTAAGTGCGTCAAAACCCTTGAGTCTAGGCTACAAATAGACCTGCCACATTAATTGAGAACCCAACAAACTGCAAACAATATGTTTATTTCCGGTTTGCTTTGAAGGCAATGAAGCGTACGTGTGCTCTACCATAGAGCGTGCTTGCGCAGGCTTTCAGCCACATGCGGCAGTGAGCTTGCTATATCTTCTAAGTTTAAGAAAAAAAAATAATTTTCTGAGCTTTTCCTAAGCTCTTCTGCTCTATTTATTTAATGGTTAAATAAAGGTCACAAATTTCACAAGGGGAATAATATGGTTAAAAGGCTATTCAGTAAAAGAATGACAACTCTGCCTTTCTTACTTTTGGCATTATCTCCCTTTGTTATATTTGACAGTGATTACAAGGGTCCTGCAAAATGTTTTGTCACTGGGTTCGGATTACTTCAGTGCTACGTTTTATCGAACATATTTTTATTTAAAACCTTCAAAGTATAATGCCGTTCTTACTGAAACACATTTTGGTAACCTTTTTACCCAGTCGAGAAAAGCAGATAAATAGTCTTCTTTTGGTATCTGTTGGAGACACTGATAAATAGCACTGCCAAGAGAACTTCTAGACATATACTTATTTCCAGAAAGCATTTTCTTAAGCCTTGGAAATAAAAAGAAGTCACAGGGACTCAGGTCAGGTGAATAAGGTGGATGGTTTAAAACTTACACCTTTTCAGAAGCCAAAAAAGACTTAACAACCTCACACTTACGAGAGGAGACATTGTCATGTAAAAGGTGGACTCCTGACCATCCTTTGCTTGGTTGTTTCTTATTGTAAAACTCTTTCACTTTCTTCAGTACAGATTCTTGTAGAATCGGCCAGTGACTGTATGACCAGATGGACAAGGCACTTGAAGGATTGGCCCACTTGAATTAAAGAAAATTGTGTACAACATCTTTGTCGAACTTATGGTTCTCTTGGCAATGCATTGGCGTTTTTGATCTTTTCGCTTCCATTGCTTATTATCAGCTGCCTTTCTTTGTGGCTCAAACATGTGCACCCAGGTTTCATCACCTGTTAGCAAGTTAGAAATAACCCGACTATTACAGCCTTTATATGTTTTCAAAAGTGCTCGGGCACATTTAAGGCGTTGTGTCTTTTGCTCCTCAGTGAGCAAATGAGGTACCCATCTAGCGCAAACCTTTCTCAGGTCCAAATGCTTTTTCAGAATTGTTTGCACACTGCCTACTTACATGTATATGCCAGTACAACTAGCTATATCTTTGACAGACAATCGCGCATCCTGTTCGACCACAATCTTTACAGCAGCGATGTTAGCCTTGGTAACAGAGGTTTTAGGCCTTCCAGGACGGGTATCATCTTCAACAGAAAATTTCCCAGCTTTAAAAGCTTTAACCCACCTAAACACTGTGCACATTTAAATGGTCTGAGGTCCATATATACCACACAATTCCTTAAATATCTGCTTTGAATCTATATTAAGCCTACTGCGGCATTTAATATAGCTACGAATTTCAGTCTTCTGGTCCATGTTCCAGTGTAAAGTAAATTGGTCAGTGTATATGACTGCATCTGTTTCAATTTGAAATACCTCGGTCATTTGGAAAACAATTTGCATGAAATAAATGGGTATCGTTTACTATTCAACACACCATTCAAGTGCAGTGAAGCATTTTAAAATATACCTGGGATAAAACTAAGGAAGCCTATTAGTGACAGAACTTTTTGCACGACCCTCGTATGCATTGATTTCGTGTCTGCTGTGTAAGTCAACACCCTTTGGAATATTTTGATGATACTTGGTAGTAATGAAGATCAGGACCAGACGACTTGTCACATACAAGAATGACAACTTTGGCTTTTTTTACTTTTGGAGTTATCTCCCCTTCTTGTGTTTGAATTTGATTTCTTGTCTCTGCTCTGCAACACTAATACCCTTCAGAATATTTTGATGATACTTGGTAGAAATGTAGAATGTAGAACGGGAGGAGATGACAGCTCTAGCAGGATTTGAGTTGAGGGGGTGTGTGTGGGGGTGCATTTGTTTTTTCTGTTGTTTTTTTTTTTTTTTTTTTTTTTTCAAAAAATCCTTTTCTAGTTGTTATATTTAACCATTTAATAAAAAGTGAGTGTAGTAGTGCTTAGGAAAAACATAGAAAAATAATTTTAGAAGTTTAAATATAAAAGCATATTTATGTACTGCTGTACCCTGAGACAGTCCTGCACGGATTGTCTACAGGTACAATACCATACCTGGATTATGGGTCTCCATATATGCTACTGTACCCAGAGATTCTTGATCTAAGCCCGATGACGGCCCGATGTAGATTTACATAGAATGCTAGCTGGGAGGATACAGTACCGTACAAGAAGACACTTCCATTAAAAATCATTCTTTACAGTCAAACTATTACATTCATAATTATAGCTGAACCTCTCCAAATATAAACGGACATCTTATATCATATGTGACCAGCATAGATGGCTATTAGCCTGTTCATGAGCCATCTGTGCAGTCTGATCTAAGTCTGTACTGGTCATGAGTATAATGTATGGACCTCAAACATCCTATTAATGGATAGCATTAAGCCTGATTAGAGTGTGTACATGGACAGGCTGATTTGGATTTGTACTGGTTGCATAGTATCATAAGGTTGATTTGCATTTGTTCACTGTCATGTCTGTTTATATATACATGTATACAGTATATCTGTTTTTTTTTTGGAGCAGACCAAATGTTTTCACCACAGGATTTAAAATTTGGGCAACATGAGGAAAGTATCTGTAATCTGCTGGTGATAATTAATGGAACTGGCAATAGTGAGACTCTACTATATTGGTTTCATGGCACAATCATATTTATGACCTTTTTTTTTGGAACTACAGAGAATAAGGCCTTGTTAACTTAAGGCCATAATTAAGCTAGAGATCTAGAAGTTCACTAACTTTTGTATGATAGATTTATTTGTGGAAATTCACAGTAGGCATTATGGAGGGCATTGGAGGCCATATTTTTTCCTCTAAAATCTCCCCAATAACAGTTTTTTTTTTTGTTTGTTTTTTTTTTTTTTTCACTTCCAAAATGGAAGATGAAGATGGAATTCATTGGAGCATGGAAATTTATTAGAAGTTTGTTTTAACATTATAACTTGGTGATAATTTTTTTAATAACATGGTGAACATTTTTGTCTCTAGGACTTAGTTTAGAGTCCGTAATTGGGTTTTGGGTTTCATACACCTATCTGAGTCCTGCTGGAGGCGGAATTGACTGTATGGTGCTTTACTGCACGGAGCCTTTGATTATCACCCTTCTTTGTTATCTTGATATGACTTCCATAGTGTTGAAAGGGACAAAAACATCAAATAATCATCATCATACATTTTCTGTATATGTTTGTTTTATTTAAGCCATTATGGATTTATTGCTGCATTCATTTTAGAAACTGACAGGGTTTTTGGTGAAAAAATAATGTCCTAATCTCAGTTTTTTTTTCCAGTTTAATAGGTCTTGATAAGAGTGGGTATCAGGTAAATAATTTTCTTATTCCTCCACAAAAATATATGTTGAGGGTACTCATTAGAAGTGCGTTGCCAAGGTGCTTCTAATTGGTACCCACAACAAATGTTTTCATGGAGAAATACATGTATAAAGAAGAATATCAATACTTTTGGATTGATAAAGGCATCTTATCAAGATGCAATTTATCTTTACCCTTTGCATTCTGACACCATTTTAAGTACATGTATTTACCTGTATTTCAGATGGCTGCCGTAAATGGCCAGGCAAATGGCCTTAATGGTCAGCCCAATGGCGTAAATGGTATAGCTAATGGAGTTAATGGCACAACTCCAAGAACAGAAGCCAGAAATAGAACCAGGCTTGGTGGAATTGGTCCAGATGGCTATCCCCGCCTACCACCAATCAACAAACCAAACCATCCAATGAGAGAAGATCCTTATGCAAACAGCAAGCTGATGTCATTCAGATTAGCCAATCACAAACAGGCCTTGCTGATGCAAGTCTTGTAAGTATATTTTAACTACCTTATGGTGAATGGATACACCTGGAGATATAGCTGCCATTTTTCACAAGGATGGGCCTCTTTTGTGACCCCAATTGCTTTCCTGTAAAGCTAGTCTTTTCTAAAAGGGGTCTTTTATAAAAGGAAAGAGTTTGCTCCCAAGATCCCTTTTTAAAAGGGATCCAAAACAATTTTGAAAGGGTTGCCTCCCTTGAAGCTGTATCCATAAGTGTAAAAACCTGGAAGTGTCAAGTGGTGGTGTTAATTTTTTATACAGTCATTGAGTACAAATAGAAACTAATTATTTTCAAAGGGCCTTTATATGAAATGAGAACAAAACTAATAAAATAGGCTGCAGTAGTAGATTTCATTGATAGTTGGGCTTATGTTAGATATGTACAGGTCCAAAATCCACTTTCATTTGCTTTCAGGTCAAGGTCATGGACTTTGTTGTTTTTTTTTCACTCTTAAAATATTAGTGTTTTTGCATTTAGTTTTTAAAATTTTAAAGATGTGTGCCTCCTGATTACCACAATAGATTTACTTGTTACTTGGACTGTGTTAAATACTGGTCCAAAATTTTGTTTCTTCAAATCCCTATTGCACCTCAGTGACTTTGAATAGGCATAAATACATGTAGTCATTTATAATAAATCTGAAATAATCCTAGGAACTGCTCATTTCCTTGAATATTGCAGAACTGAGACTGCTATGAAATCCTATGAAGACACAAAAGATGCCAATGAAAGAGAACCAAGTCCTCCACTGGGCCCAGAATATCCAGAAGAGGTATGTTCATTTGGCTTTCATGGATATTGCTTAATTTGAAAATAAAAAAAATGTTTTCCCTATTTCTCCATGTAAACATTTGTTTTGAATATCACTTGGATATATTAGATTTACCGTATTAATCCGCCTATAAGATGATTTGTTTATAAGACGGGGGCTGTTTTTGGGCCCTTCCCAGGCAGGATTTTGCTTTTACTTAATTATAAGACGGGTTAAAAAAGTCACCTGTCGGAGATATTCCCTGCCACTCAGAAATTCCTAAAGTACAATTAAAAAAACTTCCAACACCACTTACAAGCATGCATACCGTATTTAACTGTGTATAACACGCACCTTATTTACCCAGAAAACGTTTATAAAAATCCGATGTGTATTATTTATAGGAACACCAAAATCGGGACAGAAATCGCCAAGATAATCGGTCGCGAAAACTCATGACATTCACGATCGCCCGGTAAAAATGCGAAATAGAATGATTGCTATGAGATATTCATTATTTTTTATACCTATCTCGCCCATACCATGGTTCTGTCTGCTCAAAACAAGCAACTCCATCTGATTTGCAGTAATTTGATATCCTTTTCATGTCCATGCTCTTTTTGTTTACGCTTTTTTATTTTGCTGATCATGTGATCTCTTCAAAGGGAAACTACTCAAACAGGCATATGCATATGAATCTGTATTGATTACCGGACTTTGACAAGTCTCACACCGTAACTTGAATAAATCAGCCTGCACAACGGATTTATTGTAGTTCAAAATAGGAAATAAATTTGGTAGAACATAAATATTGGCACAAACGATCATACATTGAAAAAATAAAAAAGTATTTAATTTTTTGCAATTATTAAAATTATTGATAATAAACAAAACCAACTGGGCTTTTGAGGTAGGTATTTCGGTCATTTGCATTTTATCTTTTATTTTCTTACCATATGTTTATCTTTTTTTATTTTTTTAACTTTTCTTCCAACTTACCAAAAAAATTGTTTGAAATAAACAATGTTTATGATAAAGAAAAAAAAAACTACCAGCATACATCTGTGCACTTAATTGGTTAATTGGCAGTCAGAATGACAACTAGTCGACTTTAGTTGTTGTTTGCATTGCCCTGAGGCACTGAGTTGATAATTTCATGTCTCAGTTAAGAAAGTGACACAAAGTGACACAAAGAAGGTGTTAATTATGAGAACACAAAAGAAATAACTACATTTTTATTGTCATAGCGTCTGCAGTGGGGAAGCAAAGAACTGCCTACACTACATCAAGTTGCCTGAGGCCCATGGTAACAGAGCTGCACAATGAAAATTCAGTTAGCATTATCATAAATTCGGCCTGTTTCTACTCTAAACCTTCCCAATTCGGCCATTTTCAACTCAATCCTAGTGAAATTTGACACACTTAGTATCTGGTAACTTAGTAAATAATGCGCGGATAAATTCTTTGTGTTTTACATAGGAACATCTTTTTTTTTTATTTCAAAACTATTTAGCAAATATTCAGTGCGTGTTATACACGGGTGCGAGTAATACACAGAAAAATTCGGTATTTCACCTAAAAAATTACCTTGCTGCTATTTCTATCAAGGGACGAAGGTAAACATTATATCCTTCTACCGGTTTCGAAGATCGGCATTTTCCGTGACCACGTGGCACCACTGGACTTTGCCGAAAATACCGATATGGCCAAAGACCTCGATTATAAGACGGGTCTGGATTTTTGGGGGCTTTTTTGGGGGAAAAATCCCCGTCTTATAGGCGGATTAATACGGTACTTTAAACATTTGGACAGGTAAATTTTAACATCTCATGTTGAGAACTTCAACTAAAAGTCCGTAATAATTTTGTCCCATTTGATTTCCCACTGGGTTCCGGCAAAAGGGCATATAATTTATCCTTTCTGGGTTCGTTGAAACACCCCAAATCATCTACATACATTATAGAAAAATGATCAAAGTATTTCTACATAGCTTCTGATGATTAAAGGCACCTTACATAATGATTTGTCTTGTTTGTATAATAGTATGCAAGATGTGAATTCCTATAATGGATCAGCTTTTTTGGATGTGAAATTACAGGGCAAAAGTTTTATTTGTCCTTTCTTTCTTTCATTTATTTGTTTGTTTCTTTGTATGCTCATGTGATTGTTCGTGCATACCGAGTGCATGTGTTTAAGAAAAACAAAACGTCATATGCAGGTCCAGTGGAAGAGTGAGTGGGTGCCAGACAAAACAGTCTGATGTGATTTTTTTCTATTGCAAAGATCCCGCTCAGACTGTGTGGATGCACATACACATGCTGGTCTAGAATTTTGTTGGTCATATCTTTCTTGGACGCTGTCCCATATTTCATGGAAGTCTTTTCTACTGTAAAGACCCAAAGACCTTAATCAGACTGCACAGATACTCATGCTTGCATATGCTGATCTATGTACTGATTGATGTTTTTCTCATTTAGAAGTGCTTTGGTGTACGTTTTCATGGAGAAATAAGGAAAAATATTATCTGGAAATCCATGTTATCTAGGGCTTTAAAATGTATTGCTTTTGCTCTTTCATATATAGTCTAAAATATTTGTAAATTTTCAATTGAACTATCATATTTGTATAAGTCTATTTTTGTGTTCAGAATGATTCTAGATCGAGCTCTTTGTTACATGTATGTAAATAATAGTTTGAACACAGACACTGTAAGCAGAAAATGTCTTTATGATGTCGTTGTTTTCAAGAAAACAGAACAAACTTTCATTCAGATTTCACTCTTTTGTCATCTGCAGATCTTTGATTTCAGCATACCAACAGTTAGCACTAAAAACTCCAGTCATATCAACTGCAGACAACTTTCTTTTTTTTTTTTTTTTTTTTTTGGAAAGTAAGGCTTGATATTTCATACAGGGCCCAGTTGTTCAAAGCGTCATCAGCTTAACGACATCGTTAAGGGTCATTTCGTTAACTGTTTTAGCTGATTCAATACACAATATTCTGATATTTTTTGCTGAAAAAATGTGAGTAGCTTTTCAGAATATTTACGTATCACTCAATGTAAATTTTAACGAATTGTTAACTAACGACATCGTTAGCTTCGAACAACTGGGCCCAGATTGTCTGCCAAGCAGCAAGCCTTATTTTATCTGAAAAAAAAAAAAAAAAATGGGAATGTAGTCTGCTATGCTTTTGAATGGTGCTTCAAAGTGTGTAAGTAATGTGTATACATGTATTTTACAAACTAGATATTGAAACTTCCACCCATCGAATTCACTAAGAAGAAAGAATTAAGTGAAGATGAGAAAATGATGGTAGCTCATTATTGTAGATTTGTTTTTATGTATAATCATTCATGGCTCTTGATAAGATGGGTTTTTTTTTTGTATTTGTTGTTTTTGTTTTTTTTTCAGCCTAAAATATTGAGGTTTTTGTTCAGCCTAAAATATTGATATTTTCTGTTTTCCACTATGAAAACATGCTTAATCAAATATATAGAAAATTTCACCTTAAAAAAAACCTGAAAATTTTCAGATAAAAAACTCTGATATTTTTCATATTTCTGCTCAAAACACAGATTGTGGGTACTCTTTAGAACTGCCTCTAACAAGTACCCACAAGCAATGTTTTTGAGCAGAAATAAGAAAAATAATGTATACCTCTGTAAACCCCAGTTTTAATATATAAAAGTGTGCTTTAAGGGGGTCAGTATTATATAGGCATGTTTTCGTGATGTCCACAAAAACATGTTAATCCAGAGGATTTGTAAAGTAGGAGTATGTGTTTGGTGATAACACTGGGATAGTTAATCTTTAACTTATTTCTCCATAAAAGCAATGTTATTGTTATTCATTAGAAGTGCCTCACAGGCACTTCAAATGAAAAGCCATAACATATGTTTTCATGGAGAACTGAAGAAATTATCCCAGAATTATCACCAAACACATACTCCTCATCAAAGAATTCTCTAGAGTAACGTTACTTTTCTGATAGTCTATTAATGAGTCTAGGTGAGTACCATAATAACCCTGTCTTGAGATAAAGAGGTCTGAGCAAACAGTGTAGACCCAGATCAGATGCTGCAGAATATAGCATTTGAATGGGGTCTACACTGTTTGACACTCATCCAGCACTATTTTAAACACATCAACAGGTAGTGAAATACTTTTTTTTTCAAATTTTAGACCATGAGTCATAAGTAGTTACGGTGTTCCAATACTTAGGGTAAATGCGGTGGCCACACCATATGGAAAAATAAGGAAAACATTTGTGCGTAATTCTCACTTATCCAGAGCTATGTAAATATATTTTTCACACAGTCACTGTCAAAGGTTTTCTGTATGTGTATTAACCCTAGTCCTGCAGAACCTGCCTTTGCAAACAATGTAGATCTAGATCAGTTGGCTGATCTGGATCTGCACTGTTTGCCATTAATAACTATGTGAATTTGTATCAACAAACCAATTCAAGTAATCTGATTGGCTGTAAATTAGAATTGGGAGTGGCATCGTAATTTATTCAGCAGGACAAGGGTTAAATGTCGGACATGAAATATTCTTGCTCATCTTATATCTGCACATGATTCAATATCCTTATTTTATGGTTTATTTGAAAAATTGTGTTGCTTAGTATTTCACTTCTTTATTTACTTTACTGCAAAGTACTTTTTTGTTTTTCCAGATCATATTTACTGTATATATTTGGACAAACATGTCTGAGGAAACAGTGTAGAACAGGATGAGATGCTGCAGAATGCAGCATCTCATCAGGGTCTACACTGTTTGCTGCTCATCCAGCAATTTTTAGACACAGCATCAGGTAGTAAATTATACTTGTTCAAATTTTGGAACAAGCATGGTTAAGGAGTTGAGATGTCTGAATACTTAGGGTAGATACAGTTAGATATTTGCGTTTGATCACAAAATATACTGTATAAATTTTCACAATAAGTATTGGGACCGACTGTTCTGAGCAAACAACATAGGCCCAGGTTAGAAGCCAAACCACTGCAGATCTGATCAGAGTCTGCACTGTTTCCCATCCATCCGGCAATTTTTAGACATATCAGTAGGAGTTAAAGTAAATTTTTTCTCAAATTTTAGGATAAGTATGGTAAGGATTAAAGCAATAAGATATCCAGGGCCCAGTTGTTCAAAACTAACGATGTCCTTAGTTAATGATTCGTTAAAATTTACATCGAGTGATACGCAAATATGCTGAAATTTTTTGCTGAAAAATGTGAGTAGCTTTTGCAGTGCAAAAGCTACTCACATTTTTTTCAGCAAAAAATATCAGAATACTGTATATTGAATCTGCTAAAACAGTTAACGAAATGACCCTTAACAAGCTCGTTAAGCTAATGGCATTTTGAACAACTGGGCCCAGATATTTATGGGAAATACAGTATCAGTCGTTTTCCTTTATCTCCAAAAAAGCACTGCGGGACTTATTGAAATTTTACATTGAGGTAGTTCTGTGATTTCAAACAAGACTGCCAACCTCCTATCATTGTTTTCCCCTAGAGGGGGGCGGCTGGGATACCCCAGGGATTAGACATCAAAATCATGCCCAACCCATGGGAAATTGACAGAATACTTTGACACATAGGCTTGGTATTAAAAGGGAAATTCTACTATGCAAATTTTTAATGCCCACTCAGGGGATTTTCTATACAACGGTGACCTATATGTAGGGAATTAGCCAATTTCAAAAAAGTCTAATTCCCAAGGGTAATTCCCCCCCCCCCCCCCTCCACCCCCACCCCTCGGAGAAAGCAATAGGTGCATCATAAATAGGTCAGTATCACCTTTATATTGACCATAAACTTACATTATCAAGAAAACACCTATAGGGTATGTAAGGCTTGGGATCACCTAACTTGGACACTTTCTTTATCTTGTGGGCCTGGGGGAATATAGATTAAGCTGCATTAAACTTATTAAACAAGGAATAAAGTTTTTAAATTTTTCATACCAGAGCATAATTTTTTATGGAGAAGTAAGAAAATTGCTTTTTGTTTCAGAAATGTCTTATTTGGTGTCATGTGACATGTATTATGTATCATAGTTTCCCTAATAAAGCATCAGGTATTGGCACCATAATTATGGTATCCCAAATATTTGGACACCTTGATTTTTTACGCTATAACAAGTCCATTTGACTACCTCAAAATATGTCTACAATATTATGACTGAATGGCAAATGGTTTAGACACTGATCAAACTGCTCTTTTAGGCCACCTAAAGCTACTGCAGTTACCTCATTGTCCATAAAAGTTATGTTAATTGTGCAACCAATATCTAAGACCGTATTAATGAGAATATGTAAAGTTGAAAAATACCACTTCTGGCTTTGATCTTTTATGAAACAGATATAATCATGTGAAAGATGAAAATATTTAGATTTAAAATACAGAGTTTAAGCAATTTTAAATTTTCTCTGAATATGAGCCTTTATGTTGAAAGTATCATGCTTCTTAATATGAAAAATGACATGTAAGTTGGAGATGATTTTAACAAGGATGGTGGTCTTATTAGGGAATTCAGTGCTTGCACTGACTGTCAAAATCAGGAAGTCCCAGGACTTCCTAGCTCCAATATCTGGAAGTCCTGGTGATCAAACTGTTTCACTCACTTTCAGAAATTCAACCTCAATATTCTTAACCTCTCATTTATGGAGTAAAAACACAATTCTTAAGCTAAATAACACATAAATTCATTCTAAATTTTTGTTATAAATGACTAAATATCTTTAAAGGTTGGGAGTCCCAGACTTCCTGGCATTGATTTTTGGAAGTCCCAAGGCTATTTTTGGGAGTCTCTGACTCCCAGACTCCCCTTAATGCAAGCACTAGGAATTTACAGAACCATACTTACTCTAAGTATGTGGAAGGAACATTGTAAATCCAGATCAGAAATTGCACAGTGCAGTGTCTAATCAGGGTCTGCACTGTTTGCAACTCATCCGGCATTTTTTAAGATTTATCAACAGGTAATCAAATGGACTTGTTCTAATTTAGGATTAGTATGGTTAGGAGTTAAGGTGTCCCAATATTAAGGGTAAATACAGTATATTGAAAAAATGTTATACACACTTTTTAATTTGGATTTTTATTTTGTTTTCCTTTCTTCTTCTTACTCTTTGTTTCTTCTCTTCCTTCTTCTTTTGCTCTGCTGCTATTATTCCATCTGTAACAGATGATGAGTAAAGATCGGAGAATAAGGGTAAGTTGATAGTTGCTACAGACACATTCAACTACCCCAGCAACTGCTAGCCCATATATACTGCTAGCCAATAGTGACTATTAACAGCTGCACATTCTTCAGTAGTTCTGGGCCCAGTTGTTCCAAACTAAGGATGTTGTTAGTTAACGATTCGTTAAAATTTACATCGAATGATACGCAAATATGCTGAATTTTTTTGCTAAAAAATGTGAGTAGCTTTTGCAATGCAAAGGCTACTCACATTTTTTCAGCAAAAAATATCAGATTATTTTATATTGAATCCGCTAAAACAGTTAACGAAATGACCCTTAACAAGCTCGTTAAGCTAACGACGCTTTGAACAACTGGGCCCTGGTTTTCATTAACCACTATATATCTTTTATATAATGATTCTATAGGTCTAGATAGGATGATTGTTTTCACCCAAAATGTATTGTTATTTTTTTATTTCTGCACAAAAATGTATGTTGTGGTACTCATTAGAAGCGCCTCACTGAGGTGCTTCTAATAAGTACCAACAACATATGTTTTTTTGTGCAGACTTTCCCCCACTTATCTAGAGCTATTCATACATGTATCTATTGCACTACTCCCTCCTACACAGGCTATGAGTAAAGATAGAAGAATCAGGGTAAGTTGGTGGTTTGTGATGGTATGAAAGCTAGCCTTTAAGACTCTCAAGGGTCATTCCCTTTACCTGTTTATGTAGAGGACTTGTTAAGGAAGAGTATTTGGTGATAATTCTAAGATAGCTTTTTTCTTATTTTACCATCAGAATACACATTGTGTGTATTCATTAGAAGCACTTTGGTGAGATGCTTTGAATGGCTAAGCAAAAATATGTCTCAATGGAGAACAGGAGAAAATTGTTGTAGGACTATCAACAGATATTCCTTAAGTAGCAAGTCCTTTTTATGCATCCTTTTCCTTTCTATAGACAGCAATTACTAGATGGCAGATGACTTTATTCATTTATTATTTTTAATAAATAATAAAATTCTGCAGTATCAAAATTGTATTTCCAAGCTCCCTTTTAGACCAAAAAGTGATGAATGTTTTCCAGGATGTGTGGGTGTAGAATTTCATTTTTTTTTTTCCTAAATTTCTCTTTAAAACATGTTTGTTTTTTTTTCTTGTGACAGAAATGTATATTGTGGTTATAGATTAGAATAGTCTCAGCATGGCAATCCTAATAAAAACCCACAGCATATGTTTACTTGAATTGGAAAAAATGCCAGTGTTTTAAAGAGGCATAAGTAACACAGGGATGTATTGTCATCTGTTTATGTTTTGCTGAAGAGTAACAGTTAACCTGATTGCTGTGGCTTCTGTCTCCTATAATCCTAACTTCCTCTAACCTTCACTTCTAATGTCATATGTTATGTTGCTTCCTTCTATGTACATATAGATGATGAGCACAGATACAAAAGAGAGAGTAAGCCCTTATTCCTTTTGTTGTTTATTGACTGTTGATTCTTAAATTATCCTCCATTAATTATGTTTGTTGACTGTTGAATCTTGCATGTTTTTCCATTAATTGTTAATCAACTGTTGTTTCTTAAATAGTCCTCCATATTATATTTATTGACTGCTGATTCTTAAATGGACCTCCATTAATTATGTTTATTGACTGTTGATTCATAAATTTTCTCCATTAATTTGCCGGCCTCGGTGGCTCAGTTGGATGCGCCATCCGACTGGAGACCAGGAGGTCATGGGTTCAACCCCCGCCGAGGTTGGCAACATTCTTTCGTAGAGATTGATCATGAAATGTTTCTACGGTCGTTCTCTCCCTTCCACTGATTCAAGAAGGGCAGTTGTCAGTTTCTGGCGAAAGAATGTGTACAATACTGGTTAACCACTTAGAGGACTAAGCCGGCCCAGTAAATGTGTGGTTAGGTAAACTGACCACACTCGACATGACCCCGTTGGGTTTACTGGGCCATAAAACCTCAACACATACAAATCTCCATTAATTATGTTTATTGACTGTTGATTCTTAAATGGACCGCCATTAATTGATTCTTAACTGATCCTCCATTTATTATGTTAATTGACAGTTGATTCTTAAATGGACCTTCATTAATTATGTTTATTGACTGTTGATGCTTAAATAGTCCTCCATTGAATGGACCTCCATTAGTTATGTTTATTGACTTTTGGTTCTTGAATTTTTTTCCCATTGGTTGTTAATTGACTGTTGATTCTTAAATAATCCTCCATTAATCATTTTTATGGACTGTTGTTACTTGAATGTTTTTCCATTAATTGTTAATTGACTTGATTTTTAAATGATCCTCCATTAATTATGTTTATTGACTTGATTCTTAAATAGTCTTCCATTAATTGTGTTATTGACTGTTGATTCTTACATGGACTCCCTTAAATTATGTTTATTGACCTGCTTCTTAAATTGACCTCGATTAATTATATTTATTGACTTGATTCTTGAATGGACCTCCTTTAATTATGTTTGTTGACTTAAATCTCAAATGGATCTCTATTAATTATCTTTATTCACAGTTGATTCTTAAATGAGCATTCATTTATTATGTTCATTGTCTGTTGATTCTTTAATGGACCTCCATTAATTATGTTTATTGACAGTTGATTCTTAAATGATCCTCAGTTTGTTATGTTTATTGACTGTTGATTCGTCGATGATCCTCCATTAATTATGTTTATTGACTTGATTCTTGAATGAACCCCGCTTTATATTTATTGACTAGCGTTATTGACTGTTGATTTTTAATGGTCCTCCATAAATTATGTTTATTGAATTTATTCTTAAATGGTCTTTGATCTTCTGTTAACCCATAAGGCACCAATCACAACTGCAGTGGTTGACATTTTGAAATATTTTTGGTTATTTTTCAGAGAAAATAAGGCTTAAGACTTCATGTGAATGGTCAGCTTATCTGATGATTCACATGAAATAAATAGAGTTTATTCATTCTCCTATTTTAAATACGGGATTTATAAACCGAGGGAGGTAAAAAAAAATCTGATAAAGAAACGAGTGCAAAGCACGAGTTTTTTATCTGATTTTTTTCTACCTCCTGAGATTTATAAATCCCATATTTGAAATAGGAGAAATGAATAAACTGTATATTACATGCATTTCGTCGCAACAGAGTACACCATTTAAGAGGCTTTTGTGGCAAGTCTAGTCTGCCAGTTTGTTTACGCTGTCATTTCTATTTTAGGTCGGCGTAGTAATAAATAATATATTTAGGATAGCTTTTGTTTTTATCCTAAATGATATTTACAGCAGGGTCAAAATCTAGGCTGTTCATAAGTTACAAAAAAAAAAAATTATTTCCGGTTAAAGAGATTTATTTCCCCGGCTAAGAGGAAATATTTCTTCTTAGAAAATAAGGAAAATACCAGTTTTATGTCTGGTAGAAATCATGGTATTTCTTGGCTATGAATGTAATATTTGGCCTTATTTTCTCTGAGACAAAAAAATGTTGTCATCTGTTACAATTTTGCTTGGTGCTTTTAAGTATTTAAGGTGCTTATCCATAGCTCCAGAAAAGAGACCAATCAGGATAAATATTTTTCTTGTACCTGCACAAAAATTATACCCTGGGTCATTATTAATTAACCCATGTCCTGCTGAATAAATTAAGAAGCCACACCCATTTCTAATTTTCAGCCAATCAGATTGCATGATCAAGGCTGTTGATAGAGATTTACGTACTTAATGGCAAACAGTGCAGATCCAGATCAGTTGGCTTCTTCAAAAGCCAACTGATGTGGATCTACACTGTTTGCAAAGGCAGGGTATATCTGGGTTCAGCAGGACAAGGGTTAGAAAAGCCCTAGCGAAGTGCTAGTTTCACAATGTATGATTTTGTGGAGACATAAGAAAAATACCTGTACTTTTCAAATGAAGCAAGCATCTTCTCTGTAACTAAATTATCTAAATCCCCAAATTTAATATTTTATGTTGGGCTCTTAACACATTCTCTTTGCATGTGTTTAGTTTTGTTAAACATGTTATTCTTTCTTCAGTGTAGCATTTACGAAATTTGCTGGTCTAAGACACTTTGCAACCCATTGCTTTTTCAATCCAGCATAGCATAATTGAAATTTTTCTTCATTAAACTAGTTTAATACTAATAACGGTATTCTAAAAAACACTTGGGCATAAAATAAAATTTTTCATATTTCCTCTTATCCTACCCACTCATCCTCAAAGCGGCCCTGCCACGAAAACATTATGATTTTCAAAATCAATTTTTCATGCAAGGTCAAATGATATAATAACTCACAGAAACATTAGCAGAGAACAGATTGAGGGTAGTTTTCTTATTTTCTAGAGAAAATATGGGTTTATACATCTCTTCATATGGCATACTCATCTGAGTATTACAATTTAGGAAATAAACACTCTGCCCTTTGATAGCAAGGGATCTTACTGGAGATCTGATGCAATTTTGATTTGAAATTGAATTTTAATTGAGATATAATCATTAACAGTACACATTTGTATTTATACCCCCACCCCCAACAAACTGTGTTTGGTGGGGTCAGGGTATACTGTTTTCACGTCCATATTGCAGAATTTTACCCTGCACATGAAATGACTTTACTGAATTGAGATCAGAGGGTTATAATACTTGTGAGGGTAATACTACTGGGTAACATTGCAGAATATTACCCAGCATGTGATATGCTGTCAACTAATGAGATTACTAATATAGCTTATGAATACATGTATTAATGAGGTATAATAATGATTTCAAGGGACATCCCCCATTGCAGTGTTAGTGTATATTTAACAGTGATATTAAGACTTTCTTTTATAAGTTACAAACATATACAATGCATTCTTGACAGGCCTTAGTGCCTCCATTGGATGCACAACCAATTGATGATCAGGAGGTTGCAGGTTCGATCCCTGTCGGGTCTGGCAACATTCTTTGGGAAGATTGATCATGAAATATTTTCTACAGTCAGTCTCTCCCTTCCGCTGATTCCAGAACAGTTGTTGTCAGTTTCTGAGGAAAGAATGTGCACAAGTACTGGTTAACTGCTAAGCCTGCCTAGGAAAAAGTGTGGTTAGGTAAACTGATCGCACTTGACATGTCCCTAATGGATTGACTAGGCTGTAAAACCTCAACATAAACTAAGTGTTCTTGAGAAAAGGGTCCCCTGTGCCATATACGGACAATGACAATTCTGATAAACCTGCATATTTGCACTGTTTGATCAGGGTTTTTGGTGTTCTCTTACAGATATAATAGTAGATATGTATTGGTAAAGGCCCTTATTAGATGGGCCAAAATGTACAGACTGATCTGTGCCATCACTGTTCGCATATTGCAAAAGGACCATTTTCTCAAGTTGTGTGTTGTATTATTAAATTTAGTTAAGTTTTAAAGCACATGGACATTTAGTGATAGGGTATTTTTTGTTGAAAAGAAAATGGATTTTGTCCAACAAATGTTTTGCAAAACCCAGTCAGGTTTTATCTTTCATGGCAAATATCCAGAGCTGGATCAAGTATGTGCCAGCTGATTTTATATAAACATTAAATGCTTAGCAAGCTGGGAAAAAAATTCAGCAGACTACATTTTGAAGTACATGTATTTTTTCTTATTTCTCCAAGAAAATGGGCATTGACATTTCATGCAAAGTGTCTCCTGAGGAGACAATTTGCATGAAATGTCAGCCTATATTCTGGGAAAAATATTGCCAATTTGTCATCTGCTGAATCTGCCTAGAGATAGGTAAATATAACATAGTGAATTGCCACATTTATGTCTATTTCATAATCATTATATGTGTTACATTGAAAAAGGGAACTGACCACATTTACAGTGTAGATCCCATTCCATGTGCAATTAAATTTAAATTTATGAAGTTCAGTCAGGATCTATCATATTTACAGATACTAGATGTAGCAGTCAGAACAATCAAAATTTAAGAAAGGCATTTTGCCTCAATAGGTTACATGGATGTTCATAAAAATCCAGATATGGCCATTACATCATGTTATTGAAGAACCCCTTTATATCTTGTCACAGTTTTGATGTGAAATGGTGTTGACAAATTTTAATCAATTTTGGAACATCTAATTACATGTAGGTCATCATGTAGGATGATCCAGATAAGAGGAGTTTAGAAAAGATATTTTTTTCTTATTTTTGTACCAAAACATGTCGTGTGGTACTCATTGGAATTGCATCAGTAGGGCAGGTCCAGTGAGCACCCACAACATTATGGTAAGGCTATTCCAATGATTACCTACAAGATACCTTTTGGTGTAAATTAATCTTTGTCCTGTGGAACCCTGCCTTTGCAAACAGTGTAAATCCAGATCAGTTGGCTTCTGCCAACTGATCTGGATCTGCACTGTTTGCCATTCAGTATGTGAATTTATATCAACTATCTGGATCAAGGAATCTGATTGGCTTACAATTAGAAGTAGGGGTGGCATCTTAATTAATTCAGCATGACAAAGATTAACCCAACAATTGTTGTCTTATCTGGAGCTGTTGCTGAGTTTGCCATCTGCATAAAATTTGAGCCATTTGGCATATAACACAACTGAGCTCAGCCTTTTGATGGTTACTTGGTGGCCCCTTTCCTCAAAGCCAACCCGTCAAGGCTTTTCTAATACATAGCTCCATGTAAGGCACATTTTTTTTTTTCAGCCAAAAACTGCTAATATTTTTCTTATATCTCAACAAAAACTTATGTTGTGGTACTTATTAGAAGCACCTCACTGAGCTGTTTCTAATGAGTACCCACAACATGTTTTGGTGGAAAAATCAGAAAATATTTCCCCCATACCCTCTCTTGTCTGGAGCTATGCTAATAGCTATAAGATATGACTGGAAAAGGTACAAAATAGGACAGTTAGGTTTGTGACCTCAAATGAGCCCTTGCAGTCCGACAAAATTCTCCAAAAGCAAAAGTGGGAATTACTGAAACAGCAAGTTGATTCTGGTATATAAGAGGCTAAAGGATCAAGCAAATATAGCAAGAATTCACTATTAATCCAATTTTTTGTCCTGCTGAATAAATTAAGATGCCACACCCACTTCTAATTGTCAGCCAATCAGATTCCTTGATCCAGATTGTTGATATAAATTCACATACTGATTGACAAAGACAGGATATATCCAGGTTCAGCAGGACAAGGGTTAAGATCTCGAAAAAAAGACCACTGTTAAGACCATATCTCAAAATCAGATCTCATTAGTTCACACAGATTGGGTAGGAACAGCACCTGCTTGCTTTCAAGTGCTCTTTGCCAGAATGGATGTCTGCAAATCTAGCATCATCCCAACTATAGTTAGAGATTTGAATGCACTCCCAGCTTACAAAGTGTCCTCAGCATAAGCTTCTGAGGACAGTGTCTCAAGATTTGTTACATTGGTCAGGTCTGGAGATTAACTCTTGTCATGCTGAAAAAATTAACATGCCACACCCACTTCTAATTTCCAGCCAATCAGATTACTTGATCCAGGTTGATGATACAAATTCACTTACTGAATGACAAACAGTTCTTCAGAAGCCAACTGATCTGGATCTACACTGTTTCAAAAGAAGGGCATATCTGTGTTCAGCAGGACAAGGGTTAATCTTCCTGTTTGTACTCTTGATGAAAGAATGTCATTTGATGTGTCACAGTAACCAATTCAGAATCAGTATTTGTACCCAGAAATTTTTTGGAGAGTTAGATTTTTTTTCAACCAAAAAGTACTGATTTGTTTTTTAATTTCTCCATGAAAGCATATGCTGCGGGTATTTATTAGAAGAGACACATCTAGTGGGTACTCACAACATATGTTTCGTGAAGAAACAAGAAAACATTATCAGGATACCATTATTATTATTAATGTTTCAGAATAAAGTATTGATTTTGAATTAAGTGAACAATTTTTAAAAAAAAAGATAAATTAATTAAAATTGAAAGGCTCAATGCAGCAATCATAGGTGTGTGGAATTATAGATTTTCTACCTATATTTATTACAGTAAATTTGGTTTAAAAAGAATGGGCACACCAGAATCTCATGTCCATGAAGGTAACACTGGAAAGCTTGAACAAAATTTTCAATGTAAATTTGTATCATTTTGTTTACTCAAAATATATTTTAGTACCAAGTAATCAAAATATATTTCATTGACAAATAATTTATTGAAAATTTCATTAGGTTAACTTACAAAAACATTTTTTGTTCAGCTAAACTACCAATTTATGAAGAAATGTGTGGAGGGTGCTCCAATCACACCAATGCAGAAGGAATGGGCACAGAAGATAGTACATATGATCCCAGAGAGACTGAGAGCCACCCCTATTCTGAAAGAATGTATCCGGGAACTGTTTGATGAGGTCAAGAAAGATTACACTTCCAGCATGAAGAAATCAATGGGTAAGCTGAATAAATAAATAAATAAATAAATAAATTAATGAGCCATGCCATGAATAAAGGTATGTATGATGTTTCCTCGCTAAGGAGCTTCCAAATGTAGCCACAACTAACGAAAAAATAAGAAAAGTATTTTTCTGGATATGGTAAATGTCTTAAAATTTCGAACACCAAAGTGTCGGACAAAATGACATTTGCAAACCGTGTAGACCCAGAGGAGCAGTCTGATCAGGGTCTACACTGTTTGCCATTTCACTATGTATTTTAAGAAACGGCTGCATAAAAAGCACATTTTAGACCAAAAAGCATGAAATTAAGTGTTCGAAATTTTGGGACATTTTCTGTACTCTTCTTTCTAAAGCTCTAATATGCAGACAATGTAGACTATAGACAGTTTGACCAGTTACACTTACAGAACATTAAGATACTATAGCATATATTGACTGATAGTGCTGGCCCTGATCAGACTGCATGAAAGGATGGGTCTTTAAATAAATCTAAACTAGAAGTTCTGTCCTTGTTCATGAAATCCCTTTATAGTTTTTCAATAATATTTGCATGTTGGTATTTTACAGTACAACATGTGCTGGTGAAACCACAAGTGAAGGGACTAGATGGGGAAGTTGCCGGACCCCCACCGGAAGAACCAACGTAAGTACTTTCCAGCATTTGTCACGTCAAAAAATGTCCAAATATTCAGGGTAATTCATCTAGTATATTATGTACTGGGGCCTAGTTGTTCAAGGCAGAGTTGTTCAAAACATAAGAAAGTTGTTAGCTAAAATGACGTTAAAATTTCTATTTTAAAATATGGCAAATACATTGATAAATTTTGCTGAAAAAATGTGTGTAACTTTTGCATTACATTTTTGCAGCAGAAATATCAATTATTTGAAAATACCTTCGCTACAACAGTTAATGAGTTTGTCATTAATGAGCTTGTTAAACTAATGATGCTTTGAACTACTGGGCACAGGTAAGTAGCAGTCTTGGTGCTTGACATTCTTTCTCCTTCATAGCTCCAGATAAGAGAGTTTATTACACAAAAAGATGTGGGAAATTTTCCTTTCTCAAAAAAAAACACAAAAAAACACATGTGAGTACTCATTAAAATCATCTTGATAAAGTAGTTCTAATGTGTTCCTACAACCTATTCTTTCATGAAGAAGTTACATAGCATCAGATAAGAGGGATAATAGGAAAATATTTTTCTTATTTATCCATGAAAACATATTTTGTGGGTACTCATTTCAGCGCCTCAGTGAGTATCCACAAAATATGTTTTTGTGGAGAAATAAGAAAAATATCTTTTTTATTGAAAAAGGGCCTTATGTGAAGTTAGAAAAGGAGCTCTGCTGAAATACTTGCTTTTTATGGAACTACCAATTACAGTTAAAGCTGGCACAATTAATTGGATAATCAAATAATAGATCGATAAATTCCATAAACATGATTATCGTTACTGATTTGCTAATAATCAATAACTTCTCTGTGTCTGTTACATTACCGTATTTATCCTAAGGATTTGGACACCTCACTTGTTTACCATACTTGTTCTAAAATTTGACCAATCAAGATTTACTACCCAATATTGTGTCTAAAAGTAGTTGGATGAGTGCAAACAGTGTAGACCCTGATGAGATGCCGCTCAGGCTTGTCGGTCCGAATACATCAGTAAAGAATAACATGGTAAGAGTCATGCTCACACAGTAAGCCAGAAAGGTAAGATTATGACAAAATCACTTATTACTAATTGATTATCCATCAAAATGGCAGGACTGATAATCGATTATCTTTCTAGCCCTGAACAGCCAGCCCTAATTACAGTATCATACCTGGTATTGAATCATTTGTGATAAGTAAAACTGAAGAACTAAAGGACAAGGATTCAAGAATTTTAATTATTTATAATGTCTGCAGATTACATTACGCTTGTTGTACTTTTTTCTAAGATAAAATTACCTTTAGAATTAACTAGTCTTTTGATCGGTTTTCTTTTATGTTACTGATTGATCAGTTGGTTGAGCTACAGGTTTGAAAAACTGCTTTTGCCTGCTACAGATGAAAATTAGAAGACAGCATTTTAAAATATAGTTTTTTTTTAACACAGGGCTTGGCACTTGTAAGGCATAAAATCATAATTGACCTGTGCCTAGTGAAATGTGCCTAATGAAATGGGGACTTGTGCACTCAGTCAAGTCCAAGATCAGCCTGTGCATTTGTGCAGTGATGGTGGCCTTTGCAAGGCCTCATACTGAATCTGTGATGTCAGTTCATAGCTCAAGATTAAGATTGGGTATCAAGAAAATATTTTTCTTATGTCTCGATGAAAACATATGTTGTGGGTACTCATTAGAAGTGCTTTGGTGAGGTGCTTCTAATTGGTACCCACAACTTATATTTTCATTGAGAAATAAAAAAAATATCATGTTTTCATTTGAAAAAAAAAAAAAGAAAAACCTTATCTAGAGCTATGAACAGAGGAGATGCTGCAGGTTGTGCACTTATAGTCAAAGACACTCTTTTGTTTGACAAGCATGAATGATTTAAAACATATCATTAATGTATTTAACAAAATTGACTTAAATGTTTTGTTGAACTAACTGTTTGGCAGTTGGTTTCCTGTCTCTTAGTTCAACATATTAGGGGAAAGAATACATTTTCAAGGGAGGCAGCTCTGTCAACATGTTTTTATCTTTTTTTTTTTTGAAATGGGTTCTACTCTAAAAGGAAAGAATTTACTCCCAAAAAGGGGTCTACTCTAAAAAGGAAGAATTTGCTCCCCTGAGCAAATTCATTCTTTTTAGAGTAGACTCCTTTTCAGAAGGTGATTGGTATACAGGAAAGGGAACAGGAAGTCCTAAGCATTATCTCCCTTGTAAAATGTGGCGTAAAATCTACCTAGTGTATCCAATCTGCTTATAGTAACAAAGATTAAAATTGCTAAGATGACTGCTCTAAGATTTCATTTTAATATTAAAATTTTACAGAGGCCTGGACTTTTCCCGACCATGGCACGAGAGGTTTATTGCAGCTAAAGAATCCATACGAGAGAATCTACACATTCTCCACCCATCAATGCAGACAGTATTAGACATGTGTCAGACGACACTTGGAAACATGATTTTAACAGATCTCTCAAAGTTCAGGTAACATTTGTATTTTCATCATTGGCATGTTCAATGTAAATATTAACTTTGTGACGGGAATTGATACATCTGCAAGGGCAATAACTGATATGGAAATATTTGCTTTCCTTCTCAAAATTTTCTATACGCACTAAACTTCTTGTCAGTGAAAGTTGTCTCCCTTGGCAAAATGGTGAGCGCGGTCAGTTTACCTAACCACACGTTTACTGGGCAGGCTTAGTCCTCTAAGCGGTTAACCAGTATTGTGCACATTCCTTCGTCAGTTTCTGACGAAGGAATGTGCACAATACTGGTTAACCGCTTAGAGGACTAAGTCTGCCCAGTAAACGTGTGGTTAGGTAAAGTGACCGCGCTCAACATGACCCCATTGGGTTGACTGGGCCGTAAAACCTCAACACAAACAAACAAACAACAAAAAAAAAAAAGAAAGAAAGAAAAAAATCTTCCATGTGTATCCATCCACCTTGAAAGTTTTTGTTTGAGTATATCTTGATATTTCCTTAACCCTTTTCAGACTGAATAAACTCCCCTCATACTATATATTGGAGGAGTCAAATTTCTCAACCTTAGGTACGTCAGGCTATGATATTCAGATATTCCTAGAGAAAAATGGCTAAACCATTTGCAAATAGTGGAGACCCTGATCAGATGCTACATTCTGCGGTCTGACTGTTTGCCAGTTACCCCTTTGGAGGTCTCCAGACTAAAATGGGTTAAAATATGTCTTGAGTCCTCAGTGCTTAAGTGGTCTGACATGTTAGTGTAAGTATTGCTTGCTTCCCTCAGCTGTGATTTGAAACTATAGCAATGAAATACAGTATACATGTACATTTGAAAATTCAAAATACAAAGAAGAAAAACATGATTTTATAGGGAAGTAACCGATTCAAAAAGGTGGGCAATCAAGTTACATCCTTTTACCAAATGATTTGTTTCTTTCCTTTGCTTTATTTATAATTTAGGTCTTATTATTAGGTTTTCGTTCAGTTGTCTTTTATAACATTAACCCATTTTAGTCAGGAAACCTCCTAAAGGTTAACTGGCCAACAGTGCAGACCCAGATCAGATGCTGCAGAATGTGGCATCTAATCAGGGTCTGCACTTTTTACATTAAAAACAGGAATTTCTATAAACTATGGTAATAATAGAAACTAGCCAGACACCCTGCTATTGGAAATAGAATGGTCTAATTAGTTGTGAGAAGATTCCACTCAACGTAAGCAGGTTAATGGCAGCTCTTCACCCTACTGTGCAGAGGCTCAGGCTGTTGGAAATCTTCTGTGTTAGAATGTCAGGGAACAATTTAGGTCCTTTATCCATTGTGATTGTTTCTCCTCTCTGTTTATGTAGTTTTATTGAAACTTTCAGATCTCAAGGCCCAATGGATTTTGAATCCTTGAAGAATAATGTCATTCTTGACCTTGAGAAAACAGAGGACAAACTGATGCACAGGTGAGTACTTTTCAGGAATACAATTTTCTGGGCAGACTTAAAAGTATGTAAATATGTAATACACTGTAGTTTGTGTACATGCTCCCCACCCCACCACCACCATGAACAATAACAGCTGATGTTTGAAGGATTTAGACAGGTAGGTAGGTTTAGATGCATTTTTTTTCTATTAATTTATAAATGACAAAAATATGAAGATATAATTAAGAAATAGGTCAGCTCTAACAGTGAATTGTTGAGTAATAATTCACTGTTTGGAGGTCAGTTGTAAAGTAGATCAAATCATTGCGCAAGTGATTTATCTACTTACAACTGACCTCCAAGCAGTGAATTATTACTTGACATTTCAAGGACTAGAGCTGATCTTATTTGAGTTTAACACACTAAAAATCGAAGAAAACTTATTTGTTTCCTTCAGATTCTCCATAGTATTTGCCATTGCTGGAAAGACTCCTACCACTTCTTTTGACTGATTTGCATGCAATTGTTTACAACATATCTGTTGCACGGAAATGACATTAAGGATCTGACAGATGACATAAAAAAAATTGACAAGATGTCATAAAATGGCAGTTTTTGTCATCACACTCTTCTGCTCAGTGAATTTTTGCACAGTAAAATATGTTTTCTTACCACTGACTTTATGGGCAAGGTGCATTAGAATGAAAAATATTTCTTTAAAACTGCTATGAAAATGGTTCTGAAAAGGAACATTTATGTTTAATAAAGCTGCATTTTTTAATGGTATTATCAGATTATTTTATCAGTCTGCACAGTTTAGATACAGAATCTCTGAACATACCTATATAATTTTGACTCCTTTAAACCCCACTTTTATATACTAAAACTGGGGTTTGCAGGGGTATACATTATTTTCCTTATTTCTCAAAAACATAGATTGTGGGTACTTGTTAGAACCACCTCACCGAGGTGGTTCTAACGAGTATCCACAATCTGTTTTGAGCAAAAATATGAAAAATATCAGATTTTTTTATCTGAAAACTTTCAGTTTTTGGTGGTCAGATTTTCAGTATATTTAAATAGGCGTGTTTTCATAATGATTAAATCTCTGTTGCAAATAATGTTGCCCCTGATCAGACTACATGGATGCTGTGTACCCCTAACATTTGTTTTTTAGGGAGAAATAAGAAAAAATATTTACCTGATATCACATCTTATCTGGAACCTTGTTGATGTCCAACATTTTGCTTGTCCCAGCCCATTAGATCAGTACCTTTAACCCTGGTCCTGCTGAACCCAGATATGCCCTGCCTTTGCAGACAGTGTAGATCCAGATTGCACTGTTTATCATTAAGTTGTGAATTTGTGTCAACCTGGATGAAGTAATCTGATTAGCTGAAAATTAGAAGATGGAATGGCATGCTTATTTATTCAGCATTGCAAGGGTTAATATGACATGACCTTATTTGATACTGTCAACTGATTTTCTGTTTTCTTGTTTCTGTCATTTTAGTTGGTACCCCAAGATTATCAATGTGTTTGGTGACAAAAATAATTTCACCGGTATCAAGCCAGATAAACTGGATTCATTCTACAACTCTGTTACAACTCTAATCTCTAACCAGGTAGGTATACTCTGCAAAACAATTTAAGCGCCACCAGATCCAAAGTCATATGTAATGCATATTCCATTAACCATGAGGAATTTACCAGGGCCCAGTTGTTCAAAGAGTTGTTAGCTTAACAAGCTTGTTAATGACAAATTTGTTTATTGCTGTAGCAAAGGTAGTTTCAGATACATTGAGTGCTACTCACATTTTTTTTCAGCAAAAATATCAATGTATTTGTCATATTTTATGATAGAAATTTTAACGTCACATTAGCTAACAACTTAGTTTATTGGACAACTGGGTTCAGACTTTTTCAAAATGCATTGATCAGTGATACGTCTGTAGCTCTTACTGTCATTTAATGTACTAGTAAGTTTGATTATATTGGAATGCAGTTATAATGCATTACAATCCATTAAGATTACATAGTTCTAAGTTATGGTCGGTCATATTGAAATATAATTCATAACGTTACAATCCCTGTAGAAATTATGTTGCATTACAGCTCCTTTACAGTTACACTTTAATCATCCCATTCCTTAACAGAGGTATGTAATTACATTACAGTTCCATTTATGTTCACACTAGGTTAACAAGTCTATGTAATGCATAGCTCTAGATAAGGTTTTTTTTTTTTGTTTTTTTGTTTTTTTTTTAACCAAAAAGTATGATATATTTCTAAATCTCTGCGAAAACATGTTCTAGGTCCTCATTAGAAGGGCCTCGCTGAGGCACTTCTAATGAGTACCCACAACATAGGTTTTTGTGGAGAAATAAGAAAAATAATGTCCTGATACCCCACTTATCTAGAGCCATGTAATGTATTATCCTGTTCCTCCATAATACATGTACATAGAGTGATGGCATGCAAGTATCGATTTCAGGTATTTTCCTGGAGATTTTTTTTTTCAATAAATAATGTCTAGAACTCAGATTTATGGTATTGTTTGCTTCTTGTGTGTTTGTTGAATATTAGTTTTTATGCCCCCAAATTCAGAGAAGTTGGAGGGGCATATTGCTTCTGGGTTGTTCGTCCGTCTGTCCGTCCGTCCGTGCGTCTGTCCGTCCGTCACGCTTTTTGATGCATAGCATAACTTTAAAACCGTGAATGCTACTGTTTTGAAATTTCATATATGGATTCCTCATGAAAAAATAGCTGACACATATTTTTTTTCTTGACAGGATTATGCCCCTTTTCTGAGTTATGGCCCTTTTGAAAAAATATGGATGCAATCTTGTCAGCAAAATATCTCAAAAACTATTAAAGCTAGAGCCTTGAAACTTGATGAATAGACTGGTAGTGATGAGTAGACAACCTGATTAACTTTTGAAGAAATTTTGAAAAATACTTCTTGAGTTATTGCCCTTTGTAATTTTGGGCAATTTTACCTTGTCAGCAAAATATCTCAAAAACTGTTAGAGCTAGAGCCTTGAAACTTAGTAAATGGATTTGTAGAGATGAGTAGATGACCTGATTAACTTTTGAAGAAATTCTGAAAAATACTTCATGAGTTATGGCCCTTTGTAATTTTGGGCATTTTTATCTTGTCAGCAAAATATCTCAAAAACCGTTGGAGCTAGAGCCTTGAAACTTAATGAATAGACTGGTAGTGATGAGTAGACAACCTGGTTAACTTTTGAAGAAATTTTGAAAAATGCCTTTTGAGTTATGGCCCTTTGTAATTTTGGGCATTTTTATCTTGTCAGCAAAATATCTCAAAAACTGTTAGAGCTTGAGCCTTGAAACTTAGTAAATGGATTTGTAGTGATGTGTAGATGACCTGATTAACTTTTGAAGAAATTCTGAAAAACACTTCATGAGTTATGGCCCTTTGTAAATTAGGGCATTTTTAACTTGTCAGCAAAATATCTCAAAAACTATTGAAGCTAGAGCCTTGAAACTTGATGAATAGACTGGTAGTGATAAGTAGACAACCTGATAAACTTTTGAAGAAATTTTGAAATATACTTCTTGAGTTATGCCTCTTTGTAATTTTAGGCATTTTTATCTTGTCAGCAAAATATCTCAAAAACTGTTAGAGCTAGAGCCTTGAAACTTAGCAAATGGATTTGTAGTGATGAGTAGATGACCTGATTAATTTTTGAAGAAATTCTGAAAAATACTTCATGAGTTATGGCCCTTTGTAATTTTGGGCAATTTTACCTTGTCAGCAAAATATCTCAAAAACTGTTGGAACTAGAGCCTTGACACTTGATGAATAGACTGGTAGTGATGAGTAGACAACCTGATTAACTTTTGAAGAAATTTTGAAATATACTTCTTGAGTTATGCCCCTTTGTTATTTTGGGCATTTTTATCTTGTCAGCAAAATATCTCAAAAACTATTAGAGCTAGAGACTTGAAACTTGGTGAATTGATTGGTAATGATGAGTAGATGACCTGATTAATTTTTTTGTTTTTTGTAAATTCTGAAAAATATTTCATAAGTAATGGCCCTTTGTAAATTTGGGCATGTTTCCCTTGTGAACAAAATATCTCAAAAACTATTGAAGCTGGAGCCTTTAAACTTGATGAATAGATTGGTAGCGATGAGTAGATGACCTGATTATGCCCCCAGTTTCGAATGAAATTGATGGGGCATATTATTTTGCCTTCATTTGTCCATCCAACTGTTTGTCCGTTCATCAAGCTTTTTTTGTGCATGCCATATCTTAAGAACCCTGCACGCTAGGGTTTTGAAATTTTATATTTGGGTTCCCAATGAAAAAATAGCCGACCCGTATTTTGTTTCTTGTCTAGCATGTTTATTTAAAGTTATGCCCCTTTGAAAAAAATCAGAATTAAATCTTGTGAGCATAATATCTTGAAATGTATTTAAGCTGGGTTCTTGAAATTCGATACAGTGAGTTGGAATGATGTGTACATTACCCGATTATATTTTGAGAGAATTCCATGAAAATATTGATAAAGTTACGGCCCTTTGCAGTTCTGCTCATTTTTACCTTGTCAGCAAGATTTCTCGAAAAGCACAAGCTAGGGTCTTGAAATATTATATGCTGATTGGGGATGATGTGGAGATTACCTGGTTTGTTTTTTAGGGAATTCCATGAAAAATTGATGTAGTTATGGCCCTTTGTAGTTCTAGGCATTTTGACTTTTTCAGCAAGATATCTCAAAAAGTATTTAAGCTAGAGCCATGATATTTGGTATACTGATTGGGATTGAGGAGGAGATCACCTGAATAAATTTTGAACCAATTAAATGAAATGTTGGAGTTATGGCCCTTCGCAATTTCGGGCCATTTAATGTTGTTGCTTTATTGTGTATAGCATAAGTTTAGAACCATGTATGCTAATGTTTTGAAATTTCATGTTTTGATTCCTCATGAAAAAATAGGTGATCTGTATTTTTTTCTTATCCCAATCATCTCATATTTTAGAGTTATTTCCCTTTGATAAAATAACATTGAAATCATATATTTGTACTGTTGTTACCGTCATGGCTAAGCAGTGTTGGAGTCAAACAGTGTTAGAGTCAGGCAGTTGGGGGCATAGTGTTTTACAAACACCAGCTCTAGTTGTTTTCTTTTTATCATTTAGCTGAGAGATTTGCTGGAGAGGACTTTGGATGCTTACACAAGCCTTTTTGACCCTGAAGATAAATCCAAGCTGCCTCTGTTAAAAATGGAGCTCACATTTGATGATGAGAAAATGGAGTTCTATCCTCCCAGCCCAGATCTTGAAGAAACAGTATTGTTTGTTGTGAAACAGATCTGTAAGACTATGCAACAGGTGCCAACAGTACAATCATGGCTGGGTGGGGGAAGCACTCTGAATCATACAGATGCCAGTATTCCTGAACATATTCTACAGAAATACACATCAAAACTGAAGACAGCAGTCAAAGCAAATTTTGAAGATCCATCTGCTCATTTACAGTCATTTGGTAAGTAATACACCGGAAACTCTTTAAGAGTGGTCCCTAAAATATGTTGTATCCAAAAAAGTGCATAGATTATATAGTAGAATAACCATTTATTATATCCAAACTAAAATGTTTAGACTATATAGAAAACATGAACATTTATTGCATCCATACGAAGATGTATAGCAGTGTTCAAGTCAGGCTGTGCCATTGCGCCACTGGCGCATGTTTTCATATTTTGGCGCAGAAAAAATAAGTTCTTGCGCCATTGTGGCGCAGAAAATAATAAAAAAAAAAAACAAAGTTGAAAAATCGCCAATTCCGGCAAACTACGTCGTCGTTGGTTTTTATACTGCACTGTGTATTTATACGCACCGGCAGAAGTGTTCTGGATAGCGACTACCAATTATATCATGCCTTCTGATTGGATATGGAGATCCAATCAGCGTTCGTGTTTCATGTATTGAAAGCACATGGTCTGATGCGCAATATTGTTGATACGTTGTCATGGCTGAATGCAAAGGGAAAGAACGATCAATACTGAGCTTTTTCCCCTAGGGATCTAAGGGGGAAACCACAGAATCTTCGACTAAACTAAGTGAAGAAAGGCCCCTCCCAATCGACAAGCGATCAATCTGACCCTTCACCCCCAGCTGCTGCGGCAGAAAGCGAATGTGACAAACCAAATACAAGTGAAAAAGAAAGTAGTCAAATAAATCATGGCTTTCAAGAACCGTGGTTACGATTGTTCCCATGGCTTGTATATGATAAGGAAGATAATATCATGAGATGTTTGCTTTGTGTCAAACACAAAAAGAAAAAATTGTGTTGTCCCCAGATTTTTTCAGTTGTCCCAACTTTGCCCCAAAACTGGCTTGAACACTGGTATAGATTATACAGAAAAATGTCTACTTATGGTATCCAAACAGAAATGTCATATGTTCTTTACATTTTAGCTCTTTTAATTTCCACCTACTGTTATCTCAATCCAAAAATTCTGCTCCCTTGGAATTGCAGATAATTGGAGTTTGACTGCATCCTCAAAATAAATGGTTTTATTTCAGTGGACAGATTTGACTATGTTGTGAATGGTGAAGCACTGAAGGAAATCCATGAATATATGGAGGTGGAACACACTTTTGCTGAATATACAGAGGTATGAGATTAACTGGAGTTTTTTTTTTGACCAAGGCACTTCTAATGAGTACCCACAACATATGTTATTATGGAGAAATAAGAAAAAATATCCCAGAATTATTAAATATCACCCCCATGCTGGTAATTTTGGGATAATTTTTTCCAGTTCTCCATAAAAACATATATTGCGGGTACTCATTAGAAGCACCTTGCAGAGATGCTTTCAATGAGTACTCACAACATACATTTTTTATGGATAAGTAAAAATTATCCCAGAATGATCAAATATTCCTCCTTAATAAGTCCTATGAGTGATAAATTTTATGTAGTATTTTATCACAGGTATCCAAGATGAAGATGCATTAATTTATGGCAAAAATTTGCAAAGTTACATTTTTTTATTTGAATCTTAAAACCCTGTTAAAAACTGTAGCAGGCAACATTCTAAAATATTATAGATTATTTTTCAGAGAAAGTAAGCCTTAACAATTCGCACGAAATATGAGATAAAATCTAAAAAGCTTGCCCTTGGAAACAAAGAATGTATAAAAGAATAAAAATTGGAGTCTTGGTTTCTTCGAGCGTTTTCACATTATAGCGATTTAATTTGCAGGGCTGCATATGCCCACTTTCAGCGGCTTAAGTGGAATCCAATTTTCCAAGTCCAAGCTACCTTAATGGGCTTGATGATCCCAAGGAAAATGAAAACTGCACTATGATGAAGAAAGGAGAAATCAAGCATTATTTTATCTGAAAAATAAAAAAAGATATATGAGCCAGTGCATGACAAAATCTACAATAAGACCTATATGACCAGCAGTACAGAGTCTCAGATCAGTCTGTACATCCACCCAGTATTGCATAGGTTTTCATTTATCCCTCTTCAGATAGCCCGGAGGCTGGAGAAGGTACATTCGATCAGCAGACTTTGATCGGACTGCCCAGATGGGCATGCTGATCTGAGTCTTCGCTGGTAGCACAAGTCTTATTGTAGGTTTTGTCATGCGCTAGCTCATATATTGGTGAGTGTTATCTGCAACAATTTTGAATAGTGCTGTAAGGGTTAATTGACGCATCTCACATAGAGGATGCTTCGGAGATGTTTTACATTAATTCATGTTAAAAGTTTGCACTCTTCTTTTGTGTTAAATACAGGGCAAAATTAATTTCCTGAGAGATGTATACATATTAACAATGAGACAACTCAGATGTGATCCTCCAGAGTATTGGTTTTAGTAGCCCAGAAAAAATAAGAACATACATTGGAACCCGTTTTAAAGGACATGTTTATTAAGAGACCTTTCTTCATTAACCCATTGTATTCTGGAGACCCCTAAAAGGATAATATGCAAACAGTACAGACCCAGATCAGACACCCCAGAATGTGGCATCTGATCAGGATCTCCACTGTCTACAAATAGTTCAACAGTTTTTCTCTAGGAATAACTAAATCACATACTGACATACCTAAACTTGAAATTAGAATCTTGCAATATATAGTGGGGGAGTTCATTCAGTCTACAATGGGTTAAGACCACTTGAAAACATACCAAGGTGATGAAAATTTTGTCATTTCAACTATATGAAGAGACCAACTGCCATAAAAGACCATTTCTTGCTTGCATGGTCACTGAAGACAGGTTTGACTATCAGTATTTTCAAAAGAATAATTTACTATATTCTGATATTTTCTGCTGAAAAAACGTGAGTAGCTTTTGCACTGCAAAAGCTACTCACATTTTTTTGGCAAAAAATTTCAGCATATTTGCATATCACTCGATGTAAATTTTAAGGAATCGTTAACTAACAACACCGTTAGCTTTGAACAACTGGGCCCAGAAAAATTGTAATTGATTTTATCACATTTAAAAAGTGAGTAGTTGCCTGTAAGTTGTTATTGTCCATTTCAGCAAATTGAAAAATACAGAAACTTGGCAAAGGATATCATGGGCTTGCCATGTATTGAACATTTTGACATGATAGAACTTACTTGTGAGGATTTGAAGGAAGGTCTCGCCAAAGCATCCAGGGAACTGGCCAATGAACTGCTGAGGAGAGTGTCAGATGACCACAGAACTGAAAATAAGAAGTAAGATTAGAGTTTAACATTTATTTGGCCTTTAGCTTCATTTGAATTTAATCTTTTTAGCAGGTTGCCAAGTGGTTAGCGCTCCAAACTTCGGATCACAAGGTTCCAAGTTCGAATCCCACTGGAGGTGGAATTCAGTCGTGACTGTATGGTGCTTCATTGCACAGAGCCTTTCATTATCATCCTTCCATTGTCTCAGTATTAAGTAATGTTGAAGGGGATGTAAAACACCAAACATCATCATCATCACCTAACATTTGAACATGTCCATTTCACAAATAGTTGATGGCTAAGAATAAAAGAAAATGTGCCGGCCTTGGTGGGTCGGTTGGATACACATCCGACTGGTGACCAGGAGGTTGAGGGTTCGACCCCTGCAGGGTTGGCAACATTCTTTCATGGAGATTGATCATGAAATAATTTCTGTGGTCATTCTCTCCCTTCCGCTGATTCTAGAAGGGCAGTTGTCAGTTTCTGGTGAAAGAATACGCACTATACTGGTTAACAGTTTAGAGGACTAAGCTTTCCTAGTAAACGTGTGGTTAGGTAAACTGACAATGCTCGACATGACCCCATTGGGTTGACTGGGCCATAAAATGCCAACACAAATACAAATAATTGATGGCTAAAATACTGCTGGATGAATGGCAAACATGGTATACCCTGATCAGATTCTGCATTCTGGATCTATACTGTTTGCTTGAAGCCTGTCTGTCCTTAGGGTAACTATTATAATTTTCAATTTTTAGGATTTGTGAAGAGTTTAGAATCATCCAAGAGCGAGCATTGAAGGAACCAGAGACTAGTGAAGAGCTGATTGACATGATCTCTTTTGTTGAGAAGGCTCGTACCGCAGGAATGGTTGAATTGAATGAGCGTATTTCGCAGTCAAAGGACAGATTGGCATATCTTATTGACGTGTTTTTGTTTGCACCTGAGGATATCACTCTGAACTGTGAGGTGTTGACTTGGCCAAAGAATATTAATCCTGTCTTTGAGAAGAATGAAGAGGTAAGAGATTAGAATTGCCTCAGCTTTGCATATACAGTCGACTCTCGTTATCTCGAACTCCAAGAGACTCTTTGAAATACTTCGAGATATCCGTACTTAGACATATCAGATTTGCGGAACTGAGGAAAACAATTTATCGAACAACCACCTTTAACATAATGAATATGATATTTGACTCCTAAGTTAGATATATTGAAAATATTGTGGAAAAGAGGAGAAATTGCTCCTAAGGAGCAATTTCTCCTCTTTTCAACAATATTTTGTTGCCTGTTGGTAGATCTCTGTGTTAAAACAGGGACCAGATTTTCACTTCGAGATAAGCGGTTATTCGAGATAAGCCAGTTCGAGATAACGAGAGTCGACTGTACTATACTTTTCTTAGATATTCAGACATGAAATCCTGACCCAGGATAAACTATTCTTTGATCAGAGTCTAGATATACAGACAGAAAAGTCTGAGCAAAAAGTGTAGACCCAGATCAAACTGCTCCTAAAGGAGCAGTTTGATCAGGGTCTGCACTGTTTGCCATTCCGTCATTAACTTTTTAGACACATCACCAGGGCCCAGTTGTTCAAAGCGTCGTTAGCTTAAAGAGCTTTTTAAGGGTTATTTTGTTAGCTGTTTTAGCAGATTCAATACACAATATGCTGATATTTTTTGCTGAAAAAATGTGAGTAGCTTTTGCACTGCAAAAGCTACTCACATTTTTTCAGCAAAAAATTTCAGCATATTTGCGTATCAATGTAAATTTTAACGAATCATTGACTAACGACATCGTTAGCTTTGAACAACTGGGCCCAGGTAGTCAAATGGACTTATTCAAGTTTTAGAGTGAGAGATTAACCCATTGTAGTCTGGAGACCCTCAAAAGGGTAAATGGCAAACAGTGCAGATACAGATCAGATGCTCCAGAATTTGGTGCCTGATATAGGTCTCCTCTGTTTGAAATTGTTTAGCCATTTTGCTCTAGGTATATCTAAATCTCATAATTGGTCATACTTAAAATTGAAATTGGACTCTTCCAGTATCTCATAATTGGTCATACCTAAAATTGAAATTTGACTCTTCCAATAAATGGTGTGGGTGAGTTTATTCAATATAAAATGGGTTAAAGTAGTTAAATATTAAGGGTAATTATGGTAAGGTGAGGATTTAGGATTACTGTTAGTTTTGCCCCAAAACTTTTGGGTACTCACTGGAACAGTCTTTGTCAAGTGATTCCTGTGAGTACCCACAAAATGCAAAAGTTACAAAACGTATTATCTGGATACCATAATAACCCTAGGTATTGGGACATATAGGCCTTTGTAAACAGTGTAGACCCAGATCAGATGCTGCAGAATGCAGCATCTGATCAGGGTCTACACTGTTTGCCATACATACAGCAATGTTTAAGACACATCAGGTGATAGTAGAATGGACTATTTCAAATTCTAGAAAAAGTATGGTAAGTAGATAAAGTGTCCTAATACATAGGGTATACACGATTTTTCTAATCTTTATCTCTACCTTATTATATGGTTGCTTTGGCTGACATGTATAAATAAGTTGTCTGTGAAACTTACACCATACAAGAGAAGAAACACAGTGCATTGTGAGAAATAGGCTTTCTCCAATTTGTCAGCAGTAAAATTCCAAGTGAACCTGCTCATCTGCATGGTCTTGTCAGTCACTTCACCATCTTAATGGAGGAGAGGTTTTGTAAAATTATGCAATGTGTAAATAGCAAAGATCCTGTCAGGACCGCACATGTGCAGGCTGCCTGGAATCTTTGCTCTGTCACACATGGGTAAATGTATTTCCCACAATGATTCTTAGTTTTGCATGCATGCTTTTAAAGCTTCATATTTAGTCTTATTTGATCTTTTAGAATTTCTCAGTTTGTCCGTCTGACATGGTGTGCAAGAAACCAGTGAAAGCCTGGTTCAGTCGATTATTAATTAAACCCATGTTAGTCTGGAGACCCCTAAAAGGGTAATTGGGAAATAGTGCAGACCCAGGTCAGATGCCACAGAATGCGGTGTCTGATCAGGGTTGCCACAATGTGCAAATGGATCATCATTTTTCTCTAGGAATATCTAAATCACATAGCCTGACATACCTAAAGTTGAGTCTTCCAATATATAGCGTGGGGTTCATTCAGTCTACAATAGGTTAAGGGGAAAAGATACCTTATTAGGGGATGCAACCCATTTAAAACTGGTCTGCCTCCCTTCGGAAAAGAGATCTACTCTAAAAGGAAATTATCCACTCCCATCAGGAGCAGGTTTTTTCTTTCTAGAGAGAACTGTTTTCACAATTGATTTATATGCAGAAAAGCAAATGGGGAGTCACAAAAGTTGTTACCCATGCTGAAAATGGTGGGAAATCTACCAAGTGTTACAGTCTTCTGAAGTACAAGAAGTTAGGGTAAATGTCCTAAAATTTAAAACACTTCATTCCATACTTTTTTGGCCTAAACACTGCTTTTTATGCAGTTGTTTCTTAAAATACTTAGTGGAATGACAAACAGCACAGACCCTGATCAGACTGCTCCTGAAGGAGCAGTCTGATCTGGGTCTACCCTGTTTGTATATGCCATTTCGTGTTCCAAATTTTATGACATTTACCATATCCAGTCTCCTGAAGTATAAGAAGTTAGGGTAAATGTCCTAAAATTTAAAACCATTCCATACTTTTTTGGCCTAAATACTGCTTTTTATGCAGTTGTTTCTTAAAATACTTAGTGGAATGACAAACAGTACAGACCCTGATCAGACTGCTCCTGAAGGAGCAGTCTGATCTGGGTCTACCCTGTTTGTATATGCCATTTCGTGTTCCAAATTTTATGACATTTACCATATCCAGTCTCCTGAAGTATAAGAAGTTAGGGTAAATGTCCTAAATTTAAAACACTTCTTCATACTTTTTTGACCTAAATACTGCTTTTTATGCAGTTGTTTCTTAAAATATGTGGTGGAATGGCAAACAGTGTAGACCCTGATCAGACTGCTCCTTCAGGAGCAGTCTGATCTGGATCTGCACTGTTTGCATATGCCATTTCGTCAGACCATTTGATGTTCCAAATTTTAGGACATTTACCATATCCAGTCCCCTGAAGTACAAGAAGGTACAGTAAATGTCCTCAAATTTCGAACACTTATTTCATACTTTTTTGGCCTAAATACTGCTATTTATGCAGTTGTTTCTTAAAATACTTAGTTGAATGGCAAACAGTGTAGACCCAGATCAGACTGCTCCTGAAGGAGCAGTCTGATCTGGGTCTACATTGTTTGCATATGCTATTTTGTAAGACTATTTGGTGTTCAAAATTTTAGGACATTTACCGTAAACAGTTGACTATGAAACTCAAGTTTTGGTTTGAGATAACAGTGGTTTGTGTTAAAGGGAGTTAAAATGTAAGAAACATAAATCAACAAAGCTAATTTTACCTATAGTTTGACTTAAGCAATAGTTTGAGTTATCAGTATTTGAGATAACAAGAATTAACCGCATGTAAATTTAGCATGACAACTGCCTGTTTCAAAATCATTTTTTCCCTTGTAGTTGATAGAAAAATCCAAACAAGCTGGTGAGAAAGGACTTCTGGAGAAGAGAGAAAAGGTCATGGCTGAACTTGAGAAATTGCGTGGCAGAGTGGATGAATTTAATGACTATGGTGAAATGGACATGATGCAACAGTATGTACAAGATGTGAGAGCCGTGCAGAAACGTGTTGCTGAAGTTATGGACCAGATTGACTGGATAAATAAGGTAAGATGGCTTTTGATGTCATAGGTTTATATTTATTCCATCATTTTGATGATAATTCTTCAGCGCTTTGCAGATATTTTGGAATATTTTTCTTATTTTGTTTTCTGTCTCTCTGTGCCATCTACTGAATTTGCCCACTCACAGTAGAGGTTAAAAAGTGGGTATGGTAAATGTCCTAAAATTTCGAAGACCAAATGGTCTGACAAAGTTGCATAAGCAAATAATGAAGACCCAGATCAGACTGCCTCTGATCAGGGTCTACACTATTTGCCATTCCACTAAATATTTTCGGAAAGAAAAATTCAAAATAGCACAAGTTAGACCAGGAAAGTATAAAATAAAGAGTTTGAAATTTTAAGACATTTACCGTTTACTGGACTTGTCCTGTCTGTTGTGATTTGGAGTTGCCCTGTCTATTATTTTGCGATTCCAATATCATTTTGCTGTCAGAAGCAGTGCAGCAGGAGTGCAGTCAGATCCTCTGACAGTTCTAGCTTTTGATATTTTTGCCCCAAAACATATCTTTTTGCAAAGTAAAATGTTACATTTTGCAATGTTGCTTTAGAAGTTTGTTTTAGAATTTAAGAATCTAAGTAATTTTCAAGTGGCTGGAAAGGATTTCACTCAAAGAATGAAGCAATATTGCTAACATAATATAAACACAAACTAAGTAATGTCTTATGATTGAAATGACTTTAAGTGAATCCCGTTTGAAATATTTATGGAATTGAAAAATAAATTATAATGACTTTTAAATGACTGGCATTATGTACGTACATGTATGAGGTAGTGCCATAGTCTGTCAGGCATTTGAAAGGAATTATATTGAAGGAATATAGGTTATATAAACAGAGGGTCTTACAAATAAAGTGGTTTTACAGGAGGAGTTCATCTTTTATGGTAGAGGGACTAAAGATGAGATGGTATTTTATTTATTGTAGTTAACTTTGTTGTCTGTGCACAGAAATCTTATCATATGTATATGCCTCTTCATGAAAAAAAAAAAAGGACTTTAGCCCATATGAAAACAGTAAAAGCCAAGGTCCGCTTCTATGTCTGTAGTAACTAATGGCCAAAATTGAAGACTGGTGTGGAGATCATACCTCCAGATAAGGCACTTTTTTCAACCAAAATGTACTGATATTTTTCCTATTTGTCCACAAAAACATATGCTGTGAGTACCCATAACATATGTTTTTGTGGACAAATAAGAAAAATATTGTATGGATACCTCTCTTATCTGGAGCTGTGGTGGAGATGCGCAGATATGGTGGCTGGTCTGTTCCATTTCTGTTCATTTGTGAAGGACCTGTATTGTTAACTTGGCCCATACCTGATGTACATTGCAATAAAAACACATTCACTCATTTGAACAGCAAATACAACTTGTCATCTGTCTCATCAGAATTTTCACTTTTCCTTGTAATAGCAATTTTTTAAGAAAAGGGATCTTATGATATATGATGAAGACCCAGATCATCCTTGCAATACATTGTCTTACCCAGGTCTGCATTACACAATTACAGCATCACTGGGTTCTATAACCTAGCTCTGAATAAGAGCCGGCCTCGGTGGCTCAGTTGGATGCGCCGTCCGACTGGAGACCAGGAGGTCGCGGGTTCAACCCCTGCCGAGGTCGGCAACATTCTTTCGTGGAGATTGATCATGAAATATTTTCTATGGTCATTCTCTCCCTTCCGCTGATTCAAGAAGGGCAGTTATCAGTTTCTGGCGAAAGAATGTGCACAATACTGGTTAACCGCTTAGAGGACTAAGCCTGCCCAGTAAACGTGTGGTAGGTAAACTGTCCGCACTCGACATGACCCCATTGGGTTGACTGGGCCGTAAAACCTCAACACAAACAAACAAGCTCTGAATAAGGCACTTTTTCTTCGGAAAAGTACATAGAGTTTTCTTATTTCTCCACAAAAAATATATTTTGGGGTACTAATCAGAAGCACCTCATGTTTTCATGGAGAAATAGAAAAAAATATTTTTTGGCTACTCCTCTTATCTGGAACTATGATTCTGTAAAATATAACAGTATGTCTGGGTGCAGGACACCATTGCTAATCTGTGACTTTGTTATTTGTATATACGATAAAGCTTTGCATGTCCTTATCAGACTCTGTCTTTATGCAATTTGCTTAGCTCTTGATAAGACGCTGTTTTCAGTCCAAAAGTATTTGTATTTTTCTTTTTTTTTCCACAAAAACATATGTTGTGGGTACTCATTAGAAGCACCTTGCCAAGGTGCTTCTAATGAGTACCCACAACATATGTTTATGTGGAGAAATAGGAAAAGTAATAACCTGATAACTCCTCTTATCTAGACCTATGAATTTGGTCTTGGAAATCACGGTTTCCTTAAATATAGTTTTCTCTGGCTATAGCTTTATACAATTGTTACTATAATGTCTGTTTAGTGTTTTAATAGCAACAGACAACATTTTTACTTTCAGGGAAGGTTACTGTAAAAATTATTTTAAGTTCTTTCTGAAAAAGAGTCTGTGCCAAAAGGAAATAATTTGAACCCCATGGGAATAAATTATTTCCTTTTAGAGAAGACCGTTTTTGAGTAGGAGTTTGGTGTGCAGGGAAGCAAACAGGAAGTCAGAAGCTATCTCCCTTGTAAAACAATGGCAGAAAATCCACCACATGTATCTAGATTCCTTGAATAGTTTTCCTGTCTTTCCAAAAATATTGGGCATGACATATCATTCAAATTGTCTCTTTTGGAAACTATTTGAATGAAGAAATGTCAAGCCTTTTTTTGTGAAAAAATATCACTTTTATTCTGCTGGTTATGTCCAGAGAAGGCTAAAGATTAAGGACTCACGCAACCTTCTTTCACATATGTATAGGCAATAAATGTTTGGAGTAGGCACATTTTGTTCTCAAGTGCAATTTGGTAAAGATTTCTTTTTTATTTCTTTTTTTATGAACTTAATTACTATTACATTTGTGATATTTTTTACTCTGTCAGATCTGTTTGGGATAATGAATTTGATGTTGATATAAACACTATAATAGTTTTAATGCTGCTGCTAATGTTGGGCAATGATGATTATGATGGTTATTTGACAGTTTTGATGATAAAGTGATGGACATGTGTCCAACAGGCCTTTTTATGTTTACACATTTAAAGGGCCACATTTTTTGTCTGTACAATAAAGATTCACAAAAATTACATGCCCTCTACATTACTTTAAACACAATAATAATTTGTTTTATTTATTAGCATGTATCCAAGAATGTTGAATTTATTAAATAAAATGCTAATAGTGTTGTTTCTGAATACCCTTTTGATTTTTGCAAAAGGTAATAAAGGGGATAACAGGATTTAAACAATCTATAGCTAAGGAGGCAGCTGCCATTTTGGATTATAGAACCTGTGTTATGAACCAGTGTTGTATTACAATAGCTACTTAGCATCTACCAACCCAATTAGCAGTCTGTAAATTATTCAGCATGATGTAATTTGCACAGAGAATCTTCCAGTTAAAGTCAGTTCCAAGAAATCTCTGCATAGCTCTAGGTAAGGCACCTATATTTTTCAGCCAGAGCGTAATGGCATTTTTCTTATTTCTCCACAAAAACATGTTGTGGGTACTCATTACAAATGCTTCAGTAAGGTGCTTGCTAATGAGTACCCACAACATATAAGTAATAAGAAAATTATTTTCCTGATACCCTGTTTTATCTAGAGCTATGAATCTTTGCTATAAATCTTTCAGTGTATGTATTCACCTGAAGGTTAATCCTTGCTTTGCTGAATAAATTAAGATGCCACACCCACTTCTAATTTTCGCCAATCAGATTACTTGATCTGGGCTTTTGATATAAATTCACATATTTAATGACAAACAGTGCAGATCCAGATCAGTTGGCTTCAGAAGCCAACTGATCTGGATCTACACTGTTTGCTAAGACAGGGCATTTCGTGTTTAGCAAGAGAAGGGTTAATGTTCATGTACAGGAACCAGTCTAGTGTTCATGTTACTTAGCATGCTGGGAAAAATTTCAGCAGACAACATTTTGAAACTTTTTTTTTTTTTTTTTTCAGAGAAAATAGGCTAGACATTTCGTGCAATCCGTCTCCTAAGGAGGAGACAGTTTGCATTAAATGTCATAGCCTATTTTCTTGGAAAAATAAGAAAATTATTGTGAGTTTGTCACCTGCTGAATTAGCCAAGAGACTGATAAAAGTTCATGTCTAATTTTGTTTGTAGGAAGAGCAGCTATATAAATATCCAGTGACAGCCTATCCTGACGTGGATGAAATCAACACAGCTGTTGAACCATTCCAGAAACTCTTCAATGTGGTACTCAGATGGCAGAGAGCTGAGAAAAAGTTAGTATTACTTTGTCAAACAAAAAATGCATCGGCATACAGTGCAGCTGTTAAGAGGAGTATTTGGTGATACACTTCAGCCTCTTTATAACACGGTTCATTATTACACGGTTTTGGATATAACACAATTCAAAGATGGATACCACAAATGTATAGATTATATTAAAAAATGACCATAAATGGTCATTTTTCAATATAATCTATACATTTTTGTTTGGATATAACACGGTTGTTTAATTAACACGTTTTATGCTATCGACCCCAACAATAGTGTTATAAAGAAGTTGTGGTGTAATTCTAGGATCATTTTACTCATTATTCCATAAAAACCTGGATACTTATTAGAAGCACCTCACCAAGATGCTTCTAATGAGTATCTATGACATATGTTGTTTTTGTTATGAAGAACTAGAGAAAATTAACCCAGAATTATCATCAGATACATTATACTCCTTAACAAATCATCTGAGTGCATGAGGACGGGTACAGACCATCCTACACATTCATAAATCTAAGCACACACTTTATCTGTATTCTGTGCCTGGAGAAAGACTAGCGACTGCTGGGGAAAAACAGGGGACTTTGCAGTTTAATCTGTTAATTTTTTATGCCTCCCTCTTTAAAAAAGTTGAGGCATTGCTTTTGCTTTGTTCATCCATTCATTCTTCACTCTTTATCTTGTGTGTATAATTGTTTTGTCGCCCTTCTGAAAAGGGATACACTCCAAAAGGAAAGATTTATTCCCCTTGGGAGCAAATCTTTCCTTTTATAGTAAACCTTTTTTCAGATAGGTCTTGGCACATAGGAAAGCAAACGGGAAGTCACAAAAGTTTTCGCAGGCCCCCATAGCCTAGTGGATAGGAGAGTTGACTCTTAATCCATTAGGTTTCTCACCACTGTGGTTCGAGCCTCACTTGGGTCACATGTGGGAAAGCCAAGTTCTGCTTACGGATGGTCAGGTGGTTTCTCCCCGGATTATGCGGTTTTCGCCCACCTTTGATGAACGATCGGCTCAGTATAAGTGGAATATTCTTGAAAGGGCCGTAAAACCCAAATCAAAAAAAAAAAAAGTCACAAAAGTTTTCTCTCCTTTAAAAAAAAAGCAAAAATTTTACTAAGCCTATTCAGTCCCCATAAAAATTATTTGTGCAACAGTCTTCATATTATACAAATGATTAATTGACATGTACAAATAAGAGAAAACAAGCTCCTGAGTTTATAGATACTTTCTCCTCAAAATATTGATTTTTTTTTTTTTTTACTTTTTTGTGAAAATGGACTTTCTGGAATCTTATTACACGCTTATTTTTGTCAAGCCTTGAATTTGCAATGATATTAAGACATGTATTAAAAATTTTATCTGGTTGTTTGTTTGAGTTGCGGTTTTACGATTCAGTCAAGCCATTAGGGTAATGTCCAGTGCTGTCAGTTAACCTACTCACACTGTTTTAGGGCAGGCTCAGTTCTCTAAGCAGTTAACCAGCACTTGTAGAGATTATTTCAGGATCAATCTCCATGAAAATTAACTTTTTCTACACTGCAAACCAAACCTGATACTTTAGCTTAATGATCTGTCTGATCAGGATCTATACTGTTTGTTACTATAATTTCTGGGCCCAGTTGTTCAAAGCATCGTTAGCTTAACGAGCTCGTTAAGGGTCATTTTGTTAACTATTTTAGCGGATTCAATATACAATATTCTGATATTTTTTGCTGAAAAAATGTGAGTAGCTTTTGCACTGCAAAAGCTACTCACATTTTTTCAGCAAAAAATTTCAGCATATTTGCGTATCACTTGATGTAAATTTTAACAAATCGTTAACTAACGACATGGTTAGCTTTGAACAACTGGGCCCTGATTTCTAGCTGATACACTTATTTGAAACAATTGTTACATCCAAATTTCAATGATGGAAGAATCCACTTCAGGAACTTAGGGGTGAAATGGTTAAAGTTTGTTTATTGATTTTAGATGGATGGATGGAGCTTTCCTTGACCTTGAAGCTGAAGCCATTGAAGGTGAAGTTGATGAATATTGGCGGGAAATTTACAAGATACAGAAGGTCTTCAATGTGAAAGTGAAAAAGATGCAAATAGAAATAGATGAGATTAATCGAGAGCGAAAGAAGAAAAGGCGCATGGCGGAAGAGGATGGACATGAAGGTGCAGAGATTGAGCCAGATGAGGTTCTACACACACCGGCAGCAGTTAATGTCTGCAGCTCAGTGCAGGATAATATGACAGAATTCAAGGTACTGCATCTTCTTCTTGCATTCCTGCATACCATATTTACCCTGAGTGTTCAGACACCTTATCATTTTTGTCTTATGTTTGCCCTTCCAGCTTCAGGTCACGTGGTCATGGGTTTGCAAGTGTATCAGTGCCCCTTTAAATACATGTATATCTATGTCCCCCGCCATTTATGGGAAGAGGGACATATTGATTTGGGTGCAAATTCTGTTGGCGTAGGCAATAGCATGGAGGATGACACTTGACACTTTCTTGTCTGCACAATAACTTGTTCACCAGTGGTTGGATTCTTACCAAATTTTCATGGATATATAATTGGGAGTAACAAAGAACTGATTAGATTTTGGTGACCTTGGGGAAGAGGGAGGGGGTGGGGGGGGGGGTGGGGGGGGGGAACATCTCTTTTCTGTGAAAACACTTACTAGTTTATTCTAATATTTGGAGTCCGTATAATTAGAATTCATATACTCTATGTAAGTTAAATAAGTTAAGAAATAGAATGTTTTGAGTTAGAAGTAAGAAAAATTGTCCTAAATTATTACCTTAATTTCCATCTTGTCTGGACAATAGAAGTAAGAATGTTTCACAGATTTTTATGAATAAGCAAGTCTTACGAGTTACATTAACTTTGTGTTTCAGGAATTTATTCCAGTGATCAGCATTATGTGTAACAAAGGTATGCGACCTCGTCACTGGGAGAAGATGTCAAATATTGCTGGCTTTGACCTCACGCCTGACTCCGGTACAACCTTACGTAAAGTTCTCAAACTTAATCTCTCTTCATACATGGAGGAGTTTGAGGGTATTAGTGCTGCCGCCACCAAGGTAGGTAACTTATTTCCCTGTACTGTACTTTGTAACTTTTAGTCAGCTGAATGTAGAAATTTGCACAAGTTGATTTTGCTAAAAAGTTAAATCTATGTGAAAATGGTTTTGATGTGAAAAATTGAAAAGTCATTTTGAGTAGAAGTAAAGTTTCATTATAAAAAATGCATGCACAACAAAACAGTTCTTTGCATTGTTTGTTTTATATAAGATCTAATGTTTATGGAGCTATAATTATAATATACTACAACCTCTTTATAACTCTGTCACTGGGATCCAAAGCAAAAACCCATGTTAGCTAAACAATCATGTATCCAAACATAAATGTATAGATTATATAGGAAAATGACCATAAATGGTCATTTTTCTATATAATCTATACATTTTTGTTTATCATTTTTCTATATAATCTATACATTTTTGTTTGGATACAGTACTATTGGGGTCCACTTTTAAACCCTCTTATATCTGAAACTGTCTTATAATGAACTGTCTTATAAAGTGGTTCCATTGTATTTGGTAATTTTACATTCTACTTGTTGTTTTGTTACTTATGTACAGAATGATTGCTTTAGAGATACAGTTTAAAGCAGACTGAGCAATGCAATGGCAGGTAGAAGTACTGGCAGCTACCACGCTCCATAGCACAATCAGTAGCATATCTGACTGCAGAGTGATCTGACTGCGATTGAGGGTCTACAGTGTTGACTAGGCTGTAAAACTCCAAATAAAAACAACAACACAAAAAAAGTATAAAGTGTCATTAACTCATATCATAATTAGTTGACAGTGTCAAGATGTTAGTTCAGATGACTGATTCTGTAGCAAACCGATACAGTCCTTTTTTACACACGATAAAAGCTGGCCTGAATGGCTCAGTTGGATGCGCGTCCGACTGGTGATCAGAAGGTTATGTGGTTGATCTCCGCTGGGTCTGGCAACATTTTTTGGCGGAGATTGATCTTGAAATATTCTCTACGGTCATTCTCTCTCTTCCGCTGATTCAACAGTGGCAGTTGTCAGTTTCTGGTGAAAGTGCACAAGCACTCTTTAACAGCTTAGAGGTCTGACCAGGCCCAGAAAAAAGTGTGGTTAGGTAAACTGACTGCATTTGACATATGACCCTAATGGGTTGTCTGGGCTGTAAAACCTCAACACAAACAAACAAACACATAATAAAAAGTATAGCAAGTTATTCAGTGATTGGTCCCCATTTACAGGAACACTCCTTGGAGAAAGCTATGTTGAAGATGATGGAAGACTGGGACCCAGTCAACTTCGTCCTCACAGCATACAGAGACACAGGGATTTATATTCTATCCTCTGTTGATGATATTCAGACACAGTTAGATGACCAGATCGTCAAAACACAGACAATGAGAGGATCACCCTTCATCAAACCTTTTGAAAAGGAGATTAAGGTAAACTAATTTGTTTCATTAAAAAAAATATAGAAAAGAAAGGAAGAAAGATAAAAAATTCGGAAAGAGAATAGAAACATGAATGAGCTAATTATCCTGCTGTGCGCATTGGTTTTTCAAAGTTACTGGGATAAAATGTATATCTACCTACTAAGGTTACGTGTTAAAAAAGATCAGCAAAGGACTTATTTGATGATGTTTATGCAATTTTTTTTCTAATTTTCTTTATAAAAGCATATGTTGGGGTACTCATTTGAATTGCATCGACAAGTCGATGCAATTCAAATGGGTACCCACAAGGTATGCCTTTATAAAGAAGTAGACAAAAGTTCACTGGGTGTAATCTGAAGACTACGGAATTGCTTGACTGTGCGGTTATAGGGGTATGTGCAGTAATTAGGTCAAATATGGTATATTTATTTTGCCTCCTTTGTATTGTAAAAATAATTATATTAACCACTTACCTTAGAGAGAGGGATTATTCAAAGGAAAATGTGCAGAGATAGGGGATACTCAAGTGGGGCACCAGTTTTGCCCGTCACCCTCTAGCACAATCCCTGCATATCAGTCGGAGGTGTCTTTAAACCAAGACATTTCTATTTTGTAATAAACTACAGCATTTTCAGACCCATTGTATGTCTGTAAAATGAAGTTCCAATGTTGATGACTATATCATAATATTTTGTGTCACAGGAATGGGAAGAAAGGCTGATCCGTATACAGGATACTATTGATGAATGGCTGAAAGTACAGGCTCAGTGGCTGTACCTGGAGCCAATTTTCTCCTCGGAAGACATTATGCAGCAGATGCCAGAGGAAGGGAGATTATTTCAGATTGTTGATAGAAATTGGAAGGAAGTCATGAAACACACAGTCAGAGACCCAAAGGTATATTGTTTGATTCTTGTTGATTTTTTTCTTTGTAGTTTGCAGTTTTACAGATTTTGCTTCTAGACTCAAATTTTGACACTTTTACCTATTAGTTTTAACCTTTGCCATGCAGAATAAATTAAGATCTATGCCCACGTCTAATTTGCAGCCAGTCAGATTACTTGATCCAGGTTGTTGATACAATTTCACATACAATGTACTTAATGACAAACAGTGCAGATCCAGATCAGTTGGCTTCTTCGGAGACTAACTGATCTGGATTGACACTGTTTGCAAAGGCAGGGCATATCCGGCTTCACCAGGACCAGTGTTAATACTTAGCCTACTCAAGACAAAAAAGCATATCACAGATAACTTTTATTTTCCTTGAAAATGCTGCTTGACAGTTTATTCAGGCAATCTCCTTTGAGATGATGTGAATGAAGTATTAAGGAAAAGAAAAAAAATATATATTAAATTATGCGTGCTCTAGGTTAAACTGTCAGAACACAATATTAAGATTTTATTTCGGAGATAAAAAAATATTGACATCTATTTCTCTGATTTATCTGTGCTGTCATATTTAAGATCTTATCTTTGTATCTTCTCATTACATTGAATTAACAGCTAAGCAAAATATCCATTGTTCGTCTGAAAACTGTATGTCTGGAGTAGCATTTATCATAGCTCTAGATAAGAGGGGATATCCACATAATATTTTTCTTGTCTCTCCTTGTAAAATATGTTAAAGGTACGGTAAATATCCTAAAATTTCAAACACTTTATTTCATACATTTTTGGCTTAAATTTCGCTTTTAATGCATTTGTCTCTTAAAATGCTTAGTGGAATGGCAAACGATGAAGACACTGATCAGACTGCTCCTTTAGGAGCAGTCTGATCTGGGTCTGCACTGTTTGCATATGGCATTTTGTCAGATACTTCGGTGTTCGAAATTTTAGGACATTTACCGTACTAATTAGAAGTGCCTCAGAAGAAATAAGAAAAATATCAGTACTTTTTGGCTTATCTAGAGCTATGGTTTCGAGATTTGGAGTAATCCAGTGTGCTTGTTTTTACTGATTATTTTCTTTTTTTTTTTTTTTTTTTGTGTTCTCTCTTTCTGCTTGATCTCTTTAAATTATACAGATTCAGATGAAGGAAATAGTCAAAAGATCATTTTTATTTTTGCACCAAAATATGTCTTATTGATATCGATTAGAATTACTTCGGCAAGGCAATTACATTGATTACCCACAAGGTCCATTTTGGTGCAGTAAATAGCAGAAATTATACTACTTTAGGTGGCAATCACAACAACAGCAGACAACATTCTACATTTTATTATTATTATTTTTTGAGAAAAATCAAACTTGATATTTCATTTAATAATCTGCTAGGTAGACAGTTCAGATGAAATGGCTAGACCTGTTTTATCAGGAAAAAATCATCACGAAAACACGCCTATATAATATTGACCCCCTTAAACCCCACTTCTATATAGTAAAACTGGGGTTTACAGGGGTATACATAGATTGTGGGTACTCGTTAGAACTGCCTCGCTGAGGCGGTTCTAACGAGTACCCACAATCTATGTTTTGAGCAGAAATAGGAAAAATATCAGGGTTTTTTCTCTGAAAATTTTCAGTTTTTGGACGTGAAATTTTCTATATACTTGAATAGGCGTGTTTTCGTAATGTGTATATTAGAATGTTGCCTGGTACAACTTTGAATGGCACTTTAAGGGTTAAATTATCACTACCCTTTTTAACCTCGCAGAACTATGAATAAGAGACAACAATAGTCATGAAAAACAGGGCCTAAATGCACACAGTAAATGTCCTAAAATTTCTAACACATTATTCCATATTTTTGGACTAAATTTTGCTTTTTATGTAGTTGTTTCCTTTACTTGTCTGTTAGTACTCCAATGTGTCTTAGTCGGTTGTCAGTTTCTTGTAGAATTAAGCCTTAGATGCTTTGTTAATAGAATTGTATGATCTAGAAACACTGCATGTCCATAAAGAATTGTACCATATTTACCTTAGGTATTCGACTGACCATAGCATGCATGAAGAACATTATGACAAAACCTGTCTGCAGACATGCACAAACTGCACGTATTATAACTATAGCTAAGGCAGTTTTTTTCAGCAAATGGTATTGATACTACTTTTCTTATTTTATCAAGAAATATGTTGTGGGTGCAATTAGAAATACCTCAGCAAGACACTTCTAGTGTGTACCCATAACATGTTTTTTTTTTTTGTGTGTAGAATGTAGAAAGCAGAAAAATATTTATATGGACACTCCTTTTATCTAGAGCTATAGACTAGACACAGAACATTAACAGTCCAGCGGAGCATGCACAAGTCACTGCAAATATTGTGCTGTGTGAACTGGGTATCATAGGTCTAGATAAGAGTGGATATCCGGTTAATAGTTTTCTTATTTCTTCACGAAAACATATGTTGTGGGTACTCATTAGAAGCGCCTCGGCGAGGCGCTTCTAATGAGTACCCACAACATATGTTTTCGTGGAGAAATAAGAAAAATATCAATACTTGTTGATTGAAAAAAGCGCAACTAGAGCTATGGGTATGCACAAGCAGACTGCATTTGCATAGTCAAATTGATGCATGCCCAGTACCCATATGTCTAATTATTGGTTTTGTCTAGATTAACTCGTGTCCTACTGAATAAATAAAGATGCCACACCCACTCCCAATTTTCAGCCAATCAGATTACTTCATCTGAATTGTTGCTACAAAAGCACATACTTAATGACAAACAGCGCAGATTCAGATCAAGTTGCTTTTTCAGAAGCCAACTGATCTGATTCTAAACTGTTTGCAAAGGCAGGGTATACCCGGGTTCAGCAGGACAAGGGTTAAGCATTGTCATGGAAATTAAGGAGGAGGTGACCTACTACACAAGCTATAAGCTTTCCATTGAGATCATTATACCCCAACTTTGAACAAGTTGAGGGGAACCTATTGCTTTTTACATTCGTTATTCGCTTTTTTTCATTCGTTATTCCATTCACCACACTTTACCTTATGTACAAGATATCTGTGAAAGCTTTTGAGCTAGGGCTTTGATATATGGCAGACTTACTGGTGCTGAAGAGTACGTTGTTTGATTAACTTCTGAAAAACAAAATTGGAATAATTTTATGAGAATTATGCCCCTTTTCACTTTTGGGATTTTGTAGGGACAAGCATATAGAATAGGGCAATGTTTTACAAACACGCATTTTTGTTCTTATTTATCCAATGTTCGATGTTACACTGATGTTGAATTAATTTTAAATGTCAGAATAATGTATAAATCCATAAAAAAATCTTGACAGAACAGTGTTTTGTGCTGGTAAATTGGCCAAGAATTATTGTAGACATTTATATGTTTTCTGTAATAGGAGCCTAGCAAAACTAATGTAAGTTTAAAATGTTGTTTTGATGTCAGTGGTAAATATGTTGATCAGTGGTAAATATGTTGATCAGTGATAAATCTGTTGATCAGTGGTAAACTTAAATCAGTGTGCACAAACTGTTGGTAAATATGTTGATCAATGGTAAGTATGTTAATCAGTGGTATAAAGCAAGTTGATCGGTGGTAAACTTAAGATGTATTGTGCAAAAACCAGTGGTAAATATGTTGATCAGTGGTAAGTATGTTAATCGGTGGTGTATAGTAAGTTGGATCAGTGATAAACTTAAGATGTATTGTACAGAAACCGGTTGTAAATATGTTGATCAATGGTAAGTATGTTGATAAGTGGTAAACTTAAGATTGTATTGTGCAAAAACTGGTGGTAAATTTGTTGATCAGTGGTAAGTATGTTAACCAGTGGTATAAAGTAAGTTGATCAGTGGTAAACTTAAGATGTATTGTACAAAAACCGATTGTAAATATGTTGAACAGTGGTAAATAAGTTGATCTATGGTAAAGTTAAGATGTATTGTGCAAAAACCTGTTGTAAATATGTTAATCAGTGGTATAAATTAAGTTGATCAGTGGTAAGTTAATGGTCAAAATCCACTTGTCCAACCAAGATTTACTTGCCCGAAAATTGACATTTTTCTTATTTCTCAAAGAAAAGATACGTGGTGGGTACTCATTGGAAGTTCCTCACAAAAACGTTCCAAAGAAAACATGTTGTACATCTCTGTGAGGCATTTCTAATGAGTACCCACAACATATATTTTCTTCGAGAAATAAGAAAAATATATATGTCATAATCTGGATACTCTTCTAAGCTAGAGATATGAAGTCCTTGTCCCAGGACAAGTAAATTGAAATTTCTTACTTGTCCTTGGAAAATGGGATGTTGGACAAGTGGGGCATGGTATTTCCACAACCCTGATGGAAAGGCCTGAACAAACAGTATAGGAGCAGTTTGATCAGGATCTACTCTCTTTGTCATGCCATTAGTATTTGTTTGTCCTATGCCAGGTAATCAAATGAGTTTGTTGAAATTTTAAAGTTAAGTATGATAGGAGTTAAGGTGTCAGAATATTTTTCTTAAAATAATGTTGACATATCATCCAATATGTTGCCAAAGGAGACAGATTGAATGAGCTGTTGAGCCTTATTTTTAAGGAAAATAAGAGAAAAAAATGATTTAAAATGTCATCAGTGTGTTAGTTATAGTCAGTAAGATAAAGGTGACACCCTATAATTTGCTAGTCTGCCACTTTTAGGCAGGTGGTTTGGTCAGCAAAAAATATCAGGTTAACCCTTTTAGTTCTGTAGTCCAAATCAGATACCTTTGCAAACGGTGTAGATCCAGCTGTCTCATCAGGATCTACACTGTTTGTCCTTCTGTTGTTGATTTTGACTAACATCCATGTGCAAAGATGAAAGAGGCCATTCCAGAAAATCAGGGGTGAAAGGGTTAATTATTACTGAGATTTTAAACATTTCTATAAATAGAATAGTTGCAAATATTCAGAATCGAGGGTGATTTGGGCAGGGAAGAGCTCAGAAGTTAACCTTTACCACTCTCATGGTTGTCGGCCTCGGTGGCTCAGTTGGATGCACGTCCGACTGGAGACCAGGAGGTCGCAGGTTCAACCCCTGCCAAGGTCGGCAACATTCTTTCGTGGAGATTGATCATGAAATATTTTCTACGGTCATTCTCTCCCTTCCGCTGATTCAAGAAGGGCAGTTGTCAGTTTCTGGCAAAAGAATGTGCACAATACTGGTTAACCGCTTAGAGGACTAAGCCTGCCCAGTAAACGTGTGGTTAGGTAAACTGACCGCGCTCGACATGACCCCATTGGGTTGACTGGGCCGTAAAACCTCGACACAAACAAAAACCACTCTCGTGGCTAAATCAGCAGACAACATATTGATGATATTTTTCTCATTTTTCACACAAAACAGGATTTGACATTTCATTAGAGACAATGCATGAGATGTCAAATCTTGTTTTCTGGGAAAAATAAGAAAAATATTTCAGTATATCGTCTGCTGAAAGTTTTACCCAGAGTGCTAAGTGTTAAGAGGCAATATACATGATGTGTTGTATTTTACAGGTTCTTAATGCTACAAGCTTGTCAGGTCTCCTGGAGAAACTGCTAGACAGTAATGCTCTTCTAGACAAGATTATGAAGGGACTGAATGCCTACCTGGAGAAGAAACGTCTCTTCTTCCCACGCTTCTTCTTCCTCTCCAATGACGAAATGCTGGAAATTTTGTCCGAAACCAAGGATCCGTTACGTGTGCAGCCCCATTTGAAGAAGTGCTTTGAGGGTATTGCAAAACTGGAATTTGACAAGCAGTTAGACATTCATGCAATGTTCAGTAGTGAAAATGAAAAAGTGAAGTTGAGTCAGTCAATATCGACGTCAGAAGCCCGTGGTGCAGTAGAAAAGTGGTTGTTACAAGTACAAGATGTTATGTTGATGTCCGTGAGGGACGTGGTCAGGGCAGCTTATGAGGTTAGAAAATTACCATATATACCAGGAATATTGCAACATCTTAACCCTTGTCCTGCTGAAACCAGATATACCCTGCCTTTGCAAACAGTATAGATCCAGATCGATTGGCTTCTGAAGAAGCCAACTGATCTGGATCTGCACTGTTTGCCATTAAGTATGTGAGTTTATAGCAACAATCTGGATCAAGTAATCTGATTGGCCGAAAATTAAAAATGGGTGTGGCATCTTAATTTATTCAGCAGGACAAGGGTTAAACATTTGTCATGCTGAATAAATTAAGATGCCATGCCCATTTCTAACTGTCAGCCAATCAGATTACTTAATTCAGAATGCCAACTGATCTGGCTCTACACTGTTTTCGAAAGCAGGACCTATCTGGGTTCAGCAGGAAAGGGGTTAACTCCTTACTATTCATGTCCGATTTTACTACCTGTATATGCTAGAAAAACTGCTGGGTGAGTGGCAAATGGCGTAGACCCAGATCAGATGCCACAAAAGAGGCCTGTCTGCTGAATACTTGGATAGATAAGATAGATCTTGTTACCTGTACTAGTGATTTATGTTAAGAATTTAATTTTAACCATTAAAGGAAAAGGCCTGTTAAATACAATGTGTATCTTAACACATACCATGCTGTGAGCAGATTAAGCAGATGACAAACTGATGACATTTTTATTATTTTTCCTAAAAATACTTCAAACGCTTTGCATGACGTATCAAATTCTATCTTCTAGGAAAAATAAGAAAAATGTTTCAAAATGTTGTCTGCTTAAATTTTTACCCAACATGCAAAGTTTTAAAATAGCCAGATTTAGCAAACAAACATCTTTATGCAAATTTGATTAAAACTTAAAATTTGATCAAGAAAGATATTGTGGGTTGATTTTTTTTTTTAACTTTGAGCTGCCATTTTGAATATTTAATTTTTGTAAACTCAAATCAAAGTTGTCTGTTGACTAAAATATGCTGCTTGTGTGATTTAGTTGATCAAGGTTGCAGACCTAGGAATTTTTCCATTTGCTTTGGCGGTGGCAACAGCCAGGGTATATGTGACGCTGGTCACTTGCTCTTGTTTCCATTGAAGCTGTGTGTATTCCCTTTAATCTATATATTACTTTATTTAATGCATTATATAAACTTTAAAACATGCTTTCATAGTTCCAGATAAGGCACTTTTTTTGTCCGAAAAATATTGATGTTTTTCTTATTTCTCAACCAAAACACATTGTGGTACTCATTAGAAGCACCTCCTCAGGGCACTTCTAATTAGTACCACAGCATTAGTTTGGTGGAGAAATAAGAAAAATGAGCCAGATAGGGACAAAACCATCAAAATGGCATGTACACCCAGCAAAGACTCAGATCAGCCTGGGCATCTGCCCAGTCTGATCAGTCTTCACTGTCTGCATGAAGAAAGCTTGGGTCCTTAGCTACCCATTGAGCACACAGCAAAGATTCAGATCAGACTGGGCGGATGCCCAGGCTGATCTGAATCTTTGCTGGTTGCACATCCATTTTTTTGGTTTTGTCATGCACTAGCTCAGATATTATCTAGATACCCTCTCTTATCTGGAACTATGTGTTTTATTTTTCTATCTTTATTATAGGCATATGCTCAAGTTCCTAGAACACAGTGGGTAATTGAATGGCCAGGACAGGTGGTACTTTGTGTGTCGTCTGCTTACTGGACAAAAGAAGTTCACGAGGCCATACGCACAGGCCCACAGGGTCTGAAAGATTATTACTCAAGATTGCTCAAACAGCTCGGTCACGTTGTCGAGTTGGTCAGAGGGAAGCTCTCTAAACAAGCACGTACAACATTGGGCTCTTTGGTCGTAATTGATGTCCACGCCAGAGATTCAGTGCATGAGTTGGCAGACAAAGGTAATTAGCTTGAGTAATCAGTGCTTAGCATGCTGGGTTACTATTTTAGCAGATGACATTTTGAAGTTTTTTTTTCTTATTTTTCCCATAAAATAGGGTCTGACACTTCAAGCAAATTGTCTCCTTAGGAAACAGTTTGCATGAAGTGTCAGATCCTGTTTTCTAGGAAAATGAAAAAAAAAATATCATAAGTTTGTCGTCTGCTGAATTTGCCCATAGCATGGGAAATGTTAAATTAGGCATAACTATAGGTTAGAAGGATACCAGACAAACTTTTTTCTTTAGTGTTTTCCTGCAAAAACATACAGGTACTCATCATCACAATTATGTCAGTGAGAAAATTGTGTACCTACAACACATGTTTTCTTTAAGAAATAAGTATCAGTATCTTCTGGTGAAAACAACCTTATGTAGAACTTGGCTTACAGGTGACCAAATTTGTCAGGTATATTCTAAGAATTACCAAATCTGTAAAAAGATCTGTATAAAGATTTAAGTCATTGCAAAACATAATTGTTAATTTGAGCTGTGAATGTTGAAAAATATGTTTAATATGAATGGGTACACCTGAATATTTTGCCACCATTTTTCAAAGGGAGACAACTTCTGCAGATGGGAATTTAGTTCCCTAGTATTTGAATCCATTGCACTAGTTAAGGTGCTTTTTTCAGTCCAAAAGTATTGATATTTTTCTTATTTCTCCACAAAAACATATGTTGTGGGTACTCATTAGAAGCACCTCGGTGAGGCACTTCTAATGAGTACCCACAACATATGTTTTCATGGAGAAATAAGAAAAATATTTACCGGATACCCTACCTAATCTAGACCTATGGAATCCTTTTAAAAATAGGAGCTAATGGAAGGAATTTGCTCTGTTCATGTTTATTTGGTTCTATTTACTTAAAGCATTGCATGGTTGAATTGGGAGTGCTCTAAAAACTAGTCTAGGCCTTCTGTTTTGCACATGACATTTGAGGATGATGGATACATTTTCCAGGGAATAAATTATGTCAAAAGTTGTTTTAACCTCCATTCTGAAAAAGGACCCTGGGAAGAAGATTCTTTCTTTTTAGAGTAGTGAAAAGCAGGGATGGGAAACTTCAGGATTAATCCTGATTTCATGATTAAGAAATTTCATTTTAAGCACAAAATTTCACTTTTACACTTGTTCACAAGACCATCCTTTTGTGTCAAAAGTAGTTATTTGGGTAAATATATGCCTGAAATATCTATAAAAACTAATTATTAAACTAATTATTAGTTGTATAGCTTCAGATAAGAGGGGTTATCCACGTAATTATTTTCTTATTTCTCATTAAAAACATATGTTGTGGGTACTCATTAGAAGTGCCTCCTCAAGGTGCTTCTAGTGAGTACACACAGCATATGTTTTGATTGAGAAGAAAGCAAAATATGAGTAGTTTTTGGGCTGAATTTTTAGATTTCAGGATTGATTATTCTCACCCCTGGAAAAGGTACATGATGTCACAAAAGTTGTCTCCCTTGTAAAAAAGAAAAAAAAAAATTAGCAGAAACTCTACCAAGTATATTCAGTCACCTTAATAGGATTTTCTATTCTCTTGGCTCATAAAATGTTGACTGTGTTTTAGGTGTTTCAAGTGAGCATGACTTTGCCTGGTTGGCACATTTACGTTACTACTGGGAGAATGACAACATGATCGTCAGAATGACAAATGCCAAGGTCAGATATTGCTACGAATACCTGGGTAATACCCCTCGCCTTGTCATCACACCACTGACTGACAGATGCTACCGTACCCTTGTTGGTGCCTTCCATTTGAACCTGAATGGGGCTCCTGAGGGTCCAGCAGGAACAGGGAAAACAGAAACTGTGAAGGATTTGGCAAAGGCTATCGCTGTACAGTGTGTTGTGTTTAATTGTTCTGATGGTCTTGATTACATTGCCATGGGAAAGGTATGTTTGTTGAAAACTTTATATATAAGATGGTAGTACTGTAAGTACATTTGAACTCTCTTATAGACCACCTTCATTAAGAGATCACCATTTTGTTAAAGGCTACTTGAAAACTACTATTAAAGTTGATAACATTATACTGCGATGAAGTTGTGCACATTCTGACCCCTGCCTTGATAGGCCACATTTTTTGGACTTCCTTGGATGGCGTCATAAGACAGGTTTTGCTGTAACCTAAACATTCAGATAGTAAGAATAAGTTAATTTGTTTAACTTTACAAAGGTATTGGAGAGATGAAATCAGTTTTGCAAAGGAAGGCAGTTTAGTTGCTTGTATTTTCCTGCATTGATAAAGGTAGGAATTACTTTTTATCACATGACCGTCAAGTTATTCAGTGGATTAACCCATGTCATAAATATCATATAACCACACGTGTTATAACACCTGCAAGGCTTCCCATTGGTTAGCCTAATTACCCTCATTAATATTCGTATTACTTAGCTTATTGACAGCAACCAAGATGGTATCCGCGTTCGCCGATACAATTTTCACATTTGGAACAGATCCTGCCTTCAATTTTGAGATGACTTTTAGATGAACGATAAATGTCAGACCGATGGAGGGGGAAGACACAAAACAATCACAATGTGAATAACACAGCTACCAGAAATATTCATGGTGGTTGAAATTCGATGTTTTCCGGCAACATATTTGGAGCCACTTTCAAGATCGATATCATCAAATCGTCAATGAAAAAAAATCACCTCCTTCAAAAAAGCATTGGAGGATGACATGACTCAGACAGTCAATAAATGTGTCAAATTTAAATCCAAACTACAGTTAAAATGTTTTATAGTCTTGAAATCTGTCATTTACTTGAGTGTGTCAACCACCGTATAAAGTGTATTGATCAAGGTCAGTGACTTTTAAATACGTCAGCTGACTGTGAGGGATTTCCCTACTGATTATCAGTGACGTATTGACTCGCTGAATGACGTAGTTCAGTGGAATATTTAGTTTTGAATTGAGTTATTCAAGTGAAATATTTATTAGCTCAAATAAAAATCATCGTTCCTACAGCTTAACAAAGTAATAAATTGCATATTTATCTTGTTTCTAGTTATTTTCGGTACTTATCAAATAATATGCGAACTATTTTTGTCGCGTAGTACTGTGAATCCTTGGTAGTGAGTTGTTCCGCTTAGCTATGGAAAGCCGTTATCTTTGAAAATATATTTTCTGCATTTTTTGTGATCGGAAGGGCCATGTGATAAACAGAATTTTACATTCGTGATAATTTAATATGAAATTTATGAAACTCGTTGGGTAATATCGGTATTTTGCTCGCCAAAGCTCGCAAATACCGAAATTACCCAAAACTCGTTTCATAAATTTCATATTAAATGACCACTCATGTAAGATCCTCTATATATAAAATAAATTTAAGGAAATTTATGATGCATTTAGGAGTATGAGGATTAAACATGGTTTTTTGATGCACCAAGGTCGAAGGGTGAGCTTTAAACATTGAAAGATATGGTGAATGTAGTTATATGACTATTTCATGTCTGATTGCTGATATTGTATTGTATTTTACACTGATAATTTTCATAGAAACATTCAAAATATCTATTTAGAAGATATTCTAAGGAAAAAAACAAAGAAAAATGAGTTTAGTGCAATATGAGGTTCAGCGTCTTTTTGTGTAATGTGTGTTAGGAGCAGCAATGAAATACTGCTGTTTATGATTAGCATTTTTCATAATAGGGCACTTTGATTGTTTAATCTTATATTTTGAAACCAAGATTTGTGTACAGTTGACTTTCGTTATCTCGAACTCGCTTATCTCGAATAACCGCTTATCTCGAAGTGAAAATCTGGTCCCTGCCAAAGCATGAACATCTAACAACAGGCAAAAATATTGTGGAAAACTTTTCCACAAAATTTATAATATATCTCAAACTTCAAGAGTCCAATTACATATATATTTGTTAAATGTGGTTGTTAGAATAATTTTTTCCGCAATTCTGCAAATCTTATATGTCGAGGTACGGATATCTCGAAGTATTTAATAGTCCCTTGGAATTCGAGATAACGAGAGTCGACTGTATTTTAAAGAAACCTGTCTTTATTTACAGTTTTTCAAGGGTCTTGCCTCTGCAGGAGCTTGGGCATGTTTTGATGAGTTCAACAGAATTGACCTGGAAGTATTGTCTGTCATTGCTCAGCAGGTAAAGAACATTTTCAAATGATCTCCAAACTGAGAAAAATATTATAAGAATCCATCATGAGTGACCATGCAGGATAGGGAACTCTCATCCGCGGGGTAGGTATTTCAACCAGGAACGAGGCTTGCCGAGTCCCTGGTTGAAATTCCTTATCCTGGATGGACTGGCTCGTGATAGATTCTTTTTCTACCACCTTTAAGTGGATTGTTCCTAGGACCAGCAGGCCTAAGACATGGTCATGTGAGATAGAAGTTTCTTGCATGGGCAAAAGGCCTATCTAGGCATGGATGGGAGAAAATTATGTTATATTCAGCATTACATAAACCTGGTGCTGCTGAACCCAGATATGTCTTGACTTTGCTAACAGTGTAGATCCAGATCAGTTGTCTTCTTAAGAAGCCAACTGATCTTGATCTGCTCTGTTTGTCATTAAGTATGCAAATTTGTATCAACAGCCTGGACCAAGTAATCTGATTGGCTGAAAATTAGAAGTGGGTGTGGCATTTTAATGTATTCAGCATGACAAGAGTTAACGCACCTTTGCAAAATATATACTACTTATCTGTAGCTCTAGATTAGCCATTTTTTTAAAAGGCTCCATACTCCTCCAAAATAGACATTTTATTGTCCAAGAAAGATTTGATAAATTGATATATTGTATTAATACAATCATAAAATGTGGCACCTGACAGCCTGTAAAATTTCAATTAGTGTCTTGTTCTTGAACTGGATCAAAAATGAAATGATTTTTATCCTATGTCTGAATTATTGTCTGAATTAAGCACACGCAGTAAAAAAGGATGCTAGAACTAACAAAGAAATTGAAAAGATCTAAAAACGGCAAAATTCTGTAAATCTGTCTAACTATGTAGACCCTTGCATACTTTGCTGTTTTCACTATGATACTTGTATATTATGGGTGGAACATGGAATTACACAGCACATAGACTTGTTAGTGTAATGAACAACATAGCTTTAGATAAAGCACTTTTTTCAGCCAAAAAATAATGATAGTTTTCTATTTCTCCATGAAAACATATGGCACTCATTAGAAATGCCTCACCAAGGTGCTTCTAACGAGTAACCACAACTTGTTGTCATGGTTAAATAAGAAGCATTATGTTGATAACCCTTTTATCTGGAGCTATGGAACATTTATTATGATCATTCTGAACACCTACACAGTCTGATCAGGGCCTTTGCTGTTCATTGATACACCTTAACTATGATTCAATGAACATGTTATATTTGTATTTATAAACCACTTTTTGTCCATTTTCAGATTCTGTGCATCATAAGAGCTGTCCAGGCACACGTGGATGTATTTATATTTGAGGGGACAGAGTTGACCCTTAATCCCCAGTGCTACGTCTGCATCACCATGAATCCTGGTTACGCTGGTAGGTCTGAGCTGCCCGACAACCTGAAAGTCCTGTTCCGAACTGTTGCCATGATGGTACCAGATTATGCCATGATTGCCGAGATCTCTCTGTATTCCTTTGGGTTCCTGCAAGCAGCACCCCTGTCTGTGAAAATTGTTACAGTCTATAGACTGTGCTCAGAACAGTTGTCATCACAGTTTCATTACGATTACGGGATGAGAGCTGTCAAAGCTGTGTTGTCAGCTGCTGGTAATCTCAAACTGAAATTCCCAGATGAGGAAGAAAACATATTGGTAAGGAAAGTTTTTTTCTTATACCGTATTCGACCTTATTACTGGACATACCCCAATAAGGGCACAGTCAAGCAAATTCGTAGTCTTCAGATTACAACGAGCGTACTTTTTGTCTACTTCTTTTTAAATGCATATGTTGTGGGTACCCATTTGAATTGCATCGACTTGTCAGTGCAATTTAAATGAGTACCAACAACATATGCTTTTATTAAGAAAGTATTAAAACAAAAATTGCATAAACATCATCAAATAAGTCCTTTCTGATCTTGTTTAAAGTGTACCTTTAGTTGGTACATGTAGATACATATTTTCCACAAGTTTTATCTGTGATTTTGAAACGCCTAAGTGCCCAGTGAGGTAACTAGGTCGAATACGGTATTTCTGAATGATAATTTAAAATATAACTACAGTCGACTCTCGTTATCTCGAACTCCAAGGGACTCTATGAAACACTTCGAGATATCCGTACTTCGACATATCAGATTTGCGGAACTGAGGAAAATAATTAATCGAACAAACACCTTAAACAGAATGAATATGCAATTTGACCCCTAAGTTAAGAAATATATTGAAAATATTGTGGAAAAGAGGAGAAATTGCTCCTAAGGAGCAATTTCTCCTCTTTTCCACAATATTTTGTTGCCTTTTGGTAGCTCTCTTTGTTAAAACAGGGGCCAGATTTTCACTTCGAGATAAGCGGTTACTCGAGATAAGCGAGTTCGAGATAACGAGAGTCGACTGTATTTTTTTCATATATGTCATATGGGCCTTTAGACATGTGCACCCAGGTCAGTCTTTGCCGAGAGCCTGAATGAAACGTGGATACTTGACAGTCAGCAAAGACACTAGTTTAATACTTGTTTGGAAGTTGACATTTGAAACAGTTTTTTTTTTTGAATTTGTGAAGAACAACAAACCTGTTCCAAATTCCTGGTAGTACGCAAATGTGATTTTAGAAACAAGATAATGTTTTGATTTTCTTTTGCAACTTTTTAACGATAATAAGAAATGTTTGATTCAAAGAATGCATGTTCATTGATGTAAGGAAAAAAAAAAGTGAGTCACAATATGACAAAATATACCTTTGGACATATGTGACCATTGATAACTCAGTTCAGCATGCACATATGCACACATCCTTCTAACATAATGTTTTCAAAGTGTTATAAAGCTAATAGGTACTGAAACTAATTTTAAATTTGTTTTGCTGCTTTAGTCAGTCAAAATCCTAAATCTATAAAACATTCTGGAAATAACAGAAAAATAAACAAATGCAAGACTTAGGGGATAAGTGCATTCAAATTTGGCATTTGGGGAGGTAAATCGGCGGTTTTATGGTCGGAAATTTCGTTTTACAGCGACACATCAGCGGAGTCGTAAAACGTAATTTGCGACCGTAAAACTGCGATTTACCTCCCCAAATGACAAATTTGATGCAGTTATCCCCATTCTAATGCATTTATTCATTTTTTTCTATTGAAAAAATGTACTATTTGCACAAAACGACAAGTGCTGTGAACTGCGTAAAACCAAATGCCAGCCAATGAGAAACGACGTTACGTGGATTTGCGACAGTATATCGCAGAATATACCGTCGCAAATTTTTGACGTTATCCAATCAGACGTTGCGTTACATACGCGAGTGCATTAGAATCATGATTAAATGAGCTACAGGCCCTGTTATATTCAGATAAAACAAATTACATTCTCTCTCCTTTGCACTATATGAGCACCATTTACAGCCTTACATACAATTGCTGTTATAAATAAAAGAAGTTACCTCAGTGAAAAAATGGAGAACATCATATTTACCCTAAATATTGGAACAGAAAAGCCTGAGCAAGTAATGTAGAACCATATTGGGATGCAGCAAAACCCAGCATCTTTTCTGGAAAAAGAATGTGCACAAGTACGGGTGAACCTTTTTGAGGGCTAAGTCTGCCCAGGAAAAGTGTGGCCTCAACATGCTCTTAACTGGTGGACTGAGATGTAAAAACTTGACTCAAAAACAACAACAACAAAAAGAACAGATCTGAGTCTATCTAGATAATTTTCCACTCATCCACCAATATATAGATACATCAGCATATAGTAAAATGGACTTCTTCAAATTTTTGCTTTCTTCCATGAGCCAAAATACACCTGGGCCCAGTTGTTCAAAGCTAACGATGTCGTTAGTTAATGATTTGTTAAAATTTACATCGAGTGATATGCAAATATGCTGAAATTTTTTGCTGAAAAAATGTGAGTGCAAAAGCTACTCACATTTTATCAGCAAAAAATATCAGAATATTATATATTGAATCCGCTAAAACAGTTAACGATATGACCCTTAACAAGCTCATTAAGCTAACACTTTGAACAACTGGGCCCTGAATTCTAAAGTACTAACTATGTAATTTCTACACCAGAAAAATGTTCTTTCAGCTGTTGAGATCCATCATTGATGTCAATTTACCCAAGTTCTTGTCGCATGATATTCCACTGTTTAACGGCATCATCTCGGATTTGTTCCCTGGCTTGAGTCTCCCAGAAGCTGATTACAAAATCTTCCTGGAAGCCATGGAGACCATTTGTCACAAGAAAAATCTACAGTTTGTGGACTTCTTCAGAGAGAAGATAATTCAGACTTACGAAATGATGATTGTCAGACACGGGTAAGCTACAATTTCGGATTAAATGCCTCGTGAAACCAGCATTTGTCAGCACATGAACAGCAAAAAGATTCAGATCAGATTTCACAACTGCACAGTCAGATTAGGATATATTTCTTGTTGTTTGAGTCTATAAAGTCCCAAAATGTAAGTACAGTATTTAGCATATGTATTCGGACAGTCAGGCCTGAGCAGAAATGCTACCAGCGAGAGAAAATTATTTATTTTAATAACAGTCACTCCTCACCCAGTGAGAAGGAAGATAAGTATTTTCATGTCAGGAAATATTTCCCTGAACCTTAACTGCTTAATATAATATCCTAAGATATGACCAGATCCATTTGTCTTCTTGGGGTTCTTGTGCTAGCTGAATGCTAGACAGTGAAGGCCCATATCAAACTATGTCTTTGGGGTCTGTACTGTTTGCATAGGGATGACTGATCTAAAAGTAAGGGTAGATGTGATTTATTGTATAGCTATAAATATTGAATGATTAAAATTGTGCGATAAAATTCAAGGAGGAAGCGTGCAGATATTACTCAATATCAGCATGCTCACTTGATATTGCATGCTTACACAGATGCCATTGAATGTTACCGTTACATGACATTGCTTTTGATGACATCTTAGGCCAATGATGTCATGCCAGAATTTGTCACATTTGTGTCATGCCAGAATTTGTCACATTTGTGCAGGCTTTAATTTTTAAGTAATAAAAATGCCTGTCTTAATGCTATAAACAACTGAAAATGATGCAAAATATGTATAGCTATTTAATAAAATATTGTACTGATATTGGTGAATATTGCCCAGCAAGATTATTCATTCATCTGACCTTGGTGTGCAGAAAGTCATAGCTCCAAATAAAGCGCTTTTTCCATCCGAAAAGTACTGATATTTTTTTTATTTCTGCATGAAAACATATGTTGTGGGTACTTATTAGAAGTACCTCGCTGAGGCACTTCTAATGAGTACCCACAACATATGTTTTCACGCAGAGACCCCCTTTTATCTGGGACTGTGACTGAAAAGCAAACAATTTTGGTTGAGTTGCTTCCCCTGAAGTATATCCATTAATCATAAATCTCATAACTTTTTTTTTTTTTTTTTTTCAGTTTTATGTTGGTTGGTGAACCTTTTGGATGTAAGACGATGGTTCTTGAGACTCTGAGTGAAGGAATGACCCTTCTGAATCAACAAGGTCATGATGAAGAGTATGAGAAAGTTATGTTCAGAATTATCAACCCGAAATCTGTCACTATGGGTCAGCTGTTTGGTATGTTTGACCCAGTATCTCATGAGGTAAGCATAATGTTTTGATGATCAAGCTAGAAAATATACAAGCATAGCTGACACATGAGCCAGGGCTTGACAAAACCTACACTAAAACTTGTCCAACAAGTGAAGACTCAGATCAGACTGTGCAACTGCACAGTCTGATCAGTCTTCACTGGTCGCATATGCCTTTTACAGTCTCCTGCTATCCAAAAATGGATAAACAAGAACCTTTGCCTGCTGAATTGATGTACAGGGAGATCTGAGTCTTTGCTGATCACTCAGGTCTTATTGTAGGTAGGTCATATGTTGGCTCATATACTAAAAGTGCAAGTGAAGTTCATCTATGCAGCTACACATTCTGATAGGGCTATGCTTTGTTTTTCACCACTTTTTCGACTACCTCAACATACAGTTTAACTTCTGACTGGAGGACAACAAGAAACTGATTGCATATATGAATACTGATATAGGCTATCATTGATTGCATATGCACCAAATACCTTTGAACATGATATGGCTGGATTAAAAACAGCTGTTCTATAAAATGTTTACCGAATAATTGCCACCATAACTCTTTACTGTACATACCCTGAAATTTGAACAAGTCTTTCTGGCTATGTGGCAATTAATGTGTCTAACATGTTCGTGGCTAAATGGCAAGCAGTGGATCTGACTGCTCCCTTAGAAGCAGTTTGATATAGGTATGACCTGTTTGCTCAGACTGGAACAGTTTGCTTCAGGTTTACCCTGTTTGCTCAAACTGGAACAGTTTGATCTGGGTCTGACCTGTTTGTTCAGACTGGAACAGTTTGATCTGTTCTGACTTGTTTGCTCAGACTGGAACAGTTTGATCTGGGTCTGAATTGTTTGCTCAGACTGCAACAGTTTGATCTGGGTCTTACCAACTTGTTCAGACTGGAACAGTTTGATCTGGGTCAGACCTGTTTGCTCAGACTAGAACAGTTTGGTCTGGGTCTGGCCTGTTTACTCAGACTGGAACAGTTTGGTCTGGGTCTGACCCATTTGTTCAGACTGGAACAGTTTGTTCTAGGTCTGACCTGTTTGCTCAGACTGGAACAGTTTGACCTGGGTCTTCACATTTAAATAGGCAATTCTTTCCAAATTATTTAGGGAAAAAAAACTAAATATAATAGGCTAGATTTTGCATTGCATAAAAGGTTATTTCATGTCGCCTCTTCAGCTGTCAAAATTAAATGAGATTTAATTTTAACTCGCATTAAAATTGCCATCTGAAGTGTCATTTCAAATGCAACCACTACAGGTTATGATTTTTGAGAGCTTGAGAGAAATTGTCTTCTGCAAAATTGGTTTCCTCCGTTCCATATGTTATAAAGGTAGACATTATGAAACATGCCTATTCAAATATATAGAAAATATCACCCCCAAATACTGAAATTTTTCCAGATAAAAACTCTAATATTTTTCATATTTCTGCTGAAAACATAGATTGTGGGTACTTGTTAGAACTGCCTCAGAGAGATGGTTCTAACAAGTACCCACAATCTATGTTTTTTGCTGAAAACATAGATTGTGGGTACTTGTTAGAACTGCCTCAGTGAGGCGGTTCTAACAAGTACCCACAATCTATGTTTTTAGCAGAAATAAGGAAAATAATGTATACCCCTGTAAACCCCAGTTTTACTAGATAAAAGTGGGGTTTAAGGGGGTGAAAATTATATAGGCATGTTTTCGTGATGTAATTTTCATTGTTCTTTTCTCGTAAAAGTTATGTAACTTTCAAAGTGCTTCACTCTGTAAAGTTAGGAAATTGTTTTAGTTCTCCTCATCATATCTTTAGGATATTTACTTGATATACTTCTGAATGAAGATGATAAATTATATTCAAGAAAGTGACCTTCATACCATTAACCCATTTACTTCGAGTGGATCCTTCTACCACAACTCTTTGGACTGTTTTATTTGCAATAGCAGCATGTTTGGTTAGTTTTTATTATTACTATATTTTATAGAAATTCCTGTGTTTAATGCAAATGTTGTAGACCCTGATCAGATGCTGCATTCTGCAACATATGATCTGAGTCTGCACTGTTTGCCAATTACCCTTTTTGAGGTTACCCATCTAAAAAGAGCATAATTTGTTTCTACTTTCTCACTAGTGGACTGATGGAGTGGTAGCCAACACCTTCAGAGAGTTTGCATCCACAGACACGCCTGACAGAAAATGGGTCATCTTTGATGGACCTATTGATGCTTTGTGGATTGAAAACATGAACACAGTACTGGATGACAACAAGAAACTTTGCTTGATGAGTGGTGAAATTATCCAGATGTCACCACCGATGAGTCTTATTTTTGAAACCATGGATCTCTCACAAGCTTCAGTATGTATCAAGACAGAAAAGCACTACGTAATAGATTAGGGTTTTAATTTAACAGCCTTTTTATTTCAAAGATTATTCTAATCTGACAAGTTTATCATTGCATAACTTTGCAATTTTTTTGTCTTTGTACACACTGCAATGGCTTTTTATAATTTACGATGTTTTAAATTCACCAATTGTTCATTATGTTTCATTCCTGAAGAAAGTGAAATAAAATCTCACAGGAATACTTTCCTATGTATTTTCCGGTTGTCATGGTAAATGAGCGTTACAAGGAGATAAGGATCTGGGAATGCAACCAGCAAAGACTTTCAGGCAGGCTGATCACAGAATCTTTGCTGTTTGCTTGTATAATTTTAGTTATGTCAGTTCAACTATATGAACTTCAGTTAGATACATGGCTACATGACTAATCTTGGCTGTACAGTGGTTACATGTTTTAACCCATTGTAGCCTGGAGACCCTAAAAGGGTATTTGAAAAACAGTGCAGACCCAGATCAGATGCCGCAGAATGCGGCGTCTAATCAGGGTCTTCACTGTTTGCAAATAGTTCAACCATTTTTTCTAGGAATGTCTAAATCACATAGCCTGACATACCTAAGATGGATATTAGAATCTTCCAATATATAGTGTGGGGGATTTCATTCAATCTACAATGGGTTAACTTGGAGAGACTCCTGTTTGTGTTGGGATAGTAAAAAAGTAGAAGCTGCATCATGAGAAAATGTGTATGAAGTAGCAATATCCTGTATAATCTTGACCTTTAACTTTTTCCCTGCTAGTGGTGACTTTTGTCATCTGTTGATAACCTTTGCAAACAGTTTTGACCCAGATCAGGCCCGACAAAATGTTGGGCTTGATCTGGATCCAAACTGTTTGACACTCTGATGGTATTCCTGAAAGAATTTTTTGAAAAAGTTAATTTAAAAAAAAAAAATCCACAGATGACAAAAAAACATGCAAAATTATCCAGCATGCAAAGAGTTAAAATGCTGAATTCAAAACTGAGTAAATAACATTTTATTTTTTTTTTCTTGTTTATGTTTATTTATAAAAAAATAAGTAAAATGTTGTGTACTTGTCATCATCTAGTTTCTCATAAAGTATGCCATACTCTGTCATCATCTAATTTCAAGGAAAGTATATTGTATAGTATTTTAGTCATTGTATAGTGAATACTTTTTTTTTACAGCCAGCAACAGTGAGTAGATGTGGTATGATATACCTTGAGCCCTCCACACTGGGCTGGCGCCCCATCGTGAAGTCCTGGATCCAGCAATTCAGTCCTGTTATGGTGAAAGAAGGGGCAGAAGTTATTGATGCTATGTTTGAGTGGCTAGTTGATCCATGCATTGAGTTTGTGAGGAAAAACTGCAAGGTAAGAATTCCAGTCCTTTCAGCCATGCAGCCCCCAAACAGATACTTTTGCAAACAATGTAGGTCCACAGGAGATGGTTTGTAACAAACTATGTTTTTTATTGTTCTATTCTTAATTTTTGACTGAAACCCCTGTTTATAATATTGGAAGAAGCCAACTTCAAAAATGAAATGGTCCATTTCAGGAACTCAGGGGTTTAAGGATTAAGAGCAAGAAACCTTGTTTCCTTTTTGTGAGTAAATTTTACATATACCGAATTTCGCTGTGTATTACCCGCACCCACATATTACACGCATAAAATTTTTGCACAAGATTTTGTGAAAAAAAAAGTTCCTACGTAGAACACGCAGTGCCATTCCATGCATTATTGACTAAGTTCCCAGGTGCCAAAAAAGTCTTGAAAGAAATGATGTGCCCCAGCTCAGATGTCTGAGAAAAATATCACTTGTTTGTTGTCTGCTAACTTTGATATAAGCATAATAGATGTTGATATTTTTCTGTTCACCAGGAATATATTCCATCGAAGCCATCTCATGTTGTACGCTCTCTGATGTACTTGATTGACATGTTGTTGGCAGACGCACTCGAGAAAGATCCAGAGGACAACAGGAATCTCCATACCTGGATAGTTGTAAGTTAATGTACAGTACTTGATAACAGTTCCAGAACTGGAAGTTGTTATTCAGCTTTTGTTGTCTCATACTGCAAGAGACCAGGGCCCAGTTGTTCAAAGCATCGTTAGCTTAACAAGCTCGTTAGTAGTCAAAATGTTAACTGCTCTAGTAAGTAAAATATCTAATTCACAGGTATTTTTGCTGAAAAAATGTGAGTAGCTTTTGCAAATGCAAAAGCTACTCACATTTTTTCAGCAAAAATATTAGATTACATGCTAAATTTAATGATTAAAGTTTTAACGATACGTTAACTTACGACATTGTTAGTTTTGAACAACTGGGCCCAGAAGTTTTGGTTTGAGATAACAGTAGTTTCAGGTACAAGGAGTTGAAATATAACAAACACATAGTAAACTAAACCAATTTTGCTCTCATTTAGTTTGACTAAAGCATAAGTTTGAATTATCAGTGATATAAAAGATAGTTTCCATGACGTGAGGGTTCAAAGGGGAATTCCTATGCAAATGACAGACATTTTAAAATATGAGCTTAACTATACCTAATTTAGTGCCACAGAGGCCTTTCTGTTATTTAAACTTCGTCAGTGTGGCTAAACCCGAAAAGTTTGGAAATGAAATGTATGATAAGCATGTCTTGGCAAGCAGCAAGACATACAGAAAGCAAAATAAGCCTAAAAAATGGATCCCAAACCCGCTAAGATACATATCATTTTGACAAGTCAGTCCTAGTTTTAGAAAATTTTTGAATTTGTTGTTGTTGTGTTGAGGTTTTACGGCCCAGTCAACCCAATGGGGTCATGTCGAGCGCGGTCAGTTTACCTAACCACACGTTTACTGGGCAGGCTTAGTCCTCAAAGCGGTTAACCAGTATTGTGCACATTCTTTCGCCAGAAACTGACAACTGCCCTTCTTGAATCAGCGGAAGGGAGGGAATGACCGTAGAAAATATTTCATGATCAATCTCCACGAAAGAATGTTGCCGACCTCGGCGGGGGTCGAACCCGCGACCTCCTGGTCTCCAGTCGGACGTTTTGAATTTGTACTATAACAAAGATTTAGGGATAAAAATAGTTATTTAGGCTTGAATAAAAATTGTTATTTATTTCAGTACTTAAGTACTGACATTAACACTGCAATATCAACCTCAGCACTGAGGAACTGATACTGAGCTGATGATATCCTGGGGGACGAGCGAATCATCCACCACCAAAGATACCAACCTAGTGGTTTGCAATATGAGCTTAACTATACCAAATTTAGTTTCACAGAGGCCTTTCTCTTATTTAAACTTCATCAGTATGGCCAAACCCCAAAAGTTAAACAGCATTGTAGCAATGTTTATGGATATTTTGGGATATGAAAGGAGTTGCCAATGATCAGAAAAGGAATTTTAATTAATTTTAGTTTGTGAACTAATTTTTTCATCTTACCACAAATATTATGAAGAATTAGGGTCAAGTAGATAAAATGAGGTCTTGTTTTTGATTACATGCAGTGTATTCTCTATACCATTGTTTTAGAAACATTCTCTTTTTGGCATATGCTGACAAAATTTGTATCTAACTGTAATCAAGTTAATGCAGAACACCTTTGTTAAAGTTTTATGTATTTCTGTTGGGTAATTTATGTATAATCTGCCACTGAAAATAGGTACCTTTGTCATTTTATTGGAAAAATCAGTAGTCTGGTGTAGTACATAAAACAAAAGGTTCAGCATTGTAAGGGTTAACTGAGGAAATGGATACATTTTCAGAGGAGGCAGCTGTCAAAATTGTTTTTGTCTCCCTTCTGAAAAGTAGTCTACTACAAAAGGAAAGAATTTGCTCCCAGGTTACTCCACCTTGGAGCAAATTCTTTCCTTTAAGAACAGACCCTTTTTGGAAGAGACCTCCTCACAGGAAAGCAAATAGGAACTCACAAAGTTGTTTCCCTTGTAAAAAAAAAATGATGTAAAGTCTACCAATTATGTCAATTCTGATTAAAAAATTATTATTGTGCAATCATTGATGGAAGGTTCATTATTTTTTGACAGTGTGTAGTTCTGTTCGCCATTCCCTGGTCCATAGCAGCTGTTGTTGACGTTGACGGGCGACACAAATTTGATGCTTTCTTCAAGGAGTTAGTGAGCGGGAACAAGGCAGACCTGCCTATACCAAAGGCTGTGAACAAATTTGAAGTTCCACTGCCCGCAGATTCCATTTATGACATCTACTTTGAGGTAGGAGCAAAATTTTATTTTTACATAGTTTACATTTTATAGATATATCAGGTTTAACCCCTAAAGTGCCATTCAAAATTGTAGCAGACATTATAAAATATTTTTTCTATTGTTCTGAGACAATAAGGCTTGAAATTTCATGGGAATCATCTGCAGATGATTCCCATGAAATTCCAAGCCTTATTTTTTTTTTTCAGAAAAAAAAATGGTTAAAATGATGTCTGCTGCTGTTTTGTTAGCGCCCCTCACTCACTTGGACTGCAGATCCAGGGATCGGAAGTTTGAATTCGGTTTCAGCTACATAACTTTCATGGAGATTGATTTTGAAATCATTTCTTTGGTCATTCTATGGTTATACGATGTTCTGATTCCATGTATATGTATGTTTTTATATGGAAATGATATTTTTTTTATATCCAAAAAAACGGCTGGTCTTGAACACCATTAAAGATTCTTTACAATGTTGAATAGAATGTAATGTAACATAATGGAAATTTTTACCACACCTTCAATAGATTTAAACATATATTTTAGTCTGAATATTCCAAGGCATGCCAGAGCAAACACTGAAGACCCAAACTCTCCTAGAGGAGCCATTTGATGAGAATTTGCACAGTTTGCCGTAGCATGTCACAATGTAATCAAAGGGACAAATATCTTAATTATAAATTTGATAGATATGATGTTCAGGTATTTAGGATGATTACTATAATGAGTCAAAATGAATTTAAGATCTGGGTCAAGTGTGTTATTAAAGTCTTTACTAATTTACTGCAATCTCATACTTTCAAATAAGCCAATGGAAGAGGTTCCAAAGGTATTTAGATGTTGTATGTTAGAAGACTTGTTAAGAAGGAGTATTTGGTGATGATTCTGGGATAATTTTCCTTATTTGTACATAAAAATGTATGTTGTTGGTACTCACTGACGTGTGCTTCTAATGAGTATCCACATTATAGCTTTTATGGAAAACTGGACAAAATTGTTGCAGATTTATTGTCAAATTCTCCTTCTTAAGTCTTCCGGTGTATATACTCGTATGTGTTGTAAAATCTCTTGAAAGCCTGCATTTCAGATATTGTAATGCCAAATGAAATAAAATCTTAGCATATACAAACTCACTGGGTGTTTGCTTGGTCCCGATATAAAAAGGGTTTTTCTGACTTTTCAATTTATAGACTGTAGGTCCCAATAGGAAATAATTTTCTCCTACTCGGGTACAGGATTTTTTCCTACAATTTTTCCAGGAATTTGACAATGACTGTTTCCTACAATCACTGATGACATCATTAGAGGAATTTCATTTTGAAAAATTGTGGATAAACATTTTTACAAAAGTAATACCTTTCAGACCATGGTTAAATAGGAATTGCAAAAAAAAAAAAAAAAAAAGGTTGTAGGGTTGTAGGAAAAAAAACCTTGTTCATTAAAGTCAGAACAAGTCATTAAAAATCCGGACCAAGGAAACACCCAGTGAAACTAGTGAAAGCTCAGCTCAGCTTGTTGGACATCTGTCAGGCAGAGCTCTTAGTAAGTGGTTATCATGACAAATATTTTTTTCTAATTTCTCCCTGAAAACATATATGTTTCTCATTAGAATAACCTCACTGATGCAGTTCTAATGAGAACCCACAACATATTCTTGTGGAGAAATAAGAAAAACACTATATTTACACAAAAAATTTAGACAGACAGGCCTGAGCAAACAGTGTAGACCCACATGGGGTGCCAGATCAGATGTGGCATCTGGTCAGGTGGACACTGTTTGCCACTCATCTACAATTGTTTAGACACATTAATAGGTGACAGTATGGACGTGCTCAAATTTTAGAACAAGTATGGTAAGGAGTTAAGGTGTCTGATTACTAAGGGTAAATATGGTAGTAATTTTTAATTAATTTAAAAAGGCATATATGGTCAGTGCAGGCTGAACCATACCCAGTTTTTAGTTATACAGCATTTTGGACTGTTATAAAAGGCACTGGCAAAACATCAAGACTTAAGGGGAATGGACACCCTTTTTGGAGAAAGTAACTCTGTCAAAGTTGCTTTTCCTCCCTCCTGAAAAGGGGTCTACTCTAAAAGAAAAGGGAGCAAAGGGGTCTACTCTAAAAGAAAAGAATTTGCTCGCTATGGGAGCAAATTCTTTTCTTTTAGAGTAGACCCCTTTTCAGAAGGGAATTGATGTGCAGGAAAGCAGACAGAAAGTTACAAATGCTGTCTCACTTGTAAACAATTTAAAAAAAAAAACTATCAGATGTATCCATTTACCTTAATCAGACTATGTGGACATGCTGCTTAATCTGAGCTTTCACTGTTTGTATAGGCTAAAAAATTATTGTTTGCTTGATAGTACTGATTTTGTAGATAATTGTCATGAATATCAGTTGAGCAGTTGCAATTGTTGTGAATGTAGTTGAGCAACTGACAGTTGTTGTAATTTTATTTGGGCAGTTGACAGTTGTTGTGAATATCAGTTGAGCAGTTGTTGTGAATATAGTTGAGTAGTTGATAATTGTTGTAATATCATTTGAGCAGTTGACAGTTGTTGCAAATATCATTTGAGCAGTTCATAGTTGTTGTGAATATGAGTTGAGCAGTTGACAGTTGTTGTGAATGTCAGTTGACGGTTGTGAATATGATTGAGCAGTTGACAGTTCTTGTTGTGAAAATCAGTTTGTTTGCTTTTTTATCAGATTTTTTTATCAGACTTATTTCTAACCCCCCCTGTAATAATTTTGTCATTCACCAGTATAAGGTATGTAAAAAGCACTGTTCACTTTGATAAAACAACAACAACTTTTTTCGGGTGTGTTCCTCTGCACTGGTTAACTTGATAAATTTTTACTATATTTACTATAACTATTTAAATACTCATGTCTGAGCAAACCATTTAGACCCAGGTCATACGGCTGCTTAAGAGCTGTTTGTTCAGGGTCTAGTCTGTTTGCCAATAGCTTTTTTTCAGCTTTCATTTTTATACTGTTTTCACATTGTCTGTCCATATATGTCTGTCCATCTGTCAATCTGTTACATTTGGTTTCTGCGTGGGGGGTATCAGATAAGCACTGCTTATTGACATATGGCATATGCAAACAGCACAGAACCAAGAGCAGTCTGATTAAGGTTTACACTGTTTGCCATTCCACTAAGTATTTTCAGAAAAAAATTGCACAGGAAGCTAAATCTAGGCTAAAAATGTAAGAAATAAAGTGTTTAAAATTTTAGGACATTTACTTCAATCTGAATTTGGTGTAGTCTGGTATATTTGCAAGCACTGTTTATGTGGTCTGGTGTTTTACTGTTTACTGATTAATTCTAGTCCTGCTGAACCCGGATATACCCTGCCTTTGCAAACAGTGTAGATCCAGATCGGTTGGCTTATGGAGAAGCCAATTGATCTGGATCTGCACTGTTTGCCATTAAGTATGTGAATTTTTATCAACAGTCTGGATCAAGTAATCTGATTGACTGAAAATTAAAAGTGGGTGTGGCATCTTAATTTATTCAGCATGACAAGGGTTAAGGTGAATGGGCACATTTGGTATACTTTTGCTATGAAATGCATACAACTTTTGTGACTTCTTGTTCAATTTGTTGCATAGCAAGTCCCTCTGAAAGAAGAACAAACACCTTTTTTCTGAAGGGAGGAAAAATAATTTTGATAGAGTCACCTCTTATTAATGTAACAATCTGTTGTAGTGGGGCATGTTTGCAGGGTATGTTTAATTTATTGTTCTTGGGTGTGTTTGCAAGTAAGTACTGTGTGCGTTGATAATTTTATGTTGTCAAAGACATTTCCAAGCACTGTCTAATTTATTGACTTGTAACATAGTTACAATCTACACAGGTAGCTTATAAGATTAAAACACTATTCATGGGTTGTAAATTTGGGAAGGTGGCATAAATGATTGAAGGACTGTCATTAGGCTATAAACTTGTATCAAACTTTTACACTTAGTTCTGAATAGTTCTGAACAAGATTTTGTCTTCAAAGATATTAATTGCTATTAGGGACTAAAACTGCTATAATGTCCTTCAGAACATCTAATATACATTATTGTTTATATTTGAACTCATTCAAAACCATTGATACTTAGCCAGTTGACATTTGAAAGTATTTAGATACTTTTAAAATATACAACAGCATCAGAATTGCATGTAACAGCTTTTGTTTACTTTCAGTGACAAGGAGGCAGATCTTCTTAAGATAAAATAATAATTTAGGAGATATTACTTGATATTTTTGCACAAAACATATCTCTTTGGATTTAGGCTTAGTGGTACTTCTCCGTTAAGGAGATAAATTTTGCTCTTTTTTGCATGAAAAAAATATATATGAAGTTACCCAGGCAAGACTGTGATGATGAAATTATTGCCAAACAGGCTGCATTTAAATTTCAGCAGACAACAAGAATATCTTTCTTATTCTTCCCAGAAAATATGGTTTAACATAATCCAAATTGTCCCCAAATTAGTCAGAAAAATTTCAAACCCTGTATTATTTTCAATGTATCATCATCTGAAATTTCTGTCAGTGAGTCATTTAAATGTCTTCCATTTTAGGTCCTTTATAATAAATTTTGTCTTCTGAATGGTGGGTTATACTGAGCATACCCTTCAGAACTGATTCTGACCAAACTTTAATGTTCTTGCAGCAAAAAGCAAGAGGAGCTTGGAAGCACTGGAATGATCTGCTCAAAGGAGTGGAGATAAAAACAAAGAAGATCAGAGAGATGTTGGTGCCAACCATGGATACAGCAAGATACATGTACCACATGGACCTTTGTGTTGCACATGCTCGGTAAGTGCAGGAATTTTTTGTGAAAACTTTTTATATGGTTGGTGAATTTTTTAACCCTTAAAGCACTAAGCAAATTTGTAGCAAACAACATTTTAATATTGATATAGTTATTTCTTAGAGAAGATAAGACTAGATATTTCATGTGAATCATCTACTAGGCACATGACTCACATGAAATATCAAGCCTTATTTTCTCTTAAAAAAAATGTTTTAAACTGTCATCTGCTGCAGTTGTGATTAGCGCTTTAAGGGTTAAGTTGACCAAAAATGTGTTGATATTTATCATATTACTCCACAAAAGTATATGTTGTTGGCAACTTATTAGTACCCACAACCTATTTTTTCATGGAGAAATAAGAAAAATATCTGGATACACATTGTCTCTACAGCTATAACATATATTCAGGTCTCTGCACAAAATGTCCTGTGTCTGTATTTAAAGGCCAGAATGATAATATAAATTATGTGTTCTTATTCCCAATAATCCATAATAATGACTCTTCACAATCATTCACTTTTATTGCTTTCTATACAGTTTCCTTGTAAAGTATAAAACAAAACGGTTTGATAAGTGGATCCTTTTGAATTAACAAAATAAAAGAACAGACACCTGGATTGAGTCTGTTCATGAGAGATAATGAAACACTGACATATCCCTCATATCTCCTAGCAGCCCATCTATTGAAACTTTTATTTTAGATTTGTTGTATGTATTCAACATTACGAAAACATGCCTGTCCAAATATAATGAAAATTTTACGACCAAAAAATGAAAATGTTCAGATCAAACATTCTTATATTTTTTATACTACTGCTCAAAACATAGATTGTGGGTACTGGTTAGAACCGCCTCGATGAGGCGGTTCTAACAAGTACCCACAATCTATGTTTTTGAGCAGAAATAAGAAAAATAATGCATACCCCTGTAAACCCCAGTTTTACTATATAAAAGTGGGGTTTAATGGGGTCAAACTTATACAAGTATGTTTTTGTGATGATATTCCCAAAGGAGCAGAAAAATGTATGACATATGCACTATGTTGAATAAACATAAAAAAGATTGAAGTCATATACATATTGAAATAAGTGTGGCTGTTGGAACTATGATTTGAGTATGCGGCTGACCATTTCCACAGCCTGTCCCTTAATTAAGTTTTGTACCAGTTATACAAATAATTTCTTTTTCTTGTCAGCAATAGCATTGTTGAGACATTTTTATTTCTTGCACTATGGGTCAGTAGTCAGTTTCTAGGACATGAAAACACTCCTATTCAAATCTGTTGAAAATTTCACCACCAAAAACTAAAAGTTTTCAGCTAAAAATTCAGATATTTTTCATATTCTGCTCAAAACATTGATTGTGGATATGAACTCATTAGAATTGCCTTGCTGAGGCAGTTCTAAAGAGTACCCACAATCTATGTGTTTGAGCAGAAATACAAAAAATAATGTATACCCATGTGAATCTCAGTTTTACTATATAAAAGTGGGGTTTAAGGGAATCAAATTATATAGGTGTGTTTTCGTGATGACTAAGCACAATATAGTGCCAGAGAATATTGGTGCTTTCTTATTATTCCACAAATGTATACACAGTGGGTACTCTTTGGAATTGCCTTGCTGAGGTATTTGTAATGAGTACCTACAACAAATAATTTTGTGAAGCAATATGTAAAGAATTATCTTGGTACAGTGGAGTTTTTATGGTGGAGTTTCTGGTGATAATTCTTGGATAGTTTTCTGATTGAAGCACTTCTAATAATATTTTAATTCAATATGAAAACTTATCCCAGAATTATCACCAAATATTCCTTCTTAACAACTCCTCTTGGGTACCTCTATTTTCATGTGCTAGGGTGCTAATAGGCTAAAAACACACGATTTTATAAACCTCTTGTAGTCTTGTATTGTTTTCTAGCATAAAATGTTATGCATGCATTCTCTCATTTGTATGTTGATTTTATTTAGTCAGTTCATTTTTGTATCATTTTCACAGCTTATTTTACAACTTCAGCCACATGCACTATTTGAATAGAATCTGCTAACTCAGGAAAGTAAAAAAAAACAAAAACACACACACACACAACGAAACATTAAATCTTTTTCAGAAAATAACACTTGTTTACATACTGTTTGATTTGCAGAAGATCAGCTGCAGCAAGGTATAAATTCACAAGGATTTTATTACTCATTAATACTTGAGTAATTTCTAGTACATTACAGGGATCAGTTCAGCTTAAAGGGAAAGATTTTGTGCATTAGGTTCTCAAAGTTTTTTTCAAAACATTGTATTTATAAGAACAAAAACTTGTTTGGCATATCTTATGTCAGCTTGCTGCTGGAATAAATGGTGTTGCCTCATTGATAGATATCCTATATTCATGGCAGTCCCTTTTCAACACTCAGACAGTCCCTTTAAATACCCATTATGGTTGAGGTTCATGGATTTGCATAGCCTGATAAATAAACAGTGCTAAAGAGACTAACCCAGTCAGCATTCTACGTAAATCTACATCGGGCCCCGATATAGATTCACGTAGAATGCTGATTGGGAAAATACACATAACTCCCGATAAGGGGAGTATTCAGGAGATAATTTTGTTCTTTGCACTAAACATATGGGTGATAAATAGAATCGCCTCACTGAGGCTATTCCGTTGTTACCTTTAAGGTAGAATAGTACAGAAGATACCCAAGAAGAGCCACAATTACAGAACATAGTCAAGAAGAGCTGCAATCAAAGATCATAGTCTACCAATAACATCAAGAGGAAGAGCAAACCATGACAGATAGTACAAAAATAACAAAAAAAAAAGTCAATTATATTATCACCATAATCGTAGCCTTGTTTGAAGCTGTCAGTATATAGAAATAAGTACATGGGAGCTAAAGTTTGATAGCATTCAATCCAAAATAATGTTAACCTTTGTCATGCTGAATAAATTTAGATGCCTAGCCCATTTCTAATTTTGAGCCAATCAGATTTCTTAATCTAGGTTTTTGATACAGACTCACATACTTAAGGACAAACTGAAGAAGCCAACTGATCTGGATCAACTCTGTTTGCAAAGGCAGGGCATATCCAAGTTCAACAGGACCAGGGTTAAATGATGCTCCAATGTAACAAATATTCAGATTGATTTTATTTGTTTATACATGAAAACAAACATGTGGCATCTAACTGGAATCGATTCATTCCCTGAGATGATCAAATATTTCAGATGAGATGCCAAATCATACTGTGCATTCATGGGACATAAGAAATAAATGACAGCATGTTTACAGGCTTATTATTTTAAATTAAGCATAGCTGAACTGTTCCCATTAAGGAGTCATATCATGAATGGTGGCATTAAGAGAATGGTGGCTTTTTGGTGCATATAAGTGCTATTTATTTTCACAAATCATTCAAGAGAAGAGCCTGTTAAAGCATCCATACTGTGTATGGTTTGTTGAATGATCACTATGGTCTGATTCTGTACTCTATGGGTATTCATGAAATAGTGCTTTTGGAACAACCCTTTTTATTCTTCCAACAGTTTCAGTTCAGAAATGACATCTTGGGGATTTAATACACCTTAAGGTAACTGGCAGTACAAATAAAAATATAAATGAAGTTATCCATGAAATGCCATAATCATGAACCACAGCCTTCCCAAGACACCAAAAGAAGGAGAGATGAGGAACAGGTAACAACAAAACAAACGCCACATATGAAACCACTGGTGCACATACAAAGAAAAACTACATAGAGGATATTCAAATGTTTGTCGTGAATATGACTTTTATTTCATCTCGTGAAGTGAAAAAATGTATATTTCATGAGTGCCTTCGGCACTCATGAAATATACATTTTTTCACTTCACTCTCACATGCTTTATTTGAATTTTCTTTTTATTATATACATCACTTTCGATAGAAGAGATGCAAATCTTGCATTTGCAAGGGAAAGTCTGACACGCGGTTTTGTCCCTTGGCGCCATGACGTTCATGTTTTGTTTTGTTTGGTGACGTTAGATATGACGTCAGAAACGCGCATTGGCGTGTAAAAATAAAATAAAAAGAAAATTTACTCTTTTTCAGTGAATACCATAAAAATTTTCATCTCGTGTAATGAAAACATTAATGTAAATAAGAAAAAAGTAGATCCAGATCTTATATTTTTCACTGCTCAGAGGAGTGAAAATATAAGTTTTATATTTTCACTAGTGAAAATATAAAACTTATATTTCACTAGTGAAAATATGCATTTTATTTCATTAATAATTCTCTATATTTCATTACTTTGTATATAATAAAACAGAGGAACCACCTTGGAATGGTCAGTAGCAAAACTGCTTGTGGGGATGGGGGAAGAGGGAAAGCGGAAAGCTTAAACCATTTCTGCATGCACAAAACCTCACCATTAATTCTGATGCAGCTCCTAATTACAAATATATGTTAAGTCTACATAGTGGTTCTTTACTTCATCTGTGAAACATGACTGTGGAACACATACAGCCAAAAATACTGTGATGAAACAAAACAAAGGGCTCAATGGCAATCTGAAGCCAGAACACAAGAAAACCCAGGTTATGAATAAGAGGCACCATTCATAATATGAAATCTGTATATTATGTATATGTATAGTTTCAGGTTAAAATGCTTATCAGAATGACATGATAATGCCGCTTGTACTTGTTCTAATATGTATGCTAATATCATTGTTAATAATATCCTCAAAAGTGTAAATTTTCATAGTTCATATATCATCCACAGTAATTATAAACATGTTATCATAGTTAGCACTTCTACAATTATCAGAGAAATATTAGCATCTAGCAGATAAAATTGAAAACTCCTGTTTTATTACTCATAGAACATTATTATATAACCTGCATATAGACTGTTTTTCATTGGCTGATAGCTGTTTTCAGTCTAGTTCATATTTCTGATGTTGTCACCGGCTCTGGGTTTTTCCATTGAATATGTGTACCTAAAAGTAGAACACCAAGTGAAAGAATATATTTTGGGAAAACTTTTAAACTCTTTACCAGTCTGTTCACTGGTTATATAATAAAACAATAATTGTTGTTGACTACTGAGTCATTGCATATCATGTGATATCCACTGGAGAATACCAATAGCTGAGGTCAATATTGGTATTCTCTAGTGGATATCACATCATATTAAATGTGACTAAATAGTCAATGGCTGGAGTCAATATTGGTATTCTCCAGTGGATATCACATCATATTCAATGACTTAGTAGTCAATAATTGTACAATAGTTTAGAAATAAAAGTGTGAACTATTGTTAGGTATTTGACTAACTCACTAAGAAATTAGGAGTTTAAAATATCAATAAATTTATAGTGTCTGTAAAGTATTCATTACTTGCTATATATACCAGCCAAATGAGCAATAAATAAATAAATAAGTGTGGTAACTCTAACAGAAATGATAAAAGGTACAAAAAGTACTACTGCATTTTACATTGTAGATAATAATATGGTTTGCATTGCTTTTCTTGGGCTTTCAGCAAATTCAGGTTGCTTACTGTCTTGTTTGTTAACCGTCCAAGACTTGGCATCTGTTCTCTATTGTTAGCCTGTGTATCAGTATGAAATGCCTGGAATGCATTATAAACTAAGAATGTTAGATATTTTCTTACAATAAAAAGCCATTTTCCAAAATAACTTGATAAAATGCTTTGCATAACTACTTGTTGTATGTGTTAGAACCACATGTTGAAATTGGATGGAGGCATCCACGTACTTTGAACACATTTCTGGTTTATGCTAAAATAAAATCTTGGCTTTTCTGTACCTTAAAAGTTCGAATAGATTATTGCCCTGGGACTGAATCTGTTGGTACATATGGTGCTAATTGTTCAAATCATACCTCCTGAAATTGAGACAATGCATCCTCTACTTTATTTCTGGATTCAGGAATACATTTCACGCTCTCTTTGCAACATACCTTCTGATGAAGTTGAGCTAGTATGTTGAGTATACTGTATCTAAATCCAGGGATAACAACATAGAAACTGAAAACACTTGTTAGCCCGGGTCATCCATATCATTTTGTAGCTGCTGTATCAGTGATTTGTATTTATACTTCATTTTTACAGTTTAACAAACCATGACACATTTCTTTTTATCAAATAGCTCGTTCTTATTTTCATGTTTTGTATTTAATCAGTTACTTTGTTGAGTGTATTTTTCCATTTTTTCATGATTATGAAATGGTTTATTGGAATCTTCCCATATGCGACCTGAAGATAGTCATATTGGTTTTCTCTATTTGTACCAATACTGTTACTTTGAAAATTGATGTATTCATTGTTATGTGTCCCATTACAAAACAGAATGCCTTTTATGCAGTTTTGTGGGATATAACATTACTAGATATAAGCAAAAAACATTTGGTTTGTTTCAGAATGCAGCTTTTTCAGACTACAGCTTATAGACTTATAGCTATTCTGATTAATAAAATACTAGTTTAGATGCATAAAACTAACTAGTAATCTGAGTGGATTTGAAACACTAAAAGCTGGTGGAATTGTAAAATGAAGGGTAAAACACCATCTCTCATCAGTATTGTAGATTTTCAGACATACTTGAAAGTCAGTCTTTTTTCCAGTAGGTACTTATAAGCCAGGCTTTTATTTTTATTTCCTTTGGGATCATTTAGCCCATTCTTGTTACTTTGAAAATCGAATACCACTGAATTTGGTGCTGGGGGGTGAGGGGGGTGGGAGTTGGGAAGGGTATGCAGCCTGGCAAACTACTTAGCTACATATGAAGAGACTTAATAAAACCGAGTCTCTGATTTCATTCTTTTATATGTTCTTTGTTTCCAAAGGCAGCGTTTTAGATTTTTATTTTGAATGAGATCCAGGCCTCGTTGAAAAACAGCTCATAGCAGTAAAACAAAATTTAAACATAATCTTTTATGCAGTCTTTATTATCAATTAATTAGTATGAAAAAAAAAGGTAAGAGAAAAGTCCAGGGAGTGCCACAATTACAAACCGCAGCCCTTCCCAGACACCAAGAGGATAAGGAAACCGACAAATCCAAACAAGCACAAATCAAACAAATGTACGAAAAGCACTAAGATTAGCTCTCTCTTCCCCAAGCGAGGTAATCGCAATGCTAAAAGGACTGAAAAACACAAGAACAAAATGACACAAGGTAAGACATAAACCCAATTGCCTCCTACAATAAACCACAAAGCAACAAAGAGTAAGACTAACACCGGGACCACAGCCTTAGAACAGTCAGTAGAGTAAAGAGTGTTGAAGTTTTTATTTTGAAAAAATCCTCAATATTTTTTATTTCCAGAAATGAGGTTGTTGTCTGCAGTGATACATATACTTGTAAATCAGTAACTGACATGACGTTTAATTGTTTTTGAATTATGTTATAATTTTAGTTATGACACCTAAACTTACCACTTTAAAGTAAATACATGTAGGTAAATGCAGGCACATACAATCAAATCCACATCAAGCAGGGAAAGACAGACAAATACAATTAAGCAGCCACAAAATGAACAGATGGCAAGCAGAGTTGGCTACTCTTTCCCAAAAAGATGGCAACTCTGTTACCCAAACTTAACTGAATATATCTTAAACATACATAATTGTTAAAAGAAAAACATAAGATTCACTTTACATAACAATTTACAAAATGTACCACAATGAAAGTACCACCTTGGAACAGTCAGTAATGAATTACTGGGGGTGGGGGGCTTAACCTAGCTTTACAGAATCCCAACTCTCGCCGGCTTCCATAGTAGTAAAAACATGTTTGTTTGGTCTGTTTGGAGGTCTTCTAACCCATCCATGAATCATTACTGGCGATAAATAAATCGTAGATAAAGCCTGTCATGAAGCAAAGATGAGGGCTCAGCAGAAACATGTTGAGACACTTTGAGATCTCTGGGTTGTCAAACAACACCACTAGAATACTGAAGCAAAAGAAAACTTTAGGTTTGAATTCAGGGCCCAGTTGTTCAAAGCGTCGTTAGCTTAACAAGCTCGTTAAGGGCCATTTCGTTAACTATTTTAGCAGATTCAATATACAATTTTCTGAAATTTTTTGCTGCAAAAATGTGAGTAGCTTTTGCACTGCAAAAGCTACTCACATTTTTTCAGCAAAAAATTTCAGCATATTTGCGTATCACTCAATTAAAATTTTAACGAATCGTTAACTAACGACATCGTTAGCTTTGAACAACTGGGCCCTGAAGTTTTGAATGTACCAGGATAAGAATTTCAGTCCTTTAATTATAACTATCCTAAAGATAAATATGTCAGCCTTGGAAGCTCAGTCGGATGCATGTTCAGCCAGTGATCAGGTCGAGGGTTCAATCCTTGTCAGAGATTGATCATGAAATATTTTCTTCTGTCATTCTCTCCTTTCTGCTGATTCAAAAAGGGCAATTGTCAGTTTCTTGTGAAAGAATGAGCACAAGTACTGGTTAACCACTAGAGTCCTAAGCCTGCCCAGGAAAAGCAGGTAAACTGACAAGCCCAACATGACCTTAATAGTGTTGACTGGGCCGTTAAACTCCAAACCAACCAGCAGAAGATAAAAATGTAATGTGTTAGTGCAATGACATGCTTTCAGTCATGAAAAGTGATTTAGTCATGAAAAGAGTCTCGATTGTAGTGGGTACCTGTTAGTATGAACTCAAGCTATTAGTTTATGTTTTCCTGATATTATAGTCTAGAACCAAGAATGCAAAGGTAACATGTCTTATCATGTAGCATATTTAATCTGGCTGCACTCAAAATACTGGAAATTTATGGTATTTAGATCTTGCCTAAAGTCTTTCTGCCATAGTTTTGTTTTCAATGACAGCCTAAATAATGAAGTCAAAAGCTAACTGTACCAAGTGAAGTCTGAAGGATGCATTTATAAGCGTTGTTAAATGTATAGATTTTGGAATATCATTTTATACATAAATCTCCAGTAAATTGGTGACTGTAGCACAATGTTTCCTGCTGTCAGTGTATATAATTATGCTCTCTATCTTTTCTCTGTCCTTTTTATTATTGTACCATAATATATGCTGGTATTCATCCCTTTTATAAATTAAAATTGCATGGCAGCTTTTCCTATGATAAATTGCACATGTTATACCAGCTTTTATTCTTTGTTATAAGTGGTACATGTCCAGTGTACAGGGTTTCTTTTCAGCACATCTATAAATTTCTTTGCACTGTTATTACAGGTGTTTAGAATATTTTGTAGTGGTTATTGGTTATTGGTTATTGGTGATTTGTCATTTTTGTGTTTATTTGATTATGTTTGTGCGTAGTAAATATTGAAATGAAATATGGTGATAGTAATCCATTTATGTGCCTTTCTGTCATTCCACCTATCCATCATTTAACTGCTTTTCCAACAGGCATCAGCATATTCAGTAAATCATGCACTGAGATACACTTTTATCAACTATCATCTTTATTTTAATTTAGACCTAGTTTGAATCCATCATAAAAAAGATATGAATTTATTTGATGCAGTATAATGCTAGATTTTCTTTGTGGAAAAATTAACTATTTCCCATTAATGTACAGAATCCATCAGGCACATCTTCATTGTCTGGTCATGATCTTCACTGTTTACTTGCTAAGTGCAAATGAACCTTGAATGTGTATGGCAAATAGTAAACATTAATAAGGTGGGTTTTTTTTTGTTGTTGTTTTTTTGTTTTGTTTTGTTTTTTCCAACCAAAAATTCCTTTTTTTCTTATTCCTCCACAAAACCATATATTGTGGGTACTCATTAGATCCACCTTGGTGATGTACTTCTAATGACTGCCCACAATATATGTTCTTGGTTGAGAAAGAAATATGTATGTATATCTCTGGATATCCTTCATATCTGGAGCTCTCAGCAAAGAAGATACCAGATCAGACTGTGCAATCATATCGACGATTTTATAGTTTGTACTGACAAAATGCTGGTTGTGTTTTGTTTTGGAAAATTGAGAGGTTTAACATCTTCCAACACTTACTTTTTTTACTGTTATTTCATTTCAGTCTCAGTCGGTAGGAATATGAGTGTTCTGTCTGTATTGTTTACTGTTAACTAAATTTGCTTTATTAAATTCTCCCTGCCATATTTGCCTGTAATCATGTAAAATTTCTAAAAAGAAAAAGAAAGAAAAACAAAAAAAAAAAAAAAAAGCACATTTAAAATTATTTTTTATGCAGAAAACACAAGGTGAAAGGTTGTTAGGGAATTAATGATATGGGTATATATTTAATTGATAAAACATAACTTGTGCATCTTAATCATGGAAAATGGAATTTTCTAAAATAAAGTTTGCACTTAATTAGGGGCACATGTGGTAGTTATTTCTCGCATATGATTATTGTCCAAAATTCTCATGCACCAGCTTTTCTGACAAAATGGTGTATGGAAACACTGCAGACCAAGATCAAGTGCTCTGATCAGTGTGAACACTGTTTTCCTTTCCACCAAATATCTTGCAAAACAAAGTCATAAAAAAAGATAAGGTAAAAACTTTGAAATAAAGTGTTTGGAATATTGATATATTTGAGCAAGCACATGACAAAGCCAACAAAATGGCGTGTGCGCACAGCAAAGACTCAGATCAGCCTGGGTATGTGCACTCAATGGGTAGCTTAGGACCCAAGCTTTTCACATGCGGACAGCGAAGACTGATCAGACTGGGTGGATGCCTAGGCTGGTCTGAGTTTTTGCTGGAGGCACATGCCATTTTGTTGGTATTGTCATTTGCTGGCTCATTTAATATTTAGATAAAGTGAATAGTCAAGATCACTTTTGAAATTAGCCATGCTAAAGTAAAGGTATCCTGCTGTTTGTTGGAACAGTTGGTGCCAGATTCTGCTGGGCTCTAGATTAGATAACTTCCTATTTGGAAGTTAAAAATATTGATACCAAAATTGGCTCCTACAAGATTTGTCTATGTGTGATGATTCTGATAAGATTCCTAACGTGTTTTCATATGGAAACATCAATCAGAAAAATATTTTTTCCCAAATATTTGGCTTTTCTAGAGTACAGGGCCCAGTTGTTCAAAGCATTGTTAGCTTAACGAGTTCGTTAAGGGTCATTTCGTTAACTGTTTTAGCGGATTCAATATACAATATTCTGATATTTTTTGCTGAAAAAATGTGAGTAGCTTTTGCATTGCAAAAGCTACTCACATTTTTTCAGCAAAAAATTTCAGCGTATTTGCGTATCACCTGATGTAAATTTTAACGAATCGTTAACTAACGACGTCGTTAGCTTTGAACATCTGGGCCCAGATATAATTGGTTTGCACAACATTGTAATATTGTGGTCAGCTGGGTTATAGGCTTACACAGTCTTCAGTTTTGACAATGCCAGTGTAACATCTGGCAAAACAAATACAAGCAGGGCTTCCGTTAAGCGGACGTACGACGTATATTACGCCCTGAGATTGCCACCGGACGTCCAAATTGAACTTCAAAGACGTACCGCGGACTTCCGAAATTTCTTTTGTCCGTCCGAAATCGATACCCGAGACGTCCAAAAATTGTCAAAAGGCCCGCCCACTTTTAACCAGTTGTATGATGTTTGCCCCGCCTACTTACCGGAAATTCGCTACCTGTGTTGACTGAGCTTTGAGGACGTCCCACTTTACGCTTGCGGGAGTTTCATTGACAGCCGTGTCAAGCGTCGCGGCTACCTTTTGATGGCTGCGTGATCACTGCGTGTATTTATCACGCGTGCTGAGTTGATTAATTGATGTTTTTATAATTAAATTTTCTACTGCGACCCCGAAAATATTCGTTGAAATTATATGTGAAGTCATTATTATTTTTTAATATTCACGTCTTAAAATCTTAAATTATTATTTTGCTAAGAACGTGTGTCGTCTGCAACACTTCCGGGAATTGCCGAGTGAAATTCTATAAATAAATAAATAACAATTATGCACAGAACGCAAATTGAAATCTATTCGAATTTAGAAGCTTACGTTTGTCATGACAACAAAAGCAATTTTTCAAATGAAAAGAAAACATATTTTTCGTCAAAATTTTCGGAAAACCCGTTTCTAAATTTATGCGTAGCCTTGTTCCGGTTGCGCTGTTTACCAGCGCGGAAAAGACGCAAAGTAAGTCTAAATATAGGCGATTTGCGATGTTTTTGCTTGCTTTTCTCCGCGAACGAACGTTTTGCTGTTGGTATTTCATCGAGAGCTGCCTTTAATTTGTTTGTTGTAGCACGAGTCGGCGCCGTTTTCCCGCAATTTTTGTGAAGTAAGCAACTCATTCGCTCGTGCTGATCAGCTTCAATCCGAACAAATATTTCATTAGATACATTTCTGCAAAATAATTTCAGCATAGTTTATTTTTAAGAAAACATGTTTTGGGTGTTTTCTCTCATGTATTTTCTTTTCTTTTTTCTTTCTCTGGGCTTTGAAACGAATGCGAAGTTGTACCAATGTTGATGCCTTCTCTGAGGTCCGACATACAAGTACAGGCTTTCCAAAAAGATGCGATCGAATTTTAATAAGCGATAAGGGCATTTTTAAAACACATCTAAGAGAAGGGTATATCATGATGATTCTGTGTGACACAGAAATAAGAACCTATGTTCTACTAAAGAAAGGGCAGACCGCCGCAGCACGGTAAAAAAGTGGGACTTCCTAGATTTTCCTGTGGGACTTCCAAATTTGGGGGGTAGGAAGTCTGGGACTTCCTGAGTCTGGAAGTTAATGGAAGCCCTGTACAAGAGTCATCACATGGTCTGTCTGTTAGCTTGTGGAGCAAACTATTTTTACAGATTTTCATAAAACTTCACAAAAATGATCAGCATGATGAATAGCACTGTATATTTAAAATCTTAGCTATAAAAGTGCCACTATGAGGGCATTAATCACCTTCAGGAATAGTTCTAGCAAACCCTTAGTAGTCGCAGTCGTGACTGGGGCCCCTACCTGACTTATAAGACACTACCCAGTGGGCACCCAACATCAAGACATCGAATCAATGTCAATGCAATGTCATGATGCTGCATTGACACTGATGCGACATCAAATGCCACATGCCCATAACATGCAACATGCCCTCTAGCCCATGGTTGACAAATACTCTATGCTCAAATACAAAAGAGCTTGATCGTACCAAAGGACCTGAAAGTATAAACTACACTAATGTGAAGTATGAGAAGCTGTTGACGGCACATCAAATACCATATTCCACCTAACTACCACACTGTAAGCTTAGATTTTTTTTAAAAAGTACTGGGAAAACTGTGGTGAAATATGTATCTACCTACTAAGGGTACACTTTAAAAAAAGATCAGCAAAGGACTTATTTATGATGTTTATACCATTTTTTTCTGATTTTCTTTATAAAAGTATATGTTGTGGGTATTCATTTGAATTACATTGACAAGTCGATGCAATTAAATGAGTACCCACAACATATGCCTTTATAAAGAAGGTGACAAAAAGTACACTTGTTATAATCTGAAGACTACGGAATTACTTGACTGTGCGTTACAGGAGTATATGCTCTAATTAGGTCAAATACGGTAAGGGACAACAGCAGACTTGGTTTTCTTGAGTTTAGTGACATGCCAAGCACATTTTCTTCATGGGAAATGACTAACCCTTGCCATGTTGAATAAATTAAGATACCATGCCCACTTCTAATTTTCAGCCAGTCAGATTACTTGATCCAGGTTGTTGATAAAATTTCACATAATTAATGACAAACAGTGCAGATCAAGATCACTTGGCCACTTCAGAAGCCAACTGATTTGGATCTACACTGTTAGCAAAGGCAAGACATATCCGGGTTCAGCAGAACTAGGGTTAAAACTACTATTTATAAGTCATCTGCTAAGTTCAATGCACTAAGGGTAACTGAATAGAATAAAAGTGGTCCACACTAGAATTAAATTTTATAGATTAAGTGAAGTTCAGATTCACAGTTCACACATGAGCCACATTGTGAAACAAAGGGCCCTTATACCACATGACAACAGTGAAAGCCCAGATCAGCTTGCATGTCTGCTCAGTACCAGCAGACCTTTTGTTGATATGCTCTGCAGTATCCACTGTTTCTGTAAGCAGACAAAGAAGGTCCCAAACAGACTGGGTGAACATGTAGGTTGATCAGGCCTCAGGGTTATAAAACTTTTATCATGCTCAACTCAGCTGAGCATGAAATTTGTCCTGATAATAAATCTCAAATTACTAACAATTGCAAATTCTTTCTTGCCAAACATAGCTGAGCATGGAACTTCTCTGCTAATGAAAACTATTCTTGGCATTTTCATATTTATTAGCAGAGAAACTTCATGCTCAGCTGAGTTGAGCATGAAAAAAGTTTTATAACCATGGAGCCAGGGCTTTCATTGTTTGCATAATATGTAAGGGACTTTTTCTTTTGTTGCACATCATATTGGGCCCTGGCTGACAAAAGGGACCTTACAACATTCTGCAGTATTTTGAACAATATATGTTTTTAAACTATTAAAAATAGTAATTTTTTCATTGTTTTCAAATTCATTTTGTTACTAAGCAATGTATAGTAGCACATCCTGTTGTCAGAAACCAGAGACACTTTCATCAAAAGTCAAGACAACCATATTCTGATATAAACACATTCATAAAATTCTTGCGTTGCCAAAGAAGCAAATCTTCATTATACATGTACTAAGCAAAAACTTTTATTCAGACTGAAGAAATAATTAACTATTCTTATATAAAAAACATTTAGCAGTCAATATATTAAAGTTATGACTAGTCATCATGTTACTTTCATCTTGAAAATAAAATTGGGAAGGTATTATGATGTAATAACCTTTGCTGACATTTTAAAATGAGGTTCTCTTGACATCCAATAACAACCTAAAAGCTCATATATGTAATGGTTGATGACAGATGATTGAACTTTTCAGAAATGATTCTATATGGATGGATTTGTCAGAATATGTAAAAGTTACAAATATCAAAATTTACCATAGGGTCCCGTTTGTCAGACTGTGACCTATATTTGATAAGAATCTTTCACCTGGTGTTTCTGAATTACTGAACGAATGAGTTATGTGAAGGGCTTCTAAAATAAAAAAATAAGATGCTATTAACAGTTTCCTTGCTTTAAATGTAAGCAGTTTATAATAAGCAGTTTGACTGATAATACTTTAATTATAACAGTTTGTGTGGTGATGATTTAATAATTACAACATTGAATAAAAATTTTCCAGTCTAAGAAGCATCAATGTGGCCAAGTGGTTAATGCTCATGACTCAAATCACATTGTCCTGGTTGAATCATGCTAGAGGCAGGCTTCAGCTCATGACTGTATGGTGCTTCAGAGCTTTTCATTATCACCCTATCATCATCATTCTGGATATACTTATAATAATGTTTGAACTGACCTAAAACACCAAATCCTTATACTTGTCTCAGCATAACCCATGTCTTTTAGACTGACCATGCAAGAGATTAGTTTCTGTCTCTGGTAATATAAAGATTCTACATATTAAGCATTTAATCTATAAATACCTAGTGTCCCATAAAAGGGACATTTGCAAACAGTGTAGACCCAGATCAGATACCACAAAATGCAGCATCTGATCATTCACTTTTTGCCATGATATAAGCAATTTACAACCGAACAACCAATTATAGCAACTTCTTTACTGCACTCCTTTAATCAGATAATGAACTCTTCCAACACTAATGGAAGAGTTCATTGAAGATATCAGGTTATTAATGGGTAATGTTTGTTACATAGTAATATAAGATCCTTGGGTCAATAATTTTGACAAATGACATTCTTAAAACATGCATTGGTTATGCTTAAAACTGAACAAACTGCATCAAAGTTGTTTAGTAGGACTTTTTAAACATGTTAATCAGTTTTTGTGTTTGTTCTATACATCTCGTTAGACCTGCTTTAATGGTAGCCATTAGGCTAGCATGGATCTGCATTTTATTTTTCTGTGTGCATGAAATAATGCTTCCTTTAGGTGTATCAGCTGTTTTATATATTCTGCTGTTTAACGAATTGTACCATATTCATCCTTTTTACACCCAGAATGTATTATAAAATTGCTCAGAGCTTGTAAGTGCAATTCAGAAATTGTCAAAACTGAAAATAGGAAAAATACATATATATATGCCACAATCTCTTTTAACCACGATTGCTGGGATCCAAAGTGAAAGCAGTGTTAGCTAAACAGCCGTGTTGTATCCAAACAAAATGTCTAGATTAGACAGAAAAATGACCACAAATGGCCATTTTCTATATAATCTATACATTTTTGTTTGGATAAAACACTTTTGGGGTCCATCTTTAAACCGTCTTATATCTGAACCATCTTATAATGTATCATCTTATAAAAAGGTTCTTGTGTATTAACATTTAACCGATCTTTGGCATTCTGGGCCCAGTTGTTCAAAGCATTGTTAGTTTAACGAGCTCGTTAATGGTCAAAATGTTAATTGTTCTAGTAAGTACAGTATCTAATTCACAGGTATTTTTGCTGAAAAAAATTTGAGTAGCTTTTGCAAATGCAAAAGCTACTCACATTTTTTCAGCAAAAATATTAGTGTATTTGCCATATTTAATGATCAAATTTTAATGATACGTTAACTAACGACATCATTAGTTTTGAACAACTAGGCTCTGTATGTTAATAGGGATTGACAATTCACCCAATAACTACAGATATGCTATTGCCAAGTAACATACTTGTTATTTTTGGCATGTCTAGTTCAGATGAGAGAAGAAAACATTTTGAAATGCTTTTATTTACTTGAAACTATATGGCTCGATATTTCATTCAAACCACTGAATTGAATGAAAAAAAAAAATTTTGCAAGATAAATAGATGAATCTTTTGATCTGCTTACAAACTTCCTTTTTGTCTGCTTACTTGATGTAGAGCATTCTTGATTAAGATGGCATAAAATTTGTGTGTGTGTGTTTGTGTGTGTGTGTGTGTGTGTTTTCACTTCAAAAACACAGCAGAGACAACTTTCTTTTAGAATGGTGTTTAAAAGGATGAATAGGCAGTGCAGATCAAATGCATGTCCCAGTGGCATATAAGTCTAGTTTTGTCACAACCTGCAGTGTTCTTCAGTATGAGCTATAGTATCGAAGGATGCAGCAGACAATACATATCCTGATCAAACTGCATGGAATCGCAGCTTGATCTGGACCTACACTGTGCCAAAACATCCTTTCTCATAGCACAACGTATATACAGAGGTCTTGTTAGGGAAGAGTACAGCATTTACCCTAAGTATTGAGACACCTTAATTCCCTACCATACTTCTAAAATTTGGATAAGTCTCCATGAAAACTGCTGGATGAGTAGCAAACAGTGTAGACCCTGCGGTCTGCGGCATCTGATCTGGGTCTGCCCTGTTTGCTCAGACTTGTCTGTCCCAATACTTAGGGCTATTACAGTTTATGGTGATAATTCTGTGATAACTTGTCTTTTTTCTCCATAAAACTATGTTGTGGATTCTCTTTAGAATTGCCTCACTGAGACATTTGTAAAGAGTATGCAGATAATGTTTATATGGAAAAATGGAGAAAAAAATCTCAGATACATGTACTCATCCTTACAAGTTCTCTGTCATATAGGTAAGCTAGTGATTTCAGGCTATTGTAAGACTGATGCATGCCATGTATCTATAGTCATAATTCATATACAATGTACGTAAAGGTACTGTAAAATGGGTTCTTTTTGTGCTGTATTAATTCTGACTGAGTTTCAGTTTAAACTTTAAAATCTCAGTATACGTGCATTTTGTGTATTTTTATTTTAAAGATGGAGTGTCAGCTGACGATATAACAGTTTACTTAATTTTCTTCATGTTGTTGTTGTTGTTGTTTTTTTTTCACAGAAAACAGAAAGATAATAGTAAAAGAAAAAAAAAAAAAAAAGAAAAGGAAATTGCAACCATAAAAGTGACCCATTATATGGTCTTTCTGTATTTTTATATTCATCATTTTATAGGCGATTATTTTCCTTTCTATTTTTTTTCCCCCTTTAATTTTTGTTTTATAAAATGTCAACATGTGTGTGCAGAAAAGTTACCTTCCTCGAAACTATAACATGTTTCTTTTATATTAATGGAACCATAGCAATATAGTTAGCTTGCATTCGAATGTTTTGTACATCAGTAGAAAAGTTTCCCTGAAATAGTAAAATGCTAGATTACAACCTTTTGTTCATCCCGAGTGATCCTTTAACACTTGGTATGTTGATGACAAAATTAGCACACAACAGATGACTAACATTTTTTTCTTGAAAATAAGGCTTGATATTTTATAGTATACTGTAATTGCCCTATATATTTTACGCCTTATAATATAGCTAGACATAAAACCAGTGGGCAAATGACATTTATACAATGACGCATTAATGTTGATGCAAGAGATGTTAATGGGACATGTAAATGTCATGTGCCTACTGTGAATAGCCTGTTTTTTCTTAATTCTCTATGAACACATTGTGCATTCTCATTAGAAGTGCCTCAGAGAGGCACTTCTAATGAGTACCCACAACAAATGTTTTCATAGAAAAATAAGAAATATATTAATATTTTTGGTCGGAACTTGAAAGTACCTTATCCAGCATTATGCCGTACACCTTGCCATTTGACTATAATTTAGGGTAACTATGGTATCTCAGAGAGTAGGTGCATGTCAATGTCAAGCCCTGTTTTCAAGGAAAAACAAAACACCTTTAAAACTTTGTCTGCTAATCTTTGAATTCAGCTTACAAAAGCTTAACAAGTCATTTTTTATTTGAAATAATGAACACGTATTTGCAGCTTATGCCCTTGAGAAAATACCTTAAATCTGTTCCTTACACCATTAAAATATTTTTACTTTAGGCCTTTGCTTTTTGTTGGACCAACTGGAACAGGAAAGTCAGTTTATGTACAGGACAAAATGATGAATGATCTGCCAAAAGACAAGTTCTTGCCAGCATTTGTCAACTTTTCAGCTCAGACTAGTGCTAACCAGACACAGGTATGATATGATATATCTGATATGTTCTCTTATTCGGAAGGTAAAGTTCCTAGACATGATATAGGCTATAAATAAGTCAAGTATTGTGCTTGTCTGAAGTAAAAATCTTTGAAATATAATTTTATATTAAGGTGTTAACCATTAAATTAACTTGTTATGTGCACATGTGGTGTGTTGCATTTTTTTCAAGCCATTAAATGTTTTGAAGTCAGAGCTAAGTCATGAACCTTTTAAGCTCCATTCAAAATTGTAACAGATAACATTCTATTTGTTTATATATTTATTAGTTCTATGAAAATAAGGCTTGACATTTCATGTGAATCATCTGAAATATCAAACCTTATTTTCTAAGAAAAGTAAAAATATGAAAAAAAATAGAAGGTTGTCTGCTATTGTTGTTACTGGCACTTTAAGTGTTACATAAAATTTTCACAAATGTCTTCTTATATTTCAGAACATTATTATGTCGAGATTGGACAAGAGACGTAAGGGTGTTTATGGACCACAGATGGGAAAGAAAGCTGTCATCTTTGTTGATGATCTGAACATGCCACAGAAAGAGGTGTATGGAGCCCAACCTCCCATTGAATTATTGAGGCAGTATCTGGATCATGGCAACTGGTAAGTCCCTCAGTTGAGATGTGAAGTATCTCACATGGAGAAGGGAGTATTTGAGGCAAGAAGTATATCAGAAAATGAAATGAATTTCTTAAGAAATACAGTTATGGTATTTACCCTAAATATTTGGATACCTTAATTTCTTACCATAGAAAGCCAGCCTCAGTGGCTTAGTTAGATGTGTGTCTGACTAGTGATCAGAATGTTGCAGGTTTGACCCCCACCAGATCGGCAACATTCTTTCTTGGAGATTGATATGAAATAAATTCTCTCCCTTCAGCTGATTCAAGAAGGGCAGTTGTCAGTTTCTGGCAAAAGAATGTGCTGAATACTGGTTTACCACTTAGAGGACTAAGCCTGCCCAGTAAAAGTGTGGCTAGGTAAACTGACAGTGCTTGACATGACACCATTGGGTTGACTGGGCCATAAAACCTCAACACAAACAAAACAAAACTTATAAAATCTGAACAAGTCCATTTTACTAGCTGTTGATCTGTCTAAAGTGGTGCTTCTGATGAGGGCACACAAGATGTGAGCTAACAATGTGCATTTTCTTGGAAAATAAGGAAAAACAAATTCTAATATTTTAGTTGAAAAAAAGAATTATGGTAGTCAGAGTTAGTATAAAGTCAAAATATATAGATGTGGTATTTGCTGATTCGCAGCTGTATATAAGCTGCCCAGCTAGCATTCTACGTACATCTACATCGGGCCGTCATCGGCCCGTAAGCTACCCTGACGGGGTGATGACGGTCCAATATAGATTTACGTAGAATGCTGACTGGGTGGGTATGATCCAGACAATGTGCATACATGCCATAAGCTCTTGGCAGAAATCTGTGAAATCAGGCTAATTTTTAAGGGAGATTTGACAAAATTCTGTGAGATTTTCAAAAATATCACTTTCAAGCTCACAGAAATAAGTTAAAAGCCTTTATTTTTATGAATTAAGCATATCAGCTTGTATAATGTTGTGTAATTCATAATCAGTTTTTCATAAAATATCCTTTTAGAGAGTCTGAAAATCATGTGAGATTTGAAATTCTTATGGGAAATGGGTTGCAAAATAGCCAAATTCTGTGAGATTTTGTCTCACAGTGTGAGGTATGGCATATGTGAAAGTGAACTGGCTGATCTGGACCTTTGCAGATAACTTTTTTTTTCTCATTTCTCCACAAAAAAACAAAAACAAAATATATATATATATATATATTGTAGGGTACTAATGAGCAGTGCTTCACCGAGGTGCTTCTAATGAGTACCAATATAATACAGGCTTATTCACAGCTATACATAAGAGGGGTATTCAGATAATTATTTTCTTATTTCTCCACAAAATCATATTTTGTGGGTACTCACTAGAAGTGCCTCATTGAGGCACTTCTAATGAGTACCCACAATATATGTTTTTGTGGAGAACTAAGAAAATATTGACACCTTTTGGTTGAAAATGCATTTTACCCAGAGCTACGGTTATTTTTCTACAGGTATGATCTCAAAGATAAATCCAAACTAACACTCCAGGATATACAGTTCTTTGCTGCTATGGGTCCTCCTGGTGGTGGCCGTAATGACGTCACACCAAGATTCCTCAGACATTTCCAAGTTATCGGAATGAACCCTTTCAATGATGAGACTATGGTCAAAATCTTCTCGACAATCATCAATACTTACTTGAGGGTAATTATTCAAATAAAAAGGCTAATTATTTCATAATAATAAATACAAAGTGTTTAGAACCATGCTTAAAAAAAAAAAAAAAGAGTTGTTTTAACTTTTATTTTACCACTGAAAGCTCTGCATAATGGGTAAAAATTTCAGCAGATGACATTTTGAAATATTTTTCTTATTTTTTCTCAGAAACTAGACATTGACATTTCATGCAAATTGTTTCCAAGGGAGTTAATTTACATTAAAATTAAAGCCTATTTTCTGAGAAAAATGGGAAAATATCAGTTTGTTGTCTGCTGAAATTGCCTGTTTGTTGTCTGCTGAAATTTCCTGTAGAATATTTAAGATTAAAGAGACTAAAGGACTTCATCTGTATTAGTACATATATTTGAAGCAGTAAACAAACAGAAAAATTTACATGTTTGTAAAACTAATGTTTCTGATATAACAGTCACAAATTGATTAACTGCTCACATTACAATAATGTAAACTTAATCTCAGTGTGATCAACATGTAAGCTTTATTTTTTTTTTCTGACTCTTCCCAGGCTTTTATTTTGAAGCATACGAAAGGCATTCTTTAGACTAAAATTGACATCTTTTTAGATTAAATTCAGATTAATTATTCACTACAAGGTTAACTTTTAATATTCTGCTTACCTGTAACTCTACTGTAATTGTCTCTTTCAGAATCAAGAATTCACCTCAGATTATATCACCCTCGGCAACCTGATTGTGAGTGCCACCTCAGATATGTACAAGCAGGCCATTGCCAACCTGCTGCCGACTCCCGCCAAATCCCACTACGTCTTCAACTTGAGAGACTTCTCCAGAATTATACTGGGTGTATGTCTCATCAAAAAGGCTCAAGTTGAAAATAAGAGGGTTATGATTAGGTAATGATCAAAATTGGTAGTGCACATAGCTTTGGAAGCTGTTTGCACATAGGTCATCATGTGAATTTATCTATGTTACTTTCTCTAATTTGTTAGATCATACACAATATATACCATAATAACCCTAAGTATTGGGACACCTTATCTACTTACCATACTTGTCCGAAAATTTTGAAATAGTCCATTCTACTACCTTTTGATGTGTCTAAAATAGTGCTGGATGTATGGCAAACAGTGTAGACTCTGATCAGACACAGCATTCTGCAACATCTGATCTGGATCTGCACCATTTGCAAAGGCCTATCTGTCCCAATACTTCGGGTTATTACGGTACCAGTAATGTGATCTAACGCTCTGTATCAAGTCCATTGGATGTTCCCACATCACAGAATTATATAAGACATTCGTGACAAATGACATCCAAAGATATGGGAAAATCCATAAGTCATGAAGCAGCATTACTTGAATGTCACCTTGACATCATGATATCAGCATAAACAAGCCTTATTTGAGTAGGTGTGATATGGTTCTGGAAAAATTGAGACTTTTTACTAATCAGGGCCCAGTTGTTCAAAGCTAACGACATCGTTAGTTAACGATTCGTTGAAATTTACATTGAGTAAATATACTGAAATTTTTTGCTGAAAAAATGTGAGTAGCTTTTGCAAAAGCTACTCACATTTTTTCAGCAAAAAATATCAGAATATTGTGCATTGAATTAGTAAACAGTTAACGAAATGACTCTTAATGAGCTCGTTAAGCTAACGACGCTTTGAACAACTGGGCCCAGACTGTAAGACACTGAAATGTTTGAAAGTGGTATCATTGACAGATTATGATAAAAAAAAACATATTTAATAAATGTTGAACCAATTCATGATATCATCAGTAGTAATGTACACACTATATTTATATATTCAGTTTAAAGAGAAAGTACCCTTTTTCTATTCAACACAGCAACACAGAATATGTAATATGTGACATTACCTATGCAAGAACAACATTTTGATATTTTTTTTCTTTTTGTTTTCAGAAAAAGGATTTGACATTTCATATTAATCATCTGCTCATTCACTTAGGCAGATGATTCACTTGAAATGTTGAGCCTTATTTTCTTTGAAAAATAATTTAAAAAAAAATGTTGTCTGTTACAATTTTGCTCAGCACTTTAAGGTGAATGAAAACACCAGGTAGTTTTTCAGCCACTTTGTACAAGGGAGACAACTTCTGTCAGATTCTATTTGCTTTCCTGCACATCATGCCCCTTCTGAAAAAGGGATCCCTCCACCCCGCCACTTGGATTTATTCACTAAAGCTGGAATGTTAAAATTATACCATGTCTTTCAGATTGTGGGTACATGAAGTGATGCGTGTATTCTATGATCGTCTCACAGATGATGCTGACAGGAAATGGCTGTTTGAGTAAGATATACATTTCAACCTCTTTACAACAGGGAAGGGATAAATTGGCTGTTGCAGGGAGGTGGGGAGGTGGCTGTTGTAGTGAGGTTTGATATGTAATATAAGAGCAATTAGGGGAATCAGAATATGCTCTGTTATAGGGAGGTGGCTGTTATTGAGAAGTGTCGTTAACCCTAGTCCTGCTGAGCTTAGATATACTCTGCCTTTGAAAACAGTGTAGATCCAGATCAGTTGGCTTCTGAAGAAGCCAACTGATCTGGATCTGCACTGTTTGCCATTAAGTATGTGACGTTATATCAACAATCTGGACCAAGTAATCTGATTGGCTGATAATTAGAAGTGGGCGTGACATCTTAATCTGTTCAGTATGACAAGGGTTAATGGAGATTTGACTGTAGAACATGAAGCATGGGTTAGTGCTCCTAACTTTGGATAATGAAGTCCTGAGTTCAAATCCTGCTAGAGGCTGAAGTCGGCTTATAACTGTATGGCACTGGGGCACAGAACCTTCCATTTTTACCCTTTCATTGTCTCAATATAACTTGGAGGTGTCAGGTTATTGTTCACCTTCCTTACATTCTCGTTTATATGGGAACACTTTGTTGAGTGACCAAGAAAATGACCTCATATTCAAAGTTGTTCAAAGATATATTGTAAGAACCAAACATTTTGAAAGTTGTAATTAGCATATATAAGCACATAGTACATATAACTGCCGGCCTCGGTGGCTCAGTTGGATGTGCCGTCCGACTGGAGACCAGGAGGTCGCGGGTTCAACCCCCGCCGAGGTTGGCAACATTCTCTCGTGGAGATTGATCGTGAAATATTTTCTACGGTCATTCTCTCCCTTCCGCTGATTCAAGAAGGGCAGTTGTCAGTTTCTGGCGAAAGAATGTGCACAATACTGGTTAACCGCTTAGAGGACTAAGCCTGCCCAGTAAACGTGTGGTTAGGTAAACTGACCGCGCTCGACATGACCCCATTGGGTTGACTGGGCCGTAAAACCTCAACACAAACAAGTACATATAACTGGATGTAACGCACATTACTAGTGCTTGTATATTCTTATAATTGTTTTGGGTTCCCCCTGAAATCCATCTTATTTTCTTTCTTTGCCTAGTTTGATCTTCTATACTGTCCTCTTCTTCACTTCTTTACTATATACCCTATACTTTTTCATCTTTTCTTGTTATAAATGTTCCATCCTTCATGGAACAGAGAATGCATATTCTACATGTACTTAAGTATGGGTGATTGTGATCACAGTAGAATTTGCTCTTATGATTTTGGGAGACAAATTCATATATTTCGAATCCCATTTGTATATTGATGTTTACTATGGCATGTCATTATCCATGTATGTAACTGATGATATACAATAGATAAGGTTTAAACTAAGTTCAGCATGTTAAAAGTTAATGCATATGAGAAAAGAAAACAAAATACACAATAAATCTGCAGGCTCTGTGGCTCAGTTGGATGCGCATCCGACTGGGGATCAGGAGGTTGATCAGGCAAGAAGTATGTCAGAAAATGAAATGAATTTCTCAAGAAATACAGAGTATTGTATTTACTCTAAATGTTTGGATACCTTTTCTTAACACATAAAAAGTTGGCCTCATTGGCTTAGTTGGATGTGCGTTTGACTGGTGATCAGGAGGTTGCGGATTCGACCCCCACCACGTCAGCATCATTCTTTTGTGGAGATTGATCATGAAATATTTTCTACATTCATTCTCTCCCTTCTGCTGATTCAAGAAGGGCAGTTGTCAGTTTCTGGCAAAAGAATGTGAACAATACTGATTAATTGCTTAGAGGACTTAGCCTGCTCAGTAAAAGTGTGGTTAGGTAAACTGACTGGGCTCAATATGACCTCATTGGAGTGACTGGGCCAATAACTCTCAACACAAACAAATACAATAAATCCCCAGCTTGAAATGACTTTATTGACTGTATAGAGCCCAGAGAGTGGTAAAAGGTAAACTGAAAAGCTTCCTGTTTTTCCTTGCTATACAAATACATGTACACTTGTGTTACTATTTCAGATCAGCTCGGAAGTCTATAAGAGATGTGTTCAAGGAGAACTTTGATGGACTTTTCGAGCATTTAAATCCCGATTCTGGCAAGGTTGGTTTTCATCTGTTTGGTTCTAAATTTGTTATTAAGTACCATCAATAGCCTTTTAGTAAATCATTTGTCATTTAACCATTTGCAATTGAGCTGGGGCACAGCGTTTCCTACAAGATTGCATGTGTGCCCAGTGAAGACTCAGATCAGCCTGCACATCTGCACAGTCTGATCAGAGTCTTTGCGGGGCACTCTGTGAGTAGCCAAGAATCCAAAGCGTCTTCAGGCAGATAGCGAAATCTTTAATCGAATTGCGCAGATGTGAAGGCTGATCTAAGCTTTTGTTGAGCCCATATGGAATCTTATTGGAAATGCTGTGCCCCAGCTCAATTATAATATCCATCTAAAACCATATCTTTGTACTTATTATAATAATATCCATCTAGAACCATCTTTGTAAAGATTGCTAGAAATTTATTCATACTTTGGGAAAATCACTGTAGTAATTAATTTATATCCTGATAACTTTGTAAGAATCAACTTATTAATGGGGGAGTTATTGCCTTTGACATAGCTTCAGGAGGAATCGATACACTTTCAAGGAAGACTCTGTCAAAAGTCGTTTTGGCTCCTTGAAAAGGGGTCATCTCTAAAAGGAAAGAACTGTCTCCCAACATGCAATGGCTTTTATTTCCCACCTACATGCTGTTCATGGTAAATGACATACTTGCCACAAAAAAAAAGAGTTTTCTCTTTATAATCAGTCCCTTTATTGAAATTTTTTTTATCATGCAATAAAATGTAAATACAAGAAATAATGATCCGATACATCCCTGATTCATTGAGCTGCAAAAGCAGATAAAATTTGAGCCAGTGCACAACAAAACCTACAATAAGACTTGTGCGACCAGCCAAGATTCAGATCAGCCTGTGCATCTGCCCAGTCTGATTACAGTCTTTGCTGATTACGCGTCTTCTACAGCTTCTAGGCTATTCAAAGAGGAATAAACAAGTCCTTGTCATGCTGGGTGGGTGTACAAGCTGATCTGAGTCTTTGCTGGTCACACAGATCTCATAGGTTTGTCATGCGCTGACTCATTTAATTTCAAACATTTCTGTTTTGTTGTAGATTAAAGAAGAAGATTTGAGAAGTTTAATGTTTGGAGATTACATGAACCCAGACGCAGAACCCGATGAGAGAGTTTATGATGAAATTCTTAACCTTGACGACATGTATGCTATTGTGGAACAGTGCTTGGAGGAGTACAATAATACTCACAAGAACAGAATGAACCTTGTTATATTCAGGTGAGTAGAGCAAGAAGAGTGACTTTTAACCCTTGTCCTGCTGAACCTGGATATACTCTGCCTTTATAAACAGTGTAGATCCAGATCAGTTGGCTTCTTCAGAAGCTAACTGATCTGGATCTGCACTGTTTATCATTCAGTACCTGAATTTACATCAACAACTTGGATGAAGTGATCTGATTGGCGGACAGTTAGAAGTGGGTGTGGCTTCTTAATTTATTCAGCATGACAAGGGTTAATGCATAGGGTGCTGGGTAAACATTTCAGCATTTGGACTTTTGAAATATTTTTTTTTTATTTTTTCCAGTAAATAGGATTTGACATTTCCTTCAAATTGTCTCTTAAGGGAAAATGAGAAAAATATCAAAATGTTGTCAGCTGAATTTGCCCACAGTGTGCTAAGTGTTGAAAACATAGACTTGCACAAGTCCCTACATAAGTACTTAAAAAGGAAATCAATGAACAGACTTGGGCAAGTCTATTGATAGCATTTTTTTGTCTGAATGGGACAGGTCTTTTCAATTTTCTTGACAAAAACTTATTTTGTTGGTAATTAGAATCACCACAGTGAGATGCTTCTAATGAGTACCCACAACATATGTTTTCATCAAGAAATAAGAGAAATATTTCCTATGACCACACATACTCGTACCTCTATAAGTGCACAGTCATGCAATTTCACAGTCTTCAGAATACATTCTATATATCTACTTTATAAAAGCATTTGTTGTTGGTACTTTTTTGAAAAATAAACAAAAAGTTCTAAGTGTCATTGGCTGTATTTGAGATAAAAGCCTTAAGGCTAATGTATTTTTGTACTTTTTTGTTTCAAAGATATGTGTTAGAACATCTATCAAGAATCTGTCGAGTGTTACGTGTGCCAGGTGGTAACGCCCTGCTGGTTGGTGTTGGTGGCAGTGGTCGTCAGTCGCTGACTAGACTGGCTACAGCTATGGCTGGCTATGGTCTCTTCCAGCCTGAAATCTCTAAGAATTATGGGAAGACAGAATGGAGAGAGGACATTAAGGTAAAATTCAGTTACCAAAGTTGCCCTAAATATTCGGACACTTCAGCTTTTAAAGTGCTAATCACAACTGCAGCAGACGAGATTTTGATTTTTTTTTTTTATACATGTATTTAGAGAAAATAAGATGGCATTTCATCTGAATCATCTGCAGATATATAAGATGATTCACATGAAATGTCAAGTCTTGATTTCTCTGAAAAATAATCCAAAAAACATTACATTCGTCTGCTACAAGCTTGCTTAGCATTTTAAGTGTTAGCTCTTTACTGTACTTGTTCTAAAATTTGAACAAGTCAGTTTTACTGCCTGTTGATATGCTTTAAAACTGCTGAATGAGTGGCAAACATTGTAGACAGCGATAAGACTGTAGTGTCTGATCTAGGTCTGCACTGCTTGCTGAGGTGTGTTGGTCCGAATACTTAGGATAAAATCACGTCTTATAAAACCCTTCTGGAATAGGATAATTTATGGAACAGTTTTTGTCATTATTTTAGTGAGGAGTCTTTGAGAACATTTTTGGATAGAATGTGAAAAGTGGATATACCCAGTATGTTCAACAGACCTACATGTATTTTCGACATTGATTTCAACTTTTATCTTTGTTGGGTCTGTTGAAGCAATTCATTAGAATCACCTTGCCATTTATCTAGATATGATGTCTTTCTTTTTTCAACCTAAATTGATTGATATATATTTTTTTTTCCCTGCAAAAACGTTGTATTTCAATACTGGAATCTCCCAACAAAGGCAATATAGTTGAGTACTCACATTTATAATTTCATGGAGAAATAAGAGAAAACAAAATATTGACACCCTCTTTCGTAGAGCTGTCTTATTAATTATGGTCAGTAGATGCTACAAGATTTGTTTTCTTGAAGAAATAAAAAAATATACAGTAAAACCTTGATGACTCAAACACCGATGGCTTGTTTACTTTGGGCGATTCGAACTCGTTTTTTGAGTCCCTAGGACATTCTTCTGACAGCCCAAGAAAACAAATATCTGGAAATATTTTCTTATTTTATTGGGAAATTGTATGTTGTGTGTACTCATTAGAATTGCCTCATTGAGGCAATTCTAATGAGTACACACAACATACAATTATTGTGTAGAAAATCAAAAAGATTTCCCTAAGTTATCACCATATGCTTCCTGATCTGGTGCCATGATTAACCCTCAGTGGCTCAAACTATCCATGTCTCGAATAAATTTACATGGTCCCAAAGATGCTCCAGCCATTGAGGTTTTACTGTACATATTTTCTTTCCAAAATAAATAATCTGAACCAGTCCAAGTGGCTCAGTTGGTAGATCATCTGGCTTTAGGTTTGGAGGTTGTTGGTTCTATCTCCAGCCCAATCACACCTGAAACTTCCTGAAATTGGTACTTGCTGCTCTTTTGGTTGGGGCTCAGCATTAGGAAGAAGGGAAGAAGAACTAGGACTGTTTTGCACCGGTATCAGTATAATGTGACCTGTGGTAGTGTCATGTTGGTGTATCTTGGGTATGATACTGCAGTAGGGTGGCACTATAAAAGGGCATCAGGTCCCGCCTTCACATCAAGACACTGTCATGACATGAGTGAAAGCTTGTTGACAGGGATGTTAAACCCCTCAAACAAACAAACAAACAATTATCTGGAGCCCTAATGTATGTCCTAAAAACAAAAAAAAAAAAAAGGATAGGAAAATTTGCAAGGTAGAAATGTATATTTTTATGTATAACTACAGAAAGTGGTGAGATTGGCAGGAACACCTGATGTGGTGAGATTAGGTGTAATAATTCTGTTGTTACCTTGCTAGTAAATTGCAGATGAAATATATTGTATTTACCCCAAGTATTCAGACATACATGCATGAACAAACAGTGTAGACCCAGATCAGATGCCGCAGAATGCGACATCTGATCTGGGTCTACTCTGTTTGTCACTAATCCAGCAGTTTTCAGACACATTAACAGGGATTAAAATGGACTTGTTCAAAATTTAGGACAAGTATGAAAAGGAGATATGGTGTCTGAATATTTAGGGCAAAGCTGGTAAATTGATGCCCCATAAGGAGTGGATGTTTTGCCACTTGAAAACCGTGAAGGCTAGATAAATCTGCTCATTGGAATGGTCTAATCATGGACTTTTCTGTTCGATAATCCATTCTGATATGTCTTGCAATTTTGTGAGAAAACAGTATAGATTACTCATCTGCATATTCAATATTTATTATAATGACATAGTGCCATATAAGGCTGTTTGCTTTTTTATCCAAAGTGTTTATATTTTCTTAATTCTCCACAAAAACATATATTGTGGGTAGTCATTAAAAGCGTCTCCTTAAGGCACTTCTGATGAGTACCAACAACATTTGTTTTTGAAGAAGTAAGAAAAATATTCTTTCTTCACAAGAACATATAGTGTGAATACTTATAAGAAGTGCCTCCTTGAGGCACTTCTAATGAGTACCCACAACATTCATGGAGAAATAATATATATACCTGGGTACAACTCATCAAAAGCAATGCAATGTAAAATCCCTGCTCTGTGATATGGCACAGTGTTCTTGGTTGGATAGATATCAGAGTGATTAACATTTAATTTCCTCTTGTTATATACATAGGCATTATATTTGAACTGAAATTGGTAAAAGAAATGACACTGATAAGATCAGACTATAAATTTTTATGGAGAACAACATGTATAGAACATTTCTAATATTTTCACCTCCAAAATAACATCTCAGACTTTGTAATAAGTAAAAATGGTCACTTGTCTGGTCTGTAATTTTGTCACCTGCTTTAGTACAGTGTATTGCTGCTTTCTGTGTTGTCAGTTGTTGACATGTTTACATGCATACCTGGGTTTAAAGGTACATATAAATTGGCAACAGTGTTTTGTTTTCTATGAAAAGAATGAACGGACTAAAATCAGATGTTTAAAGATAATTACTGAAGTCAGATGTTTAGAACTGCAGTTATAAACAGAATATTGAGGTGGAGAGTTGTTTTATACCTTTTTTTTTTTTTTTTAATTCAAGAGTCTCAAAGGAATAATGTTTCATACCATAATCATGGCTCTAGATAGGTGCTTTTTTTATTCAACACTTACCACGCAATGGGCGTATTGAGCAGACGACAAATTGCTGATATTTTTCTTTTTTTTCCAAGAAAATAGAATCTGACACTTCATGCAAATTGTCTCCAAAGGAGACAATTTGCATGAAGTGTCAGATCCTATTTTCTAGGAAAAATAAGAAAAATATTTCAAAATGTCGTCTGCTGAATATTTTACCCACCACGCAAAGTGTTAAAAAGTATTCATATGTTTCTTGTTAGTTCACAAAAACATAGGAGCAGCTATGTCAGAAAATATATTTTTGGACATATGCATCCAGCAAATATTTAGATCAGCCTATGCATTCACACAGTCTGATCAGAATTTTCACTGGGGACATTTCGGATAGCCAAGGATGCAAAGTTTCTTCATGTGGATGATGAAGACTGATCAGACTGCATTGATGCGCAGGCTGATTTGAATCTTCATTGAGTGCACATGTCAGAAGGTACATTTTCCCTAACCTTTGCCTACATGAGATAGGCTTTTGCCCATGTGAGAAACTTCCATCTCACATGACCATGTGATTCATAGGATAATCTACTTAAAGGTGGGAGAAAAAGAATCCATCATGAGCCAGTCCATGCTCACCCTGGGGGTAGGAATTTCAACTAGGGACGAGGTTTAGGGTCTCGGCAAGCCTCCTTCCTGGTTGAAATTCCTCCCCCTCAGGTGAGATTTCCCTATCCTGCATGGACATTCATGCTGGATTCTTATTTTCTCATATATATATTTCTGAGAAAATAAAGCTTGACACTCCATGCAAATCATCTGCCTAGCAGATAATTTACATAAATTATCAAGCCTTTTTTACTTAACAATAGATGGAAAAATGCAAAATTCGCTCTGAGCTTATTCTAGTTATTATCAAAACAAAGAAAAAAATAATAAAAATGACTAAATGATTTGAACAAGCCCTTTTCGCAAAAGTTTGTAGTCTTTTTCACTGTTTTCTATGACATAGGTTCTCCCCCTTGTATTTTAACATGTCATCTGCTACAGTTCTGAATGGCATTTAAGGGTTTAAACTAGATAAGTATTTTTTTATTAAAGTCAAATTAATAACACTGCTAATAATACAACAATTTGTTTTAGAATTTACTGAAGTCAGCTGGTGGTGGAAAAACAATGGTATTCCTGATTACTGACACACAGATTAAGGAAGAATCTTTCCTAGAAGATATTGACAGCTTGCTGAACAGTGGTGAGGTCCCAAATATATTTGCTGCTGATGAGAAATCAGAAATCATGGAGGTAGGTATCTTCCAGAGGCGTAGCACTCATAAGGCACATTACGCATGTGCATGTGCCTAACGTGTAAGAAAAATATATATAATAAAGTGACTTAAAATATGTTGCTTCTTTACCATAGGGGCTGCTCTTAAAGGTAAGAATTTGCTCCCTCTGGGGAGTAGCCCCTACTTTGGAAGCAATTCTAGGCATCATTTTTAAAGACTTTTCAGGGGTGTGCATAAAAATAATTCTGTTCTGGCTACGCCACTGTCTTCATTGTTGCATGTCTCAACCCATAAAATGCCAATCACAGCTTGCCAACCTTGGTACTCAGTCAGATGAGTATCTGAGTGACTGGTGATCAGGTCATGAGTTCAATCCCCATCAAGTTTGGCAATGTAGGAGTTGATCATGCAATATTTTCTGACGTCATTCTCTCACTTCCACTGAATCAAGAAGGGCAGTTGTCAGTTTCTGGCCATAGAATGTGCACAAGTACTGGTTAACCCTTTGGAGGACTAAAGCTTGCCCACGAAAAGTGTTTAGGTAACCTGACTGGCTCAAAATGACCCTTATAGTGTTGACTGGGCCATTAAACCCAAACCAACCAACCAGTTACAGCTACAGCAGACTACATTTTGATTTTTATGCCCCTTGCTGGCAGGAATGGGGCATATAGCATTTTGCCATGATGTTACATCTGTACATGTGTACATGCCTATGTCACATTCTTAACCAGTCAAACAAATGTTTAAAGTTTACATTCAAATTTATACTGACATTTATGTCAGTGTCTCTCTTAGAGGTCATAACTTGGGTACCTTTATGCTTGGAAGTTGAAATTTGGTACGCTACTTATCCAGTCCTAAATTTTAAACTGTGTGCTAGAATTGCCCCTAGGTCATGCCCTGGGGTGGATCTAGAGGTCCAAAGAGCAGGGGCATTTGTGTACATTGGGCACATGTCTGTTTTTTGTTGTTTTTTTGTTGTTGTTGTTGTTTTTCTGTTTTTTGTTGTTGTTTTTTTTTTCAAAGAAAATAATGATATTTCATGTGAATTGTCTTCCAAGCAGATGATTCACGAAATATCAAGACTTGCTATCTCTGAAAAGTGAAAGAAAAAAAAATAGATTACCTGCTTCAAATTCTGCTTTTCATTTTAAGGGTTAACCCTTTTAAAGGCTGAAAGACAATTTAGTTCAGGACAGATTCTTTCCTTTAAGAATAGCCCCCTAGATCGAAAAATGTCAGAATTATTTCCCTTGAAAGTGTATCTACCAACACCATTTAAAACAAGAGGTTCATCTCTCACTTACAAGCACTGTGGCCCAGGTTGGATACCTGGCACTGGCATATGGCAGAGTAGTGGTTGCCCATCCAAGGTTGGTAGGTGCTTTGGTTTCCTGCACCAAAGTATGCCAATATCCATGCCTTTGACAACTTAAGCAGACAGGAAGTTGCCTCCCTTTTATTTGATTTTTTTTTTTTCAAAAACTCCTAAAGGGAAGAATTTTGCCACCATTCTATAAAGGGAAACAACTTAAGCAGAGTAGGAAGCTCCTCTTTTCAAAATGGGCTAGGGTAAATTCCTAAACATTCGAACACTTTATTCCATATTTTTTGCCTAAATTTTGCTTTTTATGCAGTTGTTTCTTAGAACACTTAGTGGAATGGCAAACAGTGCAGACCCTGATCAGACTGCTCCTTCAGGAGCAGTCTGACCTGGGTCTGCACTTTTTGCATATGCCATTTGTTCAGCAACTTTGGTGTACGAAATTTTAGGACATTAACTGTACTCTTAAAGGAAAGAATTCTCCAGGAGCAAATTCTTTCCTTTAAGGGAAGCCCCCAAATGGAAAGGGAAACAAATATTTCCATGTCAGTGTTATTTCCCTTGAAGGTGTATCCTTTCAGTGTAAATATTATTCTGTGTTTTTTGCCAGAGTATTCGACCAGCCATGCAGGCTGCCAGTGAAGCAGAGGGGAAAGGCGGAGAAGATTTCAGTCCCCTAGCTATGTTTGCTTTCTTCGTGAACAGGGTGAAGGAGAATTTACATATCATCATTGCATTCAGTCCAATTGGTGATGCTTTCAGGAACAGACTGAGACAGTTTCCCTCACTTATTAATTGCTGCACAATAGATTGGTTCCAGGTAGGTAATCAGAAAATATTTCCTAAAACTTTATTCTGTACATTGTTTTGCTTATTTTTGTATTTATGCATTTGTTTCACAAAGGACTTGGTAGAATGACAATTAGTGTGTAGACCCATATCAGAGCAATCTGATCTGGGTCTGCACTGTTTGCATATGCCATTTTGTCAAAAAATGTTAAAATATTTAGACTTTTTTTGCCACTGTCTTTTTTCACTGGTGCATGGTCCTGGCAAGACCTCAGAAAGAAAAATAACAAATAATTATCAAATTTATTATCAAATTTTAGATGATATTAAGGAGATGCCTCCACATATATTGTTGTTGAGAATTAAGAAAAAAATATTTATATGTGTATGCGTGCATGTTTGTGTCAAAATAAAAAACAAAAAGAAGAAAAAAAAAAATTATCTGATTTCCCGAATATATTGTTATCAGACCATTTTGAATTACACAGATAGATACAAATGTGATCTTCATCCGTAAAATTTATTTTGATTCCTAAATGCAAAAATTTGACTGCATGACAATTACACATTATGTTGTGTGTGAATTACATGTACATCAAGCAAAACTAGTATGAAGAAGACACTGCTGTAAAACTTGGTGGACAGTTAGACCATGAGATGGAACAGTGCATATTGGTTTTAAGTTACAGTACACTAAATTTTGATGGAGTTAGTACGCTAACGATTTTTTGTACTTCGACTTAGTTTCCAAATAACTTTTCCTACAGTTTTCATTGCATCACTTTGAAACTTGGTGGACAATTAGACCATGAGGTGGTACAGTGCATATTGTTTCAAGGTTACAGTACACCAGATTTTGATCAAGTTATAGCTCTTTAAAGATTGTTCAAGCATGATTTCATTTCCAACTCACTTCTCCTATAGTTTTCATCTGATCAAGCTGTTATTTGTATGTTGCTGGATAGAAAAAAGATATGGAGAATTGCAGCCAGGTAACAGTACACCAAATTTTGATGTTCTTTTCAAGGTTACAGTACACCAAATTTTCTTAATAGTTATTACTTATTAAAGCATCCTCACCCCTCCTACAGTTTTCACCAGTACCAGTTAAGAATATGACATTATACAGCACATTTTGTTTTGAGGTTATAGTACACCAATTTTTTGGTAGAGTTATTACACAACAAACACAACCATCTTCTCTACATGTTTTGTTACTTGTAGTGGCTGGCTATCATGCATTGTCTGTGATCCTTTTATTTTTTTGCAGGCATGGCCTGATGATGCTTTAGAGAGAGTTGCTAATAAATTCTTAGAACACTTGGATATTGAAGATGACCAGAAGAAAGAGACAGTCAAACTATGTAAACATTTCCACCAGAGTACTAATGAACTGTCGACACAATATCTCATTGAGCTTGGTCGACACAACTACGTGACACCAACCTCGTACCTGGAGCTGATTAACTCATTTAAGACTTTGCTTGGAGCCAAACAAGACGAGACATTGAAAGCAAAGAGGAGATATGTTGTTGGTCTGGAAAAGTTGGCCTTTGCTGCTTCACAGGTATGACTTTGCCAGTTGCCATGTGACCTTCTGACATGGATCATTAAGCCTGCACATCTGTGTACTCTCATAGATCTAGGTAAAAGTGTTTTCAACCAAAAGACCTGATCAATGTGAACCCTTAGAATGCTGGGTAAACATTTCAGCAGATGACAGTTTGAAATACAGTTTACCCCTGTCATCTCAAACACTGATAAGTCAAACTACAGTTTAATTCAAACTAAATAAAAGGTTATATATATTGTTTAAGTTTACCATATGTTCCTTAAACTTCAAGTCCTTTTTATCTCCACCCACAAAGTCTGGTCCTGTTTATAGTTTAGTTTGAGACAACAAGAGTCAGCTTTAATTTTTTATAGTTTTTTTTTTCTCATTTGTTTTGTTTTCTTTTAGATAAAAAGACATAAACACCTCCCCAAAAGCTATGCAGCATTTCCATTTAAATTACATTTATTATATCAGTTTTCATTTCTGCAGACATCTCATAGTCAAATGAATGCAAATTTTGTAAATGATAATTACAAGATGTTGGCAGAAATACTCTATCCAACTTCGGGAGACTTCATAAAAGTATTGAAATACTACTGCACTTTTATTAAAATGTAAACAATATTAAGAAGTAGAATAAAAATTCTATATATGGAAAAAGGGTGCCTCTCACACATTTTAAATCATTTTTAGACACTGACAGACCTGTTGTTGAGTGTACAGCTGCTAAGCATGCATTGCAAAGCATGACAATTTACGGTAAATGTCCTAAAATTTCGTACCCCAAAGTTGCCAGTAAAATGACGTATGCAAACAGTGCAGACCCAGATCAGACTGCTCCTGAGTCTAATCAGGGTCTACACAGTTTGCCTTTCCACTAAGTATTTTATGAATAATTATAGAAAGCAAACTTTGGACAAAGAAGATATAGAGTAAAGTGTTTGAAATTTTAGGACATTTACCATAACAGTGAATATAATGTAAACAACAAATGAAACAGTCCAGGAAATGCCACAATCACTAATTGCTATTTTCTCCAATACAAAGAGAGCATGCAACTGAACAGGAACATCCACGGCAAGAACCTGAACCGTATTTATTTGGTTATATAAGATGGGAACTTATCCTTCCAATATAACTACAAATATATAAATTGTATTTATGCGGTTATAAGACAGGAGCTTATCCTTCCAATATTACGACAAATATATGTCATATTTATTTGGTTATAAGACGGGAGCTTATCCTTCCAATATTACGACAAATATATAAATCGTATTTATTCGGTTACAAGACGGGAGCTTATCCTTCCAATATTACCACAAATATATAAATAAGTCTCATATGATTTAGCTATAAAATGAGGTTTTCTCTTCCAAAACAATCTTGAATATCTAGATCGGTCTTATAAGATGGATCTAGATTTTTGGGATTGTTATGGAAGAGGAAAAAATACTTTTTTTTCTGAGAAAATAAGGCTGGAGGATTTTTTTGGAAGAGCAAAAAGTATTTTATTTTTCTGAAAAAATAAGGCTTGCTATTCCATATGAATTGTCTACTTAGCAGACAATTCACATGAAATAGCAAGCCTTATTTTCTCAGAAGAAAAAACATCAACAACAAAAAGATTCTTTTGGAATGCATTCTGCTACAAATTTAACTGGCACTTTTAAGGGTTAAATTCAAATGGATACAACACACAGAACATTGCTGTCTTTGTTTTCAGGTTGCTGACATGCAGAGGGAACTTGAGGAGTTACAACCACAACTGGTAGTGTCTGCTGAAGAAAATTCAAAGATGTTAGTTGTGATTGAGAAAGAATCAGGAGAGGTTGAAGAGACCAGTAAACTTGTTAAGGCTGATGAGGCAGTTGCTAATGAACAGGCTGCTCAGGCCCAGGCCCTCAAAGACGAATGTGAAGAAGATTTAGCAGAAGCCATTCCTGCACTTGAGGCTGCTATTGCTGCCCTGAACACTCTTAAGGTAAGATGGTCCTGTCTCCCTTGAGATGGTTAATGCTATTTTTAATTCTCCGAAAGGTAAGCTATCCCTGCTCCCCTTGACATTGCTTGTACTACTCTTTCATTCTCTTAAGGTAAGCCATTCCTGCTTCTCTTGAGATGGCTATGACTACTCTTAAGATTAGTCATTCCTGCTTTCCCTGAGATGGTTATGTTTTGGGTACTCATTAAAAGCAGCTCAGTGACGGGCTTCTGTGAGTATCCAGAACATTGTTTACCCAGAGAAATAAGAACCCTGATTAATAATTTTCTTATTCTGTGTAATATCATACATATGTTGGATACTCAAAGGCAAGGCAATTCTTATAAGTACCACATGTATGTTTTCTTGGAGAAATAGGCGAAATATCAAATTGCTGGATAGAAAAAAAAAAAGATGTCTTAAATAGTGGTATGCATATACAGTAGCATCAAAGATTCTAATTAAATATGAATATGCACCTGATTTGAGTTTTGCTGTTCACTTAAATATTAGGGTGAATGGATATAGGTGCCAGATTCCGTTGCCTTTTTGTAAAGAAAGACACCTTTCATAGACAGGAAGCCACCGGCCTGCTATTTGCCTCCCTGGTATTTGAAACTTTTAAAAATGGGGACTACTCTTTAAGGAAAGAATGAGCAAATTCATCCCTAAGAGAAGTCCCAGTGAGCAGGTAGGCAAATATATTCATGTCAGAGTTATTTCCCATAAAGATGCGTTCATTTACTTTAAGGCCTCTTTCGGAATGATGCAGCTGATATTTTCTTGTTTTTGCGTGTTTAACAGCATGTACACAAATGAATTTCAGCCTGCTGACATCACTATCGTGAAATCAATGAAGAACCCGCCATCAGGGGTCAAAATTGTCATGGCTGCTGTTTGCGTCATGAAGGACATTAAACCTGACAAGATTAATGACCCTGACAAACCAGGACAGAAGATCATAGATTACTGGGGACCATCAAAGAAGTTGCTTGGAGACATGGCTTTTCTGGCAATGTTAAAAGAGTATGACAAGGATAATATTCCGGTGAGTTAAAAGAAAGCATGTTCCAAGTGACAAACATAAAAGAAAATAGAAATCTTGTAAAGTCACAACTCCAGATAAGGCACTTTTTTCAACCAAAATTGTTGATTTTTTTTTTTTTTTTTTTTTTTTTCTACACAAAAACATATATTGTGGACTCATTAGAAGCACCTTGCAATGGCACTTCAAATGAGTACCCACAACATATGCTTTCTTTCAGAAATAAGGTAAATATTTACCTGATACTCTCTCTTATCTTGAGCTGTGTATTGTTGAGGATTTTGGTGATTTTTTTTTTTTTTTTTTTAATGGGCTGATAAATAAGAAAGTTATTGGGTTTTGATGATCTAGAAAATGCTGTAATAAACTCTTTGCATGCTGGGTAATTTGGCAAGCTTTTTCATCGTCCTTGGATATTTTTTAAAATTAACTTTTTCAAAAAAATCTTTCAGGAATACCATCAGAGTGTCAAACAGTTTGGATCCAGATCAGGCCCGACATATTGTCGGGCCTGATCTGGGTCCAAACTGTTTGCAAAGGTTATCAGCAGACGACAAAAGCAAGGAAAGAGTTAAAGCCATCATATTTATGAATAGGTGACATCATAATGATATTAATAAGGTCTCTATACATTTTTAAATAAGGCTTTTTCTTTGGATTTCTTTTCAGCTGGAAAGTATTGATATTTTGGTAGAAAATGTGTCCTAGTACTTATTAGAAGCTCCTCAGTGAGGGGCTCCTAATTAGTACCCGTACCATATGTTTGCATGGCGGAGACAGGAGAAAAATATTATCCTGATATTTGCCGGCCTTGGTGGCTCAATTGGATGCGCGTCCGACTTGAGACCAGGAGGTCGTGGGTTTGACCCCCGCCGAGGTCGGCAACATTCTTTCGTGGAGATTTGATCATGTAATATTTTCTACAGTCATTCTCTCCCTTCCGCTGGTTCAAGAAGGGCAGTTGTCAGTTTCTGGCAAAAGAATGTGCACAATACTGGTTAATCGTTTAGAGGACTAAGCCTGCCCAGTAAAAGTGTGGCTAGGTAAACTGACCGCGCTCAACATGATCCCATTGGGTTGACTGGGCCGTAAAACCTCAGCACAAACAAATTATCTTGATATTCTGCTTTTTGCCAGCTATGAAATTTTACTAGCCACTTGTGCATTCCATAAGTATGTACTTACTTTCCACATCTTTTATTTTGACAGCCCCACATTATGCAGAAGATTCGAAAAGAATATATTGGTAACCCAGAGTTTGACCCAGCCAAGGTTGCCAATGCTTCATCTGCTGCTGAAGGTCTGTGTAAGTGGATCTTGGCCATGGAGATATACGATCGTGTTGCCAAAGTAGTGGCACCAAAGAAAATACGTTTGGCCGAAGCAGAGGCTGAGTTAAATGCTACAATGAAAACATTAAATGCCAAGAGGGCAGAGTTAGCGGCCGTTGAGAAAAGACTGGCTGATCTTAAAGCGACCTTCAAAGAAATGACAGATAAAAAGGAGCAGCTGGAATTCCAGGTTGATTTATGCGGCAAAAAGTTGGTACGGGCCGAAAAGTTGATAGGTGGACTCGGTGGTGAAAAACACAGGTGGACTCAGGCTGCTCAGAACTTACAGAACATATTCGATAATTTGATCGGTGATGTGCTAATTTCAGCAGGAGTGATTGCTTATCTTGGCCCCTTCACACTGGCTTTCAGAGACAGATGTACTTCTGATTGGGTTAAATGCTGCATGGTAAGTAAATTTGAAATACCATAAATAAAGCACTGAGTAGACTTGCGCAGATGGTAAGCCAGCTTTGGTGGCTCAGTCAGATCAGTCCGAATGGTGATCAGGAGATCACACATTCAATCCCCGCCGGGTCGGGCAACATTCTTTCGTAGAGATTGATCATGAAATATTTTCTGTGATCATTCTCTCCCTTCTGCTGATTCAAGAAGGACAGTCGTCAGTTTCTGGGGAAAGAATATGCACAAATACTGGTTGACCACTTTGGGGTGGTCGGGTGGTGCGAAGGTGCTGTGTATCTTACATCACCGGGGCGTCCAACTGATATTGGCTTACAATTGGGCAAGGCCTGCTATCCTTGTAGTGGGTAAGGGTAGAGGGGGAATGTTTTTATTTCTTCTGTTTCTTCACTTTCTTTCCTGTTCCTCTTTCTTCCCTGTCCCTCTCTTTCATCTCCTCTACTCTCTCTTCTATCTCTTTTCTCCCTTTCTCTGGGAGACGACACAAAATGACCCTCAAGGGTTGACGTGTCGTTAAACCCCAACACAATCAAATGGTTGACCACTTAGAAGACTAAGCCTGCCCAGGAAAAGTGTGGTTAGATCAACTGAATGGCTTGAAAATGACCTTAATGAGTTGACTGGGCCTTTAAAATCTCAACTCAATCAAATACAGCAGATGGCATTCTGAATTGATCTTGATATTTAAGGATTCTTAGGCCCATCTATTTTTCCTGTAGGCCCTCAGATTTTCTAATGTTTTGTCTAATGTGAAATAATGCATAGAAATGAATAGGACATGTGCCATTGGCTTATTTTGTAGGCCTATACTAATTTTGAGCCAGAAATACCCCTGACTGGATCAAGATGACAGGGTACTAAAACTTTCAGAGCTAGAATTTTCATAGAATTGTTTTTACTTTTCTGTAGAACTAAAATCTAGAGATTTTAACTTTTCTATGTGTTGACATAATTGTGTTATCTTTTCTAAACAGGACGTGAAGATACCATGTTCAAAGGAGTTCTCGCTGAGTAAATGTCTCGGTGAACCAATCAAGATCCAGGCCTGGAATATCTTTGGCCTGCCTCGAGATTCTTTCTCTATTGATAACGGTGTTATTGTTGCTAATTCAAGAAGATGGTGAGTTCCGCAGTTTTCTGTCATATTTACCATATTTATTGGTACAGTCAGCCCTCATTATACCAACACTCGATACAGCTACAAAACTTATTATACTGATAATTTGACTAGCACAGAAACTCTCTCAAGCGGTGACATTTAATCAGAAATTATGCAGGAACATTATTATTCATTACTTCAAGCAAGATGTTTTGGATATTTGTTAGAATTGTCTCACTGAGACAATTCTAACAAATATCCAAAACATATGTTCTCTGAAGAAATAAGAATAAAACATGGCATTTGTTGCATATCATTCAGGGCCCAGTTGTTCAAAGCTAACGACGTCGTTAGTTAACGATTCGTTAAAATTTAGATCGAGTGATACGCAAATATGCCGAAATTTTTTGCTGAAAAAATGTGAGTAGCTGTTCACATTTTTTCAGCAAAAAATATCAGAATATTGTATATTGAATCCGCTAAAACAGTTAACGAAATGACCCTTAACGAGCTTGTTAAGCTAACGACGCTTTGAACAACTGGGCCCTGCTCATTAAGAATCCTTTACAGCAGCACATTCATTTTAATGGCAATATCTTTGGGAACAGATACTGTCATTGTAACGAGGGTTAAGCCTGAGCAAGCAGTGTAAATCCATATCAGATGCCTGGGCCCAGTTGTACAAAGCTAATGACATCCTTAGTTAACGATTCGTTAAAATTAACATCGAGTGATACGCAAATATGCTGAAATTTTTTGCTGAAAAAATGTGAGTAGCTTTTGCAAAAGCTACTCACATTTTTTCAGCAAATAATATTGTATATTGAATCTGCTAAAACAGTTAACAAAATGACCCTTAATGAGCTCGTTAAGCTAACGACACTTTGAACAACTGGGCCCTGGATTTTTTTCAGGAATGCAGCATCTGATCAGGTCCTACACTGTTTACCTATCATCCAGCAGTTTTTAGACACATCAACAGGTAGTAAATGAACTTGTTCACATTTTAGGCAAGTGTGCTGAGGAATTTGAGTGTCTAAATATACTTTTATTTTACTTTCATTTTTCAAATATAACAATGATATGCAAAATGGGTAAGAGAGATGCAGATGTGTTTGAATGCAGCTCATGTTTTAAAATGTCCTTTGCTTTTCTTATATTTATGCAGGCCTTTAATGGTTGACCCCCAGGGACAGGCCAACAAATGGGTGAAGAACATGGAGAAAGAGCATAAATTATCAATCATCAAGCTCACAGATTCCGACTACATGAGGACACTAGAAAACTGTATCACTTTTGGGAACCCTCTGCTTCTAGAGAATGTTGGGGAAGAACTGGACCCCTCTCTGGAGCCCTTGTTGCTGAAACAAACCTTCAAACAAGGTAAAGTTGTTTTAACTTATCTATTTTTTTTTTCTTCAGTTTTGAATATTTTTAACCCATTTTTGCCTGATGGACACTTCTGCCTCTCCCTTTGGACATGTTCATTAAGGGTGTCTTGTTTGTTTTTAGAATTATTGCTTATAGAACTCTTGTTTTTGATGCAAACTGTGTAGACCCAGATCAGATGCCGTGTTCTTTGGTGTCTGATCTGGGTGTACACTGTTTGCCACTGTCCCTTTTTTAGGGGACTACAGGCATAAATGGGTTTATTTATGTGTGCTGTGGGTTTGCTAGATGTGTTTCTGACTAAATAATTAGAATTGTTGTATATTGTGTGCAGGATAGATTCCTTACCTAATAAGAATAGTTCTATATAGATGTCTAGTGTTATGATTTAAGGGCACTCAATACACTTGGTAGGTTTCTACCATTTTGTACATGGGAGACAACTTATGTGACTGTTCATCACGAAAACATGCCTATATAATACTGACCCCCTTAAACCCCACTTTTTTATAGTAAAACTGGGGTTTACAGGGGTATACATTATTTTTCCTATTTCTGCCCAATAACATAGATTGTGGGTACTCATTAGAACTGCCTCACCGAGGCAGTTCTAACGAGTACCCACATTCTATGTTTTGACCAGAAGTATGAGAAATATTTGAATTTTTATCTGAAAATTTTCATTTTTTGGAGGTTAAAATGTTCAGTATATTTGAATAGGCGTGTTTTCGTAATGTTGTTCTCCTGCACATAAGCTGCTTCCAAAAAGGGGTCTGCTCTAAAAGAAAGAAATTGCTCCTAAGGGGAGGAGTAGTGGGGTTGAATTCTTTCTCTTTTCTGAAGGGAGCAAAACAGTTTTCACAGTTATCTCCCTTTAAAAGTATATTCATTCCCCTTAAACAAAAAAGGTGAAATTCTGATACAAGAATCATTATAACTGAGCCAGCACATGACAAAACCTACAATATGACCTGTGTAACCAGCAAAGACCTACAGCCTATCCATAGAGGGATAAACAAGAACCCTTGCACTATTGGGTGGATGTAGAGGCTGAACTGAGTCGCACAAGTCTTAGTGTAGGTTTTGTCATGGACTGCCTCAATAGGATAATGTATTTGCCCAAAATATATTTGGACAGACAGGCTGGAGAAAACAGTGTAGACCTAGATCATTTAATGGCCTCTGATCAGGGTCTGCACTGTTTTCCACACATCTTATTGCTTTTAGTAACATCTTCAGGTAGTAAATGACTTGTTGAAATGTTTGGACAAGTATGGTAAGGAGTTAATATGTCACAATAATTAGGTTAAATATGGTAAAAGGGTTTGATTTTCAGGTTTTGCTACTTCTGAGATTACCTCAAACAAAAAAAAAAGAATCAATATAAAATGTATTAATCATAATGCACTTACAATAATTGGGGGTATATGTAGTTCCCATGAAAACTAATTTTTTTATTTGAAGAAATAATAGTTTGCTCCTGCAAGATTGCATGCTCACCCAGTAAAGACCTGACATAAAATTATTCAAGACCAGGAGGTCGCGGGTTCAACCCCCGCCGAGGTCGGCAACATTCTTTCGTGGAGATTGATCATGAAATATTTTCTACGGTCATTCTCTCCCTTCCGCTGATTCAAGAAGGGCAGTTGTCAGTTTCTGGCGAAAGAATGTGCACAATACTGGTTAACCGCTTAGAGGACTAAGCCTGCCCAGTAAACGTGTCGTTAGGTAAACCTGACCGCGCTCGACATGACCCCATTGGGTTGACTGGGCCGTAAAACCTCAACACAAACAAAATCAAGACAGATTAATCTACATATTAAAATTTACCAGTTCAAGAATGGAAGCGTTAGTTTGAAACATTAACATTGTAGACAGAGATAAATGATGATTTCTTTTATACTAAGCAAAATGGATCTAATAAGGTTTTATGGCAAAATGATTAAAGTGTATATTCTGTGATATTTATGTTATTTTATTTGTATTTAGAGGATCTTACTCCAGAGGGTAAGCTTTCATCACATTAAATATTGTTCAGTCCTACATGTGGTAAAAACATGCAAAATATGTTTAAAAGTGATATGTTTACAATGTCACAGCCATGTATATCTTGCCAAATGTTGGTGTATACCATAGCAAACATTTTGGTGTATATCTTACCACACAGCAGTATCAGCTGGATTCTGCAAGAATATGTGCCAGAGCAAAACATCATAACCTTTACAGTGGAATCTGATTATAATAAAGAATTTCTCAGTGGTTTTGCCAGAGGTCGAACCAGTGCAATACAGGCTATGACCAATGCGGCATTTGCCGCATTGGTCAGAGCTTGCATAGCATTGGTTTTACCCCTTGCAAACCAAAGAAATTTTTCTTATGATTATTACTCCATTATGGATTGAAAACGATGCGAGTTGCTGCCATTTGAGAGAGTGAAATAATCCATATAGTGCAGAAAAATATAGCAAAGAATCCAAATATCAAACAGTGATATATATGTACATATTTTTTCCAGAAAACTAATTTCTAATAATTAGAATAAGGCAGAAAAAGAATTGCTTTTTAAAGTTTGAACTTCTGGAGAATATACTGTATGTCAGTTTTATCTAGGCTTATTATGTCTTCCATTGCAAGCTGAAAAAATGCAGGTTCTTTTCCCCTGTTATTGTTCCAAAATAACTGGAAAAACATATTAAACAGTTGTTAAAGCTAAAACCTATCTATTAGTTTCTTCATATAAGTTATTCCATTGTTACTTGACAGTACATGAATCATGGGCTAATTCAGCAGACGACGTTGATGATGTTTTTCTAACTTTTCTAAGAAAGTATGACATTTTATGCAAATTGTCACTTAAGGAGCTAGTATGCATGAACTGTCAAAGCCTATTTTCTGATAAAAATAAGAAAAATATTACAAAATGACATCTGCTGAAATTTTACCCTGTATATGAAGCATTTAAACAAAAAAAGGAAAGACTTTCTAAACAGTTTGTTTCATCCTTAAAGTTATTTCATTATTATTTGACAATGCTTGTTGAGTCATATATTAACTATATGATATATTTGTATAGATTTATTAAATGATGGTAAGCAATGTACATCTATTGTATGATGTTGTCAAAGACATTATTAGCAATTATTTGAAAAAAAAATTCTATTTACATATATATATTGTATTTATTTATTTATTTTAATATTTATTTATTTATTTGCTTGGTATGATTTGGAGAAGAAGAAAAACAATAAAGCATACAGATTACTAAACTAGAAAGAAAATGCTTCTTTGAAATTGATGGCACAAACAGATTGATCATGAAATATTTTCTACGGTCATTCTCTCCCTTCGGCTGATTCAAGAAGGGCAGTTGTCAGTATCTGGAGAAAGAATGTGCACAATACTGGTTAACCGCTTAGAGGACTAAGCCTGCGCAGTGAACCTGTGGTTAGGTAAACTGACCGCACTGGACATGACCCCATTGGATTGACTGGGCTGTAAAACCTCAACACAAACAAACAAACATTTCATAGCTCCAAATAAGAGAGGTATTAGGTTGACATTTCTGCATGAAAATGTATATTGTGGGTAGTCATTAGAAGCGCCTCACCGAGGCACTTCTAATGACTACCCACAACATATATTTTAACTTCGTAATACATTAACCTATAGATAATGTGCTATTCTATTCTGTTATTCACCCCCTCCACAGAAAAAAAACGACCTTTCAGTCGTTATAAAGTCTTAATTCAGAAGGTCCCTTTAACAGTTACCTGTATGACGTAGTTCCTTCCGCTCAAATGATCACGTGTCAGTTTCTTTTCTGTGGACTTTGAATGTTCAAGGATTATTATTCTGTGTTAGAAAAAATGGATTAAAATTATTCTACACGGTTAAAATTTTTATATCCTTGACTTTCTCTGGTTCTATATTCACTCCTTCTACTATCTATGTACTTATTTTCGAAATATCGATCTTAGATTTCTTGTTTTCTCAGTGTTAAATTTCTTCCTTTGTTTCCGCGTCAGTCGATGCATTTCGCCCGCGGCAACTGTTGCCATTTAAAAGCTAAATGGGATACACATTTATCTTGTCTAACTTGTAATTCTTGCACACGTATCTCTCCGTGTTATATTTGTAGTTCCTGGACAGAAAAAGTTTGGAACCTAGCAGAAAGAAGACGCCTTCATGCTACTAGAAAATCAGTTATGACGCAGAAGAGAAAACAGAAGAAATCAAAGAAATCCAAGAAGTCCCAGTCAGACATGTCTGACAACGGGACAGTTGATGGGAGCACCGCCCCTCATAGCTTTACTGCTCGGGGCAGGACCCATCAAGGTGGCAGCCTGGCGGACTTAGAGTCTGACCGGGCACTAAGCCCACCAGTCACCAGTCACCAGTCAACCAGTCACCAGTCACCAGTCAACCAGTCACCAGTCATCCAGTCACTGGGCAACTTATTTCCGTTCATCCAGTTGCCAGTCAACCAGTCACCAGTCAACCAGTCATCAGTCAACCAGTCACCAGTCAACCAGGCACCAGTCAACTAGGCTCCAGTCAACCAGGCATGGGTTTACAGTCATTCGCGTATGACCTACAAACACAAATTCCGCCTGGTTATATTCCTATAAATGTGCCTGTACAAAGCTACGCTCCGTCCATAAGTAGCCATATTTCACAGGGTAGTGTCCACAGACTATCCAATGTCTTTATTCCTGGTTACGAACGTTCTAATAGACTAGAACTTCCTAATCCAGCTTCTTCCTCTAGACAGATTATTCCACTCGAACCTGATTTTTCGCAGGTCTCAGATCCGAGTGTAATGATTGAGCCTCCAAATTCAAATGATTTATCTATCTCCAGACCTTCAAGGAAGGATCAGTCTAAAAGAGAGCATAAATCTAAAAAGAGAAGAAGACATCGATCGTCCTCTTCTTCTATCTCTACTTCCAGATCAGACTCTTTGAGTTCTTCTCGGCGAAAGAAAAATTCAACAAGATCTAAGCACTCTCATAGAAAGAGAAGAAGACGATCGATGACGCCTTCTTCTTCATCAAATTCCTCCCAATCTCAACTTGACATTGGTAGATATACAAGGGCTCATAAATCTCCCCAGGTTGTTCAAACGCCAACTCCAATACAACCTGAGGAGACTAATTTTAGTCAAATCACAAATCAACCTATTAATTAGGATCAGATTCAGCCGAATCTCACTCAACAGAATAAGGAGTCAGATTCGGAAACTGAATCCGAAGTCTGGTCATTTGATCGTGCGATTAACGAGGTCTTCCGGCTTCTTCCTCCTGAGTTATGCCCCAAAACTCAGCAGGATCAAGCTCCATTAAAACCTCTTCTGGGATCGAACAATTAATGGAGTCTTGTTCCACTCCATTACTTGTCCTCCCACAATCCAAATTAGTACAAAATACAACAAAATATATTCATAATAGACTAGAATCGGACAAATGTTCAAGAGATTGGATTTGCCCGCAAAGCTTGGTTTCGGCTCTTGCTCCGACTAAATTTTACAAGAGCCAAAACCAATATTTGCCAACTGATAATATCCCTCAATTAGAAGCGGATGCGTCGCTCCTAGACATTTCTAATAAAGGAAGAGCTTCTATTCCGCTCAAGAATCTAGAAGCATGGGAAAGGAAGGCTAGAAAACTAGTCGCTATTAATTCTCATGCCGATCTATTTTCTTCAGCTGCCTTCCTTTCATTACAACAGGAATCGATGTCGGTTGCGGCCCTTTCCAGACTTCTGGAGGCCGTAGCCAAATCGATTAAACATGCTACTGCCATGTCTACACTTTTAACTACTGAATTATTCCAAGCTAGGAGGGACGCAGCCCTAGCTTCATCTAAACTACTACTCGACAATTCCACATACGAGTTAAGGAATGCTCCTATTAACTCAAAATCCTTATTTGACGGCAGGATAAAAGAAATAGCTAAATCAAACTTCGAAGCTCAACAGCAAAGGTTTCTAGCTTCTACATCCATTCAGTCACAATCTCATTCTTATAAGCCTCCTTCGCAGAGCAGAGCTTTCAAGATACCTAAATATCCTGCTAAACAAACAACATCCAGACCTAAACCTACGCAGTCGTATAGGTCCAAAAATATTCCTCAAAGCTCATCTTCTCACATTAAGAAAGATAATATCAAGAGGACTGGTAACATCCGTCAGTTCCCCTCCTCTAAACCTGCCTCTTCCTCCGCAAGATTATGAAGGCCCGCCCTTTCCACTGCCTGCTCTTCCGCTCGCGGACATTCCAGTGGGAGGACGATTGGCCCATTTTGCGGAAAAATGGGAGGAAATAACAGACAACAAATGGGTCCTCTCTATCGTACGAAACGGATTCAGGATACCATTCATCAAAATTCCTCCTTTGTCATCTGTTCCGATCAGAATGAGTCAATCCTCCTCCCCGTTTCTCAGAGAAGAGATCGAAAATCTTCTCAACAAACGGGCAGTGGAAAGGGTACAGAATCCGGAAACTCCCGGCTTTTATTCCCGGATATTCCTTGTGCCAAAAAAGAACGGAAAGTTTCGTTTAATATTAGACCTGTCTTTATTAAACCGATACATAGAGAAACAAGCATTCAAAATGGAGACAGTCAAATCGGTAAGACAAGCGATGAGACCCAACGATTGGGCTGTCTCCATAGATTTAACAGATGCATATCTACATGTGCCGATACATCGTCAATCCAGGAAGTATCTTCGTTTCGTACACGAAGATCAAGTATATCACTTTTTGGCCCTACCGTTCGGAATGTCCCTAAGTCCGTTAATTTTCTCGAAACTGATGGACGTTATTGCAGCTTTTCTACGCCAACGTGCCATATCAGTTTTTCCATACCTAGACGATTGGCTGATAAAAAATCTGATTCACAACCGTCTGATTACTCAGACAAAGATTTGCATTCAAACTATTCAAAGCCTAGGTTTTCTGCCAAATCTCAAGAAGTCAGACCTCTTTCCTGCTCAGAAATTCACCTTCATAGGTATGGAATTTCTGACGCAACAAAATTTAGTCAGGGTTCCAGCGGATCGTGTACAGAACCTAATTCTAACAATCAAGAAAATAATGTCAGCAAAACATGTATCGGCACGAACTTTCCTTTCTCTTTTGGGCAAACTCAGTGCTGCAGCAGACCTTGTTCTCCTGGGCAGACTGCACTTACGTCCTCTTCAGATGTGCCTGCTGTCAGTCTGGAAACCTCATATTCTTCCTCTCGATCACCGGATCTCGATAAACGGTATGATTCGATCTCACTTACAATGGTGGATAAACCCCATTCGATTCGAGACAGGGACTTCAATCCATCCTCCAGACCCCAAATTCTTCCTTTATACGGATGCCAGTCATTACGGATGGGGAGCTCATTTAGAGCCGACAACACTGTCCTTTCATGGTCGCTGGACAGAAAACCAATCCCAGCTACATATATCAATATGTTAGAAATGATGGCCATACGATTAGCACTGAAACAAGCCAAAACATTTATTCACCATTCTTGCATCATGATATCCACAGACAACACAACGGTGGTCTCATATATCAACAAACAGGGTGGCACTCATTCCCCCAATCTTTGCGTAGAAGTTTGGAAAATACTCAATTGGTGCCTGGAACAAGACATAGTTATCAGAGTACGTCACATCCCAGGCAAATTCAACATTCTTGCAGACCGCCTCTCAAGACTAGACAAACCTATCAAGACAGAATGGGCTCTGGATCAAACAGTTGCGAATTCAGTATTCCAGATGCTCAACTTCCCAAATGTGGATCTGTTTGCGACAAGATTCAACCACAGACTCCCATTATATGTCTCTCCAGTACAAGACTACAAAGCACTAGCGATAGATGCCCTGTCCATGGACTGGAATCATCTTCATGCATATGCTTTTCCTCCTTTTATTCTGATACCTGCTGTTCTAGAGAAAATCCGACAACATCAGTGCAGAATAGTTCTCATAGCTCCGTTCTGGCCACAGCAACAGTGGTTCTCAGAACTTCTTCTTCTATTAGTGTCAGCTCCGATTCGTCTGCCACTGATTCCAAGACTACTGACTCAATCCAAAGGAAGATTTGTACATCAAAACCTCCCAATTCTCGACCTTCACGCTTGGGAGTTATCAAACAATCAATCAGAGATAAGAAATTTTCACAAAACGTTGCAGATTTTGTCTCCAGATCAAGAAGAGCATCTACATAAAAAGTCTACGATGCAAAATGGACCATCTTCTCTAATTGGTGTCATACAAAAAAGGTTAATCCGATCTCGGCCCCTATTACAGTTATAGCCGATTTCTTAATCTTTCTTTTTTCGGAAAAGAAATGTCAGATTAGTACTATTAAAGGTTATAGATCTATGATCTCTAACACTTTAAAATTCAAAACTGGTAATAGAATCGGATCTAATCCAGTTTTATCTGAACTTATCAGATCCTTTGAACTTCAACGACCAGTACAAAGATCTCTTACACCTAAATGGGACTTATCATGGGTTTTAGTATGTCTACAAAAACCACCTTTTGAACCTCTTGATAAGGCTTCTAAATTTCACGTTACTATTAAGACAGCCTTTCTCTTAGCTCTTGCCACTGCTAAAAGGTGTAGTGAAATACATGCTCTAGCTATGGATTCACAACATTTAAGATTTAATCAATCTGATGGTTCAGTTTCCTTGATTCTTAAATCTGGATTTTTAGCAAAAAACCAGCTTCCTTCTGTTAAACCAGATCCTATTGTTGTTCCTAGTCTTGCTCGAATATGTAAATGGGAACATACTGACAGACTTCTTTGCCCCGTTAGGGCTCTGAAATTCTATCTCAAAATGACTAGCTCTTATCGCCAAAATAGAACTAGACTTTTTCTTCCTATTAAAGGCAATAAGGATATCTCTAAAGATACTATCTTGAGATGGATATCTTACACTGTTAAACTTGCCTATAGGAAACTCACTAAACGAGATATCTCTTTCCTTAAAATCAAAGCTCATGAAGTTAGAGCTCTTTCCTCTTCTTGGGCTTTCTTCGACAAAGTTCCTCTCAATGATATACTTCAAGCAGCGGTTTGGAATAGTTCATCAACTTTTGCCAAATTCTATCTCAGAGACATGTCTCAACAAGCACAGAATCTCCAAAGTTTGGGCCCCATTGTAGTGGCCCAAAAAGTGGTGGGGGGCCAACAGCAATCAGCTATGGATGTGTAGACAACGTCAACAGCCCCCCTAGACCTGATGCTATACTAGAGAGGTACTAATTATATCTTTATTATATATATATGTTAACCCTGGATTACTTTATCCTTGGTTAAAGGATCTTATTATTGCCTTAAGCACTAATTATGTCCTCATTATATATATATAAAAAATAAATCCTTTTATTAAGCCTTTATTCAGAAGTTGGGACTAACTTATTAGGAGAAATCCTCCCTCCTATTCTACAAATTCTAGCACATTATCTATAGGTTAATGTATTACGAAGTTAAAATGAAGTTTTTTAAAAGTAAAACATATTTTAACGAGTAATACTTAACCTATAGATAAGTATTTATCGTCCCACCTCCCTTCCCTCGCTCTTTTCTCCTAATTGTGTATTGTTTTACACATAAAAGAAACTGACACGTGATCATTTGAGCGGGAGGAACTACGTCATACAGGTAACTGTTAAAGGGACCTTCTGAATTAAGACTTTATAACGACTGAAAGGTCGTTTTTTTTCTGTGGAGGGGGTGAATAACAGAATAGAATAGCACATTATCTATAGGTTAAGTATTACTCGTTAAAATATGTTTTACTTTTAAAAAACTTCATTTTCATGCAGCAGTAAGAAAACTATTCATACTTCTGGGGAAAAAAATCCTACTTGGAGCTATGCTAAGTAAGTAATGATAATGGTAACATTTTTACAGATCTGTGTATTTTTTATTTATTTCTTTTTTATTTACTAAACTTAAACTTCTACTGGTTTGACTGTATTAGATTTATGGACTTCAAACGAGCCAATCAAAAAACCAAAAAAAAAAAAAAAATAATAATAGACCTTATGACATATGCCCAGTCTGATCAGGGTCTACACTGTTCACTTGTAGACTTGTCAAAGTTAATTTTTTAGTATAAACCATGCTCAGAATGTGCAGATGTGCAAGCTGATCTTGGTCTATGCTGGTTGCATATGTTATAAGCTTGTTTTCTGTTAGAGGCTTAGATGTTGAATCTAAAGTTGCACTTTTTGTTGCTTTTGTGTATTATGTTATTCAAATACTATGTGACTTATTGATCTAAAATTATGGTTTTTGAAAAGATTTGATTAATTTATTCTGACTTCTTAATTTATAGATTATCATAATTTCCGTGTCAGAAAATTGAATAGGGGACGTAAGTTAGTTGGAAACCCAAACAAAGCATCCTTTTCTGCTGCTTTCTACCCCTTTGTATGTCAAATACCAAAACTGAACCAAAAAGCCCTTAATGTTAGATATCTGTTGACTGTTATCGGTTGATATGTGTGTTACGTTCAGATATCTGTGTCACTTTTGTTATCTCAGATATACTGTATAAAATTTGAATGAGAATTTATTCATTTTGTAATTAATATGTATTGTTATGTCAAATTCGAGAGAGAAATTCAGGATTGAATTCAAGAGAGAAATCCAGAAAACTAATCTCATTTAGGGTACTTTTACCAAGATACTTGGCATTACCAAGGTACATATTTACAAATTAGCCGTTTTCCCTTTTTCACCATATTGTTTGTGGAACACTGATTTAAATATGCTTTGGTATCTCCCATAGCTTTTGATAAAAGGAATATCCAGAAAATATTTTTCTTATTTCTCCATAAAAGCATATGTTGTGGGTACTCATAGAAGTGCCTCGTATCTTACATCACCGGGGCGTCCAACTGATATCGGCGTACAGTTGGGCAAGGCCTGCTATCCTTGTAGTGGGTAAGGGTAGAGGGGGGAATGTTTTTATTTCTTCTGTTTCTTCACTTTCATTCCTGTTCCTCTTTCTTCCCTGTCCCTCTCTTTCATCTCCTCTACTCTCTTTTCTATCTCTTTTCTCCCTTTCTCTGGGAGACGACACAAAATGACCCTCAAGGGTTGACGTGTCGTTAAACCCCAACACAATCAATCAATCACAGAGGCCTCACAGAGGCACTTCTAATGAGTACCCACAACATATGTTTTTTGTGAAGAAATAAGAAAAATATCAACATCAACAAAGTGCCTTAACTGGAGCTGTGGTATCTCCCCATACGTTGTATTTGGAGAAGTTGGGTATATACCAAATAATGTTGACTTTCTGTAAAGTTTCCAGTTTTAACATCTGTGACTTATATTATATCTATTTTATCCATGACTTAATTATTATTATTTTTTTTTTTTTTTTCAAGTAAGATCTTTGAAATGCGATTTCCAAAGCTGGTTATTTTGAAAGCCCTAGAACTATAAACATTGGTTGTTGTTTGTGATTTAAGTATGTTTCATATCTCCCAGTTCAAAATATTGTTTACCATTTGTAAAAATTTCGTCCAGTATTTGACTAATTATTTACATATTCACAAGTAAATCCCCTTCCATCCACTTTTGTAATTTAACCATTACCCACTCTGGGCTGATTCAGCAGGTGACAAATTGATGATATTTTCTTATTTTTCCAGAAAATAGGCTTCAGCATTTCATGCAAAGTGTCTCCTTAGGAGACAATTTGCATGAAATGCCTAAGCTATTTTCTGGGAATAATGAGAAAAATATTTCAAAATGTCATCTGCTGCAATTTTTACCCAGCATGCTAAGCATCAAAAATAGATTTGACTTGTGTAAGATTGTTGTTTACAATACCATATCAATATTGTACAAATGATTAAAGTGAGAGTTTTTAATTTGCCTTTTCTAACCCATAGAGATTCTAGCATCAAAAGTATCACAGCTGGTTGGTAAGTTTTAATTAGCAGACAGCATCGGACTGAAGCAGACAACAGGAAACGGTCATTGTTGTTCCCCGTGTAATTTGTGAAATATATATAAATGTTGTACAGCTTGGGTCCCCGAAAAAATTAATTAGATTCTCAGGCACTGACTTCTCCAAACGGCCCCACATACATGTGTATATTTTTTTTCAATGGGGAATTTTTTCAACCCAAGAAAATACATGACAGTCAAGCATTTATCTGAAAAGTATTTTCACTAAATTGCAGTCCAGACTACAAATGTAAGATATTCTTACTAGACTGGCTCCAGTCTCCAGTGACTAAATATTTTTCTCATAATTCTGTTTGATAATCCACTAAAATAAAGGAAAACAAAAAAAAAAACTATCATGACTATTAAGGCTGGTCACTAGTGACCAGCCTTTATAGTCATGATATTACTTTGGTTTTATTTTAGTGGATTATTAAACAGATTAGAAGAAAAAATATTTTGTTACTAGAGACTGGAGCCAGTCTAATATTCTTACATGCTGCACAGAAACCACTAAATTATGATCAATTAAACAATGATCATGTAGTTTGAGACTTAATACATGCATTTCCAAAGCTTCCAATGCGAGCTGCCATTTTGCTTGGCCAAACAAACCAAAATGTCCAAAAATGTACCCAGTCAGAAAATAAAAATAAAAAAAACCCTGAGAATCTAAAGAATAGTTTTGCCCCATAATTTTCATTGAAAAGCAAAACATAAAAGGTGAAACATAGGGAGACTGGGGCATAAGAACTATGCCACAAATGAGATACAGATTAAACAAAAAACTAAATAAATAAAAAAGCAGTACAAAGTTGTGTAAGCCTTGGATGTTGTTTGGTATGGCTTGCATTTGGACTAAGTGAACTGGAAAGAAGTCTAAGCATATGTAGAAAGCAGATTCATTTGAGCCTGGCCATTTGCATATTTTTATAACCGTAAGCATTTGAATAGACATGCTTGAGCAAACAGTATAGACCCAGATCAGATGCCATAATTGGATTGCAAAAGCCAGCCAGTTTCTTAACTCCAAGTCTGGATCTATGCTCTTTACATATGCTGAAGAACTTTTGTCTTAGTGCAGCTTGTATTATTTTGCTGGCTTCAGTAAAAATACAAACAAATAAACAAAAAGAAGTTTTTTTTATATTTACCCAAATTATTCTGACAGTATAACTCTAGACTACTTATCCTGAAGACAAAATAAATCATTTTTGATGACACAGGGATATATCTGAATGAAGGCTGGCTAAATGGCAAATTATGTAGACCTTGATCAAATGCTGCATTCTGCAGCAACTGATCTGGTTTTACATCGTTGTTCATGTGTAACTGTCCAAACATTTTGGGTAAATATGATTGTTGAGAAACAGACTTGCATCAAATTTTTTTCAGGTTTCTAAAATAAATAATTACGGTAAGTGTCCTAAAATTTCGAACACTTTATTCAATATTTTTTCTGCTATTTTGCTTTTTATGCAGTTGCTTCTTAAAATACTTAGTGGATCGGTGAACAGTGTAAACCATGATCACACTGCTCCTTCAGTCTGATCTGGGGCTACACAGTTTGCCTGTGCCATTTTGTGAGAAACTTTGGTGTATGAAATTTTAGGACATTTAAGTTTTCTTATGAGCCATAAAAATTGTGACATTTGTTATGAACATGGGAAAGAGGGGGGAAAATGGGGTGGTGGGATAGAAATGAGTGACTTGGATCACTATTATATATTCAGACACATTAATTCCTTACCATACTTGTCCCAAAACTTGAGCCAGCCTTGGCGGCTCAGTCCGATGCACGTACAACTGGTGAACAGAAGGTCGCGGGTTTGATCCCCACCTGGTCCGACAACATTCTTCCTTGGAGATTGAACATGAAATGTTTTCTACGGGTTCAATGGGTTGACTGGGCCATAAAACCTTGACACAAACAAACTCAAGAAGAGCAGTTGTCAGCTTCTGGCAAAAGAATATGCACAAATACTGGTTAACCGCTTAGAGGATTAAGCTTGCCCAGGAAAAGTGTGTTTAGGTAAACTGACTGGCTCGGCATTACCTTATTAGTGTTGACTGGGCCGTTAAACTCCAACACAACCAGCCAACCCAAAACTTCAACAAGTCCATTTTACTACCTGTTAATGTGTCTAAAAACTGCTGCATGACTGGAAAATTACTGAATGATTAGATGCAGTATTCTGTGGTCTCTTCTGATCTAGGTCTACTGTTACTACATAGCTTTAGATAAGATGCTTTTTTCTGCCAAAAAGTATTGATATTTTTCTTATTTCTCCACAAAAACATATGTTGTGGGTACTCATTAGAAGCACCTCAGTGAGGCACTTCTAATGAGTACCCACAACATATGTTTTCATGGAGAAAAGAAAAATATTTACCGGATACCCACTCTTATCTAGACCTATGGACCATCTACACTCTTTGTTCAGGCTCATCTAACCTAGTACATGTACTTAGGGTAAGTATGATACTTGCAGTATGAAAGAAATTTCAGAGGAAGCTACTGCTGTGGGAAAACAATCAGGGCCCAACTGTTCAAAACTAATGATGCCGTTAGTTAACGTATCGTTAAATCTTTGATCATTAAATATGGCATATACGCTAATATTTTTGCTGAAAAAATGTGAGTACTCACATTTTTTCAGCAAAAATACCTGTGAATTAGATATTGTACTTACTAGAACAGTTAACATTTTGACCACGAACAAACTTGTTAAGCTAACGACACTTTGAACAACTGGGCCCTGTGTGACAGACAATATATGGCATCAGAAAAATTTATCAGTTATATTGTATACCATAATGACCGTAAGTATTAGGACAGAGAAGCCCGAGTAAACAGTGTAGGCAGTAGTTAACAGTGTAGAATGTGGCATCTGATAAGGGTCTACACTGTTTGCCACCTATCTAGCATTTTAGACTCATCAATGAGCAATAAAAATAGATTGTTCAAATTTTAGGATGCTGGTGCAACACAAACCAACGGAGTTCTTTATTTTTGTCATCCTTTCATAGAATACTTTATGGAATGGCAAACAGTGTAGTCCCTAATCAGGAGCAGTCTGTTCTTGGACCGCTCTGTTTGCATATGCCATTTTGTCAGACACTTTGGTGTACGAAATTTTAGGACATTTACCATACTGTAAATTGTAAAGATACTGGTGCTGCGCCAGTATTATTCAATGGCAAATACTCATGGGGACACTGTTCTTGGGAAAATAACACATTTCACTAAAATACTTTTGTATTTCTCTCTCTTCTATGTTTCCAGATGGTAAGAAAATATTTTCTGTTCTTTTATTATTATTATTTTGCTTGTATTATTATCTTTGTTAATTAATTGCATTGTTATTTACCTTTGTTAAATGCAGTATTATGAGACCAGCAACATCAGAAAATGTACCTTTGAACATATGCGCCCAGCAAATATTTAGATCAGCCTATGTATTCACACAGTCTGATCAGAATCTTCCCTGGTCACATTTTGGATAGTCAAGGATGCAAACTTTCTTCATGCCGACAACAAAAACTGATCAGACTGCATACAATTGCAGGTTGATTTGAGTCTTTGTTTGGCGCACATGTCAGAAGTTACATTTTCTCATGTTCAGGCTCATTAGTCTGTTAATTGCAGCATTATTAGTCTTTGTTAATTGCAGTATTTATAGTCTTTGTTTATTGCATTATTGATAGTTTCAGAAGCATGTATCAATTTTACTAGTTAGGCTGCAGTGTCGGATATGCACCCACTTTATGTATTTGAACAGCGAAGACCCAGACCAACTGGATCCTTCTAGCCTGGCCAGGGGTACTTATAAGAAGGGTCCAGAAGGTGCTTCTAATGAGTACCAACAATGTATGTTTTCATGGAGAAATAAGAACAATTTTTGTACTTTACAGTTGAAAAAAATACCTTGTCAGAGGCTATGGTTAACGCTGGTCCTGCTGAAATCAAATATGCCCCATCGTTGCAAACAATGTAGATACAGAGCATTTGGCTTCTTCAGAAGCCAACTGATCTGGATCTGCACTGTTTGTCACTCAGAATGTGAATGTATATAAAAAGAAATCTGGGTTAAGGCATCTGATTGGCAAGTAGAAGTGGGTGTGGCATCTTAAGTTTTTCGTCATTACAAGGGTTAATATTCGTGCTGGTCTGGATCTTTAGTGTTCACACTAATAGTAAATGTGGGTGTCCCACTGTATGGCTCAGTTGATACGAGACAGTTAAATTAGGCAAGGGAGATAACAAATTTGGCAAAAGGGAAAGTAATTTTGTCATGTGAAATCTCCCATACCTAACTTCATTAGCATTTAGCACTTATAGAAATTCAGCAGAAAACAAATTTTGTTATTTTTATCTTATTTTTTCCAGAAATTAAGGTTTGACATTTCATGCAAATTGTCTTAGACAATTTGCATGAAATGTCAAACCATATTTTTGGAAAAAAAAACAACAACAAAAAACAAAGTCAGTGTGACATCTGCTGAATTTTTTATCTAGCATATACTAAGCATCAAAAGAGGTAACAAGAGTGTCTTTCATAGGAATGAATTAGTTGCAGTTTCAGAATACATGGATTTATTTCAGTATTACCAAATTCCCTGGAATGTCGATTTATTTTTCAGTTTGCTTGTCTATTGGAAATGTTGTATATCAAATATTTTTTAAGCATGTTCCATTGTTTTTTCACTACATGTGTGTGCTTGAAATTTGCAGAAATGGAGAAAACTTTGATGATATTTATGTAAGTGACAATTAAACTTGTGTCACATATAAATTATTGATTTACATTAATTGATTTCTGTTACTAAGTGTCTATGCCCATGGGCGTAGACAATCGTAGAATTTGCCATTGCTCCAAAATCTGAACTATTCGGAATTTTCTATTACTTGGTCATAACTGTGTACATTTTACTCAACAAACTGCCAAAATCATTAGTTATTAGACCACTGGGGTGCAGTGGTAAAGGGTTGGATTCAAGATCGTGAGCAAGTTAGCAGGTTTGACCCAAGCAAGCACCAAGTATTGTGCCCTTGAGCAAGACACTTTATTAACATTGCTAAGGACTGGTTTCTACCCAGGAAGACCTGTGTGTAGTACTTAGAAAATGAGGGTGTCACAGTGTATATATTGTTATGACCTACCACTCTTACCTTCGATTATCTGCCTTGGCAGATTACGCATAGCTTATAGGTATTCAATCACTGACAGTTGCGTCAGGGAGTCAACTCTTTGGCTCAGTGGTTAGAGCATTGGATTTTTATCCAGACAGACTGGGTTCGAAACCACCGACAGGCGGGTAATTTTTTCAGCTATGCTTCATTCCTTTGTCACGACTTTCATGTCGTAAGATGGGGGCTTGTTGTGGATCAGACTTTATTTTGGCTTCACGTCATCTTGAAAAGGGGAAGTGTTATGACCTAGCATTCCTACCTTTGATTATCTGCCTTGGCAGATTACACATAGCTTGTAGGTATATATTCAATCTCTGACAACTGCGTCAGGGAGTCGACTCGTTGGCTCAATGGTTAGAGCATTGGATTTTTATCCTGACAGACCGGGTTTGAATCCCACGACAGGTGGAAAATGTTTTCAGCTATGCATCATTTCTTTGTTACAACTTTCACATCCTAAGAATATATATATATATATATATATATATATATATATATATATATATAACCAAAAATTATTTATGCATAAAGGCCCAGAAAGTGGACTTTGGGAAACAATGTTAACACAGATGAAAGGCCACATTCTGTTTGCCAAAGTCTATTTGTGGGAAAGTATGCAGAATCAGGGTTGGCACTTTAAAAAAAAAAATCCGTTTAACCATTACCACTCTCTTGGCTGATTCAACAGATGACAAATTGTTTATATTTTTTTTATTATTTTTCCCAGAAAACAGGATTTGACATTTCATGCAAGACAGAAAAATAAGAAAAAAATATTTCAATATGTCGTCTGCTGAAAATCTTACCCAGAGTGCTAAGAGTTAAACACTACATAAATAAATCAGTCTGACTTCTAAGAAGAAAAAAATCCACTAGGCATAACTGGGTTAGTCTGACAGGCTTGCACTATTTTTCATAGGCCCTTTGGTATTGCAAAATTACCATAGAATGTTTGTAGTACAGCCAATTTCATTTGCTTTACCATAATTTACCATTTTTTTTTTTTTTCAGCTGCATAAATAGGAAAAATAATCACTCATTTATCATCCGTAGCAGAGTATACTTAAACTTAACCCTAAAAGGTCATTAAAAATCGTAACAGATATCATTCTAAAATATTTTATTTTTATGGCGAAATAAGGCTTGACAGATGTCAAGCTTTTTCTTAAAAACAAGTTTAGGAATGTTTCTGCTGAGTGACTGGCTTTTAAAGGTTTAAGGTTATTCCAGTGCAAAGGGAACATTTTATGTTGTTTGCATTTGTTTTGGCATACTTTCTCACAAAGTTCTTCAGAACTGAAGTTGACTTCATGTATACTTGTAGGTAGCCAACACATTATAGAACAGATCAGCAGTGTATGCATGATATGTAGAAACAGTAACTCATTTTTAGTTCAACAGTTGAGCCTTGGCATGATGAAATGTGGCTTCGGTGCATATGGAGACAATGAATCCCAGATCAGCTCATGCATTAGTACACATTACGAAAACATGCCTATTCAAATATATTGAAAATTTCACCACCAAAAACTGAAAGTTTTCAGATAAAAAATTCTGATATTTTTCATATTTCTGCTCAAAACATAGATTGTGGGTACTCATTAGAACTGCCTCAGTGAGGCAGTTCTAACAAGTACCCACAATCTATTTTTTTGAGCAGAGATACGAAAAATAATGTATACCCCTATAAACCCCAGTTTTACTATATAAAAATGGGGTTTAAGTGGGTCAAAATTATATAGGTATGTTTTTGTGATGAGTCTGATTAGGGCTTTCCTGTCCGCTTACAGAATCGTTGTATATTTTAGAATATATTTATCTACAGCAAAGGCACTTATCAGACTGTGTGGCTGTGCTTGCTAATCTAAATGATCCATGTTGCCATAGACCTGGAGGACACCATTTCTCATGGCACAGTATAATTTATTATGCATATACATGTAGTTTAGACCTTTTATAGACAGCTTAAATTAGTACCCATTCCATAGTAGATAATTGAAAACTATTTGATCATTTATGTCTACTAAAAAGTTATTTACTTGTCTGAATTAGTAAAATCAACTGACAAGACTGGCTTAGTAAGTTACCTGACTATTTATGGTTGTTTATTCACCAGTCTGATTAGCAATAGTAAAAGCTACTGACTGCTTGTGATTAGTAAAAGAAATGTTGGCCAGTCTAGGTTAACCAAATTAAATTCAATCAAACTACATGTATATTGGTAAAACTTATTAGTCAGTCCAGGTTAATTAAAAAATAATGACCAACTAGGATTTAAAAAAAGATCAGGTGACGTTGATAAGTTGATAGATTAGTACAAGTTCTTATCAAATATCACGAGTGTTAAATGTGTGTTCCGTTTTATTAACTGGTAGAATAAAATATTGGTAGTTTTGTTTTTGTTGTATTTTTCATAATATGCATGAATTCAGTTGGCTTTAATGAGTCTGCATTGACAGATATTTAGAAAGAATATTATTTAGGTTCTGCTACAGCTCTATTCTATTTCTCTTTTTATTAAAACTATCAGAACTGTTATGAAAATAGATTTCAGGGTACATGTAATGTGAGAAGCATAATTGTGGGTTAACCTTACTTCCATTTATGCTATCCCAGCTAGCATTCTACGTAAATCTACATCGGGCCGTCATTGGCCCATCAGCTACCCTGACGGGCCGATGACGGCCCGATATAGATTTACGTAGAATGCTGACTGGGATTTAACCCTTGTCCTGCTGAGCCTGGATATACACTGCCTTTGCAAACTGCAGATCCAGGTCAGTTGGCTTCTTCTTCAGATCTGCACGGCTTATAGCAACAATCCGGATCACATAATCTGATTGGCTGAAATTAGAAATGGGAGTGGCATCTTAATTTATTCAGCAGGACAAGGGTTAAGACCCAGCTTCACATTTCATGTGGAAGTCTAATTTTATCCCTGTTCTTTCCAGCTGGTGTTGAAATGATCCGTCTGGGTGAGAATGTAATTGAATACAGTAAAGATTTCCGATTCTACATCACCACAAAGTTACGTAACCCCCATTACCTTCCTGAAGTAGCGACCAAGGTATCCCTTCTCAACTTCATGATCACACCAGAAGGCTTGGAGGACCAGTTGCTGGGTATTGTGGTGGCTAAAGAAAGGTAAGCACAATACAAAACTGACTTGTTTTATTAGAGATTATTCATGCAACTTCTCCTCATTCCATTTTAGTTCCCATTTACAACCTGTCACCCAAAGGAGCTTGCAAAAAAGATTTCGCTTATTCATGCAATTTCCCATCTTTTCTGTACCCATTTACAACCTGTCACCCAAAGGAGCTTGCAAAAAAGGTTTCACTTATTCATGCAATTTCCCATCTTATCTGTACCCATTTACAACCTGTCACCCAATGTGGCTTGCAAAAAAAAATAAAGATAGGTTGCATTGTACCTCTGCAGCAAAGCTGCTTATTACTTTACCCTGTCCTGCTGAATAAATTAAGATGCCACACCTACTTCTAATTTTCAGCCAATCAGGTTACTTGTTCCAGATTGTTGCAATTAATTTGCAGACTTGATGGCAAACAGTGCAGATCCAGATCAGTTGGCTTCTTAAGGAGACAACTGATCTGGATCTACACTGTTTGAAAAACAGGGTATATCTGGGTTCAGCAGGACAAGGGTTAAGGTAGGACAAGTTTATCATTCAACAGATTTGGGTTAAACTCACTTTGAAGGGCAACATCCCAACATGACTGAAATGAAATGAGTATCTGATTTAAGGGGTCCATATTTACCCAAAATATTAGGACAGGTATGCCTGAGCAAACAGGTTAGATCCAGATCAAACTCATTCTGTTTACCATTCAAACAGCAAGTTTTAGACGCATCAGTAGGTAGTATTAAGGGAGCCATTTTTTTCTTTAAATGTAGCCCCTCACCCCAAGAAGGGAGGAAAATATTCCCATTTCAGAGTTATTTCCCTTGGCAATATATCTCTACTCCTTAAAATATTTTTCTTGTTTTTTATGGAACCAGAGCATTTGTTCACTTGTTAAATTTGCAAAAAAATATCAGAAATTTAGGTATACTTTATTTACCATTTGTATTTGGACAGACAGGCCTAGCAAACAGTGTAGACCTAGATGAGATGCTGCAGAATGCAGCGTCTCATCAGGGTATACACTGTTTGCCACTCATCCAGCAATTTTTAGACACACCATTGGATGGTAAATTGTTCAAATTTTAGAACAAGCACAGTAAGGAGTTGAGGTGTCTGACTACTAAGGATAAATATGGTAGTCCTGATGGTGCTTCAATATGTTTTGCTGATCTATTTTTCAGACCAGAACTAGAGGAGGAGAGACAGGCTCTGATTATTCAGAGTGCCACCAATAAGAAACAACTGAAGGAAATTGAAGACAAGATCTTGTTCACACTCTCAGCTTCAGAGGGTAACATTCTGGAAGATGAGTCAGCCATCCAGATCCTTGACTCTTCCAAGATCCTCTCTGATGAAATTTCTAAGAAACAAAAGGTAATGATATGTTAGCAGAAATGAAAAAAAAAGCTATTTTCTTCCTTAAAAGTTAGCCTTTGACTTCACTTGATTTCAAGTCTTCTTTTTTTTTTCTATCCTTGAGAAGTGTTACAAAGAAATGATGTTAATGTTTGAAAATTACTGAAAAGCAGTTTCTTTCCTTTCCTTATAAAGTACAGCATTTTCCAGAAGGGGCATAGTGTGCAGGAAGGCAAACAGGACATCACAAAAGTTGACTCCCTTGTAAAAATGGCAGAAAAGCAAGTGTATCCAGCCTTTTTTTAGCTCACCTGAGCACAAAGTGCTCATGGTGAGTTATTGTGGTCAGTCAATATCCATCGTCCGTCGTGCAGCGTCAACAATTGCTTTAAAAGCCTACTTCTCCTACACCCCTGGGCCAATTGCCTCGATACTTGGTAGGAAGCATCCGGGTGACTTGTAGATTAAAAAAAGCTAAAATTGTGCCGTTCGGAAATCCAAAATGGACGCCATCTTGGAAATCTATTTTTCGCTTCTTCTTCTGAACCGAAAGGCCAATTGACTCCAAACTTGCTAGGAAGCATTGGGGTGACTTGTAGATCAAAAATAGCTAAAATTGTGCCGATCGGAAATCCAAGATGGCCGCCATGGCCGCCATCTTGAAAATCAATTTTTCGCTTCTTCTCCTGAACCGAAAGGCCAGTTGACTCCAAACTTGCTAGGAAGCATAGGTGTGACATGTAGATAAAAAATAGGTAAAATTGTGCCGATCGTAAATCCAAGATAGCTGCCATGGTGGCCATCTTGAAAATCTATTTATTGCTTCTTCTCCTGAACTGAAAGGCCAATTGACTCCAAACTTGCCAGGAAGCATCGGGGTGACTTGTAGATCAAAAATAGCTAAAATCATGCCGATCGGAAATCCAAGATGGCCGCTATGGCAGCCATCTTGAAAATCTATTTTTCGCTTCTTCTCCTGAACCCAAAAGCCAATTAACTCCAAACATGGTAGGAATCATTGGAGTGACTTATAGATCAAAAATAGCTAAAATCATTCTAGGAAGCAACGGGGTGACTTGTAGATCAAAAATAGCTAAAATCATGCCAATCAGAAATCCAAGTTGGCCGCCATGGCAGCCATCTTGAAAATTTATTTTTCGCTTCTTCTCCCGAACCCAAAAGCCAATTGACTCCAAACATGGTAGGAATCATTGGGGTGACATAGATCAAAAATAACTAAAATCATTCCAATCGGAAATCCTAGATGGCTGCCATGGCAGCCATCTTGAAAATCTATTTTTTGCTTTTGCTTCTTCTGAACCGAAAGGCCAATTGACTCCAAACTTGCTAGGAAGCATAGGTGTGACATGTAGATCAAAAATAGCTAAAATTGTGCCGATTGTAAATCCAAGATGGCCCCCATGGTGGCCATCTTGAAAATCTATTTTTCGCTTCTTCTACTAACCCCGAATGCCAATTGACTCGAAACTTGGTAGAAAGCACTGGGGTGACTTGTAGATCAAAAGTAGCTAAAATCGTTCCAATCGGAAATCCAAGATGGCTGCCATGGTCGCCATCTTGAAAATCTATTTTTCTCTTCTTCTCCTGAGCCAAAAGGCTAATTGACTCAAAACTTGGTAGGAAGCATCAGGGTGAATTGCAGATCAAAAGTAGCTAAAATCATGCTGATCGGAAATCCAAGACAGCTGCCATGATGGCCATCTTGAAATCTTTGTTTTGCTTCTTCTCCTAAACCCAAAAGCCAATTAACTTGAAACTTGGTTGGAAGCATCGGGGTGACTCATAGATTGAAATTGGCAAAAATCGTTTCAATTGGAAATCCAAGATGGACGCCATGGCAGCCATCTTGAAAATCTGTTTCTCACTTCTTCTCCTGAACCAAAAGGCTTATTGACTTTAAACTAGGTAGGAAGCATCAGGGTGACCTGTAGATCAAAAACAGCTAAAATCATCCCTATCAGAAATCCAAGATGGCCGCCATGACAGCCATCTTGAAAATCTATTTTTCGCTTTTTCTCCTGAACTGAAAGGCCATTTGATTCGAAACTTGGTAGGAAGCATTTGGCTGACTTGTAGATCTAAAATAGCTTAAATTGTTTGGATCGGAAATCCAAGATGGCCATCATGGCGGCCGTCTTGAAACTCTTTTTTTTCGCTTATTTTCCTGAACCAAAGGGCCAGTTGATTTGAAAATTGGTAGGAAGGATTGGGATGACTTGTAGATATAAAAATAGCTAAAATCGTTTTAATCGGAAATCCAAGAGGGCAGCCATCTTGAAAATCTATTTTTCCCTTCTTCTTCTGAATTGAAAAGCCAATTGAATCGAAACTTGATAGGAAGCATCGGAGTGCATGTAGATGAAAAATAGCTCAAATCGTTGCGATAGGGAATCCCAAATTGCGGCTATGGTGGCCATCTTGAAAATCTTGTTTTGAACTTTTTCTCCTGAACCGAAAGGGAAATTGACTCAAAGTTCATTGAAAGTATCGAGGTGACTTGTAGATCAACAGTAGCTCAAATCATTCTGATTGGAAATCCAAGATGGCTGCCATCTTGTTTATGTTTATTATATTTCCCTGCCACTGTGCTGTTTACATGTATAAAATCATGATTCTTCAGAAACCAATTAGCCAATTGCCTCCAAATTTCACATTGATCCTACTGTTGAAATGTGATTGAGAGTTTGTTCAAATGATCATGCTCCATTGACTGTCATGCCATATATAATATTCTTCTTCAAAATTAAGAACTGCTTAAAGGTTGATCTTTTCATTAGCTGTGATGACAGGACTGGAAAAATGTTGCATAACATCTGCATATCTGCAGTGGCTATGTCACTCAGGTGAGCGACCTGTGGCCCGTGGGCCTCTTGTTAATTCAGAAATGTTGGTGGAACTGGACTATAATTTAACATTTCATTTTTGACTGATCCCATTGTAGAATGAATGAACTCCCCCACATTCAATATTGGAAGAGACAAATTTCAATTTTAGGTACATCCGGCTATGAGATTTAGATATTCCTACAGAAAAATGGTTGAACTATTTGCAAATAGTGGAGACCCTGATCAGATGCCACAGAATGTGGCGTCTGATCTGGGTCTGCACTGTTTGCCATTTACCCTTTTTGGGTACTCCAGTCTGCAATGGGTAAACGACTCTTATTCATTTTCTTTGGTTTGAATGGTACTGATTAAATTTCTTGAGACTGAATTTTAGTACATGTTTTTTTTTTTTTTTTTTTTTATTTGGTCAATTTTACCAGATCGCAGAGGAGACAGAGGAAAAGATAGAAGCCAGCCGAATGGGTTATCGTCCCATTGCCAAACACTCCTCCATCTTGTTCTTCTCAATTGCTGATCTTCCAAATATTGACCCTATGTACCAGTACTCACTCACCTGGTTTGTGAACCTCTACATCATGTCAATTCATGACAGGTATGTTGATTTAAAATTATAAACTAAAGTGGTGGGACAAAATGCAATTAATTTTTTTTTACCAAAAAAATGGGCTGTGCTAAGAGAAAAGGGGTCTGGAGTATATGAAGCTGTAGAAATGATTTTATCGGCCCAAAAGTCTTGATATATTTGTCACACCTGCTTAATCAAGTAAGTGCGATCAAGGGGCCTATTTTTCTGTCAATCCATCCATCGCTAGCCTGGCATATATTTTCTCAATAACATGACTCGGACAAGGTGGTATTTTATGCCCATGACCAATTTTGCACCATCTTGCAACTTTGCCATTTTTTTTTACATCAACCACCTTAGCAAGCTTTCTACCTAACATGGACCTAAACACTGCATTTTCATTTTATGACCAAAATGTATATTTCAGGAATTTATCAGTTTTACATCAACCGTGACGTTTCGGTTCATATCTGAGTAACTGCGTGACCTCAACCATCAGACCTAGCAAACAGTCCTCCTTAACAGGGACTCGGACACCGTGATATCATCTTATGACCCTGACCTACATATCATAGTCAGTGACTCTGTCACATTTTGTATCACCTCTTTAGCTCTACTTCTGATTAACTATATGTCCTGCAGTCAATAAACATGGCATACATTTCCTCCCTAGCAGGGACAAACAATATGGTATCATTTTCTGACCATTGCCTACATTTCTAGGTCAGTCAACAATTGTCTTCCATTAAATAAATCTTAATGTAATGTAACTGATATATGCTAGCAGATGCAACACTGCCTTTTACAGAATTCTTGTTTTTATTTCTCCACATAAGTACATGTTGTGGGTACACATTGGAATTGCCTTGTGGAGGCAGTTCACATGAGTGCCACAACAAGTGAAAACTACTCTTATCTATGGCTTCAGTGTACATTAAAAGCAAAGGCCCATGTCAACCTGCGTATCCAAACATTTTCGTCAGATTATTTTTGCAGGAGGTTCTTATAGGTGGAAGTAAACCTGTTTTGCTGTCAGAGACTCCTTTTTGTATGGCAGGCCTAAATATAGAAATTTTCTTGTTTTCTGCTTGTAAATGAAGTTTTTCTGGTCAGTACAACATGTGTTTTGATGGAGAACTAATACATTTATCTTGATATCATGCTTACTTGTGCTATGGTAAGACTTACGGTAAATGTCCTAAAATTTTGAACTCTTTATTCCCTACTTTTTTTGGCCTATTTTTTGTTTTTAATGCGGTTGTTTTTAAATATTTAGTGGAATGACAAACAGTGGAGACCCTGATCAGACTGCTTCTGAAGGAGCAGTCTGATCTGGGTCTGCACTGTTTGCATATGCCATTTTGTCAGCCACTTTGGTGTATGAAATTTCAGGACACATACCGTATGTGAACAAATAATTTGACAAACAAACCTGTGAATCTGTGCTGCTCCATCTTAGCATTGTCACAGTTTGATGCTCAACATGCTGAAAGAACCGTGAAGTTCATTCAGAGTGCCCATCTGAACAATTTGACCAGACACATGTCTTGACCAGGCACATGCCTGTTTGTTGATACATTCTACATTATCCATTGATTCTGTAAGCAGGTAGCAAAGGTCTAGATCACACTGCACACATCTACATGCTGATATAGGCCTTTGTTGCCAATATATGGGATCAGGGTCCTTTAGGCATGTTACAGTCAGGGATCAAAAGTAATTCCACAGCATCAAAAAGCCCATAGACTTCAATGCATTTTCATGTTTACAAAAAAATAATAAATAAATAAATAAAAATAATTGTTTATATCTTTATTACTTTGACATCATTTGAAAGCTGGATGGTTTAGGTAATATACATTGTGATTCTTATTGGATTTTCTCTGTGTAATCTTGAGAGACAAAGAATTAAATTTTGTGTAAGGCATTTTGGGCAAATTTTGAGCGACGTCAACATTGACGTGAATGAAAATCTGCCATTTTTAAAATTTCCTTTTAATTCAAATTGTTGTATCTTAGAAGACAGATATCTGATATCTGTCAAAGTCATATATTTCAGGCATGCATCATTTACCTTTCCAATCATTACAGAACATCATTATTTTCTTTACAACGTTATACAATATTAACTGTTTTGTAAACATCAAAGTGCATTAAAGTCTATGAGAAAATAATTTTGTGGAATTACTTTTGGCCTCTGACTGTACATATCATTTAAAGCATGATATTTACCCTAAATGTTGGGACACTTTAACTTTTTACCATACTTGTCCTAAACTGTGAACAAGTCCATTGAACTAACTTTATGTGTATTAAAAACTGCTGGCTGAGCACATTCTGTGGCATCTGATTGGTTCTACACTGTTTGCTCAGTCCAGTTTATCCTTAACTTAGGGTAAATATGGTGTGTTCATAGTTTCTTACCTTGTGTCTGAAAATTCATAATGTTGTAAATCATAAAATTTTCAAACATTCCCTTTTCTTTTTTATTTTATTTTATTTATTTATTTTTTTTTTTTTTGTTAGCAGCATTAGCATGTCAGCTGCTTGAAGAATTGAGTACAGTAAATGTCCAAGTGTCTGACAAAATGGCATATGCAAACAGTGCAGACCCAGATCAGATTACTCCTGAAGGAGCAGTCTGATCAGGGTCTACAATGTTTGCCACTCCACTAAATATTTCAAAAAACAACTGCATAAAAGGCAAAATTTAAGCCAAAAAATTATGGAATTAAGTGTTTGAATATTTAGGACATTTACCATAGTCTTGGTATGAACAAGATATTTTAACCCTTAAAGCGCCAAGAAAACCTGCATCTGAAAATGTTGTCTGTTTATGTCGTCTGCTGAATATTCTTGCAAACTTTTCAAACCTATTTTTGCATACAGGCAAACAGTGTGGACCCAGATCAGACTGCTCCTAAAGGAGCAGTCTGATCTGGGTCCACACTGTTTGCAGAAGTGACTTTTAAATTAACCAGCAGAAGACAAAGCAGACGACAATAGTTGTGATTGGCAGTTTAAGAGTTAAATGTACCACATTTGTTCCAATTGTACTATTCAAAGATTGACCTCAGGAGCAAAATGTATATAAGCCGCAACATGTAAAAATATGTCTTTGGGAGCCATGTGGGCAGCAAAGGCCCACACCAGCATGTGCATTGGCACAGTCTGATCTCAGCCTTCTTTGTCCTCTTACAGAATCATTGTATACTAAAGATTGCATTAACTGTCACTTAACCCTGGTCTTGCTGAACCTGGATATGCCCTGCCTTTGCAAACAGTGTGGATCCAGATCAGCTGGCTTCTAAAGAAGCCAACTGATCTGGATCTACACTGTTTGTCATTAAGTATGTGAATTTGATCAACAACCTGGATCAAGTAATCTGATTGGCTGAAAATTAGAAGTGGGTGTGGCATCTTAATTTATTCAGCAGGACAAGGGTTAAGAAACTGATCAGATAGAGTGGCTTTCTGGGCTGGTCTAGGCCTTTGTTGTTCACATATGACCCGAAGCATCCTGGTGGCCAAGTGGTTACTGCTCTTGACTTTGGAATACAAGGTCCTGGGTTCAAATCCTACTGGAGGTGGAAATCAGCTCATGACTGTATGCCACTTCATTGCACAGAGCCTTTCATTCTCACCCTTCCATCATCTCAGTATGACTTAAATAATGTTGAAAGGGACTTAAAACACCAAACCATCAGCATCATTCACATATGCCCTAAAGACCCATATCCACATGGGATGGCTTATAATTTCTGAGGAGAAAAGTAGCCACAGTTGAAACACTTCAGATTTTTTGCACAGTGTGGCCTTGAGTTTCCGCTTAACAACAGCAAAAGTAAGAAAAAATCTTTCTTAAAACTCAAGGTTGCAAAATAAAGTCTACCTTTCATATAGTATTAAAATGTATTTTCATGTTTTACTTGCTCTAATCTGTTCCAGATTTTTCTTTGTCATCATTTTTTTACCTCTGTGTGTGTAATTTTAATCCAGAACTGGACAACTCTTCAACAGTCATTCAGTCATGTAGATCATTCCAATGAATGTAACAAATTCATAGCCCCAGATAAGAGGATGTATCAGAAAAATATTTTTCTTATATCTCCACAAAAAACATATGTTGTGGGTACCACAATATATGTTTTTATGGGGACATAAGAAAAATATTAACAATTTTTGGACTGGTTGTTAAGGAAAAATTCCATCCTAAAAAAAAGGAATATCTGGGCAGGCAGGCGTCGGGTGCTTCCAAGGCTTACCTTTGGGTTAACCTTTTTCAAAGTGATATGTTACTGTTATTCTTCAGTGGAAAACCCGTCCATAATGCCATTAGATATTTTTCTTGTTGCTTGAATAAAAGTGCCTATCAGGAGCTATGATATTGACTGTTTGCGTATATCTTGTATAACTGTCATGATTAATCCATTTATGCCAAGTGAAATCTCCTGTGTTCACTTCGAACTGGTCCATTTCTAATATGAGGGATGTCTGGTTAGTTTTTATTATTACCATGTTTTATAGAAATTCCTATATTTAATGCAAACAGTGTAGGCCCTGATCAGATGCCACTTTCTGCGGCATCTGATCTGGGTCTACACTGTTTGCCAATGTCCCTTTTATTGGACGCTAGGCATAAATGGGTTATTTTTACAAGATGTGACATAGAATTTAGTGTGACTGGTAGAATTTTGTCGTGTAATGACTGTCACGAGTTTCTACACTGCCTTAGCTCTAGGTACTGTATTTACCCAAAGTATTCAGACAGACTGGCCTGGGTTAAATAGTGTAGACCCAGATCAGACACTGCAGAATGTGGCATCTGATTAAGGTCTGCACAATTTGCCACTGATTCAGCAGTTTTTAGACATACCAGCAAATTGCATGATTGCACAGGCATAAAGGTCCTTTTATGCCTTGTACTTAAGGGGAATTGATACACTTTCAAGGAAGGTAACTATCAGATTGCTTTCACATCCTTTCTGAAAATGGGTCTACTCTAAAAGGTGAGAATTTGCTCCCTTGGGAGCAAATTCTCTCCTTTTAGTGTAGACCCCTTTTCCAAATAGGCTTGGTTAGCAAATAGGAGGTCACAAAAGTTGTCTCCCTTGTAAAAAAAATGGTGGCAGTTTGACCAAGTGTATTAAGTCCTTTAAGATTATCTTCTGATTATCCTGTCCGTCTGAAGTCATATATACAGCTGGCTGTTTCAGTGTAACTAATGTTTATGGCTGTCTTTTCATTTCAGCAATAAGTCAAAGATTCTGGAACGACGTCTACGCTACCTTAATGATCATTTCCAGTATCAATTATTTGACAATGTCACACGCTCACTCTTTGCCAAACACAAAATTGTGTTTGCATTCATTCTAGCCTCTAATCTCCTGTTGTGAGTATTAGGCATGGAAATTATTTGTAGGTTGTCTGCTACTATATTAAGCAGATATTAGTAAAACTTTAAACGGAAACAGATTGGTGTCTACAGCATTATCATGTTTTAAGGATGAAATATTCGTGTGAATTAATGCTGGAATTGTTAAATGATTGAAGTTCTTATATAGTGTTATAAAACAGAAACTATTTCTAGGTCTTTTTCGTGCTTTAGAAAATTTCATCTCAATACTGAACAAGCTCAGAATTATGTAAAAACTGTAAATGCTGCAGGCACCAAAGAGTGTCACATGGACACCTTTTATTTATCCCATCTGTAGAAATGCCATCTTATATAATCTAGAGAAAATAACCATTGTAGGTTACTTCTGTAGCAGAAGCTAAACGTAATATTTTTATCTTCTCCTGAAAATATAGCTTGGCATTTAATTTGAATCATCTCTTATGATATGACGCTGTTTTAAAGACAATTGAATAAAAAGTCAAGCCTTGTTTTCTTGAACCTTTAACAAGTATGAAATATTATTTTATAATGCCCTGTTGATATTTAATTCCTTGTTTCAAAGGGTAGAATCATCTGATGCTATGATTTGGACCCAGAATTTTCTGCAATACTATGCTAACTAAATATTTGTCCTTAAAAGTTCAAGCAACAACATCAGCAGATCTTTTGTTTTTATAGAAAATAAGGTTTGACATTTCATGTGCATTGTCTGCTAATATTTTATATAATTTTGTATTTATTATCATTTTCTTAAAAGAAAAAGAAAAGATATTTTAGACTATTAACCGCTATAACTTTGAATGGCACTTAAAAGATTAAAGAGTAACCTACAATGGTTTATATATATGTAACTAGAGGTCATTCCCTGCATGTAACCAGGATCATTGAAACCCTCCGTGAGAAAAACCAGCATTATCCTTATATGAACAGCAAAGATGCAGCATAGCTCTAGATAATGCAGCATTGTCAACAAAAAGTATGCTAGAACGTCTTTATTGTATAGCAAGGTTTCAGAACAATGTATTCAAAACAAAAATGTATGGATTATATTGGTCATTTTTTTATATAATCTATATATGTTTGTTGGAAAGGATATGGTTATTTAGTTAACACTGTTTTGCTTTGGATCCCAGCAATAATGTTATAGCAAGAGATTGTGGTGTGTCGATATTTTTTCTTATTTCTGCAGGAAAACACATGTTATGGGTACAATTACTCATTAGAAGTCCTTTGCTGGGGCACTTCTAATGAGTAACACAACCTGTTTTTATCAAGAAATAAGGTTGTTTTTTTCTAGATGCCACTTCTCTGGAGCTTTTACCAAGGACAGCAGAGCCTGTCCAGGGTCTTTGTTCAAAATAGGGAATATGTTGTTTTTCATCAGCGGGTTTCATATTTGAGCTGAAGAATGAGAAATGGGTCATTGTTATATGCAAACAGTGAAAACCTAGATATGCTGGCACATTTCCAAAGTCTAAGCAGGGCTTTTTTCATATTCAACAATTCTATAAGCAGACTAGTCTGTTTGTATATGCCCTGAAGACTCCTTTTCACATGGCTCGTATTTTCAGTTGTAGATGAACACCATCATGAGAGAGAATCTGCCAACATTTAAAGCCCAAGCTATAGTTATGAAGGACACAGGCTATCTTGTACAATTGACTCCTCCATCAGATGGCTATAACCACGCCCTTGCTTAAATCCTTAGACAAACAATATCGTGATACCTGTATTTGTCAATGAAAACTGCATTCATACCTGTATTTATCAATGAAAAAGTACATAGGTAATATTGTTTGTCTAAGCAATAACATTAACCATTAACTGGTAAGCTAGTTTGGTTGGTCAGATTTTGGTGTCATTTACTGGTCAGGTGATTTCACGGAGGACTCAGTTATGAAGGACATATACTGTTTGTTCTTGACCCTTAAAGTGTCAGTAACAACAGCAGCAAATGATATTCTATTTTTGTTTTCACTTTTTTAAAGACAATAAGGCTTAATATTCCATTTGAAACATCTGTCAGATGATTCACATGAAATGTCAAGCCTTATTTTCCTGAAAAAAAAAAAAGATAAATAAACAAAATGTATCTGTTAGAATTTTATTTGGGACTTGAAGGGTTAAAATTCTAGAAATTTCAGATAGTAAGCAAACTTCAAAAGACTTTATTGGTTTGGATAGCTGGCCAATCTTGTAAGGCAGGTTTTCTCTAGATACATTTTAGATAGATTTTGTTTTGCTAATCTAGTACAGTAAATGTTATATATGTTTTCTTCCATTTATTTTACTTTCAGACTGTGTATGCACGTTACTCTTTGTAGTACATGTTATTATATTAGCTAGATCATCACGAAAATACGCCTATATAATTTTGACCTTCTAAAACCCCACTTTTATATAGTAAAACTGGGGTTTACAGGGGTATACATTATTTCTCTTATTTCTGCTCAAAACATAGATTGTGGCAGTTCTAACGAGTACCCACAATCTATGTTTTGAGCAGAAATGTGAAAAATATCAAGAGTTTTTTGTCTGAAAAGTTTCATTTTTTGGTGGTAAAATTTTCAGTATATTTGAATAGGCATGTTTTCATAATAAATTTCTCTTTGCATGTTGAAGGTGACATAGCTACAGATAATAGGGGGTACCCACATAATAATTTTCTTATTTCTGGACGAAAATATAAAATGTGTGTACTCATTAGAAGTGTTTTTGTTGAGAAATAAGAAAACTTTCAATATTTTGGTTGAAAAAAAAAGGGGTCCTTTTTATGTTGTCTACTGATATTTTTAATTCAGCATGCAAAAATAACTATTCTTTGTTTTTTAAATCTTATTTCTTTGATCTGTAGTAGATTTTATATTTGAGCCACAAGTCAGGGAAAGTGATTTGGCATCTGAGTAGTGGAGGCCCAGTCTAGTTTGCATATTCATAGCTCCAAACAAGGCACATTTTTTCAGCAAAAAATGATTGATATTTTTCTTATTTCTTCATGAAATAAGATATGCTGATAACCTTTGCAAACAGTTTGGACCCAGATCAGGCCTGACAAAATGTCGGGCCTGATCTGGATCCAAACTGTTTGACACTCTGCTGATATTCCTGAAAGATGTTTTTGGAAAAGTTTATTAAAAAAAAAAAATCCACAGACTACAAAAAAGCATGCAAAATTACCCAGCATGCAGAGTTAAAAGTGCCTTTCTGGGGCACTTTTAATGAGTACCTACAATAAATACTCTTTGTGGAGAAATAAGAAAATGTTTATGTGGATACTATTATCTGGAGTTGTGGTTTTTGTGGATAATAGTCTAAATGCCAAGAAATTGCAACTGTCTGGGCCATGAAATTTACTGTTCATATGCCAAAATAAAAACTCTTTTACCTGGTTGTAGCTCAGTTTTTATCCTTGCATGTATTTTCTTTTTCCAGCAATCGCTCCAAGATTCTAGAGAGACGTATCCGCTATCTTTCTGACCACTTTCTTTACAGTCTTTACTGTAACGTATGTCGCTCACTTTTCGAGAAAGACAAAATTCTCTTTTCCTTTATTCTTTGTGCAAATATTCTCTTGTAAGTACAATTCAGTTCTTAATGTCGTATAATGCAATGTTTTGTTGTTTTATTATATTTTTACAGCAATCGGTCAAAGATTTTGGAGAGACGTTTGCGTTACCTATCTGACCATTTTACATACAATCTTTATTGTAATGTGTGTCGGTCTCTGTTTGAAAAAGACAAACTTCTGTTCTCATTTTTGCTCTGTGCAAATATGCTGATGTAAGTATGATGGCTGCTGTGAAGGTTGAGACTGGTTAGCTGTCCTAGATTAATAACTTGGTTGGCACTGGACAAGTACCAATCTGCGGTGAAGGTTGAGACTGGTAGATAACCAGTCTCAACCTTCAAGTAGACTGGTACCTGGCCAGATTTATGACTTGGTTGGCACTGGACAGGTACCAGTCTGCTGTGAAGGTTGAGACTGGTAGATATAACTAGTCTCAACCTTCACAGCAGACTGGTACCTAGCCAGATTACTGACTTGTTTGGCACTGGGCAGATACCAGTCTGAGTGATTGATTAGATTTGTTGATTTTCTCCTTTTCTGTTTGAATTGGTTTGGATTTCCTTCTTTCCATGGTTTGGAGTGATTTTTAATTGACATGCCTTTTTTGCCTCTAACTCACTGCTTTATCACCCATTTACCCCAATGTTCCTGTTGCCGAAGTGGTTGCTTTGAAAAGTTTCTTATTTTCAACCTGTTTTTGAGACATGACAAGTGATTCTGAATAACAATAACCTAATGTGTAGAAGATAGATACATATAACCTGAACTCTTAAAGCACCAATCACTAAAGCAGATGACATTTTTTTTTTTTTTTGTATTTTTTTTTTCAGAGAAAATAAAACTTGCCATTTCATGTGGATTGTCTGCCTAGCAGACAAATTACATGAGATATTGTCTCTATGAAAAGTAAAAAAAAAAATCTTATTTTCTATGAAAAGTAAAAAAAAAAAAAGAGAATGTCCTCTGCTGCAGGTTTGCTTTGCTGTTTAAGGATTGATGAACCACTATTTCGACCAAGGTGTTTGTAAAATTATATTATCAGTAACTCTATGGAAACTTTTAAGTTTTTAAATTACCATTGAATCAGGTGTTTTCAGATTGTTTTTTTTTTTTTTGGATTTATTTTTTGTGAAGTATACATCATAAGCTTGCAAGATTATTTTTTTATTATTATTATTAATCATTTTTTAAGAAAGTTACTGACTTAAAAAGGGAGTGAGGAGTTTATTTATGCTGGGATTCAAAACTTGTTGATTTGTTAAAAAAAAAAAAAAGTTTGAAAGTGCTAAGTTAGTTTTTTTGTGTAATTACGCTGCACCACAAGGAACTGGTCCTAACCCTTTCGGGATGCAGACCTACACAAATGAGCCTTTTTTTAATAGAAACCAGCCTCATATGCAACCAACATAAACCCAGATCAGCCTATGCACATGTGCATTCTGACAAGGGTCTGTTTGCTAACAGAATATTAACCTTTACTACTCCGCTCGGGGCTTATTCAGCAGACAACAAAGTGATATTTTCCTCATTGGAGACCATTTGTATGAAATGTTAAAACCTGTTTTCTAGAAAAAAAAATAAGAAACACATTTCAGTATGACATCTGCTGATTTTTTTTTTTACTCAGAGCATGCTAAGTATTAAAGTCTATACATTATGTTAGCAAACAGTATAGACCCTGATCAGACTACTCATGTGCAGACTGATCTGGTCTGTGCTGGCTGCATAATTATCCTATTCGACCTGATTACCATAATACCCTAATAAGCACACAGTCAAGCAATTTCATAGTCTTCAAATTACAGCTTTTGTACTTTTATCAGCTTCTTTATAAAAGCATATGTTATTAGTACTCATTTGAATTGCCTCGACTTTGACAAGTCGAGGCAATTCAAATGAGTACCAACAACATATTCTTTTATAAAGAAAATCAGTAAAACATACTGCATAAGTATCATCAAATAATCGTCGTATGAAGTCATCTTATCTTTCTTTATAGTCCTTTTCAGGTGAATATTTTGCAACAAATTTTGCCAGTAATTTTGAAAATCCAAAGTCCACAGTGCAGTAATTAGGTCGAATATGATGTCATAAAGCTGATTTTATTTTTAGAGACTCAAATATTTTTGCAAAGTGTTTATCCGATATCCTAAAACTACATTTTTAAAGAAAAGTAAAAATATAATTTCCATGTCCAAAATTTCATCTTCTTTCAAGTCTTGTACTATTTTTTTCTGTTATGACTGGATATCATAGCTGTTGTGTGGGCAGGAAAGTCGGACGCTCTGCCATACATATTCTTGCTCATATATCTTTTGTTCCCTATGATGTTCTACTGGGTGTGCTACTAACAAAAACTGAAACAGCATTAACACGTTATGAACATAGCTTTAGATAAGGTATTTTTTTCAACCAAAAGTATCAATATTTTTCTTGTTTCAACATGAAAGCATATGTAGTGGGTACTCATTAGAAGCACCTTGTCAAAACATGTTGTGGGTACTCATTAGAAGTGCCTCATTGAGGCACTTCTAATGAGTACCCATAACATGTTTTCATGGATAAATAATAAAAAATAGAGGATATTTACTCTTTTGCTGTGGCTACCATAAATATTTTCATCGAATGTAATGAAAACATCGGTATTGTTATGAGTGCGAAGCACGAGTGAAAATTTGAATGTATTCATTACACGAGAAAAGGAGTAAATTTTCTTTTTATTTTATTGTTAACACGCCAATGCGCCCTTCTGACATCATAACTACATCACCAAACAAAACTTGAATATCATTGCGTCAGCAATCCGTGCTTTTAAAGGTGAAGTGCTGGCGAGACAAAAGCATAAAGTTTCGGCAAATTAAAATAATCTTGTTATCAAAATGTTCCTTACATTCTAAGTAAGAAAATGCATACCATCACTTTATAGTTTTGTTCAGAAACAGAGAAGTTAGAGGAGTTAAAAAAAAAACAAAGCGGGATTGGCATCTGTTAGTGAAACAATGAAGACAATCGAAGTAATCCAAAAAGAGTAGTGAAAATATATTGACTTGTTATTTTTCACTAGTGAAAATATCAATATCGTATTCTTTCACATGTGAAAATATCATTTTTATTCATTTTGAATATACATTGATTCCACTCCTTGCAATAAAATAAAAATATTTATTTAGCTGCTCCTTATTAGAGTTATGTGTGATGAATTCCAGGAATTGTCAAAACTGTTAAGAATGAGAAGTCACATGTATCTTAAAATGTGTATTTTGTATTTTGTTGAGTGTTACTTCAGTACATGCTTGATAAATCCATCAGTATATAGTTACACTTCTTCATTTTTACCTCAAATTTGGTTTAAAATATGGTGAAACTTTGGGACCAGCTCAGTGACAAATATATTTGGAAATCTGTAAGCAAAATCAGGCCAGTTGCTGTAATATTGTATTGCTCAGAAGTTGCTGTCCATTGAGAAAACCCTGTTTATAAAACAGAGTGTGTAATTGCATCTAGAAATCTGTCACATGTGTATGGTTATAACAGAAAACTAAGAATGTGTTGCTACACTGTGTGTTTGCTACATGTTGAAAAGTCAAGATTGTGGACTTTTTTAGTAGAATTCACTGTATGTTAGAAGTAGAATTCATTGTACATTAGAAAGCTTATGAATTTTGTAAAAATAGATCATTCACTGTGCATTAGAGGCTTGAGAATGTGAAGTTTGTTAACTATAAAAAATTCACTGAATATTAGAAGCTATGCGTGATGAATTTAAGGAATTGTCAAAACTGTTAAGAATGAGAAATCACATGCATCTTAAAATGTGTATTTTGTATTTTGTTGAGTGTTACTTCAGTACATGCTTGATAAACTTAAGACTGTTTCATTTAACCCTTAACTTCCTATAATTTAAGCAAACAGTGCAGACCCTGATCAGATGCCACATTCTGCAGCATCTGTTCTGGGTCTGCACTGTTTGCCAATGTCCCAGTCCAGAATTTACAGAATACAGATAACCCTCTATCAACAGCACTCTGACGTCACAGCGACAAGAATAGTGCGGCTATAAATAACTTACCTGGATTTCGTCTAATGTGTGGTTTGATTACATTGGTCAATGATAATCACCTTAGGGAAATTTTGGCATTTTGGCATTTGTATACTATGGCTCGATTGTTAACAATCGAACCAACAACATATGACGTTTTGCTCAGCAAAGACCTGGATCAGCCTGCAGAGATGTCAGAGTTCTCATTGGCCACTCTCTGGATAGTCAAGGAGTCAAAGCTTTGTTAGGAAGAGAGTAATATGACCAAACATAATGGATATGCAGGCTAATCTGAGTCTTTGCTGGGCATACGTCATAAACTGCCTGTAATTTAAGACTTTTTCATTTAACCAGGTCAGGAAAATTCCCATGAATCCAGATGAAACATCTCTTTATGGTGTTAAACACGAGAAAAATTGTATCATTACTTCATTGAAGTGCTTATTTATGATTTTCTCAACATCTTTGTTGTGCTCACATTTGATTGGCTGAAGAAATAAAGTGCACCACTGAAAACTTTTCAGCCCTATTGTCCATTATAAAAAAAAGTATTTAAATGTATGTGATGGTAGGGCTTATTGTGTGAAGATTTCATGGCCCTTTTTACAGTGTTTTGTCATTTTAAACCACTTTTGGAATACATTCATTCCAAGTTACCTCCAGTTTATTACTTTAAGCTATGTATGTAAACATAAAACAAAAATTACTGAAAGACAAAAAAAGATGAAAAAGAGATAGTTTCTGTGAAACATTTATGTTTGTTTTATATATTTTTATAACATACTGTTTCTTTATTTTATGCTTAAGACGATACAGATTTCGATATGTTCCAATTGATGGAGAGGACATTGTCATTGTTGAAGGATTTGACTTCCTACATATAACTGGGTTGGTCACATGACAGCAGTATTAATATATTGTGTCCAAAAGTGCCATTGTAATCTGCCCTTCTGTTTCATATCGGTGTAATTTTTATCAAGCATAAAGCCTCACGACCATTATCAAAGCTTATATTTGGAGCACAATGTGCATTACCCCTCATGTAATTGCTTCCAAGTTGATCTCACAATATATATTATCCATTATTTTATATAATAAATCCTCACATTGTAAAGTTACAAACACTGGTATTGGGTAGTAGGATTCTCATTTATATTCTAATGGAAATATCAGATTGTTTTAAGATGAGTTGAAAATTTTCAAAATGGGTGATGGAAATAATCTTTTCATTAAATGAGCTTCGCAGGGGAGAAAACATATAATATTGCATACTATATTTACCTGAAGTATTTGTACAGACAGGCTCACTAAACAGTGTAGACCTAGACCAGACACCACAGAATGTGGGGTCAGATCAGTGTCTACATTTGTTTGTCATTCAAGCAGCACAATCTGGGATGTACAGCCATGTTATCAAATGGACATAGTGAAATTTAAGGAAAGTTAGTACCCTATTTGACCTAATTACTGCACTGTGTGCTTAAGTTTTTCAAAATTACTGAAAAAAAAATGTAGTAAAATATCTTCCTAATAAGGGCACACTTTTCAGGAACTTTCTGAGGGCTGTATTTAATAGTACTAATGTAATATGTGATCTGATTTTCTTTATAAAAGCGTATATTGTGGGTACTCATTTGAATTACCTTGACAAGTTTATAAAAGCATATGTTGCGGGTACTCATTTGAATTGTATAATATTACACAGAAGCCTATGAAATCGCTTGACTTTGGGTTTGTAGGGTTGTGTGCAGTTATTAGTTTGAATAGGGTAATTGTTTAAGGTGTCTGAATATTTAGGATAAATTCTGTAAGCAGATAGCAAAAACCCAGAGTAAGCAGACAGCAAAAACCCAGAGTAATTTCAGCATCCATCAAGTCTGTTGGTGTTTTCCATACACATTTTTGTTACAGTAACATGGTCTGATACTGTATCATACTGAGTTGATACCAGGCCCTGTGATTATAAAACCTTTTTCATGCTCAACTCAGCTGAACATGAAATTTGTCCTGTTAATAAATCTCAAATTACTAACAATTGCAAACTCTTTCTTGCTAAACTTAGCTGAACATGAAAAATTCTCTGCTAATAAATATGAAAATGCCAACTATTGTTGGCATTTTCATATTTGTTAGCAGAGAAAATTTCATGCTCAGCTGAGTTGAGCATGAAAAAAGTTTCTTAATGGGGGAGTCAGGATCACACAAAATGCTTGCATAGAGTTTGATTCAGATATCTAGCCATGATATGAGTCAGAATACATTACCATAGTAATGCTGCATTTATTAGATACTGTCAAAGTTAACCCTTAAAGCACCAAATACAGCAGCCAAAATTCTATAATACTTTTCGCATTTTTCCAAGAATTGTGTGTGAATCATTGCATAGTATGCAGATGATTCACACATGATTCCATATCTTATTTTCTGAGAAAAGTTATAAAAAAATAGTCTTCTACAACAATTTTTAATGGTCTTTAAGCGTGAAGTTATTTTGTCAAAACTTATATGTTTGTACACTTAAATTTGTCCTTAATGGCCACTTGATACAGATAAAAAAAAAAGCAGGAATGTTACTCCCATGTTGCTTCAACTTCATGACACCTTTGCAAAAGACTTTTTTGAAAGGATGTGATATGGAATTAAAAAAAAAAATACCAGACTCAACTGAGCTGGGTTTTCAGGCCCAAGGTTATAAAACTGTTCATGTTCAACTCAGCTTAGCATGAAATTTGTTCTGCAAATAAATCTCAAATTACTAACAGTTGCAAATTATTTCTTGCTAAACATAGCTGAGCATGAAAATTTCTCTGCTGATAAATATGAAAATGCCAACTATTGTTGGCTTTTTCATATTTATTATCAGCTGAGTTGAGCATGAAAAAGTTTTATAATCTCGGGGTCTGACTGTTAGAAACTTAGCCCTTAAAACACCAATCACAACTGCAGCAGACAACATTTTGAAACATTTTTTTTTTTTTTTTTTTTTCACAGAAAATAAGTCTTTATATTTCATGTTAATTGTTTGCCAAGGAAATGATTCTCATTAAATTTCAAGATTTATTTTCTCTGAAAAATATTTAAAAAAAAAAAAAAGAATGTTGTCTGCTACAAATTTTGCTTCGTGCTTTCATGGTTAACTGTTTGAAAGCGATATCAGAAAGAGGTTTGTAATAAAGAGTAATACTTGGGCCTTGTACACTGGCCTATGCCTTTGCTTCCAGTGTGAAGCTCATTGCAGATTCTGAGATATAAATTTGCTAGAAAGTATGCATCTCACACAAGGTTGAAAAGATCACATGGTTTGACAGTCTGTCTGCTTTTTAGAAAAAATATTTTTGCTGATTTTTTTAATTGGTAACCTTATGTTGCTGCTTTTCTGCAAAAAATAAGAAAAACATTTCAAAATGTTGTCTGTTGAAATTTTTACCCAGCATGTTAAGCGTTAAGACAGACGTGGTAAGGGCATAAAATGTCTCGATATTTAGGGTAAATATGATGCATTTGTGCAGCCATTGTTCACACATACTGTTACTGTCTCTCATTGAATTACCCTCACCTCCAACCCCTATGCACATTATACTCAACCCATACATTGAGAATGACCTAATGAGCTAGTTGTACTAAGGATTAGAAAAAATCATAACCAGCATACATATTAAACTATAATCACTTGCTTGTTAAGCTGAGCTTCTTAAAACACTAAACCCAGCTAGCATTCTACGTAAATCTACATCGGGCCGTCATCGGCCCGTCAGCTACCCTGACGGGCCGATGACGGCCCGATACAGATTTACGTAGAATGCTGACTGGGAACTCCATAAATGTCTTTTGATTACTTTTGGATCTCATGGTGCTTGACTGCCACAAATATTGCTTGTCACTCATATCAGTATTAGCAAAACATCCGCTTTCAGCAAACATACGGCATGACTGCGTCACAAGCTATAAAGTATTTTGTCTTGCAAACATGCGTAAAACATAAATGAGGCATGCTAAATGCAAATCAATGTTGAAGGTCACCATGAAAAAATGTAGGTTGTTGCAGTCCACTTGTTATACGCCCCTTTGAAAAACGGGACGTATTGTGTTACAGGATCTGGTGTCCATCCGTCCGTTTGTCCATAAACTTTTGGTTTCCAACTGACTCCTCCTACAGTTTACATTAGATACAGCTGAAACTTGGTTTATAGTTAGTTAAACCATGATGTGGAGCAGCGCATATTTTTTCGGGGTCACAGTCGTCCAAATATCAGCAGAGTTATGCTCCTTTGAAAATTTCTGTAAACTTTTCGTTTCCAGCTATCTCCTCCTATAATTTACATCCTATCAAGCTGAAACTTTGTAAATAGTTAGACTATGATGTGGAACAGTGCATATTGTTTTGAGGTTACAGTACACTAAATATTAGCAGAGTTATGCTCCTTTGAAAATTTCCATAAACTTTTTGTTTCTGGCTAACTCCTCCTAGTTTACATCCAATCAAGCTGAAACTTGATTTATTGTTAGACCATGGTGTGGAGCAGTGCATATAATTTCGAGGTTACAGTACACCAAATATTAGCAGAGTTATGCCCCTTTGAAAATTTCTGTAAACTTTTTGTTTCGGCTAACTCCTCCAGTAGTCTACATCCAACCAAGCTGAAACTTTGTAAATAGTTATACAATGATGTGGAGCAGTGCATATTGTTTTGAGGATACAGTCCACCAAATATTAGCAGAGTTATGCCTCTTTGAAAATTTTGGTAATTTTTATGTTTCCAACTAACTCCACTTACAGTTTACATCTGGAGCACTGAATTGTACAGAAGTCAGTATATGTGCTACATCTTATTACTTGCCACGAGCATATGATGCCTCCGCATGCGGAGCTCTTGTTGACTTGTTTGTCTCCCTTCTCAAATTTGGCAACTATTAAAGAATACCACACACAGATTTGAGATGGGATTCAGATTTCAGGAAAGCAATTTTTTTTGCGGAAGTGACCTCCTTTTGAAAAGGGAGGCAAAAATTTTCAACTTAGAGTGCTCTCTTCTTAACTTTTTATGAATCTCCTGAGATAGTAATTCCACTAATAAGGATTACTGCATTTACAGTATTGAAATTATGGCTAAATTAGATATTTACTGTTAGAAAATGAAAGTATTTTCTGACTATACCTTAAAAGTTTTCAGGCAGTGTGTGTATTTATGTTTTGTCTTTCAGTGACCTATCTACAAATATCCTTTACTTACCGAAATTTGATGTCTGTACCTGAATTTGTATATTTGTATGGAAATGACTGGCCAAAAGGGTCAGTTATCCATAATATAAGTGATTTTGTACATGTGATTGAAGTTTATCTTCTGAAATACAATTACTACTAAAGGGGCCTCATTAAGTAAAAAGTGCCTTTGAACATGCACAAAATGTGAAAGTTCAGATTATTCTGCACATGCACAAAGTAGCATCAGGACCTTTGCTATCCATTCTGTAGTATCCAATGATTCTGTTTTAGTAGTGGACAGTTAAGGCCCTGATCAGACTGCACATCAGCCCAGTTTGATCTGGACCTTCACAGTCCACACATGACCAAAAGGCATGTTTTTGTTTAGCATGGCCCAAACAGTGATAATCTTAAGTGACTGAGATACTTAACATTAAAATGGTTTACACAATTCTGATTGACTTTTAGCTGACCTGAGCACAAAGTGCTCAAGGTGAGCTATTTTGATTGGTCAGTGTCCGCTTTGCATTGTGCCGCATCAACAATTTGCTTTAATCACTACTCCTCCTATACTGCTGGGCCAGTTGACTTAAAACTTGGTAGGAAGTATCGAGGCACATTGTAGATAAAAAATAGCTAAAATCATTCCAATCGGAGATCTATCTTGAAAATAGCTAAAATCACTCTGATTGGAAATCCAAGATGGCTGTCATCTTGTAAATCTTTTGCACGTCTTCTCCTGAACCAAAAGGCCATTTGACTAAAAACTTGTTAGGAAGTATTGGGTTGACTTGCAGATCAAAAATAGCTAAAATCATTCTGATCAGAACTCCAAGGTGGCAGCCATCTTGAAAACCTCTATTGAACTTTTCTTGAACCGAAAGGCCAGTTGACTCAAAACTTGTCTGGTAATAGGTCAGCGATACATGGCCGTCTTGGCCCTCTTGTTATGTCTTGCTACACCATAGTGGTGGGGTATTGTGTATGTCTTGCTGGTTGTTTATGTCCATTCATCTGCTTTATATACATGTATGTCCATCTGTATTCAGTATTTATAGAGTTATGAGCCCTGATTAATGTTAAAATTGGTTTCTATGGCATAACTTGCATGCCTTTCATCTGACTCAAAGGAAATTTATGTGGTGGCATAATGACAAATAAACATCAGGTTCAGTATGCCAACTCTTGCCGAATTTACATATGTTTTCTTAAAATTTAATTTGTACATTTTTTTTCAGCTTTTATTAAAACAAGAAAATAAAATAAAATTTAAGAGTTCAAAATTAATTTTTCTGAATTTGAATTTACTTCACTTTGAATTTGAAGCTATGTAATATTGAATTCATTACTTTATTAACCCATAAGCAACAATCACAATTGCAGCAGACGGCATTTTTATTTATTTATTTTATTTTATTTTTTTTTTTTTTTAGAGAAAGCAAGTCTCAACATATCATCTGAATTGCCTGCCAAGCAGACAATGCACATGAAATGTCAAGACTTGTTTTCTATGAAAAATAAAAAAAAAATAAATAAATAAAAAGAATAGCACTGCTGCAAATGTTGCTTGGCTTTAAGGGTTTTATTAAAATTATAAATAAAGGTTTGAATTTTCACACTTGTAAACATGTAACTGATTTTTGTCTTTATAGGTCAAAGCATGAGTTAGATCGTGATGAGTTTATGTTTTTCCTCACTGGTGGTATTGGTTTAGAAAACAAATTGGCTAATCCTGCCCCTACTTGGTTGACGGAGAAAAGTTGGGATGAGATCTGCAGAATGTGTGACATAAAATCCTTCAAAAAATTCAGGTAATTTAATTCTTATCCCACAAAATTTAACAGATGTTTTAGATTTTCTTTAACTTATTTTTAAAAGAAAGATTTGCATTCATTATTTCTTTTACACCCGCTCCTCCACTGCTAACCGCTGGCAGTTTTGATGGAGTTATGTTCTTACTTATACCTTTATTAGGTCATTATCCAAACATGAATCCTATAGACAGTGATCTGTCTTTTAAGGGACAGGATACACATGGCAGATTTTTTGCCATTTTTATGACGGAGATAACTTTTATGACTGTTTACCTTTCTGCACACTAGGCTCTGAAAAGCGATCTACTCTAAAAGTAAAGAATTTGCTCCCCAAAGGGAGCAAATTCTTTTCTTTTAGAGTAGACCCTTTTTTTGGAAGGGAGACAAAATCAATTTAACAGTTACCTCTAGGAGTGTAACGATGTATCAATGCATCATGATAGTGACTGCTGTGATAGTGTTATCACGATAGTGTTTTCAACTGTCAATAACTATCGCTGATAGTCTCTTCAACTATGGATAATTTTGTCCCTATACATTTTCTCCTGTAATACCATTCTGAAACTTTTTTCTATCTAAATTATTAAATATGAGAACACTAAGGACTTCTGACTTTGCAAAAGTGTTTGTTAAAATGGTGGCAAAGTTGGATACACAGTAATTTAGTCCTAAGAAAATCATCAACAAACAAACTGCAGACTGAGTAGATTTCAGTCAAGTCTTGTCAAGCTATGACAATTCAAAGATTACAAAATAATAATGAACTGTGTAAGTTGCTTTAAAAATAAACACTTTACTAAGTACCATGTTAGGCCTATAAGCATTGGGACAGACAGGCCTGAGCAAACAGTGTAAACCCAGATTAGATGCTGCAGGATATGGTTTCTGATAAAAGTTTACACTGTTTGCCACTCCAGCAGTTTTTAGACACACCAGCAAGTAGTTAATGGGTTTGTTTTAAGTTTAGGACATGTTTGGTAAGAAGTTAACCCTTATCATGCTGAATAAATTAAGATGCCACGCCCACTGCTAATTTCCAGCCAGTCAGATTACTTGACAAACAGTGCAGATCCAGATCAGTTGGCTGCTTCAGAAGCCAACTGATCTGGATCTACATTGTTTGCTAAGACAGGGCATGTCGTGTTTAGCAAGAGAAGGGTTAAGGTGTCCCATTATTTTAAGGTTAATGCCATAATGCCTGGCTGCCATTACGTCATTACCATATTGAAAATAGTTTGTATTCCACAATTGTTGCATGCTAGGAGATAGGTCTGTATTTAAAACAGTCTGAATACCAGTCTATACAAGGTATCACTATCTACTCTTTTCACTAGTCTGTAAGGCTCTGTAGACCTGTAATGGTGGCTCGATACCTCAGTCACTAGAGCATTGGAATGGTAATTCAAACCCCGGTACAGCTGTACATTGTTCTCTCCCCTTTGGTGGCCAGTGTCCAGGACTGTGTCTGTTAGCATGAAAGGGTATGAAAGTAAGTCTCTCAGTTGGCCTGGAGAGGACTTAAAGATTCGGGATGAATCTTAATTAAATAGGGGAAAATGAAAACCTGGCAGCTGGAGAGCTCGATCGGTAATGATGGTTCCAGGTTCAAGCCCTGGTATGGCTGTACATTTTTCTCACCTTGTGATTTACATTTCCCATGTAATCAAATGGACTTGTTCATCCCATATTTACCGTATGTATTTGGACATACATGCCTGAGTAAACAGTGTAGACCAGACAAGATGTCACAGAGTGCAGCATCTCATCAGGGTCTACACTGTTTGCCACTGTTAAACCTTATCAGATACCATATCCAGCAATTTGTAGACACAACAACAGGTTATACTATGTACTTGTGCAAATTTTAGAACAAGTATGGTAAGGAGTTATGGGGTCCAAATACTTATGGTAAATCCAGTATATTTCAAGATTAATTTGGGGAGATAATGAAGTGTCTAAATACTAGGCTGCCATATTACCCTAAATAAGGGGACATCATAATTCCTTACAATACTTGGCCTAAAATTTGAACAAATCAATTTGACACAAGATAATTTCTCAGAGAGTGCTGACAAAATGGCACACAGTAAAGACTTTGATCAAACTGTTTCTTTAATCTGTACTGTTTGCTGTGGATTGTATGTCCAAACCCATATATTTAATATGATGTAAGTCCATTTTGTTTGAGTTTGCTAAACTATTGACTCTGTTCTAGTCTTCTTTGAATGTTTAGAAATATAGAATTACGAACATTTTGATTATATTTAGATCGGGGTCAATCAGGTATCTACAGACAGTCATTTGTCATTGCTCTTGATAAGAGGGGTATCCAGACATTTTTTTTTCTTATTACTCCATGAAAACTGTTGTGGGTACTCATTAGAAGCACCTCGGCTCGCGGAGGTGCTTCTAATGAGTACCCACAGCATGGGTTTTTGTGGAGAAATAAGAAAAATATCAATACTTTTTGGTTGAAAAAAGTGTCTTATCTAGTGCTCAGGGCCCAGTTGTTTAAAACTAAGGATGTCATTAGTTAACATATTGTTAAAACTTTGATCATGAAATATGGCATATACAGTATGCTACTATTTTTGCTGAAAAAATGTGAGTAGCTTTTGCATTTGCAAAAGCTACTCACATTTTTTCAGCAAAAATACCTGTAAATTAGATGTCGTACTTACTAGAACAGTTAACATTTTGACCACTAACAAGCTTGTTAAGCTAACAATGGTTTGAACAACAGGGCCCTTAATTGTACAATATTTTGGTAATGTTATCACATGTCTCACAACTATTCTGCTCTCAGCAGCTGACTCATTAAAACCAGGGTTACAGTGTATTCAGATGAAAAGTGGATTTACTTTGCCATGACCGTAGATATATATATATATAGAAGAAATCTACATCTCATAGTTTAAATTTGGCACTACCCACAACATATGTTTTTTTATGGAGAAATTAAAGAGAATCTGAATCTGAATGCCAGATCCCATTGTGGCAAAATAAGAACACGTACAAATGTATAAACATCTTTATCTCCAAAAAATAACAAATCTGAAATCCTTCTTGTAGTAACACTGATTCACTATGTTGTTAAATTCATCATGGTCATCAAACTTAAACCCCTCAGTATGCAGAATTACAGGGTTGATAGATGTAAAACAAATGGAATATCACCTCTCGGATTCTAGGGATTCAAGACATATTACAGTTTAAAGAAAAAAAAAAAAAAAAAATACATTAACCCTAGTCCTGAACCAAAATATACCCTGCCTTTGCAAACAGTGTAGATCCAGATCAGTTGGCTTCTAAAGAAGCCAACTGATCTGGATCTGCACTGTTTGTCATTCAGTATGTGAATTTATATCAACAATGTGGATCAATCTGATTGGCTGAAAATTAGAAGTGGGCGTGGCATCTTAGTTTATTCAGCAGGACAAGGGTCAATACCAGAGGATCCCTTGGGTGGTAAGGGCCTGCTATACATGCACCAGGTGGGGAGGTGGGGATATTAGTATTTCTCCTTTTTGTGAACTTATACTTTTTCCCTCACCGTCCTCTGTTTGTCTTTTCTTTTCTCTACTAGCTCTTCAGTCCCTCTTCTCCCTTTCTCTGAGAGAGAAAAAATGAAATAATTGAGCGGTGCAAAGGTGCCATGTAGCATTCTGCATTGGGGTGTCTTACTGATTTGATATTGGTAAGATAAGGGCCTGTTGCTTTTAGCTGCTGTGGGATGAGGACAGTTTTCAGTTGTTTCCTCTTGTCTGTCCTGTCATTTTTTTTCTCTTTCCTCTCTTGGAGACAGTTTGACATGTCTGAAACAAAACTGACTGGGCAGTTATACCTCAGTCAAGCAAACAAACAAAACTGGTATTAAAACCATTAAAGACCAAATAAATTTTCTCACATTATACTTTGGAAGAGTCCATTTTCGATTTTAGATATGCCAGGCTATATGATATAGATATTCCTAAAGAAAAATGGTTGAACTATTTGCAAACAGTGGAGACCCTGATCAGACACCGTGTTCTGCAGTGTCTGATCTGGGTCTGCACTGTTTGCCAGTTACCTGTTTAAGGGTCTCCAGTCTTCAGTTGGTTAAGATACCTTTAACATCTGACCACTGTCAGTTGAGAACTTATTGTAATAACTACTTACTGTTCAGCTAAATGAATATGATTTTAGTTGCTAGCATGCTGAGTAACTTCAGCAGACAACATTTTGAAATATTTTCCCCCAGAAAATATTAGAAGCTTTGACATTTCATACAAATTGTCTCCTAAGGAGACACTTTGCATGAACTGTTAAAGCCTATTTGCTGGGAAAAATAAAAAAAAATTGTCATCATCTTGTCTTACGTGGAATTTGCTGAGATGGACCGTTGATGTGATGGATGACTAATAGGAATTCAGGTATTTGTTGTAACACTGTGTTAGTCAGATTTCAAATGTTTATTGTGACAACTGAATTAAGGCATTCAGCTTCTTATCTGGCCTTAAATTTATGGGGGGTGCGGGGGTGGAATGGCTACACTTTCAGTGACAGTAACCCTGTCAAAATTGTTTTGCCTCAATTCTGAAAAGGAGTCTAGTCCAAAAGGAAACAATTTGATACCCTTGGGAGCAAATTCCTTCCTTTTAAAGTAGACCTTTTCAGAAGGGATTTGTATACAGGAAAGCTAACAGGAAGTCACCAAATTTATCTCCCTCATAAAAATGGCAGAAACCTATCATGTGTATCAGTTCTTTTTAAGGTACTGTATTCGACCTAATTACCACACTGTGCGCTTAGATTTTTCAAAATTACTACACAAACTTGTAGCGAAATATCAACCTAATAAAGGCACTTGTTAAAGAAAGATCAGCAGAGGACTAAATGAGGAGCGTATTAAATGATGCTTTTGCAATATTATTTTCTGATTTTCTTTATAAAAACATATGTTGTGGGCACTCGTTTGAATTGCCACAACATATGTTTTTAGCTCACCTGAGCTCATGGTGAGCTATTGTGATCACTCACCGTCCGTCGGCGTCGTAGTCGTCCGGATGTCCGTCTGTCCACAATCTTTAAACAACATCTCCTCCTAAACCACTGGTGGGAATTTGACCAAACTTCACAGGAATGATCCTTGGTTGGTCCTCTTTCAAAGTTGTTCAAATGGTTCAGGTTCATTGCATATCTAGGTCACAGGAGCTAAAAATAGATTTTTTAATTAAAAACTTAAAAAATCTTCTTGTCCGAAACCACTGGACTGATTTCCATATAATTTTGCAGAAATGCTCCTTTGGTGATCCTCTTGCAAGATTGTTCAAGCCATTTGGATTCGTCAAAAAAACATGGCCGCCAGGGGGCGGGGCTTATTTTCCCTATATATCTATATAGAAAACTTAAAAAATCTTCTTGTTAGAAACCACTGGACCGATTACAGTATAATTTTGCAGAAATGTTCCTTTGGTGATCCTCTACCAAGATTGTTCAAGCCATTTGGATTCGTCAAAAAACATGGCTGCCAGGGAGGGGCGGGGCTTGAAAAAACTTCTTGTCAGAAACCACTGGATCGATTTCAATATAACTTGGCAGATATGTTTCCTTGGTGACCCTTTACCAAGATTGTTCAAGCTATCACGATTTGTCAAAAAAACATGGCTGGTAGGGGGCAGGGCTTATTTTCCCCGTATATCTACATAGAAAACTTTAATGATCTTCTTGTCAGAAACCACTGGACTGATTTCAATTAAACATTGCAGAAATGTTTCTTATGTAACCCTCTATCAAGGTTATGCAAGCCATCATGATTCATCAAGAAATGGGGGTGGTCGGGTGGTGCGAAGGTGTCGTGTATCTTATGTCACCGGGGCGTCCAACTGATATTGGCTTACAGTTGGGCAAGGCCTGCTATCCTTGTAGCAGGTTAGGGTAGAGGGGGAATGTTTTTATTTCTTCTGTTTCTTCACTTTCATTCCTGTTCCTCTTTATTCCCTGTTCCTCTCTTTCATCTCTTCGACTATCTCTTCTATCACTCTTCTCCCTTTCTCTTGGAGACGACACAAAATGACCCACAAGGGTTGACGTGTCGTTAAACCCCAACACAATCAAAATTCATCAAGAAACAGGGCCGCCAGGGGGCGGGGTTTATTTTCTCTATATATCTATAGAGAAAAACTTTAAAAGTCTTCTTTTCAGAAACCAAAGGTCCAATTTCATTACAACTTGGCAAAAATGTTTCCTTGGTGACCCTCTACCAAGATTGTTCAAGTAATCATGATTTGTCAAAAAACATGGCTGCTAGTGGGTGGGGCTTATTTTCCCTATATATCTATATAGAAAACTAAAAAATCTTCTTGTCAGAAACCAATGGACCGATTTCAATATAACTTGGCAGGAATGTTTCTTTGGTGACCCTCTACCAAGGTTGTTCAAGCTGTCGTGATCGTCAAAAAACATGGCCGCTACGGGGCAGGGCTTATTTTTTTCTATATGTCTATATAAAAAACTTTAAAAATCTTCTCGTAAGAAACCGTTGGACCAAGCTCAGTGTAGCTTGGCAAGAATGTTGCTTTTGTGACCCTCTACCAGGATGCTTCAAGCCTTCATGATATGTCAAAAAACATGGCCTCCAGGGGGCGGGGCTTATTTTCGGTATATATCTATAGAAAACTTTAAAATGCTTCTTGTCAAATACCTCCTGACCAATTTCAATAATACTTTGGTGACCCTCTACCAAGAATGTTCAAGCAATCCTGATTTGTCAAAAAACATGCCTGCTAGTGGGTGGGGCTTATTTTCCCTCTATATCTAACTAGAAAACTTTAAAAATCTTCTTGTCAGAAACCACTGAACCGATTTCAGTTCAACTTGGCAGGAATGTTCCTTTGGTTACCCTCTACCAAGTTTGTTCAAGCTGTCATGATTCGTCATGGTTATAAAATTTATACATAAAATTTTAGAGCAGTGAACTTGGCTGAAACTTCAACATTAAGTATGCAAATCTGTTTGCTCAGGTGAGCGATATAGGGCCATCATGGTCCTCTTGTTGTAAAGAAGTAGATAAAAGTACACTAACTGTAATATAAAGGCTTTTTAATTGCTTTACTGTGTGCTTATAAGAGCCTGTGCAGTAATTAGGTCGAATACGGTATATATGTTTAAGAAATCGGGCCAGCTTGGGCATGTGCAGGTATTCACATGTACATTATTCAAATTTCCTTATGCAGTGTGTTCCACAAATAGCAAAGATTGTAATCAGGGCCCAGCTGTTCAAAACTGAATCAAGTTGTAAGCCAATGTGACGTTAAAATTTCTATCTTGAAATATGGCAAATACATTGACATTTTTTGTTGAAAAAATGTGAGTAGCTTTTGCTGCAGCAAAAATATCAATGTATTTGAAAATACCTTAGCTACTATAGTTAACAAGTTTGTCATTAACGAGCTTGTTAAGATAACTATGCTTTGAACAACTGAGCCCAGAATGCAAGCTAAGCTGGATTATTCTCTGTCAGTCTGTATCAAATGAAAAGTATCTTTGAACATATAGTCAAATTTGTCTTAAGCGTCCACCTAAGGGAAAAGAAAAGTGTGGTTGCTTAAAACGCTTACAGGTGCTAGCTTAATACAGATAAGTTTACATTTATTTGAGTTTTAAGAGATCTGTAATGATGGCCTTTTGATAGAGGTGATTGCTTAATACAGGTGGCCTTTAAGACTCGCTTGAGTGCAGTTGAACTGCATCGATTATCATCCTGCCCATCCCCATAGCCTCAGCAGAGACCTTTGCTGACTATTGAAACAGCAAAAGCCCGGATCAGACTATGTAAATATGCAGGCTGATCTGGAATTTTCTGTTCCCATATGCTCCAAGACACATATTCTCCTGATATAGCCCAAATAATGGTTTTTCCACAGCGATTATCAGTTATATTTTATTAGTAGAGTTTCCAGGAAAATAGTTTGTTTTAGAAATTTTAGAACATTATTAGCAATATAGACTTGCACAAGTTAATGAATACATCTATCTTTTAGCTGTCCTACAATTCATGTTTAATCCTTAAAGTGCTAGTCACAACAGCGGAAGACGACATTCTGTTTGTTTGTTTGTTTTTTTTTTTTTTTTTTGTTTGTTTGTTTTTTAGAAAATAAGACTTGACATTGCATGTGAATCATCTGCAAGGCAGATGATTCACATGAAATGTCAAGCTATATTTTCTCAGAAACATAACATGTTTAAGATTGTCATCTGCTACAATTTTGAATGCTGCTGAACCCTTCTCTTGCTGAACACGAGATGCCCTGTCTTAGCAAACAGTGTAAATCCAGATCAGTTGGGTTCTGAAGAAGCCAACTGATCTTGATCTGCACTATTTGTCATTAAATATATGAATTTCTATCAAAAACCCAGATCAAGTTATCTGATTGGCTGGAAATTAGAAGTGGGCATGGCATCTTAATTAATTCAGCAAGGCAAGGGTTAAGGGTTAAATTCTTTGTCTTTTCAGAGAGCATTTTGTGAAGAATATAAATACCTGGAGTCAGTATTACAACTCAAAAGAGCCTCACAATGAAGAACTTCCAGAACCCTGGAACAAAGAGCTTAATGATTTCCAGAAAATGATTGTTTTACGCTGCATTAGACCAGATAAGGTTTGTGCTTGTTGGTTTTGTGAAACAGGTAGTTATCCCCACTCTTGTTGAAAAAAAGCTATGGGGATATTGTGAACACCTCCATCTGTCTGTCAGTCTATCCATCGTGCTGTCTCCTCTTTAACCACAGGACTGACTTCAACCAAACTTGCTACATGACTTCCCCACGTGGTAAGGGTGTGCAAGAGCAACATTATTTTTCACTTCTCTCTGCCATGGCGTGCCATCAACTGCGCGATCTAGTTGAAATTATGATTCAGTAGAAGCAGCCATTCAAGACTTATTAACCAGTTTTACATGTAGTTGGGAAACATGCAAAAGGGTAATTGGCAAACACTGCAGATTCAGATCAAAAGCCACAGTATGCAGCATTTGATCAGGGTCTCCACTTTTTGCAATATATACAGGAATTTCTAAAAAAAAAACAACAGAAGTAATAAAAACTAACCAGACACCCTGCTGTTGGAAATAGACTGGTCCAAAAGTTGTGGTAGAAGAGTCCACTCAACATAAATGGGTTAACTTGAGATACATTGCTTTACATACAAAATTTATCCTAATTATATTGATACATTAACTCCTTATCATGAAGCATCCGGCTGCTAATCACAAGATCCTAGGCTTGAACACAGGTCTGTATAAGAGTGGGTATCAGGTAAATATTTTTTTTTATTTCTCTGCAAAAACGTATGTTATGGGTATTCATTAGAAGTGCCTCAGCAAGGTGCTTCTAATGAGTACCCACAACAATGTATGTTTTTCCTGGAGAAATAAGAAAAATATCAATACTTTTGGATTGAAAAAAGCATCTTATCAAGAGCTATTTTGAATCCTGCTGGAGACCCTTCATTGGACAGTCTTTCATTGTCACCCTTCCATTGTCCTAATATGACTAATAATGCTGAAAGCGACTTAACCTATTTAAGCTTAGCATCCCATAAAAGGGACATTGACAAACAGTGTAGACCCAGATCAGATGCCGCAGGACACAGCGTCTGAGCAGGGTCTACACTGTTTGCTTTAAATACAAGAATTTCTACAAAACATGGCAGTATTAAAACTAACCAGACACCTCTCGTACTTGAATTGGACCAGTCCAAAGAGTTGTGGTTGAAGAATCCACTCGGCGTAAATGGGTTAAAACACCAAATCAGCATCATAACTCCAGATTGATCTGGGTTTTCACTGCCTTGTCAGAATATTTAGGATAATTACAATGGTACAGTGACCAGCAACAACCCAGTTGGCCTGTGTCCATAAGAATGTGTAGTTTGTTAATCCTGGGATAAAGTTTTTGATGGTATTCACCAAGTGCTTTTTCTGCACCTTTTTGTCTATTTAGAAGTATCAGCTTGGTTGAGCCCTTAGCTTTCCTGACTTTGGATCATTAGGTCTTGGGTTGGGATGCTGCTAGAAGTGGATTTCAACTTATGACTAATGCACTTCCTTTATTACTCTTTAATTGTCTCGGTATGACTTGAATAATGTTGAGAGACATAAAACACTTAAATGTTTTTGCCATTTGTTTATGTCTGATTTAATGATTTTGTAATCAATGATCTATGATTAACCCATTTTAGTCTGGAGATCCTGAAAAGGGTGATTGGCAAACTGTGCAGACCCAGGTCAGACATTGCAGAATGCGGCCTCTGACCAGGGTCTCCAGTGTTTTCAAATAGTTTAGCCATTTTTCTCTAGGAATCTTTAAATCACATAGCCTAACATACCTAAAATTGACTCTTCCAATATATAATGTGGGGTAGTCTATTCAGACTAAATTGGGTTAAAGTTTGTAAATTTCTAATCCACACAGGTGAGTGCTGCAATCACAATCTTTGTGATGAGTAAGCTCGGCAAGAAGTTTGTTGAACCACCACCATTTGACCTTGCCAAATCCTATGCTGATTCGAACTGCTGTGCTCCGCTGATCTTCGTCCTGTCTCCCGGGGCTGATCCCACTATGGCTTTGTTGAAGTTTGCTGATGACAAAGGATTTGGAAGCAACAAGTTCAACTCTATCTCTCTAGGACAAGGACAGGTAGGACAGATTTTCCCTATCAAACCTGTGATTGATTTATCTGTTTTATTTTATTTATTCATTTATTTATTTTTATTATTCATTTATTTATATTAACTTTATTTATCAAATTTATTGATTTCATTTTATTTTATTTTTTATTTATTTATTTATTTTTTTTTTTTTTGAAGAGTATGGTAACTGTCCTAAAATTTTATACACCAAAGTGTCTCACAAAATAGTATATGCAAACAGTGCAGTCCCAGATCAGACTGCTCCTGATCAGGGTCTATACTGTTTGCCATTCCACTAAGTATTTTAAGAAGCAACTGCATGAAAAACAAAATTTAGGCCAAAGAAGTACAGAATAATAAGTAACTCACTGTATTTACCCTAAGTATTTTGACACTATATCTGCTTTCATATTTGTCCAATGATTTAAACAAATCCAGTTTAGTTGATGTGTCTAAAATTTTAAACACTGCTGAATGAGTGGCAAACAGTGTAGATCCTGATCAGATGCCATATCTGATCTGGATCTACATTGTTTGCTCAGGACTTTGTATGAGTGCTGAGGTTTATCATAGTTCTTAGCTTTTCATAGGTATTTGTAGAATAAACTATGCTGTTGACCAAAAGTAAACTCTCTATTTACAGGGTCCAATTGCCTCTAAAATGATAGAGAAGGCTCGAAGTGAAGGTTCCTGGGTCATGTTACAGAACTGTCACTTGGCAGTCTCCTGGATGACACCACTGGAGAAAGTCTGTGAGGACTTCACTACAGAGAACACACACCCTGAATTTCGACTCTGGCTCACCAGCTACCCTTCAGATAAAGTACGATGTATAAGGCCATTTACTGGCATTTTGCTGAATATCTAAAAAACAAAAGCATCCAGCTCTATACTGTAAAAAGTCTTTATTCAGTACATAACTAATACTTAATTTTCAAAAGAATACATTTGGAAATAAAAATATTTCTTTTCAAAAGTACACTTTTTTAAGTTAGATTTGGCCTGCTCATCACATGGGAGTAACTATGTAATATTCGGGTAAACATTATTATTTAACTGTATGCATGGGTTTGATTGAAATTTTACACTACATGTTCTAGTTGTTTGTATGAAATGCAAATTAATATACTTTCTGATTTTATGGGGTCCAAAGCATAAACCGTGTTAGTTAAACAACCGTATTACATCCAAACAAAAATATGCTGTATAAATTATATAGAAAAATGACCATAAATGGTAATTTTTCTATATAATTTATACAGTATATTTTTGTTGGTCATTTTTCTATATAATCTATACATTTTTGGGATCTGTCTTTTAACTGTGTTATATCCAAAACCATGTTATAACAAACCATGTTATAAAGAGGTTAATGTGTATTTCTTTCTTCCAGTTCCCTGTAACAGTGCTACAGAATGGTGTCAAAATGACCAATGAACCCCCCACCGGATTAAGACAGAATTTGCTACAGTCGTATCTTAATGATCCAATCAGTGATGAGGAGTTCTTCAGTGGTTGCCCAGGAAAAGAATCAGTGAGTGGACCACTTTTTTCAGATTGAACCCCTTCATCACTGGGTTTCTGAAGCGGGCTGTTCCATCTTTGAATTTTGACACGTCCATTCCTTGTAGATAGGGGGTTAGTCAGTGATCATAAACAGTATGGCAAACAGTGTAGATTCTAATGAAATGGCTCATTATAAGCCATTTCATCTGGATCTGCACTGTTTGCATAGGGATCTGTACCAGTCAATAGGGTGAAAGGGTTAACTCTTTCACCTCTGAGATTTTGCACTGGATGCTTCTATCTTTAAATTTGGACATGTCCTCTGCTGCAAATAGGGGTGTCAGTTGAAAATCAAAACAGAATGGCAAACAGTGTAGATCCTGATGAGATGGCTGGTAACCAGCCATCTCAACTAGATCAACACAGTTTGCTAAAAATATCTGGTTTGATCTGCAAAGCTGAAAGCGTTAATGCTCTTTATTACGTAACTAATAAGTACAATAGATTCTAAAAGATACAACCCTAGAGAGCAATGAACACACTTATAAAACTGTTGGATGCATGTCCAACTGGTGATCAGGTGGTCCTGGAGATTAATCATGAAATACTTTCTTCGGTCATTCTCTCCCTTCCACTGATTCAAGAAGGACAGTCATCAGTTTCTGGCAAATGAATAAGCACAATACTGGTTAACAGCCTAGAGGACTAAGCCTGCCCAGTAATAGTGTGGTTAGGTAAACTGAGCATGCTCGACAGGACCCAGTTGGATTGACTGGGCCGTAAAACCTCAACACAAACACTCATAAAACTGAAAACAGCTGAAGTGTCATTTTTCTGGACCATACTAGCTAGTTTCGGCTAATTAAGCATTATCAGTGACACTTATATAAATTTTCAAAAATCTGGGAATGGGCTCGGTGGTCACAAGTCTTGTTAAAATAGAATTTGTCACAAAATGAATTACGATAAATGTCCTAAAAAATTTTACACCAATATTTCTGATAAAACGGGATATGCAAACAGTGCAGACCCAGATCAGATTCCACTAAGTACTTTAAGAAATAACAACTGAAAGGGCAAAATTTAGGCAAAAACAAAAGTATGGAATGATTTGTTAGAAATTTTAGGACATTTACCATAACCTTTTTTGCTCTCTCTGGGCAAATAAAAAAAATATCAGTACTTTATCAATGCCTTACATTGAGCTGTCATTTGGACTTCTTTTATTTCTACAGAGAACAGGAATCAGATGTGCAGATTGGCCAGTGCCATTGCTGTTCACATGTGAGAGATGTGTAGAATTTGCCTTAGCCCAGCTCAGATGTTGTATTTTTATAGTTTGTATAATTGCAGCAATTTGAGAAGCTCCTGTTTGGCTTGTGCTTTTTCCATGCCCTTGTACAAGAGAGAAGAAAGTTTGGTCCTCTCGGATGGAACATTGCGTATGGCTTCAATGAGTCTGATTTGCGGATTTCAGTCCGACAGTTACAGGTTTGTTACTTATTCATCAGCCCCTAGTATATAATAACCCAGCTAGCATTCTTTATAAATCTATAGCGGGTCTTTAGCTGCCCGTCAGCTACCCTGACAGGCCGCTAACGGCCAGCTATAGATTTATAAAGAATGCTTACTGGGAATATATTAATATGAGCCACAACATTAGAAAGCCTACCTTTCGACATGCACCCAGCAAAGATTCAGATCAGCCTGCACATTTGCAAAGCCAGATCAGAATCTTCACCAGGCACATTTTGGATTGTCAAAGATGTGAAAAGACCCTGATCAGGCTGTGGATGTGCAGGCTGATTTGAGTGTTCATTGGGCACACATGGCAAAAGGTAGGTTTTCTCACGTTGCAGCTCGGATGAAGTTGTGCATATGTGGACATATGTGGTCTCTGAGCATATGTGGACAACAAAGGCCTAAATCGGCTTGGGTACGCCTACAGTCTTGTCAAGGCCATAGCTCTTGATAAGATGTTTTTTTCAACCCGAAAGTATTAATATTTTTCTTATTTATCCATGAAAACATATGTTGTGGGTACTCATTAGAAGCGCTTTGGTGAGGCGCTTCTAATGAGTATCCACAACATATGTTTTCACGGAGAAATAAGAAAAATATTTACCAGATACCCACTTATCTAGACCTATGCAAGCTCTTTGTTATTTGCTCGCAGTGCTCATTGGATACTGTAGAAAAAAACAATAGAAGTCAAAGGCCCTGATTTATTTCACAATTTAACCCGTAAAGCCCCATTCAGAATTCTAGCAGATGACATTTTGAAATATATTCGTGTTTGTGTGTTTTTTCCCAGGAAGTAAAGCTTGACATTTCTGATGATTGACATGAAATATCAAACCTTATTTTCTCTAAAGAATAAAATGAAAAGTATTTTAGAGTGCCTTCTGCTTACAATTTTTAATTGTTCTTCACGGTAATATAAGCGGTATTGAAATTTGACTTTTTGCATTGCTAATCTGGTTCGAAGAATCAAAGTGAAAACAGATGAGGAACTAAAGTTATGAAGCAAAGTAGTATAGCTGCAGACTTCTCTATTTCACATTTCAGTATTTTGTCAGTTCAAATGCTGAGTTTTATTTTATTTTGTTTTTGTTTTGTTTTTTTATTAAAAAAACTACTTTCTGATAGTTTAAACGACCTCAAAAAGTATTAATTTTACATTTTCATTTATCAGAGAAGCTGTCCTACAGATGTTTGTTTTAACCCTTTAAATGTCAGTCACAACTGCAGCAGACAACATTCTGATTTTTTTTTTTTTTTTGTAAGAGTAAATAATAAGACTTGATATCTCCTGTAAATTGTCTACTAAGGTGACAATTCACAGGAAATGTCAAGTCTTATTTTCCCCAAAAAAATAATGAAAATGAAAATATCTGCTGCAGATTTGCTTGGTGCTTTAAGAGTTAAAGTGTTGTAAATGACATTACATACTGTTTCTGTGTCATATGTTTGTAACTGACAATATACATATACCATAATTATTCTAAGTATTCGAACACTGTAACTCTTTTCCATACCACCCCTATACACAAAACCAGTCACAGAAAATTGAAATGGTCCAGAGGAGAGCCATCCGCTGGACCATAAACGACTATTCACCCTACAGTAGTGTAACTCAAATGCAGCAAGAACTAGGTTGGCGTTCGCTAGACCAGAGGAGGGCCAATGCTCGCCTTTGTATGTTATACAAAATCACTCATGGTATGGTAGCGATTGAAATGCCCTAGTATTTCAAGCAGCCCAAAGCGGCAACGTCATAGCCTACGACACCCCCTCGTGTACCGTCAAATTCATACTTCAGCCAATTATTACAAATATTCATTTTTCCCATTGGCTGTTGTACAATGGAGTAGATTGCCATCTTCAATAGTCATGCTGCCAACACTGACGCAGTTCAGTGTGGCAGTCAGGTCCCTTGACTATCCCTTACCATAACACAGCATACCTGTTTTTAACCTGATTTTAATCTCATATTTTTAACCCGTTAACACTATCATCTGTTATATCCATCTCACTATTGCACTTTCATTCTCACTATTCATTCTTTCTTTTTTTTCTTCACGGCACGCAATCACCTGCACGTAATCCTCGCGAGGGGGTGTTGCAGTATGGCTAGATAGATAGATAGATACCGATTCTAAAATTTGTGTACAGTAAAACTTCAGTGACAAGGCTCATTATTTATGGCTGATTCAAACTTGTTTTTGAGTCACTAGGAAATTCTTCCAACAGCTCAAGAAAGCAAATATTTAGGGATATTACAGGGAAATTTTCTTATTTTATCAAGAAAGTGTATGTTGCATATACTCATTAGAATTGCCTCATTGAGGCAATTCTAATGAGTACACACAACATACTATTGTTTTATAGAAGGTGGAAAAGAAATTCCTAAATTATCCCCATTTACCTCCTGACATGATGGCCTGAACTACCCATGTCTAGAGCAAATTTATGTTCGAAGCATTGAACTTTGATTATTTATTTATGTTTGCCGGTCTAAAAATGCTAACTGAATGGCAAATAGTAAAGACCCAGATCAAACTGCTCCTTTTCTGATCCAGATCAACAGTTTGCTTGGGCTTTTTGTCCAAATATTTAGGGTAAACTTAGTACACTACAACCTCTTTATAACACTGTTCGTTATAACACGGTTTTGGATATAACACGGTTCAAAGATGGATCCCAAAAATGTATAGCATATATTGAAAAATGACCATAAATGATCATTTTTCAATATAATCTATACATTTTTGTTTGGTTTAATGGTTGTTTAACTAACACGGTTTATGCTATGGACTCCAACAAGTGTTATAAAGAGGTTGTGGTGTAACTCTTATTTCATTGTAAAGCCTCCAAAGATGAATAAAATTTGTATTTGTGTTTATTTGTATTTCAGATGTTTGTAAATGAATATGAGGAAGTTCCATTTGATGCAATCACCTACATGACGGGAGAATGTAACTACGGCGGTCGTGTCACAGATGACTGGGACCGCAGATGTCTAAGAACTATTCTGGCTGACTTCTACACACCACATATTATTACAGATCCTAAATACAAATTCTCAAGTAGCGGATTGTATTATTGTCCACCAAAGGGGCAATATGATGATTATGTTGAATTTATCAAGGTTTGTCTTTAATACTCAATACACTGAAACTTTGATCCTTAGAATATCCTGGGTGTAAGGGAATAAGTATACATATCACTTCTACAGCCTTGCTGTGGAAGCTGGCTTTTATGGCAACACTGGTAGAGTGATTGGATTTTTTATGAAGTTAAGCAACATACATCTCGGTTAGTACCTGGATGGGTGACTGCGGTGCTCGACTTCGCAGAAGACCCGGTTTCACTCTACATTGGTAGCAGTGTGTTGCATAGGTGCCCCCCTCAGATTTGCCTAGTGAGGGGTGTGCAACTTCGGGAGGAAGTCAAGAGAAGACGGGGAGAAATGTAATGGAATAGGTATATATATATCACTTCTACAGCCTCGCTGTGGAAGCCGGCTTTTATGGTGACACTGGTAGAGTGATTGGCTTTTTTACGAAGTTAAGCAACGTACATCTCGGTTAGTACCTGGATGGGTGACCTCGGTACTTGACTTCGTAGAAGACCTGGTTTCACACTACACTGGGAATCATTAAAAATGGGTCTAGTGATAAGTTGTGCCACTATCAAAGGGGCATTCTATCCATGGTTCCTTGTTTCTGATGTTCTGTCATGCTTCGTGTTCTAGCTACAATCTTTTAACCCTCTGGAATATTTTCATTATAACACAAATAATGTGTCTCAATCAAGAAAGACAACTCTTGATACTTGAGTTATCTGCCCTTGCCATAATTTTGTGTGGCAGAGGACTTTGGTCACTTTGTGGTAATTTCTTATTGAGGGTTGAATTCTATAGAAAAGTGAGCAGTGGAGACACAAAATTAGTTCCAGGAATTAACCCATTGTAGTCTGGAGACCCCTAAAAGGGTAATTGGCAGACCCAGATCAGATGCCACAGAAAGCAGCATCTGATCAGGGTTTCCACTGTTTGCAAATAGTTAACCATTTTTCTTTAGGAATGTCTAAATCACAAAGCCTGACATACCTAAAATCATAATTAGAATCTTCCAATCAATAGTGTGGGGAGTTCATTCAGTAAACAATGGGTTAAGGATATTTGAGCTATCTGTGCTGTAGTTAACAAAACTTCTGTAGTTAAACACTGTTGTCCGATCTAGTGCTACATCTAACAACTTGGGACCAGAGAAATAGATGGGTTTCCTGGTGTTTTAATGGTGGAGCTGCAAGTAACTTGAGGCAGGATTTGAGTTACTGTATTTACCCTAAGTATTGGGACACTTTAAGTCCTTACCATTCTTGTCCTAAAATTTGAACGTCTATTTTACTACCTGTTGATGCATCTAAAATAGTGCTGGATCAGTGGCAAATCAGGAGTAAATGTATTGTTAATTCAATTTCTGTTACAGAATTTACCAGCTGCACAGCTTCCAGAAGTATTTGGCATGCATGATAACACAGATATTTCCAAGGAACTTCAGGAAACCAAGCTTCTCTTTGACTCAGTTTTACTTACTCAGGGTCGCTCACATGGAGGTGGTGGTGGAGATACTGATGAACAGCTCAATCATATTGCTGGGGACATTCTTGCTAAGGTAAGACTAAGCTTCTTTTTTACCTTCTTCTGCTAAATCTGGGTCACTCTTGTGGAAAATGTGAGTACAATATCTCCTTGTTAGATAGTTTTGCCGATGTGTGCCATATTTATCCTAATTATTTGGACACCATTACAGTAATTGTTCTAAAAATTGAACAGGTCCATTTTACTACCTGAAGCTGTGTCTCAAATTGCTGGATAAGTGGCCAACAGTGTAGACCCTGATCATCATTCACATATCATATTAGGTATTCAGAGACAGATGGGCTAAAGCAAACAGTATAGAATGATCTGAAAACCCACTTGAAATGCCAAATCTTATTTTCCATAAAACTATGAAATAGAATTTGGCATTTTGTGTGAATTGCCTCCTTTGAAGACAGTTCACAGGAAATGTGTTCTTTTTTTTTCTAAAAAAAGTAAGAAAATTGCAAAATTTTCTTTTCTTTTTCAGCAAATGTCATTTGCTTTTAAGTAAACTGTTAACCTAATTTTATGCTTTTATTCAGCTACCACCTGACTTCGACATAGAAATGGCTATTAAAAAGTTCCCAGTGGAGTATTCTGAAAGTATGAACACAGTCCTGGTACAAGAAATGGAAAGGTTCAACAGGTAAGGTTACAGTCAATTTATAACTTTTAGATGATGATGTTTTAACCTTTAATCTCCGTAGATCAAAACAGATACCCTTGCAAGTAGTGTAGAGCCAGATGAAAGGTAATCCTTTTTGACTTTTATTGTAATGGGCCATCTCATCAGGATCTGCACTGTTTGCCATTTTGTTTTTGTTTTTTTTTTTACTTACACCCCCCACCCCTCTTTTCAACAATGGATGTGTCCAAATGCAAAGATGGAAGAGACCATTTCAGAAACTCAGGGATGAAAGAATTAAAATTAGCTGGTGACATTTTAACCCTTGAAATGCAATTACTTTTTGGTTAAAAACAGCACATTTTGAATTATTTGAAAAAAGATTATTACTCAAGGCAGTGCTAAGAGGTATGAGCAGTTTTGCAAATTACAGAACTGTTCATAATCAATTCAAGTCTTTTCAAGTTTTTTTTTTTTTTTTTTTTTGCTTTCTTTGTTGTATTATTTGCATAAAAAGATTCCATTTTTTCTCTCAATTTATCTACCTGCAGCTATGTATGATAATGCTCATTTATTGTATTCTTTTGTCAGATTAACCGCTATCATCCGAACCAGTCTACAGAATTTACAGAAGGCCATTAAAGGTTTAGTTGTGATGTCAGCTGAGCTGGAACAAATGGCAGGAAGCTTGCTGATTGGTAAATTACCTGCCATCTGGGCGAAACGCTCCTACCCATCACTGAAGCCTCTCGGAAACTATGTTAATGACTTGCTGGAGAGACTTAAATTCTTACAGGTTGGTTTGAAATTTTCATTTGCAAGAAACACCACATTTGTCCTAAATGTTTGGACAGAAATGCCTGTGCAAACATATACACCCAAACTTTGATCATGAAATATTTTCTACGGTCATTCTCTCCCTTCTGCCGATTCAAGAAGGGCAGTTGTCAGTTTCTGGCGAAAGAATGTGCACAATACTGGTTAACCACTTAGAGGACTAAGCCTGCCCAGAAAACGTGTGGTTAGGTAAACTGACAGCGCTCGACATGGCCCCATTGGGTTAACTGGGCCGTAAAACCTCAACACAGACAAATACACCCAAACTAAAGAGCTGCCATATGGTCCATGCATATGATACACTTTTATTTGGAAAAGAATGCTTAGCTATGGGTGTTATGGGTTTTTGCTTTTCCAAAGCAATAATAGTATTTTGGAAAAATATAAACATAAACCCTATGATTTTATGTATTTTCTGAATAAGCATTTATTTATCTTCATTGATCCAAAACAGAAAAAAACACAGATTTAAAAAACAAACAAGAGGCCCACGGGCCACGATTCGCTCACCTGAGTGACATAGCCACTGCAGACATGCAGATGTTATGCAACATTTATCCAATCCTATCATCGCAACTAATGAAAATATCATCATTTGAGCAGTTTTTAGTTTTGACAGTCACTGGAGCATGATCATGAATAAACTATCAATCACATTTCAACAGAAGGATCAATGTGAAATTTGGTGGAAATTGGCTAAGTGGTTTCTGAAGAATCGTGATTTTATACATGTAAACAGCACAGTGGCAGGGACATATTATAAATATAAACCAGATGATGGCCATCTTAGATTTCCAATCAGAACAATTTTAACTACTGTTGATCTACAAGTCACTTCGATACTTTCAATATAAATGTATATGGCCCATACAAATAGGGAAGCAAATTTGACCTTGGAGGTAAAAAGGTCAAATGTCAACATAAACCATCATTTGAGCAATTTTGGTAGATCTCCTGTCCCCTATAATTTGTGCAAAGATTAGGACCCAGGGCTTATTTGGTTATGGAGAAGAAGATTTTTGAAGGTTTTTACCATATATTGGCATGGCAGCCATTTTGATCAATGGACCATACCCATTTTAGCAATCTTTCATTCTCCTGCCCACAGAGGCTCCGCATGAAATTTGAGCAACACTGGCCCGGAGGCTTCAGAGGAAAAGCCATTTGAAATTATCAACATTTTTTCCATACAAATGTATGGCGCCCATACAAATGCATACAGAAGCAAACTTGACCTCGCCGTAAAAAGGTTAAATGTCAATGTATGACAATTATTTTAGCAACTTTGGTAGACCGCCCGTTCCAGATGATATATGCAAAGATTCAGCCACAAGCCATCCTCGGTTTTGGAGAATAAGATTTTTAAATGTTTTTTCCCATGCAAATGCATAAGGAAGCAACTTGACCTTGCCGTAAAAAGGTCAAATGTCAATGTATGACCATTATTTTAGCAACTTTGGTAGACCCCCTGTCCCCGATGATTTATGCAAATATTCAGCCCCAAAGCATCCTCTGTTCTAGACAAGAAGATTTATAAAGGTTTTTACCATATATGGGCATGGCGCCCATCTTGGTCAATGAACCGTGACCATTTTAGCAATCTTTTGTTCCCCCTACCTAAGGAGGCTCCATATGAAATTTGAGCAAAATTGGCCCAGAGGCTCCAGAGAAGAAGTTGTTTGAAATTCTGAACATTTTTCCCATACAAATGCATAAGGAAGCAAAATTGACCTTAACGTAAAAAGGTCAAATGTCAATGTACGACCATTATTTTAGCAATTTTGGTAGCCCTCTTGTTCCCGAAGATATATGCAAAGATTCAGCCATAAGGCATGCTCAGTTTTGGAGAAGAAGATTTTTTAAAGGTTTTTCCCATACAAATGCACAGGGAAGCAAACTTGACCTTGCCGTAAAAAGGTCAAACGTCAACGTACGACAATTCTTTTAGCAATGTTGGTAGACCTCCCGTCCTCGATGATTCCTGCCAAGGTTCAGCCCAAAGGCATTCTCGGTTCTGAAGGAGAAGATTTTTAAAGGTTTTTACCATATATGGGCGTGGCGGCCATCTTGGTCAACGGACCGTGACTATTTGAGCAATTTTTCGTTCCCCCACCCTAAGGAGGCTCCATATGAAATTTGAGCAAAATTGGCCCAGAGGCTCCAGAGGAGAAGTTGTTAGAAATTATGGTCATTTTTCCCATACAAATGCATAAGGAAGCAAAATTGACCTTAACGTAAAAAGGTCAAATGTCAATGTACGACCATTATTTTAGCAATTTTGGTAGCTCTCCTGTTCCCAAAGATATATGCAAAGATTCAGCCATAAGGCATGCTCGGTTTTGGAGAAGAAGATTTTTAAAGGTTTTTCCCATACAAATGCATAGGGAAGCAAACTTGACCTTGCCGTAAAAAGGTCAAACGTCAACGTACGACAATTCTTTTAGCAATTTTGGTAGACCTCCCGTCCCCGATGATTCCTGCAAAGGTTCAGCCCCAAGGCATTCTCGGTTCTGGAGAAGAAGATTTTTAAAGGTTTTTACCATATATGGGCGTGGCGGCCATCTTGGTCGACGGACCGCGACCATTTTAGCAATTTTTCGTTCCCCCACCCTAAGGAGGCTCCATATGAAATTTGAGCAAAATTGGCTCAGCGGTTTCAGAGGAGAAGTCGTTTGAAAATGTTAACGGACGGACGCACGGACGGACGGACGACGGACGAAAAGTGATCACAATAGCTCATCCTGAGCAGAGCTCAGGTGAGCTAAAAACAGCCCGATTGTTTTTTACCCTTCCCCTCCTTTTTTTTTTTTTTTTCAGAGTGGATAAACTTGATGATTAGCATGCTGGGTAAAAATGTCAGCGAAGACATTTTGGAATATTGCACGCAATTTGTCTCCTTAGGAAATAATTTGCCTGAAATATCACAGCCTAGTTTCTGGTAAAAAGAAAAGTCTTGTCAGTTGTTGTCTGCTGAATTGGCCCAAAGAGTGGAAAAGGTTAATAATCAGTTTTATTTCAGAAATGGTACGACACTAACAAGCCTCCAGTATTCTGGATTTCCGGCTTCTTCTTCACTCAAGCTTTCTTGACGGGTGTGATGCAGAATTATGCCAGAAAGTACACAATTCCTATTGACACTCTCGGATTTGACTTTATCGTACTTGATGTGGATTCAAAGGATACCCAACCAGATGATGGAGCATATGTGTGGGGTTTATTTTTAGATGGTGCTAGATGGGATAGACAGAAGTAAGAACATTTTTATACACGACATGATAGTAGCGGGGTATTATAGTTTCACTTTGGCTGTCCGTGTGTCGGTCTGTCTGTCCGTCCGTCTATGGTATGTCTGTAATTCGTTTCTGGACGATAACTTGAATATAAATGGATTTTCACGAAACTTGGTATGTGCTTTGATACTATGGAGATCTGGTTTAGGATTGCTAATGGGCAGATTTTCTCTGAGATATTGAGTTATCTGCCCGCAACATGTCCATATTTTTGTTTCTGGATGATAACGTCAGTAAATATAAATGGATTTTCAGGCAACTTGGTATGTGCAATGATATTATGGAGATCAGGTTTGGGATTGTTGATGGTCAAATTTCGTCAATTTTTGACAAAGTTATCTGCCAGTGACACATCCGTATTTCTATTTCAGAACAATAACTTAGTAAATCTCAATGGATTTTCACCAAACTTGATATGTGCATTGACATTGTGGAGATCTGATTTTGGATTGCTAATGGACAATTTTAGACAGAGTTAGCTGCTCATGACACATTCATATTTTCGTTTCTGGATGATAATTTCAGTAAATATTAGTGTATTTTTACGAAACTTGGTATGTGCGTTGATATTGGGAAGATCTGGTTTGGGATTACTAATGGGCAAATTTCATCAACGTGACAGATTAATCTGCCCATGACATGATAATGGTGGGGTATTATTGTTTCTTGTTTTATTACCTTTAATCTGCTGAATTTAAATATAAGGTGACATTCAAAATAATTTTCTTGTGGGATGGGTAGCCTATTGGCTAGCAATTTTGACTTGCAAGCACAAGGATCTGAGGTCAAACACTGGTTGGGTTGAAACATTTTCAGACCTTTAGAATACCTAGTTCATATTCAGCATGCCCTGGGTGGAATATAAAATCAACAGGGAGGCGTTTGGTGACAGACAGCAACAGTAAGAATGTGTGGGCAGTCAGTGAAAGCAAGTCAGTACAAGCCATGTCAGAAGACTACAAGTACTTCCGGACGACTGCCTTTAGACATGCACCCAGCAAAGATTCAGGTCAGCCTGCACTCATGCATTTTGGATAGCTAAGGATATAAAGTTTCTTTTTGCAAACAACGAAGACTGCAGGCTGATTTGAGTCTTCATTAAGTACATGTCAGATGGTACAGTTTCTCAATTTGCAGCTTATATGTTTTGGTGCAAAAAGTGATAAAATTAATGTCCTATAATTTTGAACACTTTATTCCATCCTTTTTTGGCCTATTTTTTTTTTTTTTTTTTTTTTTTGTGTGTGCAATTGTTTCTTGAAATACTTAGTGGACTGGCAAACAGTGTAGATCCTGATCAGACTGCTCCTTCAGGAGCAGTCTGATCTAGGTCTACACGTTTTGCATCAGCAATTTTATCAGACACTTTGATATATGTAATTTTAGGACATTTACTGTAGTGTATTTTTACCCAAAGTATCGAGACGCCTCACTTCCTTACCATGCTTATCCTAAAACTTGGAAAAGTCTATTTTTTTACCTGTTGATGTGTCCAAATTATTGCAGGATCAGTAGCAAACAATGTAGGCCCTGATCAGACACCGTGTTCTGTGGCATCTGATCTGGGTCTACACCGTTTTCTCAGGCGTGTCTGCCCCAATACTTCAGGTTATTACGGTAGTAACAGATGTTTTATAACACAACCCTCCTTGTTATTACAGAGGTGTCCTTGGTGAACAACTCCCGAAAATTCTAAATGATGCCGTCCCTGTGATCTGGCTCAAACCTAACATAAGAGATAATATTGACGAATCAGATAAGAGATACAAGTGTCCTGTGTACAAGACAAGTGAGCGTAAGGGTGTGCTATCAACTACTGGACATTCCACAAACTTCGTACTAGCTATGTTGTTACCTACAGACAAGCCAGTTCAACATTGGATTAAGCGAGGATGTGCTATGTTATGTCAGCTGGATGATTAGATGGGACCAGATGACATTTATTTTTCAGTCTTGATTACATGCATGAACCTGCATTGACCGTAAATGGAAGAAACAATGTTATTTACTTTACAGAAAACTATTTTTATATTCTAACCTTTAGTGAAATGTTACACATTTTTTCTGACAGCAGGATTTGACATTTCATTGGAACCAGCATGAAAGAAATTTCAGGTCCTATTTTCTGGGAAAAATGGGAAAAAAATGGCCATTTGACCCATTTTTTTGACTGCTACTTTCACATAGAGTATGCAGAGGTTATCCCTTTAATTACAACATTCTCATTTGTTCTTATTTTTCAGAAAGGCTTTGAGATTTTTAATGTGAATCCTCTGCTAGATAAAAGATTCATGTGAAATTTCAAGCTTTATTTTCTCTGAAAAATAAGAAGAAAAAAAGTATTTCATAATTTAGTATTTTGCTGTTGTGTGTCATGCTTTAACACTTACCACGCTATGGGCAGATTTAGCAGATGACAAACTGATGATTTTTTTCTTATTTTTCCTAGAAAATAGGATCAGACACTTCATGCAAATTTCTCCTAAGGAGACAATTTGCATTAAATGTCAAATCCTATTTTCTAGGAAAAAATCAGAATATTTCAAAACATTGTATGCTGAAATGTTTACCCAGCATGCAAAGTGTTCTGGGTTAAGTATCAAATATCTGCTGGCATTTAAACATTACTTTAACCTGCTGGGCCCAGATGTCCAAAACTTAACCAAGTTTTTAGCAAACATCATATTAAAATCTTGAAATATGGCAAATACATTGATGTTTTTGCTGCAAAAATGTGAGTAGAAAAAAAACTACTCACATTTTTGCAACAAAAATATCAGTGTATTTGAAAATACCTTAGCTGCAACAGTTAACGAGTTTGTCATTAACAAGCTTGTTAAGCTAATAAATCTTTGAACAACTTGGCCCTGGATTTAAATAGTAGATGGCATTTTAAAACTGTAGCTTAATTTCACAGAAAATAAGACATTTCATGCAGATTATCTCATAGTATACTATTTGTATAATAACATGTCAAGCCTTTTTCTATAATAGGACTTGACATTTCATGCAGGTTATTTTTGTATGGCTACAATTTGTAAAACATGTCCAAGTCCTCTTTTCACTGAAAAAACAAAGACATTACCAGTTGTCATATGTGTCAGTGGAATATTATCTTTCAGTGCTTCTGCTGTGGTGTTTTTTCTTTATTTTTTTTTTTTATCAGATGTTTTGTATCATGCATCATTTATTCCATATTTGAAGTGCTTTGAAATATCATAAATACCCCCAAATACTTGGACAATACAATAGGGAGAGATTTAAGCATTTCTTTTTATAAGAGGGGACAGTTAAACGGCCTTGCAGTGGTTAGTTCCCTTAATAGAGTATTATAATTGAATATCTTTTGCTGTCTACACGTTCAGTGTATTTTACAGTGCAACCTACATTTAAGAACAGAAAGACAACCACATTAATCCCATCTAGCCATTCTTTCAAATGAAACCTCTAATTTTATGGGTATGTATGATTTTCTTTTTTTTTTTTTTTCTGATGCCTGAATTGCAATGATAGTTATATTATACCTATAGACACTCGTAGGATTTCTTTTCAGCTTATCACATATGGTCTGAGGCGCTTTTTGTTACTTTTGCACCAATTGTACCTGTCTGAGTACACACCGAAATTGATGTGGCAGTAATTCCAGTGAGTACCCATAAGATGTATTTTGATGTAAAAATAACAAAAAATTATAACGGGCCCCCGTAGCCTAGTGGATAAGAGAGTTGACTCTTAATCCATTAGATTTCTCACCGCTGTGGTTCGAGCCTCGCTCGGGTCATATATGGGAAAGCAAAGTTCTGCTTATGGATGGTCAGGTGGTTTTTCTCCGGTTTTCGCCCACCTTCGATGAACGATCGGCTCGATATAAGTGAAATATTCTTGAAAGGGCCGTAAAACCCAAATAAAAAAAATCAAACAAAAAAATTATCTTCTGAATCCTCTCTTGATCTGGACATGATGATTCATGTATTTAAATCACATTTATTTATTTTGCATGTTTGTACAATCAACCTTTAGCATGACAGATCTAGATATAAGCCATTGTTATTCTAAAATATCTATAGTTTCTTAAGAAAACAGAGTTTGGCATTTACTTGATTAAGTTTTAAACGTCATGCAGTCTTTTCAGGGGAAAATATTGCTTCTTAAACCCTGTTCAAAATTGTAGCAGACAATTCACATGAAATATCAAGCCTTGTTTTCTCTGAAAAAAAAAAATACATAAAAAAGAAAATTAGCCAAACTGTCCTCTGTTGCTGTTGTAAAGGACACTATATGGCTGAAGTGTGGTTTGCTGATTTTCTCTTCTCCATGCTAAATGTTGAGAATATGCAAGCATGCATGCAAATGATGCTTCATATTAAAATATTTCCTATAGCACATTCCATAATAATAAATCCTATCCATTTTGCAACTGTGATATTGATCACTAATAGAGTGATAGCCAAACAAACTTACTATTTCCGTCCACAATATTTTTGGGATTTGAATTTTTTTCAGATGTTTTCAATATTCATTTTTTTTTTTTTTTTTTTCAGATTTTAATTTTCTGTATGTTTGTGTAAATACTTATTTTTGTTCTTTGTAAATGCAAAGGAGTTATTTTTGAACCTGTAACATATGAACTGTCCATTTGGTACTTTTTCATAAATGGACTGTTGTTTTATAAATGTGATTAAGTAACTTAAGACAGTAAATGAGCGATATCATGGGAAAAGAGCAGGTACAACACATGGGAACAGCAAAGGTTCAGGTGGCCCTGCACATTGTGCAGTATGGTCTGAACCTTTGCTGTTTGCTCATGTAAATGGTAATCCAAGGGTAAACTTAAGCTAAAGACCTAGACGTGGCCTGGCCAAGGTGCTGGGTATGCATACTGAAATATTGATTCAGTGGAAAGTCCAAAGAGCCTTTGACTGATGATGTAGCTCAAATGTCAACTAAAGATGATTATGGACAGATTAAAAACAAAATGGTAAGCAGTATTATGAAAAAAAAAAAAAAAAAAAAGTACAGTGGCAGTTTTTTGTTATAAACCACCTGTATCTATAATTTGCAAAGCCTTTTTTTTCTGGTCTGTGGAGTTGACAGGATATTAATAAAGGTCCTGATCAGCCTGTCTGATCTGGCAGGACCTCAGCTGTCCATGGATGCACTGGATACCTTTGAAGTTGTTCACAAACAGCAGTCCCAGCTGTGACTGCACAGATCAGGGCTCAGCCCGTCTTTTGTTATTATAGGTAAAAAAAAAACCTATAATATTTACCCTTGGACGCCATAACTTCTTACCACACTTATCCTAAAACACAAACATGCTTAATACACTACCTGTTGAAGTTTCTAAAAACTGCTGATTGAGTGGCAAACTGCAAATCCAGATCAGATGCCACATTCTGTGGCATCTGATCTGGGTCTGCACTGTTTGCTTAGACCTGTCTATACGAATACTTAGGGTAGATGTTGTGAAGCCATCCTTATTTGTTGTTAATAAGAGTTTGTATTTATTAATATTTTCTGTTGTATTTTTCATGAAAGCTATATCACATTCCAATTCAGTATTTTACTGAAGTTATTAATCCATCCGAAGATTCTGTGATATCAATAAAGGTTGTCTTCTAATCTGCCTCTGTTGTTTACTTTGACATCCATTATCCATGTCATCTATTCTTCATAATGTCATGCCTCTGTTGTTTACTTTGATATCCATTATCCATTATGTCTACCCCCATTAGGTTGGGGGAAGGCATTGTTTTTCCCATGGTCTGTCAGTCCATCACAAAATCATGTCTGCTCTGTAACTTAAAAATTGTTTGAGGTATTTTCATGAAATCTGACAGAAATATAAAGCACCATGAAACATGCAGAACACAAGAACCATAACTCTGGTTTTCCTACTTTCATAGTTATGATCCATATGGTTAATCTAATTTTTGAGCTGCGGCCTTTTGAACATTGTAAACAATTTTGTCATATATGCATGTCCACTCTGTAACTTGAAAATCATTAAGAGATGTTTTTATAAAATTTTACACAAATATATAGCACTACCAAATAAGCAGAATACAAGAAGTATTACTCGTTTTCCTACTTTTAGAGTTAAGGCCCTTCGAACATTGTAAACAGTGATTTCAGTCATATACTCGTGTCCACTTTATATTTTGAAAACCATTTGTGATATTTTCATGACACATTACACAAATACAGGGGACTCTGTTTCTCTCAAAGTCCAAGGGACCTGGCAAAATACTTCAGTTATCATTAGTTAGAGATAGCCAACTTATGACATCACTGACCTTATACATTGTTATGGATTGCCGAGACAAACGTAACTGGAGTCCCTGTCTTCAAGGTGATCAAATTTGAACTTTGTACAAATTGCCTGTAAAACTCGTCACACTAGTTCATGTCTGGATCATAACTGTGATGCATGATGGAACTTGGAAAGAATTTGACTCAAAGCCGGCACCCTTGATGGTCACAGTCACTTCCAATACGGTACAAAATATGTGTAACTCTACAGCAGTAGTTTATGTCCAGCTTGCAACTTCAGGTGCATGAAGGCAACATAATCATATAACAAGAGCTCCGCCAAGTGGGGCATAATATGCCTGTGGCAAGTAATAAGATGTAGCACATAAACTGGCTCCTGTATAATTCGGTGCTCCGGATAGAAACTCTTAAGTGGAATTACAAAAAAAAAATTTTAATTTTCATTGGGGCATAGCTCTGCTGATATTTGGTGAACTGTAACCTAAGGGTCCAAGCTGGCCCAGAAATTAAAGGAGAAGTGACTTCTCTCTCCTGGGAAAATAGGGAGAAGTTTGCTGCATCTAGGGAGAAGTGCTTTCGGACAGAGGACACACAACAGACGCATGGCTAGATTATAAGCTCATATGAGCCTTTGGCTGGTTTGTTTTTCTATACACTTCAATATCAGACCAAACAATCACAAAACAAAAATAAACAACCAAAAAACAAAAAAAAAAAAAAAAATGCTGCAAGAAATGTTTTTGTAAACCTTTAACTTGTTTTATACTGATTTTAGTTTTGTTCTTCAGGGGGCCAATTCAGAAGAGTATTAAAAAAAAAAAAAAAAAATCCAAAATACTTATGTTTATAAGTTTTGATATTAGTCAAGCTTCTCAATTCTGTATCATTTAATAAATGTATCTATAAAGATTTAATAATAGTAACATTTCCTTGCAAATCTAATAAAAGAATATGTAAAAAAAAAAAAAAAATAAATACCTTGCCCACATGGCCATAACTTTAGTAATTTGCAAAAAAATATACCTATTATAAATTAAAATTTGCACACTATTACCTCTAAACAATATGCTGCAAAAAGTTTACAAAAACTTTCAAAGGGGCATAACTCTGCCAATATTTGGTGCACTGTAACCTCGAAATAATATGCGCTGCTCCACATCATTGTGTAACTATTTTATGAAGTTTCGGCTTGATCGGCTGTGTACTGTAGGAGGATTTAGCCGGACACGAAAAATAGAAATTTTCAAAGGGCTAATATTTGGTGGACTGTAACCTTGAAACAATATGCGCTCCTCCACATCATGGTCTATTTACAAATCAAGTTTCAGCTTGATCAGATGTAAACTGAGGAGTTAGCCGGAAACGGAAAGTTTACAAAAATTTTCAAAGGGACATAACTCTGCCAATATTGGTGCATTGTAACCTCGAAATAATATGCACTGCTCCACATCATCGTGTAACTATTTATGAAGGTTCAGCTTGATCGGATGTAAACTGTAGGAGGGTATAGCCAGAAACGAAAAATTAATAGAAATTTTCAAAGGGGTATAACTCTGCTAATATTTGGTGGACTGTAACCTTGAAATAATATGCGCTGCTCCACATCATGGTCTAACTAACTACAGATCAAGTTTCGGCTTGATCCGATGTTAACTGTAGGAGTTAGCCGGAAACAAAAAGTTTATAGAAATTTTCAAAGGGGCATAACTGTGCTGATATTCTGTGGAATGTAACCTCGAAATAATACGTGCTGCTCCACATCATGGTCTACTATAAATGAAGTTTCAGCTTGATCAGATGTAAAATGTAGGAGTTAACTGGAAATGAAAAGTTTACAAAAATTTTCAAAGGGGCATAACTCTGCAAACATTTGGTGGACTGCAACCCCGAAACAATATGCGCTGCTCCACATCATGGTCCAACTACAAATGAAGTTTCAGCTTGATTGGATGTAAACTGTAGGAGGAGTTAGCCGGAAACAAAAAGTTTACAGAAATTTTCAAAGGGGCTTAACTCTGCTAATATTTGGTGGACTGTAACCTTGAAACCATATATGGTGCTCCACATCATTATCTAACTATAAATGAAGTTTCAGCTTGAGCGGATGTAAAATGTAGGAGTTAACTGGAAATGAAAAGTATACAAATTTTCAAAGGGGCATAACTCTGCAAACATTTGGTGGACTGTAACCCCGAAACAATATGCGCTGCATCACATCATGGTCTAACTATATACCAAGTTTCAGCTTGATCGGATGGAAACTGTAGGAGTTAGCTGGAAACGAAAAAGTTTAAAGGACGGACGGATGCCATACCCAACAACATAATACAACCAGTTTTTCAAATGGGCGTATAATCAATGCCTTGAAGGTTATGGTCACGAGGGGTTTCACTTGTACCTGACTGATAACTTTTTCATGTATCATGATTTTGAAGTAATTAGACACAAAGTTACCCTCAAAATCACATTTGTACTTTGACTACCACAGTATCCAGCTTATAAGTGATGCATGAAGGGATTTATATACAATGACAGAAATGTAAACAAGGAGATCCTTTGTTGTACAACACCCAGCTCCCTGCTTTGAAGATCAAGGTCATAGTGCTGCACTTATGTCGGCTCATAACCTTGTTGTATAAAGAGATTTTGACGTAATTTGACAAAACACAAGACCTAATATTGCATAAAATAGCAAAATCAACACCTAAGGGGCAATCGTCATTTCCAGTGACTCGTCTGCTCTAGAATAATACATAGATAAGCCTTTCCAAACTTGAGTTGGATCATCCTTGCATCTGCAGAATGATCAGTTTACAATATCTATGGACAGCAAATGATCGTGGACAACCAAGACTGATCCTGTACCAAGGCCTCTAGGTTATAAAACTTTTTTCATGCTCAACTCAGCTGAGCATGAAATTTTCTATGCTAATAAATATGAAAATGCCAACAATAGTTGGCATTTTCATGTTTATTAGCAGAGAAATTTTCATGCTCAGCTATGTTTAGCAAGAAAGAATTTGCAATTAGTAATTTGAGATTAGCTGGAAAATTTCATGCTCAGCTGTTGAGCATGAAAAAAAGTTTTATAACCTTGGGGCCTGACCGCAAATCCACAGGCTGAACACTTTCATTATTCTTTTTTTTTCAACAGGGATAAAATAAAGATAAAAGCCACAGTATTGAATTTCTTAATTTACAATAACTTTACACAATACATACAATGATTTGAATGGAAATGAAATGGTTAAATACATATGCTGCACCATGCACAGAGCCTAAATACATACAGGTAAAGCTCAGATTAGCCTGAGCTTTCTGTCTGATTATGACATTAGTAGATTTGCTTCTCTTCTTTCTAACTCCATGAGATGCAAGTCTCACTCTGAGTAGCCCCTATTTTTGAAAGGTTTCAAATATGATGATGGTGTTTTACGTCCCTTTCAACATTATTTAAGTCATATCAAGACAACTGAAAGGTTGAAAACACCAGTGTGGCAACTTCTATCTCTGCAAAAGTTGTATCCCTTCACAAAACGGCAGTAAAATCTTTCAGGTATACCCATTCACCTTAAGGCATTGTGAGACAGCCAAGCCCCAGACCTGTGTTTCCTTGTCTGATCAAGATATTTGCTGTTCTTTGAATTCTGTAGCACTTAGTGACAGAAACAGTAAATCTTGGCCTTCATCAGACTGTGCAAATGCACAGAAATGATCTGTGCCTCCACCCCACAAACAGGATGTGACTTTCTCATGTCATGGCCCCATTAACGAATGCTCACTTTACAACAAATGAGAAATGAATACAAACTGAAGAACTTTTATGTTGGGAATGTGTATGACACACAACTGGCCCTGATGACAAGTATGAACATCAAATTACCAATCATTTTGTGCTTCCACTCCAAAGAATCAGTTAAAACCCTGACTGGATGCTGATCTGAGCCTGTGCTGTATCCTTTTCTCTTTGATGTGGCTTGTATACATACTACAACTCTATATATCTTATTCAGATAAATGTTTTCTGTCAAAAATAAACCATAACACAAGTGGGATACTCTGACATTAGAAATGCTTTGCCGAAGCACTTCTAATGTGCACCCACAATATGCTGTTTTGTTTTTTTTTTTGTGGAGAAATATTACTAGTTCTTTTTAGTTGCAATAAGCTCTGGAGTTATGATAATCTGTGGATCTCTTGTGACCACTCTATCAGATCCCGTAAGGGGCTTATGGAGAAGGAGAAGTACTACCATTCATGTAAACCCATTGCTTATCTAGAGCCATTGTAAGGAATTTAATACCGTATTTACCTTAAGTATTGGGACACCATAATGCCTTATCATACTTGTCCTAAAATTTGAACAAATCCATTATACTACCTGTTGATGTGTCTAAAATGGTGCTGGATGAGTGGCAAATGGTGGAGACCCTGATCAGACTATGTTCTGCTGCATCTGATCTGCTTCTATACTGTCTGCTGAGGCCTGCCTGTCCCAGTATTAAGGGTTATTACAGTAAGCATTGCACTGGTAATGTAATTTAATGTTCTTGATTTTTCCTTTAAAAACATGTTTTTTTTGTTTTTTTTTGTTTTTGTTTTTTTTTTCAAATTTCTAAAGCTATCTGCACTGAACATCATTTGGACATTTTCAAGAATTATCACTGATTAGCCAAGACCTTTCAAAGAAATCAAGAAAACAAAAAAATTACAATGTTAGTTGTTGTTTTTTTTTTCCTTTTTTTTTTTTTCATTGCAAAATTTCCCTTTTCTAGAGCCCTATGCCTCATATTCAGTTCATCTGGCAGTGTCTTGTAAGAATTCTTATAAATCTGAACAGTACCACATATTGCAGCAAAAACTTGTTGGAACTCATATTCTCACAGGCAATACTGCTAAGAACCTCTATTAATTGAAAATGAATAGCTCTTTCCAATTTGCAAGTGGCACGAGAACATCTGGTCAAGTAAAAGCACCTTTTTCTATTTTAAATGTTGGCTTTGTCTTCATCTGACATGCTGGAAAGACATTTCATCCTCCTCATGGGCATGTGGATCCTCGTACTGTGTGAGATCTAAGGTCAACACATTACTAATTACACAATCTCCTTGCTGTAATGAACAATACAAAATACTGTTAAAAACAGAAAGAACTTTGTCAAAATTTATGGCACACTTGCACACTAAAATGTGAACAGAAGCACCATTTGCCATTCTTGTATGCTCAGTGATCAGTGAAGTGAAACTAACTGATAAATTTTAGTTTGTAGATTTCATTCAGGGTGGATGCTAGGATGAAAGCTAGGGTGGACATAAGTACATGGACACACAAATTGACGAACAGGTGGAAATTAGGATGCCAAAGTCACCCATGCTAAAACAGGTGCAACAAAAATATACTAAGTCCCAAAATAAGTAGTACCATATTCACACTGAATATTAACATTCCTTTATAGTAACTCTTTACCATATTGGTCCTAAATTTTGAACAAATCCATTTTCCTATCTGCTGATGTGTCTGAAAAACGATGAATTAAAAATCGAGTATACTCTAATCAGATAACACATTCTGTGCCATCTGATCTGGATCAAAACTGTTTACTTAAGGCCTGTCTGCCCAAATACATGTACTCAGGTTAAATACAGGAGTTACCAGTACTCTAAACTGAGAATTATACAAGGGGCTTTTGAAAAATAGTGGTAACAGTCCATTTTCAGCAACTGTAAAATTTGAACATTAATGTATTTTACATATCATTGCAAACAATCTTTTCTCTGTTGAAAGATGTACATTGTAAGTATTGCATATGCAAATGAGGTACAAATGATGCTCAAAACTGACTTGATCATTTATAGTGGTTAAAAATGTTAACAAATAATGTTGATAATGTTCAAGATCATACTTGTAGAGGAAGACATTTGGTATACTATTCAGAGGTTATCTAGTATGTCTGGCTTAAATTCATCAGCATTTTTTTTAATATTAAAGGAAATGCTTTGGCTCAAAATGGTATGTGTCCAGTGGGTACCCAATTTGTTGTTGCCAGAGGCCAAGAGTAGAAGAGGAACTGGGTACAGAAAGCCTCGCAAATTCTTGCAACATGAATATTTAAGGGCAGAGACCCAATACATCTGAAACTGGCACAGGGAATGAAACCTGGGTATATTGTTTATGAATCTGAGAAAAACGAGAACAAAGTATGGGTTGTAGAATATGATGAAAAACATTAGTAGGCAAAGAACTGTTATGTGTGCACTTATGAGTAATGAGTATCCACAATGTTTTCATAAATATGAAAAATATCAATGCGTTTTGGTTGGTAAAAAATTGCATTATCTAGAGGGTAGGGCTGTATATTCTTTCTTCCTACGTGTAAGTGTTCTACATGTACTAACCTCAGGATATATACCAATGAGAGCATCAGCTCTGTTATAGAACTCCTCCTTCAACGAGATTACAATGCACTGGAAATGAGTCTGAGATTCCTCACGGATATATGCTGCCACCTGGAAAAAGACAAGTATATCTATATCAGTCTTATCATCTTATCTTGCAGATCTTTGTGAAAATCAACCAAAGATTTTTTTAAAGTACTCAGCAAAGCTTAAAGATGAGAAAACATTATTTTTTATTTATCATTATTACACATTAGAATGTACTATGCAGTATTTATTAACCATAAAGTGTAATGCAAAATTGAAGCAGATGACATTCTAAAATATTTTACTTACATATTTTCCAAGAAAATAAGGCCTAATGTTGCATGTGAACTGCCTGCAAGACAGATCATTCACACTAAATGTCACACATTATTTTCTCTGAAAAATAAAATATTTTAGAATGTCATTTGGCTGCTTTTGTGACTAGCAAGAGTTAAATTCAAGTGCTGATAAAAAAAACAAACAAAAAAACATGATGCAGCTTGATGAGCTACTAAAAAATACCAACCAATTATTTTATTTTTACTATCAAAGTATGATGGTTGCAATGGTGATGACAGTAGAATATGAAGCATACCATTCATTTTTAGATCAAGATGTAATTCTTAGACTCAACAGTGTCCACTGTGTCTGGGAGGTTGTCTGTGGGTTCAACCCCCGGCAAAGTTATCCCACAGACTTAATAAGAGCTGTCGCCTGAATCTCACTTTGCCTCTAAATATAATTTTTTCTAAGTCATGACCTTGACCTCAAGTCATTCATGTGGGTCTCGATGGTACAGCATAGAACTTCAGACCAGTATCTAACATCAGGGCAAGTATGAACTACTTCCATCCAGAGGTTCCAGAGATACAGCCTTTTAAAAACTTTAACCAAAAACCTTTTAACATCATTTTTTTTGTGACCTTGACCGCAAGGTCACTCATGTGTCGGGATGGTACAGCATAAAACTTCAGACCAGTATCTAACATTAGGGTATGTATGAACTATTTCCACCCAGAGGTTCAGGAGATATAGCCTTTTAAAAACTTTTAATCAAAAACTTTAACCGATGCTGACGCCAACTCCTGCAGTACCCCTACCCGTACTTTTGTACAGGCAAGCTAAAAAAATGGTACTACCTGCTCTTTAACTTGGCTCTCAGCATTACAAAAGTAGAGGAAGAAAACATAACTGGTCAGCCCTGTGTTACTATAATGTGACTGGGTGGAATAGCACATCATGTGTGGGCATGATATATCAGTAAGGCAACCCTCTAAAAGTGAGCATTGAGCTCCCTACCAAATCCAGACACTCTTGCAATGTGAACAAAAGATTGTTGGCAGCGATGTTGAACCAGAACAAAAATAAAAAACTGAATTTTAAAAGTTGTACCTTTCTAATATTGGTGTTGTCTAAAGCTGCATTGATCTCACCAAGAAAAAGCTGAACCAGAACAAAAATAAAAACAAACTGAATTATAAAAGTTTTACCTTTCCAATATTGGTGTTGTCTAAAGCTGCATCGATCTCATCAAGAACAAAGAAAGGAGCAGGCTGGTAACTGAAAATATACATTTATATTACAGATTTATACAGCAACACTGTATAAAAGCAAGGCTAAATTCAGACAGTCAGGCCTGAACAACTAGAGCATGTCCCCAGAGGGTCACGAATACCCCTGGTAGGTGCCATTTCTTCATTATAAAATATTTTTTTCAGTGACAATGATATAACACAAAATCAATGGACCATGAAACATAGTTCACTGACCCACATATAGTTTACAAGGTCAATCTCTGAGTGACACTGATCTATCACCCCAAGTACAACTTTTCTCGAGTAAATAGTCTTCAATTTAGTTTTTCAAAGTTGGGCGCACAAAAATATTTGAGAATGTTATCTGCAAAATATTTTTAATGGCCCTTTAAGAATTAATGGTAAACAGCACCAGCTTTACCTGTGTATGGCAAATAATAGTGCAAGAGCAGCTACTGTTTTCTCCCCACCAGACAAGTTATCCATGGGCCGGAATCTTTTCCCCGGGGCAACACAGTTGTAGTTCACACCATCCAGGTAAGGCTCCTCTGGGTTCTCTGGTCCTAAGAAAGCCTGGGCACTTTGATTTCTGGCTAATGACTGAAAGTACAACAATTTATCACATGAAATAGGTTTTCAAATATTATGAATTGTAATTTATTCACATAAAATAAAAGATACATCTCTTCTTTTTTTTTTTTTTTTTTTTTTTTTTTTTCAATTTATCCAGGATTTCATTAAAAGCATTATTTTGAGCATTTCTTCAAAAGTGCTTTTGTTTTAATAGCCGTTATTTTGGGAAGTCTAAATGAGAAGCAATGAGCGAAAATTTATCTTCTGACATAAGCGCTCAATGAAGACTCAAATCAGCCTGCACACGCATGTATTCTGTTCAGTCTTTGTTGTTCACATGAAGACATTGCATCCTTGGCTATCCAAAATTCGCCCACTGAAGATTTCGATCAGACTGCGCAAATGTGCAGTCTGATCTGATTCTTCACTGAGCACATGTCCAAGGTATGTCTTCTGATGTTGTGGCTCAAATGTACATACATGATGTATAATCACTTTTAAATTCATCAGAAATGCAATGACTTGTTTGCTTGTCTGTTTTTTGTTATTGTTTTTTTTTTTTTTACATATTTGCAGATATTTACCAGTAGCTGGTCATAATTTCACAACAATGCAGGAAAATAGGTCAAGATCAAATATGGATGACTGCACTCAAGAGGTCACGCAAAGAAGTATGCATGTGCCAAGTATCACTGGCAGTAAGACTGACTGACCTGAAGGAAAAAACTTAACTAAGTGGACCGTGAAATATAGGTCTGATCAAATATGAAAGACTGCATTCAAGAAGCCATGCTATGTATGCAAGTGCAAAGTATCACTGCTGTAGGACCAATTGTTACTGAGAAACTGACCTAAATATTAAAACTTAAGAAAGTCACTGGACCATGAACTATAAGTGACCCAGTTTCGAACTTGACCTAGAAATCATCAAGACAAACATTTTGAGCAAGATTCATGATGATCACTTCAAAAATGTGACCTCTAAAGTTTTAACAAGGTTTTCCTTTGATTTGACCAGGTGACCTAGTTTTTGACCCCAAGTGACCCAGTTTCAAACTTGACCTAAAAATAATCAAGACAAACATTTCAAGCATGATTAATGATGACTGCTTCAATAATGTGACTTCTAGAGTGTTAACAAGGTTTTCTTTTGATTTGGCCTGGTGACTTAGGTTTAGACCCGAGTGACCCAGTTTCGAACTGAACCTAGAAATCATCAAGGCAAACATTTTGAGCAAGGTTCATGATGATTACTTAAAAAATGTAACCTCTAGGGTGTTAATAAGATTTTTCTGTGATTTGGCCCTGTGACTTAGTTTTTGACCCCAAGTGAACCAGTTTTGAACTGATCAACAAAACATCAAGACAAACATTTTGAGCAAGAATCATGATGATTACATAAAAAATGTGACTTAGAGATTTAACAAGGTTTTCCTTTAATTTTGTGTGGTGACCTGTTTTTTGATGATCCAGTTTCAAACTTGACCTAGAAATCATCAAGACAAACATTTTGAGTAATATTCAACATGATTACTTCAAAACTGTGACCTCTGGAGTTTTAACAAGGTTTTCCTTTCATTCGGCTTGGTGACCAAGTTTTTGAACCCAAGTGACCTAGTTTCAAACTTGATCTAGAAATCATCAAGACAAACACTTTAATATAGCAAGATTCATAATGATTACTTCAAAAATGTGACCTCTAGAGTGTTGATGATTTTCCTTTGATTTGACCTGGTCACTTAGTTTTTTGACTCCAACAAACCCAGTTTCAAACTTGACCTAGATTTTATTGGGGCAAATAATTTAAAAGACTGGGTCAAAACTGTAACTTCTAAAGTGTTAGGTGAGCTAAAAACTAAGTTGAAAATGGGCCATAACTCAGCCAATATTTTGCAGATGAATATGACCTGTATTTTACAATGATATACCCTTATGCAAACTTCTGATGAAATCAATACATCCCTTCAAAACTTGTTGAATGAAAATCAATATCTAAACCCAAAAACAAAATCTAAGTTGAAAAAGGGCCATCTCAGCAAAAATTTGGCAGATGATTACCAATATCTAACTTGACCTGTATTTTACAACAAGAGGACCATGATGGCCCTGGATTGCTCACCTGAGCTAAGATTAGCTCTGGCTGCCATTTTGTTCAGCTGAGCGGAACCATTTTAGCAATTTTGGTAGACGGTCACCCAATACATGTCTGCGAAATTATTTTGAAATCATTCCATTGGCCTAGGAGATGTTGTTTAAAGGTTTTCTATTTTTGGCTTTGTCAGCTATTTTGTTCAGCAATTCTGGTACAGGGTCATCCAAGGAACATTTCTGTGAAATTATTTTGTAATCGGGCTACTGACCTAGGAGATGTTGTTTAGAGGTTTTTCTATTTTAAGCTCTGGCCGCCATTTTGTTCAGTGAAGCGGAACCATTTTGGCAATTTTGGTAGACGGCCACCCAAGGAACATCTCTGTGAAATTATTTTGAAATCAGGCCATTGGCCTAGATGTCGTTTAAAGGTTTTTCTATTTTTAGCTTTGGCGGCCATTTTGTTCAGTGGAGAAGAACCATTTTAGCAATTTTGGTAGAGGGTCACCCAAGGAACATTTCTGTGAAATTATTATGAAACTGGGCCATTGGCCTAGATGTCGTTTAAAGGTTTTTCTATTTTTAGCTTTGGTAGCCAGTTTGTTCAGAGGAGCAGAAACAGTTCAGCAATTTTGGAAGAGGGTCACCCAAGGAACATTTCTGTGAAATTATTTTGAAATGTGGCCACTGGCCTAGGAGGATATGTCGTTTAAAGGTTTTTCTATTTTTAGCTCTGGTGGCCATTTTGTGCAGCGGAGCGAATGATTTAAGCAATTTTGGTAGAGGACCTCCAATGGAACAATCCTATCAACTCTGGTTGAAATCTGCCCAGTAGTTACGGAGGATATGTCATTTGAAGCAAATTGTGGATGACGGACACAGGATGATCACAATAGCTCACCCTGAGCACGTTGTGCTCAGGTGAGCTAATGATATAAACTTCCATGCTAAATTCCTGTTAGTCATAACGCATGGAAAACATTTACAAATCAAGGAACAAGACGAGGAAAAGCTCAAGTTTTATTGTTGAGAGAACAATAATGTAACACTGATCGCCACAACACAAAAACTGTCCGAAAAATACTCATTGAATGCCTGCATGCACTTAACATCACCAAAACCGAGTGACACTTTCATCCTCAACAATACCTATAATTCTCTATGAATGTCAATCAAAGCTGAAACAGGAGGAGCCTTGTCTCGTATCCAACCCTCGTAAATACATTTCTGCAGACTTTGAATGAAATCAATGTGTCCCTTCAAAAGTTACTAAGTGGAAACAAAAAGTGTGACGATGACACCGATGGTGATGAATACATGATCCCTATGTGTTTGCTATGCTATGCAGGTGACACAAAAAGTGAAACATTTTAAATTACCTTGTAAATTTCATCAATTTTGTTCGATACATGGTCAAAACAGCTCATAAATCTGTCATATCTTTCCTTTTTGATCTTCTCAAAGGCCTGTTTGGCTCTCTTGGCACGCTTTCTTGCATTTTCAAATTCTTCTGAAGTTTCTATTAACCTTTCTTTAACACCATCTAGTCTGCAGATAACAATTAAATTATAACGGTTTATAATTCAAGTTGGCAGTTTGCAGATATCACAATCAGCCATAGTTCCTCTAAATGCAGTGGAACCTCATTCTAATGCACTCGCGTATGTAACACGACGTCTGAGTGGATAACGTCAAAAATTTGCGACGGTATATTCTGCGATATACTGTCGCAAATCCGACGTAATCACGTAACGTTGCTTCTCATTGGCTGGCATTTGGTTTTACGCAGCTCACAGCACTTTTTGTGCAACGTTTTGTGCAAACAGTACATTTTTTCAATAGTAAAAATGAATTAATGCATTAGAAAGGGGATAACTGCATCAAATTTGTCATTTGGGGAGGTAAATCGGCGGTTATACGGTCGCAAATTACGTTTTACGGCGACGCATCAGCGTCGCCGTAAAACGAAATTTCCGACCGTAAAACCGCCGATTTACCTCCCCAAATGCCAAATTTGAAAGCAGTTATCCCCTAAATGGCTCAAACATCTTTGGGACCATGGAAACTTGTTCTAGATGTGGGTAGTTTGAGCCACTGAGTGCCAGGTCAGAGACAAACACGAATAATATTGGGATATCTTTTTGATTTTCTGTAAAATAATGGTATATTGAGTGTGCTCATTAGAACTGCCTCGAAGAGCCAGTTCTAATAAGCACTCAACATACATATTCATGATAAAATATGACAAAGTCCTCAAATATTCCTTAACATTTGTTTTCTTGAGCTATTGGTCCTTTACCTCATGTCTTGTAATCTGCATGTGGCTTGACAACTAGAATTCCGAGAACTGGACATGTCAACTGCTTAAAACGCCAACCATTTGATATGAAAAAAATAAAACAAAAAAACACTGTATTTGTCCTAATAATCGCTCTTATCCCTAAAGGCAACCCCTCACAACTTACATGCATGTAGTCTGAATTTTAGTAATCAAGTAATTAGGGGGCTATAATACGACCAAATATTTTTTTGATGATTACCAAAATCAAACCTGACCTCTATGCTATAATGATATACCATTCTGCAAACTTTGAATGAAATCAATGCATCCCTTCAAAAGTTATTAAGAGGAAACAATATCATTATGTTGTATTTTACCCCAACAACAAAACCTAAGTCTAAAAAGGGTCATAACGTAGCCAAAATTTTGCAGATGATTACCAATATTGAACCTGACCTGTATTTTACAATGATATATCCTTCTGCAAACTTTCAATAAAATCAATGCATCCCTGCAAAAGTTATTGAGCGGAAACCAATATCAACACACCAACAAAAACTAAGTCGAAAAAGGGCCATAACTCAGACAAAATTTTGCGGATGATTATTAATATCGAACTTGACTTGTATTTTACAATGATATATCCTTCTGCAAACTTTCAATAAATTCTATGCATCTCTGCAGAAGTTATTGAGCGGAAATCAATATCAACACCCAACAAAAACTAAGTTGAAAAAGGGCCACAACACAGCCAAAATTTGGCGGATGATTACCAATATCAAACTTGACCTGTATGTTACAGTGATATAAAGTTCTGCAAAGTCTGAATGAAATCAATGCATCCCTTCAAAAGTTATTGAGGAAAAAGGAACAACAAAAACAAAGTCGAAAAAAGGGCCCTAACTCAGCCAAAATTTGGCAGATGATTACCAATATCAAACTTGACCTGTATTTTATAGTGATATAAAGTTCTGCAAAGTCTGAATGAAATCAATGCCTCCCTTCAAAAGTTATTGAACAGACATGAAAAATGTGACAACGACACCGACGCCATCGACAACAACGCGGAAGGACATGATCCCTATATGACACAAAAACGATCCAACAATTATAAAAAAATTTTATTTCAAATTGTAATACATCTTATAAAACAAAAAAGTAAATTTACTTACTTTTCCATTGCTTTCATATTGGGAGCATTGATTCTCTGTAGGGTATTGACCATATCTGTGGCATTTTTGTTCAGCTGTTCTATAGTCTTCTTCACTTCATTAGGATCATCAATCTAAATGGAATTTTTTGTGTGTGTAAATACGTTATGCATACAGGGTTCAAATTTAACTTTTTTTACAGCTTGCTAAAATTAGCAAGTAGCATTATTTTTTACTTGCTAAACCTTTCAGCCACTTGCTTTTTTACACTTATAAAAACTGTTAAATGTGGCCTTAAACCTTAGCACTCTGGGTAAAAATTTCAGCAGACATTTTAAAATACTTGTCTTATTTTTCCCATAAAACAGGTTCTGACGTTACATGCAAATTGTCTCCTATGGAGACAATTTGCATGTAATGTCAAAACCTGTTTTCTGGGAAAAATAAAAAAAAAATATCATCATTGCTTTTGGAAAAGAAATTGCAAAACTTCAGCAACAATGCCTCAGGTTCCACAATTAAACAGAATCTTTCCAGAATTAGCAAGTGATGGAAATTGCAGCTTGCTTTTTGAGGAAATTAACTAGCATTTAGCAAGTTAGCAAGTGCTAAAATTGATCCCTGTGCATACCTTCATACACATGATACAGTTTTAGAAAAAGGGATTCTGGCAAACGTGTGGACCCAGATCAGATGTGTCTTAACACAGTATCTGATCTGGGTCTACATTGTTTGCATTAAATATAGGAAATTCTACAAAAAAAATGATATTATTCAAAACTAACCAGTGACCTCTTATGTTGGAAATGGACCAGTCCAAAGGGTTCAGAAAAAAAAGAGTCCACTCAGCATAAATGGGTTAAGCTTTTTTCATTTCTCAACTTAGCATGAGTCAAGGAAACCATACTCTGTAGCTATCATATTCACCCTAAATATTTGAAAATTCCGGCGCTAACTAGATCCAGATCAAACTGTTCTTAGGAGCAATCTGATCAGGATCCTAACTCTTACACAACATCACCACATTTTAAACACATCACCAATTTTTGAATGTGTGAAGATTGTAAGTGTCCAAATATTTATGGTATATATGCTATCAATGAGAACAGCCTCACCCAAGGCAGCAATTCTAATGAACGACCGCAGGATATTAATAATACATTCGTCTTGATATGATCTTATTTGAGCCTATCCCTAAATATTCAAACAGGCCTGAGCAAACAGTGGAGAACCAAGATTTCGATAAAACAAGGCTTGACATTTCATTTGAATTAGCCTTATTTTCTTGAAAAAAAAAGTTGCCTCCAACAATTTTGAATTGCACTTTAATGGCTACATGGAGCACCTGAAAATGCGGGAAGGTTACACCATGTCATTTCGACTTATGACATCAAGCTAAAAAAGGCAGCTTTAGAGTACAGTAAAACTTCAATGACTCGGAACATTGATGGCTCATTTACTGTGGTTAATTCAAACTCATTTTTGAGTCCCTTGGAAAAAATGATAGCTCAAGAAAGCAAACATTTAGGGCTGTTTTAGGGAAATTTTCTGATTTTGTCATGAAAATGAATGTTGTTGTGCTCATTAGAATCACATCATTAAGGTGATTCTAATGAGAACGCTAAACACACCATTATTTTACAGAAAATAAAAGACATTTCTAGAGTATCTCCATTTGCCCCCTAACCTTGCACTATGATTAACCCTCAGTGGTTTTCAAACAATTGCCATGGTTCCAAAGATGTTCGAGCCACTGGCTCCACTGTGTATGATGTGAATCTGGAAAATGGTTCTGGAAAAGTTGACTCAAATGTTCCATTTGTAAGAAACTTAACTAAGTATTATTAGAACTGAATTGGTGAGATAATCAAATGGACTGCCACAACAATGTTTTCATGGAGAAATACAGTCAACTCTCGTTATCTCGAAGTCCAAGGGACTCTCTGGAATACTTCGAGATATCCGTACCTCGACATATCAGATTTGCAGAACTGAGAAAAACAATAAATCGAACAACCACATTTAATTAATGAATATGTAATTTGACTCCTGAAGTTAATAGGTATACTGAAAATATTGTGGAAAAGAAGAGAAATTGCTCCTGAGGGAGCAATTTCTCCTCTTTTCCACAATATTTTGATACCTGTTGTTAGATTCCCATGTTAGAACAGGGACCAGATTTTCACTTCAAGATAAGCGGTTATTCGAGATAAGCAAGGTCGAGATAACGAGTCGACTGTATCTACAAACTAGTCTTATCCATAGCTGGAATTACCTCTTTATGCTCATCATCAAGTCGACTGTAGTCTATAAGAATATTGGCCTCTCTCTCATATATTCTCTTGGCTCCCTGACTACTCATGCTGTCTGTTGGAGTTTCTGTGCTGCCATCAGGCTGACTAGAAGGTTCGTTTTCTTGCGTAATGTCTTCCATGGTACCTTTTGTCATGGGTAGCTCTATATCATCCATCTATAAGAGACAGAAAGAACTTTGTTGAAGTTTATGTCGCACCTGCGTACTAAAATGTGAAAACAAGCACCAGAAGATAGTTGTCATCCTTGTTTACCTTAGTGATCAGTGAACTAAAATTAACTGTAAAGTTTTACGGTTTGTAGACTTAATTTAGGGTGGTCGCTAGAGTGGATGCTGAGGTTGACCCTAAGTTGGACCTCAGTACACGGACGAACAAACTTGCATAAGATGTCCATTTTAACGCAAGTACAATAGAAAAAACAAGACTTTACATTGTAATAGGCTTTAACCTATTTAAGACGAATGTACTCCCAAACCATACATCGCAGAGGTTATTTTCAGTACCCTCAGCCTGTATCTTTGTGGAGATTGTACCTGATTTAGTGAAATAAGAAAATATAACGAACTTCATTGGTTTATGTCGCACCTGCATACAAAAATGTGAAAACAATACAAAAATATGAAAACGAGCACTAGAAGAGTGAGAGTTGTCAATCATGTTTAGTTCAGTGAGATAAAACAATCAGTGAAGTGAAACTACCTAAAATTTTACAGTTTGTACACTTCATTTAGGGTGGATGCTAGGGTGGTGTAAGTACACGGACAAACTAACAGATGCAGCTGTCACAAAAATACATACATTAAACTTTTGTGTCTGTCTGTCTGTCTGTCTATCATACAAGGAACAATTTCTGACTTGGTATGAAAGCAGTACTATGCATAGCTCCAGATGAGACTTTATTTTTGTTGTTGTTGTTTTTTATTTTTAACCAAAAAGAATTGATTATTAATCTAAAGTTCCACATGAAAACATATTGTAGATACTCAGTGAGGCACTTCTAATGAGTACCCACAATATATGTTTTCATGTAGAGAAATAGAAAAAAAACCTCTTAACTGGAGCTATGGTACATATGTCAACTTTACCTTGCAACTTTTCAGCAAACTATGCCTGTCTGCTCTCTTCTGTTCTAACTTCGTCTCTAATGACGACACCTGTTTCTGAACAGCAGCTATCTCTTTATTCTGAGCATTCAGCCTCTTCTTTATCTCGTTGACTTGACTGTCAAAATCATCCACTTGGGACTTGGCTGTCAGTCTTTGTTGTTTATATTTCTCTTGGTTCTGCATTTCTTCATCAATTACCTGCAAAAATTAGGGACATTCAAGTGAATGGAAACATCTTTCATAATTTGCTGCCAATTTGCAAAGGGAAATCATACTTCCAGATAAGAGGGGTTTCCACCTAACAGTTTTCTTATTTTCCCATGAAAACATATGTTGTGGGTACTCATTAGAAGCGCCTCAGTGAGGCGCTTCTAATGAGTACCCACAATGTATGTTTTCATGGGAAAATAAGCAAAATATCAGTACTTTTCGGTTGAAAAGTGCCTTTTCTGGAGCAATGGAGATAACTTCTGCAGACAAGAAGTTACCCCCCTTGTACTGGAAACCTTCGATAGTTTTTATATTAATTTACCCTAACTATTCAGTGCTTAAATTAATACCCCTTCTAAACTGCCACCTAGTTCAGATTCATCTCAACTTATAAGTAAATGCTCAGTGTTTCAAATCTCTTTCAACAATGTTTAAGTCATACTGAGAAGCTGGAGGGGTGATAATGAAAGGCTGCGTGCAAGGAGGCACTGTAGTCATAATGTGAATTCCGCCTCTAGCGGGATTCAAACTCAGGACATTGTGATCCAAGTCAGGAGCACAAACTACTCAGCCACGAGGACACTTCTAACTAAATGCTCAGAAAAGAGCAAAGCATAGTTTGAAGTATTAAATACAATGCATAAATTCTATAGTTAACTGTCATCTCTTGAGCGAAGATTTTGTGTCAGTCAGTGTTTCATTATAATGGATTTTGTCACTGTATTGAGTGTTGGTACAAAGAGGGTTGAAAAAACAGATAACAGTTACCTTCATATGTCTGGATTCATCATTGCGCACCTTTTCTAGCTCCTTCTCATCATCAGTCACGGCTTTCTCCCACTTCACCACATTAGCTTGCACAAAAGAATAAAAGAAAAAAAGTTGCAAAAGATAACACATAAGTTTTTATGTTCCATTACAACACTTTATGAGGCAAGACACAGGGAGATGCACAAGATGACCTGTGAAGAGCTAAGACCCAGCCAGAATTATATATCTTCTCGTGATGTCACTACTAAACATCTTTATGGACAAAAGTGAAAAAAAAAATAACCAAAAACTTCCTTTAGAAATGACACTGATTATGGGAAAAAAGACTGGTAAGGGTCTTTGCTGCTTCCCTATGCCATACAGTATGTTTCCCCGTGCCCTGCCTCAATTCAGATGACTGTCTTTCCAACAACCCTTGATGGTGATGAGTTTCTATCATTTTGATGATGATGAGTTTTAATGCTTCTCTGTCAACAATCCTTCAGCCATTTTGATGATGACAAGTTTTCAATCATTTTGATGATAACGAGTTTTCAGACACTTTGATGATTGGGAATTCTACTGTTTTTATTTCAACAATCCATCAGCCATTTTAATGACGGTGATGATGACGACTTTTTATTTCAACAATCCATCAGCCATTTTAATGACGGTGATGATGACGACTTTTACTGCTTCTCTGTCAATAATCTTTCAGTTATTTTTGATGATGCTTAGTTCTCGGTCATTTTGATGAAGAGGATTATGATATATTTTACTGTTTCTCTGTCCATAATCCTTCAGTGATTTTGATGATGACAAGTTTTCAATCACTCTGATGGTAAAGTTTTACTGTTTCTCTCTCAAGACTCCATCAGTCATTTTAATGAAGAGAGTGACTAGGATTTTTACTGTTTCTGTCAATAATCATCCAGTTATTTTGATGTTGATGATAATTTCATGATGATGAGTTTTACTGTCTCCTTGTGAATGATCCTTCAGCTTTTTGATGATGATGATGATGTATAATGAAGTAAACAGATTCCCTTTTCAATCAGCCTTCATTTCTTTTTAACCCTTGCCATGCTGAATAAATTAAGATGCTATGCCCATTTCTAACTGTCAGCCAATCAGATAACTTGATCCACATTGTTGATACTTAATGGCAAACCATGCAGATCCAGTCAGCTGGCTTCTCCAGAAGTCAAATGATCTGGATCTACACTGTTTGCAAAGGCAGGATATATATGGGTTCAGAAGGACTAGGGTTAAAAGAAAGGATGACAAAGAGTTTTTCAGTTTCTTTAAACAATTTCAACACCCTTTGAGCCCATATATGATGACTTTTTATTACTTCTTTATTATTTTTTCTAAATCATCCAGTCACTTTTTGCCAAAATATGATGATTTATTACTTGTTTTCCAACAATCTCTCTATTAAGTCATTTAAGGGAATCTGATACACTTGAGTATTCTCTGCAATTTTTGACAAGGGAGACAACTTCTGTGACTTTCTGTTTGTTTTTCTGCACACCTACCTCTTTTAAGAAGAGAGGCAAAACAATTTTGAAAGAGTTGCCACCCCTGAAAGTGTTGAGGTTTTACGGCCCTGTCAACCCAATGGGGTCATGTCGAGCGCGGTCAGTTTACCTAACCACACGTTTACTGGGCAGGCTTAGTCCTCTAAGCAGTTAACTAGTATTGTGCACAACTGCCCTTCTTGAATCAGCGGAAGGGAGAGAATGATCATAGAAAATATTTCACGATCAATCTCCACGAAAGAATGTTGCCGACCTCGGCAGGGGTCGAACCCGCGACCTCCTGGTCTCCAGTCGGACGCGCATCCAACTGAGCCACCGAGGCACCATGGAAGTGTATCAATTCCCCTGAAAGTCAATATGCAACTTCAACAAACTTTTGTATTTTCAAGCCAAGACATTGCAGATTTCAACAGACTTCCGTATTTTCAAGCCAAGACATTGCAGTCTTTCAACACTTTAGTATTTTCAAGCCAAGACATTGCAGAGTCTTTCAACAAACTTTTGTATTTTTAAACCAAGACATTGCAAAGCCTTTCAACAAACTTTCCTATTTTCAAGCCAAAACATTAGTCTTTCACCAAATGTTTGTATTTTTAAGCCAAGACACTGCAGTCGTTCAACAAATTTTTGTATTTTCAAGCCAAGACATTGTAGAGTCTTTCAACTATCTTGCAATCACTTTGAACCAATGTATGATGAAAAGTTTTAATGTTTCTTTCAAAATTGAAGATACCCCGTATTTTTTTTTTTTTTTTCAACAATTTTTAAATCACTTTCAGTCAGTCATTATATAACGTAGACCTACTATTTCTTTCACATAATCTGTCTGCCATTCTAAGTCCATGTGTGATGAAGATTTTAATGCTTCTTTTTCACTGTCTTTCAGTCACTCTGGGGCAGCTCTACAGTGTATGACGATGTTTTATTCCTCCTTTTCAATAAATAATAGTATAGGTGTCCAAACACAATTGCAGGATGTGGAAACAACATGCCGACTTGTCCAACTTATCCCATTTCCTTGAGGACAGTAAGAAATTTCAATTTACTTGTCCTGGAAGAGTATCCAGATTACGATATAAATATCTTTTCTTACTTCTCAAAGAAAACATATTTTGGGGGTACTCATTAGAAGTGCTTCAGTGAGGCACTTCTAATGAGTACCCACAACTTATGTTTTCTTCAAAAAAAAAAAGAAAAATTGTCAATTTTTTCAATTTTTTCACACAAATAAATCTTGGTTGGACAAATGGATTTCAACAATTTACTTGTTCATAGACAAGTAATAAAATTTGGTAATTCCATGAGCCTGCATAATCACAAACACAGCCTACCACGATTAACAAGAGGAAGCGCAAACACGGCAGACCGCACATATTCCACAAATCAAAGAAAGTAACACCAACCAGCTCGGTCTTTCCCAGTGAGGTAAGTGAGGTAATCACAATGCTAGACAGGATCCATCAAACACACAACGAGTGAACAACAATAACACAACAGGTCAAAATATGAACTAGTCCCGCAGCGAGCAGCAACAAGGCCACACAAAGAACAAGGGCAACACCAGTGCTTGCAGGTGATAGTATAATGTATCAAACATGGCAGGCCAGACAGATGGACAAAACCAGGAGTTGTGACACAGCATAGGTTTAAACAAATGGAGTTTTCAGTCACAGATGATTCCAACGAGTACTGAAAAATAATGTTTGACCGTAAAACAAACTGTCACCGCAGCTTATATGGAGCTTTGTTCTGATGTCCCATATGCTATTCTGAGGCTTTTCCAACACGCTGCCCAAAATATTATTACCAAGCAAATTGTACGTCCTGGATAAATAATAATTTAAAAGTTACCCCATGTATCTCTGGATCTTTCGAATTCTATTTGGTTTTGTAATCTGAACTTTTGATTCTCAAACTCCAGCCTCTTTTTGGCTCTTTCTTGCTGTACCAGTAACTCTCTTTCCTCGTACTGTCTGAAAATATAATAAATCCACAGCTCCAGAAGAGATGCTTTTTACAACCAAAACATACTGTTATTTTTTTCTTATTTCTCCACAAAAACATGTGAGGTGCTTCTAATGAGTACCCACAACAGGGTTTTCCCTCAGGATTTTAAATTGAGGCAGGCAGGGACTCCCCTATGTGGAGTTATGGGGTCCTTTTATAAGATTTAGGGGATTATTGTTTTAAAGAGGTTAACCCTTTAAGCACTAATAATAACAACTGCAGCAGACGGCACTTTTAATTTACTTTTTTTTTTTCAGAGAAAATAAGGCTTGACGTTTCATGTGAACAGACAATTCACCTGAAATGTCAAGCCTTATTTTCTCTGAAAAATAAAATCAATTTTAGAATGTTGTGTGCTACAATTTGCTTTTACTTTACGGTTAACTACTGCTCAAATATTGATAATTCTTGGCCTTTAGGCCACAATTTGATTAAAATACAAAGCCATAGATAAATAAAATTAATTTTGGATTTGATTATGTATGCATCACTCAGGACCCTTGCCCATAACTTTTAAGGGTCCTGAACAAGCTTTCGAGAGTAAAAACTACCAAAATGTGAGTCAGGGAAAACCCTGCCATAACAGATGTTTTCACGGAGAAATAAGAAAAATATTATGTGATTACCCCCTCTTATCTGGAGCTACGAGTTACTGTGATAATCTTGGTAATTCCAATTGCTACAGACTTGTTTAAGAAGAGTGTTTAATGACAATTCAGAGATATATTTTCATATTTCTCCATGAAAACTTATGTTGTGGTACTTATATGAAGCCCCATAACAAATATTTCTAATGGAACTGCAGAAAATAATGATTTGGTGTTTTATGTTTCACCATTTTTAAGTCGTATCAAGATGATGGATTTGTGTTGTGGTTTAACGATAAGTCAACCCTTGTGGGTCATTTTGCATTGTACATTGCAGGCCCTTACCTCACCTAAGCCACGTGATATGATAGAAGGTGATAATAAAAGGCTCTATGCAATCCATATACAGTTATGAGTGGGGTTCAAACTCGGGATCGGGATCCACAGTCATAAGCCCTAACTACTCTGCCTCCCAAATGCTTCCTAGCAAAAGCAAATTATTCTGCAAATATAATTATTCTGAAATATCATCAAATAGTCCATTCTAAGCCTTCTTAAAGTACACTGCAGCGCCGTTATAACGCGGTCGTCGGGAGCCACGAACACTGACCGCGTTATACCTGGTCTGCGTTATACTGAATCATTTTTTAATCTGGAAACTGCAGTGGTGCGAGTGGGTGGGTTTGTCATAACCCCACCCACTTGCACCACTGCAGGTTCCTCCAGTTATTATGAGATATTACACATTGCATGTATGTTATATTATATGTTCCTTTTTTTATTTATTTATTTTATTTATTGTTGAAACTTTGTGCATGTACCTTGCCTGATTTCCGTTTCATTCTTTTAATCCAGTAAATAATAAATTTTTAAGCTTAAATTGTTTTGTTTTCTTTTATGATCATTCAAGGGAACTAACTGCAACAGTCTTGCATTATGGATAACTGTGTAATAAACAACGTGTCCTTTACCGGAAATTGCCTTGAGCATGAGCACAGTTGATCTGCGTGTCAAAAAATAACCTTTGTTGCTCCCTGGAAAAATTCAGCAGATGACATATTGATGACAAATTGATGATATTTTTCTTTTTCTTTCTTTCTTTTTTTTTTTTCCATACAACAAATTTTCTCAAGTTTGCATGCAGTGTCAAAATCTTGCAGCCTGATGATATAAGAAAAAAAATATTTCAGAAGGTGGTCTGCTAATTATATTCACACAGCATGCTAAGGGTTTATCAACAGGTGCAGAAAAAAAATCAATACCAACTGTTACGTCAGATGTTAAGTACATGATAAAAGGGACAGGCTTACCTGCTTGGTCAGTTTTTATTGCAGCTCTTGATTTCTTTCACAATAAAAGAAATCTAATCTCAGATATATTTTTTTTATAAAGAGCACTGACCAGTCTTTGTTTCATATTTGTCCAGAAAGTACATCTCGTTTCCCAGCAGCCTATTTCCGTTAAACAAGGGTAGCAGTACTTTTTAACTAAAAAAAAACGACGCCTTATCTGGAGCTATGAACTGTCTCAGTGTATTCACACTTGACCTGTTTCTTTGATCTATTTGGACATGCTGACTGTCATAGCTCCAGATAAGAGGGTCTATCCACAGCTCCAGACTAGAGGAGTCTCCACATATTAAATTTCTTATTTCTTCACGTAAACGTTGGTTGTGGATACTCCTTGGAAGCGCATCGCCGAGGCACTTCCAGAGAGTACCCAAAACCTACAATTTCATGGAGAAATAAAGAAAAATAAGTCTTTTTTAATTAAAAAAAAAAAGAAAGAAAAAAAAAAAGACACCTAATCTGGAGCCATGGGCTGTGGCAGTGCATTCACACGTCACACAAACGGATTAATTATCAGACTACCATTACAGCAAAAAGGACAGTGAAGTGTTGATTTATGACTGTGTTAGGATAATGATGTAATTAATTTGTGTTGCGTAAGTTACTCTTATTATTTCTCTTATTTCTCTTATAATACATGAAAAGTATCGTTTAGCCCTGTGCCAGTTACCGTAGTATGGCTTTTAAATGGTGCGCGGACGTTATCTGAAATAGCCTAAAGACAACAAAAACTGATGAAAGGTTTGGTAAAAAAGAATGAGTAAATCAGCGAGTATATATGTTCACGGCTGGCGATTTTTAGACTGCCGTGTTCCGCGGAAAAAGGGCAACACTTTCAAAATGGTTGGGGGATAAAAAAAACGGGAGCCACGGCCCAACCGCGTTATAACGGTTTCCGCGTTATATGCGACCGCGTTATAACAGCGCTGCAGTGTATCTCACAAGACAAGTCTCTGAGGAGAAAAAAATATCAACATCTAAAAATGTGTCTTGGCCATAAGTATTACTTTCTATAACCTGATCACTGTCTTCACTATCTGCATGCTGTTCTCCGAACTATCACTTTCCCAAAACATTAACAGCAAACAAGTCTATTATATTATTAATCTTTGATATAGTCAGTAAATTTTCATCACATTTTCAAAAAGGATTTACCCTTAAAGCACCAAGCAAAATTTGTAGCAGGCAACATTTATTCATTTATTTTTTTTTTTTTTTTTTTTCAGAGAAAACAAGTCTTGACATTTCATATATAGGCTTCAGAGTTTGAGTGCTTAAAAAAATAAAAATTTTTAAAAGTAAAACATATTTTAACGAGTAATACTTAACCTATAGATAATGTGCTATTCTATTCTGTTATTCACCCCCTCCACAGAAAAAACGACCTTTCAGTCGTTATAAAGTCTTAATTCAGAAGGTCCCTTTAACAGTTACCTGTATGACGTAGTTCCTCCCGCTCAAATGATCACGTGTCAGTTTCTTTTATGTGTAAAACAATACACAATTAGGAGAAAGGAGCGAGGGAAGGGAGGTGGGACGATAAATACTTATCTATAGGTTAAGTATTACTCGTTAAAATATGTTTTACTTTTAAAAAACTTCATTTTAACTTCGTAATACATTAACCTATAGATAATGTGCTAGAATTTGTAGAATAGGAGGGAGGATTTCTCCTAATAAGTTAGTCCCAACTTCTGAATTAAGGCTTATTAAAAAGATTTATTTTTTATATATATATAATGAGGACATAATTAGTGCTTAAGGCAATAATAAGATCCTATTAACCAAGGATAAAGTAATCCAGGGTTAACATATATATATAATAAAGATATAATTAGTACCTCTCTAGTATAGCATCAGGTCTAGGGGGGCTGTTGACGTTGTCTACACATCCATAGCTGATTGCTGTTGGCCCCCCACCACTTTTTGGGCCACTACAATGGGGCCCAAACTTTGGAGATTCTGTGCTTGTTGAGACATGTCTCTGAGATAGAATTTGGCAAAAGTTGATGAACTATTCCAAACCGCTGCTTGAAGTATATCATTGAGAGGAACTTTGTCGAAGAAAGCCCAAGAAGAGGAAAGAGCTCTAACTTCATGAGCTTTGATTTTAAGGAAAGAGATATCTCGTTTAGTGAGTTTCTTATAGGCAAGTTTAACAGTGTAAGATATCCATCTCGAGATAGTATCTTTAGAAATATCCTTATTGCCTTTAATAGGAAGAAAAAGTCTAGTTCTATTTTGGCGATAAGAGCTAGTCATTTTGAGATAGAATTTCAGAGCCCTAACGGGGCAAAGAAGTCTGTCAGTATGTTCCCATTTACATATTCGAGCAAGACTAGGAACAACAATAGGATCTGGTTTAACAGAAGGAAGCTGGTTTTTTGCTAGAAAACCAGATTTAAGAATCAAGGAAACTGAACCATCAGATTGATTAAATCTTAAATGTTGTGAATCCATAGCTAGAGCATGTATTTCACTACACCTTTTAGCAGTGGCAAGAGCTGAGAGAAAGGCTGTCTTAATAGTAACGTGAAATTTAGAAGCCTTATCAAGAGGTTCAAAAGGTGGTTTTTGTAGACATACTAAAACCCATGATAAGTCCCATTTAGGTGTAAGAGATCTTTGTACTGGTCGTTGAAGTTCAAAGGATCTGATAAGTTCAGATAAAACTGGATTAGATCCGATTCTATTACCAGTTTTGAATTTTAAAGTGTTAGAGATCATAGATCTATAACCTTTAATAGTACTAATCTGACATTTCTTTTCCGAAAAAAGAAAGATTAAGAAATCGGCTATAACTGTAATAGGGGCCGAGATCGGATTAACCTTTTTTGTATGACACCAATTAGAGAAGATGGTCCATTTTGCATCGTAGACTTTTTGTGTAGATGCTCTTCTTGATCTGGAGACAAAATCTGCAACGTTTTGTGAAAATTTCTTATCTCTGATTGATTGTTTGATAACTCCCAAGCGTGAAGGTCGAGAATTGGGAGGTTTTGATGTACAAATCTTCCTTTGGATTGAGTCAGTAGTCTTGGAATTAGTGGCAGACGAATCGGAGCTGACACTAATAGAAGAAGAAGTTCTGAGAACCACTGTTGCTGTGGCCAGAACGGAGCTATGAGAACTATTCTGCACTGATGTTGTCGGATTTTCTCTAGAACAGCAGGTATCAGAATAAAAGGAGGAAAAGCATATGCATGAAGATGATTCCAGTCCATGGACAGGGCATCTATCGCTAGTGCTTTGTAGTCTTGTACTGGAGAGACATATAATGGGAGTCTGTGGTTGAATCTTGTCGCAAACAGATCCACATTTGGGAAGTTGAGCATCTGGAATACTGAATTCGCAACTGTTTGATCCAGAGCCCATTCTGTCTTGATAGGTTTGTCTAGTCTTGAGAGGCGGTCTGCAAGAATGTTGAATTTGCCTGGGATGTGACGTACTCTGATGACTATGTCTTGTTCCAGGCACCAATTGAGTATTTTCCAACCTTCTACGCAAAGATTGGGGGAATGAGTGCCACCCTGTTTGTTGATATATGAGACCACCGTTGTGTTGTCTGTGGATATCATGATGCAAGAATGGTGAATAAATGTTTTGGCTTGTTTCAGTGCTAATCGTATGGCCATCATTTCTAACATATTGATATGGAGCTGGGATTGGTTTTCTGTCCAGCGACCATGAAAGGACAGTGTTGTCGGCTCTAAATGAGCTCCCCATCCGTAATGACTGGCATCCGTATAAAGGAAGAATTTGGGGTCTGGAGGATGGATTGAAGTCCCTGTCTCGAATCGAATGGGGTTTATCCACCATTGTAAGTGAGATCGAATCATGCCGTTTATCGAGATCGGGTGATCGAGAGGAAGAATATGAGGTTTCCAGACTGAGAGCAGGCACATCTGAAGAGGACGTAAGTGCAGTCTGCCCAGGAGAACAAGGTCTGCTGCAGCACTGAGTTTGCCCAAAAGAGAAAGGAAAGTTCGTGCCGATACATGTTTTGCTGACATTATTTTCTTGATTGTTAGAATTAGGTTCTGTACACGATCCGCTGGAACCCTGACTAAATTTTGTTGCGTCAGAAATTCCATACCTATGAAGGTGAATTTCTGAGCAGGAAAGAGGTCTGACTTCTTGAGATTTGGCAGAAAACCTAGGCTTTGAATAGTTTGAATGCAAATCTTTGTCTGAGTAATCAGACGGTTGTGAATCAGATTTTTTATCAGCCAATCGTCTAGGTATGGAAAAACTGATATGGCACTTTGGCGTAGAAAAGCTGCAATAACGTCCAGCAGTTTCGAGAAAATTAACAGACTTAGGGACATTCCGAACGGTAGGGCCGAAAAGTGATATACTTGATCTTCGTGTACGAAGCGAAGATACTTCCTGGATTGACGATGTATCGGCACATGTAGATATGCATCTGTTAAATCTATGGAGACAGCCCAATCGTTGAGTCTCATCGCTTGTCTTACCGATTTGACTGTTTCCATTTTGAATGCTTGTTTCTCTATGTAACGGTTTAATAAAGACAGGTCTAATATTAAACGAAACTTTCCGTTCTTTTTTGGCACAAGGAATATCCGGGAATAAAAGCCGGGAGTTTCCGGATTCTGTACCCTTTCCACTACCCGTTTGTTGAGAAGATTTTCGATCTCTTCTCTGAGAAACGGGGAGGAGGATTGACTCATTCTGATCGGAACAGATGACAAAGGAGGAATTTTGATGAATGGTATCCTGAATCCGTTTCGTACGATAGAGAGGACCCATTTGTTGTCTGTTATTTTCTCCCATTTTTCCGCAAAATGGGCCAATCGTCCTCCCACTGGAATGTCCGCGAGCGGAAGAGCAGGCAGTGGAAAGGGCGGGCCTTCATAATCTTGCGGAGGAAGAGGCAGGTTTAGAGGAGGGGAACTGACGGATGTTACCAGTCCTCTTGATATTATCTTTCTTAATGTGAGAAGATGAGCTTTGAGGAATATTTTTGGACCTATACGACTGCGTAGGTTTAGGTCTGGATGTTGTTTGTTTAGCAGGATATTTAGGTATCTTGAAAGCTCTGCTCTGCGAAGGAGGCTTATAAGAATGAGATTGTGACTGAATGGATGTAGAAGCTAGAAACCTTTGCTGTTGAGCTTCGAAGTTTGATTTAGCTATTTCTTTTATCCTGCCGTCAAATAAGGATTTTGAGTTAATAGGAGCGTTCCTTAACTCGTATGTGGAATTGTCGAGTAGTAGTTTAGACAAAGCTAGGGCTGCGTCCCTCCTAGCTTGGAATAATTCAGTAGTTAAAAGTGTAGACATGGCAGTAGCATGTTTAATCGATTTGGCTACGGCCTCCAGAAGTCTGGAAAGGGCCGCAATCGACATTGATTCCTGTTGTAATGAAAGGAAGGCAGCAGAAGAAAATAGATCAGCATGAGAATTAATAGCGACTAGTTTTCTAGCCTTCCTTTCCCATGCTTCTAGATTCTTGAGCGGAATAGAAGCTCTTCCTTTATTAGAAATGTCTAGGAGCGACGCATCCGCTTCTAATTGAGGGATATTATCAGTTGGCAAATATTGGTTTTGGCTCTTGTAGGATTTAGTCGGAGCAAGAGCCGAAACCAAGCTTTGCGGGCAAATCCAATCTCTTGAACATTTGTCCGATTCTAGTCTATTTTGAATATATTTTGTTGTATTTTGTACTAATTTGGATTGTGGGAGGACAAGTAATGGAGTGGAACGAGACTCCATTAATTGTTCGATCCCAGAGAGAGGTTTTAATGGAGCTTGATCCTGCTGAGTTTTGGGGCATAACTCAGGAGGAAGAAGCCGGAAGACCTCGTTAATCGCACGATCAAATGACCAGACTTCGGATTCAGTTTCCGAATCTGACTCCTTATTCTGTTGAGTGAGATTCGGCTGAATCTGATCGTAATTAATAGGTTGATTAGTGATTTGACTAAAATTAGTCTCATCAGGTTGTATTAGAGTTGGCGTTTGAACAACCTGGGGAGATTTATGAGCCCTTGTATATCTACCAATGTCAAGTTGAGATTGGGAGGAATTTGATGAAGAAGAAGGCGTCATCGATCGTCTTCTTCTCTTTTTATGAGAGTGCTTAGATCTCTTTGAATTTTTCTTTCGCCGAGAAGAACTCAAAGAGTCTGATCTGGAAGTAGAGATAGAAGAAGAGGACGATCGATGTCTTCTTCTCTTTTTAGATTTATGCTCTCTTTTTGACTGATCCTTCCTTGAAGGTCTGGAGATAGAAAAATCATTTGAATTTGGAGGCTCAATCATTACACTCGGATCTGAGACCTGCGAAAAATCAGGTTCGAGTGGAATAATCTGTCTAGAGGAAGAAGCTGGATTAGGAAGTTCTAGTCTATCAGAACGTTCGTAACCAGGAATAAAGACATTGGATAGTCTGTGGACACTACCCTGTGAAATATGGCTACTTATGGACGGAGCGTAGCTTTGTACAGGCACATTTATAGGAATATAACCAGGCGGAATTTGTGTTTGTAGGTCATACGCGAATGACTGTAAACCCATGCCTGGTTGACTGGAGCCTAGTTGACTGGTGCCTGGTTGACTGGTGACTGGTGACTGGTTGACTGGTGACTGGTTGACTGGTGACTGGTTGACTGGCAACTGGATGACCGGTGACTGGATGAACGGAGATAAGTTGCCCAGTGACTGGATGACTGGTGACTGGTTGACTGGTGACTGGTGACTGGTGGGCTTAGTGCCCGGTCAGACTCTAAGTCCGCCAGGCTGCCACCTTGATGGGTCCTGCCCCGAGCAGTAAAGCTATGAGGGGCGGTGCTCCCATCAACTGTCCCGTTGTCAGACATGTCTGACTGGGACTTCTTGGATTTCTTCTGTTTTCTCTTCTGCGTCATAACTGATTTTCTAGTAGCATGAAGGCGTCTTCTTTCTGCTAGGTTCCAAACTTTTTCTGTCCAGGAACTACAAATATAACACGGAGAGATACGTGTGCAAGAATTACAAGTTAGACAAGATAAATGTGTATCCCATTTAGCTTTTAAATGGCCACAGTTGCCGCGGGCGAAATGCATCGACTGACACGGAAACAAAGGAAGAAATTTAACATTGAGAAAACAAGAAATCTAAGATCGATATTTCGAAAATAAGTACATAGATAGTAGAAGGAGTGAATATAGAACCAGAGAAAGTCAAGGATATAAAAATTTTAACCGTGTAGAATAATTTTAATCCATTTTTTCTAACACAGAATAATAATCCTTGAACATTCAAAGTCCACAGAAAAGAAACTGACACGTGATCATTTGAGCGGGAGGAACTACGTCATACAGGTAACTGTTAAAGGGACCTTCTGAATTAAGACTTTATAACGACTAAAAGGTCGTTTTTTCTGTGGAGGGGGTGAATAACAGAATAGAATAGCACATTATCTATAGGTTAATGTATTACGAAGTTAAAATAAAACATTTGATTACCTGATATTTTCAACACCAATCTGCGAACAGAACTGTTGAAAGATTTCATCTTCCACTGTGTTCATTTTGTCTTTGAGCAGTTTTATATGGTCACCTCTCTCATTCATAGTTCTTTCATATGTCACCATCCTTGGCTGGAAGAAAACAAGCCAATGCTCCTGATTAGGTGACAATTTTAGAGACAAATACACCACAACCTCTTTATAACACTATTGTTGGGGTCCATAGCATAAACCGTGCTAGTTAAAAAACTGTGTTATATCCAAACCAAAAATGTATAGATTATATTAAAAAATGACCATTTATGGTCATTTTTCATATAAAATCTATACATTTTTGGGATCCATCTTTGAACCGTGTTATATCCAAAACCGTGTTATAACGAACCGTGTTATAAAAAGGCTGCAGTGTAATTGTTATTCATGTTGTGAATACCCATTTGAATCACATAAATGAGGCAAATCTAATGAGTAAACTTTAGTTTTGGTTTAACAGACCACACAGTTAGATCTTGTATATGTATGTTATAAAAGCCTAAAACCTTAGTTCAGTGTCCTGTTTCTTCATTCACATTTCACCTGGAGATACTACTGGCTAGTCAAAGAGTGCTTAGCAGTTATCCCTGGGCACACAGGTTTGACTGTACATATATTGCAGCTCAGTTTAAAAGAAACATGTAACATAATATTACTGAAACCCGAGATAAGATGATAATCTAACATAGGTCTAGTTAAGAGTGGTTATCAGAAACATATTTTTCTTATTTCTCTTCGAAAACCTATGTTGTGGGTACTCATTAGAAGCGCCTAGATGACATGCTTCTAATGAGTACAACAACATATGTTCTGTGGAAAAATAAGAAAAATATCATTTTACAAACTTACCTCAAATTGACCCAGCTGCTCCTTATAATTTTTTAAATCTTTTTCATTCTGTGTCAACTGTTTGTTTTGCTGAAAATATAAATATACCGGTAATTCATTATTTGACAGCAACAATAATGAACTAATCCAGATTCCAGAAAAATCAATGAGGTATTGCAAAAATCAAAAACTTCATATAGCAAGTAAACCTCTACAGACTGTAAAAACTTGAGGAAAAAAAAAAAGAATGTACTTCAGGGCCCAGTTGTTCAAAGCGTCGTTAGCTTAACGAGCTCGTTAAGGGTCATTTCGTTAACTGTTTTAGCAAATTCAATACACAATATTCTGATATTTTTTGCTGAAAAAATGTGAGTAGCTTTTGCATTGCAAAAGCTACTCACATTTTTTCAGCAAAAAATTTCAGCATATTCCCGTATCACTCAATGTAAATTTTAACGAATCGTTAACTAACGACATCGTTAGCTTTGAACAACTGGGCCCTGATTTTTGACTAATATGCAATAAATGACCTGTTTGCTGTTCCACTAAGTATTTTAAGAAACAACTGCATAAAAAGCAAAATTTAGGCAAAACAAGAGGGCCATGATGGCTCTGTAACGCTCACCTGAGCAACATAGCACTTTGAGAGCCTGATCTAGAACTGATCAAGGCAAACATTCTGATCAAAGTTCAAAATGATTATAACAAAGTTTTCTGCTGATTTGGCCCGGTGACCTAGTTTTTGATACCTAGTGACCCAGTTTCGAACTTGACCTAGAACTCATCAAGACAAACATTTTGAGCAAGATTCATGATGACTGTTTCAAAAATGTGACCGCTAGAGTGTTAACCAGGTTTTCTGCTGATTTGGCCCGGTGACCTAGTTTTTGACCCCAAGTGACCCAGTTTCAAACATATCCTAGAACTCATCAAGACAAACATTTTGAGCAAGATTCATGATAATTGCTTCAAAAATGTGACCGCTAGAGTGTTACAAGGTTTTCTGCTGGTTTGGCCTGGTGACCTAGTTTTTAATACCACGTGACCCAGTTTCGAACCTGACCTAGAAATCATCAAGACAAACATTTTGAGCAAGATTCATTATTGCTTCAAAAATGTGACCGCTAGAGTGTTAACAAGGTTTTCTGCTGATTTGGCCCGGTGACCTAGTTTTTGACTCCAAGTGACCCAGTTTCGAACTTGACCTAGAAATCATCAAGACAAACATATTGAGCAAGATTCATGATGATTGCTTCAAAAATGTGACTGCTAGAGTGTTAACAAGGGTTTCTGCTGATCTGGCCAGGTGACCTAGTTTTTGACCCTAGGTGACCCAGTTTCGAACTTGACCTAGAATTCATCAAGACAAACATAATGAGCAAGATTCATGATGATTGCTTCAAAAATGTGACCGCTAGTGTTAACAAGGTTTTCTGCTGATCTGGCCCGGTGACCTAGTTTTTGACCCCAAGTGACCCAGTTTCGAACTTGACCTAGAAATCATCAAGACAAACATATTGAGCAAGATTTATGATGGTTGCTTCAAAAATGTGACTGCTAGAGTTTTAACAAAGTTTTCTGCTGATCTGGCCAGGTGACCTAGTTTTTGACCCCAGGTGACCCAGTTTCGAACTTGACCTAGAAATCATCAAGACAAATATATTGAGCAAGATTCATGATGATTGCTTCAAAAATGTGACCGCTAGAGTGTTAACAAGGTTTTCTGCTGATCTGGCCCGGTGACCTAGTTTTTGACCCCAGGTGACCCAGTTTCGAACTTGACCTAGATTTAATAGAGGCAAACATTTTGAGCAAGTTTCATCAAGATTGGGTCAAAACTATGACCTGTAGAGTGTTAACAAGTTTTTCCTTTGATTTGACCTGGTGACCTAGTTTTTGACCCCAAGTAACCCAGTATCGAACTTGACCTAGATTTCATAGAGGCAAACATTCTGACCAAGTTTCATCAAGATTGGGTCAAAACTGTGACCTCTAGAGTGTTAACAAACTAATTGTTGACGACGGACGACGGACATAGGGTGATGACAATAGCTCATCCTGAGCTTTTGCTCAGGTGAGCTAATAAAATGGAATAAAGTGTTCGAAATTTTAGAACATTTACCATATTTAAAATAAGATAACAAATTACTTACTATGTTATCTCTGTCTGTGATTGAGTATTTCAATCTGGTTTCTAAACCCTTGATTTGAGATCGTATTGTATTTAATTCTGATTCTTTTCTCTTCTTCTTCGACATTTCTTTCAATTCATTCGTCAACTTCTCTTTCCTCTGTTTAAGCTGCCCTAACATTTTCTCATCCCATCTTCTAGCTTTAGCTTTCAAATCACTGAAAAATATTATAAACTTAACAGTAGCTACTAGCAAGAGGCATGTCCACATAAGTATTTTTTCTTATTTTTCAAAAAAAAAAACTGATTATAAAAGCCTTAGTCAGGTGCTTCTACTGAGTACCCACAACATAATTTTTATGGAGATATGAGAAAATACCATCATTTTTGCTTTAAAAATCTGTTTATCTAGACCTCAGTGAGGCATATCTTAGGAGTACTCACGTGTTTTCAATGAGAAATAACCGCAAATTTTGATTAAACTAGACAAAGTGCCCAGTGGGGCACATCTACCCCCGACTAGCGCTACCGCCACCTTTTAAAGTGCACAAAGTATGTAGCTTTGACTCTGGAGATGGCAGTTGTATGCTATAACATTGAAAAAATTCAATCAATGAAGCCCTTGACCTCAAAGGTCAGGCACAAGTGCAGGGATTGAGCTAAATAAAACTTTAGCCCTATAACTATCACCATATACCAGTGAAATCAGTCTTTATAATATAAGCAAAAATGACATTTGTATGACATTTGTCTGTGACCTTGACTTAAAAGCCATGCTCCAGCTTGGGGATGGTGCCGAGAAAAACTTCAGACCTATATATACCAATATACCATATGTTTAATATTAATGAAACCAACAAAAGTGTCTTCATAATATAGCTATATAAACTTAGATGCAATTTTTTTTTTTTTTTTTTTTTTTTTTTACTTTTATCTGAAATTTCTAAGTCTGTGACCTTGACCCCAAGGTCATACCCCAGGATAAGGATGATGCTGAGTAAAACTATAGACCTATATCTACCAACATGTAAAATATAAATGAAATTCCTTAAAGGGTCTTGATGGTATAGTTATATAAACATAAACACAAAAAAATTTGACTTATTTATGAAAATTCAAAGTCCGTGACCTTGACCCCAATGTTATTCCCTGGGATAGGGTTGGTGCTGATAAAAACTTAAGCCCTATATCTACCATCAGGCCACCAAAGGCTCTTCATAATATAAGGTCTTATAAACTTTAACGTAAAAACTTTGACCCTAAGACAAAAATAAAGTATGAACAAATAATGCTTCAACGGATGGATGGACAGACAAACAGATTCCTTGCTGATAGCTATATCCACTCAACCTTTCAATTAGGGTATAATAAAATTTAACAAAATGTCTTGATGATATGGCTATATAAACTTAAAAGCGAAAACTTTTACTTTTAAATGAAACTTCTAAGTTCGTGACCTTGACCTCGGTTACTTCCGGGGTGGGGATCATGCGGAGTAAGACTCTAGGCCGATATATAGCAACATGTCAAATATAAATGAAATTCCACAAGGGTCTTGACGATACAGCTATAAAAACTTAAACACAAAAATTTTGACATTTTTATGAAAATTGGAAGTCCGTGACCTTGACCCAAAGGTCACCCCCCGGGGTGGGAATGGTGCCAATAAAAACTTTAGAGCTATATCTACCATCATGCCATATATGAATGAAATCCATCAAAGGGTCTTCAAAATATGAGGTCTTATAAACTTTAACGTAAAAACTTTGACCCTAAGACAAAAATAAAGTATGAACGAATAATGCTTCAACAGATGGACGGACAGACCAACAGATTCCTTGCTGATAGCTATATCCGCTGGCCTTTCAATTAGGGAATACTGAAATTTAACAAAAGGTCTTGATGATATGGCTATATAAACTTAAACGCAAAAATTTTTTACTTTTATATAAAAATTCTAAGTTCGTGACCTTGACCTCGGTCACACCCTGAGTAAGGATCATGCAGAGTAAGACTCTAGGCGGATATCTAGCAACATGTCAAATATAAATGAAATTCCTAAAGGGTCTTGATGATATAGCTATATAAACTTAAACACAAAAAACTTTGACTTTTTTATGAAAATTCTAAGTCCGTGACCTTGACCCTAAGGTCACCCCCGGGGTGGGGATGGTGCTGATAAAAACTATAGACCTATATCTACCATCATGCAAATATGAATGAAATCCATCAAAGGGCCTTCAAAATATGAGGTCATAAACTTTAACGCAAAAACTTTGACCCTGACTTTTTTTATGAAAATTCGAAGTCTGTGACCTTGACCCCAAGGCCACCCCCGGGGTGGGGATGGTGCTGATAAAAACTTTAGACCTATATCTACCATCATGCCAAATATTTTTACTACTTTCAAGGTCCTTAAACTAATAAGAAAGCTTCAAATAAAACCATGCTGAAAAAAAAAAAAAATCTACTGAACTGTGTATCTACCCCAAGTATTGGGCTAGACTGTCAGCAACAGAATAGACCCAGATCAGAGACAAACATAGTCTAATCAGTCTACAATGTTTGTCACTCATCCAGCAGCTTTTAGACTAATTCAGCAGCTTTCAGACTCAAATTGTTAGTTTCAGTCTAAAAAGGTGTCTAGCTAGTCTAAAAGGAAAGAATTTAATACCCCCCCCAGGTAGTAAATTTCTGTTTTTTCTTTTTTTTTTTTTTCAGAATTGACTCCTTTGCTTCGAGCCACAGGTGTACAAGGAATGCAAAGTCTATATAAGAAGTAGCTTGTCTTCCTAGTAAAAATGGCAGAAAATCGAACATATGTATCTATGAAGTCATTTATTACATGTATAGTTTAAAAAAGACTCACCTAGCACCACCAGATATGACACCTGACTTCTGAAACAGGGTACCATCCAGAGCTACAGACTGGAAATAGAGTTGAGTTATAGTAAGTTATGATATGCTTTTGAACAAAACAACCAACCATTAACAGTTAAATAACCCTTTTAATACTATGACTTTGAAATATATTAAAAAAAAAAATAAAATCCTTGGCATTTCCCTAAGATTTTTCTAAAGTCACAATTTTCCCTAACAGATATCAAAATCTCCAGACTTTTCCCTCATACTGAAAAAAAATTCCAATTCTTTTCCCCTCATGCATGGAACCCTGAAAATCTAAGACAAGGAATCACTGGCAACTACAAAATTATTGGTAAACATTTTTTTGCGTGAAGACAAGAAAAAGATATAGAAAACAAAGGCATCATTTTGCTATTTTGATTGTATGTACAAGTATAGGCGTACGGCATACAGTTTAGAAATCTGGGCCCAGTTGTTCAAAGCGCCGTTATCTTAACGAGCTCGTCATAATGTTAACTGTTCTAGTAAGTACAATATCTAATTCACAGGTATTTATGCTGAAAAAATGTGAGTAGCATTTGCAAATGCAAAAGCTACTCACATTTTTTCAGCTAAATATTAGTGTTCACGTTGTATTTAATGATCAAAGTTTTTATGATACATTAACTAATGACATTGTTAGTTTTAAGCAACTGAGCCCAGGTTACCTTGTGTCTTTCCATGAGCCCAAAGGCAACTTTTCTGGCATCCTCCACAGACTCACACACCAAAGCATTACCACAAGCAAAGATGAGGGCTTTCTTGATTGAAGGAGGATCGTATCTAATTACATCAACAACCAGTTTCACATTCTTTGGGTCTCGGATCTCTCTGAAATATTTGTACATTTCATTATCATCTTATTATTATTATTTTTTTTTTTTAACATTCAGCATGCTGTGTAATTTTTTTTTTTTTTTTCAGAAAATGGGATCTGACATTTCCCAAAATGTCAAATCCTAATTTCTTGGAAAAATATCATCAAATTGTCTTCAGTTGAACAAAGGACTTGTTAAGGAGGAGTATTTTGGTGATAATTCTGAGATAATTTTTATTTCTCCTTAAAAACATATGTTGCAGGTACTCATTAGAAGTGCATCGATGATGCTCTTCTAATTAGTACCCACAACATATGTTTTTTATGGACAGCTAGAGAAAATTATCCCAAAATTATCATCAAATACTCCTCCTTAACAAGTACTCTGGTTGAATTTGACCAGAGTGGTAAAGGGTAATCTATTTTGACTGACTGGTATTTTCAACCACTTTCTTGGCCCATTACAAGATGCATTCGTAATTCAAGCTCCATAATGACCCTAGATATTCAGATACCTTGTCTTGTTACTTTTCTTAACCTAAAATTTGAACAAGTCCATTTGACTATGTGTTTATACAAGAATTCCGCGGAAGGCGTCATCGCACCTGCTGGCGCAAAAGTCACAGGAGCCACAATCAGAATGTGGTTATTAAATAAGTTTATTTCATTCTTAGCAGTGCTTACTTGGAAAACTGGGTTGAAAAAAATGTAGACAAAGTGCCAAGTGGGGCACATATATTCCAGGCCAGTCCCATTCCCTCTAATGGCTATATCTTCAGCACTGACTTTTCGTATCATACAGCCAAATGATAATGGAACATTGACGTAAAATGTGTAAAAATCACTGGAGCATGAAATTTAGGTCAAGGTCACGGGTCAAGGTACCTGCTAATTCAGTACATCAAGGAGAAGCACAATGCAAGGTATGGTGGTTGTAGGCCTTATAGTTGAGGAGTTATCAAACATCAACGTAAAATTTGTCAAATATAAGTCAAGGTCACTGGGTCAAGGTACCTGCCAAGCCAGTGCAGTGAGGTGAAGCACTATGCAAGGTTTAGTGGTTGTAGGTCTTATATTTGAGGAGATCCCGAACATCAATATAAAATGTGTCAAAGTCACTGGAGTGCACAATATAGGTCAAGGTCACCAGGTCAAGGTACCTGTCGAGTCAGTACATCGAGAAGAAGTGCTATATAAGGTTTGGTGGTTGAAGGCCTTACAGTTGAGGACATATGGAAGGATGACGTACACGGTGTAAAAGTCAATGGAGCATGAAATATAGGTCAAGGTCACCCAGTCAAGGTACCTGCAGAGACTGTACATTGAGGAGAAGCACTATGCAAGGTTTGATGGTTGTAGGCCTTATAGTTGAGGAGATATTGAACGTTGACGTAAAATGTGTAAAAGGCACCGGAGCGCAAAATATAGGTCAAGGTCACCGGGTCAAGATGCCTGCCAAGTCAGTACATATTGGAGAAGCACTATGCAAGGTTTGGTAGCTAGAGGTCTTACACTTGAGGAGATCTGGAACGTTGACGTAAATTATGTTAAAGTCACTGCTGCCAAAATATAGGTCAAGGTCACCAGGTCAAGGTATCTGCTAAGTCAGTACATTGAGGAGAAGCACTTTGCAAGGTTTGATGGTTGTAGGCCTTATAGTTGAGGAGATATTGAATGTCGACGCAAAATATGTCAAAGTCACTGGAGCGCAAAATATAGGTCAAGGTCACCGGGTCAAGGTACCTGCCAAGTCTGTACCTCTAGGAGAAGCACTATGCAAGGTTTGGTAGTTGTACGCCTTATAGTTGAGAAGATCTGGAACGTCAACGTAAATTGTGTCAAAGTCAATGGAGCGCAAAATATAGGTCAAGGTCACTGGGTCAACATATCTGCCAAGTCAGGAGGTCAGGGAGATGTGTCATGCATGGTATGATGGTTGTTGTAGAATTGTAGTTGATTAGAATACTAACTTTGACGTAAATGTCGAACTTCGACATAACAGAACTGTTAAGAGACAGACGGACGGACGAACAGACAGACGAATAGAAAAGCGGGCACCTATGTCGCAAAGTCAGGAGGTCAGGGAGATATTTCATACAAGGTTTGATGGTTGTTTAGTCTTGTAGTTGATTAGAATACTAACTTTGACATAAATGTCGAACTTCGACATAACAGAACTGTTAAGAGACGGATGGACAGACAGACAGACAGACGAATGGAAAAGTGGGCACCTATGTCGCAAAGTCAGGAGGTCAGGGAGATGTTTCATGCAAGGTTTGATGGTTGTTTAGTCTTGTAGTTGATTAAAATACTAACTCTGACATAAATGTCGAACGTCGACATAAATGTTGACAGACGGACGGACGAATGGACAGACAAACGGAAAAGCAGACGCCTATGTTGCAAAGTCAGGAGGTCAGGGAGATGTTTCATGCAAGGTTTGATGGTTGTTTAGTCTTGTAGTTGATTAGAATACTAACTTTGACATAAATGTCAAACGTCGACATAAATGTTGACAGACGGACGGACGGACTGACGGACGGATGGACGGACGGACGGACGGACGGACGGACGGACGGACCCACGAATGGGTACATACGTGGCTATGCACTTTGTGGCAAAAATCATTAAGTGGCTACTGATTTTAAGTGCCTATTACTGTCCATCATTATGTGTCTACAAATTACATTTAGCCACATTAGGTATGGATTACCTGTCCATAGCTATTATTCTCTTGTGTGGGTAGCCATTTAACCACATTAGGTATGGATTACCTGTCAGTAGCTACCATTCTCTTATGTGGCTAGCCATTTAGCCACGTTAGGTATAGATTAACTGTCCATAAGGGGCTACTGATTTTAAGTGGCTTTGGATTACCTGTCCATAGCTATTATTCTCTTGTGTGGGTAGCCATTTAACCACATTAGGTATGGATTACCTGTCAGTAGCTACCATTCTCTTATGTGGCTAGCCATTTAGCCACGTTAGGTATAGATTAACTGTTCATAAGGGGCTACTGATTTTAAGTGGCTTTCAAAAGATGTATTACTGCGCAGGCGCATAAAAAAAGATGGTACCCGAGGGTACTTGGACGTCCTTAGGAATGGATGGATTTCTGACCATTATTATGTGCCTACAAATTAAAATAACTTTATTTAGCCAGATTAAGTATGGATTACCTGTCCATATCTCTCTCTTATGTGGCTAGCCTGGTATGACCATTTTGCCACTTAAGTATCTAAAATGCTGATGGTAAGCCACGCAAGTACCCGCTCGTGGGAACGGACGGACGGACGGAAAATCGGACGCCTATATCGCACCCTGCTACAAGCAGGTGCGATAAAAATATGTCTGGATAAGAGTGGGTATCAGGTAAATATTTTTCTTATTTCTCCATGAAAACGTGTTATGGGTATTCATTAGAAGCACCTCACTGAGGTGCTACAAATGACTTTCCACAACATCAATACTTTTGGATCAAAAAAAGCATCTTATCAAGAGTTATGTGTTTATATGTATAAAACTACTGACACAGGCAGATAGTGTAGACCCTGATTAGCATCTGAGCTGGGTCTACACTGTTTGCTCAGCTGTATGTCTTGAGTAGTAAGGGAGAATACAGTATATTAAACTAAATCTGTTTTACCTGTATCATTGGTCTGTATACTGATTAGATATGCTAGTCTAAGCCCAAAACATTTTTGTATGTTTAAACAAGCTCATGGTAAAAGGGGTAGCCTGACGGTTTTATTCTTATTTCTCAAGGAACACATGTTGAGAAGTCTACAAACATGTTTTCCAGGAGAAATTAAAAAGAAAATTGGTCGAAGAAAGCGCCTTATTTTAAGTTTGTATTTACAACATTTTGCCAAAGTTAAATTTCATGCTTTGATATTCCATGGATTAATTTCTCCCCAATTATGATTATCATAATATGAAATAAGTCAGTGAATTAAATGATTGTGATACAATTGTAATTGGCCACTGCATCGCCGTTAAGAATTCTTCAAGCTGGCTTCAATTTTCAAACCTTTTTACTAGTACTTTAACCAAAATACTTTTTGTCTATGCAACAAATTAAAATAATATGTACGATAAACTCTTTGCCTTCTGCTTGCATTATGCACCTAGAATTAGTAGTTTCTACAGCACTGCAGAAGCCAGAATATTTGGAAGGAATGACAGAGTGGACCAAAAGAAACCTACTCCTACCTTAATTTTTCATTGATTGGTTTTATATCCAAGTAATCTAATGGCAAGAATGTCTCTGGTTCTATTCTCTGTTCTTTCATATACTGGATACATTCCTTGGCTGTCTTCTGTGTGTCACAGACAATACCATCCATGTACTTCCCAAGAACTTTGGTGATTGCAATCTGGTATTTTTTATGACTCGGTTCACAGAGATCCATTAACCTGCCATGCTAAAATGTACAGATCATGAAATGAGCCATCTTATTATATAAATTTAATCTTATGAAAGTAGTAATATTGCATTGAAACAGAATTTTCATGTCTTTCAAGGGCCATTCCTCAATCATTCAGGACTTTATGCAGGATTTTTTTTTTTTTTCTTTCTTAAATATTTTGGTGTTTTAATTATGTCTCCAAGGGACCTTCACTGGTATCATCTCACCAAGATAAACCTAATGTTATGCCACATCTATTCAAAGACCCACAGAAAAATACATCTGATCCTTATCAGAACTGGGTAATCTTACTTGAGACAATCACTGATCAGTACTTACCACACCAGGGAACAGCCTTTTCAAGTTCTCTAGCAATTCTGCCTTCTTCATAGCCCTTGCTGATTCATGTTTATCAACCTGTTTGAAAGACAAGCAGAAGTCTAGATGGAATGTGTAATCCATAGGTCTAGATAAGAGTGGGTATCAGGTAAATAATTTTCTTATTTCTCGATGAAAACATATGTTGTGGGTACTCATTAGAAGCACCTCGCACATATGTTGTGGGTACTCATTAGAAGCACCTCGCAGAGGTGCTTCTAATGAGTACCCACAACATATGTTTTCGTCGAGAAATAAGAAAAATATAGATACTTTTTGGTTGAAAAAAGCGCCTTATCAAGAGCTATGTATAATAATAAATCACATCAATGACACCAATTGTAAAAGCCAATATTTTTTAGTTTAGGTACCCATATATTATACTTGTCCAAAAACATTAGAACACTAGAGGCCCAAGTGGGCCTCACCTGGATTATGCTGATCATGATATGTTACAATGTGCCATGGTGGCCATCTTGGCTATCTGATAGATTGCCTTTAGCAATTCTGAATCTGATGTTGTTTGAGGAGTTTCAAGATGGCGGTCATGTTGGCTATCATTGATATTGGAACTGAACATTTTTAGCAATTCTGAATATCCACTTCACCCCGGTGCTTCCCACCAACTATTAGCTCAATCCTACTTATGATTCTGGAGTAGATGTGGTTTAAAGATTTTCAAGATGGCGGCCATCTAGGATATCGGAATGGAATGAGTTCAGCTATTCTTAATCTCCATGTTGCCCCAATGCCTTCCCCCAAGTTCACTCAATTTGATTTACAGTTCGGGACCAGATAACAACTGAAGATTTTCGAACTGGCCACCATGGCGGCCATCTTGGATATCCGAATGGAACAATTTTAGCAATTCTGTATCTCCATGTCTCCCTAATGCCTCCCACCAAATTTCAGCTTAATCCGATTTACTATTCGGGACAGATGTCTTTGGGAGATTTTCAAGATAGCCGCCACTGCAGCCATCATGGATATCGGTACTGAAAAATTTTATCAATTCTGCATCTCCATGTCTCCCAAATGCCTCCCACCAAGCTTCAGCTTAATCCAATCATTTGGGAGATATGGTGGCCATCTTGAATATTGGAACGGAACAATTTTCCCTATTCTGAGTCTCTATTTCACTCTGATGCCTTCCATCAAGTTTTGGCTCAATCCAACTTACAGTTTGGGAGATGTGGTTTCAAGAATCTCAAGATGGCCACCATGGCCATCTTAGATATCTGAATGGAATGATTTTTAGCAATTCTGTCTCCATGTCTCCCCAATGCCTCCCATCAAGTTTCAGCTTCATCTGATTTACTGTTCCGGAGCAGATGTTGTTTGAAAATTTTCAATATGGCCGCCATGGTGGCCATCTTGGATATCGGAACGGAACGATTTTAGCAATTCTAAATCTCCATGTAGCCCTAATACCTCCCACAAAGTTTCAGCTCTATCCTACTTGAGATTCTGGAGGAGATGTCGAAAATGTGACAAGTTAACAACAGACGGATGACGGACGGACAGGCGACAGACAACCGGCTACGGCATAAGCTGACCTGGAGCAAAGTGAGCTAATAATGACAGCCATATGTTCTGAATGTTCTAATTTCCAGCCAATTAGATTACTTGATCTGGGTTTTTGATAGAAATTCTCATATTTAATGACAAACAGTGCAGATCCAGATCAGTTGGCTTCTTCAGAAGCCAACTGATCTGATCTACACTGTTTGCTAAGACAGGGCATGTTGTGTTCAGCAAGAGAAGGGTTTACCTTGGCTTCTCCTAGCTGCTCTAAGATAGAACCCATCTCTGAATTTATCTCGTCAATTCTGACGTTAGCTGTATCAACTTCCTCAGCTAGCTCTTCCTCTGCAACCTTCTGTTCAGCCACAGCTTGATTACTGGTCCTGCAAATTTATATGCCGATCAGGGCTCTGGAAATTTTGAAATCTGAATCGGTCCAGCCGATGACGATGACGTCATCAATGAGCCCATTTCCAAAAAAAAAAAAAAAAAAAAAAATATGTGTATATCACCTGTCACGAAAACTAATGACAATTGGCAGTCCTATAACTCCTTTTAAATAATACACCTCAACTCCGTTATATGACGGAAGTCCGGGTACAACGAGCATGATCAAAGCTGGCGTCATCAATAAATACAGTCAGGTATGTAAAAAGAAAGAAAAAAAATAAAAAAAAAAAAAAAAAAGAAAAAACGGTTTTGTTATTTCCACCTCCGCAGGGTTTTCCTAAACTTTTTATAAACAACTGATTCCCGTCTTGTATAAGCGCGAAGACGGCGGGAAACAGGAGAGACGGAACGAAACGACTTTCATGGACCTAATTAGGTCTAATAAAAAAGGCCTGCGCCACGGGCAGTTTTGCAGTTTTCAGTGTTTTCAAGATTATGCCGTTATCAGATTGCTTAAATTTTAAGCACTGACCAATCTTACCTAGTGCAAGTGGTGCATTACTTATTTTTACTGTGAAATCTACCTTGAATTATACTCGCGTGTTACGGCAATCAACAAAAAAAAAGAAGCAATCAATTATACCCAGATCAGACGCCGTTGTATGCGACATCTGATCAGGACGTACACGGTTTGGGAATTCATTTATCGAATCTGGGACCGACAAACCGTGTTGATCAAAACAAAAAAGAAGAGGAAGAAAACGGGTGCGTTCAAGCGGTGCATTCTTTTATCACTCTCAGTAAAGCGACCTTTGATCTTTTGGACATGCCGACTGCACCTGGATGTTTTGCAGTCTCAGTGTATTCACACGTGTCACACAAACGGATTAATTATCAGACTACCGTGTTAATCACTTGTTTACCGCACAAAGGTCAGTGAAGTGTTGATTTTTTGACAATGTTTGGATAATGACGTAATTAATTTGTGCTGCGGGTAGGTTGCCGTTATTCAGCTGTCTCTCCAATATACATGTCAAATGACCGTTTAGAGCCTTTTAACTACCATAATATCGCATTTAAAAGGTGCGCGGACGTTGTCAGTTTGGAAAGACTTGACCGCTTGTGATTTTTTAGACATCATTGATTTGTGAAAATTGGTTGGTTTGGGAAATGTTGGACCAATTTATTAGCGTTTTGGGGTGTTTGAAATCGGTCCAGAATTCTTAATTTCGGTCCAGACCGGCTATTTTTTCGGTTTTCCCGAGCCCTGATGCCGATAGTAACACAATATGCCTAGTGGTCCAATAGAGTATTTTCATAACTCTGGGATAATTTTCTAAAGTTTTCCATAGAGCTCCAGATAAGAGAGGGTATCCACATAATGTTTTGTCCACAAAACATCCACAAAACATATGTTATGGGTACTCATCAGAAGCACCTTGGCAAGGCGCTTCTGATGAGTACCCACAACATAAATTTTCAAAGAGAAATAAGAAAAAAATGTTCTTTTTTATTGAAAAAAACCCAAAAAACACCTCATCTGGAGCTATGTCTCTCCATATGCAACATGTACATGGGTACTCATTAGAAGCACCTCTCAAAAGCACTTCAAATTAGTACCCACAGTTTTTATGAAGAAACGGAGAAAATTATCCCAGAATTATCATAAAACTCCACTGATGGACCACTACATGTAAGCGTTTTGTTATTATTGGCATTCAAATTCACTAATATTAACATAAAGTGGTTAGTAGCGGTCCAGCAGTGGACTTTCATGATGTGTCTTGGCTAATTTCTTGTTCTCTATAAAAACATTATATTGTAGCTACTCTTTAGAAATACCCCTCTAAAGCACTTCTAATGAAATGCCATAACCTTGTTTTTTATTGAGAAATGAGAAAAATAATTGTTCCAAATATACTACCAAAAGCACCAAAATATGCCTCAGTTGGAGCACTTCTCTAAAGGCCAAGCTGCTTCTTATAAGTGTCCACAATATAATTTTATGGAGAAATAAAATATCTGACAATACTTTTTGGCAGAAAAAGACACCTTATCTAGATCTCTGAGACTGCACAGATGGTAAAGGTAGCATGGCTGTTTAGTTCTCATGAGCATCATTCTTGTTTGTAGTGGTTCAGGTACAGCCCTACAAGGGAACAGGTTAAATCCATAACAGACTGCATTGGAAAAAATTTTGAAACAATACTTAAACCTCCAACTCATCTTTTAAGTTGGGAGTTTTAGAACCCAGTAAACACTGTTAAGGTCATGTCAAGTCCGTCGGTAACCTACTCAGACTTTTTTGTGGGGCAGGCATAGTCCTCTAGGTGATTACCAGTACTTGTGCCCATAATTTTTCCAGCAGTTGACAAATGCCCTTCTTGAATCAATGGAAGGGGGAGAATGACCATAGAAATGACATTATGATCAATCTCCACCAAAGTTATTTGACCAAGCTGGGATTCGAACTTGGATCTGATGTGCTATGGACTGGGCTATACAGCCTGGCTGCAAACTCACTAGAGGCATAAAAAAATCAAACTATCAGAACTCTTACCTGATATAATCATTGAGTTTCTCTACCCGTTTTTTGTTTTCTTCCATTTCATGTTCTTTCTGTTTGATCTTAGCCATGACTTCATTTTTCTTCCGCACTTCGTTATCATATTTGTCTTGGTCAGATTTCTGTTCTCTTAAAATTGAGTCCATCTCTTGTAGAAGACGGGCAGACCTTTTACCAGCCTCTTCTTTCAACCTCTGATATTCTTGAACCTAAAATATAAGAAAAGAAAAACGTCATATGAGCTGCCATTTGGTGGCATATGCAGACAGTGAAGGCCTAGATCAGATTCCATATTCACATGGTCTGATCAGGGCCTTTACGATCTGGGCCCAGTTGTTCAAAGCTAACGATGTCGTTAGTTAACGATTCGTTAAAATTTACATCAAGTGATACGCAAATATGCCGAAATTTTTTGCTGAAAAAATGTGAGTAGCTTTTGCAGTGCAAAAGCTACTCACATTTTTTCAGCAAAAAATATCAGAATATTGTATATTGAATCTGCTAAAACAGTTAACGAAATGACCTTTAACGAACTCCTTAAGCTAACGACACTTTGAACAACTGGGCCCTGATTACAGAACCACTGGATAATGTAGACTTGATCTGATTTAACTTGGAGTTTACAGCCCTGTCAACACTGTTGAAGTCATGTTGAGCCTTCCAGTTAACCTACTCAAACTTTTCCTATGCCTAATTTTTGCTCTCACAACCTAAGCAATAATTTTGCATACTAAAATGTAAATAAATGAAATATTTTTTTTTTTCTTTTACATCAGTAAGAATTCACTTTTTGCAGTTACAAAATATATTATACCACATATGATGGTAAAATCATATCCATAACCTTAGAGTTATGTCTACATTCTAACATGCAGTTAATGTTCGGGGAACAAACCTTTTATTTCACAATCCACAACCCAACCTGACTCACCTGTGATTCTTCCAGTTCCAGATCTCGGCCTTGGGACTGTGATTCCTCCTCTATCCTTTCTTCAAATTCCTGACGTTTTGCCTCAACATCCTCCAGTTCCCGCTCTAATTCATTAATCTGCAAATATTAACAGCTTTTTTAGCTTGATTTATTGTTTGGTAATGTATTTTTTAACCCTTAGAAAGCTGGGCAAAAATATAAGAATATGACATTCTAAAATATTTTACTTTTCCCAGAAAATAGGTTGTGACATTTCATGCAAATTGTCTCCTAAGGAGACAATTTGAATGAAATGTCAAAACCTATTTTTCTGGAAAATTGAGACAATATGCCTGTAATGGAAAAAAAAAAAGAAGAAAAAAACCTTACTGGAAAAAAGAAAAAATGGAAATATTACCAGTCTTTCATACGGTGAAATAGCCCAAAAAGTGATAAAGGTTAAAAATGCAGAAAACAGTTCATAGCTCTAGACAAGAGGAGTATCCGGAGTAAACAGCGTAGATCCAACTCAAATTGTTCCTCTGGCATCTATAGTGTTTGCAATTCAACCAACACTTTTTAAATACATCTCTTGGTAGTCAAGCGGACTGAATCAAATCTGAAGATATTAAAAGGACCATACAGAGTTGCTATGTCTGACATTTGGAGTAATCATGACCTTTTCTTATTTCAGTCCTAAAATTGTATCAAAGAGTGCTGCTACACTAAATGCAGAGAAGTTCAATTCAGACAAGCAAGGAAAACAAAGAAATACTTCAAGTCAACTTACTTCCTGTTCATGGTTCTCATTCGTCTTCTTGGCTTGTTTCAAAGATTTCCTGGAATAATTATATTAAATTATATTAACATTATTAAGGCACTGTTTGACAATTTTTTTTTTAAAAAAAAAAGCTCCAGATAGAAGGGGTATATATAAATACCTTTTTTCTTATTTTTCCACGAGCATGTGTTGTGGATACTCATGAGAAGTGCCTCATTGTCATAGATACTCACAAGTGTTTTCGTGGAGAAATAAGAAAAACACCAATTCGTTTTGAAAGAGAAAAAAGCATGTTATCTGGACATGAAACACATTTCAAAATTTAAACAGTTTACATCCAGTGAGGAGCTGAATTTACAGTCTATACAATGCTTGATAACACTTTCTCCTTTGATGAGGCCAGTTTGTGGAAGTGCTTGTTTCCCTGGAGAGGAAATTCAATAGTTTAACTACTCAGACAGGCATGCCTAAGCTTACAGTGTAGACCTAGATCAGATGCTACACTGTTAACCACTCATCCAGCAATTTTAAGGCATATCAACAGATAGCAAAACAGGACCGTTGTTCAAAGCACCGTTAGCTTAACAAGCTCATTAGTGGTCAAAATGGTAACTGTTTTAATAAATACAATATGTAATTCACAGGTATTTTTGCTGAAAAAAAAATGTGAGTAGCTTTTGCAAATGCAAAAGCTCCTCACATTTTTTTCAGCAAAAATATTAGCATATATGCCATAAATAATGATCGAAGTTTTAACAAAACGTTAACTAACGACATCCTTAGTTTTGAACAACTGGGCCCAGACTAATAAGGGCCATATAATATATGGAATAAATATGTTATCCTCAATCTAGGTTAACTGGTGTCCCTTCCTTTCTGGTAGGCTGCCTTTTCTTGAAGCCCTAAACTGACTATAGTTTATCATTTAGAAGCGCAAAATACAATGTACGAGTACAAAATTCAGCAAAAACACCTATAATGTATACACCACCTCTTTAAAATGCTACTGCTGGGATCCAAAGCAAAAACCTTTTTAGCCAAGCAACCATGTAGTATCCAAACAAAAATGTATAGTTTATACAGAAAATGATCATTAATGGTCATTTTTCTATATAATCTAAACATTTTTTATTTGGCTACATCACTTTTGGAGCCTACCTTTAAACTGTCTTATATCTACATTAATTGTGTTGGGGTCAACTCTTGTGGGTCATTTTGTGTCATCTCACAGGGAAAAGGAGAAGAGAAATAGAAGAGATAGTAGATGAGATGAAAGATAGGGATAGGGGAGAAGGAGGAAAATTAATGAAAGTGAAGAAACAGAAGTTAAAACATTCCCCCTCTACCCGCACCTGCACAACTGTAAGCCAGTATCTGTTGGACGCCCCGGTGATGAAAGATATACGACATCTTTGCCGTCCAACCACCCCCATCTTATATCTGGAACTGTTTTATAAATAAGCATGCAAGTCATTCAATAATCGGTTTCATTCATAACTGCAAACAAAGACTTACTTGGCTCCTTCTAGCTTTTTAATCATGTGGGCTGTTTTTTCTTTGGCTTTGATATATAGTGGCCGCTTCTTATTCAACTCAACTTCCTGAAATTTATCAAAAGACCAATTTTAAATTCAAGCTGATCATCTTACTTCATATTGAAAATTCAGACACTCTCCAACTGTCAACTCAAAAATAACAAGACAGCTATCTATAGCCATCTGAATTTATCTGAACAGCTCTTGATAATGATTTTTTTTTACCAAGAAATATTAACATTTTTCTAATTTTTCCCTGTCAGACCAGGCGCTTCCAATGAATATCCATAACATATGTTTTCATGGAGAAATGAGAAAGAAAAGAAATATGGCTACTCCTCCAATCCAGAGCTGAGAATGCTTCTTACAGAAATCCAACAAAAGCAGCCTGCAAATTCTACTTACCATAATAACCCTAGACATACTTGTGCAAACAATGCAGACCCAGATCAGATGCTGCACAATGCCACATCTGATCAGGGTCTACTTTGCCATAAATCCTACAATATTTTAGTCACATTAACAGGTAGTAGGATGGACTCCCAAAGTTTTGGACAAGTATGGTAAAGACTTCAGGGCCCAGTTGTTAAAAGCATCGTTAGCTTAACAAGCTTGTTAGTGGTCAACAGTATCTAATTCAGTTATTTTTGCTGAAATGATATCGTTAGTTTTGAACAACTGGGCCCAGGTGTCCAATACTTAGGGTAAACACAGTATCTAGCATTTTATCATATCAGTTTATGCCTACTACAAGCCATGCCATCAAACAAGCTGTAGGCAATTTATTCTGTAGATACAATACTACTGATCATTTTTTCTTACCGTATTAACCTTAAATATTGTAAACAACTTAAATGAGTAACAGTGTAAATCTTGATCAAATGCCTCATTCTGCAGTGTCTGATCTTGGCCTACACTGTTTGCTTGGGCATATCTGTCATAAAGGTTATTACAGTATTTCTCTGTAAAAATAATTTGCAGAAATTACCTACCGATTCTTTGATTTTGGATTCCACTTTCGTCAGTTCTCTTGCCAGTTTTCCCTGTTCCTTTTTCTTGTCTTTGATTTCATCTTCTATCTTCTCCTTCTTTCTATTCTCTTTCTCCAGCTGGTGATTCTTTCTGTTTATCTCTTCCGTAATTTCATCAATGTCTCTCTCATTGTAGAACAGACGAAGGAGGGCCAATTCCAGTTGTTTCTCTTCCTGGAAAATTAATGAAGTATTTGAACCACAATGTAAGTGAATGAATTTTCACAAAGGAATTGTTAAGGAGTATTTGGTGATAATTCTGGGATAATTTTTCTTATTTCTCCATAAAAACGTATGTTGTGTGTACTCATTAGAAGTGCCTCGCTGAGGTGCTTCTAATGAGTACCACAACATATGTTTTTTTAAGGAGAACTGGAGAAAATTATTCCATAATTATCATCAAATACTCGTTCTTAACAATTCCTCTGCCTTCAGATGTGTGCCCCTAGCAATGATTCTGATCAACCTAAGCATCAAAGCATTTTGATCAGTCACCAAGGGGTGCTCCTTTTTTACAGCCAGACAGTGAACTTTGATCAAATGCAAATGCGCAGGCTGATCTAGTCTCTGCTAAGCACACATGTACGAGGATAGTTTATCAAATAAAAAAAACTTGAATAAGGTAGATATTCAAAGAGAGTACTGTGGAAATAAAAAATGTTCTGAGAATTTAAAGCATATTTTAATCGTCTGGGCCCAGTTGTTCAAAGCTAATGACATCGTTAGTTAACGATTCGTTAAAATTTACATCGAGTGATACGCAAATATGCTGAAATTTTTTGCTGAAAAAATGTGAAGCATACTCACATTTTTCTGCAAAAAATATCAGAATACTGTGTATTGAATCTGCTAAAACAGTTAACAAAATGACCCTTAACGAGCTCGTTAAGCTAATGACGCTTTGAACAACTGGGCCATGTTGTAGCAGTATCAAACAGTTTAATGAGTGTGTACCCTGTATATAATCAGACACTTTTCTGATTTCTCTACATACAAAAACAGTATTAACTGTTTTCTGACGTTTTTCAATGAAATTGAATATACTGCGACACATCAGAATAAAACCTCCCTAAGGCCATTCTAACACATAGGTCCAGTTGTTCAAACCATTGTTAGCTTGACAAGCTTGTTAATGGTCAAAATGTTATCTGTTCTAGTAAGTATAATATCTAATTCACAGTTATTTTTGCTGAAAAAATGAGAGCAGCTTTTGGGTTCAGGTGCAAAAATTATCATAAGTATCCTAACAGGGTTCCCACTGAATCCAGATGCAGGAGTAAATTTGCTTTTTTTAGTTTGTGTGTACCTAAAATTAATGCCTTAACCCTTAAAGAACCACAAAAGATATTCTAATTTTTTAAATTATTTTTCTGAGAAAATACAGCTTCATGATTCACATGAAATATCAAACCTTACTGTTTTTGAAAATATTTAATAAGTTTAGAAATACCATTTGCTGCAGCAGTGAAATCATACATAGCTCCACATGAGGCATATATTAGCTCCACAAGGCATTTTTTCCCCCCAACTGAAACATTTTTATATTTTTCGTATTTCTCCAAAAAAACAAACATGATGTGGGTACTCCTTAGAAGTCACCAAGGTGCTTCTAATGTGTACCCACAACGTTTTGTGGAGAAATAAGAAAAATATTACATTGATAACCCCTTTTACCTTGAGGTATGACATCTTATCTGGAAATATGAATTTTAATAAAACCTCATACCAGCTCATCTTTCAACTTCTGATATCGATCTGCTTCATCTTTTTCCATCTTTGCCTCTTTCTTCTCCGCAGCAATACCCTTTTTCTTGTGGTAGTTGAATTGTGTGTCCTCTTCCGCCTTCAACATTTCTGCTTTGGCTTTGTCATATTCTTCTTTCAGTTCCCCAGACCTAAATTTAAAAGCAGAAAAAGTCCTGAAACACGGGATTTCTGAGTTAAGGACATATGCGGGAAATAATTCCTGCACTGCAAACTGCTGAAGACTGCATATGTTTCATATAAAAACTCACTATTTTTAAAATACAAAATGATATATCATCATGCTAAGTCTACAATCTGATCTGGATACAGTTCACCTTCAACATTTTCCCCAAAATATGTGCAAATAAGTCTGTTAATGGATTGTTTGACAAAAATAGCGTTCAACTTACTTTTATGATTTTGAGCAGAACAAAACAGGAAATGATATTGATACTCATATCAATTGAGCCTGTTGCTCATTTGTCAAGATGAGACAGACATCTGCAATGCTAATTTTTGACACTTCCTAAAAGCCCCTAAAATAAATCCATTTCTTCCATATTATGGACCTCACACAAAATTGCTACACTGGAAATCTCACAAAACAAGGTGTATTCTTTGGAGGGGGTTAATATATAACAGAAAATTAAAGAAAAGCGATTGTCATCATGCTAATTTCATTTTTTTTTGGAAAAAAATTACCCATACCCCCATATAAATACAGGATTTAAAATATGCCAAAAAAAAAAAAAAAAAAAAATTACACAAAGTGCCCATTGGGGAACGTATACTCCCAACCAGAGCTACCGCCACTTTTTAAAGAGCACAAAGTATGTAGCTTTGACTCTAGAGATAGCAGTTGTATGCTATATGTTCCAGCTAAAATAGGTTAAAACACACCTGCTTATTTCTTCAAACATAGCTGTTCTTTCCTTAGCATTTTTCATGGCAATACTCTCAACAGTGCCTTGAAAGACCAGGAAATTCTTGGATTTCACAAGCACCCCAATCTTTGCCAACTCCTCATTATATACATCAGAACTGACTGTCTGTAAACAAAATAGCAGAACATTGCAATAAACAATTTCTAACATCCAAATAATAATAACATATGAGCTGATGAGCCACTTCTAATGAATAGCCACAACATATGATTTTGTAAAATTATCAATATATTCAGGAGGAAACAAACAAACAACTAAAACTGTAACACACTAGTATATGTCTGTTGATACAAAATGCCAAAGTTGGAAAGGGGCATAACTCTCGCAAAATTATTTTTCAGAAGTTTCTCAGGTGATCTAATCGTCATACCCAATAAGCTCACCAAGTTTCAAGGTCTTAGCTCAAATAGTTTTTGCAGTATCTTGTTGACATAACTTCAATATTAGCTTTTTACAAGGGGCATAACTCCAGATTTTGGGAGGGGGGATTTTTAAAAAAAAATAAATCAGATAATCTATACATTATCCCCAGTATGCTCACCAAGTTTCAAGGCCCTAGCTCAGTTATCGAGATATCTAATTGATAAGGTTTCATTTTTTTTTATTAAAAGGGACATAACTCCAGATTTTTTTTTTCAAAATGTAATCAGGTAATCTACTCACCATTCTAATAAACTAACCATGTTTCAAACTCCTAGCACAAAAAATTATTGAGATGCTTGCTGACAAGATTTCAATATCAGTATTTACAAGGGGCATAACTCCCCAAGAAAATTATTGGATTTTTTTCAAATGTTAATCAGGTGACTTACTCAATATTTTATTACAAGGGGAATAACTCCACAAAAAAAATAGGATTTCTTTCATAACTTAATCCCTAAAACGCCAAACACAACTGCAGCAGATAACACTTTCAAATATATTTTTTTTGAATTTCTCATGAAAATAAGTCTTGACATTTCATGTGAAGCATCTGCCAAAGTAGATGATTCACATGAAATGACAAGGACTTGTTTTCTATGAAAAATTAGATAAAATTTAGACTGGCATCTGCTACAAATTTTGCTTGGCACTTTAAGAGTTAATCAAGTAATCTACTCACCATCCCTAATCAGCATACCAAGTTCAAGGTTCTAGCTCAAGCACTTTTGAAGCTAGCTTGCTGACAAGATTCTATTTTGTTTCATAGGCCCACAAAGCATAAGTCGAAAAAAGGAACATAACCCTGGAACTACAAGTCCAGTAGAAAAAAAAAAAAAAAATACTGGTCCACATATTTTCCATCCTGATTCCACATATAAAATTTCAAAATCCCACCTCTATGCAAAGTGTGGCAAACATAACCCAAAAGCAGCATCCCTTCCAAGTTGGGAGCATTATAATGTCTATCTATTAACCCTTGTCCTGCTGAACCCAAATATATCTTTGCCTTTGCAATCAGTGTAGATCCAGATCAGCTGGTTTCTATAGAACTGTTTGTCATTATGTGAATTTGTATCAAAATCCAGAATCAAGTGTTCTGATTGGTTGAAAATCAGAAGTGGGCATGGCATCTTAATTTATTCAGCAGGACAAGGGTTAAATGCTATGAAATTGTGTGTCTCATTTTAGGCTATTCAGGTAATGTAACATTACACAGTCAGGTCATAGCATTCACTTTCTCCTCAGATGACCTTTACATTGCAAGTCTGATCTGAGCCGCTGTTTATTGCATACAAACTATTTAGAGTTCATTTTGCATGAAGTATTCAGTGATTTATTTACAATTTTATACCTATGCGTCCCAGGACTCGCTTGGGCTATATAAAGTGAGTCCTACTAGAAAATCATTGCGTCCATTACAGAATTTTCCACTATAACTTTGTGAGTCCTGGGACTCGCTGAGATTTAAAATGTGAGTCCCAAAGCAAAAATGTGAGTATGGGACTCAGGATGCGCAGGTAAAAAAATCACTGAGTATTATTTATTCAATCATATCACTAACAGCTTACCTTTCCATTGATTTTATGATCTGAAGATCCCCCATGTATGACACGAGTGAACACAGTCTCTTTTTCTGTGACCTGATCTGCATACACTGCAGATACATAGGCTCTACTGGCAGCTGGTTTCCCTACTGGAGCACCATGAATTAAATCCTGAAAAATAAATTACAATATAAGGGTTCAAATTTAACTTTTTTGACAGCTTGCTAAAATTAGCAAGTAGTATTATTTTTTACTTGCTAAACCTTTCAGCCAGCTTGCTTTTTCACCCTTATAAACACTGTTAAATGTGGCTTTAAACCTTAGCACTCTGGGCAAAACTTGCAGCAGACATTTTAAAATATTTTTCTTATTTTTCCCAGAAAACAGGTTTTGACATTACATGCAAATTGTCTCCATAGGAGACAATTTGCATGTAATGCCAAAACCTGTTTTCTGGGAAAAATAAAAAAAAATATCGTCATTGCTTTTGGAAAAGAAATTGCAAAACTTCAGCAACAATGCCTCAGGTTCCTCAATTAAAGAGAATCTTTCCAACTTGCTAGAATTAGCAAGTGATGGAAATTGCAGCTTGCTTTTTGAGGAAATTAACCAGCATTTAGCAAGTTAGCAAGTGCTAAAATTGATCCCTGAATATAAGAACTTATTATAGAGAAGTAGTTGAAGATAATTCTGGGATAATTTTCTTCAGTTCTCCACAGAAAACCCTATGCTGTGAGTACTCATTAGAAGTGCCTCAGTGAGGCACTTCTAATCAGTACCCAAAACATAGGTTTTTAACTGGAACCATAAGAAAAATTATCCCAGAATTATCACCAAATATTCCTCCTTAACAAGTCCTCTGAATATTAACCCTAAACAAGTTCATTTGACTACTTGCTGATGTAACTAAAATCTGCCAATTGTGTAAAGACACAGACCAGATTCTGAAATCTATGGCATCTAATCTGGGTCTGCATTGTTTGCTCAGGCCTGTATGTCCAAATATTTAAGGAAAATATGGTATACTCAAAACAGGGTGTATCAGTATAAATTGCAAGAAAAAAATAAATGTTAAACATACAGGCAGGAAAGTCATGTAAACAAGGAAAGTAAAACAGTGTGGTAAAGGCATGAAAACACTCAAATGCAAATTGAATATGAAGAAAATATTTAATACCTACATTTAATCTGCGGACACGCAAGTTGGATGTCTTCTCGCCCAGCACAAAACTTATGGCATCCATCAAGTTGGACTTCCCTGGAAAAAAGAAATAAATGGTTACTCAAAATACCACTATTGTACAATATATCATTAGATAACTATATCTGTAAAAGACTAACAGTATTTGGGAGCCCTGTCATGCAAAAAGGCACCAGTGAGGCAAATGCCAAAAGTAAAGATCTAGATTGGCAAGGAAGTCACACAATCTGATCAGTCTAATCACACAAATCAATAATGCAGAGGGATCTGTTCACTTCACACACATCCCAAAAAGATTTCTTGCTGTTGCAGTTTAATACCAAGCTTGCTCGTGGGGTGCACATTTCTACATAAAACTTCATTAGTGCGCATGAAAAATCATTGTTTGCGCTGATACAGAGCGCCATCATCCCATACAGCGCATCAATGTTGTGTATCAGTTCTCTGACTTTTTTTCGGTAATCTGTTGTACCTCTTCACGGCTTTTTTGAAAGCCAGAACTTGTTCGTTGGCACTGATTCAATTTCCACCCACATGCTATTTCCAGTTTAGGCCAAAACAAAATATATATGTGGTTCCTATTACATGCTTTTGAGGATTAGAGTAGGTAGGTGGAAAAATTATTGTATTTTTACAAAATATTTTTTTAAACGTGTTCTAGTTTCAAATGTTGTGTATGTTGTTTTTTTTTTATTAAATTTTGTATCATACTGTCCTGTACATATAAGCAGTTGATATTAAAGTGTTGTTATTACTGCTAGGCTTACTTTTCTTTCCATATCCCTTTTGATCTACTATGTCCTGGTGATCATTGTTCTGGTGAACTTATCTATTGTCTTCGGATGTCACCTGGAAACACTTCCGATTCTCCAGATTTTTCACAGTGATGGTGTTTTGGACTCAACATCCCAACATTATATAACTTGGTCATGGGAAAACTGATCTGGATTCTGAATTTTTATGGCCCTTGAACACTCTGCAGGTCAAATTCATCACAACAAGTACTCTTACTAGGCCAGCAAACCATACTAGCTGGACTCGTATACTTAAAAAACTGGTACAGGTTTAATAGCAAACAGTGCAAAGTAGGACTGAAAATACTCAGGAACTGATACAATCAAAATACACATCGTGACTCAGACACCTAGTGGGAAAGAAACAGACAGCACCAGTGTAGATCAAACCACTGTTGCACATTCTTTGGCCAGATATCTGACATAATAGCTGGACTAAATATACTGTAAAATTTGTTGAGACTGGAGACATTACCCACAGACTTTACCCTTCTCTTGCTAAACACGACATGCCCTGTCTTAGCTAACAGTGCAGATCCAGATCAGATGGCTTCTGAAGAAGCCAACTGATCTGGATCTACACTGTTTGTCAAGTGACCTGACTGGTTGGAAATTAGAAGTGGGCGTGGCATCTTAATTTATTCAGCATGAGAAGGGTCAAGACCTTAGCAAACAGTACAGACCTAAGAACTCTTATACCAAACTAGCATCAACTTTCTCAAAAGGAGGGGATGGTACTATGACTCATAAATGACAAGGGTCAGCGCTCACAGCACCATCTTTCCCAAGCCTAACAGAGAAATTTCTCCTCTCCGGATCCCAGACCCACGCTAGACGTAGCTGTGAAAGTATAGCTCTTGTCCTATACATCCTGAATGCGACTAAAAACATCGCTGACGCTACCACTCGGTGCAACAGACATGAAGGATTTCTATTCCACTGAATGATCATATTTACTGAGCTTACAAGCCAACCAACAATGCGACTTTATGGGCGCCGCCATTGTTCTAGTTTTCTGAAGTAGTTTCACATACTGAAATTTGTCCGATAGAACCCAGAACTACAGGTAAAAAAAAACTGATCTGCCCTAACCACGTCAACTGTTAAATGATCAACAGGTGCAAAAAATGTTTAGGCTCGGGTGTGAGAATTAGACATGGCCGGGCGACTGGAACCACATATATATTTTGTTTTGGCCTTATAAAAGTTTACTTTTGTTTGCAAAGACGTGCTTTTGCATTAAAAAATCTAGACATGCAGCCAAAGAAAAAGCTGCTCCTCAATCCAAATCAGCGTACAATAATTTCCCTTCTTCGATCAGCCCCTATGCCTATGTCCGATTCTCCCACAAATACAGAATTACCTCCCAAGGCCAAGTCACGGAATCTGTCAGTAATTTAACTGAAAATTAATGGGAAAATGGTGATGTTGATTTTGCCCATATATTGTCTTATGAATGTCATTTTAGGATTTTTGAACTGCCGTTTATTAGAACAAAAATGGTGTACCAAAATTTCAATGTCTCGAAACCATTTTGTATTGGATTTGGCCATCTTTTTCATAGCAACAGATAAGGCGCTTTTTTCATCCGAAAAATGCTGATATCTTTCTTATTTCTCAACAAAAACATATGTTGTGGGTACTCATTAGAAGCGCCTTGGCTAGGCGCTTCTAATGAGTACCCAAAACATGTTTTTGTCGAGAAATAAAAAAAATATTATGTGGATACCCCATCTTATCTGTAGCTATGTTTTTCCCATAAAAATTTAGAAGGGTGCTTATTAAAGAGGGGCATTTATGAGAATAAATTTCATATGTAAAAACATTGTATTTCCTATTTTCTTTCTTACATGTTATATTATGCAGAGTTATATATACATAAATGTTGCTTTACTATGTCTACCAATCTTCTATTCCCATTTCTTTATATTCCATTAAAAATGCCTGGCAGCAGACTTTTAGTTAGTTCTGCTGCCAGCCAGTTGGTAACAGAAATAAAAGTCTGGCACTTCCTAAATGTTTTATTTAGATCCTGATTTTACTGTTTCTTTTACCTTGAAAATAAACATATGACAAGTGTTTATTTAAGTTTTTCAGCCAATGTACATTCATGCGGAAGAATTGTCAACTTATCAAGTATCTCAATCACTGAAATAAGTAAAAAAAAAAAAAAAAAAAAAAATTAAAGAGCTTGGAAAACTGTTGAAATGTAAACATATTTAGGGGATAACTGCATTCAAATTTGTCATTTGGGGAGGTAAATCGGCAGTTTTACGATCGGAAATTTCATTTTACAGCGACGCGCCAGCAAAGCCGTAAAATGTAATTTGCGACCTTAAACCGCCGATTTACCTCCCCAAATGACAAATTTGAATGCAGTTATCCCCATTCTAATGCAGTTATTCATTTTTTCTGTTAAAAAAATATACTATTTGCACAAAGTGACAAGTGCTGTGAGCTGCGTAAAACCAAATGCCAGCCAATGAGAAGCAACGTGATGACGTCAGACTTCCGACAGTATATCACAGAATACAGTATATCACAGAATATACTATCGCAAATTTTTGACGTTCTCTAAGACAAAAAATTTAAAAAATCACTTTACTATTGATAACCCAGAGGTGTAAAATTCTGTCAAGACTTACTCACCCTTATCGTCTAAATTTTTCATTTAGATGCTAAAAATGAAGAAAAAGTGGAGAGTTCTGAAAATCTCACTTGTCCTACCTTAAAATTTACATGCAAATGCATGCAGGTGAATGGAATTTTACGCCCCTGAATTGTCACCTAGGCCATCCGAGCATTTTCCGATATTTACCTTCCCAACAAAATAGGAGGTGAAAGCAGCCACCATTTTGTATTGGCCGTCTGCTTGTTTTAAGCAAAGACTGAACAATAGTCCAGTTTCACAATCTTGCTAATCCACACGGAAATTTCTGTGTAATAAGCAGTCCCATTGACTCCTCTACATTGCTTTTCAGTTAAATTCCCACCCCATCCCAAAGAAGATCGTTGCTGTCTGTATTTAATGATCTTGAGTGTTATGGATTTTAAGTGAAACATTTTAATCAAAACCGATTTATGCTCTTATATGCTACTGCATTTATGCTCTTATATGCCATTGCAAACTTGTATATGAAATATATCCGCACATTCTGATCATGACCATCTCTGTTGAGCTTCCGACAAAATGTCATTTCAATTAGGGCTGTCTTCGCAAAAAGTGCAGGACTGACTGACAAAACTGGCTTTTTTTCGAATTCATTTTCTCAAATGTCCTGTGTATCTTAGCAAAGAAAATAATATTCTGACAACAGGTCCTATTTTTTTTTTCTCATTCTCTACAGGAGACTGCTACAGGATGAACTGCTGTGAATTATGACTCTTTCTATAAAAAAAAAGGTTGACGTAGCTACTTCGGTATAATCTGAAATAAGTATAATCAGGACAGATACACTCAGAAAAAGCTTACCGGATCCATTTGGTCCGATGATGGCCGAGAATTTCTTGAAAGGGCCGATCTTCTGCTTCCCCAGATAGGACTTAAAATTGTCAACTTCGATATATTTCAAATAGCCTGGCATTTTGCAGTCAACACTCTGATAGAGACTAAATTGAATCGGAGTATTCTTATGGATTATTGGTAGTGCGATCGCATAAAAATAGGTAAATAAACCATTGTTTTTAATCAAAATAGCGCGAATCCATAATTATAACATGCTCTCGTTGCGTTCGAGAAATTACGAGAAGTAAATAAAATAATGCAGACTGGTTGTTTTTATTGCGGTTCTACTAAAACACGATTGTTGCGGGTGCATTGAAACACCCCCCAAAAAAGATAAGACAAAAAGTCGAGGGAGTGCCAAAATCACAAGCCGCAGTCCCAAAAACTGCACCCAACCAAACCAAACAGTTGAAAATAAATATTAACACTGATAATATATTAGTATATAACCATCTACATGCATTGGTGGAAAGACAAAGAAAGTAGTTCTACATTGTGTATTTGTATTTCTTTCAGGTTCTACACTAGATGGCAGTTAAAGACAGATAGAAAAGAAGCCACAAAATTACACAGTCAGGATATGCGTTTCGCCCTGTTAAATTTAGCATATGGAAAAATATCCTAAGTTTCTAGCTGATACCGCGCAGGAACATTGCAGTCCATAACAGATGTTCTTGCAGTGTGACGAGTACTTCAAATCAATCTCTATACGAATATTCTATGGCAATCGTTCACCAGCGTTCACATGTATCCTATTGGTCACCGGCAGGTTCAATAGAAGAGTTGGCATGTGCCAGAAAAAAAGGCCTTTCGCTTTTTTCCTATTGCAAAGACCCCAAACAGATTGTGCAGATGTACATGCTTGGACGCCGGTTCATATTCCACTGCAAAGGCCCTGATCAGACTGTGCGTGTGCACATATACAAGCTGATCTGGAATTGTGTTTGTCAGATGTTTTCATGGACGTCGACCTATACTTCACTTGCATTTATTTACTGCAAAGAACCTTATCAGACTGCACGGATGCGCATGCAAACACTGATCTGGAACATGTTTTCTAGCGCACCGACCCAGAATTCACTTTTGTTTATCTACTGCAAAGACCCTGATCACAATGCGTGGATACGCATGCACATATTGATCTAGAATTTGGCTGGTCAGTTTTCATGGGCGCTGGTCCATGTTTCACGTTTTTATTCTGCAAAAATCTTGATCAGATTGTTCGGATGTACATGGTTATATTGAAATTTGCTGGTCAGACAGTGCAAATCTAAAAGGCTTTTGGAATTTCATCAAGTCCAGAAGGAAAGACAGTATTGGTGTGGCTCTTTTTTAGAAAGGCTGGTTTAACATTTTCCAACAGTCTAAACAATTAAGGCGAACATCATGGGTGATCAGTTTTGCTGAGTCCTCAGACTTGCCAGACCCAGCCAAACACCAAGTGTGCCAGCAATCAAGGTCAACACCAAAGGAGTCCTAAAGCTGCTGAAGGACATAAAACCCTACAAAGCAACCGGACCAGGCATCACACCAGGGAGATTACGGAGAGAAACTACAGAAGAACTAGCTTATGGTCTCAGCCATCTATTCCAGATGTCCATTAAAATTTGATAGTGTTATCAGAAAAAAAAATAGGTAAGAGAAAAGTCCAGAGAGTGCCACAATAACAAACCGCAGCCCTTCTCAGACACCAAGAGGAAGAGGAAATAGACAAAACCAAACAAGCGCAAATCGAACAAATGTACGAAAAGCACTAAGATTAGCTTTCTCTTCCTCAAGCGAGGTAATCGAAATGCTAAAAGGACTGAAAAAAAAAAACAAAAAAAAAAAAAACAAAAAAAAAAACACAAGAACAAAATAACACAAGGTAAAACATAAAACAAATCGCCTCATAGAATAAACCACAAAGCAACAAAGAGTAAGACTAACACTAGGACCACCGCCTTAGAACGATCAGTAGAATAAACCACTGCGGGGTTTAAAGCACTTTTACAGCTAGCCAACTTCACCCTGGGTCCCGATGCTACTCTTAATACAGAACAATACAAAAACATGTCTATTCAGTCAGTTCTTTTATGACAAAATTTTCCTCAATGCTGAGGAATTAGATACTGTTAGTTTTATAGCTCTTATCAGGATATCAATTACACCCCCCCCCCCCCCCCCACGCCTCCCCACCACCCCCTACAGGTCATAACCTGCCAGTCCAGTAGGGGTGTATTCTGCAAAGAAGCAATAAAATAGCCTGTAAACATATTGACATTTACATTGTGCCAAGGTTGAAATGACATTACCAAAATTATATTCAGTGTCCCATGATATTTTGTGTAATTAATTATTATACTTATTATTATTATTATTATTATTATTATTATTATTATTACTATTTGAGAATACATATTTCAGGCAGTTTTTGTATTCTGTTAAAAATGGAAAGTTCAGTTTGAAAACTGAAGTCTTCACTGATTTGGTGAAGTATATATATCAAAACGAAAGAGGGGCTCAAATATACCGTATGAGGATGTGCGTTCAGCAAAGACACAAGATACAAGCAAACAATCAGCGTTTAAAACAGCATATCCACGGATATGGCTCCTCCCTCCCCTCCCCTTCAAACTGCTCTTGCATGATATGCTAACCTAATTGTTGCAAATTGAGTATCTTCAGATTGCTGGCCATCACCAGTACAGTATGCCAAACTTTCTAGGACGTAAATGCTTAAAGAAAAACACAAACGGAGAAACTGAATATGACTTTGGGGAAGTCACATTTTCAAAGCTTAGCAGATCTTCCCTGTGTAAGCATTGGGTGCACAAGAAATGCAGTGGGCTCAAGAGCTTGAAATCGCCTCGTAGAATAGACCACAAAGCAGCAAAGAGTAAGACCAATACCGGGACCACCGCCCCAGAACGGCCAGCAGAGCAAACCACCGGGGGGGGGGGGGGGGGGCTCAAAGCACCCCCACAGCCAGCCGACCCCACCCCGGGTCCCGACGCCACTCTTAAAACAGAAACACATAAAAAATCGGCCCGCACAAAGGCCCCCAACCCAGCCAACGCACCAAAGCGAAAACACAAAAACCAAACCAATCACCATAACAAACAAAGACGAGTACCACGGCCAATTCTACTGCAATTCAAACCTCCGGTGTCTGCAACGAAAGGACAGGGCAATGATCAGACAAATCTGCAATGTCAGGCCGCAAGACATTGTCACCACCAGGTCCAGTGAGCTACTTGTGCGGCTTGGCATTGAGGATCTGGACCTTATTCTGAGGAAGAGAAGACTCCGATGGTATGGATATGTGGAATGCTCCAATGATGCAGTCAAGACAGTCTTTGACATACAGATTGATGGAAAGCGTGGGCCTGGGAGGCCCAAGATGACATGGAAGCAGCTGACAGAGAGGGATTGTAGAGAGTGGAAGTGTGAGATCTGCCATGCTTGCAGCGGGCCAGCTATATGGAAGGGGGCCCATTGATGTAAATGTTGCCCCTGAAGCTGCACGTTAATCAAAAGTCTGATTATGATGATATAATATATGATGTAAATGTCAAAAAAAAAACAAAAGAGGTGCTCGCAGGAAAAGACACGTTACATGTAACCGACTCCAAAAGGCAAAATACTTTACAATGATTAACTGAATTAGTGATAAAAAAATAAGAGTTTAAATAGTTTTCAAAGTAAATAGTTCATGGGAACTAAGACCAGTATGTTATCATGATTTCAAAATCATGTTTAAATGCCAATGACATGGATGGAAATGAAACACTGTGCTTTTATCCTAAAAGCGCCAATCACAACTGCAGCAGACAACACTTTTGAATATATTGTTTTATTTTGTTTTCTTAGAAAATAAGTCTTGACATTTCATGTAAATTGTCTGCCAAGCAGGCAATTCACATGACATTTCAAGACTTATTTTCTAAGAAATTTTTTTTTAGAATGTCGTCTGCTGCAAATTTTGCTTGGTACTTTAAGGGTTATGTATTATTTCATGTATTATTATTATTATTACCTTATTGTGACACGATTCATTCTTAGAAAGATACAAATTAGAGAATAATTCAGATTGTATAATATCCCATGTTATTCCCACCACTGGCTGAAGTAATTATTATTCATTACCATGATATCTTGCGGCTGCATGTTTTCTCAAACCTTATTCTAAGTATGAGGGCATCTCTGAGAAAACAGTTTAGACCCAGATTGAACTGGAGCAGTTTGATCAGGGCATGTTGTACACTGTTGGCAATTCTACCGATCTGTTTAAATACATCATCAAACTTGCCAAATAGATCTGCTTCAGATTTATGGGAAGAATAAGGGCTTTAGTTTGGAGAAATAACAGTAGTCTTCTTTCTGACCTTCAGAAAGCCAAAGGCCAAAGTGCAAATGAAAAATGAGTATTTAGTTTTCTTGTTCTGGTGCATGTTTACCGCTTGGCACTGGGCAAAGTTTTCAGCAGATTGCATTTTACATTTTGAAATATTTTTCTTATTTTACCCACCAAAAAATATTTGACATTTCATGCATACTTTGGAGACAATTTGCATGAAATGAAAAACCTGTTTTCTGGGAACATTATGAAAAATATTTTCCCCACAAAAAAAAAAAAAAAAAAAAAAAAATGACATTTCATTCAAACTGTCTCCCATGGAGAGAATTCGCTTGAAATGTCAAAACCTGCTTTCTTGGAAAAAATAAGAAAAATATTTCAAAATGTCGTCTGCTGAATTTCTCACCCAGCAGGCAAAAAGTAACAATCAGGGTTTTGTATCTCCAAAGGTAAAAGGCATTGGTTTCCTAACCCTTACCACTCTCAGGGCAAATTTAATAGACGAAAAATTGATGATATTTTTCTTCTATTTCCCAGACAGTTCATGCAAAATGTTTTCACCGGAGATAGTCAATTTCTTATTTCTGGAAAAAATAAGAAATATATTTCATTATGTTGTCTGCTGAAAAGTTTATCCAGAGTATTTGATGATCACTTTGGGATATCTATCTTAATTCCGCATAAAAGGTTTTTATTTTTATTTATTTATTTACAAATATTTAAAGAGGGTGACACATTTAGCTAAAAATAGCCATTCTATCAAGTGACCCATTACTAACATACGTTTGACACTTTGATTTTTTTACACAAAAAATCTTCAAATTGTCTCCTAGGAAAACTTACTACACCAAAGATGGTCTGCTCAATGTTCTGATTGTAATGTTTGCATGCTATCATTATGTGTGGATTTTGGGGGAGCAATATATTAGTTATGTAGGAACCATCTGTGAATAGGAGTAAAATAAGGCCAGAGTCAGGGATAATTACATCTCATGCTGAGAGGTTCATTTTGTTTACCGTTACAGGTTCCCTGATATTTTTGGTGAAACTTGGCATATTGGAATAGACTGTATTCAAATATACTGAAAATTTTACTACCAAAAAATGAAAATTTTCAGATAAAAAATTCTGATATTTTTCATGTTTCTGCTCAAAACATAGATTGTGGGTACTCGTTAGAACCGCCTCAATCTATGTTTTTGAGCAGAAATATGAAAAAAATAATGTATACCCCTGTAAACCTCAGTTTTACTATATAAAAGTGGGGTTTAAGGGGGTCAAAATTATATAGGCATGTTTTCGTGATGAATACATAAAAACTCGGTTCGCATAACGGCTCCCAACTCAGTCAATGCATCAAAGCGAAACATAAAAACACTATCAAGGAATTGGTGCTTGTCGGTAAATTCTTAAAATGAAACCGGGCCGACAAGAGAATGTGATGTACATACTAAATAATTTCTGAGTGCTAATATATCTTTTTGATTTATAAAATAATGATAAAATGCCAGAGGGAACAACTTGCATGGAAATGAATCTAGATAGTATTATAGTTAGGGGCCAGGGCCAAGAATGTCAGTGTGTAGAAGAATCAGATTTTCTTGCCGGTAATACTGTAGGTGTTCCCATGGACAAAAGACCACGGTACGTACACTGAATAATTTCTGATAGTCTATTATATCTCACTGATTCATAAAATTCTGAAAAAAAAAATGTAATAGGAAACAACTTATATGAACATTTTTTGAAGAAAATTAATTATATAGATACGGTTAACCTAAGGACCTAGTATGTCAGTGTATATAAGCATCAGGTTTTCTTGTCGGTAATTCTAATAGTGTAGGTGTTTCTGCCGACAAGAGAATGATATTTGATAGATCTAGAGAAAACCCTTTGTCTAGAACATTTTTTTGTCTAAATCACTTTTTGGTAAATAAATAGAAGAATAGTTTATAAGAAGCTATTTTCCATTTTTCATAAGATGTAATTTGCCAGCCATTTCACTGGAACATTCCAATCCCTAATTGTGTCTGGGAAGAAACTGTTCTTGTAAATGTCAGTTCTAGCATATGGCACTTGAAATGCCATTGGATGCTGATTCCTACTGCGCCTGTTTGGGGTTGAAGGTCGTCCCTTGTCGGTAAACGCGGTTAACCATCTGAAGAAACAATGTTCCCATTTCCTTCCAAAATCCTTTAAATTTCAACAAAAGGCATTTCTATTTCAAGACAAAATGGGTTTCTAAGGCAAGAAAAACATCAAAATATAATTTTAAACAATAATATACTCGAATAAAATACAAGGAAGCTTCTTGTCACCTTAAATATCTCTTGTTCGTAAATGCGGTTAATCTTCTGAAGATATAGTGTTCCCCTTTTCCGTCAAACTGCTTTAAAATTTTACAAAAGGGGGGGGGGGCTCCTATGACAGACACAAATCTAAAACATATTTTAATACAACAATATACTCGAAGAAAGTAAAAGAAAGCTTCATGTCACCATAAAATTTCTTTTGTCACCTCTTGTCACGTATTGTCGGCTGTTGTCACCGCTTACCGGCTCTTGTCGGCAAATAGGGAGACCCGGTATTTTGTGGACCCTAGTTTTGTTGTATATTTTTGACTACCAGTCCAAAAATTATGACGTCATGCGGGAACACGCACTTGTTTACAAATGGCTGCTCAAAATCACTGCATACAGAAGTATGGCTAATTATCTATGTTATTAAATGCATAGCTGCATAGCCATGCATCACTTTTATTATATTACAAGTATTAATATGCACTTGTAATAATAGCAAGCTAAAATATCATGTAAATTTTTTTTGAAAAAAGAAACTGCTTAATTGATAGCAATTAGGACTTCAGATTTGGACTTGGTAACAATCTAATTTGTCTTAAGAGTGGTGCATTTAATGCCCAGTTCCTGTATGTCTTAGAAATAAAAAAAAATGCAGATTTATAACTGACTTAAAATCAAAGACAGTTGTTGCTTGGCACAGTTAACCTGATAGGCTGTGAATTGCTTTTATTTGTATACTCGGCTACTTTTTTTTGTAACTGCTTTACGGTTGTTGATTTGACACATTTTTTAGTCAGTAGTCAGTTCAAACCTCACTAGAGCTTAGAGCTTAATAGACCACTACAATGTTATTGTTTTCATCCTGGTTACTGACCAAGTGATTGTTATGCCATGTGACCAATAATTAGGATTGGCACTAGCTAGTCTGAGTCTTCTCTGACGTTTAAGTGGCTTTTCTTTATTTTGATATTTAACACTTACCAAATATAATGGCAAATATCAATACAAAGAAAAAAACACTAAAACATCACTCAGAGAAGATTCGGATTAGATTGGCTCAAACCAATTCCGGTTCCATTGATACCAATTGAATCATGCCAAATTTTACCAGGACAAATAATTCCTTTTGGTTCATATTTACTCTTAAATTTGATCTTGTGTTCAAAAAGCAGCTTTAAGAAGCAGTTTGACTGCTTTTCCTAAGGTAAATACAACTGTTTCAATGATAGTTTTCCTATTATATTTGCTTTGTGGTGACCATTTTAATGCCTAGTTTTAGCTAGTTGATAGATAAAATATGTGTTATTTTTTGTGGTTATGGCATTTAAATGACATTTGAATGATCAGTCAAAATAACATTTAAATGATCAGATCAGTCAATGAGGATCTCATCTGAAAATAAACTTTTGACAAAAGAAAGCTGCTATATTTTCTTGAAAAAAAAACACACAAACAAACAAACAAAAAACATCAGCCATTTCACTGTCCGATAAATGTAAACAACAACATTCTGCCAATCCTACCAGAACAAGGCTAGAATCTATTCACCGTTAAAGACCAAGATGTTCTGAATGATTTTATTGTGTGATGCAGTGTTTGTATTGATCTATGTGTTGTATGTTGTAGTCATCATCATCATCATCAGATTTTTTATTTACATGCAGTTACAGGGGCAACATCCACATCAGTGGGCCCCCTTCCAGGTAGCTGGCTTGATGCATACATGGCAGATCTCGCGCCAGATCTCCAGGTATGTCTATCATGAGGGTCAAGCCACGCAAGTAGCTCATTGGACCTGATGGTGACAATGATTTGTGGCTTGACATTGCAGATCTGTCAGATCATTGCCCTGTCATTTAGCTGCAGACATTGGAGGTTTGACTTTGTCAATGGCCAAGTCTCACTGGCATGGAGCACTGGGCTATGCACACAAGAGCTGTACAGGCGGCCACGTGTCTTGAAAGAAAGATGGCGGGAAGAGAGAACTGGTAGCAGCTCCTTGAACATGTTGTGGTTTGAAGATCACAGTCACCGGCTGCTGAGAGCATGTCTCCTAGGTTGCAAAAGGAAGTTACCATCTCTAGCTTGTCAGGTCCGACTTGGACTTCCCTCTGTGGTCTGCCCCCCCACAAGGTGCATGCAGTTTCATGACACAGTGTACATCTGAAATCAGAGTCTTTTGTCGAACGCTTGAGCCCACTAATTTCTTGTGCACCAAGTGCTTGCAGCAGTTGCAGAAGATGCTGTTGCTGCTCACTCCAGTGCGACAGACAGCACATGAAAACTTGCCTGAACTCTGTAGGAGATCCAGGCCCATACCACAGATCATGATTTTTGTCTTTCTTGCATTTACTCTTAGTCCTTTCTCCTCCATTGCCTCTTTCCAATTCAAGAGCCTCCTGACACATTCCTCTAGTGATTCAGCGATGACAACAAGGTCATCGGCATAGAGGTCCTCCCAGGGGAGCCCAGAGCGAAACTTGCGTGGCGATGCTTCAAGCACAATGATGAAGAGCCTTGGTGAACACCTACCTTCACTTCAAATTCTTCACTGTACCCCTCACCAACAGAGACAGGGCTCCGCGCATTGGCAGACATCCCCTGCACCAGTCTCACAATCCATTCCTCCACACCAAGTTTTCTCAGCGCCCACCAGATGACCTTCTGAGGCACTTGATCAAATGCCTTCTCCAGTCTCTGAAAGCCATGTAGAGTCTCTTGTTGGCAGCTTGTCTATCTATCTATCTATCTATCTGTCTATCTATCTATCTATCTATCTATCTATCTATCTATCTATCCTGCCTTACACCATCGCGGACATGCTAGGCATTCTTGTCTGCTTAAAAGAAGCCTTGACATGACATGGAGTCCTGAAGTATTCTTCCTTTTCATGCACCATTTTGAAAGTGTACGGGTGGCCAAGTGATTAGTGCTCCAGACTTCTGTTGGTGGTGGAATTTGGCTCATTAATGTACAGCACTTCATTGCACGGAATATTTCACTATTATAATGTTGAAAAGGATGTAAAACTCTAAATCATTATCATCATCCCTGCACCGTACCCCTTCTGAATAGATAGTTGAGGTCAGTAGAGCTTATTTGGTCCAAAACTGATCTATTGCTTTTTATCCTCAGTTTTTTACATTTTAATATTATTGAACAACATAAAAGTCTGACAAGTTTTGTTGTTTTTTTTTTTCAGTCTAAACTCATCTGTGAAAAAAAATTCTATCACTGTAGATACTTTTCCAGCAATATCAGTTTAACAGTTTGGCTTTGTATTTAATATTTTTGAACAACATGCAATGTATGATTTCAGACTATGTATTTTTGTCCTGACACGTTTGAAAAACAATAACCTGTAAGTCTTGAAAATACCAGCATATAATATTGGAAATAAGGAAGATTATGGTTAATAAACACATTAAAATTTATGCAACAAAAAAAGTTTGTTGGAAGTAAGAAACACATTTGAAAGCTGGTTTAGCTGCAAAAATCTGAAAATCTTCCTAATACACATTAACTTCTTTATAACACAGTTCGTTATAACATGGTTTTGGATACAACACAGTTCAAAGATGGATCCTAAAAATGTATAGATTGTATAGAAAAATTACCATAAATGGTCATTTTTCTATATAATCTATACATTTTTGTTTGGATATAACACGGTTTATGCTTTGGACTGCAATGATAGTGTTATAAAGAGGTTATGGTGTAATTTAGACCCCTACAAACCTGTTTTCATATATACCATATTCGACCTAATTACCGCACATACCCCTATAAGCGCACAGTAAAGCAATTCCGCGGTCTTTAAATTACAGCCAGTATACTTTTTGCCTACTTCTTTATAAAAGCATATGTTTGTGGGTACCGATTTGACAAGTCGATGCAATTCAAATGAGTACCCACAACATATGTTTTAATAAAAAAACATCAGAAAAAAATCGCATCACCAAATAAGGTCTTTGCTGATATTTATTTTTAAGGGTATCCTTAGTAGGTAGAGTCATAATTTACCACAAAATTTCCTTGTACTTTTGAAAAACCTAAGCGCACAGTGCGGTAACTAGGTCGAGTACGGTAGTATGAGGGAACACAGGGATACACATTACATAGACCAATATTTTTCTTATTTCTCCATGAAAAGATATCTTATGAGTACTCATTAGGTGCATCTTGGTATTTCTCCACAAAAATATTTGTTGTTGGTACCCAAATGCTTCTAATGAGTACCCCAAGCATATATTTTCGAGGAGAAATAAGACTGGTATCAATACTTTTTGGGTGAAAAAGTGCCTTATTTGAAGCCATATATAATTCTTGTAGGTAGCCCTATTATAAATTTGAACTAGTGAAGGACTGAAAAACACAGACAAGATGGGTATTCAAGACTTTGAGGCCATGTATGACACCATAGACCTGAAGCGGAAAGGGTACATAACTGCTGACCAGATCCACAAGTTTTGTGAGACCCTTTATTACTCACCTTTGTGTGTTCAACATGTAGAATATGCTATCAGAGATACCTGTGGAGCGTCTGGAATGGTAACTCGCCAAGAATTTCTCGATGTCTTTGTAGAAATTGAAAGACGAAGAGCAACTGAGGAACAAGCTTACTGGGACTTTCAAGTAAGGCATTTTTAACCCTTAATCCTTGTCCTGCTGAATAAATTAAGATGCCACACCCACTTCTAATGTTTTTCAGCCAATCAGATTACTTGATCCGGATTATTGCTATAAATTCACATACTCAATTGCAAACAGTGCAGATCCAGATCAGTTGGCTTCTTCAGAAGCCAACTGATCTGGATCTACACTGTTTGCAAAGGCAGGGTATATCCGTGTTCAGCAGGACAAGGGTTAAAGTACCAGTTGCAGTGGCAGCAATCATATTCTGAAATATTTTGGGGAAAATAAGGCTTGACAGACATTTTATATGAATCAACTGCTTGGCAGATGATACATATAAAATTTCAAGCCATATTTTGAAAACAAAATTATTTGAGATGTCATCTGCAACAACTGAATTGCACTTTAAGGGTTAATAATTTTTTTTTTATGAAATTAACATTGAACAACACAATGTGTTTAATACCATTTAGATTTTAACCCTTAAAGGCCAAAACTGGACATACTTTTGGTATAGCTGAAATGTAGCAAACAAAACTTATTGACAGCATTTTAGTCCAAACCGAACTTTCTCTGACTACTTTTGGCTACAGTTACATGTATTTTCATTGTAAAATTTAGTAAAAAAGGCACTCTAATACTGAAAATAATTCATGAATATATATGCTCTTGGTGATATTGGAAGAATCTACAAACTCACTGAAATAAATGCTGTATCTTATCATAAAAATGTATAAAGTTTAAAATATGAATATACCACAGAACTTTTAAAGGTTTTACAGCATAAACAATATTTGACTGATAATTTAATTATCTCCCTTGAAGTAACCTGGCTGTGTAGCCTAGTTAGTAAACTACCAACTTAAATACTATTTCTATCCAATAATATATTGATTCTGAGTTGTCAGTAGCATTTGAATCAAAATTGGAGCATCTACTTATCATTTGAATTTAGTACTTTCAGACAAAGAAAAGGCGAGGTTATATTAACCCTAGTCCTGCTGAACCCGGCTATGTCCTGCCTTTGCAAACTGTGTAGAGCCAGATCAGTTGGCTTCTGAAGAAGCCAACTGATCTGGATCTGTACTGTTTGCCATTAAATTTGTGAATTTATATCAACAGTCAGGGTCAAGTAATCTGATTGGCTGAAAATTTGAAATGGGCGTGGCATCTTAATTTATTCAGCAGGACAAGGGTTAAAGGTAGCTCATGTACATGTATCAACGTAAGTGTCAAACAAATTTGCAACCAACACATTATTATTGTTTTTTATTATTATTTTTTAGAGAAAATAAACTTTGACAATTCACTTGAAATGTCAAGCAATATTTTCTCCGAAATCACTCAAGAGTTTACTAGATGTCAATAAGATTTTGTAAAACAAGCCCATAATGGAGTTCATACTCAAAGACTGAAACATTCCTTTTAGATATTTTGTGCAAAAGGATAAAAATAGTTACTACGCATTTCAGTATCCATTAGACTTTGGTGCGGATGTGACACAGGACAGCTGTCTAACGGCAGCCAAGTTCAGAAGCATTGCCGCACACTTTGATCAGAAACCGTCCACAAATACATCAAACTAGTCGCTTGCGTAACAGAAGGCAGTCATTCAACATTAAATAAAAAAAGTACCTTACCAATTACAAGATTAAAAAAAAAAAAAAGTAGTCAAAAACTAGATAGGGCAGCAGGCTGTCACATCCGCTTATTCTGATCAGGACTTACAGTTTGCTTGACAGCGTTAATAGGACCTAGAAACATTTTTATGTGCAGGCTGGTCTAGGTCATCGTATCTTGCCCAGTAAGTAATTAACTATTTTACTGGTTAATACCATAGTGTTCCGAGTAGTAAAAAGCTTACCTTATTGCAAATGCAAAAATTGCTGAGCCAGACAAGTCTGTGTGGTCCGATAAGGGTCTATTTTATTTGTAGTGCTTACTTACAAGGATGGACATTCTTTACGCACAATGTTAGCAGTTTTATTATTTTGAGTAGCCTGCACAGCTAATCGAGTCACCAGTAATTTGTGTAAGATGCACAAATAAAGTCCGCCAAAGAAGGTTGGCCAGTATTTTACAACAGCTGTACATGGCCAGATACAGGACAAGTCAATCACATATCATTTACTGGCTTAATTGTCTCTGCCTTCTGAATCAAAACCAATCACATGCGAGATAACTCAGATATCGATGTCAATAATCAGAATTGCACAATAGACAAGATCACAATATAAAACCTTTGATGTTTGTTTCTAACAGTTTTTCCGTGCAATGACCTCTGTGATGACATCAGAATGTCGCAGTTTGATTCTCTGTACTTGACTGAAAGTCTAATGAATATTGAAACGCGTAACAATAGATATCAATAAATTCTGTTTTGCTGAATAAAACAGCAAATTTTTAACCCTTGAAAGTAAAAATGTTGTGTACATAGGCATAAACATGGGTTAGTCAGTCTTTATGCATAGCTTTAGATAAAAGGGGTTAGCCAATAATATTTTTCTTATACCGAGGCACATCTAATGAGTACCCACAACATATGTTTTTGTGGACAGTGAGAACATTATCAGTACATGTACTTTTTGATGGGAAAAACACCTTATATGGAGCCATGGACATGTATATACAGTCAACGCTCGTTATCTCAAAGTCCAAGGGACTCTCTGGAATACTTTTAGATATCCGTTCTTCGACATATCAGATTTGCAGAATAAATCCAACAACCACATTTAATAAATGAATATGTAATTTGACTCCTGAAGTTAAGAGATATATTGAAAATATTGTGGAAAAGAGCAATTTCTGCTCTTTTCCACAATATTTTGATACCTGTTGTTAGATTTCCATGTTAGAACAGAGACCAGGTTTTCACTTCGAGATAAGCGGTTATTCGAGATAAGTGAGGTCGAGATAACAAGAGTTGACTATAGGTTTTAAAAATAAAAGAACGTGAAGAGATGCTTACTAGTTAGATTTTTATTTCAGGCATTAGACTACACAGCATCACACAGAATTTCACTCAGAGATGCTTTGCTCCTCTTCCGAGAAGTTCATGGAGATCGGTTCTCGCTGGCAACATGGCGTCACTTCCTGTCTTCCCGAGAGTCACCAAGCAGTGATGTCTATTTTGATGAGATAAGATTCTGGCTATGTTCATTACCATCTGGAAATCCTTGCACTGATAAGGAATTAAAGGAGGAAGAAAATAAACTGTTGATGAGACAGAATGACTATGCATATGATCAGTACAGTTATATTAGAGCAGCAATGGTAGGTTCCTTCTTGGTACTCATGTTGGGTTAAAAGATACAACCGGCTGGATGTAGCACTTTGCATGCAGGGTGAAAATTTCAGCAGGCAACATTTTGCATTGCTCCAGATAGGAGGGGGTTATCAGGAAAATATTTGTCTTACTTTTCCATGAAAATATATGTTGTGGGTTCTCATTAGAAGTGCCTTAGTGGGGCACTTCTAATGAGTACCCACAACATATTTTTCATGGAAAAATAAGAAAATATCAACATCTTTGATTAAAAAAACATCTTATGATAAGGTATGATTTTGAAATATTTTACCTATGTTTCTCAGAAAACAGAGTTTGACATCTGTCACAATTTACATGGAGAATTGAGCTCTAATTTCTGGGAAAATAAGAAAAAATATCACCACTTTGTGGTCTGCTGATTTTTTCTAGAAAGTGCTAAAAGTTAACCAGCAACAGATAGCATTTTGAAATAATTTTCTCATTATACACAGACATATAATAGTGGAGGGGTATTATGTTTTCTTGCTGGATATCCATGTGTTCATCCATGGTATATATGTTTGTCTTTTATGTTTATGTAATAACTTCAGTTCTATTTCATGGCTTACATTAACACTTTATGTGTGCATAGCTATTTGGAAGATCTTGTATGGAATGTAAATGGGTTAATTTTAATAATTACTGATGGAGTTATAGCCCCTCATACTTGGTAAAAATATTACGAAGTTTAGCTAGGAGTGAAAGGATTATACCTAACATTACATAGGACTATAGCATACCATAATAGCATGAGAATCAGGACTTGGCCATTGTCAGTTTCTTTTGTTTGAGGGATTTAAAACATATCACTAGACACTAACAAGAAAGAAATTTGGACTGTTTTTTGTACCAGTAACTTTTATATATTTGGTTGCTTATGAATGTTAATCCCTAACTGATATATATATGTTCAGTTTTTATTTATTTGCTATTGTTCTGTAACCAGGATGATGAAAAAGAAAAAGACGACCATGAAGATGAGATGACAAGACATGCTCAGAGAAAACTAAACAAGTGAGTCCCAGGATTTTACACAGATTGCTTTTGCTTTGTTGTTTGTTCATTATTCCATTCATCACATGTTACCTTGTGTACAAGATGCAGTCAAACCTCAATAGCTGGAACACTAATGGTTCGTTTATCATATCTAATTCGAACTCATTTTTGAGACCCTACGAAATTCTTCCGATAGCTCCCGAAAACAAATATTAAGAGAAATTTTCTTTTTTAATTGAAATTGTATGTTGTGTGTACTCATTAGAATCACACCATCAATGCAATTCTAATGAGTACACTCATACACAATGAGTACTATGATTGTGTAGAACTTAAGATTGAAAAAATTTCCCTAAATTATTACCATTTGCTTGCTAACATGGTGTCATGATTAACCCTCAGTGGCTCGAACTACCCATATCTCAAACAAATTTCCATGGTCCCAAAGAGGTTTGAGTTATTGAGGTTCAACTGTATTTTAGAAAGTGTTCCAGTTACGACATATTTTGCAGGCTTATTGGGGCTGAAGAGTAGAGTACCAGGTAAACTTTTGGAAAAAAATCAGATTAGTTTTATTAGAGTTATGCCTTTTTTCAAATTTGGCATTTTGTAGAGACAAGCATATAGTTGGGAGCATAGTGCCTTACAAACACACATTTCTAGTTTTTGTATCACTTTTAAGCAATATCTGATCAAGGTTTGTACTGTTTGCATATAAACTACATGGAAAATTGCAGTATTTTGAAACACCACTTTAAAAATTAAATGAGTCTAACTCTCCAATGGAAGAATTCACAAGGCATAAATGCATTAATGCTGAAAAAACATGCTGTGTTACTTCACTAGAATTACCCCAGAAAATGACAGTCTAATGAGATCCACAAACTTGTTTTTCATAGAAAAGTATAACCTTATTTCTACATGGAACCATGTGGTGTTTGACTCTTAGGGTAAATAGGAATATACATCGCTCAATATAAAACGCATGATAGTTTTCTTATTTCTGCATGAAAACATATATGTATGTTGTGGGTACTCTTTAGAAGCGCCTCAGTGAGGCGCTTCTAAAGAGTGTCCACAATATACATTTTCATGGAGAAATAAAAAAAATATCAGTAATTTTTGGTTGGAAAAAAAAGCACCTTATCTGGAGCTATGGATATGCCTGAGCAAATTTGCTCAGACATAACCCTATTTACTCTAAATAGTCAAACACAACGTGGTTCCTACCAGCACAGTGGCTCAATTGGTAGAACAGCTGCTTTGTGACTTGGAGATAGTAGGATCGACCCAGGCTGAGTCATACCAGACTTTAAAAATGGTACTAGCTGCTCTTTCACATGGTGCTCAGCATTAAGAAAGTACAGCTAGGAATCAGAACTGGTTATACCGCTGTCAGCATATAATGTGACTGGGTGGAATATCATGTCAAGTGTCTAGGGCATGGTATTTAACTGAGGCAGCACTCAAAAAGTGAGCATTGAACTCCCTGCCATATCCAGACAATATGACTGAAAGATTGTTGAAAGTGATGTTAAACCCGAATAAAACAAACAAACAAACCTAAGGTTCCATGTAGAAAGAGAGTTCTGCTTCTCAATGAAAACATGTTTAGGGTCTCATCAACACTTACGAGGCTATGGGCAGATTCAGCAGATGACAAACTGATGATATTTTTCCTAAAAAATAGGATCTAACACTTCATGCAACTTATCTCCATAGGAGACAATTTGCACGAAGTGTCAAATCCTATTTTCTAGGAAAAATTGGATAAAAACTTCAAGATGTTGTTCTCTGTAATTTTTACTCAGCATGCAAAGAGTTTAACTGTCATAGATGCTGCAGAATGTGGCATCTTCAAAATTTGCACTGTTTGCCATTCATCCAGCATTTTTTTAGAGATATAAACAAGTGATCAAATGGAGTTGTTCAAATTTTAAGTCTAGGATTTTTTTTATTATTATTTGGGTTTTACGGCCCTTTCAAGAATATTTCACTTATATTGAGCCAAAATTGGGCAAAAACAGGAGAAACTCAGGAAAAAACCACCTGACTGTCAGTAAGCTGAATGTGGCTTTCCCACATGTGACCTGTGCGAGGCTCGAACCACAGCGGTGAGAAACCTAATGGATATAGAGTCAGTTCTCCTATTCACTAGGCTACGGGGGCCCGCTTTAAGTCGAGAATGGTAAATAGTTTAGGTGTTGATATATCTAGGTATATGGTATTACCATGTACCTTAATATGGTAATACATATAGAAATATGGTAATACATGATATGGGCCTCATCAAGCATAAAGTGCTTTTGAACATGTGCAAAATGCACAGATTCAGATCATCCTGACATGCGCAAAGTATCATCAAGGTTTTTGCTCTCCAATCATACATTCTGTAGTATCCAATGATTCAGTTAGTGGACAGTGAATGTCCTAATCAGACAGTGCGAATGTGCAGGCTGATCTGGGCCTTCACTGTCTGCATATGCCCCAAGACATGTTTTTGCATGGTGCAGCCCATATATGGTAATACCCTTTGCTCCTATTTCAGATGGAACAGTCAGGGCTTAAAGGAAATGTTGTTTGATGATGGCCAAGATGTCGGCCTGGCTGAAACTAGAGCAAAGTTAAAAGGGCAGTTGTCTTTGTCTCATATTAGCGAGCTTATTGAGCGGAAATACAAAACACTCCAGGAAAAACTTATGCAAGAGATGGCCAAAAATGCTGCAGGTAATATCACTTATATATATAGCTCCAGGTAAGGGAGTATCCAGAAAATTTTTCATGGTACAGTATAACCTCAATGGCTCGAACACGGATGGCTTGTTTACCGTGGATGATTCAAACTCTTTTTTCAGTCCCTACAAAATTCTTCCAATAGCTCAAGAAAACAAATATTTAGGGATTTTTTCTTATTTTATCATGGAATTGTATGTTGTGTGTACTCATTAGAATTGCCTCATTGAGGCAATTCTATTGAGTACACTCAACATACAATCACTGTGTAGAAAATATAAAAGATTTCCCTAAATTATCGCTATTTGCTTCCTGAACTGGTGCCATGATTAACCCTCAGTGGCTCGAACTACCCATGTCTCGAATGAATTTTCATGGTCCCAAAGATGTTTGAGCCATTGAGGTTTGGCTGTATTTTTCTTATTTCCCCACAAAACATATGTTATGAGTCTTCATTTGAAGTACCTCAGTGAGGCCTTCTAATGAGTAACCAGAACATATGTTTTTGGAGGAATAAGAAAAGTACCCAATTTTTCTGGTTTGAAAAAGTAAAAGCAATTTATCTAAACTATGTTATAAATCAAAAGTTGGACTAAAAAGCAGATGTGAGGATTTGAATGTAGGTCAACCAATTACATGTACTGTGCTTTCTACATCTTTCAGAAAGTCGTTCTTTTGCTTGGCACTTTGCACAGAAGAAGTAAATGTGCAAACTTCTGTCTTAATGCAAAACCGTTTGACAAAACTACCTATGCACAGAAAGTTTTATTCTAGTCATTCGTTTTTAAAGAAATCAAATTGTTTCACTTTTTCCCATAGTAAAAATGAATGCAAGAAATACAGAAATAAAGTACCGTAGATAATTTGCAGGCAGATTTTCAACAAGTTCTGCTTGTTCAAATTTTCTGAAATTTTTACTTTATTGTTGTGAAACATCAATAACTCAAATTCAGAAAAGAAAAGTTAAAAATATTTTCTTAGACAAAAATTCCAAAGTGCCACTTTACTATATGATACAATAATTGCATAGGTCAGACCAATTTTTGACAGTAAATTTAATTTTAGGGTAAATATTTGAAAATAAAACATAGAAATAGAAAAGACGAATGGTTTCTGATAAGATGTGGTCAATCGGAACAAAATATTTTCATTTAAAATGAAACACCAAGCAAAAAACGTCTTTCCGAGTGATGTTGAAAGGACAGTAAAGATTTTTTTATCATTTCTCCATAAAACTGAAGTTCTCTGTGGTAGTTCAATTGAGCATTAAGAATATATGATTTCATGAAGAAATATGAACCATACATGTATCAAAACTTTTGTATTGAAATAAGCATATTGGCATATTTATCCTAAATATACAGATAGACAGGAGTACATAAGGTAGCTCCAGAGCGGACTGTTCTAGAGAACAGTTTGATCACAGAAGCAGTGTATTCAAGAGGAGACATTACTGATGAGCACTCACAAGATATGCTCTGCTGCAAAAATAACTTAGTTTCTGAATATACACTGTGTCTGCAGCTATACATCAGTTGTTCAAAGCATTATTAGCATAACAAGATTGTTAGTGCTCAAAATGCTAACTGTTCTAGTACATACAATATCTAATTCACAGGTATTTTTGCTGAAAAAAAAATATGAGTAGCTTTTACAAATGCAAAAGCTACCCACATTTTGTCAGCAAAAATATTTGCGTATATGCCATATTTAATAATCAGTTTTAACAATACTTTAACTAATGACATTGTTAGTTTTGAACAACTGGACCCTGATAAATATATTTAAGCCATATCTGACAAAAATGTGATCAAACCCTTGAAAAGCTGGCCACAACAGAAGCAGAAGACAGTCTAAATTTTTTCTTTTATTTTCATGAGGAAATAAAGCTTAATGTGTAATAAACTGTAGATAAGATGATTATTCAACCAAGAAGCATTGATATTTCTCCGTGAGAGCATATTTTGTGGCTGCTTCATTAGGTCTCATTGAGGTGCTTTTAACCCTTAAAGCGCCAAGAAAACCTGCATCTGAAAATGTCATCTGTTTATGTCGTCTGCTGAATATTCTTGCAAACTTTTCAAACCTATTTTTGCATACAGGCAAACAGTGTGGACCCTAAAGGAGCAGTCTGATCTGGGACCACACTGTTTGCAAAAATGCCTTTTAAAATTACAAGCAGATGACTAAGCAGACTGATTGGCAGTTTAAGGGTTAATGAGTACCAACAACACTCATTTTATATGTAGAAATATGAAAAATATTTGTCTGGATACACTGCTAATGATTATCCACAAACAGTTTTTGGAGACATGAGAAAACTAAAAAAACAGAAATCACACTAACATTCAAACACAGGAAGTCACACTTACATGCAATTACAGGAAGGCATACTAACATTCAGAAATAGGAAGTCACACTAAAATTAAAAAAAACTGGAAGTCACACTAACAAAAAAGCAAGAAGTCACACTAATATTTAAACACAGGAAGTTACACTGCCATTCAAAAACAGGAAGTCACACTAACATTTAAAAACATATAAAGTACCAGGTTTCATCATCATCATCATCATCGGATTTTTGATTAATGTGCTGGTACTGGGGTAACAGCCACATCAGTGGGCCCCCTTCCAGGTAGCTGGCTTGCTGCACGCGTGGCAGATCTCACACCAGATCTCCAGATATGTCTATCATGAGGGTCGATAGCTGAGAGCTTCCACTCTCTGCAATCTCTGTCAGCTGCTTCCATATCATCTTGGGCCTCCCAGGCCCACGCTTTCCATTAACCTGTATGTCAAAGGCTGTCTTGACTGCATCATTGGAGCGTTCCACATATCCATACCAACATAGCCTTATCTCCTTCAGAATGCAGTCCAGATCCTCAATGCCAAGCCGCGCAAGTAACTCATTGAATCTGATGGTGACAATGTCTTGCGGCTTGACATTGCAGATCTGTCTGATCATTGCCCTGTCATTTCTCTGCAGATGTTGGAGGTTTGGCTTTGTCAGTGGCCAAGTCTTTGGGCTCCACACACAAGAACTGTACATATGGCCACATGTCTTGAAAGAGGGGTGGTGGGAAGAGAGAACTGGTTGCAACTCCTTGAACTTCTTCCAGGTGGTTTCTGACATTTTAATCAAAATTTTAATCCTGACATTTTAATCAAAATCAATTGAGAGTACAATTGAATGTAAAATTTCATGTTTTGCCATACTTTTTTTTTCAATATGTGAATATCTTCCTCTTTTGGGTCTAAAAATAACATTTAAAAACTATCTAAAATAGTTCAGGCTAAATCTGCTTTCTAAATGTAAGTGTATGTTTTAAAGTTGAAGCTCCTGACATCAATATTTGGAAGTCCCACAGTATTTTATGGGAGTCTCTGACTCCTGGACTTGCTTGCTGCAAGCAATTAGCTATATCACACAGAGTAGTATTTTGTATCTGTTTTATGTATGAGCCAGCACATGACAAAACCAGCAAAATGGCATATGTGCCCAGCAAAACTCAGATCAGCCTGGGCATCTGCCCAGTCTTATCAGAGTCTTTGTTGTCTGTTTGAAGAAAGCTTGGGTCCTTAGCTACCCAGTTAGCACACAGCAAGGATTGATCAGACTGGGTGGATGGCCAGTGTAATCTGAGTCTTTGCTGGTCGGAAAAGTCATATTGTAGGTTTTGTTTGGCTCATATGGAATTGCGCTGCAGTGTGAGCAAACATACTTTCTGGCATGTGAACCCAAGGAAGTTGCAGATCAACTTATGCATCCTCACTGATCAGAGTCTTCATTGCCCACATAAAGACACTTTGCATCCTTGGCTATCCAAAATGCACCTAGTGAAGATTTTAATAAGACTGCAAATGTGCATGCTGATCTGATTCTTCCCTGGGCGCACGTCCGAAGATACATTTTCTGATGTTGCAGGTCAGTTAATTTATGACTGTTTCATATTTATAGCAATGCCAGATGAACAGTCCGAAATGTTGCAACAGATCCATCGAGGCTGGAAAAATCTTCTCAAGTTAGGTCAGAACTTTAATGAAGTTATACCTGGTGGTCATGACCAGTTATTATCATCTCTCACTGGACTGATGGGAGAAATACATCAGGTGGACTTGGCTCACAGGAAGCAGGTAGAGGAGATGAAAGTGAGGCTGAGGTCAGAGGGCAAAAACCAACAGGAGATCAGTGTGGCAATCCAGGAACTCTACCAAGAAATCATCTCAGGTCTGTAAAGTTTCACCGCTTAGAGTCCCACTGACTAAAACAAACTTTTGGATCCATATTGTTTGTCTAGATCTAGAGTGTTAACCCTTGTCTTGCTGAATAAATTAAGATGCCACACCTACTTCTAACTGTCAGCCAATCAGATTGCTTGTTGATACACATTCACATACTGAATGACAAACAGTGCAGATCCATATCAGCTGTCTTCTTCAGAAGCCAGCTGATCTGGGTCTATACTGTTTGCAAAGGTAAAGTATATCTGGGTTCAGCAGGACCTGGGTGAGGTATTCAGACACTTTACTTAAATCCTTACCATACTGGTCTTAAAATTTCAGCAAGTCCATTTTACTACCTGTTGAGGTGTCACAAAACTATTGGCTGAGTGGTTAACATTGTAGACACTGATCTGTGAAGCCAACTGATCTGGATCTGTACTGTTTGTCATTATGCCCCACCACAAAAAGTGGCGAAGGTATTATGTTATACCATCTGAAATTTTGAGTAAATGTCCATCTGTCCATCAACGTTTCCATCATTTGTTCCCACACCATAACTCTGATACTGTCCAAGATATTTTCACAAAACTTCACACAAATGTAAACCACTATAAGACTATGTGCAGAACACATAAACCATAACTCTGGATTGTCTACTTTTGGAGTTATTGTTCTTTGAACATTGAACATAGCCATTTCTACCATCTACTCGTGTCCGCTCTGTAAGTTGAAAACCGTTTGAGATATTATTATGAAATTTCTCACAAATGTAAAGCACTAGTAGACAATGTGCAGAACACAAAAGCCATAACTCTGGTTAAACTACTTTTGGAGTTGTGGCTCTTTGAACATAGTAGATATTGAAAATAGCCATTTCTACTATGTATTTGTGTCCGCTCTGTAAGTTGAAAACCATTCCAGATATTTTGATTAAACTTCACACAAATGTAAAGCATCATGAGATGAGGTGCAGAACAAAAGAAACATAACTCTGTTTAACCTACTTTTAGAGTTATGGCCCTTTGAACTTTGAAAGTAGTGATTTCTGTAATATATTTGTGTCCACTCTGTAGCTTGAAAACTGGTGGAGATATTATCTTGAAACTTTATGCAAATGTATATCCCCATGATAAGATTTGCTAAACATAAGAATCGTAACTCCGAATTATCTGCTTTTGGAGTTACCACCCTTTGAACATTGTCGATAGTGATCCAAGTCATATACATGTGCCCTTTGTATAACTTGAAAATGGTTTCAGAGATTTTCTTGAAGCCTTGCAAAAAATGTAAAGGGACATAAGATAACATGGTTAACACACTTTATTTTTGACAAAGTTATGGCACTTACTTGATGTAAGTGCAGTGGTGGGGCATGGTGCAGTGTTTGCAGCACTTTTATTTAGTATGTGAATTTGTATCAACAACCTGAATCAAGCAAACTGATTTGATGACAATAAGAAGTGGGCTTGGCATCTTAATTTATTCAGCATGATATGGGTAAATGGCTACTAAACACTAGGTCAGTTCAATCAGAGTATTTACTCATCTATCAAATATATTCATTCATTTTCATTTTCTTACATAGCTCTAGATAAGGGGTGGGTATCCACAAAAGATTTTTCTTATTTCTGCATGAAAACATATGTTGTATGCATTAGAAGTGCATTGGAAAATTTTTCTTATTTCTGCACGAAAACATATGTTGTAGGTACTCATTAGAAGCGCCTTGCCAAGGCGCTTCTAATGAGTACCTACAACATATGTTTTTGCGCAGAAATAAGAAAAATATCACTAATTTTCAGATGTAAAAATGCATTATCTGGAGCCATGTCTTGAAACATTTTCCTTTACAGGTGAAAACACATATCAAGCTGTTCTTCTACAAATCAACAAGAGATTCCACCAAGAGAGAGAGATGGTAAATTCCACACTTCATAAAAGTGGTAAGAACCTGTCAGATGCCATTCAAATCGAGTATTGTCGTCTAATGAGACAGCTACTGGTGTTGGAAGAAGAGACAAATTTTGTTACCATAGCAACAGCTGTGGGTCTTTCTGAAAGGGAAATGGAAGCAAGACCAGATAGGTAATATTTTAATGATAAGCCTGCTGAATTTAAAAGTCAGAAGATGAAGTTTTATCTTGTTTTTCTCTGAAATATAAGGCTAAAGTCTCTTTACATTGTCTTCATGGACAGTTTTCTCAAAAGTTCAGATCCTGTTTCTGTCTGTATGTGTGTGTATGGGAGTGGGGGAGGAAGGGGGTTGGGGGGTGGAGGAAACAACAGAAAACAAAGATCACTGACATTTTAGGTCTGATGATTTTGCCATCAGAGAGCTAATGGTCATTGAACCACTCAATAGGAAAAGCTGATGTAGACGTGTATAAAAACATTTGAGACTCATAACGGCCTGGGCATCCATTCAGTCTGTAGGCTTTCAATAATTAGCAATTTATTCATATAAGTATTTTTTTTTTTTTAGATCTCTAGATAAGAGGGGTATCCACATAAATCTGTATTTTGTGAGTACCATGAGGGGCTGCTAATAAATATGCCCATTTTCATGAAGAAATGATTAAACTATTAGTACTTGCAGGTTGAATGAAAAAAAAAACACCTTATCCTGAGCTCTGCAAATATTTTTTTTTTCTTTTTTTCTCAGTAAAATCATGCTATAGAGTTTCATTTGAGGCATTTCAGTGAGGTTTTAATGAGATTATTTCCCAATGAGTTTTACCATATTTACTCTTAAGTATTTGGACAGCTTTACTCCTTACCTTTAATACTTGTCTTTAACCCTTGTCCTGCTGAATCTGGATATGTACTGCCTTTACAAACAGTGTAGATCCAGATCAGTTGGCTTCTGAAGAAGCCAACTGATCTGGATCTGCACAGTTTGCCATTCTGTATTTGAATTTGTATCAACAACCTGGATCAAGTAATCTGACTGGCTGAAAATTAGAAGTGGGCGTGACATCTTTTTATTCAGTAGGATAAGGGTTAAATTGTAACAAGTTCATTTTACTGCTTGGTGTTGGGTCTAAAAATTGCTGGATGAGTGGCAAGTAGTTAGACTGAATCAGACGCCACATTCTGCGAGACCTGATCTGGTTTGTATTGTTTTCTTAGACCTGTCTGTACAAATACTTAGGGTATATATGGTATAAACTACAGTAGTACTTCATCATGATAAAGTTTGTACTTCTTTGTCCTTTGGGATCAATGAGCCCATTCTAAATAAAAGTAAATGGATACGAGGGCAAGTCAATAAAGTAACCAGCCTATCCCATTTCCAATTGACCGATACACCTAAGATTTTCATGCCTTGTTTCAATACATGTTTTAGGCCTGAGGGCCAAATTGCACCCTTATCTTGATATTCACTCATAAGATATTGAATGTCAAACATGGCTAGCGATGCAAAAGTAAGCTTTTCGTCAAAAGTTGAGTACCGTGCTGTAATTTGGTACTTGTATTTGAAAGGGAAAACAGGTCAGGAAATACATTGCGAGTTGACCAATGTTTATGGGTCTTCTGCACTGTCGTATGCACAAGTTAAATTCTGGGTTGAGGAATTCAAACGCAGTAGAACCGCTTTAGAAGACGAAACCAGGTCTGGGCGCCCATCAGATGCCACCGTTGAAGAAATGTGTAACAAAGTACGGGATCTGGTGTACTCTGATAGGCGAATTAAGGTGGAAGAAATAGCAAATGCAGTACACATTTCAACAACTTTACAAGATCGCTTGGGTATGCACAAGCTAACAGCCCGTTGGGTCCTAAAATTCCTTAGCGACGAGCAAATGGCAACCAGAGCATCAGTATACAGTGCATTGTTGAAGCGGTTTAGGTCAAAAGAAGAGAATTTCCTTTCACGTCTGGTGACTGTAGATGAGACCTGGGTCCATTATTATGAGCCAGAGAATAAAGCTCAAAGTCGCCAGAGTGTAGGGCCAGTGTTTCCGAGGCCAAAGAAGTTCAAACCGCAACCCTCTGCTGGCAAGGTGATGGCAACTGTATTTTGGGATGCACAAGGCGTTATTATGTTGAACTTTCTAGCAAAGAATAGTACAATAACAGGTGCGTATTCGTCCGACTGGAGACCAGGAGGTCACAGGTTCAACCCCTGCCGAGGTCGGCAACATTCTTTTGTGGAGATTGATCATGAAATATTTTCTACGGTCATTCTCTCTTTTCCACTGATTCAAGAAGGGCAATTGTCAGTTTTGGGCGAAAGAATGTGCACAATACTGGTTAACCGCTTAGAGGACTAAGCCTGCCCAGTAAACATGTGGTTAGGTAAACTGACCGCGCTCGACATGACCCCATTGGGTTGACTGGGCCGTAAAACCTCAACACAAACAAACAAACAGGTGCGTATTAAGCAAATTTGCTTGACTAACTGAGAATTGTGATCTGTGAAAAACGCCGAGGTAAACTCTCCAAAGGGATTCTGCTCCAACAGGACAATGCAAGAGCCACATTTGCAAAATTGCAATGGCTGCTATTGAACAGAATGGGTACGAGCTAATAACGCACCCCACCTATTCTCCGGACTTAGCTCCTAGTGACTATTTCCTATTCCCAAACTTGAAAAAGGACATCCGTGGACGTCATTTCCGGTCCAACGAAGAAGTTGTGGCGGCAGTTGAGGAGTGGGTCAGAGACAAGGACCCTGGCTTCTTCAGTTCTGGGCTGATGGCACTGGAACACAGTTGGTCCTAGTGCATCATTCTAGAGGGCAATTACATCAAAAAAGAAGAGATCGATCTCAACCACAAACAAGTTAGGCTGGGTTTTTATTGACTTGCCCTCGTAATAGCTTGAAATGAAAGGACAACAGAAGGTTTTGCTATTTCAAAAATTAAATCATGATACATTTTAGTGAGGAGCTATACACGTAGAATATCTTATCCAACAGAATGCATTGTAATTTGTTTACACAAAAGTATTTGTTAAATGACTGGACAGAAAGATTTCCTCTGATTGGATGAGACAGCTTTGACAAATCTCTGTATTAAACTACAAGTACATAAAACTGGTCTCTCCAGGTTAATATTAAGGCAAAAACCAGAACAAACCTGTTTTCAGACATTATAATTTTGACAGATTTTTGATATGGGACTTCTGGACAGCTAATAATAGACATGAATGATAAAATAAAAAGAAAACCCTGACAAAATGAAATGCACATGATTTTTAGTCAAAAGTCAGCCAATCACAAATAAAACACTTATTCTCCAAAGCCAGTTAGATTTCCTGTTACAAACAGCTCTCAGGCAGATATCTTCTGGAAAAAAAATGCATCAGACACAAAAGAGAGATTTGCTTCACTAAGTTCAGAGGATTTAAGGAAAATTGTAACAGAAAAAGTCTTCAAAAATACCAAACAGAGCATAGAAACTGCTGTGAAACTCTTCAAAGCATATCTTAAAGTAAAGGAACTGCCTGAAAATTTTGAAGTGTCTGCTTCAACACTGATGATCAAGTCACAAGGCTCTTTGCAGAAGTGAGACAAAATAATGGAGAAAAAGTTACATGTAATTTTGATTGAATTGATTAAATTTGAATAAATTATCTGTTAAAAACAATATTATTTGTGGTAAATAGTCAGAACTGTTTATCATAACTGTCAACAATTTATTTGATTGAAAGATGATTTTGAATACACCACAACCTCTTTATAACACTATTGTTGGGGTCCATAGCATAAACCGTGTTAGTTAAACAATCGTGTTATATCCAAACAAAAATGTATAGATTATATTGAAAAATGACCATTTATGGTCATTTTTCAATATAATCTATACATATTTGGATCTATCTTTGAACCGTGTTGTATCCAAAACCGTGTTATAACGAACCGTGTTATACAGAGGTTGAAGTGTATGTTAAATGTGGAGTTTTGTCAGACAATACTATCTAAAATAACTTACTGTATTTTTCTTTGCATTTCAGCTCCTTTTATCTCAAACTGCTCTTATCTCAATCTACTGTTATCTCAAACCGAACATTCTGGGCTCAGTTGTTCAAAGCGTAGTTAGCTTAACGAGCTCGTTAAGGGTCATTTCGTTAACTGTTTTAGCGGTCAATATACAGTAGTCTGATATTTTTTGCTGAAAAAATGTGAGTAGCTTTTGCACTGCAAAAGCTACCCACATTTTTTCAGCAAAAAATTTCAGCATATTTGCGTATGACCCAATGTAAATTTTAACGAATCGTTAACTAACGACATCGTTAGCTTAGAACAACTGGGCCCTGGTCTTTTGCAGTCTGAGATAATGAGAGCTGACTATATATAGAATGAAGAATTGTGTATTATTTTCAGACGGTAAATTATTGTGGAGATCTGCTACAGAAGTATTGTGTTTGCAGATTAATATTTAGTGTTAATAGCTGTTTCTGTCTGTTTATGTGATGTCTGCTTTAAAGAGGATGTATGATACAGAGAACTGAAATATTTAGCATCATTGTGAAGATGTTTGCCATCTATTTATTTTTATACATTAGTCAAGATTTTATTTTTAAAATTACCTCAGAAAAATGATGCTAAACTCAATAATTTTAACTTTCAAGTTGAAATTTTATGATAACTTTTTAAATTTACATTTTTAAAGAAGCATTCTTAGATAACAGTTGTAGAGGGAGACATGGGCCTACATGTGAGAGTGGTTCCATGTTTTTACTGTAATCATTTGAAGGTTTTGTGATTTTCTGGTTCCATATAATTTTAAAGTGGAAGAGCACTGCCCCTCTACACCTCAGTGATTGACAGAAGCTAAGCGAAAAATTATGATTAATAGATCTATGAAATGTTAGTTTTATTTACTGTTATGTTTAGAGAGAAAAAGAATATACTGTTTAACATGTTCTTTTAAAATAGTTTGTTTTTTCTTTGTATTTGATTCAGATCCTCTCGCGACTTATTTAAGTGTAGTACGAGATGCTACAAGTATTTTTCTTTTTTGAAAAACACTCATTTTGTCATCCCTTATAGTAATCTGTAACATGGAAAGGTTGTGAAACTTTTTGTACCGTATATCATAGGAGACCATTGTACATGTATATGTCATGAGTTGTATTTTTGAGTGAATTTTTTGCTTTGTTAATGTTTGTTAGAAAATGTTATAACAATGTCCTTAGAATGGATGATCTTTTATTCCTGAGTTGAGAGTAGCCTAAATAATAAAATGAGATAGAACAATATCATACAGGTCAGTGTGGCTTCTGTTCTGAGTGATCAACGTATACTTTTTTCTAGTTTAACCCTTGTCCTGCTGAATAAATTAAGATGCCATGCTCACTTCTAATTTACACCAATCAGATTACTTGATCCGGATTGTTGCGTTAATTTCACATACTTAATGTCAAACAGAGCAGATCCAGATCAGTTGGCTTCTTCAGAAGCCAACTGATCTGGATCTACAGTTTGCAAAGGCAGGGTATATCCGGGTTCAGCAGGGAAAGGGTTAAGAATAAGTCAAACTAGAATCCATTAGTTTGGATGATCTTTTATTGCTGAGTTGAGAGCAGCCTGAATAATCATAGCACCAGACAAGTGGAGTATCCACATAATATTTTTCTTATTTTATATCCATGAAAACATATGTTGTGGTTACTCATTAGAAGCCCCTTGGTGAGGCGTCTCTAATCAACACCACAACATATATTTTTGTGGAGACGGGAGAAAAATATTAGTACTTTTCAGTTGAAAAAAACCCCCATCTTATCTGGAGCTATGATAATAAAATGAGACAGAGACATTTTATACAGAACTGTGTGGCTTCTATTCTGCGTGATCGGCTAGTATGCTTTTTCTAGTTTGAGTTCAGCATAAACAGAATAATAGAATGCTTCTAATTGACAAAATAAAAATAACAGCAAAAAAAAAATTAAAAAGATGTTACAAGGCCAACCCATAACATATTCTACAATGCTAAATTGCTCTTAAATAAGTGTTTAGTTTCATGTTTATTTGCAAAGTTTTTCCAGTGTATATAATGTAGGAATAGCTTTCTTACTATTTCTGAAAATGTTATCATGATTATTATATATGAAAAAAGCATCCAATAGTTATTATTAATAATACAATAGTACCTCTACTGAGTATTGGGACAAACAGGCCTGAGCAAATAATGTAGAACTAGACCAGATGCCAAGAATCTGATCAGGGTCTACCGGTACTCTGTTTGCCACACACCCGGCTGTTTATAGACACAACAGGTAGTAAAATGGATTTGTTCTAATTTTAGAACAAGTATGGTAAATAGTTAAGGTGTCCCAGAACTTAGAGTAAGTACAGTAATTAAAATAATAACATCTATTTTTTTTTCCAGTTTATCTTACTTCAGTATTTTCATCAGTAATGCATGTATTTTATTATGAACTCTAATGCTTTCCATGCTGAATTAAAAATACAGCAGACAACATTTTGAAATATTGTTTTCATATTTTTTCCAGGAAAAGGGGTTTGTCGTTTCATGCATATTGTCTCCTAAGGAGGCATTTTGCATGAAATGTCAAACGTAGCAAATTCTCTCTTAAGGAGACATTTTGCACGAAATGTTAAACAATATTTTCTGGTGAAAAATAAGAAAAACAATTAGCCATCTGCTGAAGTTGCCCCTGAGAGTGATAAAGGTTAATTAACATAATTTATCTTTCTCTAGGTATGACTGGGATAGAAGTAGGTCTGAGAGACTTGCCCAGTTTCGACTGGAGGCTCATAAAGGAATGAAGCTACTGCACAGCCCCGATACATTACCAGACGAAGATTTTCTGGCAACAGGTGGAGTTGTAGACCTACAGGTGGAACTGGTGAAGGAAGCGACACAGAAACATTTCTATGAAAGAGAGGTAAACTTATTTTTGTATGAGTGTACCGATTACACTTAGCATCCTGGGTAAATATGTCAGCAGGTGACATTTTAAAATATTTTTCCATTTTTCCCCACAGAAAATAGGATTTGACATTTCATGCAAATTGTTTCTTTAGGAGACAGTTTGCATGAAATGTCAAATATTATTTTCTGAAAGAAAAAAAAATGAATACCGGTAATATCATTTTATCATTTGCTGCATTTGCCTATGTAGTGAATTAAAGTGCAAGCAAAATTATAATTGAGAACAATCCATTTTATTTTGATTATTTTAAGAGAAATATGGCATAATATCTCATGTGAATTATCTGCTAGTCTTATTTTCTCTAAAAATGATAATAAAAAAAAAATCATTAGGTTATGCCGTCACTAACTAACAGAAATGGTGGCTTCCATCACTGCAATGTCTGGAACTTCAAAGCCTAGTAACTTTTTTTTATTTCTCAACCAATTTTCAAAAACTATTCACCAAACTGCTCAGATTAACTCTTTGCATGCTGGGTAATTTTGCATGCTTTTTGTCATCTGTGGATTTTTTTTAAAAGACTTTTCAAAAAAAAAATCTTTCAGGATTACCATCAGAGTGTCAAACAGTTTGGACACAGATCAGGCCTGACGTTTTGTCCAAAATGTTTGAAAAGGTTATCAGCAGACGACAAAAGTCACCACTAGCAGGGAAAGAGTTAATAGGCTCCTTATTTATTTTTGTCGCAACTGCTTTAGCAGGGCGATTTAGGCGTGCAAGTTTCCTCCGTTCGTCTGTCCGTCCATCCGTCAACATTTACCCGGGGAATCTTGTGAGTACAACTCCTCTTACAGTTATGTACGGATCATTTTGTCTTCATGGTATGAGGATGTGCATGTGGTTTGGATATAATTGCTAGGTTATTTTTTGTCACTTTTTCCACATTGTGAACTTAGTCATTTTTCACCCTCAATATAAAGACAGTAGGTACCTCTTGTGAGCGCAACTCCTCTTACAGTTTTGTACCGATTGTTTTGAAACTTTGCATGTGTTTTCTTCATGGTATGAGGATATGCATGTGGTTTGGGTATAATTGTTAGAGTATTTGTTGTCACTTTTTCCACATTGTGAATTTAGTCATTTTTCATCCTCAATATATAGACAGTGGGTACCTCTTGTGAGCGCAACTCCTCTTACAGTTTTGTACCGATGGTTTTGTTAAATCATTTATTGTCACTTTTTCCACGTTGTGAACTTAGTCATTTTTCACCCTTTATATATAAACAGTGGGTACCTCTTGCGAACGCAACTCCTCTTACAGTTTTGTACCGATTATTATGAAACTTTGCGTGCATTTTCTTCATGGTATGAGGATATGCATGTAGTTTGGATATAATTGTTAGATCATTTTTTATACTTTTTATCGCATTGTGAACTTAGTTAATTTTCACCCTCAAAATATAAAAAGTGGGTACCTCGTGAGCACAGCTCCTCATACAGTTTTATACAAATCTTTTTGAAACTTTGCACATGTTTTCTCCATGGTCTGAAGATGTGCATGTGCTTTTCATATAATCCTTACCATAATTTTTGTCACTTTTTTATACTTTTTGAACTTTGTCATTTTCTGACCTCAGATGTATAGACAGTGGGTACCTTGTGATTGCAACTTCTCATACAATTTTAAGCTGGTCTTCTTGAAAATTTGCACATGTTTTCTACCAGGTCTGCAGAAGTGCACGTGGCTTGGATATGATTTTTATGCCCCCGCCTATTCGAAGAATAGCAGATGGGCATTAAGTATTACCCCTGTCCATCCCGTACATCTGTCTGTCCATCCGTCTGTCCGTCCGTCCCTCTGTCCGTCCGTACGTCCCACTTCGTGTCCGGGCCATAACTCCCAAACCGTATGGAATATATTCATGAAACTTCACAGGTGCCTACATCACATTGAGACGATGTGTCATGAACAAGGAAGACAACTCTTGCATTTTTGGTTTTTGAATTATTTTCGCTTGACTTAGTTCCATATAGTTAACTGTGTCCGGGCCATAACTCCTAAACCATATGAAATATATTCATGAAACTTTACCAGTGCCTGCATCACACTGAGACGATGTGTCATGAACAAGGAAGACAACTCTTGCATTTTTGGTTTTTGAATTATTTCCGCTTGACTTAGTTCCATACAGTTAACTGTGTCTGGGCCATAACTCCTAAACCGTATGAAATATATTCATGAAACTTTACCAGTGCATGCATCACACTGAGAGGATGTGTCATGAGCAAGGAAGAAAACTCTTGCCTTTTTTTGTTTTTGAATTATCTTCCCTTGACTTAGTTCCATATAGTAAACCGTATCCGGGCCATAACTCCTAAACCGTATGGAATATATTCATGAAACTATACAGGTGCATGCATCACATTCAGACGATGTGTCATGAACAAGGAAGACAACTCTGGCATTTTTGGTTTTTTAATTATTTCCCCTTGACTTAGTTCCATATAGTTAACCGTGTCCGGGCCATAACTCCTAAACCATATGGAATATGTTCATGAAACTTTACAGGTGCATGCATCACATTGAGACGATGTGTCATGAACAAGGAAGACAACTCTTGCATTTTTGGTTTTTGAATTATCTTTCCTTGACTTAGTTCCATATAGTAAACAGTGTCCGGGCCATAACTCCTAAACCGTATGGAATATATTCATGAAACTATACAGGTGCATGCATCACATTCAGACGATGTGTCATGAACAAGGAAGACAACACTGGCATTTTTGGTTTTTGAATTATTTCCCCTTGACTTAGTTCCATATAGTTAACCGTGTCCGGGCCATAACTCCTAAACCATATGGAATATATTCATGAAACTTTACAGGTGCATGCATCACATTGAGACGATGTGTCATGAACAAGGAGGACAACTCTTGCATTTTTTTTTTAACTATCTTCCCTTGACTTAGTTCCATATAGTAAACTGTGTCCGGGCCTTAATAATAACTTCATGGTATTCCTGTTACAATTACATATAAACCCTTTTTCTGAATGGCATTTGGCGGGGGCATCCGTGTCCTATGGACATTTTTTCTAGTTAAATTTATTTTTGTCCCTTTTTCCACTTTAACTTTGTCATTTCCTTACCTCAGATTTTATGAAAAGGTACTTTTCTAGCCCAACTTCTCATGCATCATATGAGAAAATGCATACGCTTTTGATGAAATTCCTATATTAATTCCTTCTATTGAAATAAATATACCTTTTTGGGTTGGTGGGGGTTGGGGGGTGGGGAGGGAGGGGCAGGTGCGACTATTTTTTTCTTATATATTTATTATTTGATGTGCATTTTCCTTTAATTATCATGTTATGTGGCACTATAGAAAGGGTTTATGTTTGTTTTAGGCAATGATTCACCTACTTCTAAGCAATGAGAGTAGATCAGTCTATAGCAAGGTGAGAAAAATGAAACCAGATGAGAGAAAACTGGCACTAAAAAGTTTACAGACCCAACATAAGAACTGGAAGAGTAACCCAAAGGCAGATAAATCTGTTCTGCATACTCTGTTAAAAGAAGGTAGATAATTTTCTCTTAACCCATTTTAGTCTGGAGATCCCCAAAAGGATAATTGGCAAACAGTGCAGACCCAGATCAGCCGAGAATGTTGGATCTGATCAGGGTTTCCACTGTTTGCAATTAGTTTAGCCATTTGTCTGTACAGATATCCAACACATAGCCTGACATACCTAAAATAGAAGTTTGACTCTTCCAATATTTAGTGTGGGTGATTTTATTTAGTCTAAAATGGGTAAATACAAATTTATTTTTATTGTGATTGCCTTGCCCTGAAACATGTTACAGCTGCAAAGCCAGCAATGCATTAACCCATTAGCCGTTCAGAACTGTTGTAGCTGACAATGTTCTAAAATATCTTTTTATGTTTTGGAGAATAAAAGCTTTGACATTTTTCTGCCAGGCAGACAATTCACATAAACTGTCATGCTTTATTTTCTTTGAGAAAACAAAACAAAATGTGTTAGAATGTTGTCTGCTGCTTGTGTGACTGGTGTTTCAAGTGTTAACATATTCAGCAATATAGGGATCAAACATGGTTTTTCATGCATTAACATCCGCCAGGTCCTGTGGGAGGTGTTGAAAACCAAGGCCAAAGGCCGCGGTTTTCAACACCTCCCAAGGGGACCTGGCGAATGTTAATGCATTGAAAAACCATGTTTGATCACTATTATTGCATAAAAACTGAAAACATTTGCTACATTTTGCGTTATTTCTTGCACTATTTTGTTTCGCCTATTCACTGATGTCTCGTGACCGCAATTTCCACGGACTATGCTTGTTCTAGGGCCAGGCAGTGCACATCTCGTAACAGCAGCAAATCTGTGGCCCCGGTACGATCATATTGAAAGTTGCCTAGCCGTGCATTAACAGCGCGTGAATTGCCTTGTTACTACATGGCTTTTTGCCGGTTAATGCATGGCTGTTAATAATGTAATAACACTGCTTTTTATGCAATAATCATTTTTTAATAGTTTGATTCTTGAAATTAGTTTCCAAAATATTATATCAACTAATTCAACTTGAGCAGAATAGGGAATGATTTTATATCCATACTAAACTGTAAATAGATTTGTTTGTCCGAAAGTTTAATATTTATTTTACGCATTACAAACGACAAATGTGACAACTTTCTTTATTGTCCCCATGCTTTTGTACCTGATATGGCAAACTTCATGAACCATTGCAAGTTTCAGCCAAACAAATGACATAATTATGAAAACTGGGCAGACAGGTTGAATGAATTTCTGGATTTTTTTTTTTTTTTTTTTTTTTTTTTTTTTTTTTTTGAATGTCCTTTGCTGAATTTTTTACCCAGCATGCTAAGCATTAAACTTGTCCAAGAGTCATGCTTTATTGTGGTTTGTATTTGCACCCCTTAAAGTAAAATTTTCCATCCAGTAATCCAATATACAACAAACCAAACAATATCTTGATGTGCATTTTTCACCAACTTGTGATTGTGTTTTCAGGCACTAAATACTGTACAGTCAAACCTGTCTTAAGCAGCCACCCATAGGAAGCTTAAAATGTGGCTGCTGAAGTCAGGTGGCTGCTTAATACAGTTCAAATATATAAGTATGAATTTTCGGGCAACTTTCCTTTGGCTGCTTAATACAGGTTGGCTGCTTAATAGAGGTGACCACTAACACAGGTTTGACTGTATTTTAAACAACTTGATACTGCGTTTTCAGCACCTAATTACTCATTTTTCAGCAGCTTAGCTTTTGAAGCGCCAATCACAACCCCAACAGACATTTTATCTATTTTTTTTTTCAGGGTAAATAAGACTTAACATTTAATGTGAATCGTCTGCTAGGCAGACGATTCACATGAAATGTAAAGTCTTATCTACTCTGAAAAATAAAACAAAATAAGAATGTCATCTGCTGCAAATTTGCTTGTCACTTTAATATTTAAAAATGTTCAGCAATTTTAAATCCTATGGGCCGCTTCAAGTGAAAAAGTGCCTTTGACCATGCATTCAGGTCATCCTGCACATGCTTAAAGTATCATCCACTCCTTTGCTCTCCATTCATACTTTCTGTAGTATCCAATGATTCTGTTAGCAGACAGTGAAGTCCCTGATCAGACTGTCCAGATGCGCAGGCTGCTCTGCATGGGCATTTACTATCCACATATGCCCAAAGAAACGTTTTCATAGTGCATGGCCCATATTATTTTTTCAGCGCTGTGGTTAAGATATGAAGAGAGGAGGCTGGAGCTTGAGATAATCACACCAAACATGTCCAGTGAGGAAATGTGTGAGGTTCTACTAGCAGATTTACAGCAGATGCAGGGACTGGATTGTCAGGGACTAATTCAGATGATGCAAAACAAGGTAAGGTCACTGTGATGGGAAAAAAGTTGACATTTTTCTTATGTCTCAGGGAAAACATATGTTATGGATACTCATTAGAAGCACCTCCTTGTGGCAGTTTTCATGGAGAAATAAGTTAGTTACCTGGACCCAGTTGTTCAAAACTTAATGAAGTTGTTAGCTAACATGATATTCAAATTTCTGTCTTGAAATATAGCAAATACTTTGATATTTTTTGCTGAAAAAATGTGAGTAGCTTTTACTAAGCTACTCACATTTTTGCAGCAAAAATATCAATGTATTTGAAAATACTTTAGCTACAACAGTTAACAAGTTTGTCATTAATGAGCTTGTTAAGCTAATGATGCTTTGAACAACTGGGCCCTGGATATTCCTTTAAACTAGAGCTATGATAAAGTCATTCTGTTTGTTTCTTTGTAAGTTTTTAGTAGTTTTTGTAACCGCCATTGGAAGAGCTATGCAAAACTATTAGAAAAAAAAAAAACATTGCTAGACACTTATCAAAATGTAAAACATTCTGATATTTAACAGTAATATTTCCATGAAAACTTTTAACTTTTGCACTAAAACTTCATTTGTTAGGAGGGAATCATATCAGTTTCAAATTCTGAAAATTTCTTGCAAAATTTGCATCAATTTGCAAAATGTTACAAATTAAAAATGCAAAGTTATAAAGGATTTTGCCTAAGTTTTCTCCAAGTGTGTAAAGTGCCACAAGAGGGATCCAGAGGAGTTTGTGACTGGATGAAAAACCAGGGCCCATTTGTTCAAAGCGTCGTTAGCTTAACAAGCTCGTTAAGAGTCATTTCGTTGACTGCATTAGTGGATTCAGTATACAATATTCTGATATTTTTCAGCAAAAAATTTCAGCATATTTGCATATCACACGATGTAAATTTTAAGGAATCGTTAACTAATGATGTTGTTAGCTTTGAACAACTGGACCCAGTATTAAAAGTTATTACCGGTATGTCAGCTGAGCAGAAGTGGACTCTTGCATCTCATCTTTGAACTTGCCCATTGTTGCAAATAGGAGTGTCAGTGAAAAACAAACAAACAAAAAAAAAGCTGAATGCAAAAAATTTACCGTAATAACCCTTAGTATTGGGACACCTTATCCACTTACCATACTTGCCCTAAAATTGAAAAAGTCCATTCTGCTACCCCTTAATGTACCTAAAGTATTGCTACATGTATGGCAAACAGTGTAGACCCAGATCAGATGCCACATTTTGTGGCATCTGATCTTGGTCTACACTGTTTGCAAAGGCCTATCTGCCCCAATACATAGTGTTATTACGGTAGATCCTTTTAAGATGGCTGTTATGAGCCTTCTCATCTGGATATACAGTAAAACTTCAATGACACAAACCCGGATGGCTCATTTACAGTGGCCAATTCTAACACATTTTGTGTCCCTGGGAAATTCTTCCGACAGCTCAAGAAAACATATATTTAGGGATATTTCAGGGAAATTTTCTTATTTTATCTTGAAAATGTACTTTGTGTGTACTCATTAGAATTACCTCATTGAGGTGATTCTAATTACATGCATATTATTATTTTATAGAAAATGAAAAAAGAAACATTCCTAAATTATCCCCATTTGCCTCCTGACCTTGCCAAATGATTAACCCTCAGTACTTGAACTATCCAGGTCTAGAACAAATTTCCATGGTCCCAAAGATGTTTGAGCCATTAAATTTGGACTGTGCACTGTTTGTACTACATAAGAGGGGTATCTGAATATTATTTTTTCTTATTTCTCTGCAAAACATACATTGTGGGTACTTATTAGAGAAGCCTAGAATGAATTCCCACATAAAGAAATACAGTCGACTCTCGTTATCTCGAACTCCAAGGGACTCTATGAAATACTTCGAGATATCCATACTTCGACATATCAGATTTGCGAAACTGAGGAAAACAATTAATCGAACAACCACCTTTAACAGAATGAATATGTAATTTGACTCCTAAGTTAGAGATATATTGAAAATATTGTGGAAAAGAGGAGAAATTGCTCCGAAGGAGCAATTTCTCCTCTTTTCCACAATATTTTGTTGTCTGTTGGTAGATCTCTGTATTAAAACAGGGACCAGATTTTCACTTCGAGATAAGCGGTTATTCGAGATAAGCGAGTTCGAGATAACGAGAGTCGACTGTATAGTCAACCCTCATTATACCGACACTCGATACGACAACATTCGTTATACTGACAATTTGACTAGCACGGAAACCCTCTCTTAAGAAGTGACAGTTAATCAGAAATTATGCAGAAACATTATTATTCAATATTTAAAGCAACAGTATGTTTTGGATATTTGTTAGAATTGCCCCAACTCATACGTTCTATGAAGAAATAAGAATAAAACATGGCATTTGTTGCATATCTGCTCAGTAAGATTTCTTTACAACAGCAAATTCATTTTAATGGCAATATCTTTGGGAACAAATGTTGTCATTGTAACGAGGGTTCACTGTATATTAGTTTCTTTTTTGTTTAAAGAAAAAAAACCCCATCTTTTTGGCATAATCACTTCCATGACGTAGCTTTTATCCGTGTACACTTCTTCTTTATAGAAGAAACCAGATCTTATTCTGTTGCTCAAGAAAGAATGCAAAGCTAGGCTGGAAGAGACATACGAGAATATTGTGTATATTGTCCTCGGCACGTTAGAAGTGAGTCCAGGTGATGAGGAACACATGAAGGCTTTGGAAGAGAAATACAATGCCCTCAGGAAGAGGATTTTCTTCCTAGCACTCAGAGAAGAACATGGAAGTGATTGGAAAGAGTAAGGCTAAACTAGGACTGAATGGTTGCTGTAGGAAAATGTGAATCCAAAGATCCAGGCAAGCTGCACATTCAAGCAGGCTGACCTGGGTCTTTTGGTGTACACTGTGTGCTCTCTAGAGAGAGAGAAAATCATAGCTTCAGATAAAATGATAATTGGGATGATGATGATAATTAAGTGTAATTTTCATTATGTTTGCTCCAAAACATATTCTGTGAGTTGTTACTGGAAAGGTGGTGCAGTTCGTATGAGTACTCACAAGATATGTGTAGGCTTTTGTGCAAAAGTAGCAAAACAAAGCTATTTTCTAAATGCACCCTTTATTTAGGGCTGTGGGGAGTACTGTGGCTAGATTTTACAAATGCTGGTTTGGAGGTAGAATATTAATAGAAAATGTTTGCCAAAAACATTTTATTTCCTTCTTTGTGAGTTGGGTTTTACATGTATTTACAGAATGCTTATTCCATTAATAACATTAGCAAAGAGCTTAATCCTGTTTTTCCTAAATACAAAGCCTCTTCTGAAAAGGGGTCTATACACTGTAGATCCAATATATCGCGGTGCTTGGGGTCCAAGTTCTGCTACCGCGATATATCCGGATCGCGATATAAGCTGGGGTGGTAGTTTGCTGAGACGCCGCTAATCAATCAACACCAAACGGCTGTCAGTAAAGCTATCGGCCACATTACATCAGTATAGTAGGTTTAGAATTACTCAATGGCAGTATTTACACTGGGAGATTATGTCTACCAATTAACTTTAATCGAGACTAGCTGATAAACGACGTTTAAAATCATTTGTTCGCGGAAATGTCAAGCGAGGACGCCATTTTGGATGAAGGGGGGCAACTCGCATATCCTAAGGATAGAATAGAATAGAATATCACGGACTTTTGCTGACGCAATTCGGGTTGCTTCCCTTCGCTTCTTTCGTCTGCTGCGGGCCCAAAAACTATTCTATTTATCTTTTGATCTTTTTAATTCTTTCATACTTTATTTATTTTTATTTTTTAAATTATTACTTGCTGGGAAAGTGTAAAGTGGGAGGGCTACGAACTGGGTGTTTAGGACAGATAGGCAACATCATAAGGCTACTCTTTTCTTATTATTTGTTGGTCCTGAAAAGGACCGTTTTCGTCTGCGGGGGCAGAATTAGTCACCGCAGATCTTGATTTTCCATTCTTGACTTGGTCGATGATGTCGATCTTGTCCTTGATGCTGAACTGCTTCCTCTTTCTTGAATTTTCGGGCTTGTTCATAGCTGACATTTTCACTTGAAAGGCGTGATAGATCACAATGAGGATGCTCTGCATGATTGCAAGTTAAATAGACGGCGCGTGGACATCGTTAATTGATTGAGCACTGAGAACATGTACTCAATTATGACACTGATTATGACAAGTGCGGCGATTAATATTAATTGATTGCCAATTATTATCAATCTGTGTACTGATTGACACTAATTGGATTGTTTGGTCATAATGCGTGACGCGATTTCGCGTTTGGATATGCGCGAAAAATCAATACCGCAACGAATTACTGTCAGTTTTTTTTTTTTTTTTTTTTTCAAATTAAGTAAAAAAAACATTTACTTATTTTTTTTTTTTATGGTCATGGTAAATTTGGGGTCCACGGACGATTCGCGATATACTGGATATCGCGAAATAACGGACCGCGATGTATTGGATCTCCAGTGTACTAAGAGGAAGTACAATGTAGTTAGAATAGACCTCTTTCAGGAGGGAGGCAAAAGCAATTCTGACAGAGTTACCTCCCCCAAAAGTGCACCCTTTAACCCTTTCATTCCTACAGACCAATACTTAGACCTTTGCAAACAGTGCAGATCCAGATGAGACAGCTCATATTGAGCCATCTCATCAGGATCTACACTGTTTGCCGTTCTGTTAATGATTTTGACTGAAACCCCTCTTTGCAACAGTGGATGTGTCCCATTTTAGAAACTCAGAGGTGAAAGGGTTAAAAACTAAATTGACTAAGTTGTTCAAAGCTAAAGATGTCGTTAGTTAACGATTCGTTAAAATTTACATCGAGTGATACGCAAATATGCTGAAATTTTTTGCTGAAAAAATGTGAGTAGCTTTTGCAATGCAAAAGCTACTCACATTTTTTCAGCAAAAAATATCAGAATATTGTTTATTGAATCTGCTAAAACAGTTAATGAAATGACCCTTAACAAGCTCGTTAAGCTAACGGCGCTTTGAACAACTGGGCCCTGGTCTTTTGTCCATGAAACAAATATTTCTCTAGTAAATACACTATTCATAATGTTGGTGTTGCATTTCTCTTTGCACTAAATTAGGCTAAGAACCAGCAGGAAAACACCCCCGTTATGAAATAAAATGGGCCACACCATGGGAAAAAGTGTTTTTGGGCATATGTGGACAGCAAAGGCCCAGATCAGCCTGCACTTTAGCACAGCCTTTGTATTTGTGCAGTCTGATCAGGACTACACTGTCCACTAACAGAATCATTGGACATTACAGAATGTATAAATGGAGAGCAAAGGCAGGGGATGATCAGAGTCTGTGCATTTTGCACATGTTCAAAGACACTATTTTTGCTTGATATGGTCCAAATTGTATGGCTTTTTCATGTAACTAAGGGTAACAGCTAGCCATAATTATGAAATTATAAGATGACAGTCTGATCGTCTTGAAAATTCTCTTTTTTTATATAGATATGCTAATTACATAGTTTTAGCACCACAGAGAAAGGGTTTGAGCAAGTGTATAATCATGCAATAGAAGTAAAGACAACTATGCAAAGGATCATACCTAATTTATTCCAAGGTACATTGCTAGAGATAAGGCATTTTTTTTTTCAACCAAAAAGTACTGATATTTTTCTTATATCTCCATGAAAACATGTTGTGGGTACTCATTAGAAGTGCCTTGGTGCCAAACCAGGCACACCTGTTCTATTTAGAGATAACATTATTTCAGATTTTCACTAGAAGAGAAACAGAGTGCCATGAGAGATCTGATGAAGAAAGAAAAGGTCCTGAGGAGTGAAAGCAGAATGACAGAAATGGTCGACTTGATTGGACCAAAGGGAAGAGTATGTAAAACATACTGTTTGGGATTTCCAACGCATTTTATCTTGTCTCTAGAAACTCGTTATTTTAATAAACAATGTGGTTCAGAATTATTTTTAAAAAACCTCTTTACAGATGTGGCAAAGTTTTAAATATTCCAGGCAATACATGTTACATTTTAACCGCTTTATAACACGGTTCGTTATAACACGGTTTTGGATATAACATGGTTCAAAGATGGATCCCAAAAATGTATAGATATATTGAAAAATGACCATAAAATGGTCATTTTTCAATATAATCTATACATTTTTGTTTGGATATAACACGGTTGTTTAACTAACATGGTTTATGCTATGGACCCCAACAATAGTGTTAGAAAGAGGTTGTGGTGTATCGTACTTCTCAAAATGTCTAGGAAATGGAAGAAAATAGACCCCTTTTCAGAAGGGGATTGGTGTGCCTTAACACAAAAAAAGTAACCAACAGAAGTTGTCTCCATTGTAAAAAATGGCAGAAATCAACCAGGTCCCAGTTGTTCAAAGCATCATTAGCTTAACGAGCTTGTTAAGGGTCATTTCATTAACTGTTTTAGCAGATTCAATATACAATATTCTGATATTTTTTTGCTGAAAAAATGTGAGTAGCTTTTGCAAAGCTACTCACACTTTTCAGCAAAAAATTTCAGCATATTTGCGTATCACTCATGTAAATTTTAACGAATCGTTAACTAACGAAATCGTTAGTTTTGAACAACTGGGCCCAGTTGCATAAAGTCCCCTTAACTTATTCCTTCATTGATAGCATAATGAGATTTAGGTGTTTCCTTAGTGACAAGATTTATAAATCTTTTTGCATTATGAATCGAGGTAGCAAAAAAAAAAATTACTTCTAACCCGTTTTAGACTGGAACCCTGCAAAAGGGTAATGGCAAACAATAGAAACCCAGATCAAATGCTGCAGAATGTGACATCTGATCTAGGTCTCCACTGTTTGCAAATAGTTTAGTCATTTTTATCGGGAAATATCTAAGTCTCAGAGCCTGATATACCTAAAAGTGTGGGGTGTTTATTCAGTCTAAAATGGGTTAAGAAGGAATAGTTGGTACTAATTCTGGGATTTTCCATTCATTGTTTGTTTGTTTGTGTTGAGGTTTTACGGCCCAGTCAACCCAATGGGGTCATGTCGAGCGCGGTCAGTTTACCTAACCACACGTTCACTGGGCAGGCTTAGTCCTCTAAGCGGTTAACCAGTATTGTGCACATTCTTTCGCCAGAAACTGACAACTGCCCTTCTTGAATCAGCGGAAGGGAGAGAATGACCGTAGAAAATATTTCATGATCAATCTCCACGAAAGAATGTTGCCGACCTCGGCGGGGGTTGAACCCGCGACCTCCTGGTCTCCAGTCGGACGGCGCATCCAACTGAGCCACCGAGGCCGGCTCCATTTGTTGTATCTATGATGTTTTATATTTTTGAGAACTATTCCTGACTTGTCTAATACTCCTCTGTTACAAGTACTCCGGTGTACATTTCAGTTGCTGCCATCATTGCATAGTTTAATGGGTGAAGAGAAAGCAGAATACCAGAGGAGACAGGCTCAGAATGCACCAAGTAAGTTACTTTCTGCTTGTCAGACAAAAGCTCTGACCTTACAGAGAAGTGCTGTTGTGTTGTAACTAGAAATGGATTTCATTTCCCACACTGGCCCCGTCAAAACTCAAAAGACAGGAGACTGGTAACATGCAAAATACTATTTCCTGTCACCATTTCCTTATTTTACCTTAGCAAAGGAAGTTGAGAGGAGATAAACTGGAATCATCATAACAGTATCTTCTGTTGGTCACATAGTGCCAGGTAGGGCACTTTTTATGTCACCACCATTCAAAGAATGGTGGAAAGGGCATATAGTGTTACCCCTGTCCATCCATTCATCCATCTCCATCCACATCCAGCATTAGCAATTTGTGATTAAGTTTTTCAGGCAGGGGCATCCGTGTCCTTTGGACATATTTCTAGTTTAACCAAAAAGTACCAATACTTTTTTTATTCCTTCATAGAAACATATGTTGTGGGACTCATTTAGAAATGTCTCAGTGAGGCACTTCTAATGAGTACCCACAACATACGTTTTTGTGGAGAAATAAGAAAAATAATTACCTGATACCCTCTCTCATTTGTAGCCATTCAAAGGATTTGTTTAGATTCTGTTTTCCAGATCCCAAATATTTATGGTTAATATGGTACCATGTTTTGCCTACTAATTTTGGCTGTATAAATATGGGCCACATCAAGCGAAAAAGTGACTTTGAACATATGCAAAGTGCACAGATTCAGGTCGCCCTGAACATGTGCAAAGAATCATCTGGGCCTTTGTTCTCCATTTATACATTTTGTAGTATCCAATGAGCCTGTAAGTGGACATTGAATGAGCTGAGCAGATGTGCAGGCTGATCTCGGCTTTTGCTATCCGCATATGTTCAAGACACGTTTTTGAATTGTGTGCCCCAAATTGTGTCATAGCCTATACAGTAAAACCTCTGTAAGAGTGCCACCTTTGAGACTGACTTTAAATAGTGGTTGATGTTGAAAAAGTTGTCTGTATTATAAAGGTACATGTCATGTAATTTTGCTAGCAAAATTACATGACATGTAACTTTATAAGACAACCATCTTTCTACATCAACCACTAAAGTCAATTTCAAGGATTCAAAGGTGGCTGTCTTACACAGGTTTTACTGTATACAAATAAAAAATGGTAACAAAACAAAACAAACTACTTGCAGGTGTAGAAGTAGGTGATCAGACAACAGGGATAAATGTACTTGCTGACCTCCTACCTCGCTGTGACAATGAACAGGAATATCTCCTCCGATGGTTACAGTCACCAGAGGCTAAGGGTCTTACAATGAGAATGAAGAACATGACCCTTGTTGAACTCAAGGTCAGTTATGTTCTTGAATGATTAACTGGGTAAAAATTTTAGCAGATAACATTTTGAAATACATGCATTTTTTTTTTTTCAGAAATTAGGGCTTTAATAGTTCATGCAGATTTTTTCCATAGGAGACAGTATTATGAAATGTCAGGCCAGTTTTCTGGGAAAACAAGAAAAAAAAGATCAGTTTGACAACTACCGAATTAAAGTGGCAAAGATTAACTTTTATCGACAGGAATGTGTGTGTGTGTGTGTGTGTGTGTGTGTGTGTGTGTGTGTGTGTGTGTGTGTGTGTGTGTGTGTGTGTGTGTGTGTGTTCAAAACAGCTTTTGATCACTGCAACTGTATTGTCTTTCAAGAGTAGTTCTATGAAACAGTATAAAATGCCAATTGTCCACTAATTGTATCACCGCTCTTCGTACATCCATCCATCCACACATCCCCCCCTCCATGCATCCTGTATGTATGTACAAAATAGGGTTTCCATTCGATATCTTTTAAAAATATTAGTTTATTGGATTCATATTTTATACACAGGTATATAATCATAAAATATGGGTCAATTTCGATTTAGGGTAAACTCTGTCAATTGTTATGGGAGTTATGGCCCTCTTTAAACTTCTTTTTTCTTTTTTTTTAGCAAAATGCGTTTTGGGGTGAGGATGGCCCCAGGGTGGGAGCATCTGTGTTGTATTGACCTATTTCTAGTTTGTATTTACTCCAAATGTTTGGACAAGCTTGCCTGAGCAAACAGTGCAGACCAAGTTAAAACTGATGGAGAATAGGAACTCTGATATTGCCCCTGGTAAATCTTGAAAATGGGTTTCCATGTGTTAATTTGACAGACTTTCATTCAATTCAAAAGAAATTCTTATTCGTATGGTAGCTTAATAGCTGCTAAACACAGTTCAAAAACAGCATTTAAGGAAAATGAATACTTTTTCATGGGAGACAGTTCTTTCAAATTGTTTTTCTTTACTTCTGAAAAGTGGTCTTCCCTGAAAGGAAAGACTTTGGTTCCCTGGGAAGCAAGTTCTTTCCTTTTAGAGTTGCTACTTTTTGAAGTGATTTGATGCACAGGAAAGAAAACAAGAAGTCTCAAACGTTGTCGTGTTGAACGAGTTTCATGAATATTTGAATATAATTTCAGATTGAGACACTGCGAGTTGAAATGGAAGAAGACTTTGAGATAGCTGCTATCAGTGCTGGACTGATGGAGAGAATAGGGGATTCTCTTACAAAAAGGTATCTAGTTTTTTTTCAGAACTCATTTTTGGCATATGACTAGTGCATTACGCAGTGACAAAATGGGATTTCATATTCAGAATATTGCAAATTCTTTCTTTTAGCGTAGACACTTTTCAGAAGGGAGCCAAAACAATTTTGACAGAATTTGCCTGAAAGTGTAATGAATGGAAAGTAAAGGCCCAGATAAATCGTTGTGCATATACAGGATGATCATTTACGCATGTTGAAAAGCACTTTTTTGCTTGACATGGCCCATATACAGTAAAACCTGTGTAAGAGAGCCACCTTTGAGACTGGCTTTAAATAGTGGTTAATGTGGAAAAAGTTGTCTGTCTTATAAAGGTACATGTCATGTAATTTTGCTAGCAAAATTACATGACATGTATCTGTATAAGACAACCATCTTTCCACATCAACCACTAAGGTCAGTTTCAAAGGTGGCTCTCTTACACAGGTTTTACTGTAATAATTAAAAAAAAAAAGATGTCACAGCAATGAGAACAACAAAAAAAGAAGAACTATTTGAGCCTCTCCAAAAACATGCTGTCAGTATAGAGTTCAGTCTGGATCAGCCTATGCATCCTTGCAGTCTGATCGGTCTACTCTGGTCATTAACATAATGTATGGGCTTTGACACTTTGCATGTTGGGTAAAATTTTCGGCAGATGACATTTTGAAATTTTTTGCTATTTTTTCCAAGAAAATAGGGTTTGCCAGTTCTTTCAAATTGCGTCATTAGGAAGCAGTTTTACAGGAACTGTCAGATCCTATTTTCTAGGAAAATTAAGAAAAATAGCATTAGTTTGTCATCTGCTGACTTTGCCCAGAACATGGCAAGTTGTTAAGGATGCTATGAAGATCAGTGTAGTTCCTGTCACAGACCGGACTGCTCAGATGTATATATATATATATAAAACACAAATCTACACCGATCACTTATCACTATTGTTTACTTAGTGTAGCTGGTGGGCTATTCTCAGTTTTAATCCATTTACAGTGAATGGACTCTTCTACTACAACTCTTTAGACAGGTCTATTTGCAATAGTAGGGTGTCTGGATAGTTTTTATTTTTACTATGTATAGAAATTCCTGTATTTGGTGCAAACAATGTAGACCCCGATTGATGCTGTGTTCTGTGGACTAAGATGGGTTAGCGAAAGTTTGTAAAAAAGAATGAGCTACAAACTGATAAAATGAACATGTACTTTCAAACGTGCAAACAGTGTAGACCCAGATCAGATGCCGCAGAACGCGGCGTTTGATCAGGGTCTACACTGTTTGCTATTCCCAGCAAAGATTTGGATCAGTCTCCACATCCATTTAGAAACCTTGGATCCATAGCAACCCAGAGAGAGTGTCCAGTATTGACTTTGATCAGACTGTGGAGGTGTGGGGTGATCTGAGTCTTTACTGGATGCATGTGCCTAAAGGTGTGTTATGGTGTGCCTCAAATTATGAATGCATCTTTTATATGAAGCCGTGATTTGAGCTCTAACATGAGAAAAAGTATCTTTGGACAAGTATGCTCAGCAAAGACTCGGATCAACCTGTACATCTGTGCAGTCTGAAATGAGTCCTTGCTGAGTATTCTTTGGATATCCAAGGATCTGATGTTTCTTCAGGAGGACAACAAAGACTGATTAGACTGTGCAGAAGCACAGGCTGATCTGTCTTCGCAGGGCACACATGTCATAAGGTTCATTTTCTTATGTTGTGTCTCATTTGTGTTTACTGTATTGCAGGCCTACCCGAGATGAAGATCGGCAGACACAATTGTCAAGAAAACGAGTTCAGCATCGGCAGAGGCGGCTTATACAGATGGAAGAATATAAGAAAGAGCCCGAGATAGAGAAGAGTAAAATACCAAAGAAAGGTACAAACACACTTCTTTCATCCCGTGTTATACTTTCATGCATATCCGATTTTGATATACCATTTTGATGCAAATGACCCTCATGGGTTGACATGTCGTTAAACCTGAAATCATCATCAACACTTTCTCATCCATTCATGGGATGAAACACTTTTCATCTCATACCTCAGGTTCTGATTTGTTTTCATATTAGGCTTGTATGTACATTCCATGAATATGGTCTACCCGTCCTGCTAGTTTTTATCAAAAAATAAATAGTACAATGGTGTTTTTTTTGTTTTTTGTTTTTTTGTTTTTTTCCTCAGCTCAGTACCTAGTGTAAAGGAACATGGTCATTATTTAAATTTTATCATGCTGGGTAAAAATTTCAGCAGATGAAATTTTGAAACATTTTTCTTATTTTTTTTTTTTCCTAGAAAATAGGCTTTGACATCTCATGCAAATTGTCTCCTTAGGAGACAATTTGCATGAAATGTCAAAGCCTATTTTCTGGGTAAAAAATAAGGAAAATATTGTCAGTTTACTATCTGCTGAATTAGTCTAGAGAGTAGTAAAAGTGAAGAGCATTCTTTCACCAGAAATGATAGCATGAAAAATATAATTAAAATTTAATAGACAACAAATGATCAATAATTTTCATAGTCTCTTTTAGTACAGAAATGTGGTCATGGGTACAGTAATGGACAAATAATGTGTGAAAGCTGATAGTTTCCATGTGTGACCAGATAAGACAAAGGTCCATGCAGGCTGCAAGGTCTTTGCTGTTTGTTGTATAAATTCTTAAAGCTCCAAACCACTTTTAACCATTTATGCCTAGTATCCCATAAAAAGGACATTGGCAAACAGCGTTTGCATTAAATTAAAGATTTTAATAATGAAAACTAACCAGGCACCCCTTTTAGAAATGGACCTGTCCAAAGAGTTGAGGTAGAAGAGTCCATTTGACATGAATGGGTTTATCAGCAAGGATTAAAGACCAGAGCCAGATGTTGTGGATGCACAAATGAGCTGGGTCTTTGCTGTTTGTGTATGTTAAAATGTTGGTTTAACCCACAGAATGCCTTGCAGGTAGATGTATTTATTTTACAGGTGATATAACAGGATTACAAGTTGTCTACCTTCAAGAGATGCTGAAACGCCACCAGGATGAGCGTGAACTCATTTTGTCTCACCTGCAAGATGACAGTACTGAGGATTTGATAGATGCTGCAAAAACAATGACGGATGAGGATCGGCAGAAAAGACTGGCAGAACTGCAGGGAAAACGTCAGAATCTTGACTTCTCATATCCAGGTGATAGATCCAAGAATTTTCATGTGTTATTCTTATTTTCATGATAAAAACAAAACAAAAAAACATTAGTAGTAAAACAACTAGTCCTCTAGTAATCAAACCCTCATGGGTTGATGCGTCGTTAAACCTGAACTCATCATCATCATCTAGTAATCAAAGTGCCTCATTTCTAAAATGTTGCCAGAATATTATTGTTTATCTTTTAGTCTTGACCATGACCCTGATCAAATATTATTGATCCTACATAATGCTGATTCTACATACAATGTGGGTACTCATTTGAACTGTTTTGCCTGCAAGATATATTTTGATACAAGCATAAAAACTATACCAGGTTATCATATCAAGTATGACCTTTTCTTGAGTTATTGTGAACAAGAATACTGTATGACAGACTGTGTCATGCCTTGCAAAAGGGGTGTATACATATGTGAACAGGAAAGGCCCTGCTCAGCCAATAAATTCTGGATACTGTAGAATCCCCCACAGGAGCTTAATGTTATTATTTTATATAAATATGCTGTGTGATTTTTTTTTAAAAAGTCAAAGGGCAGTCATTTCTAGGTTGATAAAAAAGGTTTTGGGTTGGTATTGTGGTAAGTAACTATTGTTTTTATATTCATGTGAATGTTGTCATTAATTCTCCTCTCCATTTTATGTTCTGTGGAAAACAATAAACCTGATTAGACTTCATAGGTACACAGGCTGATCTGGGTCTTGACAGTTCATAGATGCTTTAAGGGGAATTGATTCACCTCTAAGGGAAAAATGATCGTTCTTGATAAGGTGGTTTTTTTTCAACCAAAAAGTACCTATATTTTTCTTATATCTTGGCGAAAACATTACGTTGTGGGTACTCATTAGAAATGCCTCGCTGAGGCACTGCTAATGCGTACTCACAAGATATGTTTTTGTCGAGAAGTAAGAAAATTATTTACTTTATACCCACTCTTATCTAGACCTATGAAAAATGGCAGCAAAATCTTTCAGATGTATGTTACATACCCATTTTGTATGAGGGCTCAAATAAGATACTATCTTATCACTAAATTAGCATCAAATACTCTTCCTGAACAAGACTTTGGATGATGTAACTGACTATTTAATTTTTTTCACATTTTGTATCAGATGACCAAGAAGTGAATTTATCCATCTTAGAAGAGGCAGCAGCTATTCAGACAGTTTGTACGATGGAACAACTGGGCTCCCAGGGACAGTCAACAACGATGGAGTCTGTCACAGTGGCGTTGCTGGCTGACTTACAAGATGAACAAGATAAGGAGCTTGGCACTGCTCTGAGAGCTGTAGAAAATATGGTAATTCTAAAATCCACTATTTTATACCCCAAATATTTGGATAGACAAGCCTGAGCAAACAGTGTAGACCCAGATCAGATGCCACAAATGTGGCATCTGATCTGGATCTACTCTGTTTGCCACTCATCCAGCAGTTTTTGAACACTTCAACTGGTGGTATAATGGACTTGTTCAAAGTTTAGGATAAGTATGGTGAGAAAGGGTGTTTAAACACTTACTGTCCTTTCAGTATCTTTCAGAAAGTCAATTTCATTTGATGCTTTTCTCACTTGTTATAAATTTGCCAAGTTTTGTTGTGAGATAATGTAAAACCTTGGTTAAACATACATATGCACTAATAGTTTTATTAAGTTCACTGATTTTATAAATATGAGTATTTTCATTTTTTTTTTCATGTTAGTGAAAATGGCTGCAAACATGAGTATTGCAAGAAGCAATGGAATAAGAGGTTCTGAGGCAGCTTTCCAACAAGTTACGCTTGTTCAAAGTTTCTGCAATATTAATCTTGTTAAGAAAATTCAACAGTGAAAATTTAGTGGGGAAATGCAAAATATAGTTTGATATGAAACTCTTCCAAAATTTCAGCTACTGCAGAAATTGCATAGGTCAGATGAGGTTTTGCAAATAATTTTGTAATACTGTAAAAAATAGTGATATTATTTCTCCATGAAAACATATGATGTGGATACTTATTTGAAGTGCCTCAATGAGGCACTTCTAATGAGTATGTAATAATAACATATGTTTTCATGGAGAAATAAGAAAAATGTTTATCTGGCTGCCCTTCTTGTCCAGAGCTATGTTTATGGTTTACTTTTTCTTGTAGGATGAGGACGAAATGAGACAACATTTGAAACAAGATTTGGAGAGCAGACGTGATGGAAGGGCAACTAATGTGTTTATGGTCCTCACTCGTTACAGCGGTGAAGCTCAAGATGAGGAACTGATAAAGGTAGGGGTTGTTATTTAAAAAGTACCTCGTCATTCAGTCAGCCTAGGTGGATTAGTCGGATGCAGGTCCTTCTGGTTATCAGGAGGTTGCGGGTTCAATCCCCACCTGTTCCGGCAACATTCTTTCATGAAGATTGATCATGAGATATTTTCTACAGTCATTCTCTCCCTTCTGCTGTTTCAAGAAGGGCAGTTTCTGGTGAAAGAATGTGCACATCTTAGAGGACTAGGCCTGCCCAGGAAAAGTGTGGTTAGGTAAACTGACCAGCTTGACCTGACCCTAATAGTGTTGACTTGGCAGTTAAACTCCAAACCAACCAAAAACCTTGTCATTTATGGACAAGCCAGTTTGAGTCAATGTTGATTGCGTATGCCAATATTTTATTACTTTTGATAGTGACTTATTTCTTAGAATGTATTTATTTTTAAGGCTTAGAAATAATTATTATTGGAAACTGTTGTGTAAAAAAATAAAAAAACAAGGCATAATAAATTGTGTGCATCATCTGCCTAGCATACTATCTGATCACAGCTTTTGTTGTACATGAGTATATTTTAGAGCATCCATTTTCTCAAAAGAAAAATATCTAAAAAGATTTTGTCATCTTCTAATGATCTGATAAGTGTTGTGAAAATATGTGAAATGCCAAGCCCTATTTTTGTGAAGAAACAGAGGAAAATTATTCCTTTGTTATCTGTGGCAGGCTAACTGTTACGTAATTAAATTTGAAAATATACTTTGTGCCATTCCAGGCCTTGGAAGCCAAGTATCAAGTGTTAAGAGAGAAGCTATTGGTTGATAGCCTTGTGGGAAGAATTGGAAGTGACCAATGGCAGGCACTTTCTTATCAAGAAAAGCAGCAAAAACTCCATGCTCTGGATGCTCAAGCAAAAGAACAAGAAAAGATAGGTTAGTTTCTAAATAAATAAATTTGGCTAAGTTAAAGCAATGGCATAATATATATGCAAGTAGTGAACCCCAGGTGAGCCTGTATAACAACATAATCTGATCGGAGAAATTTGTTCTATACCAGTAGATTCTACATTTTCCATTTTTATACTCCGCCACACAATAGTGGCGGGGTATTATGGTTTCATGTTGGACATCCGTGTGTCCGTCTGTCCATCCACCATACGTCCGTCCATCCATCCATCCATTTTTTGTTTTCGGATGATAACTTGAGTAAACATCAATGGGTTTTCACCAAACTTGGTATGTGCATTGATATTGTGGAGATCTGGTTTGGGATTGCTAATGGGCAAATTTTATCAAATTTTTATCGAGTCATCTGCCCGAGACATGCCCATATTTTTGTTTCCGGACGATAACTTGAGTAAATAACAAGGGATTTTCACCAAACTTGCTATATGCATTGACATTAAGGAGATCTATTTTGGGATTGCTAATGGGCAAATTTTGTCAAATTTTTACCGAGACATGCCCATATTTTCGTTTCCGGACGATAACTTGAGTAAATAACAAGGGATTTTCACCAAACTTGCTATATGCATTGACATTAAGGAGATCTGTTCTGGGATTGCTAATGGGCAAATTTCGTCAAATTTTTATGGAGTTATCTGCCCGAGTCACGCCCATATTTTTGTTTCCGGATGATAACTTTAATAAATAACAAGAGATTTTAACCAAACTTGCTATATATATTGACATTAAGGAGATCTGGTTTGGAATTGCTAATGGGCAAATTTCGTCAAATTTTTACGGAGTTATCTGCCCGAGACACACCCATATTTTCGTTTCTGGATGATAACTTGAGTAAATAACAAGGCCTTTTAACCAAACTTGCTATATGCATTGATATTATCAAGATCTGGTTTAGGATTGTTATCTGTCCATTGATATTATCAAGATCTGGTTTAGGATTGTTATCTGTCCCTCCGTCCTTTTCTTTCCAGACATTTTCGCGACGATATTTTTAATACATGAACAAATAATTGCTATGGTGGGGTCTTATGCTTGCAATGCTCTTATTTTTCTGATAATAGCTATGGCCTAGATCAAACTGCCTAGATGGGAAGGCATATCTGGACAGTCACTGTTTGCATATGCATATGCTGTTAATGCTTGCATGCTGGGTAAAAAAAATTGACAGTGTCATTTTTAAATATTTTTCTTTTTCTAAGAAAATATGGTCAGACTTTTGTTGCAAACTATCTCTTTAGGAGACAGTTTGTATGAAATGTCAAAGCCTATCTTGTGGGAAAATAAAAACAAGTATCAATTTGTTGTCTGCTGAAATAGCTCAGACAATCCTTTGAGTCGAGGCTGATAATATATTTGTAGTATTAGCCGTGAAAAGTAAAACAAAACTAATAATATATTATTTGTATTAAGTGTGCTTTTAATTCAGTTTAAGAATTACTAGCAATAAGAGTGAATTTTCAGTAATGTTTAATCAATTTGGTTTTTATATTTTAGGGATGGCCATGCCTGCTTTACTCGGAGATGGCTTCCACCTCAAAGAGGGTGTGTCTCAGCTGATGGGTGTAAGTCTGCATATCTTCAGAAACAAAGTCAAAGGCCAGATTGATGTTGGTAAGTTCTTAACCCTAGTCCTGCTGAACCCGATATACCTTGCCTTTTCAAACAGTGTAGATCCAGATCAGTTGGCTTCTGAAGAAGCCAACTGATCTGGATCTGCACTGTTTGCCATTAAGTATATAAACTTATATCAACAATCTGGATTAAGCAATCTGAATGGCTGAAAATTAAAAGTGGGTGTGACGTCTTAATTTATTCAGCATGACAAGGGTTAATCTCACACCATCTTTTACCATAACTGGAGATAAGAGGAGTATCCAAACAAGTATTGTTCTTATTTCTCAACAGAAACATAAATATTTTGTGGGCACTCATTAGAAGTGCTTCAGTGAGGTGCTTCTAATGAGTATCCACAACGTATCTTTTCATGGAGAAGTAAGAAAAATATTGCTACATTTCTTTTTTTCATTCTCCTCATCAAATAATGCTGACATATTGATTTTATCTGTATTCAGGCAACCACATGAACCTTCACCTAGAAGAGTATCAAGGGGCAGTAAGAAAGAAGAATGAGCCAGAAAATCCTCTCAAAGATCTTCACCAGAGAATGGAGGAGGAGAAAAATGATCTAATAAAACATTTGAAAGGTATACATATAGATACTGTTGTCTGGTTATATGCTGCATACCAAATATAGTATACCTGATTTTCACAATAGTATACCTGATTTTCACGGGGTTTTATTAGATCTTCTTATCCTGCTATATTCACCCTAAGTATTCACACAGACAGAATGGAGCAACCAGTACAGACCCAGATCAGATTTCACAGAATATGTTGTCTGGTCAGAGGCTACACCGTTTACACTCATTTAGCAGTATTTTAGGCACATGAACATGGATGTTTAATTTGGAGTTCAGGTATGGTAAGGATACCTGAATATTTTATTGGGTAAAAAGGATACTTACCATATTCGACCTAATTACCGCACTGTGCCCTTAGGTTTTTCAGAATTACTGGGAAAGGTTGTTGTAAAATATGTATCCACCTATAGTAAGGATATACTTAAAAATCAGCAAAGGACTTATGTAATGATGCTTATACGATGTACAAAAAGTACACTGGTTGTGATCTGAAGACTACAGAATTGCTTGACTGTGCACTTATAGGGGTATGTGCAGCAATTATGTCAAATACGGTAATTTAATGCAGAGTATGATTTACATAAAACTATGTATGACATATGAACATATTTTTGACATTTTAGCTTTTGCAATGCCAGAAAAATGACAACTGGCATAATAGCGAGCACCGCTCGTGACGTGCAAAGCGCATCGTGAACAAAGTGAGCTCTACGGTAGAGAATATGATCAAGGAAAAGTAACATACAACGATATATACTTTCAGCAGAAATCGCTCTGACCAACTTTCTTCCTTTTTCTTCCCGGAAGTTGTCACCGGTAGTTGTCAGAACTGACTGGGGCGGGTCTCACTAATAAGTGTCACGAAGTGACAAAAAACGCGGTTCAATATGTGTCACGAACATATTTTGCTGATTATTTTTATTATTTATTATTGATTTACATATATTTTTATCACACCTGCGTTAGCACGCAGGTGGGATATAGGCGTGCCGTGACCCGTCCGTTCATCCGTTTGTCCGTTCATCAACAATTGACTTGTGAGCGCAACTCCTCCTACAGTTTTTGGCCAATCATTTTGAAACTTCACAGTTGTTTTGGCCGTGGTGTGTAGATGTGCATATTGTTTGCTCATAACTCTCAGATTTTTTTTTTCAACTTTGTTAACTTAGTCAGTCTTTACTTAAAACCCTTATTGTCAGTGGGTGTCTCGTGAGCGCAACTCCTCCTACAGTTTTTGGCCAATCATTTTGAAATTTCACAGATGTTTTGGCCATGATGTGTAGATGTGCATATTGTTTGGTCATAATTCTCAGATTTTTTTTTCAACTTTTTTCGCTTTGTTAACTTAGTCAGTTTTTACCTAAAACCCTTATAGTCAGTGGGTGTCTCATGAGCGCAACTCCTCCTACAGTTTTTGGCCAATCATTTTGAAACTTCAAGGATGTTTTGGCCATGGTGTGTAGATGTGCATATTATTTGCTCATAATTCTCAGATTTTTTTTCAACTTTTTCTGCTTTGTTAACCTAGTCAGTTTTTACCTAAAACCCTTATAGTCAGTGGGTGTCTCGTGAGCGCAACTCCTCCTGCAGTTTTAGGCCAATCATTTTGAAACTTCACAGATGATTAGGTCAGGGTCTGAAGATTTGCATATTGTTTGCACATAAATCTCAGATTTTCTTTTTTTTTCAACTTTTTCCGCTTTTTAACTTAGTCAGTTTTTACCTAAAACCTTTATAGTCAGTGGATGTTTCGTGAGCGCAACTCCTCCTGCAGTTTTAGGCCAATAGTTTTGAAACTTCACAGATGATTAGGTCATGGTCTGAAGATGTGCATAATGTTTGCACATAAATCTCAGATTCATTTCAGCAGAGTTAGGGGCCCTTGATTTATGCCCAAAATTGGTTTCCGTTCAATATCTTATGAAAGAATTGATGGATTAGGATCATATTTTGCATACATATTGTTGTTAACAATACCTAGCTTAGGATTGTCACATGACATTTTTCGTCAATTTTCAGCTGAGTTACTGGCCTTGATTAATGGGCAAAAATGATATCCGCTCAATATCAATATCTTGTGAAATAATGGACAGGTTTAGTTCAAATTTTGCAAGCCAATATTCCAGATTTTCTACTTTGTCCATTTTTCTTATAAACTAACCCATCAATTTCTTGAATACTGCAAAATAGATTTATTTCAATACAAATAGGAACTTGTATGACTTAATCCCCGCAGGTGCGACATCGCTTTCCGCGGATTTCTTGTTTTATATACTGATATTCATTTTTTAATAATGCTGTGAAGGACTTTTGAAGAGACTACAGATAGGTCTGTGCTGTGCTTGCATTTAGGCTAAGCCTATTTTCATATTATTGGTATGATAAGGACTAATTTGCTTTGAAATGCATAGAACTAAAAGACAAATTGAAAAACCTACCTTTTGTATCCAGTCTTCCAACCAAACTTAGCAGGTTTCTCTTCCATCCAAGAAACCCAATACAGATTCAAAGCATCTAGGTGGTGGTTTGTCATATAAACATGTATGTCTCCTTGTTGTATCTTCATCATCACAAATAGAAAGAAAAAAAGGAAAAAAATAAAATCTGATTACATGTATTTTGTTTTTAATTTTCATTATGGAGATACAAAAATTTATGATTTTTTTTTTGTATTTCACCAGGAAAATATGGCATCCCATAAGATTTTTTGTATGATACCAGTGAAATGCAGTAATACATATTTATTATTGAGAAGTAAACAAAATTCATACTCTATATAAGAGGAGTATCGGGAAGATTATTTCTCTTATTTCCACATGCTAATCTATGTTGTGGGTACTCAGACATGCCTTCAACCAAGATTTTCATGGAAAAATAAGAAAAATACTTATATTTTTTTTTAAGGTTGAAAAAAAAAATCATTTTGGGCTATGTAAATATATATGTGCTATATTTATAGTGCTGTAAATTGTTACAGGTCAGTCAGATGAGTACTTCAGTGAGAATGATCGGCAGCTCCAGCTGCTGTGTTATAAGCGAGAACGAAAACTGGCCAGTGGAGAAGAGGGATTTAATACTGCTGCAACATTGATTGGGATACTAGAAAGACAACAGGAAGAGATTAGATACAGGTAGGGTAGTATTCAGTAGTATGATGATAGTCAGGACAAGTTTAACTTTTGAAAACTGGGTTTAGTGGGAACAGATACATTTTAATGGGGGAAGGTAATGCTGTTAAAACTTTTGTCCAATTCTGAAAAGGGGTCCTACTGTAAAAGGAAAGAATTTGCTCCCTAGGGGAGCAGTTTGTTTCCTTTTACAATATATCTCTTTCAAAAGAGGCCTGTTGTGCAGGTTAGTGAAGCAGAAGTCACAAAAGTTGTCTTCCTTGTAAGAAATGACAGAAAATCTAACAATGGTATTGATCTTTTTAAGAAAAAGTCTGTTTATTGCTCTGTTCTGAATTGACTTTGCCCAAGGAATAATTATTACACCCCTCACAAACTGTGTTTGTGTGTGTGTGTGTGGGGGGGGGGGGGGTGGGGTTGGTGGGTACTGGTTTTACATTGTCCATCCATCCATTATGGTTTGGTTTCTGCTTCTTTTCTTGCTAAATAATTTATCAGTAGTCATTACCTTTGTAGGGCGTTATGGTATCTAAGAAGCACTGCTTATTGACACTTTTTGTTCAAAACTAAAATTTCCACAGACAGCAGTGTATACTTTTATAATAAAATTTTCTATGATTCTTCCATAAAATAGCCTATTTGAATAAAATTTCGAAAGCCAATCCCAAAATTAAGGGGTATGGATTATCTCTGTTTTTTTTACAAGGGAGACAACTTTTGTGACTTCATGTTTGGCTATTCTGCACACCAAGCTCTTTGTGAAAGGGAACAAGTTGTGAAAATGTTTTTGCTACCATTACACAAAGTCAGTTATAGTAGTTCATTGTGAGTCTTGTTATATTTTGTATATTTCTTGCAGGCTGTTGAAGGATAAAGAGAGATATGAGAATCTAGCAAGACAAGAGATGTTAATAATTGAAAGACGGAAGGAGAGACTCTTATCTGAATCAGTGTCCAGTTCTAGAGACTTCATGACTTTGATGGTAAGTTACTTTGTTACTGGTCTTTTTGTTGCTGCATCTGTTAGATTGGTGGGACATGTCTGTGTTCCAGTTTATGGTTCTGCCAGACTTAACTGGGGGCATATAGTGTCCTGGGCCCAGTTGTACAAAGTGTCATTAGCTTAACAAGCTCGTTAAGGGTCATATTGTTAACTGTTTTAGCAGATTCAATATACAATATTCTGATATTTTTTGCTGAAAAAATGTGAGTAGCTTTTGCACTGCAAAAGCTACTTACATTTTTTCAGCAAAAAACTTCAGCATATTTGCGTATCACTCGATGTAAATTTTAACGAATCGTTAACTAACGACATCGTTAGTTTTGAACAACTGGGCCCTGGAAGCTTTGTAGTCCAAGCATGTATACACTGCAACCTGTTTGTAAGACGATTTTGGATTATAATATGGTATTAAGGTGGACCTCAAATGTGTTGCATCTAAACAAAACTATATAGATTATATTAAAAAAATGACACATGTTTTTTGTTTTGCCTAAGAACAATAAATTTGCTGGTAGACTTTAAAGGTGGACAACCTGACTTTGACCTTTATTGCTTGCATATACTACAAAGGCCATTGAAAGGAAATGCATTGTTAAGTCCTTTTCACCCCACCCCCCCTCCACCCTCCCACACCCCAGTCCAGTCAAATAATGTCTCTGTTATTTTGATAATGTTTGAATATTCTTACCATATAATATATATATAGAATATTCTTATGTTTGAAGATGTCAACCAGTTTACTGAAACTTCATACAGAATTGCCACACATTAATTTTGCAGATTTGCTCTCAACTGGGATTTGCTTTTGTACATTTCATCTTACACTTTCTTGCTGTTTTCATGTGAAAAGTATCCATCAGCAGGGGGATTGGCCTTGTCCATATGTCTTGTTCTCACAGCATGGCTGTTTGTTCCAGGAATCTGTGCTAAATTTGTTGGAAGGCAATCATATCCAAGAACGTAAGCTGTTCTTCAAGCTTTTAGCTGATTCTGAGAAGATGGAAGATCTACAGCAGATAGCAGCTTTAAGTAGTCAGCAACAGCGACTGGATAATTTGGCAGAGCTTAGAGAGGCCAGGAAAAAATCTGTTTTGGGTAAGTTGAGCAGATGCGTCCTGTAAACAGACACAAGAATGGATATCTGCAAATCAGTTTATTAATTTGATACAGAAATATCCGTAAGGGGATACATATTGTATCCAATTTTAAGTTCACCCTTTGATTGTTCCAGTCCATTGGATCCAGACAGTATGACCCTAAAATATCTTTTTTAAAATCCCTGCCATTCAAAGAAAAGTGGAGTGGCATAAGGTTTTACTCCAATCTATGTTTGCATCAGTCTATACATTATTTTATATCAGCTCCATATTTACATATGGATTTCCGTGTAACTTGACCAAACAACACAATACATTGCAATAAAGAAAATGCTTCATAGGTTAATGGTCACTGCTACCATGAAAGTTTAAATTATTTCAAATTCTCGTATATCATTGACATATATAAGTTAGTTATGCTTTGAAGATGGTGTCATCTGTATACATTTGTCCTGCTTCAAAGATTTTTCAAATACTGTAACATAGTATATTACAAAACTAATGTTTACTATAAGGAGGCAGAGTGTCATGTGACAGAATAAGGTTTTTCCTCTGCATCTGCATGCTTCTTTTAGATTTTACATAATTCAAATACTGAGCATGTGATCAACAACTACATTAATTTAGGCATTTTCATGAAGTGGAAAACAGTCTTTCCTATAATGTGGAGAAAGCATGTCACAATTACTTGATGTAAATTTCAGACAAAAACAGTGAGAATATTAGCATTCTTACGGAGGCTACTGTCTTCAGAAAAGAAGGTTGTAGGAGTCGTCTGACAGCTGATGGGAGAAATTTGACCTTTGATGACCTTGGAATGACCTTGATGGCTGAACTTCTAGAATACCAGAATTCAGAGGCACAAAGAATCCTTACAATGCTGGTTAGGAAGGTAATGTTTCCTTCAATGATTTTGTGGATTATGTAATTTCAAGATGAAAGAAATGCTGCAAACTTTGGTGAATGAATCATTTAAACAAGGAGTTGTCTTTGGTTTAGATTTAAACAGTTGCAAAATGCATTTATGTCATTAAATATTTATCCAGATTCAGTACTAAGGTTGAATGTACTTACATCAGTGTTTTTATTGAATCATTAGTGGATTGCGAGACCTTGTTGCCCATTTAGTGTCATTGCATACTCCCATCTCCATGCAGTCAGCTCTCATGAAACTTGATTACCTACTTTTGCTAAAATCGGCCTTTTCTGAGGTTTTAAAGTCCAGCATATAGATGTGAGCCCCTACCTCTTGAAGATCATGAATGTATATCACACTATCCCAGGCTATCTTTCATGAAAACTCGTACCATGACTTTCTTTTACTAAACTGTACTACTTGTTAAGTTGGTTAGACTAATATTTCATCTTCCAGAGACATATTTCTGTAATTTGACTAAAGATACTGAACTTAGTTATTTTTGCATTTCTGATGACAATCTATACTTTGACTAAAGATAATTGACAAAAGATAGTTTACATTCAGTTGTTCTAGCCTGTTTCTTTACAAAAAATGCAACCATTGCAGCTATTTTTATTGACAATTTAATTAAGTTGGCTGTTAACAGTGCTCAGGCAATGTGAATGAGGCATTTTTGCCAACTACTGAGCTGTTTTTGAAATCATAAATAGAATTGGTTGATTATACTGGTAGGGTATAATCTTGATATATCCAAGATTAGCTCTGTTACCCAGAATGAAAAAGTGGTATATATTATAATTCAGCAGGACAAGGGTTAAAAATTACAGCCCAGCTGACCCATTTGGAAAACAATGTTTCTCCGTACTTTAATTTTAATGTGGTTTTCTTTGTGCTATTTTAGCCATGACATGACAAAAGAGATCTTCAGACATATTGAAGCCCTATAGGTTTGTTCAGCCTGTATCTAGGGGCAAATCCAGACAGGATTCAATAGGAATAGTCAAATCTCCTGCCAGACCAGAAATATTTTGTTAAAATATGACAGTTGTGTATTTTTTACCTAAAACTGTCCAAATGGAACCCCACTTCTTGAAATCCAGCATGTAACCCTGTTTAGTTCTCTAGACAAATTCAGCAGATAACAAAAAAGATTTTTTTTTTTTATTTCATGTCTTCTAATATCACATTTCATTTCATTTCTGTTTCATGTCTCTTTGGGAGATAATTTGAATGAACGAAATCTCATGCCTATGCCGTTTTCTGCTGTTAAAAAATCAGGTTCCTTATGATGCACTGTGCAGTCTCTTAGGTACAAAATGCTTCTGTATAACTTGCAGTTAGGAAGGAGCCGTCCATACATACAGAGCTAAGCAGATACACATTAATGTTGATTTGTAGTAAGTTTATTGTTAATATCTTTAGAGTGAAGATGATATCTCAAAATACCAACACAAGATTCTACAAGACAGGAAATCCAACATGGCTGACAATATTGCCTTGGTAGTCTTCTCCCCTGAACGTACAGATGGCACCACTGAATCAGATCTCATTGAGGCTCTCAAGGGGAAATATGATGCTCTGAAAGATAAGCTGTTAGCAGAGGCTCTAATAAAGCAGGTAAATTTCATACCACAGAAACAAACACTAAAACCATTAATGATTTGCAATGAATACTGGAGAGTAAATTACAGACAAATTTGTCTTAAAGGCCCTCTGTATAAAGCAATTGCCTCCATTAAGAGGCCATATTTTTTGGAGCCCTTATAAGCCAAATAAAGTTAATATACCTGTATTATGCAAGAATCTGTCTTAAGTAACCACTTTTTGCCTTTCCCTTAAGTGCTTGTTTAACATAGGTTTGCCTGTATAGGCATTCACATATGATGTACAATGATAGTAAATGTTCGCCATGTGCAAACAGTGAAAACCCAGACTAGCAGAGTCTGAGACTAGCCTTCTCTGTCCATATATTGTGCAATTTTCATTGATTCTGTAGGCAGACAATGAAGACCCAGATCAGACTGCACATTCATCGTCAGCATATGCAGTGAAGGCCCTCTTCTCGTCACATCACATCTATAATCTTATTCTTAGAGAAAATGTGTCTTTTTGGCCATGTGGATAAAGTGAAAGATTGGATTAGCTTCTACATCAGACAGTATGACCAGGGCTTTCAGTCTGCTTAAAGAAACATTAGGTATTGTAGAATAAATCAAATTAAAAAAAAGGCCCTGATCAGACTATTTAGCTTCACTGGCTGATTAGGATCTTAAACTGTTCCACATGCCTAAAAGACACAGTTTGCCATAATTGGCTCTTATATTTTGGAATTTAATTAGAATCAGCTTGGTTCTGATGAAATGCTGTAACATTTGTCTCTGTGGTGAAACAAGTATATGCTTGAAGGCAGGTTTTGACATGCTATGACAAAGAGTCCAGGAGGCTGAGTGGTTAGCGCTCCCAGCATCAGATCACAGAGTCTCCAGGTTTAACTCGTGGCAGTGGAATTAATCTCATGACTGCCCTTCACTGCACAGCACCTTTCAGTATTACCCTCCCATTGTCCGGATATGACTTGAATAATGTTGAAAGGGATATAAAACAACAAGAAATCTCAATTTGACATGCTATAGGTCAGATATAATTTAACCCTTATCCTGCTGTTCACGACAACCCCTACCTTTGCAGACAGTGTAAATCCAGATCAGATGGCTTCTTCAGAAGCCATCTGATCAGGATCTACTCTGTTTGTCATTCAGTTTGTGAATTCGAATAAAAACATTATATGATATAATCTGATTGGCTGATTGTCAGAAATGGGTGTGGCTAATTAAATTATTCAGCAGGATAAGGGTCAATAGATTTACATATGAACATTGTATAAATACTGAAGATACTCCAAATATTCAGACACCTTAACTCATTACCATACTTATCCTAACATTGAATAAGTCGAGGCATGTGTCTAAAATGTATTGATGGAATGGCCTGATCAAACTGTTTGTAGGAGTTGTTTGATGTGGGTCAATACTCCACACTGTTTGCTCAGTCCTGTCTATCTGAATACTTTAAAAGGATAAATATATGGTAGTTGTGGACCTGCAAGTAGAGTTGACGCTTTTTATCTCGAAGTCCAAGGGACTCTGTGAAATACTTCGATATCCGTACCTTGACATATCAGTTTTGCAAAATTGAGGAAAAATAAATCAAGCAACCACATTTCACAAATGAATATGTAATTTGACTCCTGAACATACAGATATATTGAAAATATTATGGAAAAAGGGAGAAATCGCAATTTCTCCTCTTTTCCACAATTTTTTATTACCTGTTTTTAGATTTCCATGTTAAAATATGTGTAATGATGTGACATGCCTTATTTTCACTGACAAAAAAAAGAACACTTCAGAAAAAAAAATTAATAAAAAAAAAAAAAAAAAAAGAATTCCATCAGCTACAAGTTTGTTTGACAGTTTATGGGGTATTAAAAGCACTAGGTACATTAATTTTTTATAGTGTTCTTTTTTTTTTCTTATTTTTCTTTCTTTCTTTTTTTTTTTTTTTTCAGCTTGGTGAGAGTAATTGGAATAGAATGTCCGAGACAGAACGACAGAAGAAAATATTCCAGTTAAAGCTCAAGGAAAGGCAGCTGAGGAAAGAAGGAAGAGTAGATGAAGCTAATGCTCTGTTGGGTGGGTTACAAATAGTCTCTTAATGCTTGTTATGCTGGGTAAACATTTCAGCAGATGAAATTCTGAAATATTTTTCTTATTTTTCCAGAAAACAGGCTTTGATATTTCATGCAAATTGTCTCCTATGGAGACAATTTGCATGAAATGTCAAAGCCTATTTTGTTAGAAAAATAAGAACTATTGTCAAAATGTTGTCAACTGAATTAGCCCAGTGAGTGGGTAAGGTTAACAAAGATGGCCATTGAGACAGCTTTTTTACTGTACATTAAGGGGGTGGTATGATGTGGCAAATGTGTTGTGTATCTCACATCACCGGGGCATCTAACTAATATTTGATCACAGTTGGGCAAGGCCTGCTATCCTTGTAGCAGGTAAGGAGAGAGAGGGAAAGTTTTTATTTCTTCAGTTTCTTCTTTTTCATTCCTGTTCCTCTTTCTTCCCTGTCCCTCTCTTTCATCACCTCTACTATCTCTTCTATTGCTTTTCTCCCTTTCTCTGGGAGACGACACAAAATGAGCCACAAGGGTTGACATGTCGTTAAACCCCAACACAGTCAATCAATTTACTGTATATAAGATATCAGCCATGACAAGATGAAGAGTATTTTATTGTATGTGCAGTGATAGTTAATTTGGATAAACCTGAGCATATGTGTACTCTGATCAGCATCTATGCTTTTAATTTTGGAGATTTTGTCAGGCCTACTGGGCGTGAGCAAGTCACTTAGTGTTGTTTAAAGACATATCATATCTTGAGATAAGGCACTTTCTTCAGCCAAAAAGGACTTCAATTACTTTTCCATAAACTCATATGTTGTGGGTACTCGTAAGAAGTGCCTCAGCAAGCAGCTTCTTATGGGTGCCCACATCATACATTTTCATGGAAAAATAAGAAAAACAGTTACTGCTACCCACTCTTATTTAGAGATATGTTATATATAGTTAGTATTGCACCTATAGCGAGTGACTTCTATATTGAGATCTGTAATACAACATGTTTTGCCTATATGCAATAAGTGATTTTTTGCCAATAGGCATATAAGATTAGGTTTCCATACAGGTAGTTTATCGATCTGAAGCTAAAGAGTGCTTGACAAGGGAGATAAAAAGTTGCCCTCTGGTGAATATTGATTAATGAATGTACACCTTTTAAGCAATAGTTAAACCTGACATATTCTGTAGCATAATGATTAGCACATCCGCTTTGTAAGTAGAAGGTTGTGGGTTTGTTCCCCATGGCAGGCATACATTTTTCTCAATCTTTTTCTTTTCTTTTTTTTTTCTTTCTTTCTTTCTTTTTTTTTAACTCGTATTTTTATTACAGTAAAATTCCGCTATTAAGATCACTTAGGTATTAAGAGCAGCTTTTGCCAGTCCAAAATGATTTCTTTCTTACTATTCTATATTCATTATTATTGCATAAAAAGCAGTGTTGCATGTTATTAACAATGCATGGTTACGCAACTTTCAGTATGATCGTACCGGGGCTGCTGTTACAAGATGTGTACTGCTCGGCCCTAGAACAAGCATAGTCCATGGAAATTACATTCGCAAGACATCTGTGAAAAGGCAAAACAAAATAGTGCAAGAAATAATGCAAAATGTAACAAATGTTTCCAGTTTTTATGCAATAATAGCGATCAAACATGGTTTTTCAATGCATTAACATTCGCCAGGTCACTTGGGAGGTGTTGAAAACCGCGGCTTTCGGTCTCGGTTTTCAACACCTCCCACGGGACCTGGCGAATGTTAATGCATGAAAAACATATTTGAACCCTATATTATTAAGTCGAAAATGTTGGTCTTAATAGTGGATTTTTTTTTTTTTTTTTTTTTGATTATACAATTTATAATCATACTAACCAACATATTTGATATTTTTTATCCATTCCAACATTTGAGGCATATTCTGGACATCATGCCTCATTACTACCTGCATATGTATAAAAATCAGATCTTTTCCAAGAAAAAAACAGGGTCTGGTGCTATCGGCAGCTGTCCTTTTTAAAGACATATCTTGTCTCAGATTGTATCACAATTTGTGATATACAGTAAAACCAATGACTTGGACACCGGTGGCTCGTTTACTGTGGCTGATTCAAACCCATTTTCTAAAGCCTAGGAAATTCTTCTGATAGCTCAAGGAAGCATATAAGGATATTTTAGGGAAATTTTCTTATTTTATCATGAAATTTATGTTATATGTACTTATTAGAATTGCCTCATGGAGGCAATTTTAAAGAGTACACTTAACATACCATTACTTTATAGAAGATCGAAAAGATATCCCTGAATTATCCCCATTTGCCTTCTGACCTGGCACTTTAGTTAATCCTCAGTGGCTCAAACTACCCATGTCTGGAACAAATTTCCATGGTCCCAAAGATGTTTGAGCCATGGAAGTTGGACTATAATATACTTTTCTTATTCACAGGTGAGTTGTTGAAAGAACAAGAACATCTAAGGCAGTTGATGGGTGACTCAGTAGAGGAACAGAGAAGAAAGTTTCAGGAGAGGCTGATAAGAAGAAAACAAAGACAAGCTGCTGGTACAAATATTATCATCTTACGATGTACAGTAAATGTTCTAAAATTTTGAACACTTTATTCCATACTATTTTGTCGTAAAGTTTGCTTTTTATGCACCTGTTGCTTAAAATACTTAGTGGAATGGCAAACAGTGTAGACCTTGATCAGACTGCTCCTACAGGAGCAGTCTGATCTGGGTCTGCACTGTTTGCATATGTCATTTTGTCAGACACTTTGGTGTTGGAAATTTTAGGATATTTACCGTATTTATCCTAAATATGCTGCCACTTTAACCCTTTACTATACTTATCCTAAAATTTAAACAAACTCATCTTACTACATGTACTTGCTTATGTGTCTAAAAACTTATGAATGAGGTGCAAACATTGTAGACCCGGATCGGAAGCCACAGTCTGCAGTGTCTGATCGGGCCTGTCAGAATACTTTGGCTAAATACAGGAAATTCAGATCAATCAGGGTATACCCTGTATGCTATTCTGAAAGCATATTTTAGACACATCACCAGATGGACAGATGGACTTGTTCAAATTTTAGCATAAGCATGGTAGAATGTTACTGTGTCCAAACAGTTAGATTGATTGCAGTAAGAGGATATCAAGAGAAATATCTTTTTCTAGTTTCTCCAAAACAAGAATTTCTCTTCAAAACCATATGCCATGGTGCATAATGTGTTTGTAGTATTTTGTATCATCTGGAGTATGTGTGAAAATTATTTTTTGTTACACCTGCATTAGCATAGGCGACTTAGGGGTGCAAGTTTCCATCCATCTGCTCATTCATTTGTTCATCCCTGTACTAATGTCCACCCTAGCATTCACCCTAGTGGCCACATTTTGTTGCACCTACGTTAGCATGGGCGACTTAGTCCTGCAAGTTTCTGTTTGTTTGTCGGTCCATGTACTTAATGTCCACCTTAGTGTGAAAACCTAGCATCTACCCTAGCAACCACATTAGATGAAGTCGAAATCATCAGAAATATTTTAATGATACTTGGTAAGATTATAGGATAGGGAGAGGCAGAGTGTCATGTACAATAATGACAACTTTTTGTTTTCCAATTATCCCAATTTCGGAAATGTTTGAAATACTAAAAGATATTCAGTAGGATTATAGAATAAGGTGAAATGGAGTGTCATGTACAAGAATGGCAACTCTCATGCTTTTTGTCTTCAAGTTATCCCCCCTTTTGTATTCTACAGTCATTCTCTCCCATCCACTGATTCAAACAGGACAGTTGTCAGTTTCTGGCGAAAGAATGTGCACAGTATTGGTTAACCACTTAGAGGACTAAGCCTGCCTAGTAAAAGTGTGGTTAAGTAAATTTACCATCCTCGACATGACCCCATTGAGTTGACTGGGCCATAAAACTTCTACACAAACAATAAAGAAGGATGACAACTCTCACTCTTCTGGTGCTTGTTTAGGTGCGACATAAACTTTAACAAAATTCTTTCTATTTTTATTTTTACTGTAAAACAAAAATTTATGCGGAAAAATATTAAGTTTATTTTTTGCATACATGTGTAGCAGTAAATAAATAAAACAAAAAGGTATTAGAGTTAAGTTGACCTAACAAAGCAGGATGTTAGTGCTGTGTTGAGATAATTTCTGTATGAAATTGTGTGTATGGATATACATTAGAAATGCCTCTTTGAGTTGCTTCTAATGAATATCTACACTATATAGCATGTTTATCATGCAGAAATATGAAAAATGTCTACACATGTTGATTGAAAAAAAAAAGCATCTTAGCAAGAACTATTTGTAAGTAGTATTCAAACGGTGAAAAAAGAGGATAATTTATGTCACAAGTTTCTTTGTTGCATGAAGACTGTTGTGACATATTATGGAAAGTTGAGAATTTAACCTTTAAAGCGCCAGTCACAACTACAGCAGACAACAATTTTTTTTTTTTTTCAGAGAAAACAAGTCTTGACATTTCAAGTAGATGATTCACATGAAATGTCAAGACTTGTTTTGCTTGGCCCTTTAAGGATTAAGGGTGTTGACAATTTTAAATATAGATTGTTAATGATATGCTGTTCAAACGCAATAAAGGAGAGATCTGTGTATTAACATGTTTCAGAATAACTGAAAACTTAACTTCTTGTAACAGGTATGTCTGAAGAAGAGATTGACAGACTGGAAAAAGATGAAATAGAAGAAGAAGAAGAAATGCAGAAGAGGAAACATAGAGATCTGCTGCAGGATTTGGAAAACAGATTTGAAGAGGTTAAATACATTTTCAAAATCTGTTGGAATTATATGGAATTAAGATCCTTGCACAAATATTATTTTGTCCCACTGTAATTAGCCTTTCTGTTTTGGCAGACATGCCTGAGCAAATGCTGTAGACAAAAAAAAAAAAAAAAAAGGAAAGAAAGAAAGGCCAAAATTTAAGCAGTAAAATATGAATTAAAAGGTTTGATATTTTGGGACTTTTACCATAATGAACATTTCATCAGAATTGAGCTTTACCATGAGAAAAGAGGCCTGGAAAGCATATGCAAGCAGCAGTCACTTAGACAATCCTGCAAATAAGTTGCATTCTAAACAGGGCCATTGCTGTCCACTTAACCCTAAAAGTGCCATGCAATAATTGTAGCAGATGGCGTCCTTGTTTTCTCTCTGTTTTTCAGAGGAAATCATCTTGACATATCATGTGAATCATCTGTATGGCAGAAAAAGAAAATATATTGTGTATACATTGTGTGTGTATAAGCAGAAATAGCCAACAGATTAAAAAAAATAAGAGTGCGGGGGGAGAAGAGGGAATGGAAGAGAAAAAACAACACCTAGTACAGTCTACAGTCCTGTGAAGAGATAAGAAAAAAAATTTATTCAAGTCATATCCAAGGTAATAGTGGTAGCATTTTGTCGTGGAATATAATGTTAGGTGTGTTTTGTAACTTTAGGAAAAAGACGAATTATTGAGGAGGCTGCAGAATGCTGGAGATGATCTAGAGCGAGAACGAGAGAGACAAGCTAATCTGGCAAGACTAAGGCGTGATGAACGACTGGCAAGAGATGAAGACAAATTTGGGTCTGCAGCTTTGATTCTCGGTCTGGCAGAGAAACAAGACAAAGAGTAAGTTTCTATTTATTTATCTTCATACACTGCCTGTGCCCTCTCAAGAATTTGACTCAGACTGTGCATAATGTACAGCTAAGAAAGTCAGCAAATCGAGGGTTGAGCACAAGACTGTAGTAACTCAAACATATTTTTGAAACCCTTGTTTAGGGGCAATTTTGACCCCTTTGTAAACAATGGAAATTTAGGTGCCATTACTCTTACGAGCAATGGCACCTAAATTTCCATTGTTTACAGAAAGATATGTTGTAATCTTCATAACGCCTTCCTGGTGAGGAGATTAAGTATTGGGAAAAACAACCATCTGACTTGCTACAGTCTTGCGATCAACCCTCGAAATGTTTATAACTGCAGTCAAGCCTGGTTATAGTTTCTCTGTGTCTCATAGATTTAACCAATTTTAGTCTGGAAATCTTGAAAAGGGTAATTGGCAATCAGTGCAGACCCAGATCAGATACTGCAGAATTCCCCATCTGATGAGGGCCTACACTGTTTGCATTAACTGCAGGAATTTCTGTTAAACATAGTAATAATTAAAACTAACCAGACAGCCTGCTGTTGGAAATTGACCAGTCCAAAGAGTTGTGGTAGAAGAGTCCACTCGATATAAATGAATTAATGTTGCTTTAACCCATTGTAGTCTGGAGACCCTCAAATAGGTGATTGGCAAACAGTGCAGACCCAGATCAGACACTGCATTCTACAGCATCTGAACAGGGTCTCCACTCTTTGCAAATAGTTTAGCCATTATTCTCTAGGAATATCTAAATCACATAGCCGGACATACCTGAAATTGAAATTAGACTCTTTCAGTATATAGTGTGGGTGAGTTTATTCAGTCTAAAATGGGTTAACAGTACTATAGGAAACTGGAATAGTAGATTTACCACCAAGTTTTTGAAGGGAGACAACTTTTGTCACTTCCTGTTTTTTTTCCTGCACACCAAGCTCATGAAAATGGTCTGCTCCAAAGGAAGCTGGTTCTCTCCTCTTAGGAAAGACCCCTTTCAGAAGGGGGCAAAGCACTGTCAGAAGTTAATAGGAATGGGAACTTTCAGGGGCGGGAACTCTGTCAAGAGTTTGCGCCCCTGAAAGTATCCATTTCTCATAACTTGTATCCTATAGTGACTATATGTTGCCAAAAACTTGGTGTTTGTAATGACTTGATGTTCTGATACTGTATGACGTGGCATTGTATTAACCTGTGATTGGTGCTTTAAGGGTTGATATGTGAAATTTTCTGTTTAAAGTCTGAGGCTTAGTAAAGATGAGGAGAGAAAGAGACAAGAAAAGCTGGCTAGGGAGAGAATAGAGGCAGCCAGGCAAAGACGTCGCCAAGGGAAACAACTTGAAGATGATGGTTTGGTTGTTGTGGATACAGAAGACCCAGCTTCATTACAAGAGGCCATTGCTCGAGACCTAGATAAGAAACATCGTAAAGAGTTAGAATTTTTCATGCAGGTACTTGTATACCCTCTAACATATGGGCCTTGCCATACGAAAATGTGTCTTTGAGCATATGCAGACAGCAAATGCCCAGATTAGCTTGTGCACTCTCTCTACAGTCTGATCAGGACCTTCACTGTCTGCTTATAGAGCATATTGAAGTATAGCAAAAGTGTCTCTGTTAGCTGACCTGGATCTTTACTGTTAGCATTTACCCCAAAGACACTTTTCTTATGTCACATCATATCAAAATAAACAGACATGCTTAACCCTTGTCCTGCTGAACCAGGATGTGTCCTGCCTTTACAAACAGTGTAGGTCCAGATCATTTGGCTTCTTCAGAAGCCAACTGATCTGGATCTGCACTGTTTGCCATTCAATATTTGAATTTTTATCAACAACCTGGATCAAGTAATCTGATTGGCTGAAAATTAGAAGTGGGCGTGGTATCTTAATTTATTCAGCAGGACAAGGGTTAAGGGAAATTGCAAATCCAGGGGTGTAAGGATGGTCGTAAGGGCCTGTTGTACTTGCAGCAGGTGGGGGAGGAATATGTTGGTACAGTCTCATTATCTTGACTTCGCTTATCTTGAATAACAGCTTATCTCATCTCAAAGTGAAAATCTGGTCCGTGTTTTAACATGGAAGTCTAACAACATGTAACAGAAAATTGTGGAAAAGAGGAGAAATTGCTCCTAAGTAGCAATAACTCCACTTTTCCACAATATTTTCAATGTATCTCTAACTTCAGGGGTCAAATTACATATTCATTTGTGAAATGTGGTTGTTTGATTTATTTTTTCCTCAGTCCTGCAAATCTGGTATGTCAAGGTACGAATGTCTCGTAGTATTTCAGAAAGTCCCTTAGACTTCCAGATAATGAGAATAGAATGTATTTATGTTTCTGCATTGTCATTCTCTTTTTCCCTCATCCTCCTCTAGTTCTCTCTTTCCTCTCCTCTGCTAGCTCTTCTGTCCCCTTTCTCTTGGAGATGAGACAAAATGACTCACAATATGTTGTTAAACAAGGACTCAACAAAACAAAATAGTGCAGACCCTAATCAAACTGCTCCTAAGGGTCATACGTCCTCACAGGCATTCTAGGCAACTCTTCCTAGACAGAAACCAGTATTAAGCAACATGGATAAAGTTTCTTGCTCAAGGACACAACACTTGATGTTTGCTAGGTTAGAACCTGCTTCCTCTCGATCTTGAGTCTGATCACTGCACCACAGGACTCCACTGTTTTTTTTTGGTTGCAATGCTGTGCTAAATATAACTGACTAACTAGTGATGTATCTAAAATGCACTGACAGAATGGCAATCAGCACAGAACCTAGATCTAGAAAGAAATAGACAGAACAAAAAGTATTGATATTTTTTCCTATTTCTCTTTGAAAATATGTGTGTACTCATTAGAAGTGCTTCTTTTAAGAGTTGCCCTGGGAGGCTGATATTTTCTGGTCAGTATGATCTGCCTTGAAAGGTGTATCATTTTCACCTCAAAAGAATAGAACTAATATTAGAATGCACTCGCGTATGTAACGCGATGTCTGATTGGATATCATCAAAAATTTGCGATGGTATATTCTGCGATATTCTGTCGCAAATCCGACGTCATCACATAATGTCGCTTCTCATTGGCTGGCATTTGGTTTTACGCAGCTCACAGCACTTGTCGTTTTGTGCAAACAGTACATTTTTTCAATAGAAAAAATGAATAAATGCATTAGAATGGGGATAACTGCATCAAATTTGTCATTTGGGGAGGTAAATCGGCGGTTTTACGGTCGCAAATTACGTTTTACGGCTCCGCTGACGCGTCGCCGTAAAACGAAATTTCCGACCGTAAAACCGCCGATTTACCTCCCCAGATGCCAAATTTGAAAGCAGTTATCCCCTAATTAGAATGCAATTCTTTTGGCAGTTGCTTGATGATGCAGTCAGCAGCAAGTTCAGAAAATCAGCAACAAGCATGGATGAAGATCAGAGAGATGATAAACTATATGAATTGTCAGAACTTCATAAAAACTGGTTGCAGTCAGAGGCCGCCAGAAACCCTCAGGAACAGACAGATATTTTCATGGTAATTAGACTTATTCCAGGCAGTTTCAAAATGATTTGTGGTAGGGATGGGAAGCACTTTAACTTTTTTATATGCCTGCTGGGGATGTAGCAGAAATTTTATGTAGACTTACAAACTAAAATTCAGAAAATCAGAAATTTGATTTTATAGGTCCTGGGCATGTTGTGTGTTTGTGTAAGAGGGTGGGGATAGAGGGCAAGGGAAAGTGCATCCCACCTTGCAAAGGGAAACAACCTCTGCCTACAGGAAGTTGTCTCCTTAGTATTATAAGTCTGTCAAAATGGAGTCTACACTTATAGGAGAGAATTTGCTCCAAGAGAGAGCAAACTGTTTTAGAGTTGCTCCCTAGTGATAAGGGAGACAAATATTTCCATATCAGAACTAATTTCCTTGAAGATGTGCCCCTTTCCCATAATACATTTCTGTTTTCAAATGAACAGAAATACCATAATGGTTTTCATTATGCCATATTCTGGTGGAATACTTCCAAGGGTTTTTAAAACCAGGGTTTTGGCATGTTGTCGGAAAAAAATGAAATAGGTCTGAATCTGAATTAAATTGGTACATTGGATGGCATTCTTCTATCAAGTTTTCAAAAAGGGAGACTAGTCACAAGATACTGAATGTTTTAAGTGTAAAGTTTAGTTTCAGTTATAAATATATTGGGAAGGTAGCAGTGAGGGGGGGGGGGGGGGTTGGGGGGGGGTGGTGGGGTGGATGTGGAAGGGAGATGTTGGCACCATACAACTGAAATAGAAAAAAATGCTCAAAAGGTAGAGCATACTCGACAAACAGAATTTCTGCAAACACCACTTGCACCTCTAGCCACAAAACATGTAACAATAATCAGACTAACATTTATGAATACTTATGGATGCAAACTTCGGTAATACCACTATGGAACCAACCGGTCTCCAAAATATGTCAAACATCACAACTGCTCAAGCCAGAAAGACAAGACTGTGAAATGCTCACATGTCCTAGAGAAAATGTGGATGTTTCTGAAGGCTACAATCAGCCATGATATTCTTTCCTTTACAAGTAGTCCCAATTTTGAAAGGTTTCAAATACTTTTGAAGCAGCTTTGTGTCTGTAAAAGTTGTCTCCTTTTGTACAATAGTACCAAAATCTTTCAGGTGTTTCAGGTGTAAAAGCTAAACTTTCTTAATATTTTGTCATGCTGAATGAATTAAGATGCCATGGCCACTTCCAATTTTCAGCCAATCAAATTGCTTGATCCAGGTTGTTGATATAAATTCACATACTGAATGACAAACAGTGCAGATCCAGATCAGTTGGCTTCTTCAACTGATCTGGATCTACACTGTTTGCAAAGGCAGGGTATATCCAGGTTCAGCAGGACTAGGGTTAATATTTCATCAATTTAGCCCAGCAAGTAAAAACAGAAGCTATTGCAAAAAGGATAGATATGTATAAAAAGCATTGCAAACAATGTATGTCCTGATGAGATAGCTCAAAATGAGTCATCTTATCAGGATCTACACTGTTTGCAATTTTAGTTTATTATTTCTGCCATACCTCTCTAATTGAAATAATGGATTATCCCAAATTCAAAGATGGAAGAGCTCATTTTGAATATTTTAGGGAGTAAAAGGGTTAAATAATGCTGGATGTGATGTCTTGATTTTATTCTAACGAACAGGAAGCTGCAGGATACCTGATGGAGGTGGTTAAGAGCAGACTGGAAGCAGATGGGCAAAGTTCAACAGATGATGACATTCTGGTGGCACTGGTTGCTAATTTACAGGAAGCACAGAAGAGAGAGGCACAGAGACTTCTAGATGAAATTGAAAATAAGGTGGGTTTATCAGTTTCTAATTGAAATCAAACATTTAATCACTCTGATATTGATAGACTTTGTTACAAATGTAAAAATAGCTTTTATTGTATATAATTTAGCACATTGCTTTAACGGCCATGAAGTTTGCATATATTAATACACCCCAGACTTCATACAGTTGCAGTAAACCCTATACCTGCAACTAGTTCTACACCTCTGCAAAGAGGTAAAATACTTTTACCACAACCTTTAACCCTTAAAGCGCCAATCACACCTATTGTTGTCTGCTTTGTCATCTGCTTGTGATTTTAAAAATCATTTTTGCAAACAGTGTGGACCCAGATCAGACTGCTCCTTTAGGAGCAGTCTGATCTGGGTCCACACTGTTTGCCTGTATGCAAAAATAGGTTTGAAAAGTCTGCAAGAATACTCAGCAGACGACATAAACAGACGACATTTTCAGATGCAGTTTTTCATGGCGCTTTAAGGGTTAATTTTGGAATAATTTAAATTGCTCTATTTAGGAATATTATTTCTTTGCATAGGATCTGAAGTCCCTGCAACAACTACACACAGCAAGGTTAGTTGTTGACCTCAAAGACCAGCATAAAAATATTGCTGCAGTGTTGCTAGGTGACCAGGAGATCCAGGATGTTGATGATGAGCTGGAAGGGGAGACAAGTGAAGCTAAAGTTCTGAGTGCACTAGAACAGAAGTATGATGCCATAAGAGACAAGCTGCTGATTGAGGTATGGGACTGGATACACTAAGTAAATTTTCCATAATGTTTACAAGGGAGACAACTTTTGTGACTTCCTCTTTGTTTTTCTGCATAGCAAACCCATTCTGAAAATGTCGGTAAATATCCTGAAATTTTGATCACTTTATATCATACTTTTTTGGTCGTAATTTTGCTTTTCATGCAGTGTTTTCTACAAATACTTAGTGGAATGACACACACTGATCAGACTGCTCCTTCAAGAGCAGTCTGATCTGGGTCTGCACTGTTTGCATATGCCAATTTGTCAAACACCAAATGTACGAAATTTTAGGACATTTACTGTACCCTGAAAACAAGGGGAGCAGATTCTTTCCTTTCAGAATAGACCCTTTTCAGAAGGTAGGCATAACAGTTTTTACAGAGTTGACTCCTCAGAGAATGTATTCTTTAGCCTGCTGTAGGCAGAATTACCTGAAAACAACTGATGTACAACAGGAAAATGGTCCTCATGCCGTATCTGGACAGTGATGACACAGAGGTTGTGCATAGCTCTAGACAAGACAGTGTATCTAGATACATATATCCCCACGAGGCACTTCTAATGAGCACCAACAACGTAAGTTTTTGTGACGAAATAAAAGTGAAAAAGAGAAAGAGAAAAAAATGCCTTATCTAGAGTTATCAAGTTTGCTCAGGACATTTACTATATGCTAACAGAGCTATTAGATACTCCAGAATATATTGACAAACAGAGAAGGACCAGATGATACTGGTGTGGGTTTTTGCTAATTGCAGATGGCATTATGGACACTTTTCCTATACTGTACATTAAATATCCTGCTTATTTTGAATAAAATAAGGGTAATACATGAACATATGCTGATATGTTAGCCGTGTCTTTTTTTTTGTTTGTTTTGTTTTGTTTGTTGTTTTTTTTTTTCTGAAAATAAGGCAGGATACTTTACTCAAAGTATGACATATTTGATTCAAATTGTCCCCTATGTAGATGTTTGAATGAAATTTCAGGTGTGTTTGTTGGGGGTGGGGTATACTGTTTTCACATGTTTTGTCCATTTGTCTGTGTGTCCATCCATCCAATGCCATTTGGGTTTCTGCATCTTAATTTTTCTAAATAATCTATCAGGCAGTTGTTACCTTGTCGGGGTTTCTAATAAGCACTGTTTATTGACACTTCTGTGTGTGTGTGTGCGTGTGTGTGTGTGTGTGTGTGTATGTGTGTGTGTGTGTGTGTGTGTGTGTGTGTGTGTGTGTGTGTGTGTGTGTGTGTGTGTGTGTGTGTGTGTGTGTGTGTGTTGGATTATTCACATTTAAGATTAAGATTTATTTGTGTACATATTGGACATACATAGTAGCATCAATTATACCAAAAAGACAGTCACAAATCAGATACAAACATAAGGAATAAGATACATGAGAGGAGACACAGCATTTCCTACAAGATGACATGAGTGCCCAGCAAAGTCTTAGATGAGCTTGCTCATCTGTACAGTCTGGCCCCGAGGTTATAAAACTTTTTTCATGCTCAACTCAGCTGAGCATGAAATTTGTCCTGCTAATAAATCTCAAATTACTAACAATTACTAATTCTTCTTGCTAAACATAGCTGAGCATGAAAACTTCTCTGCTAATAAATATGAAAATGCCAACTATTGTTGGCATTTTCATATTTATTAGCAGAGAAAATTTCATGCTCAGCTGAGTTGAGCATGAAAAAAGTTTTATAACCTTGGGGCCTGATCTGTCTTTGCAGAACATGCTGTAAATAGCCAATGATCCAAAGCATCTTCAAGCAAATAGTGAAGACTCTGATCAGACTGCAGGCTGATCTGAGTCTTTGCTGGGCATACATGCAGGCTTGTAGAAATGTGGTGCCCCGTCTCGCTTTAAAATGTTCCTTATATAGTGATTAATACTTCCACTGTTTCACAGTTGAATTAAACTGGAAGGCTATCTCATGAAACTCTTGTATATAAAACCATTTTACAGACTCAACATCACCAGTTTGTTGTCTTCTGAAACTATTTCTAAAGCTCGGTGTTTCATTTTATTTATGGACATGTCATGATTCAGTAAAATACCTTTGTTTTTGTTTTTAGGAAAAAAATAAGCAATAAACAACAACAACACCATCTAATTACCATCTGCCTAATTGTTGTTTACAGAAGATTGACTTTTAATCCTACTCATGCTAAACACGACATGCCCTGTCTTAGCAAACAGTGTAGATCCAGATCAGTTGGCTTCTGTAGAAGCCAACTGATCTGGATCTGCATTGATTGCCATTAAGTATGTGAATTTGTATCAAGAAACTGGATCAAGTAATCTGATTGGCTGAAAATTGGAAGTAGGTGTGGCATCTTAATTTATTCAGCATGACAAGGGTTAAAATGTAATTTCAGGCTCTGATGAAGGAATATGGTGAGAGAGAATGGGCAGAAATGACAGAGAAACAACGTCAGAAGAAACTGATTGAACTAAAAGTGAAGGAGAGACAGCTGAGAAAGGAAGGAAAAATGCTGGAGATTGCCAACATAATTGGCAGCCATCTTGAAAATGAAAAATGTAAGTGTTATGATGTTATTTCACCCATTAAAGCCTAGCGTCCCATAAAAGAGACATTGGCACACAGTACAGACCCAGATCAGATGCCGCAGAATGAGGTGTCTGATCAGGGTCTACACTATTTGCATTAAATACAGAATTTTCTATAAAACATGGTAATAATAAAAACTAACCAAACCCCCTTCTATTGGAATTGGACCTGTCCAAAAACTTAAGGTAGAAGATTCCACTAGGCATAAATGGGTTTAAGTTAAAAGTTATTTACATTCCTAGTTTATCTTTATGCTTCTAAATTTAAACATTAGCAGACAGTGTTTAAAAATATTTTATTCTTATTTATACCCCACAAATGACAAATGAAGTTTGAGAGGGATATGTGGGAGTCATCATATTCATTGGTTAGTCTGTTTGCCTGTCCAAGTTTGTGTGATGTTAACCCATTGTAGTCTGGAGACCCCTAAAAGGGTAAATATCAAACTGTGCAGACCCAGATCAGACGCCACAGAATGCAGCATCTGATCAGGGTCTCCACTGTTCCAAAAAGTTCAAACAATTTTCTCTAGGGATATCTAAATCATGTAGCCTGATATACCTAAAATCAAAATTAGAATCTTCCAATATATAGTGTAGGGAGTTTATTCAGTCTACAATGGATGAAATGTTTTCTTTGCAGGTTTACCTGTGTTTGCCATTTTAGTCTGTCTGTCAGAGTTTTTAGAGTGAAGTACTTCAACATGCTTGGTTATATTTTCAAAAGCTTCACAGAATTAATTGACATAATGGGTAGCAGTACATGATTTTATATTTCAGCAAGTTTTCTGCGGTGTGCTGTGAGCGTATTACCGTATTCGACCTAATTACCGAACTGTGCGCTTAGGTTTTTCAAAATTACAGGAAACACTCGGTTGTGGTAAAATACATATCTACCTGCTAAGGATACACTATTAAAAAAAAGTCAGAAAAGGCCTTGTTTGATGATAATTATGCGTTTTTTTTTTCTAATTTTATTTATAAAGGCATATGTTGTGGGTACTCATTTGAATTGCATCGACAAGTCGATGCAATTCAAATGAGTACCCACAACATATGCCTTTATAAAGAAGTAAAGAAAAAGTACACTGGCCATGCCATGTTTTTCTCTTAGAGAATTTGACCCCCATTAACCCGACAATTACTATATCAAAGTTGGGTTAGTGGGGTATTGCTTTCTCATATGTTTCTGATGACTGAGACCATAAAACTCTGCCCAGTTGCCAATAAAATAATGCTCTGTTATGCAATTATTTAAGTAATACTGATAAGACAGTTAACTAGAAACCTGCACTCAAAATTCTTAAATATAAAACAGAATGAAGAAGCTCAAAACCGATACCAAAATCTACATCTGCATCAAAAATTAATCAAATTACAAATTTTAAATGGTTTCCTATGTTAAAAAATAAAGATTTTAAGACTATATTTTGCAGTGCAGGGAACCAGTGTTATCAAAGAAAAGTAGTTCTCCAGGTAAATCTGGTAATACCACCTGTTGTGAACAGACTCATTAGTGTAGGAGAGTTGAGGGCAGTAGCCATAAAACATCTGGTTGAATTATCAGTTGAGCATGAATTTTTTTGCCACTTTTTTTCTAAGAGAAAAACTTGTCATGCTGTAATCTGAAGACTACGGAATTTCTCGACTGTGCGCTTATAGGGGTAGGTGCGGTAATTAGATCGAATACGGTAATCACTTTCAGCAATAGTTCTTGTTTTCCCTGATTGAATGTTTCATGCTGCTCATCTAGATGATTCATCTGCATAATTCCCATGAAATGTTAATCTTTTGTGTTTTATCTGTTAACGTTTTCATCCCAGCAGGCACATGACGTTTATACAATGTCGGCTCAATGTCGATGCAACGTCATAACGTTGCATCGACGTTGAGGCGACGTTGTAATAACGTCATGTGCCTGCTGGGATTTGTGTACAGATTTGTAAATGTTTTAGCTACTACAGACTAAAACTAGCAAACATTCTCAAAACAAAATTTTCTTAACCCTTAAAGTCTGAGTTGCAACAGCTGCAGATGACATTCTAAAATATTTTTATATTTCTAAAACCTAAGACTCAAAATTTCGTGTGAATTTTTTGCTAGGCTTGTTGCTTGTGATATGAACAGCAGGTTGTGTGAAGAGAGTTTTCAGAGAACATTGTACAAACAGAGAATGCTGCACAGTTTGATAAAGGCCTTTGCCTTTCAATTATATATTTTATAATGTCCAATGATTCTTCAGGTTGACTGCAAAATCCTAGAGCAAACTGTATTTGCTTACAATAACAAATGTGAATTAAGGAAATGGATATACCTCAAGAAACGTAACTTTGGTCTAGAAATATTTGCCTCCTTTTTCAATAAGGGCTTCTCTTAAAGGAAAGAATTTGCTCTTTCTGGGAGCAAATTCTATCCTTTAAGAGTTGCCTCCATTTTTTGAAAGGTTTCAGATACCAGGAATGCAAAATTTGTCTCCCTTTGCAAAATAGTGGCAGGGAAAGCCTTTAGCTCTTTCGATGTCAAATTTCAGATGACATTGTAGTCTGCTAATGTTGTCTGCTTTTTTATTTTAACAAACCATCGCTTGGAAAGATGTTTATATGTAAAGTTGAAGGACTGAATGTCAAACAGCGTAGATCCAGATGAGACGGCCTGTGGCAGTGAAAGAGTTAAAGGCTCCATATTCCTCAAAAACAGACATTTTATTATCCAAGAAAGGTTTAATAAATTGATATATGGTATTAATACAATAAAGAGATGTGGCACCTGACAGCTGTAAAATTTCAGTTAGTCTCTCGTTCTTTAATTATATAAAAAAAGAAATGATTTTTTTTTTCATTTTTTATCTACTTCAAAAATGCTAACTGAAATTTTACAGGCTATCAGATGCCACATTTGTATTAATACCAAAAATCAATATGATAAACCTTTCTTGGATAAAAAATGTCTAATTTTGAGGGATATGGAGCCTTTAAGGTGTATCCATTTGGGATAATATCTACTTACAGTGCTGGATGAACTGTTTGGGGGTTCAAAGAAATCTCAACAGGAACGACTAAATGAACGTCTGGCTCGTAAAAAGCAGTTGATAGCAGAGAGAAGAGCTTCTGGACTGAATACTGATGAGGCTACCATTAACGCAATAATAGAGGATGAAGAAATACAAGAAGAAAAGAGAAAAAGAAGGGTAAAATTGAATCTCTTTATTGGACAAACCATAGCTCCAGATAAGAGGGGGTATCATGAAAATATTTTTCTTATTTCCTCATGAAAATACATGTTATGGGTACTCATTAGAAGTGCCTCATAGAGGCACTTCTAATGAGTACCCACAACATACGTTTTTATGGTGAAATAAGAAAAATTATACTTTTTGGTTGAGCTATGGAAAAACACATGCACCATATTTGAACAGAAAAGAGCCAAGCATCTCAACTCCTTACCATATTTGTCCTCGAATTTATACAAAACATAAGCATATGACTGTTCTAAGTTTATTATAAACATCACAAATTTATACAAATATTTGGCTCTCTTACTAGGGGCTACTCACTTGACCTTCATGAATGATTAAGTAATGCCAGGCTGCTGGACTTCCTAACTCCCAAATAGAATGGCATATGGACAAAAGTAGTGTAAGCTGGTCAGATCCCACACATAACGTTAACCGAGAGATAGATACAAGGTGGTCTCAATACAAGGTGGTCTCAAATTTGAACAAGTCCATTTTACTGCCTGTTGATGTATCTAAAAATTGCTGGCTGAGTGGCAAACTGTGCAGACCCAGATCAGATGCCACATTCTGTGGTGTAGATATTTAGGGCAAATACATTGGTTTGATATTATTGAGCTGATTCAAATCAGACAAGTGGTATTTCCTGGGAAAAACAAGAAAAAAAATGAGCCAGTGCACAACAAAACCTACAGTAAGGCACCTTTAATAAGGCTTGTGCAACCAGCGAAGACTCAGATTAGCCTGCACATTGACGCAGTCTCAGAGTCTTCGCTGATTGTATGTGCCTTCTACAGCCTCCAGGCTATCCAAAGACGGATGAACAAGAACTCTTGCCATACTGGATGTAAAAGCTGATCTTTGCTGGTCACACAGGTCTTATTATAGGTTTTGTCATGTGCTGACTCAAATTCCAAAATGTATACACTTCAACCTCTTTATAACATGGTTCATTATAACATGGTTTTGGATATAACACGGTTCAAAGATGGATCCCAAAAATGTATGGATTATATTGAAAAATGACAAATGGTCATTTTTCAATATAATCTATACATTTTTTGGTTTGGATATAACACGGTTGTTTAACTAACACGATTTATGCTATGGACCCCAACAATAGTGTTATAAAGAGGTTGTGATGTACTATTTTCCACTTGTAAAAGGATAATAAATTAAACTTCTAAAACTTAATTGGTGCTTTGTTCTTTGATGCCATTTTGTGTCTTTCTAAACTTATTTAGTGCCTTGGAAGGGCTGTGTTCCATGATTGTGGCCTTTTCTGGGTATTCTGATATTTGTATTGTTGGCAAAAGAATGTGCACAAATACTGCTTAGAGGAATAAGCCTACCCAGGAAAAGCGGTTAGGTAAACTGACCTGCTTGACATGACCCTAATGGGTTGATTGGGCTGTAAAACCTCAACTGAAACAGTCAATCAGTTTGTTATTCACATACTATTCTAGGCTTGTTTGTTTGTTTGTGTTGAGGTTTTACGGCCCAGTCTACCTAGTGGGGTCATGTCAAGCGCAGTCAGTTTACCTGACCACACGTTTACTGGGCAGGCTTAGTCCTCTAAGCAGTTAACCAGTATTGTGCACATTCTTCGCCAGAAACTGACAACTGCCCTTCTTGAATCAGCGAAAGGGAGAGAATGACCGTAGAAAATATTTCACGATCAATCTCCACGAAAGAATGTTGCCGACCTCAGCAGGGGTTGAACCCACGAATTCCTAGTCTCCAGTCGCATGGCGCATCCAACTGAGCCACCGAGGCCGGCTATTCTAGGCTTTCATATTCTTCATATGCCCGGAAGATCCCTTTTCTCATGGTACTGCACATTTATTTTCTAGAATATACTTGAAGACTTACAGAAGAATTTCGATGATGAGAAAGCTGCTCTGCTGAAGTCACTGGCTCGACAGACTGACAAGGTAGCCCAGGAACGGCAGAGACAAATTGAGATTGCCAAACTGAAGAGAGATCAACGACAACTGAAGAAGGATGAGAAGTTAGATGTTGTGGCCATGATGATCCAGAGTGCAAAACAAGATGATAAGAAGAGAGAAGAAGGGTTAGTACTTAACCCTTGTCATGCTAAATAAATTAAGATGCTACGCAGCCAATCAGATTACTTGATCCAGGTTGTTGATATAAATTCACATACTGAATGACAAACAGTGCAGATCCAGATCAGTTGGCTTCTGAAGAAGCCAACTGATCTGGATCTACACTGTTTGCTAAGACAGGGCATGTTGTGCTCAGCAAGAGAAGGGTTAAAGCAGTGGCAGATGACATTCTAAAATATATTTTATATAAGAAAATAGGGCTTATTACCTTTTGTGAATCTCCTATTGATGATTCACATGTAATGTCAGGCCTTATTTTTTTCATAATAATTAACCTATATCAAAATGTCATCTGTAGTTTTGAATGGCCTTTAAGGGTTCATACTTAGCTCATAAGAGAGATGCTATCATGAGGTGGTAAGAACATCTAATTGTGGTTGTAAAGGTTGTTGATTCAAGCACTCCCTCCATTCCCAGGGCAGTGAATGGGTGCCTTCAGGGAAAGGTTAAAGGCAGCAGAAGGAAAGGATTGGGCCCAGCATTACATATATTATATATGGCCCCAGATGCAGTGGCCTCTAATCACTCCTATGGTTACAAAGCTATTGGACACTTTTACTGTTTTATTTAGCTCTAAATGAAGTCTTCTAAATTTTGTATGTTCATTTTTTTTTATTTGCAAGGCCAAATTAAACAAACAATATGTGTTTTAGGGTAACATGTCAGAAAAAGTTGTTTTTTGTTTGTTTTTTCTCAGAAATATACTATAAATATTTGGTGTCCACACCAAATTCATCCTAGAATTTTAACAAATTAATTTGACAGCCTGCTGATATATCCAGAAACTACTAAATGAACACTGAACAGAGAAGAGAAGCAGATATTTCCATGTTAGGTAAAAAAATCTTTTCTCACATACCCATCCCAGCAGACACATGACGTCTATACAACGTCGCCTCAACGTCGATGCAACGTCATGATGTTGCATCGACGTTGAGACGATGTTGTATAAACGTCATGTGCCCGCTGGGATGCATAGGGGTCAAGAAATCCTTGTGCTTTTTTGTCAGCAACAATGTCGATCCCATATCAGTGCGCATGTAGGATGAGCATTGCTATATACAAGACAGCTCACATGTGATGTTGCTGTATATGAGACAGCTCACATGCGACATTCAGTCCACGATGTTCCAAATTATTATTGGATGATGTCGGGTTTCTACATTTGCGGTGTTAGGTTGTAAAACACCGTTTCAGATTTTCAAACACATGTAACTTCTTTATTTGTGAACAAAAACCTCAAGTGTGAGTATCCAGTGTCTAAGTTGAAATAGTAGGAACATTTTGGTAACAAAATCAGTTGGTTTTGTAGAAATTTTTATATTTTGCCATTTTGTTCTAGCATTTCTGTGTGAGCATTGAGAGAGAAGAGGGCACTGTTTTCTTGATGGCATGTGAGAAAAAGAATTGATCACTGATTTTCAGTGGTGACAGGAAAATGCCAACCCTCGGGTCCACCGCTGTAGTTGGAAACTCGACATGCCTTGTTTCACACTAGAATGTTGGACCCTTTGGCTAGGATTTCCTGTCCCCACTGAACATCAGCGATGGATTCTATAGCTGTATAGTTCTTTTGTTTAAACTGCAGAATTCTAGCAGAGCGGGAAAGACAGAGAGCAATTGCCAAAGAGAGGCTTGCTGCCAGGAGACAGAAGAAGTATAAGACAGGACTGGAGGAACAACAGACAGCAGAACAGTTAATGGAAGAAGAAGAAAATTCCAAGATGGAGGACATTGTTAAAGATGCCCAAGGTAAAATCTAAGTTTCTTGATACATGTAATTTATTTTGAGCTGACTTTGATACAAGAATGTTAGCACTTCTTAATCCTTAAACTGCCAGTCACAACAATTGTTGTCTGCTTTGTCATCTGCTTGTGATTTTAAAAGTCATTTCTGCAAACAGTGTGGACCCAGATCAGACTGCTCCTTTAGGAGCAGTCTGATCTGGATCCACATTGTTTGCCTGTATGCAAAAATAGGTTTGAAAAGTTTGCAAGAATATTCAGCAGACAACATAAAGACGACATTTTCAGATGCAGGTTTTCTTGGCGTTTTAAGGGTTAAATTTTTTGAGATTATGTTATATACATTGCAGTCATCTAAGTATGTTTTCAATGGTCTGTTGACAGAGGGTGGTCTCCTAATAGAGGTAGTCTTTAATCCTTAACACTTAGCATGCTGGATAAAATTTTCAGCAGATGACATTTTGAAATATTTATCTTATTTTTGTCTTATTTTTCCTAGAAAATAGGCATTGATATTTCAGGAGACAGTTTACATGAAATGTCAAAGCCTATTTTCTGGGAAAAAAAAAGAAATAATATCAATTTGCCAGCTGCTGAATTAGCCCAGAGAGTGGTAAAGATTTTTTCTTTCTTTTTTAGGGAAAGTAGGACATTTCATGTGAATTTTCTGCCTATCAGAAATTTCACATGAAATGCCAAGCCTTCCCTGAAAAAAATAATTAAAAAAAAAAAAATAAAAAAAATAGAATGTCATCTTGGGCAATTCTGTGTGGCACTTTGAGGATTAAGACAGGAAGCATGCAATAATCTGTGTCAAAACCAGGATTCTTCTTCCAACCGTACCTTGCATTCATATTTATTTCAGGATGTTAAAAAGTCTGCACTTCTGTTTGTGTTGGCGGCCTTGGTGTCTCAGTCAGATGGATGTCAGACTGGTGATCAGGAGGTCCCAGGTTTGATCCCTACCAGATCCTGCAACATTCTTTCGTAGACTTTGATCATGAAATATTTTTATACAGTCATTCTCTCCCTCTGCTGATTCAAGAAGGGCAGTTTTCAGTTTCTGGCAAAAGAATATGCACAAATACTGGTTAACTGCTTTGAGGACTAAGCCTGCCCAGAAAAAGTGTGGTTAGGTAAACTGACCAGGCTCAACATGACCCTTATGGGTTGACTTATGGGTTGACTTATGGGTTGACTGGGCTTTAAAACTTCAATTCAGTGAAAAAAAGCTATTTGAGTTTTTGTCTATAATCTAGGTCGTAGTGTGCAGGAAGCCTTACTGATGACTGTAGAGAGACGACAGGAAGAAGAGATGGACTTAATGATGGGGTTACTAGAGGGCGTCAAAACTCAGCAACACCTTGTCAGCAGTGCTCAGGGCAAGGAAGATCAGGTATAGCTTTGTGCAAGGCCTCAAGGCTGACTTGACGGATACCATATTTACCCTAACTTTCCAGTCTCCTTCAGTCTTTACCATGCTTGTACTAAAATTTGAACAGCTCCATTTGGCTATTAGTTGATTTGTCTAAATTACGCAGGGTGAGTAGCAAACAGTGTAAACCCTGATGAATGCCACATTCTGCTCCGGCATCTGATCTGAGGCCAAACTGTTTTCAGAGGCCTGTCTATCCAAATGCTTAAACCAAACATGGTATATCGGACAATTAGGAAAACAAAAGAAGGAATTGAATTTATTTAGTTCAGTTTAAGATATATGGTAAATGTCCTATAGTTTTATACACTAAAGTTACTGAGCAAATGGCATAGTCAAACAGACTGAAGGAGGAGTCTGATCGAGATCTATACAGGTTGCCATTCCATGTATTACAAGAAATAACTACATAGAAAGCGAAATTTAGTCCAAAAAAGTATAGAATAAAGTGTTTGAAATTTGAGGACATCTATCTTACCCCTTACCACTCTCTGGGATAATTCAGCGGATGACAAATTGATGATATTTTTTCTGATTTTTCCGAGAAAACAGGTTTGATATTTCATGCAAATTGTCTTGCATGAAATGTCAAAACCTGTTTTCTGGGAAAAATAAGAAAAATATTTAAAATGTTGTCTGCTGAAATTTTTATCCAGAGTGCTAAAGGATAAATCTCTATAGGTGAAGGGAGATCACTATTGACCTGGAAGTATCTCCCTGCCTTCTCACAGTAAAGGAAATAATTTGCCCTCATATGTAAATTCTTTACTTAAGAGAAGCCCTCTTTGTGAACAGATTCATGTTACTAGGGAGACAGATATTCGTAAATCGAATTTTAGATAAAAAAAATTGATATCCAAAAATCAGTGGGCATTTTCAGATATCCTGAATTCACTTTTGGATAATGTGGATTATATTTTCTGGTCCTTTTGTTGCACTGATCCCATTTGGTGTAATTGTTAAGGCAAGCTTTCCTGTTTGATAGTAGATTGTGTTCTAATTTTGGATCATGTTTATCCTGACGCTACATATGCTTGAAATGTTATTTTTTGTTAGTTTAGTTTCCAGCAAGCCAGATTGTATCTGTAACATGCCAAATATACTATGTTTTATATTAATCTTTAAAGCACCAAGCACAATTTGTAACAGATGACATTCTGTTTTGTTTTTTTTTTCAGAAAAAATAAGTCTTGGCATTTTATGTGAATCATCTGCGTAGCAGATGATTCACATGAAATGTCAAGACTGATTTTCTTTGAAAAATAATAATAATAAAAACATCTTAAAATGTTGTCTGCTGCAGTTGTGTTTAGCGCTTTAATGGTAAACGTTAACATATACAGGAGCTGAAATCAGAACTAACGAAACTTGAGCATGATCAGCTGAGATGGAGGAAGAAATCAAAACAGGCTGCGCTTTCTCTCAATGAGGACAGTTTAACAGAGGAACAAGGGAGACAACACATGTCAGAAGTAGCAGAGAGAAGATCTAATCATCTTAAACTTCTCATGGATGCCATGGTTTACAGACTCGAAAGTAAGAAATGATGAGCTTACTCAATAGCTTTAGCAATTGCACCTGTAAATAGCTGATAAATTTGAACATACTTCCTTCTTTTAGAAACATTGATATCTTCACACCTTGATAACATTCTGATTTTTACATCTGATTTTGATCAAATTTGCATCAAAGTGTACTGTTTTTCATAACTTTACATCTCAAGTACATTCTTCACCAACCTTGCTTTTTTCCTTTAAGATAAATGGATACACTTGGTTGATTTTGTTCCTGCCATTTATACAAAGGAGACAACTTTTGTGGCTTCCTGTTTGCTTTCCTGTGCACCAGTACCCTTCAAAATAGGGTCTACTCTAAAAGGAAAGAATCTGCTCCCAGGGGGAGCAGATTCTTTCCTTTTAGAGTAGACCCCTTTTCAGAAAGGGAAAAAAAACAATTTTGACAGAGTTTCCACCCTTGAAAAGGTATCCATTCCACTTTAGTGTTTCTGACCTGATAAAATATGAAGTTAGTGGAAATTACCCTTGCCATGCTGAATAAATTAAGATGACACATCCTCTTCTAATTTTCAGCCAGTCAGATTACTCGATTCAGGTTGTTGATATAAAGTCACATACTTAATGACAAATAGTGCAGATCCAGATCAGCTGGCTTCTTCATTTTCACATATTTAATGACAAACAGTGCAGATCCAGATATATTGGCTTCTTCAGAAGCCAACTGATCTGGATCTACACTGTTTACAAAGACAGGGCATATCTGGGTTCAGCAGGACCAAGGTAAAGAAAAAATGTCAAATTTTGTCACGTTTTATCTTAAGCAGCTTTAAGGGATTTCTGATGTTTTTCTAAGAAGAATATAAGGGTTTTGTTTATAAAATCAACACTTAATGAATTGAGTTAGTAGTTTTTAAGATTTTTATGCTTAAATTAGAAATGAGCACTTTGTTTTGGATGTTTACAGTTGAAAGAAGGATGATGATAAATAAGTTCCCTGAGTTACAGACAGACAATGACAGGTTGGAGGAGGAGTTAATGGTTGTCTTGGTAACAGATCTCCAGGAAAAGCAGACATCTGAAAGCAATGCAATCCAGAAAATCATAGAAATACAGGTAAGTTATCAGTTTGCAAGAGATATGGGCTATGTCCCAAAGAAGAGGTACATTATGTACATACAGGTTATGCCAAGTGAAAATGTGTTTTTTCTTGGAGACGAGATAAAATGACCCACAAAAGTTGACATGTCATTAAACAAGAACTAAACACACCTAAAAAAAGTTCTATAAAATGTCTATGCCTTGTCGGTTTGAACCTGAATGAAATTCAATATGGCCTAAAATTGCTTGTATCTGGAACTGCAAAATCATTTTCTCTCTATACCAGTCATATGACACATTTTCATAAAGTACATGTAGCTGATACTTAGAGGGGGTACCCAGCGGGCACATGACGTAAATATAACGTCGCCTCAACGTCGATGCAACGTCATGACGTTGCATCGATGTTGAGGCGACGTTGTATTTATGTCATGTGCCTGCCAGGACTAGGTAAATACTTATTTCTGCACAAAAACACATTTAGGGTACTTATTTAACTCACCTCATTGAAGAAAATCTAATACCATATTCAACTTAATCAGTACACTGTGCACTTACAGTTTTCAAAATTACTGGAAAAACTTATAGTAAAATATTCACACGGTATAGAGCACACTTTAAAAAAGATCAGAAGAAACATCATGAGGGCCAATTTTATTGATATATGTGCAGTATTTTTTTTGTGATTTTCGCCATAAAAGCATATGTTTTGGGTACTTATTTGAATTGCCTCAACTTGTGCAGTAATTGGGTTGAATATTGTAAGTACCAATAACATTTTTTTTTTTTGTAATCGTGCAGAAATAAAAATATACCAGATATAGGAGAAGATTTAAATCAGCTGCTGCCTTTGTTCTGAACCTAGTTTTGTATGCACGTCATATTTGTATAATTATTGTGTTTCCTGGAAACTGAATATGTTTAAACCTAAACTGAACAAATACCAAAACTTATTGAATGAAAAAAAAATGCCTCTTATCCAGAGGTATAACTAAGAGATCCTTTTAAAAACTATTTATTATGCTATTTCTAGGATGATGATGTAATATTGGAAATGAAGAAAAGCCAGCATGTTGCATGTAGAGAGGGCTGGTTTGACAATTTGACAAGAACCATATTTAGTCTGTCAAAAGTGGAAAGTGCTGGAGAAGAGATTGATAAACTAGAAGAAGACTTCAAAGAAGCTCTCAGAGATCTAGATGAGACATTTGAGGTACAAAAGAATGAAGCTATTGAGAATGGTATGTATATTTATTTTTCTTAAATGTTCCATGTTTAGTTATAATAGTGATTACAATATTTACTCTTAGTACTCAGACAGGCAGGCTTAAGCAAACAGTGTAGATCCAGATCAGATGCAGCAGAATGCCACATCTTTTTAGCATATATACAATCAAGAGTGAAATAAGGAGATGGTTTGCCTTAAAGCTTAGCATGCTGTGTAAAAAATTCTGGTGACATCATTTTGAAATAAGAATATTATCATGAAGTTTGTTGCCCGCCAAAATTACCCAGAGAGCGCTAAAAGTTAAACTAGTGGGAAACCTTGAAGAAATGATCTTTTTGAATATTCAAATGGAGAATGTTAAAAATAAGATGACTAAACTCTGTGAAGATATTTTCCAGATTTCGATTAACAATCAAGGTATTTACAGTGCAAATGCAAGGTTGTTTACCTGATATTTTCCTCAGTTTTAAGTGTTGATGAGAGTATGTTTTTTTTTATCTGTCTCAGGTATTCAAGAAGGTGGGTAATTTAAAGGATCTTTTATTTGTCTGTCTTCAATTCTAACATCACCATTTTGAAAATCAGATTGCTTAAATACACAGTTTTTCTAATTACATGTCGAGGGTTGAGCGCAAGACTAGTGTAAGTCAGATGGTTGTTTTTCCCCAAACCTAATCTCCTCACCATGAAGGCGTTATGAAGATTACAACATTTCTTTCTGTAAACAATGAAAATTTAGGTGCCATTGCTCGTATGAGCAATGGCACCTAAATTTGCATTGTTTACAAAGGGGTCCAAGTTGCCCCTAAACAAGGGTTTCAAAAATATGTTTGAGTTACTATAGTCTTGCGCTCAACCCTCGATGTGATCTAAGGTAAACTTATGTCAGTAATGTGTGTAAATGTCATAAATACTAAAGGGCATATTATAATGGTACTTGTTATGGAGGAGTATTTGATGATATTTCTGGGATAAGTTTTCTCCATAAAAACGTATGTTGTGGGTACCTGTTAGAAGAGCCTTGTCGAGGTGCTTTTAACAAGTACCCACAAAATATTTTTTGTTTTGAGACCTGGTGAAAATTATCCTAGAATTATCATCAAATACTCCTAAACAAGTCCTCTGTATGTATGTAAATTACTCCAGTGGTGTAATGTTATGTGTCAGATAAGGCTGGCTAATCAGAGCTGAAAAGATAATCGATTATCAGTTATGTCATTGTGATCGATAATCGATTAGTAATTACTGAAGATTTGGTCATAATTTTACCTGTCACCCTGAGCATGACTCTTATCATATGTTATATTTTCCTGTATGTATTTGGTCAGACAGGCCTGAGCAAACAGTGTAGATTTGCATGCTGCAAATGCGGCGTCTCATCAGAATCTACACTGTTTGCTACTTTCAGCAATTTTTGGACACAACATTTGGTATTAAATTATACTTATTCAAAGTTTGGATAAAGTATGGTAAGTAGTTGAGGTGTTTGAAAACTAGGGGTAAATACGCTAAAGTAACAGACACAGAAATAAAATGATCGATAATCAGCAAATCTGTAACGATAATCGTTTTTGTGGTATTTATTGATCAGTTAATCGATTATCCGATTAATCGTACCAGCCTTAGTGTCAGACACTAACTGATAGGAAATTTATGTTTAGGCCCCAACTTCGAAAAAGTTGAGGAAGCATATTGCTTTGCTGTGTTTGTCCATCCATTCATCACACTTCATCTTGTGTACAAGATATCTTTGAAAGTATTTGAGCTAAGGCTTTGATATTTGGCTTATTGGGGCTGAGGAGTAGATCACCTGATTAATTTTAAAAAAAAAAAAAATCAGATAAATTTTATGAGAGTTATGCCCTTTTCAAGTTTGGCATTTTGTAACAGCAAACATGTAGTTGCAGGCATAGTGTTTTACAAACATACATTTCTAGTACAGACTGTTACTTTTAGCTGTAGCACAAAGAAAAATGCTTTTTCTATCAGAAAGTACTGGGCCCAGTTGTTCAAAGCATCGTTAGCTTAACGAGCTTGTTAAGGGTCATTTCGTTAACTGTTTTAGCGGATTCAATACACTATATTCTGATATTTTTTGCTGAAAAAATGTGAGTAGCTTTTGCACTGCAAAAGCTACTCACATTTTTTCAGCAAAAAATTTCAGCATATTTGCGTATGACTTGATGTAAATTTTAACGAATCGTTAACTAACGACATCGTTAGCTTTGAACAACTGGGCCCTGGTATTTTTTTATTTTTTCACAAAAAACACATTTTATGGGTACTCAGAAGTGCCTTGGCAGACAGTTTACATGAAATGCCAAGCCATAATTTCTCTGAAAAAATAAAAAAAAAATAAGAAAAGAATATTGTCTGCTGCTGTGTGACAGGTTCTTTAAGAGTTAAACCATTTATGCCTAGTGTCCTATAAAAGGGACATTGGTAAATAGTATAGACCCAGTCCAAAGAGTAAGGCTGAAGAGTGCACATGGTATAAATGGGTTAAATATTTCAATTAAACTAGACAGATGTTTTGTGGCAAGTAATGAGGATAAAAGGAGGAGGGCCTAGTTGTCAGGAATTGGTAATCTTCACCCAGTTTTCGTGGTCAGCATGGGTCTGAGGTGGTATTAAGGAATGAAGGAGGGGGACGAATGTTTTCCTCTGAAACATTTCTAGTTTTCTACATACAGTCAAACTTCATCGACTTGAACATCTTTGGGACAAAATAAATTTGTTCTAGATATGGGTAGTTCAAGGAATTGAGGATGAATCTTAGCACCAGGTCAGAAGGCAGATGGGAATGATTTAGGGATGTCTTTTTGATCTTCCATAAAATAGTGATATGTTGAGTGTACCCATTAGAGTTGTCTCAGTGAGTACAAACAACATACATTTTCATAATAAAATAAGAAAATTTTCCTAAAATATTTTTTTTTTTTTGGAGCTATCTGTCACAAAGACATGCCTATATAATTTTTACCCCCTTAAACACCACTTTTATATAGTAAAACTGGGGTTTACAGGGGTATACATTATTTTTCTTATTTCTGCTCAAAGACATAGATTGTGGGTACTTGTTAGAACTGCCTCATTGAGGCAGTTCTAACAGGTACCCACAATCTATGTTTTGAGCAGAAATGTGAAAAATATCAGAATTTTTTTTATCTGAACATTTTCATTTTGTTTTTTTGGTGGTGACATTTTCTATGTATTTGAATAGGTGTGTTTTAATAATGAGAAGAATTGCCTAGGGACTCAAAATGAGATTGATTCAGCCATGGTAAATGAGCCATTGGTGTTCGAGTCATTGAAGTTTTACTGTAGTTTTATCCATTTCAGTAAAACTCACTTTGTAGTGTCTACACTACCTGAAATGATGGAAAGAAAGGAATCCTTTTGTCATAACTGTTGATATTACTTTGTCTAGACGACACAGTTTCATACACCACAACCTCTTTTTAACACTGTTGTTGGGATCCATAGCATAAACTGTGTTAATTAAACAACCGTGTTATATCCAAACAAAAATGTATAGATTATATTGAAAAAATGACCATTTATGGTCATTTTTCAATATTATCTATACATTTTTGGGGTCCATCTTTGAACCGTATTATATCCAAAACCGTGTTATAATGAACCATGTTATAAAAAGGTTGTAGTGTAGTTTTTATCATAATTTATGCTCTCAGTATTTCAGGAAAATAATCTCTGGAATAGAATACATTTCAGTAGAGTATTTCATGAAAGTGTTTGGTGTATTTCAGTAAAATCATTCATGTAACAGGACATATTTCAAGAAAGCATTTCATAGAAGAGATAGATTTTTAACAGATACATTGTATCAGAGGATTTGTTAAGGAAGAGTATTTGATGATAATTCTGAAATAATTTTCTCCAGTTCTCCATAAGCACCTCAATAAGGCACTTCTAAATGAATACCTACAACATACATTTTTATGGAGAAATAAGAAAAAATACCCAAGAATTATAACCACACATATTGTTCCTTAGCAAGTCCTCTGTTATATTATTGAATAGAATAAATTCCAAGAAAGTGGTTTATGAAGTGGTAATGATTGCAGTAAAAGGAAGTCAGTGCAATGAATGTTATATATTTCAGTAATATTGTTCATGGAATAGAATGCATTGAAAACTTTTCTTTTCTTCTTTTCTGGTGTTTAACAGTTTCTGAATTATTTTATGAGGAATAGTCGCCCTTTCAAGGGAGGCAGCTCTGTCAGAATTGTTTCTACCTTCCTTTGAAATGGAGTATACTCTAAAAGGAAAGAATTTGCTCCAATGGGGAGTGTATGAAGTCCCTTGAAAGGTATTTTCTTTGCATGCAATGAAACAAACATGTAAAATACTATCAGCCTTATATTGGCTATGTTATGTGAAAACATGTCTTCAGGCATGTGTGGAGAGCAAAAGCTCAGATCAGCCTGTGCATCTACACAATCTGATCAGGGCCTTTGCTGTCTGCTAACAGAATCATTGCATACTATAGAATGTATGAATGGAGAGCAAATGCCCAGATGAGACTTAGTGTATGTGTTGGATGAATCTGGCCCCAAGGTAAAACTTTTTTCATGCTCAACTCAGCTGAGCATGAAATTTTCTCTGCTAATAAATATGAAAATGCCAACAATAGTTGGCATTTTCATATTATTAGCAGAGAAATTTTCATGCTCAGCTATGTTTAGCAAGAAAGAATTTGCAATTGTTAGTAATTTTAGATTTATTAGCAGGAAAAATTTCATGTTCAGCTGAGTTGAGCATGAAAAAAGTTTTATAACCTTGGGGCCAAATGAGACTTTGTGCATGTGTTGAATGAATCTGAAGCTGTGTTTTGTGCATTTTCAAAGACAAGTTTTCGCTTGGAGTAGCCTATATTTAGCAAATACAGGCCCCGAGATTATAAAACTTGTTTTGTGCTCAACTCAACTGAGCATGAAATTTCACTTGGTCATAAAAATACCAAAAATTTAAAACTTTTTTCATGCTCAACTCAGCTGAGCTTGCTCAGCTTAGTTGAGCTTTAAAGAAGTTTTGAAATTTTGTCACTATTTTAAGATTTATAAACAAAACAAATTTCATGCTCAGCTGAGTTGAGCATGAAAAAATTTTTTATAACCTTGGGGCCAGGTTGTGTAAGTATGAACTACCTGTGAACTAGAAATTAATGAGTAAAAATATCCTGTTCATAATAGATGTATATGCTGTACATTGCAAGTACTTGTGGTGTTAGTTTAAAAATGATAGGGAAATGACTTTTCAGTTCCATACTGTATTTAATCTTTTTACCAATTTTAGCAAGAAGAAATGCAGCAGAAGGGGAAACAGTGGATGAAGAAGCAATTATCAGGAGTTTAAAAGAACAGTTTGACATGAAGAGACAGGTATGTTCCTGAAACTGCTACCACCCCATTAAAAGTATAGGTAGACAGGTGCTCTTCTTACATATTGGCCGCACCATACGCACATCTGTCTTTGGGCATATGCGGACAGCAAAGGCCCAGATCAGCCTGCCGATCCACACCGTCTGATCAGGGCCTTCAGTGTCCACTAACAGAATCATTGGTTGCTACAGAATGTAAGCATGTAGAGCGAAGGCCCAGATGATACTTTGTGCACACTCAGAATGATCTGAATCTGCGCATGTTTGAAGACACTTTTTTGCTTGGCATGGCCTGTATGAATGGTTGTATTACTTATTATGAGACTTATATGCCATATTTAAAATTATTGGGATATACCTTTGTTATCCCCTGGGGCTTTGAAGAAAAATGGGGCTAGCCTAGCTCCAGCTGTCTGTCCATTATTTTATTTCCTCATGCACTATTGGGTAAATGTAATGTGAATACATCTGATGCCCTGGCATTTCTATAGCTTGGAGCAGAGCTGTAGATAAAATGCTTGCTTCAGCCAAAAAGTATTGATATTTTTTTTAATTTGCCATGTAAACATATGCTATGGTAATCATTAGAACTACCTCGCTAAGGCACTTCTAATGAGAACCTACAGCACAGTTGTTATGAGGCATTAAGAAACTTGTATGGGTACTTCTCTTATGAAGAACCTTGCCTCAGACATATTTCTAGTTCTTTTAAAATACTGTCCAGTGGACCCTTGTTACAACAATACCATTTGTTCTAAAAGATGTTGCCATTAAAATTAACTGTTAAAAATGTTAAGAATCCTTAAACACAGCAGAATGATATGTAAGAAAGGGCTTGAAGAAAATGGGAGGGCATAATTATTGCTTTGGTCTTGTCCATCCATCTGTCCATTCGTTCGTATGTCATGCTTTTTCTTGTAAGCAAAATATCTAAAGAATTACTTGAGTTAGGCTCATGAAATTTTGTGAGCAGTTCAGAACGTGTGTAGATGACCTGATTAAAATTTGGTGAAGTTTGGATTACTTTTATCAGAGTTATGCCCCTTTTCAACTTTGGCATTTTGTATCGACAAGCGTATAGTTGGGGGGGCATAGTGCTTTACAAACACATTTCTAGTTTTATTCTTGTTTTCTCATAGAACACACATTTTGGTATTCATTAGAATTGCCTCAGTGAGGTGATATTAACATATATCCAAAATATATGTTTCTTGAAGTATCAAGTACAAGGTTCTTGCATAATTTGCTGATTAAAAGTTTCATGCCAGTCTTGAGCAAAAGTTTCATGCCAGTCAAATTACCGTAATAAGTTAATTTTGACATTGTATCGAGTGTAACATAATAACCCTAAGTATTGGGACAGACAGGTCTGAGCAAACAGTGTAGACCCAGATCAGATGCTGCAGAATGCAGCATCTGATCAGGGTCTGCACTGTTTGCCACTCATCCAGCACTATTTTAGATACATTAACCGGTAGTAAAATAAACTTTTTCAAATTTTAGGACAAGACTCGTCACCTTAGCGCAAAAAGTCAATAACTCCTTATGTTTTTTAATGGAGTTATTGACTTTTTGTGCTAAAGTGACAAAGTATGGTAAGGAGTTAAGGTGTCCCAATATGTAGGGTAAATACGATAGGTAAAAAGAGGGTTTGACAACTTGGTGAATGACAATAGTATTTAACCCATTACAGGCAATAAGTGATGAAATGAGTAGACAGAAAGGTCTTATTAAAGAAAAGATGGAAGCTAAAAGACTGTTGAAAGAAAACAAAGAGTATGAGGACTTGGCAGCTAAAACTGTGATGAAACTGGCCAAAGAACAACACAGCAGAGCACAAGAAGGTGTCAAAAAGGAGCAGAGGAAACAATCCACACTGGTAATGATTAAATTGTCTTCACCAACTCATACGTGCCATACCTCACACTGTGAGACAATTTCTCACAGAATTTTGGCCCTTCTGGACCCCGTTTCCAAGAAGATTTTCAAATCTCACAGAATTTTCATACCATTTAACATGTTTAATAAGCTATTTTTTGAAGAACTAGAAATAAATCACACATTAGCATGGCTATCCCAAGCTTAATTAATTAAAATATGGCTTTTGATTTACATATGTAAACTAGAAAGTGATTTTCATAGAAATCTCGCACAATTTCATCAAATCTCCCCTAAAAATTTGCAAAATCTCACAGATTTCTGTCAACAGCTAATGGCATGTATACCAACTGCATCTAAAAAAAATAAGAATTTTAGCCACTAGCATGCTGATTTTTTTATATTAGCAGACAGCATATAAAAAATGTATGCCTTACTTTTTTTTAATGACTTTATCAAATTTTTGGATAAGTTCATTATTTTTTAAGATAATGCTTCAGTACAAGAGGGGTGTCTTATTACTGCACAGAACATACGTTATGAGTAATCATTAGAATAACCTCATGAAGGCAGTCTAAGGAATACCCACAACATGTTTCTTAGAAAATAAACAATACTATGTTTACTTAGCCCTTGTCCTGCTGAACCCAGATATACACTGCCTTTGCAGACAGTGTAGGTCCAGATCAGTTGGCTTCTGAAGAAAGATCTGCGCTGTTTGCCATCCAGTATGTGAATTTATATCAACAATCTGGATCAAGGAATCTGATTGGCTGACAATTAGAAGTGGGCGTGGCATCCTAATTTATTCAGCATGACAAGGGTAAATATGTGGAGGTAATCTGTGGAAATTACATGGTAGATTTTCATATGTACTGGCACACAGAACAGGATGTCCTATGTGCAACTCGGCTTTATCTTCTGTGTATCATAAGATGGTTTATGCTTAAATTACTGTAAATTTCCTAAAATTTTGTACTCAAAGTGTCTGACAAAATGGCATATGCAAACAGTGCAGACCCAGATCAGACTGCTCCTGAAGGAGCAGTCTGATCAGGGTCTAACTGTTTGCATTCCACTAATTATTTTAAGAAACAACTGCATTAAAAGAAAAAATTAGGCCCAACAAGTATCAAATAAATTTTTAGGACATTTACCTTAGGCTTTTTGCATGTTATCATCATGATACAATATGCATGTTATGGAGAATGGATACAGTTCCAGGGGAAGCAACTGTGTCAAAACTGTTTTTGCCTCCCTTTTGAAAAAAAAAAATTCTACTTCAAAAGGAAGAAAACTGCTCCTTTTGGGAGCAGTTTCTTTCCTTTTAGAATGGACTCCTTTTCAGAGAGTGCATAGTTGTCTCCCTTGTCAGAATGGTAGCTAATATAGCAAATGATTGAGGTGCCTCAATGACAGTATCTGGTCCTCTTTAATTTGCAAGATGTTAGTTTATTCAGAAAATGGATTTGAATATTTCAGCAGATTGAATTTTTTATTGCATTTTTTGGGTCAAAACCCAGCAATTCTTGATGAAAATTTCCCAGTCATATAATGTATGCAGCTGAAAATAATCTAGATTGTCTTAATATAGCATTGTTTTTGTTTCTGTCAGCTTCAACAGCGACTTGCCCAGAGGCGTGAGGCACGTAAAGTTGCCAGGCAGACGAAGTTTGAAAGAGAGACAACTCTTGATTCATTTGATACAAATCTTTCTAAGAGTTCTGATGAGACAAATGTTTCTACCCCGGTAAGTAGGCATCTCTTAGTCTTGAGAATAACAAGGGGTGTAAAACTGTCAACTGGCTTGTCCTTTGCCATTGGTTCTTATGCTGATGTCACTACCTTTGATTATGTAGCTTGAAGCAAATAGCTGCTTGTCAGAGAGAGAGAACAAGTTTTTGTCTCTCTTTTCAAAGGGAAACTATTCTAGTAGAAGAGAATATTTTTGTCCCTGGTGTGTAAATTCTTTCTCAAAGAGGGCTACCATATTCACCGTATCATACTTGTCTTAAGCGCGCCCCCGTAGACTAGTGGATAGGAGAGTTGACTCTTAATCCATTAGGTTTCTCACCGCTGTGGTTCGAGCCACACTCATGTGGGAAAGCCAAGTTCTGCTTATGGATGGTTAGGTGTTTTTTCCCCGGGTTCTCCAGTTTTCACTCACCTTTGATGAACGATTGGCCGTAAAACCCAAATAAAAAAAAACAAAAAAAAAACAAAAAAAAACTTGTCTTAAAATTTGAAAAAGTCTATTTTACTACCAGATGATTTGTCTAAAATAGTGCTGAATGAGTGGCAAACAGTGTAGAGCCAGATCAGATGCCGCATTCTGTGGCATCTGATCTGGGTCTACACTGTTTGCTTTGATATGTCTGTCCCAATATTCAGGGTTATAACCGTCTTTTTAATGAAAAAAAAAATCACTCCAAGATGAGTGAGTAGTGTTGCATTTTACGATACTGTTCATAAACAGACTCAATAAAACAAAATCTCCTATTTTGGTCATACGTGCCATATCTCACACTGTGAGATAAAATCTCACAGAATTTGGCCCATCTGGAAGCCGATTCCCATAAAAAATTCAAATTTCACAGAATTTTAAGACCATTTTACAACAGATTTTATGAAGAAATAAACACAAATCACACACTGGTGTAGTTTTCACAAGCTTCTTACATGCACAAAAAAAGACTTCAGACTGTATTGAGGGAGCTTCAAAGTGATGTTTAAGAACAGAATTTTGTCAAATCTCCCTTAAAATTTTGCCTTATCCCACAGATTTTAGTCGCCACAGCTTATGGCATGTATGTTTGGTTATTTGATGTGTTTCTTGCTTGCCTCCAATGGGTCCCTCTTTTGAGAACTTAATTACCTGGGCCCAGTTGTTCAAAGCGTCGTTAGCTTAACGAGCTCATTAAGGGTCATTTCGTTAACTGTTTTAGCGAATTCAATATACAGTATTCTGATATTTTTTGCTGAAAAAATGTGAGTAGCTTTTGCACTGCAAAAGCTCCTCACATTTTTTCAGCAAAAAATTTCAGCATATTTGCGTATCACTCGATGTAAATTTTAACGAATCGTTAACTAACGATGTCGTTAGTTTTGAACAACTGGGCCCTGTATGTTAACCCTTCTCTTGCTGAGCATGACATACCCTGTCCTAGTAGACAGTGTAGATCCAGATCAGTTGGCTTCTGAAGAAGCCAACTGATCTGGATCTGCACTGTTTGCCATCAAGTATGTGAATTTATTGCAACAATTCAGATCAAGCACTCAGATTGGCTGAAAATTAGAAGTGGGCGTGGCATCTTAATTTATTCAGCATGAGAAGGGTTAACTTACTGATATGTTTCGTTAGAAAAAAGAGTGTCAAACTTAATAATTGGACTGTTCATAAAACAGATGTCATTGTGTTCAATGAAATTTTAAAAGATTATCAATAGGTAATTAATAATTAATGTTTTATTTATTTTTATTTTTTTTATTTGTTTATTTTATTTTTAAATGCACAATTAAAGTATGTCAGTACAGTATTGTTTTTCATGGCATTTGCTTTGCGGTGAAAAAACATTATGGAGCCTGTGTGGAAACTATAACTACATCAGAAAAGATTTTTATTTCCATCTACAGAATCAGTAGCAGTCTCAGTCTACTTCTGTTTGCATGTATGAATCATAATGACCTTTTCTTGTGACATAACTTTATTTCTTTTATGTTACAGTCACCATTTGATACATCACCATTTGGTGCAATGCGGCGAGAAAAGACAGTCGTGGATGTTGATGTTACAGATGAACAGAAGCAGGCCATGTACTCGCAGCTGATGAGGCAACAGCAACAAGCAGAGAGCAAGAGAGCACAACAGATGATGAGACAGGAAGAGATGGTAGGTTATTTACCATAGTTATCCAAATATTTGCAAACTTAGAAGCATCACAATGACTGAGCAGTTAGCACTGCCGATTTAAGATCAGGAGGTCCTTGGTTCAAATATCAGTAGAGGTGGAATTCAGTTTATGACTGTATGACGCTTCATGGTCTCAGTATGACTTAAATACTGTTGAAAGAAACATAAAACATCAAATTAATCATCATCACCTTACCATACTTTTCCTAAAATTTGAACAACTCTGTTACTGCCTCTTGATATGTCTAAAAACTGCTGTATGATTGGCAAACAGTGTAGACCCAGATCAGATACTGCATATTACATAGGCCAAGATAAGAGTGGGTATCAGGTTAATATTTTTCTTATTTCTCCACAAAAACATATGTTGTTGGTACTAATTAGAAGTGCCTCAGTGAGGCACTTCTAATGAGTACCACAACAAACGTTTTCGTGGAGAAATAAGAAAAATATCAATACTTTTGGATCAAAAAAAGCGCCTTAACTAGAGCTATGGCAAAACACATAGTTTGATCTGGTTGTATATACATTGTTTGCTCAGGCCTGTCTGTCCAAATACTTAGGGTAAATATGGTACCTTTACAGAGTGGAGGTTTAACTCATTGTAGACTGAATAGACTTCTGCCACATTATATATTGGAATAGTCCAATTTCAATTTTAGGTATGTCCGGCTATGCGATTTAGATTTTCTTAAAGAAAAATCGTTTAACGATTTGTAAACAGTGAAGACCCTGATCAGACACTGCATTCTGCCATTCATTGTCCAAACAATTCCTCCAGGGCCCAGTTGTTCAAAGCCTCGTTAGCTTAACGAGCTTGTTAAGTGTCATTTGGTTAACTGTTTTAGCAGATTCAATATACTGATTTTTTTTGCTGAAAAAATGTGAGTAGCTTTTACACTGCAAAAGCTACTCACATTTTTCAGCAAAAAATTTCAGCATATTTGTGTATCACTAGATGTAAATTTTAATGAATCGTTAACTAACGATGTGGTTAGCTTCAAACAGCTGGGCCCAGGACTTTAACCGAGCCTGAAACAAATGAACTCGTGCCTACATTGCTGCCATATGAAGAGTCTCAATAAAGTCGAGACTAATTCCATTTTTTGTGTGTTCATTGTTTCCAAGGGCAACCTTTATAGGTGCTATCTGCCCAACTAGCAGCTTTGCCACAGAGCTCATGTATTTCTCTATTTCACTACATGGGAGCTGTTTTTCAGAGGAAACATATATTTGCTAGTGTATTGAATTGAACAATGAAAAGCTATATTATTAATTAGACAGGAAGAGATAAGTCGATTTGCTACACACACACACACACACACACACACACACACACTCACACACACACACACACACACACACACTTAATTATAGATAATAGTGTTATGCATTGAGAACAAATATTGTGCCTTATGATTAGTTCATGCGGCTAACAAAGACACTTTAGACAATACTGTTACAGCTGAAGGGAACTAAATACTCTTGGTAGAATTTCTGCTACTTTTCACAAGGGAGTCAACATATATGTCACTTCCTGTTTCCTCTACCACACACCAGGTCCCTTCTGAAAAAGGGTTACTCTAAAAGGTAATAATTTGCTCCCCTTGCGATATGGATCTGGACTATTCAAGTCTCTCAACTGATCTGTGATTTTGGATCAGACTAAGAAATTTAACCCTTTGAAAGTGGTATCATTGATAGGTATATAACAAAATATAGTATCTGTTGAGTCCTGTCAGCAGGCAAGGACAACACTAATAAGATTTGTATGCACTGGCTGATCTGGCCTTCATGGCACACAAATACAATATGGGCCTTTTTCTCTCATTGTATCACATATAATGGGTAACAAATTCTACAAAACATTGAACTGGATTATTCTTCAGATAACAATATTTTATTTTTCAGTTGAGAAGACGTCTTGCAGCACGTCAGGGCAAACCAAAAGATGAAGCAGCAGAACTTCTCAGCCTTGGACAGAGACAGAAGACAGTCTTAGAGAAAACCCAAAAGGTAATATATTTGACAAATTGTACTACATACTGAATAATGAATATCTAAAACAAACATAAGGAACAAAGGCCGTCATTTGGACTGTTTGTATATTATAGCAGACTATTTTCAGTTTCGAAACCAAGCAGAATAATTATAGAATTCTTCAACCCTTCAAGTGTTAAGCAGGACTGTAGTACACAACTTTGTAATTTTTCAGAGAAAATAAGACAAGGCATTTCATGTCAATCATGATTCACATGAAATATCAGTCCTTAAAATTTTTAAAAAAAAACAACAACAAACAAACAAAATGGATCAAAGTGTCAATTTCTGAGAGAAAAAAAAAAAAAAAGATCAGCGTGTCATTCTCCAGTAATTGTGGTAATTAGCGCTTTAAAGTTCATTTTGAGTGTGTGTGTTTGTGTCTGTCTGTCTGTCTGTCTGTCCAGAAAGACATTTCTAGTCAGAGCAATTCTAGTAAGAGCAAAACGCACAGAATGATAAAACTTGTTTTTCTTGGAACTGAGAGTTGAACATTTCATATCAACTGTCTCCTTTGACATACTCAATGTAATGTCAAAGTGCTGTTTTTTGTGGAACAATACGAAAATATTGTCTCCAAATGACTGGAGATGATTCACATGAAACCAATTACCTTGTTTCTCATAAAAATTTCTGAGAAAAGTATTTAACATGTCATCTGTTACTGTACAAGTGTTCAGCATTCTGGGCCTAGTTTTCAAAACTTAACAAAGTTGTTAGCTAAAGTGATGTTAAAATTTCTATCTTGAGAAATATGGCAAGTACATTGGTATTTTTTGCTGGAAAAATAAGAGTAGCTTTTGCATAGCATGTTTCATATAAATTCTTTTACTCGTATTTTTTTTTTTTTTTTTTTTTCTGTAGGATGAGAAAGATCGACAGTTACAGAAGATAGAAGAGAAGAGGGCTAGAATGAGAGAAAAAAGGGATCCTTCTCCAAAGGTCAAGGTTAGCTAGTAGTTGTCTCTCATGGTTTTAACAGATTACTGTTGTTTTACTTTTCTTGGATGCCAGAATGCTTGACTCACAATAAGAGGCTTTTGACAAACAGTGCTAGATTCATAGCTTCAGGTTTAAAGCTCTTTACACTTAAAAGGCATTAATATTTTTCATATTTCTCACATAAAAATAAGTTATGGAACTGATCAGAAGTGCGTCAGAGGGGTGCTTCCAGTGAGTATCCTCTACATACGTTTCTGTAGAGAAATAAAAAAACATATTTACAAGACAGTTTTTTTAATAACACTATGGTGGGGGTTCATAGAATGGCATATAGCAATATAAAAGGAGACAAGCCTAAAATGTTGTACAACGCTCCAGATACAGGGAGTATCCAGAAATTTTTTTTTATTTTTGCCTCAAAACCTATCATGTTGATACTTGTTGAAATTGCTTCACTGAATATAGTAGATGATTCTCATGAAAGACCAAGTTTTTATTTTTCTCTGATAAAAAAAGAAAAGAAAGAAAAAAAGAAACATGAAAAATTGTCTGCAATTATTTAAATGGCACTCAAAGGACATGTTAAGGAGAAGTAATTGGTGATAATTTTGGAATAACATTTTCAGTTTTTGGGATAACTGTTTCAGTTTCTCCATGAAAGAATGTATGTTATGTGCACTCATTAGAAGTGCCTCAGTGAGGCACTTCTAATGAGTATCCATGACATATATTTTTATGGAGAAATAAGAAAAAATATCCCAGATTTATCACCAAAGACTCCTCCTTAACCGGTCCTCTGGAACTTTAACAATTGGTAAGAACCAAAGTGGTTAATATTTTTAGCAATAAGAAACAATAATTTTGTTGCCAAATAGCTTGTATGGAGCAGCAGAATCACTTGTGACAGTAGATATTTTACATGTAGAGTTTCTTGTTTTGTAGTACATGTATGTAGTGAAAAGTGGTTGATATGTTTAAAACAACTTGAGGAGATATTTTGCTTTTGCTTTGTTTATCAGTTAATTCATTATTTTGTTCGTCACACTTTTTTTAGTGTACAAGATATCTTAGAATGTATTTATACTAGGACTTTGATATTTAGAAGATTTATTGGGGCATAGCAGTAGATCGCCTGGTTAACTATTAGAAAAAAATCTGATTAATTTTATGAGATTTTTTTTTTTTTTTTTTTTTTTTTTTTGGACGAAGGTCTTGTACAGTTTTTGTTATATTTTCAGAAAACTTAGTCAGCTTAATGAGTCACAGTATGTGATTTTTGTAATCAAATTAATTTTCAGGATGATCACTCTGCTCTTGGCATTTATTCATTTTTAAAGCTTTACCATGATGAGTTTGTGGCACAAACTGAAGTTACGGAAGGAATCAGACCTGTCACTGATAGTTATAAGTCTGTTCTCTAGTTATGCCACTAGAGATTAAAAAAAGAAAGATCACTATTGGTGCTAGACTAGCATATTTACAAGGTTTTAGGGTATCTAGAGAGTGAAGATACATCCTTTGTGATTGAGTGTTCTACATCCTTTGTGGTTGAGTGTTCTACATGCTTAAGCTAAGAAATGTATGTTATCTTGTTTTCAGCTGCAGCAAATTGATGAAGAATAGAATAGTACTGTAAAAGAATACATTATAAACTAGTAAGCCTAACAATTCAAATGTGACTCACAATGGGAAGACCAACATTTTTCTATGTACAGTAAAACACCTTTAGTTCGAGCCACTGAGGGTTAATCATTTCACTAGGTCAGGAGGCAAATGGGGATAATCTAGGGATATCTTTTAGATATTCTATAGAATAATAGTATGTTGAGTGTAGTCAGTAGAATCGAAGCAATTCTGATAAGTACACTCAAAATACATTTTTGTCCCCCAGTGAATCGGTTCATTCATCTGTCCTTCCATCCAACCATCCAACCATCCAAGATTCCATCCTTAGACACAGTGAGAGGAGTAGCTTGTGGATGCAACTCCTCTTACAGTTTTTAAGTGATCTTTTTGAAACTTTGTAGGCTCTTTGTCATGGCCTGAAGGTGTGCATGTGGTTTTATGGTTATCCTACCATTATTTTTTTACCCCCACGCTTTTCAAAGAAAAAGCGGGGATATTGTGATACCCCCCTCCACCCCCCCCTCCACTCCACCCCCCCCTCCCCCGTCTGTCTGTCAATCTATAATGTCATACCATTGCTCCTAGACCATTTAAGCTAGAATCTCGAAACTTTCACAGACGATAGCCCTATGGATGAGGACTGGAGGAACACATTCGGAACTTTGATGTGACCCCTGGGGGCAAGGCTAGGGGGTGTGGCCCCGAAGGGTCCAAAATCCATTTTGTAGAAATATAGTCATGCTGCATATCAAATCGAAGGTTATAAAGGGTAGAAAACAAAACTTTTTGCCCCAGAGGCATGTCGGGGGTCACTAGAGGTCAAAAAGTAGGATTTGGGGTCCTTTTTTTTTTTTTTTATTGTTACCCAACTCCTCTTAGGCTTTTTTTAGCTAGAACCTTGAAACTGTCACAGGTAAAAGCCCTATGGATGAGGATTGGAGGAACAAATTCAGAATTTTGATGCAACCCCTGGGGGCAGGGCCAGGGGGGTGTGGCCCCAAAGGGTCCAAAATCCATTTTGTACAAACATAGTCGTGTTGCATATCAAATCAGAGATAATGAAGAGTAGAATACAGTGGTGCAAAGATTTTGCCCTGGAGGCATATCTGGGGGTCACTAGAGGTAAAAAAATAGGATTTTGGGTCTTATTTTTTGGATTGTCACCCAACTCCTCGTAGGCATTTTTAGCTAGAACCTTGAAACAGTCACAGGTAATAGCCCTATGGATGAGGACTGGAGGAACACATTTGGAATTTTGATGTGCAGGGAAATATGCGATTGCGCTGGCGCAGGGATATGCGATGGCACCTCATCGACTGGCTCTAGTTATCAATTTTTATGCCTTTTTTGACTTAGTTTTTTCCAAGTCAGATTACTATTAGAATACCTTTTGGGCGCAGCTTCTCCTAGACTTTTCCACTGATCATTTTGAGACTATACATACTTGTTCTACATGGTCTGTAGATGTGCATGTGGTTTTGGGGTTATCCTCCCATTATTTTTATCAACTTTTTCTACTTCTTCGACGTTGTTTTTCAGGTCCAGTTAGTATTAGAATAGATACCTTGTGGGTGCAAATCATCCTACAGTTTTCCACCCATCATTTTTAAACTATGCGTACTTGTTCAACACGGTCTGAAGATAAGCGTGTGGTTTTGGGGTTATCCTTCCATTATTTTTTATTAACTTTTTCCACTTTTTTGACTTAATGTTTTTCCAGATCCAATTAGTATTGGAATAGATACCTTGTGGGTGCAACTCCTACAATTTTCTACTGATCATTTTGAAACTAGGCATATCTGTTCTACATGGTCTGAAGATGTGTGTCATTGTGTGTGTGGTTTTGGGGTTATCCTCCGATTATACAGATTTAAAAATCACAACCCTTTAGTAACAAAGCCATGACCTCAAAGGGCTTTTATTGTGATAAAAAGATTTCCTTAAATATCCCTTAATATTTATTTTCTTGAGCTATTGGAAGAATTTCCCTAGGGACTCAAAAAGGAGTTCAAATCATTTCTGGTAAACGAGCTGTCAGTGAAGCCCCTGATCTGATTGATCCCAATCACACTTGATGTATCTCATGTGATCCTGTGATCTAGGAAGAGAGAGACATGATATGATACAGCATGTCAGATTACATTACTTATGTAATAATGAGCATTTACTGTATCATTACGAAAACATGCCTATTCAAATACATGTATATAGAAAATTTTACCTCCAAAACCTGAAAATTTTCAGATAAAATACTCTAACATTTTTCATATTTCTGCTCAAAACATCGATCCTCAGCGAGGCTGATCTTATGAGTACCCACAATCATTGTTTTTGAGTAGAAATAAGAAAATTAATGTATACCCCTGTAAACCCCAATTTTACTGTATAAAGGTGGGGTTTAAGGGATCAAAACTATATAGGTATGTTTTCGTGATGAGAGATCTTACTGGATTGCTGATGTTCTGGCTTAGCTTGACCTTCCCATTTGAATACCAGAATTTGTTGGTCTCCCATGACAGAGCTCAATCTGTCTTTTTTTTTTTTTTTTTTTTTTTTAGCTCACCTGAGCTATGCTCAGGATGAGCTATAGTGATCACTTTTTGTCACTCGTCCGTCCCTTCGTCCATCCGTTAACATTTTAAAACGACTTCTCCTCTGAAGCCGATGAGCCAATTTTGCTCAAATTTCATATGGAGCCTACGTAGGTTGGGGGAACAAAATATTGCTAAAATGGTTGTGGTCTGTTGACCAAGATGGCTGCCATGCCCATATATGGTAAAAAGCTTTAAAAATCTTCTTCTCCAGAACCGAGGACGCCTTATGACTGGATCTTTGCATAAATCATCAGGGACTGGAGCTAAAATAATGTTGGTACATTGTCATTTGACCTTTTTATGGCAAGGTCAAGTTTGCTTCTCTATATATTTGTATGGGAAAAATGTTGAGAATTTCAATTGATTTCTCCTCTGGAGCCTTGCGGCCAATGTTGCTTAAATTTCATTTGGAGCCTCCTTGCGTCAGGGGAATGAAAGGTTGCTAAAATGGTTGCCGTACATTGACCAAGATGGACGCCATGCCCATATGTGGTAAAAATCTTTAAAAATCTTCTTCTCCAGAACTGAGGATGCCTTATGGCTGAACTTTTGCATAAAACATTGGGAATGGGAGATCTACCAAAGGTGCTAAAAAAATGGTCACAAATTGACATTTTACTTTTTTACACCAGGTCAAGTTTGCTTCCCTATGGTAAAAACCTTTAAAGATCTTCTTCTCCAGAACTGAGGATGCCTCGGGACTGAATCTTTGCACAAATCATTGGGGACAATAGGTCTACCAAAATTGCTAAAATGATGGTCATACATTGATGTTTGACCGTTTTACGGCGAGGTCAAGTTTGCTTCAGTATGCATTTGTATAGGCCCCATACATTTTTATGGAAAAAATGTTGATAATTTCAAATGACTTCTCCTCTGAAGCCTCTGGGCCAATGTTGCTCAAATTTCATGTGGAACCTCCTTGGGGCAGGAGAATGAAAGATTGCTAAAATGCTTGTGGTCCATTGACCAAAATGGCTGCCATGCCCATATATGGTAAAAACCTCTAAAAATCTTCTCCAGAACCAAAAAAGCCCTGTGGCCTAATCTGCACACAAATCATAGGGGACAAGAGATCTACCAAAATTGCTAAAATGATGGTTCTATGTTGACATTTGACCTTTTTATGGCAAAGTGAAATTTGCTTCCCCATGCAAATTTTATGGGCCATATACATTTATATAGAAATATGTTGAGAATTCATGTTTTGGACAGCTCCTCTATAATCCAGTTGAATGGAAACTTGATGATGAGCATTAGGGCACATAGTAGACACAAAATAGCTAAATGAGCTGATAGAAAATGCAAGATGGCCGCCACAGCCACCATCTTGAAAATCAGTTTTTGACATTTCTTCGCAAATTTTTGGTCGCTTTGAGCCGAAACTTGCTCTGTAGCAACAGGGTCAAAACAAGCTAAAATTTTGTTGATCAGAATTTCAAGATGGCCGCAATGGTTCCACTCCATTGAACAAGATGGCTGCCAGAGCTACAAATAGAACTCTTCAAACAACATCTCATCATTGACCAATGGCCCGATTTCAAAATATTTGTACAGAAGTGTTCCCCCAATGACCCTGTACCAAAATTGCTAAAATGGTTCCGCTTGTCTGAACAAAATGGTGGCCAGAGCTAAAAATAGAAAAAACCTTTAAAAGACATCTCCTCCGCTACCAGTGGCCTGATTTCAAAGTAATTTCACAGAAGTGATTCTCTTATGCCCTTTACCAAAATTGCTAAAATAGTTCTGCTTGGCTGAACAAAATGGCCACCAGAGTTAAAAACAGAGAAAAACAACCTCCTTCTTGTCAGTGGCCTGATTTCAAAATGATTTCACAGAAATGTTCCTCTTATCCCCCTTTTTTTTTGACTACTACTAAATATGACCCTTTGAAAATTTCAGCAGTTTAACCTTGTAAGCAAGATATCTCAAAAACTGTTTAAGCTATTGACAGGCTGATAGGGAATGACGAGTAAATCAAAATGACATGATTAACTTACAGCAGTTAACTTAGGTGAGCGTTGTGGCCCATGGGCCTCTTGTTTTTTTGTTTGTTTTTTTAAATTTGGCATGGAATTTTAAATATCTATCTAGGTATCCTCTTTTCTACAGCTTTGTAACTGTTTGTGATAAATGTGCTTTATCATGCACAAAAATGCTTTATTTGTGATAAATGTGAGCTACTTTATGATAAATGTGAGCATGTGATAAATGTGAGCTACTTTGTGATAAATGTGAGCCACTTTCTCATAAATGTGAGCCACTTTGTGATAAATGTGAACTATTTTGTGATAAATGTGAACCACTTTGTGATAAATGTGAGCTACTTTGTGATTAATGTAAACTACTTTGGATAAATGTGAGCCACTTTGTGATAAATGTTTGCTACTTTGTGATAAATGTGAGCTATTTTGTGACAATTGTGAACCACTTTGTGATAAATGTGTGCTACTTTTGTGATAAATGCAAGCTACTTTGTGATAAATGTAAACTACTTTGTGATAAATGTAAGCAACTTTTTGATAAATGTGAGCCACTCTGTGATATATGTGAGCCACTTTGTGATAAATGTGCTACACAAAAGTACCACATAGATGGGCTGTGTTATGCACAAAAGAGCCTTAGCACAAAATTATGTAACAAGTATAGGCCCTGAGCAACCTCATCATGAGAACATACCTATATAATTTTGACCCCCTTAAACCCAACTTTTATATAGTAAAACTGGGGTTTACAGAAGTTTACATTATTTTTCTTATTTTGCTAAAAAATATAGATTGTGGGTTCTTATTAGAGCTGCCTCGCCAAGGTGGTTCTAACAAGTATCTACAATCTATGTTTTGAGCAGTAATATGAAAAATATCAGATTTTTTTATCTGAAAATTTTCTTTTTTTGGTTGTAAAATTTTCAATATATTTAAATAGGCTTGCTTTCATATTCACTCTGCCTGATGAAAACTTTTTCTCTGTTCACTAGAAGGATGCCTGGAAATCAAATGATTCTTTTGGTAAAAGACAATTTTCTTTTTCAGACGGTTTAGATGTGCCGGCTTAACTAGGCCTTTACTGTTCACATAATTAAGCACAGCTATCCATTTTACTTGACACAGTTCTCAAAGTGAATTACCATCCCTGGGCCAGAAATAAACCATTTGGTCAGAAGATTGAAGTTTCCATGTGGCTGAATGGTTAATATTCCTGACTAGGGTCATAAGGTCTGGGGTTTGAATCTTGCTAGAGGCAGAATTCAGCTCATGACTGTATGGCATTTCATTACATAGAGCCTGTCATTATCACTCCTTAGTTGTCTTGATATGACTTAGATAATGTTGATAGACATAAAACACCAAATCATTGGTCAGGAGAGGATTAATTGAACTCTGACCTCCTGAATCAGCAGATGATATTTAAAAATATTGATTTCTTATATTTCTTGAAAGTAGGGCTTCGAATTTCTTGCAAAGGAAATGAAATTGAATATGGCTGTTCCCAGGAAAGGCCACAGTCACAGACATCAGGGCCCAGTTGTTCAAAACTAATGACATCGTTTGTTAACGATTAGTTAAAATTTACATCAAGTGATACGCAAATATGCTGATATTTTTTGCTGAAAAAATGTGAGTAGTTTTTGCAAGCTACTCACATTTTTTCAGCAAAAAATATCAGAATATTGTATATTGAATCCGCTAAAACAGTTCACCAAATGACCCTTAACAAGCTCGTTAAGCTAACGACGCTTTGAACAACTGGGCGCAGGCTTTTACTAGTCTGATAAAACTGTTTATTTTCAGCCATGGACTGAATGTTCACTTGTAAAGCTGTTGTCAGCCAGTTTTGTGGAATTATTATAAATTTATTCTTTTCACATCTGCAGCTTAATTTCATTTGGAAATAGTATTTTCAGACAACAAAAAGTAAGGTTGTATCAAAGTTAGCTCTGTTAGCAGCCTTTAAGGGTTAACGACTTTGTCCTATTTCATGTCAACCATAATGTGTATCTTCTCTTCTGATTAGCTGTATAACTGTCATTATGCCTGGAATAGGCTTCCCCTAACATGAACTCAGGCACTGCAGTATCACATTATGACCTTGATCTACATTTCATAGTCTAATTACATTGTCATGTTTTACATTAATGCTTAACATGCCAGAAAATTTCAGCAGAAATGTTGACACTGTGAAATATTTTTTCTTATTTTTACCAGAAATCAGGCTTTGACATGTCATACAAAATGTCTCCAAGGAGACAATTTGCATAGAATTTCAAAGACTGGTTTCAAGGAAAAATATCATCCATTTGTCATCTGCTGAACTTGAACTAAGACACTGCAGTATCACATTATGACCTTGACCTACATGTTATAGCATAATGACATTGTCATGTTTCACATTAATGCTTAGCGTGCTGGGTAAATATTTCAGCAGACCATTAACCAATTAACTTAAGCATTTAGCTTCATTATATACTCCCTTCATGTATTTTGGCGTTAAATTCAATGTCGCGTTAAATTGATTTCTCCATGAAAGTAAATGGCAGCGCCACCTACCTGCTGGATATTTTAGATACAAAGTCATGCTCTAGTTAGCAAGGTTTGTTTTGAGAAATACACTGTTGTTTTGTGATTTACACCTAGAAAAGAAATATCTTGACAAAAGTGATAACAGTCCTTAATGAAAATTACACCTATATCTATTAAATCAACTTTTACAGCTAAGACTAACTTAGTTTTTTACGAAAATGTCAAATCTAAGGCATCGGTACTTTGTGTTTAAAAATGGCCAAAAATTGCAAAGATCACATGACAATCACATGATAATTTCCCGCCGAAATCTTAATTAATGCGAAGTCACATGACTTTTGGTTCAAAATGGCGTCGATATGGTTGGCTTGTTTACACAAATGCTTTCACAAAACAAATCCACAGAACTACATTATTTATATTTAAAATAAATGCTCAGGTAATAATTTAGATGACTTCAGGATTATTTTCAACATTTGTCTCTGTAAGTAGATATGCTGAAACTGTTTACCGTTAGTAACGCGAAAATACATGAAACCGGGCTAAGAGAACACTACTGTGAGATTGACAGACCCGACAGGTGCACCAAAGACTTCCACCAACTTCTTGTCTTGTTTTTCTTTCACCATAGGGTTTAAAATCTCATATCAACTGTCTCCTTTGACAAATTGCATGAAATATCAGTATGTTTTTTTTTTCTGGGAAAAAAAAAAATAAAAAAAATATTGTCGCCCAATGACTCTGGAGACAATTTGCATGAAATTTCCAGCCTTGTCATTGGGAAAATAAGAAAAGTATTTGAATATATCCTTGCTAATATGTATTCAGCATTCAAAATGTTAAAAGTTTAACCCTCATCCTACTGCGAAAATTTCTTACTTTGGTCTTCAGAATGAGTACCCTTACCTGAGCACGTTACTTCACACTCGCACATGTGATGTATCAAAGGACTGGCTAATTATTAGCATAATAGTCATGATCAAATGACTGTCACATGATAGCGAGCCATGTGACAAACTGGTGTTTACTTCACATACTTAAAAAAAAAAAAGAAGAAAACTCCAAGAAACTAGCCCCACTTGTGGCCATTGCAGGAAAAAATTTGATGATGCGTCAGTACATCTCAGAACCATTTGTGTACATGTATCGCCAGAAGTTGTTTAAGTAGGGTTAGCATGGTTGGCACAGGAGCCTATTTGATCAGATAGGGGTGAGACTGAAAAAAAAACAAAAAGTGGTAAGGGCTGTAATTTTGGTGAATTATTCCACTGACTGGCCTTGAATACAGACAAAAGAAGGTTTGTGATAAGGCACATTCCCTCTGCTGTCAGACAACCTAGAACTAAAGGAAAGGCCTTGTTTCTAATGGTCCTGATATGCTTTTAAATAGGCCTACCCCTCTGAAAGCATATGTGTACACGATCCACAGGATAAGGGTTAATTTATGTAATTTATTCCTTCTTTGCCAGGCTGTCTTTGAAACAATATTGCTGAAAGGTACTATCTAATGTGCTCCCAAAATAAGTAAATATCTATATTTTGCATTCACATCCTTAAACCTTTGTCCTGCTGAACCCGGATATACCCTGCCTTTGCAAACAGTGTAGATCTAGATCAGTTGGCTTCTGAAGAAGCCAACTGATCTGGATCTGCACTGTTTGCCATTAAGTATGTAAGTTTATATCAACAATCTGGATCAAGTAATCTGATTGGCTGAAAATTAGAAATGGGCATGACATCTTAATTTATTCAGCAGGACAGAGGTTAAATTTTAAACTTTTTACTTTAACCCATTTATGCCTTGCATCCCATAAAAGGGACATTGGCAAACAGTGTAGACCCAGATCAGATGCCACAGAATGCTGTGTCTGATTGAGATCTACACTGTTTGCACTAAATACAGAAATTTCCATATAACATGGTAATAATAAAAATAACCAGACACTCCCTGTACTGGAAATGGACTTGTCCAGAGAGTTAAGGTAAAGAGTCCACTCGGCATAAATGGGTTAGTAAATCTTTTGTACATTTTAGTTCATATTTGACATGTTAGTAGACATTGGCCTGTACTTTAATACGGCACCTCTTGACCCCTGTATGTTGCATTGAGGTCATGATCACTGAACTAAAATTTTCAAGTTAAACATTTACACTTATATTTTTAAATGCCTTAACGGATTTAGTCAATATTGCGATTGATGATAGACAATGGATCAATGTTCTGTTCAGTGCAAGCCACAACCCTATCATTTGACTTTGATGTCAAGGCCACAGATTTGGAATTTTTATGTAAAAGTTTTATGTTTAAGGCTTTAAAGATCAGTATCTCCTGACTGCATATGCTCTTATTATTTAGTAAATAATAGAAGGAATGTTAGATACTGGTCCAAAGTTTTGTTTGCTGTCATTGACATCCCACTGGGTGACCTTGAGCTAAAGGTCGCAGACTGAAAGTTTTTGTAATGGTATGTTTAAAGTTATTTAACCCTTTCATCTCTGCAAACCAGCATAGATACCTTTGCAAACAGATCCAGATGAGATCACTCGTAACTAGCTGTCTCATCAGGATCTACACAGTTTGCCATTTTATTATTGATTTTTGATGAAACCCCTTTTTGCAGCAATGGATATGTCCAAATTCAGAGATGGATGAGTCCTTGTCAGAAACTTGGGGTGTACAGTAAGGGTTTAAGATCTATATTTCCTGAATGCCTAAATCTGTACAGCTTTGTGATTTGTATTATCAAGCCAAGTTGAAGTAAAAGTAAGTTAGCAAACAATGGTGTTTTGTGGAATAAATAAAGAGGATTAAACATGTTTGATTTATGCTTAAATAAAAGTAATGTATTGGGCAGATTAATTTTACCTGAATAAGGGAGTTACCCAAAATATGTCATAATGTTTGTCTGTATTGAATAATAAAAGCAGTCATTTCCACAGTTAAACCTTTACCACTATCTGGGCAAATTCAGCAAATAGCAAATTGATTAAATTTTTCTTACTTTTCCCAGATAGTAGGCTTTGACATTTCATGCAAAGGAGACAATTTGCAGGAAGTGTCAAAGCCTATTTTCTGGAAAAAAAAAAAAAAAAAAAAATAATTTCATTATGTAGTCTGCTGAAATCTTTACCCAGAGTGCTAAGCATTAAAATTGAGGGCTAGCTACAATATTTACCCTAAATATTTGACACTACAACTCTTTACTGGTCTAGTCCAAAAATGAACACATCTGTTTAACTACGGTCATTCTCTCCCTTCCGCTGATTCAAGAAGGGCAGTTGTCAGTTTCTGGCGAAAGAATGTGCACAATACTGGTTAACCGCTTAGAGGACTAAGCCTGCCCAGTAACCGTGTGGTTAGGTAAACTGACCGCACTCGATATGACCCCATTGGGTTGACTGGGCCATAAAACCTCAACACAAACAAACAAAACCTTATGATATATCTGAAAAGGTGCTGGCTCAATGACAATGTAAACTTTGATCAGATGTTGCATTCTTTAGCATCTATTTTTGGTCTTTACTATTACACAAGGCCCCTTTTTTCAAAGCATCCTTAGCTGAACTAGCTCATTAATGACGGACTTGTTAACTGTTGTGGCTAAGGCACTTTCAAATACATTGATATATTTGCTGCAAAAATGTGAGTAGCTTTTGCAATGCATATGCTACTCACATTTTTTCAGCAAAAAATATCAATTTATTTGCCATATTTCAAGATAGAAATTTTAACGTCATTACCTGACAACTTAATTAAGTTTTGAACAACTGGGCCCAGATATTTAGGGTAAATAAGATTGTAGTAGAGGCAAACCGTATACTGCATATGTAAACAACTATATGAGTTTCGAGAACTGCAAGCCAAAGAGACCAAATTCTTTCCTTTTTAAGTTGTCCTCTTTTCCATACGAGCAAATTCTGTTCTTTTACAGCAGGGCCATTTGCAATGAAAAGGGATCTACACTAAAAGTGAAAAGGTATTCCCTAAGAAAGAATTTGCTCCCTTTGGGAGCTAATAAAGGGAGGTAATTTTGCTGCCCTTGGGATCAAATATTTTTTCCTTTTGGAGTAGATCCCTTCAAACAGTGTAGATCCTGATCAGTTGGCTCCTGAAGAAGCCAACTGATCAGGATCTGCACTGTTTGTCATTAAATATGTGAATTTCTATCAAAAACACGGATCAAGTAACCTGATTGGCTGGAAATTAGAAGTGGGCGTGGCATCTTAATTTATTCAGCAAGGGAAGGGTTAAGCACACTTTTTGATTGATGTATGAAAGCATGTATGAAAACATGTTGTGGATACTCTTTAGAAGCACCCTGGCGAGGCACTTCTAATGAGTAATATCAATACATTATGGTTGAAAGAAGCACCTTATCTTGAGTATGGTTAATGCACCTCAGCTGACAGGTCTGCTTAGTTTTAGGGAGGATGTTGGTAATTGTCGTAAAATTTTGTACAATAACTTTTCTGACAGTGTGACATATGCAAACAGTGCAGACCCAAATCATACTGGCCTTGAACAGGGTCAACACTGATTCCCATTCTGCTAAGTAGTATGTGAAACTAGTATATGAAAAACAAAATTTAGACAAAAAGTATATGATTAAGTATTTGAAATTTTAGGACATTACCTTATGCTTTTAGGATTAAAATAGATACTACAGTAAAACCTGTGTAAGAGAGCCACCTTCGAGACTGACCTTAAATAGTGGTTGATGTGGAAAAAGTTGTCTGTCTTATATAGGTACAGATCATGTAATTTTGCTAGCAAAATTACATGACATGTATCTTTATAAGACAACCACCTTTCCACATCAACCACTAAGGTCAATTTCAAAGGTGGCTGTCTTACACAGGTTTTACTGTACAAGAGTCAGAGAATGGTGAGAATACACAACCTCAGATTAGGCTGTGTGGATGCGCTGTGTAGTCTTTCAGTCTGTGCATTTTACCTATGCTGGAAGATTTTTCACCTTACATGGCCTTTATATTATAAGAGTGACATTTTCCTGAGACATCTCAGTTTTGCCCTACCATATACAGCCTAAATATTGGGACACCATAACTCCTTAGCATACTTTGTCCTAAAATTTGAACAAGTCCATTTGACTACCAGCTGATTTGTCTAAAAGCTACTGGATGAGTGGTAAACAGTGTAGACCCAGATCAGATGCCACATTCTGTGGCATCTGATCTGGGTCTACACTGTTTGCTCAGGCCTGTTTGTCGGAATACGTAGGATAAAAGTGGTACATTTAAATTGCAAAGTATATGGATTAAGTAAAAGTACTTTATTATCTGGCTGTGGGTTTATTCAGTAACCTTAAGTGTTTGCTTACATATTCAGTATGGTTTATAGGGTTTTGAAATTTATCATGATCAATAAATGATTTGATTTTCAGAAAAAGGGCCTTTTGCTATATGTGAACAATGCAAGTCCAGTTCAGTTTGTATATCCATAGCTGTAGATAAAAGGAAATGTCAGGCAAATATTTTTCATATTTCGCTTTGAAAACATGCATTGTAGGTATTCATTAGAAGTGCCTTGGAGAGGCACTTCTAATGAGTACCCACAATGTATGTTTTCATGGAGAAATAAGAGAAATATTTAAACATTTTGTTTGAAAAAAAAAAAACACATTATCTGGAGCTATGATATCCATGCAGTCTGATCAAAGTCTGTGCTGTTTGTCAATATATTCTACAGTATCCATTAATTCTGTATGAAATAAAGGACCTAATTAGACTGCACAAAAGTGTGGTTGATACGTACATATGACATAAGGGCACTTTTCCTACATTATATATCAGATTTAACTTGTCCAGATTATGTTGTGCATATGATAGGTAAAATCCTTAGCCAGACCCAAGACTGTGGCTACACAGATTGGCCTGGGGTTTTATGTAATTTGTAATTTGTATCTTTTTTTTATGTCTGAAAACATTGTCACTAGTTCAAAATGGTGCTTCAGCTTAGTCATATGTAATCTCTAGCCATATTTACTCTTAACCCTTTTCCTGCTGAACCTGAATATATTCTGCCTTTGCAAACAGTGTAGATTCAGATCAGTTGGCTTCTGAAGAACCCAACTGATTTGGATCTGCAATGTTTGCCATTTAGTATGTGAATTTATATCAACAATCTGGATCAAGTAATCTGATTGGCTGAAAATTGGAAGTTGGCATGACATCACAACTTATTCAACATGACAAGGGTTAATATTCAGACAGAGAGGACTGAGGAAATTGTGAAGAACTAGACACAGTGTCTGATGCAGTCATCAAAGTCCCAGCTAAGAGGGGTATCCAGCTAAAGATTTTTATTTTCTTGACAAAACCATATTTTGTGAGTACTCTTTAGAAGTACTTCATTGAGGTGCTTCTGATGAGTACCCACAGTGTATGTTTTCATTGAGAAATAAGAAAACTATTATGGTAAATGTCCTAAAATTTTGAACACTTTATTCTTATATTCTGGCCTAAATTATGCTTCTTATGCACTTGTTTCTTAAAATACTTAGTGGAATGGCAAACAGTGTAGACCCTGATCAGACTGCTCCTTCAGGAGCAGTCTGATCTGGGTCTGCACTGTTTGCATGTGTCATTTTATCAGAAACTTTGGTGTTAGAATTTTTAGGACATTTACCGTAACATATTTTGAATGAAAAAAGTGGCTTATCTGGAGATTTGGTCTTCATGATTTGCCCCTCATCCAGCAGATACATCATTATGTATTAACCCATTAAAGACTGAATAAACTCTCCCACAATATATATTGGAAGAGCCCATTTTCGATTTTAGGTATGTCAAGCTATATGATGTAGATACATGTATTCCTAAAGAAAACTGGTTGAACTATTTGCAAACTGTGGAGACCCTGCGGCGTCTGATCTAGGTCTGCACTGTTTGCCAGTTACCCGTTCAGGGGTCTCCAGTCTTCAATAGGTTAAATTGTAAAATTGTACATGTTCAGATTTTAGTAGAAGTATTGTGAAAATTGTGTCCATGATACATGTATCCTGTTATGAAGTACCATATTTACCCTAAGTAATGGGACACCTTATCTACTTACCATACTTCTAAAATTTGAAATACTTGATTATAGTCCATTCTACTACCCATTGATGTGTCTAAAATATTGCTGTATGAATGGCAAACAGTGTAGACCCAGATCAGACCCTGCATTCTGTGGTATCTGATCTGGGTCCACACTGTTTGTAAAGGCCTATCTGTCCCAATACATAGAGATATTACAGTACTAAAAAGCAAGTCTAGACCTTTCAGTTGGCAATTACTAGATAACAGTTCTTTTTAAGCTGTAACACTTATATTGATCTCTGTAACACCTCTATTTATCTCCCTGTTTACAAATTTCAACACAGATTGAATCAGGTTGTCTGAAAGAAAATTTCATATTTCAAATGCAAAACAGCATATACCTTAGCCAGTCTGCAGTGTTAGAGATAGGGTAACTACCTTAACCCTTAAAGCGCCAAGAAAAACTGCATCTGAAAATGTTGTCTGTTTATGTTGTCTGCTGAATATTCTTGCAGACTTTTCAAACCTATTTTTGCATACCAGCAAACAGTATGGACTCACATCAGACTGCTCCTAAAGAGCAGTCTGATCTGGGTCCACACTGTTTGCCAAAATGACTTTTAAAATCACAAGCAGATGACAAAGCAGACGACAATAGTTGTGACTGGGGCTTTAAGGGTTAATCTTTATCTTTAGAAGTGTCCGGGAGCACTTCTGATATTGGATCATAAGAACCCAGGTTAGAATCACACTAGAGGCAGAATTCAAGTCATGACTGTTTGGCACTTAATTGCACAGAGACTTGCATTATCATCCTCCATCATCTCGATAGGGCTTACATATTGTTGTAAGGGATGTAAAACACTAAACATTCAAAACTTTAAGGTTTAGCATGCTGGGTAAAATTTTTCAGCTGATGACATATTGAAATATTTTTCTCTCCAATAGAGACAGTTTGCATGAAATGTCAAATCCTGTTATTTGGGAAAAATGATAAAAATCAATTTGTTGTCTGCTGAATTAGCTCAAAGAGTGGAAAAGGTTAAATACCTAGATTTTTTGCTAATATTCTGAAGACCAGATTGTCACCTTTTCCTATAATATGGTTCTTCCAATTCTGGGACAAACCCATGAATTATTGAATGGTATCTATTGATATCTCAGATTTCTTTGAAACAAGAATGTGTTTGCTCATAGGAAATCAATGTTGCTGAGGTAGCAGATTAAACTGATAAAGATTTGATGAATATACCTCTTGAAATGAAATGTACTGTGTCAGGCAAGATCAAAGAAGTTAACCACTGTCATTCCTACAGATGTGAAATTGCTAAATAAAATGTTTGACCAGTTTAATTTACTTCCATGAACCAGGCAAGGCTTGATTTTAGGAAGATGAGCTTTGTTATACTCAGGCAAACTGTATTTATGGGTGGGGTTTACTCCCGGGGTTTGCTGTTTTTACGCAGTCCGTTCCGTCTGTATGTCATCCATCAGACTTTCATTAGGTTTTGGTTTCTGCTTCTTATCTTGCTAAAAAATCAAAGGAATCTTTTCATATTTTGCATAAATGTTGATATTGATGAGATATTGTTGTTAAAGGAAAATAAGGGCCCAGGGTTTAATTCCTTTAGAGTTATTTCCCTTTGTTATTCTTGAAAAGTTGCTTTGGAATGAATCTGTATACTACATACATGGTGAAATCCACATCTCAAAGTACATGTATTTGTTGAAGCAATCTTATATTTTGCAGACTTATTACAGACATATTTAACATGTGCATGTATGATGCTGAAAAAAATCATTTTTGTCAGAAAGACAGCTTTTTTAACCCTTGTCATGCTGAATAAATTAAGATGCCACTCCCACTTCTAATTTTCAGCCAATCAGATCACTTGATATAGATTATTCATATAAATTCACATACTGAATTGCAAACAGTGCAGATCCAGATCAGTTGGCTTCTTCAGAAGCCAACTGATCTGTATCTACACTGTTTGCAATGGCAGGACATATCCGGGTTCAGCAGGACAAGGGTTAACAGCCAATTTTTTTTATTATTCTTATTCTTGACTACTGGTTTTGGTATGGTCTGAGATAGTGCATGCATGAAGCAAAGTATTTATTGGCATAGTCTGGTACTTTGCAGTCTCATTACAGACATATTGAACATGTGCATGAGGGACTTTAATGCTGAAAAATTATTTTCTTCCATGCTGGGGTATCTTCTAAGCACTGCTTATTGACACTTCTTGTGTTATGGATGTTTATGGATGTTTTGCTATTTCAAACATTAACCCTTTAACCCCTGTACATTTGGACATGTTCACTGCTGCAAACAGGACTGTCTGTCAAAAATTCATCACGAAAACAGGCTTATATAATATTGACCCCCTTAAACCCCACTTTTATATAGTAAAACTGGGGTTTACAGGGGTATGCATTTATATTTTTCTTATTTCTGCTCAAAAAATAGATTGTGGATACTTGTTAGAACTGCCTTGCCGATGCGGTTCTAACGAGTACACACAATATATGTTTTGAGCTGAAATATGACAAATTTCAGATTTTTTTTTATCTGAAAACTTTATGTTTTTGGAGGTAAAATTTTCCATATATTTGAATAGGTGTGTTTTTGTAATGTGCAAACAGAATAGCAAATAATGCAGATCCTGACAAGATAGCTGATCTGAATCTGCACTAATTGGGCAGAAATCTTTGTTTGTTTGTTGAGCTGGAAAGGTAAAGTGGGACTACCTGTATTTTAAAAATTTGAAAATTGTGTTCTTAGATTAAGTTACTCCTGGACACTGCAAGACATTTTACAATCAATAAATGCAACAAGGATATATTGACAGTTATATCTAATTGCTAACTTTAATGCCAGTAAAGCCAGGTTTAAACCCCCCAAACAGCTGTGCTATCGACCTTTCCAAGGAATATTTCTGTTGCAGTTTGCTTCTTGTTTGTTCATTCTGTTTTCAATGGAGTGCTGCTTTTGTGATGTTATGTAATTTACACCTTATTAGGTGCTGTGTTCTGCGATTGTGGCATTTCCTGGGCTTCTCATGCTGAATAAATTAAGATGCCATGCCCACTTCCAATTTTCAGCCAATCAGATTACTTGATCTGTGGGTTTTTGACAGAGATTCACATATTTAATGACAAACAGTGCAGATCCAGATCAGTTGGCTTCTTCAGAACTGTTTCTGCACTGTTTGCTAAGACGGGACATGTCTTGTTCAGCAAGAGAAAGGTTACGGTATCCTTTTATGCCCCCCATTTCAAAGAAGTTGGAGGGGCATATTGCTTCTGGGTCATTTGTCAATTCATTCATCTGTCTATCTGTCAGTCTGTCCATTCATCATGCTTATTTTGTCAGCAAGATATCTCTGTCTCTAAAAGTGTTTGAGCTAGAACCTTGAAATTTGGTATTCTGATTGGGGAAGATGATTAGATTACCAGACTAACCTTTCAACAAAGTCCGAAAATTAAGCCAGAGTTATGACATTTTGTAGGGACAAGCATGTACTTGTGGGTATGATATTTTACAAACACACATTTCTAGTTTCAGAAATTAGCTAAGGTTAGGAATTTAACCCTTGTCCTGCTGAACCCGGATATACCCTGCCTTTGCAAACAGTGTAGATCCAGTTCAGTTAGCTTCTAAGAAGCCAACTGATCTGGATCTACACTGTTTGCCATTCAGTATGTGAATTTATATCAACAATCTGGATCGACTAATCTGATAGGCTGAAAATTTGAAAAGGGCGTGGTATCTTAATTTATTCAGCAGGACAAGGGTTAACAATTAGACATATAGAGGAAAAATGGTAAGTGTAGGTTGAAAATATTATTCCTGCACCAGAGACGTTTTGGTCAGCTAGGCCTCATCATGGTGCTTAACCCATTTAAGTTTGGAGATGCCAAAAAGGGTAATTGGCAAACAGTGCAGACCCAGATCAGATGCCACAGAGTGTGGCATCTAATCAGAGTCTCCACTATGCAAATAGTTTAGCCATTTGTCTCTAGAAATGTCTAAATCACATAGCCTGACATACCCCAAACTGAAATTCAACTCTTCGATTATGCTATTTGTTCATCACACACCAGTGTGAACGCACTGTCTGCCATTACGTTATTGTAAATGACATCACATGTAAGTGATGTCATGTAACGTTATTTTGTCACACGCAAATTATGTAGGAGATATTACTCAAGAATCATGCCAAGTATTGATAACATACATCAAAAAATAAAAAAAAAAGTTTTGAGGCAGTGATCAGTTATTTTTGACTAACCCTTGTATTATGTTTTATAGAAATTCCTGTAGTTAGTGCAAACAGTGTAGACCCTGATAGATGCTGCATTCTACCAATTCTGATCTGGATCTGCATTCTTTGCCAGTTAGCCTTATGGAGATTTCCAGACTAAAACTGGTTAATGCCTAAGAAATTTTTTAGCTATTGTCATGCTTTGACTATATTTTCCCTCATAACATATCTTTGATTGAAGAGTTATGAACTTATAAGGATGTTTAAGTTACTACATTTGGTTAATACTCATAGCATTGAAAATCTGAATAAACATTGAGAAAAAGGAATGATCTAGATTTTAATAGTTGTCTGTTTACTGTCAAGCTGCTATCTATTTGTCTGCGTGTCTGAAATTTTATAACATACCATTAATCAGGGGGATTTTGGTAGGTTTATATTGCTAAACTTACTGATAAAATAAATAGCAAGTCAAGAACATATTACCATATTTACAAAAAGTATTGGGGCAGACAGGCATGGGCAAATGACGTAAACCCGGATCAGACACCACAAAATGTGGCAGCTGATTAAGGATCATTTGCCCTGCAGGTTTTAGACACATATATCACTCATTCAGATGCAAATGAATTTGAACTTCTTTCCTCTTCTACTTCGACGGACTAGCATATTTAACAAAAGGAACTGCAGATAAGCTTATTGTTCTGTTGGATATACAGTTTAAAAGTCTGTCCCTTATTCTTATCTGAGTATTTTTTTGCTTGACAAAAAGTGGAATAGAATCGCTTTTATGATGAGAAACATCCTTAAACCATCTTTGAAGTTCAATTTAACCCTTGTTATTCTGAATAAATTAAGATGCCATGCCTACTTCTAATTGCCAGCCAATCAGATTGCTTGATCTAGGTTGTTGATACAAATTCACAATCTAAATGATCAACAGTGCAGATCCAGATCAGTTGACTGCTGAAGAAGCCAACTGATCTGGGCTCAGTTGTTCAAAGCTAACGATTGTCGTTAGTTAATGATTCGTTAAAATTTACATTGAGTGATACGCAAATATGCTGAAATTTTTTGCTGAAAAAATGTGAGTAGCTTTTGCACTGCAAAAGCTACTCACATTTTTTCAGCAAAAAATATCAGAATATTGTATATTGAATCTGCTAAAATAGTTAACAAAATGACCCTTAACGAGCTCATTAAGCTAACGATGCTTTGAACAACTGGTTCCTGGATGACACTGTTTGCAAAGACAAGGCACAGCTGGGTTCAGTAGGCCCAGGGTTAAGTATTTTTGGGATAACTTTTTATCATTTATCATGAACAGGCAATAAGAAGTCACCCCATACTTTGATGAAGTGTTGTTGTAGTTTAGTTTTGTCTCCTTTTGGAAGTGTCGAGCTATATATTTCAACTAAGAATTCTGCTCTGTGCTCTGCTTGTAGTAGGTGTGAGAGATACAGAACTCACTATCCTCCTTGAACAGTCAAAAATATGAGTGAAGATACCCAGGCAATGCCACAGTCACAAAGCACAGCCTTCAGACAAATATACAGTTCTCAAGCTTTGGTTGTAAAGTGTATTGGTAGAGTTCTGCATCCTGGACCCCCCACCTTATATAGAAGTCATAACAGCTGTCCGTAAGTGGCATGTAGAGGCCATAAATTGTTGGCCCATACTTTAATATAGTGTTGTTGTCATTAAATTTTCTGGACCTTTGGAACTGTCAAGGCTGTACAGTTTATCTGAATGCAGTGAATTCCATGTAAGGTGTTACTAGGAAGCATGAGGGATATTAATGGTCATTTTCATGAACAGTTCCTTTCAAACCAAGTCTGCTGTGTTTAAACTTTGACTGTGTCCATCTCTTCCTAAAGCCTCGCTTTCTTCAGATTATCTTGGAGTAGCCCAAGAATAGGTCCCAGTCATCAATTTGTATTATACAGCTTTCTCATTGAGATCTGTTGATCATAGAAAACTAGAAATGTGTCAGTATGACACTGATGCCCCCACCCAGGGCCATCCTATTCCACACGCAGGCATTTTGCAAAAAATTAAGTTGAAACTAGCCCCTCACCAATGATACCATAGTGATATTTTAGACACTTTTTGTATGTTTTCTTGGTGACATGTTATATATTATGACCCCTAGCCCCGCCTAGGGGCTTGACCCTGGGGCAACGGTACCATACATTAAAAGGTCTTGATGTAGGTAAGTGTCATACAAAGTTTCAACTTTCTAGCCCAGAAGGTATAAAAGTTATTAGCTGCAAGAGAAACGCGGATGTAAATTTGCACCTAAACTTGCAGGTAAACTTGAACCTGGTTACGAATGTGACGTACGCACGTACGCACATACGTACGGACGTAACATCACGGCGAAATGCTATATACCCCACTCCTGCCAAAGGCAGGTGGGGGCATAAAAAATCATATATGACGATAACCAGGAAAGGCCGCACTCGACAAGTTCACTTTCAAGAACACACAAAAGAACAAAAATCAGAATCTTCATCACAAAAACAAGCCTATGTAATTTTAACCCCTCATAAACCCCACTTTTATATAGTAAAACTGGGGTTTACAGGAGTATACATTATTTTTCATATTTTGCTAAAAACATAGATTGTGGGTACTTGTTAGAACTGCCTTGCTGAGGCAGTTCTAATGAGTACCCACAATCTGTGTTTTGAGAAGAAATATGAAAAAATATCAGAATTTTTTATCTGAAAATTTTCCTTTTTTTTTTTTGTAAAATTTTCAATGTATTTGAATAGACATGTTTTTGTAATGTGGTTTCATTGACCCGCATCACAGGACAGCAGTATTTGCAGGATTGCATATGCCCAGGTTGTTCTATTGGACTTTCTGGGTATGTGGTTTTCTTATCTCTCTGCTGTGGCCCATTAGTATAGATTTTTCATTAATATTGGATACAGAACAAGACAGCAACAGGTTTCAGTTGCTATTGATTTGTGGGGGTATTGTTTGACAGATTCAGGTGAAATTTACACCATAATAACCCTAAGTATTTGGACAGACAGGCCTGAGCAAACAGTATAGGCCCAGATCAGATGCTGCAGAATGCAGAATCTGATTAGGGCCTACACTGTTTGTTACTCATCCAGCAATATTTTGGACACATCAACAGGTAACAAGAATCGACTTTTCCAAATTTTAGGACAAGCATGGTAAGGAATTGAAGTGTCCCAATACTTAGGGTAAATATGGTGGGCATGATTATTTGTTGGTTATAATGCATTTCTGTAGTTTCTTTGATTGAACTAATGGGTCATAAATAATCAAGCAAAAATATTATGTGTGAGCAATAAACCCCTTGACTGTAACATGTGGACTGTACTTTACATTGCAGCATTGTGATGTAAAAATCTTCAGGGATTTTACTACAAACACAATAATAAAAGTTAAGGTACCCAGCAAAGGCCAGAATGATAAAACAGCATGTTACTGTGCACTGTGTGGCAAAACCATTGGGTCAAGTTGATTATAAGGTTTCTTTTTTTTTTTTTTTTTTTTTTTTTTTTAATAAATTGCCATCCATTATGATTTAATTTGGGCAGAAATTGGGCTTCATCAATTTATGAAATGTTTTTCTTTTGCCAACCTGGCAGAAATACTTTCTGTACGCATTTTAAAAAAAGGAAACATACAAAGTCTTGAGTTAATCATGTTTATTTAAAGGTATCTGTCTTGTGAAATCTCGTATTCATAAATTGTTTTAAGCCCAAATTGACTGCAAGATGGACATCATATATACAAATAATTGTAAATACACAGTCATGCTAAATAATGTTATGTGACATTTATGTACATGACAATGTTACTGTTGCCATGCAACAGCCCTGATGAGCTGAGCCAAACACATTAACACATATTTACATATTTTGCACCAACATCATTAATTTTATCTGTTTACCTATCTCTTCATCTCTTGTTCCAGGTATATTTTATACTCTCTTTCTCTCTCTCTCTCTCTCTCTCTCTCTCTCTCTCTCTCTCTCTCATTCTCTCTCTCTCTCTCTTTCTCTCTCTCTCTATATATATAGATCATGTATCTGTTTGGGAAACTATTTATCACACATGTATCACACAAAGATGAGTTTCTGCAATCTAATACAGCAAATTTGACTGGGTTCCTTCTTAGCATATACATATTTTTAACAGTCAGAAACATATGTAATAATTGCTCATACCTGCAGGTCTTCCCATTTGTTTGTGTGTTACCTGGTATGTATTTGTACTGCTACATAGGTCTAGATAAGAGTGGGTGTAAGGTAAATAGTTTTAGTATTTCTCAACGAAAACACATGTTGTGGGTACTCATTAGAAGCCCCTCAGTGAGGCACTTCTAATTAGTACCCACAACATATGTTTGTGTCGAGAAATAAGTTTGTTTGTTTGTTTGTGTTGAGGTTTTATGGCCCAGTCAACCCAATGGAGTCATGTTGATCGCGGTCAGTTTACCTAACCACACGTTTACTGGGCAGGCTTAGTCCTCTAAGCGGTTAACCAGTATTGTGCACATTCTTTCACCAGAAACTGACAACTGCCCTTCTTGAATCAGCGGAAGGGACAGAATGACCGTAGAAAATTGAGAAATAAGTAATATATAGATTCTTTTTTGTTGAAAAAAGCACTTTGTCAAGAGCTATAGTGCTATCTTTTACAAGGCCTAGATGTTCAAAGTGTCCTTAGCTTAACGAGCTCGTTAAGGGTCATTTCGTTAACTGTTTTAGCAGATTCAATATACAATATTCTGATATTTTTTGCTGAAAAAATGTGAGTAGCTTTTGCAGTGCAAAAGCTACTCACATTTTTTCAGCAAAATATTTCAGCATATTTGCGTATCACTTGATGTAAATTTTAATGAATCGTTAATTAACGACATCATTAGCTTTGAACAACTGGGCCCTGGGAGAAATGAGCCACAACATCAGAAAACGTACCTTCGAAGGTGTGCGCCTAACGAAGAATTAGATCAGTCTGTGCATTTGTGCAGTCTGATCAGAATCTCCACTGTGCACATTTTGGATAACCAAGGATGCAAAGTATCTTCATGCAGACAATGAAGATTTTGATCAGAATGATGCAGAATATGCAGGCTAATTTGAGTCTTTATTGGGTGCACATGTGAGAAGGTACATTTCCTCATGTCACAGCAATTTTAGATGTTTTAGATCCAGTGTTTGTTAATAGTTCAAGCATAGGTATAAATATAACCTTATTGGGTGATCTGTGACTTCTGGTTTTAATTTTCTATCCACCACAATACAGCTGGGAACCAGAAGCCTGCTGTTACTGGACAAGGTTACATTTTCATCTGTAGCTGATGTTCATGCTTTATTGAGCATGCAGAGTGAAACAAGTCTCATGTGACATTGCACTAATTGCATAAAATTTATATTGTTGTATTATCTATGCGGTACAGAGTATAAAATATTGACAAATTAGTACAAACCGGTACATGTATTTGTTTCATTTAGCTGCCCTATAGTTAAAGAAACAGAGTTTTGTTGCTAGCAAAGGCAAAAGTTGTGCTGTTCGAAAACATCAAACCACCTTTTTGATATTGACAGCTTTAAGATGGTAGTTTTGTTGCAGTGCATGGCCATCATATGTTGTATTTTTTTTTTTTTTTTTTTTAAGGTTTTATTTTTTATGTTTTTTTTTTGTTAACACTTAGCACTATGGGTAAAATTTTCAGCAATGACATATGGAAATATTTTTATTGTTTTTCCCAGAAAACAGGAATTGACATTTCATGCATATTGTCTCCATTGGAGACAGTTTGCATGAAATGTCAATTCCTGTTTTCTGGTGAAAATAAGAAAAAAAAGTCACCATTTGTTGTTTACTTATTTAGCCATGAGAGTGGTAAAGGTTAATTCAATTAAAATATTCAGTTATAAATATCAGGGTAATTGTTCTTTTCTTTTCTTTCCAGGGCAAGCACTAATTGCTAAAGAAACTTACAAGGAACAGACTTGGGATCTTCTTGTGGAATGATAGGCAAATGACAATCATTTTCAAAGTATCAAAGTATCATTATATAACTGTCAATAATACTTAAAGCTGATTTTTTTCATTAACCCTAGTCCTGCTGAACCCGGATATGTCCTGCTTTTGCAAACAGTGTAGATCCAGATCAGTTGGCTTCTGAAGAAGCCAACTGATCTAGATCTGCACTGTTTGCCATTAAGTATGTGAACCTGTATCAACAATCTGGATCAAGTAATCTGATTGGCTGAAAATTAGAAATGGGCATGGCATCTTAATTTATTCAGCAGGACAAGGGTTAATACACTCTCAGAAGTTCAAAAATATTGCCAATGTATAGCTTTATGTTTGAGTCGGGGCTCAGCAATTCCTACAAGATTGCATGTTTTTACTGTGATTAGCACAGTCAGTTCTAATCAGTCTTCTCAGGGCACTCTATGGATAGCCAAGGATCTAAAGTGTCTTCAGTGACTTGTTGATCTTTTGTAGGAAATGTTGTGGGCACATTTCGAGGGTTGATCGCAAGACTGTATCAAGTCAGATGGTTGTTTTTCCCAATACTTAATCTCCTCACTATGAAGGCGTTATGAAGATTACAACATTTCTTTCTGTAAACAATGGAAATTTAGGTGCCAATGCTCGTATGCGCAATGGCACCTAAATTTCCATTGTTTACAAAGGGGTCAGAGTTGCCCCTAAACAAGGGTTTCAAAAAAAATGTTTGAGTTACTACAGTCTTGCGCTCAACCCTCGATTTGTGTTCCTATGTTCTGTGTTGTATGATTGTATGCAGAGATTATTTTTGGATGAGATTGAGAGATTATCTCATTTTTTACTAAAAAAACTTATTGAAATTTGCTAAATGTGGGTGGGAGAGGGGGTGGGGGGGGGGGGGGAATGGGGGGGGGGAATCTCGTAGCAAAATGATATTTAGGTAAGGATTTTGCTAAAAATTTCTCATTGAAGATTCATGATTTCTCGCCAGTTTTGGCTGTTTTTGGCTGAATGAGATATTTTCTCCCATGATATTTTGAGTCAGAATTATCATTCTTTGATAAGTAGAAAATAAACAGCTGGAAATTGCACAAAAAATTGTTAGATGTAGTCTGAATAACTGGAATTAACAATTTGAATCTACTAACATAAGTATATCAATACCATGGGTGTATGGTTTGCACTTTTAGAATCAAACACTTAAGTGCCCAGATCAACCTGAATATCTTTGCTTACAGACTCACTGGACATTGTAGAACACAATATCATTAGGACCATGGGGAAGGTAGCATGTTAACCCTGGCCCTGCTGAACCCAAATATGCCCTGCCTTTGCAAACAGTGTAGATCCAGATCAGTTGGCTTTTGAAGAAGCCAAGTGATCTGGATCTGCACTGTTTGCCATTAAGTGTGTGAATTGGTATCAACAACCTGGATCAAGTAATCTGATTGGCTGAAAATCAGAAGTGATTGTGGTATCTTAATTTATTCAGGGTCCAGTTGTTCAAAGCTAACGACGTTGTTAGTTAACGATTCGTTAAAATTTACAAGTGATACACAAATATGCTGAAATTTTTTGCTGAAAAAATGTGATTAGCTTTTGCAGTGCAAAAGCTACTCACATTTTTTTCAGCAAAAAATATCAAAATATTGTATATTGAATCCACTAAAACAGTTAATGAAATGACCCTTAACGAGCTCGTTAAGCTACCGATGCTTTGAACAACTGGGCCCAGAATGTCAAGGATTGATGTTAGTATTTCTTCTGTTGCCTCTTCATTCACCTTTTCACTCGTCCTGCTATAATTCTGTCTTACTTTCCTGTAGCAGCTATTCTATCCATTTTTACTCCTTTTCTATTTTATGAAATGTCAAAAGTATAACTTCAGTTGGAAATGGTTTTGTTAGGAGCTTTAAATTGGTTATAAATACGACCAGAATTATAACAATTTTATTTCTAAATTGGTTGTTAATACTGATCAGAATTATAATGATTTTTGTTTAAATTGGTTAGAAATATTGACCAGAATTACAATGATTAAGCTTCCACATTTGCAACAGTATTTATTGGATTTGTTTTTCTTTGTCTCTTGAGATCTACTTATATTTTATGAGTGATATAATATTTTTGACATAAAACAAGATTAAATAAGCATACATTATGGTTATTTTTACATTGATAATTTCGCATGTCATGCCTCTTTACCATCCAAGATTATCCTAAGTATTCAGGCTCACAGGCCTTTGCAAATGGTGTAGAGTCACTGTAGACCCAAATCAGATGTGGTGCCTGATCAGGGTCGACACTGTTTGCCACTCATCCATCAGTTTTTATAACCAGTGAGTAAAAAATTGAATTGTTCAAATTTTTGGACAAGTATGGTAAAGTTTCTGAATATATAGGGTAAATTTGGTAATCATTGTAATATCATTAAAATTGTTCATTTCAGCTGTCACCGACTGTCTTACTACCTCTTATATTCATGTCTTTTTCACAAAATAAAGGATTTTCAAGATGTGTCATCAGTCCCCTGAAGAAACAGTTCAAATATTTGAGCCATAACATGAGAAAATGTCACTGTGTCAGGTAAGATGAGCGGAAGCCCAGTTCAACCTGTGCATCTTCCAGTCTGATCCAGGTCATCTTTGTTCACCAATATATTCTACAGTATTCATTGATACTGTAAGCAAATAACCAGGATCCCGATCAAACTACTGCCCTGATGCAATAAGGCTGTTTTCTCAGGAGTCTGATCATTTTTTTATATTTCAAAGGGAATGAATACACTTTCTGGTTAGGCAGTGGGGAGAGGGTTGGGGGGGGGGGGGGGGGGGGGAGTGGAGCTGTGGCAGTGTCATGTATCTTACCTCACTAGGGTGACTAACTGATATTGGCTTACAGCTAGGCAAGGCCTGCTATCCTTATAGCAGGTAAGGGTATTGGGGTAACGTTTCATTCCTGTTCCTCTTTCTACCCTGTCCCTCTCTTTCATCTCCTCTACTATCTCTTTATTCTCTTTTCTCCCTTTCTCTGGGAGATGACACAAAATGACTCACAAGAGTTTACGTGTCATTAAACCCCAACACAATCAATTTTTCTGGTTAGGCAGCTCTGTGAAAATTGTTTTGCCTCCCTTCTGAAAAGGGAGTTTACTCTAAAAGGAAAGAATTTGCTCCCCTTGGGAACAAATTCTTATCTTTTAGAGTAGACTCGCTTCTGTGCAGGAGAACAAATATGAATAGATTCTAAAAGGAATGAAGGCAGGCCCCCATAGCCTAGTGGATAAGAGAGCTGACTCTTAATCCATTAGGTTTCTCACCACTGTGGTTCGAGCCTCGCTCGGGTCACATGTGGGAAAGCCAAGTTCTGCTTATGGACAGTCAGGTGGTTTTTCCCCAGGTTCTCCAGTTTTCGCCCACCTTTGATGAATGATCAGCTCGATATAAGTGAACTACTCTTGAAAGGGCCATGAAACCCAAATAAAAAAAAAAAAAAAAAAGGAATGAATGAACCTATTTGCCATTAAGTATGTGAATTTATATCAACAATCTGAATCAAGTAATCTGACTGGCTGAAAATTAGAAGTGGGCTTGGCATCTTAATTTATTCAGCATGGCAAGGGATTATGGCAGTTTCAGCTTTGGTTGGTTTTGGTGTGCATCGAATGGAGCTAACATTTTCATTTAACTATTTAATTAGGGTGATAGGTTTGAGACAGATTATTTTTCTTTTGTTGTTATTGTTTTGTTTTCTCTTTTTACCAAAGGATTGCATTTATCTCCGTCCATATATTGTGATATGATTTTGAATATACTTTTGTGTTTATAGACTACCCTATTGTTACAACGAATTAACCCTTGTCCTGCTGAATAAATTAATAAGCCACGCCTACTTCTAATTTTCAGCCACTCAGGTTACTTGATCCAGATTGTTGTTATAAATTTGCATACTTGATGGCAAACAGTGCAGATCCAGATCAGTTGGCTTCTTCAGAAGCCAACTGATCTGGATCTACATTGTTTGCAAAACAGGATATATCCGGGTTCAGCAGGACAAGGGTTAAAGTGTAGTTAGTTTTATGAATGACATACATGTAATAATAGATGGCAGTTTGGATAAAACAAGTGAATACAAACTTATTGTACTCAAAACTGTGAAATATAAACTATTGATAAGGCCCGTTTTTCAGCCAAAGAATACTGATATTTTTTTTTTCATTTCTCCAGAAAAACATACATGTACTTCATAGGTATCATTAGAAGCATCTCTCTGCGGCCCTTCTACTGAATACCTGTAACATGCTTTCATGGAGAAACAAGAAAAAAAATATTTACCTGATACACTTTCTTATCTAGAGCTATGGAACAGAATAATGTGTTTATTACATAAAAGAGATGTGGGGTTACCCAGTAAAAGTCGTTGTCATGAAACACGGAGTATTGGTTTAGCGACATGTATGCAACAAAAACAGCACTCTTCCTCAGAAAACAGAACAAACATAAGAGGATCTGCAACAGAAACAGCACTTTGGAACATACTTGATTGATAGTGTACAGAGTGTTTTTATCAGAATAAATAAACTATTCATACCACAAACTACAAACCGGCCATATTACAACATAAATGCCATTAGCTGTTGACAGAAATCTGTGAGATTTTGCAAATTTTTAGGGGAGATTTGATGAAATTCTGTGAGATTTTTATGAAAATCACTTTCAAGCTTACATAAGTAAGTTAAAAGCCATTGTTTTAATGAATTAAGCTTGGGTTAGCCATGCTAATGTGTAATTTATTTCTAGTTCTTCAAAAAAATAGCTTATTAAATGGTATGAAAATTCCATGAGATTTGAAAATCTTATGGGAAACGGGCTCACAGAAGTTTGCACAGATTTTGTCTCACAGTGTGAGGTATGGCATGTATGTTACAATGTTCATTATTTTATTGTTAGATGCATATGTTCTTGTCAAATTCACTCTATTTGCTGTTTGACATATCTTTTCCCATTTTGCAACTTTTTGTAACAAGAAAATAATTATTTTAAAGTAACCTGCTTATGAAGAGTCTCAATAAAACCGAGACTCCCATTTTCTGTCTGTAATCTGTTCTTTGTTACTAAAGGCAACCTTTTAGATTTTTATTTTACTTCAAATCATCAAAACATTTTAAACTAAAATAACCAGTGACCTACACTGAAATAACCAAATATTTTAACTAACATACCTTATATTTCCATTAGTTGCAAGATCAAATTGCATTATATTTTCCTTGGTTAAGTGATACTAAGTACTTCAATGAAAATGATTTTAGACTTTATTAGTTCATTTAAAATAATCAGAATAGTCTAAATTTGGAGTTTGAATTATCCACAGTTTCATTTTCATAGTTTTTCGGTATTGTTTGCTGAGTTTTATCTTTGTAATTTTGATAAAAATTTATTTGGAGTTTTTGGGTTGTTGATTGTATGGATATACATGTATTAATTATTCCTTCCATATTACATACAGCTGGTCTGTGAACAAAAAGCATTTTGTTGATTAAAGTATTTAACACAAAAATAGAAATAAAACTGAAAATAGATTTAATAGCTTTTATTGTTTGTTTAATTAAACTGTTTATCTATAAAGGGACATAATTAGCAGTGTTGTTCCTCTAATCAGGGTCTACACTGTTTGCATTAAGAATGGGAATACCCCAATAATTGAAAAAAACTAAACAACAAACCAGAGAACCCTAACATTCGAAATGAACCTGTCCAAAAAGTTAGAAGAGTCCACAAGGCATAAATGATTTACTCCTACTAGGTTTTGAAATTGAATCTGTTTTTGAACCAACAGAAAACAGGTTACAAATTAAATAATGTATTTACCTTAAGTAATGGGGCAAATAGTCATGACCAAAGGGGTCAGATGCCACAGCGTCTACACTTGGCCAGTGTCTACACTTTTGGCCTTTCACCAAATACCTGTTTAGATACATCAGCAAGATATAAAATGAGCTATGGCCATTCATCAAGTACCTGTTTAGACACATCAACAGGATATAAAATGAGCTGTAGCCATTCATAAAGTACCTGCTTAGTCACATCAGCAGGATATAAAATGAGCCGTGGCCATTCATCAAGTACCTGTTTAGACACATCAGCAGGATATAAATGAGTAGTGGTCCTTCATCAAGTACCTGTTAAGTAAACAACAGGATATAAAATGAGACATGGCCATTCATTAAGTACCTGTTTAGCGACATCAACAGGATATAAAATTAGCCTTGGCCATTCATAAAGTACCTGTTTAGACACATTAACAGAATATAAAATGAGTCGTGGCCATTCATGAAGTACCTGTTTAGACACATCAACATAATATAAAATGAGCCATAGCCATTCATCAAGTACCTGTTTAGACACATTAACAGGATATAAAATGAGTCATAGCCATTCATCAAGTACCTGTTTAGACACATCAACAGGATATAAAATGAGCTGTGGCCATTCATCAAGTACCTGTTTGGACACATCAACAGGATATAAAATGAGCTGTGCCATTCATCAAGTACCTGTTTAGACACATCAACAGGATATAAAATGAGCTGTGGCCATTCATCAAGTACCTGTTTAGACACATTAACAGGATTTAAAATGAGCTGTGGCCATTCATCAAGTACCTGTTTAGACACATCAACAGGATATAATATGAGTAGTGGCAATTCATCAAGTACCTGTTTAGACACATCAACAGGATATAAAATGAGCTGTGGCCATTCATCAAGTACCTGTTTAGAAACATTAACAGGATATAAAATGAGCTATGGCTATTCATCAAGTACCTGTTTAGACACATCAACAGGATATAAAATGAGCTGTGGCCATTCATCAAGTACCTGTTTAGACACATCAACAGTATATACCGGTAATATGAGTAGTGGCTATTCATCAAGTACCTGTTTAGACACATTAACAGGATATAAAATGAGTAGTGGCTATTCAAGTACCTGTTTAGACACATCAGCAGGATATAAAATGAGCTATGGCCATTCATCAAGTACCTGTTTAGACATATCAACAGGATATAAAATGAGCTATGGCCATTCATCAAGTACCTGTTTAGACACATCAACAGGATATAAAATGAGCTATGGCCATTCATCAAGTACCTGTTTGGACACATCAACAGGATATAAAATGAGCTATGGCCATTTATAAATTACCTGTTTAGACACATCAACAGGATATAAAATGAGCTGTGGCCATTCATCAAGTACCTGTTTGGACACATCAACAGGATATAAAATGAGCTATGGCCATTCATCAAGTACCTGTTTAGACACATCAACAGTATATAAAATGAGCTGTGGCCATTCATCAAGTACCTGTTTGGACACATCAACAGGATATAAAATGAGCTATGGCCATTCATAAAGTACCTGTTTAGACACATCAACAGGATATAAAATGAGCTGTGGCCATTCATCAAGTACCTGTTTAGACACATCAGCAGGATATAAAATGAGCTATGGCCATTTATAAAGTACCTGTTTAGACACATCAACAGGATATAAAATGTGTAGTGGCCATTCATCAAGTACCTGTTTAGACACATCAACAGGATATAAAATGAGCTATGGCCATTCATCAAGTACCTGTTTAGACACATCAACAGGATATAATATGAGTAGTGGCAATTCATCAAGTACCTGTTTAGACACATCAACAGGATATAAAATGAGCTGTGGCCATTCATCAAGTACCTGTTTAGAAACATTAACAGGATATAAAATGAGCTATGGCTATTCATCAAGTACCTGTTTAGACACATCAACAGGATATAATATGAGTAGTGGCTATTCATCAAGTACCTGTTTAGACACATCAACAGGATATAAAATGAGCTATGGCCATTCATCAAAGTACCTGTTTAGACACATCAGCAGGATATAAAATGAGCTATGGCCATTCATCAAGTACCTGTTTAGACACATCAACAGGATATAAAATGAGCCATGGACATTCATCAAGTACCTGTTTAGACACATCAAAAGTATATACAATGAGCCTTGTTATGAGAAAAAGGCCGTTTGGACTTCCAATGGAATCAGTCTTTTGATGTGGATGCCCTGACCCTTAGGCAGACTCGCCTGAACTATTACTGTTAGCATATGCTCTAACAGTTCTTTTCCATGATGAGGCTCGTACGGACTTACTAAAATTTTAGGACAAGTATGACAAGGAGTTAAGGGTCCAATTATTTACAGTTAATATGGTATGATTTTACATGTGAGTAGTTGAAAGCATAAACACAAATTAGACTGCATATTCATGCATTTAGATCAGGGTCTGTGTTGTGTTGAAGCTTCAAGATGATCTGAAATGGCGATCCTTTGGAAATACAGAACAAAAGAACAGACAGTAAATACATGTAGTCAGTTTATGATCCATAATAAACATTCCTCATGCATCTTGTCCACGCCCCTCCGCCCCCCCCCCCCAAACTCCCCCCTAGTAAGCATTCTGCATCTATACCGGGCCGTTATCAGCCCGTTAGGGTTGCTGACGGACCGATAAAGACCCGCTGTAGATTTATAGAGAATGCTACGAGGGTCCTGCAAAAAGTTTTGTCACTGGGTTCGGATTACTTCAGTGCTACGTTTTATCAAACATATTTTTATTGCAAACCTTCAAAGTATTCCCCTTTTACTGAAACACATTTTTGTAACCTTTTTACACAGTCGCGAAAAGCAGATAAATAGTCTTCTTTTGGTATCTGTTGGAGACACCGATAAATAGCGCTGCCAAGAGAACTTCTAGACGTATACTTATTTCCAGAAAGCATTTTCTTAAGCCTTGGAAAGAAAAAGAAGTCACAGGGACTCAGGCCAAGTGAATAAGGTGGATGGTTTAAAACTTTCACCTTTTCAGAAGCCAAAAAGACAACAACCTCACACTTATGAGGAGGCGTTGTCATGTAAAAGGTGGACTCCTGACCATCCTTTGCTTGGTCATTTCTTATTGTAAAACTTTTTCACTTTCTTCAGTACAGAATTCTTGTAGAATCGGCCAGTGACTATATGACCAGATAGACAAGGCACTTAAACGACTGGCCCACTTGAATTAAAGAAAATTGCGTAAAACATCTTCTTCGAACTTATGGTTCTCTTGGCAACATATGGGCGTTTTTGATCTTTTCGCTTCCATTGCTTATTATCAGCCCTTCTTTGTGGCTCAAATATGTGCACCCAAGTTTCATCACCTGTTAGAAAGTTAGAAATAGCCCGACTATTACAGCCTTTGTATGTTTTCAAAAGTTCCCGGGCACATTTAAGGCATTGTGTCTTTTGCTCCTCAGTGAGCAAATGAGGTACCCACCTAGCGCAAACCTTTCTCAGGTCCAAACGCTTTTTCAGAATTGTTTGCACACTGCCTTCTGATATGCCAGTACAACTAGCTATATCTTTAACAGACAATCGAGCATCCTGTTCGACCACAATCTTTACAGCAGCGATGTTAGTCTTGGTAACAGAGGTTTTAGGCCTTCCAGGACGGGTATCATCTTCAACAGAAAATTTCCCAGCTTTAATGTGTCTTTTGCTCCTCAGTGAGCAAATGAGGTACCCACCTAGCGCAAACCTTTCTCAGGTCCAAACGCTTTTTCAGAATTGTTTGCACACTGCCTTCTGATATGCCAGTACAACTAGCTATATCTTTAACAGACAATCGAGCATCCTGTTCGACCACAATCTTCACAGCAGCGATGTTAGTCTTGGTAACAGAGGTTTTAGGCCTCCCAGGACGGGTATCATCTTCAACAGAAAATTTCCCAGCTTTAAAAGCTTTAACCCACCTAAAAACTGTGCGCATTGAAATGGCCTGGTCCATATATACCATACAATTCATTAAATATCTGCTTTGAATCTATATTAAGCCTAATGCGGCATTTAATATAGCTATGAATTTCAGTCTTCTGGTCCATGTTCCAATGTAACAAGTAAATTGGTCAGTGTATATGACTGCATCTATTTCAATTGGAAATAACTCAGTCAGTTGGAAAGCAATTTGCACGAAATAAACGGGTATCGTTAGCTATTCAACACACCATTCAAGGGATAAAACCAAGGAAGCCTATTAGTGACAGAACTTTTTGCACGACCCTCGTAGCTGGGTAGCCTCTATCAAATTAAAATCAGACAGCGTAAAATGCAAAAAAATATGGAATACATCGGACCCAGAAAACGCACACTCAATGAATACAAAAGCTACACTCAGTGAATAAAAAAAGCCACATTTAATAAATATACTGCGGCCGCCTCGAGCCACCACAACCAGAATCATAACTGGGTGCATTTTGGATAGCCAAGGATGTAAAATTTCTGCATGCAAACATGGAAGACTAATCAGACTAGGTGGGTTTTCTCACGTTGCGGCTCACGTTACGGAAAAGAACGTTAACCCATTTATGCCTAGCGTCCCAGAAAAAGGGACATTGGTAAACAGTGTAGACCCAGATAAGACGCCGCAGAACGCGGCGTCTGATCAGGGTCTATACTGTTTGCACAAAATACAGCAATTACTATAAAGTATTGTCATAATACAAATTAACCAGACATTCCTTATATTAGAAATGGACCAGTCCAAAGAGTTAAGGTAGAAGAGTCCACTCGGCATAAATGGGTTAATCTGCCATGGGTTAATACAGCAAAAACACCGATGGCTCGTTTACCGTGGCTGATTCGAACTCGTTTTTGACTCTTCCGATAACTCGGAAACAAAAAATAGGGATATTTTCGGGAAATTTTGTCAGGAAAATGTATGTTGTGTGTACTCAATAGCTTCCTCTCATTGAAGCGAGTCTAATGAATAGACTAAGCATACCATTATTTTATAGAACAAAAAGACATCTTAATTTGCCTCCTGACCTGACGCTATGATTAACCCTCAGTGGCTCAAACTTTCCATGTCTAGAACAAATTTTAATGGTCCCAAAGATGTTGGAGCCATTGACATTCGACTGTATATATATGTGTATCTTTTAATGATGCAATGCTGAACACTCTTTCAAGTATTAACCTATTGTAGACTGAATAAATTACCCCACACTATATATTGGAAGAGTCCAATTTCAGTTTCAGGTATGTCCGTCTATGTAATTTAGATATTCCTAGAGAAAGATGATTGAAATATTTGCAAACATTGGAGATCCTGATCAGACGCCGCGTTCTGCGGCGTCTGATCTGGATCTGCACTGTTTACCAATTACCCTATTAGGGTCTCCATACTACAATGGGTTAAATACAACATTTCTGCAAACGCTAACAATATACATGTAATTCGTTTGCTATACAGATTCGTAAACTGTTGAAACAAATAACAAACAAATTTATATTTTCTAACAAACAAATGAATATTTTTTAAGGGATGTAATTAGTTGCATCAATAATGAGCCAATATAAATGCATTGACACGGGCTGAGACGACATGTTTCATTATGGTCTGAACTTTGGTAATTATTAGATCAATGTCTTTAACAACAACTAGCATGCTGGAAAATATGAGCAGACTACATTTTTTTTTTCGGAAAATAGGATTTGACATTTCATGCAAAGTGTCTCCATTGGAGACAATTTGCATGAAATGTCAAAATCTGTTTTCTGGGAAAATAAGAAAAATATTTCAAAATATCGTCTGCTGAAAATTTTACCAAGCATGCTATGCGTTAGCTGGCTTAGGTACCCCGTTGCTATAATCACATGCTTGCTTTATCGCCATAATAAATTGAACCAACATCAATGATCAATTTCAGTTTGGTGTAATTATTACGGTCGGCTGATCAATTTTAAATATTTTCTCTGGATTGTAATGTATGCCATATTCAAGGCATATTGATCATGTGTGAAATAATCTAACGTTTGAACAAGTATACTTTCATCCGACTCAGCAACGATCCATTCAGGAAAAACCCAGTAGTTCATTCCGGTTTGAACATTAATAATATAGCCAACGATTACTACATGCTGATATGATGTTCGCAGTTTTCAAACCATTTTTATTACAGTGCTGGCTAATGAAATGACAGAAAAAAAAACTACAATGCACAATAAATTTAAAGAGTTCTTTGTTTTCATATTTACAAATATAAGTGAAAAAAACAACAACTATAAATTAAGACACCCAGGAGATGGCACATTTACGAAACACATCATTCCCGAGGCACCGAAAGAGAAAGATGCCAAATTGAAGAAAAAAAAAAGGCATGCAATCAGGATAGAACTACAACAGAGGAACCGCCTTGGAGCGGTCAGTAGAAAAAATACTTGGGGCTTAAACATTTGTTTTTCTGATTCTTCGGGATCAATGAGACCATTCGAGCCGCCATGTCAGGAAACGTACCTTCGGACATGTGCATCTAGCGAAAATTCAGATCAGCCTGCGCAATCACGCAGGCTGATCAGAATCGTCACTAGGCGTATATTGGATAGCCATGGATGCAAAGTTTCTTCGTGGGGACAATGAAGACTCATTTGAAATAATTTGAAAATATAGAATGCCGCTTAAACCGGCGCTAGGAGGCGCGAGCAGGGTTGCAAATGACAACTACTGCTCATGAACCAACACTAAAATCGAATCTATTTTCTGCTATGGGCGCACACTATCCTGGTTATAACAGGTTGCTGCCGTAGAAAAAGGTAGAACATGAGGTTCAAACACCTCGTTATTGGAACGCCTCGCTGAAATAAATACGTCGCCTCGCCGTCGTCAGACTGACGTTAACACTATTAGAGGAGTCGTGATAGTGCCATTCGCTATTGACCCACACTATAACGTCATCTCTGTCCCAAAGATCTGTTTGACTAACATTACATGCTGCACAGCATTCTCCTGTCCGACATCACCTTTGCTTACGTCCATCCGCCCTGTTGAAGCAAAATCGGGACATGACTGCCCTTCATTGAGTTTTGCATCTGACATTGACGTCTTATCGATAGCCTTGGTTCAAAACATCATGTTTCGTTTGCAAAATAGTATAGAAGCTGTCAATGAATAGCCACAATCATAGAACACAGCCTACCAATGACTCCAAGAGGAAGAACAAACAAATCATGACAGACAGACTGTACACACAGCTAAAAAAAGCAACCGGCTCCTTCTTCTCCAACAAGGAGCAAGGTGATCACGATGGTAGACAGGATATCTACTAAACACAACATAAGATAACGAACAGAACGAAACATAAAAATGCCGGCCTCGGTGGCTCAATTGGATGCGCCATCCGACTGGAGACCAGACGATCGCGGGTTCAAACCCACCTCCGAGGTCGGCAACATTCTTTCGTGGAGATTGAATATTTTCTACGGTCATTCTCTCCCTTCCGCTGATTCAAGAAGGGAAGTTGTCAGTTTCTGGCGAAAGAATGTGCACAATACTGGTAAACCGCTTAGAGGACTAAGCCTGCCCAGTAAACGTGTGGTTAGGTAAACTGACCGCGCTCGACGTGACCCCATTGGGTTGACTGGGCCGTAAAACCTCAAAACAAACAAACAAACGAAACATAAAAAGCCCCGCAGTGAGTAGCCACAAGGCCACAAAAAAACGAATAATACCAGGACCGCTGCCTTACAGCGATCAGTAGTAAACACTACTATTGGGCTTAAATCGATTCAAAATGATTGAACGGCTTGCATAGAGGCTCCCTAAGTCAGTCAAATGTCACAGAAACAAGAGGCCTACGGGCCACAACTCGCTCACCTGAGTGAAACCGCCACTGCAGATATGCAGATGGCATGCAACATTTTTAAAAATACTCTTATGACAAGGCAATGGCTTAAACAGTTTTTGAGATATCTTGCTCACAAGGTTAAAATGCTGAAATTTTCAAAAACGTCACAAGTACAAAAAAAAAAAAAGTTCAGATATTTTTCAGAAATCATTTTTTTCATCTACTTATCCTGTCATTTAAAGGATTTTTTTTTCTGTTTTTAGCTCTGGCAACCATTTTGTTCAGTAGAGCAGAACCATTTTAACAATTTTGGTAAAGGGCCATAAGAGGAACACCACTGTGAAATTACTTTGAAATCAGGACACTGGCTGCGGAGATGTCTTTTAAAGGTTTTCTATTTTTAGCTCTGGCCGCCATTTTGTTCAGCCAAGCGGAGCCTTTTTAGTAATTTTGGTTAATGGCCATTGGTGGAATACTTCTGTGCAAATATTTTGAAGTCAGGCCATTGGCCAAGGACGATATGTCGTTTGAAGATTTTCTATTTTTCAGCTCTGGCAGCCATATTGTTCAGTGGAGCAGAACCATTGCGGCCATCTTGGATTTTCGATTGGCACAATTTTAGCTCGTTTCGATCCAGAAGTTATCCTGTTGCTACAGAGCAAGTTTCGGCTCAAAGCGATCTAAGGTTTGAGAAGAGATGTCGAAAATTGATTTTCAAGATGGCGGCTGTGGTGCATGGCCATCGGATTTTTCTATCGGCTCATTTAGCTATTTTGTGTCTCACAAGCGCGCTAATGCTCATCATCAAGTTTCGATTCAACTGGATTATAGAGGAGATGTCCAAAATATGAATTCTCAATATTTTTTGCCGTATAAATGTATAGGGCCCATACAAATGCATGGGAAGCAAATTTGACTTCGCCGTAAAAAGGTCAAATGTCAACGCAGGAGCATCATGTTAACAATTTTGGTAGATCTCCTGTCCCCGAGGATTAGTGCAAAGGTAAGGTCCAAGGGCTTATTTGGTTCTGAAGAAGAAGATTTTTTAAATGTTTTACCATATATGTGCATGGCAGCCATCTTGGTCAATGGGCCGCGACCATTTTAGCAATCTTTCGTTCCCCCAATCTAAGGTCCACATGAAATTTGAGCAACATTGGCCCAGAGGCTTCAGAGGAGAAGTCGTTTGAAATTCTCAACATTTCTCCCATACAAATGTATGGTGCCCATACAAATGCATAGGGAAGCAAACTTGACCTCGCCATAAAAAAGTCAAACGTCAATGTACGATCATCATTGTAGCAACTTTGGTAGACCTCTTCTCCCTGATGATTTGTGCAAAGATTCAGCCCCAAGGCATCTTGGTTCTGGAGAAGAAGATTTTCAAAGGTTTTTACCATATATGGGCATGGCGACCATATTGGTCAATGGACCGCGACCATTTTAGCAATCTTCCATTCCCCCAACCTAAGGAGGCTCCATGTGAAATTTGAGCAACATTGGCCAAGAGACTTCAGAGGAGAAGTCGTTTGAAATTCTCAACAGTTTTCCCATACAAATGTATGGTGCCCATACAAATGCATAGGGAAACAAACTTGACCTCACCGTAAAAAGGTCAAACGTCAATGTACAATAATCATTTTAGCAATTTTGGTATACCTCTCGTCCCCGATGATTTGTGCAAAGATTCAGCCCCAAGACGTTCTCGGTTCTGGAGAAGAAGTTTTTAAAGGTTTTTACCATATATGGGCATGGCGGCCATCTTGGTCAACGGACCGCGACCATTTTAGCAATCTTTCGTTCCCCCAAACTAAGGAGGCTCCATATGAAATTTGAGCAAAATTGGCTCAGCGGCTTCAGAGGAAAAGTCGTTTGAAAATGCTAGCGGACGCACGGACGGACGGACGGACGACGGACGAAAAGTGATCACAATTGCTCATCCTGAGCATAGCTCAGGTTAGCTAAAAACAAACAAACATACAATCAAACTAAATTGCTGTGATGAAACAAGAATGAGGGTTCGTAGCACCCACAGACACTGGCAGCTGGAGCTAAAGAAAACCACTAGCTGAACCACGGAGGGCTCGAACCACAGAAGCTTGAAATTCGGTCATAAATGCATGTTAAAATGGTCCAAATCAACCATCCTATAAGGCGAGCTGCCCAAATCGACTACCCTATAAAGCGAGCCTGAAGGCCCAAATTGACTATCCTATAAGGCGAGCCGAGGCCCAAATCCACTATCCTATAAGGTTTGCCTTAGGCTCGTCTTATAGGGTAGTGTATGAAGGGATTTGAAACCACTTGAATGAAATGTAACCCACAATATCATGCGTCGCGTAAAAACGACTATCTACCTCAAATATCAAGGTCAAATTTCAACTTGGTACAATTTGCCTGTTTGATTCCATGGCAATAGTTCGTATACAGCTTGCAACTTTGTTATGTATCGATAGATTTTGAAATAATTTAACAAATATGTATTCAACGACAAGGTTATTTGTCACGTGCAATACCTGGCTTTATGGCACTGGATCCTGTATCCGGCTTATAAATGTGATGTATGAAATTTTTTAAGTAACTTTACACAAGTGTTCCCTACAATAAAACAAGTTCATGTGTCACATGGTACAACTGGTTCCCTACCTTGAAGGTCAGGTCACATGGTTTGTCAAAGGTGTACACAATAAGATCCTGTGCACGGGCTTTCTGTCTTAAGGTTAAGGTCACATTTGCACATATTGCCTGTATAACGCATAGGCAGTACTTTTATGTCCGGTTAGTAACAGAAAGGATTTGAAATAGTTATGTATGACATATATGTTTCCCACAACAATATCATATGTCACATATAACGACATGCTTTCTGCCTTGAAAGTTAATGTCACACTAAAACTTTGTACAAATTGTCTGTATAGCACTATAGCAGTAGTTTATGTCCGGCTTATAACTTTCTGATGCACGTAGGGAATTTAAAGTGATTCCACAGAAATACATGTCCAACAAGAAGATTATACCCAGCTGGCATTCTACATAAATCTATAGCGGGCCGTTATCGGCCCGTCATCTACCCTGACGGGCCGATAACGGCCCGCTATAGATTTATGTAGAATGCTTACTGGGTGTGTGCTAAGTGCAAGACCAGGCTTCTGCTTTGAACATCAATGTCATATTGTATTGCTCTCTCATATGGCTCAACAAAGTTGTTTGGTGTGAAAGGGTTTGGAGATAGCTTAAGACGACAAGATCTTGCGTCATGTGCAAAGCCCGACTCCATACATTGAAGATCAAGGACACGCGTGGACATATTGCTTGTATAGTATAACTCTATGATAGATATTCGTGTTTGGCTTATAATTTTGTGATGCGTGCCGCCGTGTATGAATAGAGTTTGAAATATTTTCCCACAATATGAAACCTAACGTACATGTAGTATAAGACATTTCAAGGCGGCAGTCACCTCTAGTGACAGCTCTTGTTCATTTTCTGTAAACCTTCAAATTGACGCAAAGAACAATTGGCTGTTTATACAGCTGTCCATCGTATGGAAACCAGGGCCAAGATGTTCAAAATTTAACCCTTAAAACGCCAAGAAAAACTGCATCTATGTCGTCTGTTTATATCGTCTGCTGAATATTCTTGCAAACTTTTCAAACCTATTTTTGCATACAGGCAAACAATGTGGACCCAGATCAGACTGCTCCAGTCTGATCTGGGTCCACACTGTTTGCAGAAATGACTTTTAAAATCACAAGCAGATGACAAAGCAGACGACAATTGTTGTGATTGGCAGTTTAAGGGTTAACGAAGTTGTTAGCTAACGTGACGGTAAATTTTCTATCTTGAAATATGGCAAATACATTGACATATTTTTGCTGAAAAAAAAAAAGTGAGTAGCTTTTGCATTACTCACAGTTTTTGCAGTAAAATATCAATGTATTTGAAAATACCATAGCTACAACAGTTAACGAGTTTGTCATTAACGAGCTCGTTAAGCTAACCATGCTTTGGACAAATGGGCCCAGTTTGTTATGTATTCTCACAGAGACGTCCCGTTCAGATGATTGTCTTATACAGGTCCTCGTTATCATATGACATTTAAGGGGATTGTATACACCCAGTAGATTTTCTACCGTTTGCTAAAGAGAACTTATGTGACTTTCTATTTGCTTTCCGGTACACCAATACTCTTCTGAAAAAGGGGTCTACCCTAAAAGGGGGAAAAATGCTCCAAAAGAGGAGCAAATTCTTTCCTTTGAGATAAGACGCTTTTTAAAAAAGGGGCAAAGCAATTTTGACAGAGTCGTATCCTTTTAAATAAACGTAAAAAAGATCGCTTTTGGAAACAAAGATCACACTACAGATTAGAAAATGGCGTCTCGGATTTATTGAGACTCTTCATAAGCAGTAATGAAGTTTGCAACACTGCTTACGCCCTCTAGCGTATACATAAGCAGAACTCCATTTTCAAAGATACCACAATACAATGATCCCAAAGGAAATGAAATATAATTTGCACTATGGTGAAGTACGGGGACACGTTCTACGGTCGCCACACGGCGCTTTCAGTCCCCCTTATCGATTTTTCAGGTATACTCTGCGGATAACACTGGCTGGAAGGTGTCATATATATATATATATATATATATATATATATATATATATATATATATATATATATATATATATATATATATATATATATATATATATATATATATATATATATACGAGAAGTATACGGTGTTAAAAGTGAATAATACCAAAAGGTCTGTTTTTGGTGAGGTGGGTGGGTAGCGGGTCCTAAATTGGCGCGTTCCTGATACGACGAAAAGAAGTGGTATTACGAAAAAATAGTTAAAATTGTTCAATTATTTTTAAATATAAGCTTAATTAAGCTTTGTCCAAAATATTTGGCGCATTCCTGGCCTGACAAAAATGCGTGTTATAACAAAACAATAATAGAAATTATTTGATTATCATTTGATATTTATGGGCTTAATTATGCTGTGATCTAATATTCTATTTTTGTCATCAGTTTTTTTTTTTTTTTTTTTTTTTGTGTGTGTGTATATAAACGGTTAAAAATATTCTTTTGTTCAATACCCGTTTGGATCTCGTCAGTCAAAATTTGTTGTATTTAAGTACTTCCTGGTTATTTTGGAATTTTAGTGAGTTTTTTTGGTATCTTCACTAATATTTTTCGTTCAAGTAAGTTGCACTATAATCAGTAATATTTTCCAACTGCTGCAGTTAGAGTAAAAGTCCACTATTGATGTTTAAAGACCTTCTTTGCGACTGCCTAAAAGTGATCTCATCAGTAGGGCGGTCTTACCATTGAACATGGAATTATTAATTTTGAGTGGTCTTAAAGACTCCATGTTCCTCAAAAATTGATATCTTATTATCCAAGAAAGTTTTAATAAATTGCTATATGGTATTAATTCAATTATATTTTTTTAATGTGGCACCTGTCAACCTGTTAAGTTTCCTTTAGTCTCTATTCTTGAACTGAATCAAAAATGAAATGATTTTTATCGTATCCCTGAATTAATTCAGATATACGATAAGTATCATTTCATTTCTGATCCAGTTAAAAAACGAGAGACTAACTGAAATTTCACAGGGTGTCAGATACCACATTTCATGATAATATAAATATCATATATTAATTTATTTAACCCTTTTTATATACAATAAAATGCTCACTCTCTCTCTCTCTCTCTCTCTCTCTCTCTCTCTCTCTCTCTCTCTCTCTAAAATTACTCATTTTGACTTCCTTTTGGCAACTGTCATTATTGTACACAATATGAAAACATGGACAGTAAGAGAACTGTGCTGTCTGTTGCACAGGCGTAGTGCTCATTATAAGCACATGACACATATGCGTAAGGAAAAAAAACTGCAATAAGATGGATCACCTAGAGCAGCCCCCAATGTTGGAAGCGATATAGAGAGATATTTTCACGATTGTCTCAAAGTGAACAAGTAGACATAAAAATAATTCCCATCACGAAAACACGCCTTTATATTTTTGACGCCCTTAAACCCACTTTTATACAATAAAACTGGGGTTTGCATGGGGCATACATTAATTTTCTTATTTCTGCTCAAAAACATGGATTGTAGGTACTCGTTAGAACCGCCTCGCCGAGGTGGTTCTAACGGGTACCCACAATCTATGTTTTGAGCAGAAATATGAAAACTACCAGATTTTTTTCATCTGTAAGTTTTCATTTTTCAGTGGTAAAATTTCCAATATATTTGAATAGGCGTGTTTTCGTAATGGCTCTGACTGTGCCACTGTGTTGTGTGTGCTTTATATACAATTTTCTCGTTTTTTTTTTTCATATTCTAGTTTTATTCAAAACACTTTTCATGCTTTTCATAAAACAAGGAACATTAGTGACATGTTTTAGTTATCACTTTCAGTGAGTTTGCTTGAAAGTGGGTAGGTGAAGGGATGAAATTTGCCAGGTTGAATTTTCAAATAACAGTTGCCTTGTTACTTCTCTTTTCAGTGAAACGTAACTGTTTCTGATGGATCTACGTAGGATCTATAATGTTTCTTTTTCATTAGTTTCATTACATTTCTGAAAATAAACCACTTGTAAGCATTGTACAGAAATATGTCTTACTCAACTTTCACTGAGTTTTCTTGAAAGTGGGTAGGGGACGGGGTGGAAATTTGCCAGGCTGAATTGTCAAATAACTGGTGTCTTTTATTGCTCTTTTACATTCAGTGAAACATAACTGTTTCTGATGGATCTACGTAGTTACATAATGTTTCTTTTTCATTTATTTCATTTCATTTCTGCGAAGAAGTCATTTGTAAGCATTGTACATATATATGTCTTACTCTACAATATCTAAGACCATAGTCGTTGAGAATGAGAGACAGCAATAGCATTTCTATTATCTCCCTTGATAGGTAAAACGCAAAACAGACCAAGTACTAATATATACTCTGACCACTAACTAAATTGGAATCCTCTGTTTTTATCATAGGTCCATTCTGGAATTTAACTAATATTTAGCTTTAAAATTTTCCATACCCATACAAAAGATTTACAAGCATTATACAAGTTATTGCACAGAAAATATTTCTTTTTGATATTTTGGAAGGTTTTCGCTTCGTTTACAGATACTTCTCAGGGGAGTTAACTGACTGCTAACTCCCATTGTTCATCAATTTACTGAACCTCGAAATGGAAAAGAAATGACATGAAGTCGGTGCAAAAGAAAGTTACTGGTAGAAGCACAAAAATCAGCCCTTTGGAATAAAATTAACCCAGTTATGCCTAGAGTACCGTTAAAGGGACATTGACAAACAATGTAGACCCTGATCAAATGCAGGGCCTCTGATCAGAGTCTAGACTGTTTGCATTAAATAGTTTTTATTAAACTAACCACACACACCTTTTACTTTAAATGGATCAGTCCAAAGAGTTGAGGTAGAAGAGTGCACTTGCCATAAATGGGTTAATTAAAGATGGAGCAGTTATTTCTGGACGTCATTTAGTCTACGGTCCAAGTCACTTTCCTGTACATACAGAGGGGCAAAATTGTTATACGACTAATTGGTTAATCACTACGCATGCAATTTGTCGCAAACAGGCTGCGTTATAGCCTGTCCTTATATCGGTTAACAATCTTAGTCTGTTTTTAGAACAATTCAGTTCTGAAAAAAAACAAAAAACAAATATATATATATATATATTACGGAAACGTTTCCCCCGCCACCCTTGTTTTATCAATATATCGTTAGTTTTGTCCGTTTTTTGTCCGTTTGAAACAAATATCGCATTTCAAAGTTGTGATATATATATATATATATATATATATATATATATATATATATATATATATATATATATATATATATATATATATATATATATATATATATATATATAGCCTTCTAGTTTCACACAAGAAGATTTTTTCAGTTCCCCCAAATGAGTATGTGTAAAACAAGGAACCCCTTTTGCGTGGTCGTTGTTGATCCCAGGACTACCTGAACAACCTCGGTAAAGACCTATTAGATGAATGTACATACTGGATATCAAAGATCTGTGCCTTCTAGTTTCAAACAAGAAGATTTTTACACTTTTTTCCCCTATATGGATCTATGTAAAATAATGGAGCCATTGAGTAGGGTCATTTTTGACCCCGGGGTTTAATTGAATAATTTTGGTAGAGGTTCATTAGATAAAGCTATCAAATATCAAAGAGCTTCAAAGGCCTGACCCTTCTAGTTTTAGAAAGGAAGATGTGTAAAGATTTTTCCTGTATGAGACTATGTAACACAAGCGAAACCCGAACATAATTTTAACAATCTTGGTAGAGGTCTACAAGATGAAGCTAAATATCAAAAGTCCTGATATTGTCACACATATTTTTGAAGTTTTTCGTTATATTAGTATGTAAAATAAGTGACCCCGTTGCTATAATTTGAACAGGCTTGGTAAGGACCATTACATTGCAATATCCGAGATAGGAACAAGGAAAAGCGGCAAATAGAAGGCGAAGGCGGTTTTGTAAAGAACCGAATATATATTTGGAATTTGGAATTTGAAGCTGCATCAGAATAAAGGAAGTCCCTCCCAATAATTTTTCTACTGATCCTTCCACTTTTGCAGATCTGTTTTTGTTTGTGCGTCGGTTATTGCAAATACGTATGATGCTTGTTTCTCAGTGTTTCTTCTTCTTCTCTTCTTCTTTCTGTGCTTCGTAATATTTCCTGGGTATCTTCACTTATAGTTTTGTTATTTTTTCCACAACTGTGCTGACTTAAAGAATCCCTCAAGTCACAGCGAGTTAAGGTTTGAGATTTACTGATCTATGGTGTGGCTATTTGCTGATTTGATTTCATTGCTCTCAAGGTAGAATCCTTTCAATAGCTTAGTCATACTATATCTGGTGCACGTTGTACAAAACACTGTTGTCTCGAACATTGATCTGAATAATCTATGTTTGGATGTTAAACAAACAGATCGTCATCTTTTAAACTATAAGAATTATATTTTCAGTTCAGCTGTATAAACATCGTATAATGAGTTAAATATATTAAAAAAAAAAAAAAAACAAAAAAAAAACACGTATATACGGAAGCGTATTGGTGCCTCTATTTATTGTGTTATACCGCAACTTGGCGACTTCAGATATAGCGTTCAATGCGATTATCAAGCATATTTTGACTTGTATTTGTCGAAATATTTTGTTATATCGCAGTAAATCGGCTAAAACTGTCGCGAATTAATTTCCAAGTTGCAAAGAGGAAGTCAACATCTTTGAACTATCAGAAAAGTCGACTTGAAACAAGTCATCTTGAAATTAATTATGGTCATTTTGACTATTGAAAACTTGAGTAGACTGGGAATGAAGAAAACTTCACGCATTACAGAAGACGACATAATTGCATGTAGTTTAACTACACGCATTTCCATAAGTTGACATATTAATGAAGGATCTGCAACTCGATTTTTCATATATAGAGTTTTATTATAAAAGCATGATAATCGATATATGCCTTTGATAATAAAAATCGGTTTATAACTAAGCGACTTCTAGATCCTTCATCAACATGTCGACTTGTGCAAAATCGTCAAGTTAGAATGCATGCGATTTTCGCGTCTTCGCTAGGACGTGATGTTTTCTTCCCTCCTTGTCTAGTCAATTTTTTACAAGTCAAATAACGATAATTATGTTGAAGACGACTCTTTTCGAGTCGATTATTGTCATATTTCAAATATGTCGATTTCTTTTTTGCCACTTAAATGTTTTTTTCGGGTTGACTTTAGCCGATTTGAGGCAATTCAACAAAATATGTCAACAAATGCAATTCAAAATATGCCAGTAAACAGTGACAACTTGCGATATTTGAAGTCGCAAATTTGCGATATAACACAAAAAGTGGAGGCACCAATACGCAGCTTTACATGTGATATATGTTTCCAATATATATATATACTTACACAAATATTGCTTAGTTATCATTAATATCAAAATAAAACAACCCAAATTCACTTTATATTTGTAAAACAAGGGTGGCGGGGAAACGTTTCCGTAATATATATATATATATATATATATATATATATATATATATATATATATATATATATATATGCCACTTTATTAGGCTTCCAAGTGGCCTTGTTGAAAACAAAATTGTGTGTGTGTGTGTGTGTGTGTGTGTGTGTGTGTGTGTGTGTGTGTGTGTGTGTGAGACAGAGAGAGAGAGAGTTGTCTGTTTGTTTTTTAAACCAACGTTAAATGGAGAAATTTATGATAGGAATACTCTTGCTTAAAAAGTTTAGCAATTAATGGTTTAATAAGATTGTTTAAGTAACTCTGCGTGCGTGTGTGTATGTGTGTGTGAACAATATATCTAATAAAAATTTCGGTAGTATTTGATTCGGTAAAAAGCCTAATCCTACGGAATTCGTTTTTTACCGAATTACCGTGTTCTTTCGAGACAGACTTTTTCTTTTTCAAACACTGTTGATTATTAACAGCCCTGTTTACAGCAATACAGAGTGAAAGATTTAAATCCTTTGTGCATTTCAGAATAACGCCAGATGGGCCTGTTCAGCTTTTTGGCCCCTGTTGTTGGAGTAGTAGGAGGGCTTTTGGGTTTCAGGTCAACCCAAAGAAAAATAGAAGGTGCAGCCGGTGGGATTCAAGCATCCATAGACACTACATTGAAGGATGTTCACAAAGAACTAGCGCTTTTTAGAGAGAAATTGGAAGCAGATCTTCTTCCTGAAGCTACACAGACTATGGCTGTTGTCCGAGAATCGATGCAAGATGTGGTTGGTATTATGTACAAAACCTCGTTGGTGGCGCAAGAATCTATGAAGGAGATGGTCATTTTATCGCACGCCTTTTTGAACAGAACATTCGTCACTATGGACAGGGTTGATGACGTTTTAATTCAAGTAAAGTATGGGATGGAAATAGGGCTCATCATGTTGTTTCTGTTTATCGCCATACTTTGCGGATATGAGCTCCGCAAAGCTACCAATGAGCAGACACCAAGCGTCTACGCCTTGTTTGAAAGAGATATTTTACGTATGCTTAGAATCGGGTGCATTCTTGCGTGTCTTGCATTGATGGCAAAAGTGTTTACAGCTCTTGTGCTGAACAAAACAGCGGCCGCACCTGAAGAAATACTTCCGTGGGTTTTCCTTCCTGTTGTGCTGGTTATCTTTCTAAATATATTTCGTCTTCTGTTACGTGTCATATTATTCATATCACCTTTTTTGCAATTCATTTGGTGGTATCCATACAACATTGTAGTGTACCCTTGTGCATGGTTGTTTTATAAAGCTTTTCTTCAGCCCACTGCCTGGCTTGTCCGTGTTTATCAGAACAGACGACATTTTAGGAATCAGTTTGGAATTTACCTTATACTTTGTCTAGTTCTTGTACTACTGCCCGTTATTCTAATCCTTACCTTTGAATGCATAACTACAGTCATGGGCGATTCTCTGAAACTGGACACGGGATTACTTTTAGCAATTTTTATTACATATATCATTTACTACGTCCTTGCTTTTGTCATCATGGTTAGGTATACTATTCAAACAGTTGGGCAACAGGTAAAGAAGGTGTATGAATTAAGATACAGGGAAAATAGGTGGAATCGTCTTACGATGTAAAAGGCACTCCTTACAACCTACTTCAAATGTAACAATGACGTAGACACGCATTTTCGTCAGTAACTAGTTTTTCGGAATCTTGCTGAACCTTGGTTTCATGAAATTCAGAATATTAACTTAATGTACAAAATTCTCTGTCATATGGGCTGTCTGTCTTTTGAAATATCGGCCTTCTGAAACGCAACGTATATTCAGACACCTCGACCATCCGTGTTGATATTCAATAACACAAATCATTTAAGCGTAATTGATCGAAGTAGCTACAATAAGTTGGGATTTTTTTTTTTTTTTTTTTTTTTTTTTTTTTTTTTTTTTGTGAAAGGCAGTACGAAAATGGATCGTTGGTGCATTTAGTGAGTTTTCACTGCAATTATGCACACTTTATGATATAGGGGATTACTGCATTCAAATGTGTCATTTGGGGAGGTAAATTGGCTGTTTAATGGTCGGAAATTTCGTCTTACGGCGACGCGTCAGCGGAGCCGTAAAACGTAATTTGCGGCCGTAAAACCGCCGATTTACCTCCCCAAATGACAAATTTGAATGCAGTTATCCCCATTCTAATGCATTTATTCATTTTTTTTTCTGGTGAAAAAAGTACTATTTGGACAGAGCGACAAGTGTTGTGAGCTGCGTAAAATCAAATGCCAGCCAATGAGAAGCGACGTTACGTGATGACGTCGGATTTCCGACAGTATATCGCTGATTCTAACACTCCTCGCCTATATAGCCAATGGTTAAACTCAGTGATATAATATGAAATTAGGCACTACCTAGATGCGTGCAAAGCCACCCCACTACATAGGCCTCCCAGGAGGTAACATGTTCCCTAAAAATAATCGACCATGTTCCCTAAAAGTAATTTTCAAAATTACCATGTTCCCTATTCCCATAACATTTCTTTTGCTACCCTGTTCTCATAAAATATTTTCCAACGTTCCCTGAAAGGAAAAGACTAATGAGCATGATCCCTTGTTCCCCAATCCCCCACCCCCTCCCCGCCGCCCCCGGGGAGCGCAACCTTAAAAGGTATTATGCTTTAAAGTAAAGAACTTTACAAACAATGAATTTTGACACACATTTGATCAAAATCGGTGGAAAATTATGTAAGTTATAGGCAAATGAATATTTTAACATTGGAGGAATGGGCGCCGCCATTGTTGTTGTTGTTGTTTTTGTTGTTGTTGTTACATAAATTCTCCCAGAGTTGGGACACCTCGAATTGAGTGGAACACAAATTTTCGTAGATAATCTCCAGGGTTAAAATGATGCTCAGTCCATCACCCTATCTACACTTTAAACTTTATGTACATATATGCTTAAAATGTTCAGTCTTTTCATGATAAAAAGTCTTTATAAGATTTTGATAGTCTTTACACCACAAAGTCTTTGTACATGTTAACCTGACAATCTCAATTAAATCATGAACAACCCTGCTGGGATGTGCCACGGATTGACTTCTTTGACTTAACAGTTCTGTTGCGACGCGGAATCAATGATAGTCTCATATCTTTCACAGTCCAGGGCAAAACATAATCTTCTGGCTTGAAACTCAATGTTTGACAGTTCATAACCATGAGTGTTAGCGTCTATTAGCAAACTACTGTCTATGATTAGCTTCAGCAGGGTATCATTGTCACAAGCAGGGTTACACAAGCCACTACAAGCCTCTACCAATGTGTTTATGATAGGGTTTCTTATCGCGGCAAGCACAGGACAGTCCAGCAGAAAATGTTGTAATGTAATTTTGAATATTTAATGAGGTTCCATAAAAATTAAAATTCATTTCATAAAGGTAGTTATTCTCTTAAAGTTAGTTTATTTTGGGGGAAATGATTGCTTGTCACTATAATTAAAAGATTATTAAAATATGCAGCAAAAACAATTTACACTGGGCGAAAAGACCGTTTAAATAGCCTTTCTTCAGGAATACAAATCGCCATATATTTGATATCATATTCAAATCCTCATTCATATCAATGTGTGACTTGCACTCATTTTCTCCCTCTTTTTTTTTTTTTTTTTTTTTTTAAGAAACAAAATACACACCAATGCCAAGCGAATTGAACCTACAGAGCACCTCTTTTAAAACCTTTTTCTTTTTCAAGCAATGAACAGCAGTTATACATATTGGATTAGATAAATGATTAAATTACCTTAAAATCTTGTCTCAATATGCTGGTTTCATAAATACCTGCTTTACATCTCAAAAAAAAATGTGTAAACAAACGTGGTTACAGCGACAGGAAAACCCCGCAGGAACATTTAGCGGACAACAAAAGCTACGTCACGGGAACACCCCGTTACGTAATGCCAGGATTCTCGTGCACATTTTGTTTCTTTTTTCCCAGTACGGTGTAAATTCGGTTAGCTTTCATTTCGTTTCACATCTGACTTTGGAATTTGAACTTTGAAAATTTTTTGGATTAATTTAAATGCGAAGTAAATAGATTCTAATCCTCTCTCGATATGTCGAGAAGATACTTGTGAGCAAAAATGTGTTCCGGCTTCATTGAGCGTCGATCAGAATTAGGTTTCTTATGCTGGATCCAGTATTACATATGAAAGGTGCCATGTTGTCCAAAGTTTTTAAGTTTCTTAGGTAAATAACTACATTTGAATGAACTTTATTTAAATGCTACGTGTTATCTATAGGCGTGCTTCGCACGCGGGCCCCTTCGGGCCCGCTTTGCTTTGCACGTATTATGCAATAAATCACTTGGCGGAAACGCGCGACGCTATCTGGCGCCTTTCCGACGTCATTTCGACACGCTGCTGACGTCAGCCTTAATTTCTACGACGCTAGACTGTGTAACGTCGTCTTTCTCACTTCAGCAACGTAAGAAATGCATGCAAACGTCAGTGTTACAGTCAAAACTTTTGGCGGGATTTCTTTATTCGATTGCGGAAAGTTTGAAAAATCTAAAGGATACAATTACCTTTTCGTCGTTTTCTATGTGTTAGAATCGAAATAGATCAGCTCTTGTGCGTGATTTGTTGAGTAATAAATCACAGTTTGTCGGTCAGTTGTAAGAAGATAAATCACTCGCGCTCCGCGCTCGTGATTTGATCTACTTTACAACTGACCTCCAAACAGTGATTTATTACTCAACAAATCACTGCTAGAGCTGATCTATTTCTTAAATATACCGTCGATAATATTTGACGTTATCCAATCAGACGTCGCGTTACATACGCAATTGCATTAGAATTTGGCATCAGTCCGAACAAATGATCCAGTCTCAGTCAACTATGTGTATATCATCAAGGCTGCGTTCAGAACTGCAAGTTACTCGCGAGTGTTTTGCCCAGGACCCCTGCTCCTGTTGGCGCTCGTCATTAAGTACAAGGATCCAGGGCAAAACATTCGCTATTACTTTGCACTACTAAAAGCAGCCCATGTTAATGGCTTAAAGTATATTGAGAAAAAAATATGTTAGTCAACGTACCTTCGGACATATATAATGCGCCCAGTGAAGATTCAATCCGCCTGCCCATTCGTGCAGTCTGATCAGAATCTTCACTGTGCGCATGATGCAACGTTTCTTCATGTGGACAACGAAGACTGATCAGCCAAGGAGTTTATTCATGCTGATATGACTTTGCGAATGTGCAGGCTGATTTAAGTCTTCGTTGGGCGCACACGTCAGAATGTACGTTTTCTCGTGTTGCGGCTCATATACAATTTGAAGAAAACAGCTTTATCTGATGATATTACAGAAGGCTAGAGGTGCAAAACTTCTTTCATACAGATATGACGTTTGTAAACGATTTCGTTCCGACTTTTAACGGAAAGTCGCGAATATCTACACGATCGCTTTCCGAACAGAAATTTCACTGACCAATGAAAGTCGGAATAAAAACAAAATTGCCGCGCCAAGTATTTGAGAGAATTCTCACGGAAATGAAATATTTTTCAACGATAATGCCTAGCCCCTACCGTGTAAAGGGTTGCAAAAGCCTACAAATTAAAGGAAATAAAATTAGTTTTTTTTTTGTTTTTGTTTTTTTTTCTCATGTGCCTTGGAAAGATGATGCTTTCGTCGGCAGCGGCTCAGTCTCGCTGGGGACCGCTATGCCTTCTATTTCGAGATAATTGGCGGATTTAGTCATATGACAGTGCCACGTGACCTGGATAACGAGTGAATTTCGGAAAAGTACGGAATCTGTATGAAAGCAGCAATTTAACACGTAAGAAAAAAAAACACTGCAATAAAAAGCGTAATGTTACAGTGGTATTTAATAGGAAAATAGGCTTAGCCTAAATGCGAGCACAGCACAGACCTATATCTGTACTCTTCAAAAGTCCTTCACAGCATCATTAAATATCAGTATATAAAAATATTATGTAAATCAATAATAAATAAAAATAATCAGCAAAATATGTTCGTGACACTTATTGTCACTCGTTTCTAGTCATTTCTTGAAGCTTATTAGTGAGACCCATAATCAAGTCCGCCAACTTCCGGGAAGAAAAAACGGAAGAAAATTGGTCAGAGCGATTACTGCTGAAAGTATATATCTTTGTATATCTTACTTTTCCTTGATCATATTAGCGAGCACAGCTCGCGACGCGCGCAGCACGTCGCGAACGAAGTGAGCTCTACGGTAGAGAATATGATCAATGAAAAGTAACATAAAACAATATATACTTTCAGCAGAAATCGCTCTGACCAATTTTCTTCCCGTTTTCTTCCCGGAAGTTGTCAAAAGTTGTCACCGGAAGTTGACAGGACTGGAGCGGACTTGATACTAATAAGCGTCACGAAGTGAGAAGAAACGCGTGTCAATAAGTGTCACGGACATAAATTGCTGATTATTTTTATATATTTATTTATTATTTATTTTTGATTTACATATATTTTTATATACTGATATTTAATGATGCTGTGAAGGACTTTTGAAGAGATGGGATTTCCCTATCTCCACTAAGCACCAACGATAAACTTTCTTTGTCTGTAGTCGGTCTTCAAATCTACTAAAAAACTGTAATTGGACCTCGCCAAGCAAAAACGTGTCTTCGGGCATATGCACACACGAAGCCCCAGATCAGCCTGTGCATTCACGCAATGTTCAGGGCATTTACTGTCCCTTATCGGAATCATTGGATACTACATATATGAACTGAGAGCAAAGGCCCGGTGATACTTTGTGCATGTGAAGGATGATCCGACTGCGCGTTTTGCGTATGTTCGAAGGCACCTTTTCACTTGAAGAAGCCCATATGTAAAACTAGCAACACATAAAACGCCAAGAAAATCTGCATCTGAAAATGTTGTCTATTTTTGTCGTCTGCTGAATATTGCAAACTTTTCAAACCTATTTTTGCATACAGGCAAACAGTGTGGACCCAGATCAGACTGCTCATAAAGGAGCAGTCTGATCTGGATCCACGCTGTTTTCAGAAGTGACTTTTAAAGTAACCAGCAGAAGACAAAGCAGACGACAATAGTTGTGATTGGCGCTTTAAGGGTTAAAACGAATAATAAACAATTCATGAAAAATATATAAGCTTTCTGACATCTTGTGTGTGTGTGTGTGTGTGTGTGTGTGTGTATGTGTGTAAGTGTGTATGTGTGTGTGAGGCGGAGATAAATAGATTCAAAACGTGGTAAAATGAATATTAATGCTCCATAAGAGTAATGAACACTTTCATAAAGCTGAAAAAAAGCAGAAGTAGCATGGAAATTCTATGTTTAGCATTGAAATTCTACATGTTTAACCTTTAAACTGCCAATCACAACAATTGTCGTCTGCTTTGTCACCTGCTTATGATTTTAAAAGTCATTTCTGTAAACAGTGTGGACCCAGATCAGACTGGAGCAGTCTGATCTGGGTCCACATTGTTTGCCTGTATGCAAAAATAGGTTTAAAAACGTTTGCAAGAATATTCAGCAGACGACATAAGCAGACGACATTTTCAGATGCAGGTTTTTCTTGGCGTTTTAAGGGTTATTGTCAAATTGCTGGATTTCAAGAAACACATCGAGATTTCGCTATTGTATATACATGTATTGTCGAACCTCAATAGCTAGAACATCTTTGGGACCATGGAACTGTGGTCTAGATATGGGTAGTTCGAGCCACTGAGCGCCAGGTTAGGAGATAAATGGGAAATATATACGGATGTCCTTTCAATCTTCTATAAAAAATAATGGTATATCGAGTGTACTCATTAGAATCGCCTCGATGGGGCGATTCTAACGAGTACACACAACATACATTTTCATGATCAAATATAAAGAAATCCTAAAATGTCCCTCAATATTTGTTTTGTTGAGCTGTCTGAAGAATTTCCTAGGGACTCAAAAATTAGCCACGGTAAACGAATCATCGGTGTTCGAGTCATTGAGGTTTTACTGTATAAAATGAATTACTGAATGTCAAGCAACGTTGATTCTAATGAGATGGCTCATTATGAAGAATGGTCTCATTTGAATTTGCGCAGTTTGCAAAAAAATGCTCAGTTTGAGTCGTTTCTTCTTGGTCTGCATAGTGTCGCTTGATTATCATCTGTAGCTCCAAAGAGTTAACTCTTTCGCTGCCAAATTTCAATCGACAAATGTCGTCTGCTTTTCTTTTCTTTTCTTTTTTTTTTTTTTTTTTTTTAACATGCTATCGCTTGAAAAGAAGTTTATACGTAAAGTTGAAAGACTGATTGCCAAACAGCATAGATCCAGATGAGACGGCTCATGTGAGCCGTCTCATCTGGATCTATGTTGTTTGCAAACGCCGATTATTATCGCCTATGGCAGTGAAAGCGTTAAAAGCGAACGGACATGTATTTTGCAGAGCGCAAAACCAGTTTTGATTACAGAATAATTATTTCTGTTGTGTCCTAAATATTTTCGCTTTTAACATGTCTAACCCATTCAACCCTGAGTTTCTGAAATGGGACTCTCCATCTCTGAATTTGAACAATTTTTTTGCAAATAGGGGTTGGAGTCAAAAATCATTAAATGCCTGGCAGACAGTGTAGATCCTGATGAGATGACTCATTATAAGCCGTTTCATCTTGATCTGCACGGTTTGCAGAGGCATCTGTATTGGTCTGCAGGGATGAAATGGTTAATAACCAGCCTATCATAGAAATATGGATTTTTTATTGATATTTGAAACATGGCAGAGATGAAAGGGGCTTTTATTGCTGTCCTTTTGAATTGATTTATCGGATTGTTGGCAATTGTTCTGCAGACTTCAAGTAAAATTTGATTGTCATGCAGCATTGTTGTCAAGACGTATTATCAAGGTTTGTTGGGTTCGATTTAACCCATAAAACGCCAATCACAACTGCAGCAGACGACACTGTAAATATTTATTAGTATTATTAATAGAAAATAAGTCTTGAAAATAAGTTTTGAAATGTCATGAGAATCATCTGCCAAGTCGATTCACATGAAATTTCAAGACTTATTTTTTATGAAAAATAAAAAATCTAGGGTGACGTCTGCTACAAAATTTGCTTGGTGCTTTGAGAGCTAATTTATTGTTTACGTATAAATCAATAGATAGCCTTGGCATTGTGCAATAAGGGAACTCGATACACTTGAATGATTGTCCGCCATAGTTTTACAAGGAAGACAACTTTTGTGACTTCCTGTTTGCTTTCCTGTTCACCCAATTCCTTCTGAAAACGAGTTTACACTAAAAGAAAAGAATTTTCTCCCAAGGAAAGCAAATTCTTTCCTTTTGGAGTAGACGCTTTCCAGAAGGGAGATATTCAGTGTTGACAGAGTTGCCTCCCCTGAAATTGTATTCATTATCCTGACGACAATGTATCTAAACTATGTCCCATTACGTACAATACAGAAGTGTGCCCCAACATGAGAAAATGGTCCTTTTCACATACGCAGATAACGCATATCCTGACCAACTTACGCATGCGCGCAGTCTGATCGGAATCTTCGTTATCCGCTTAGATACAATCATTCAATACCGTTGAATATAATGATGCATAGAGAAGATCCAGATGAAGCTGCATGGAAGCGCAGACTGATCTGAATCCTTGCTTGGCGCACATGTCAGAAGGTACATTTTCCCATTTTGCGGTCCTATATCTGAACAGTGTCCCGTTACTTATAATGCAGGATAATTGTTCAGCGAGACAATGGAAGAACACCATTTTAGATCGGTACCTTTACCACTCTGGGCTAATTCAGTAGGCGACAAATTGTAAATATTTTTCTTATTTTCTCCGAAAACGGGATTTGCCATTTCATGCAAATTGTTTCCACCGGAGACAATTTACATGAAATGTCAAAACCAGTTTTCTGGGAAAAACCAGAAGAAAAAAAATATTTCAATATGTCGTCTGCTGGCAAAATTTCCCAGCATGCTAACCGTTAAAGCATAGAATGCAGTATATGGATAAATACACCTACTGGTAGACATTATTGTTGTCTGACAGTGCCACAAACAGACACCCTTCTGCTACACACACACATACACACACACACACACACACACACACACACACACACACACACACACACACACACACACACACTTGTGGTCAGTGGAACGTATATGGTCTGTTTTTTTTTTTATATATATTTTGTATTATTATGCTGTTTTTTATCCGCTTAGTTTTTGCATTTTTTATATTTTTGAACATCAAATGAATTCAAACTATGTTTTTGCCGCGTCTAGAAATGCTTTTGAAAAAAAAACGAAAAACAAAAAAAAACAAAAAAAAAAACAACTGATATTTGCTGAAAATGTAGATACCTTTTCAGCAAGTATGATCTTTTAGACGGGGCAAAAACATATAGTCTCACTTCATATGTTCTTCAGAATTATTAAAAAAAAAAGGGCAAAAACTTTGAGGATAAATGCAAGAGATCAAATTCGGACCATATACGCTCTACTGACCCCAAGTGTCTGCGTTGTTACTTCGTTCACCCGTATTCGCCATGGCAGCCTTGAAAATGTTATCGCCGACACGGAGTAGACGCATGTCTTCCAAAAAGTGTGGTATTTGTATTTGCGCATGAGATAGTTACTTAATCATCTTTCATGGTGTATATATTAAAATAAAAAAAAAAAAAAGTTTTTCATTCCTATTATCTTAAGATTAGTAGTACTGGGATGGTGGTCAGTGGATGGTGGATGATAATGGTGGTGTGCTGACCGTGCCTGGTACCATGGAGACAGTGTACGGTGGCATGTTGTATAACCAGACTCTTGGTGGATTAAGGAGGGTGCGATTGGCACAGCTGTTTGTCCGCTGTCTGCTGTCTACTGTCTGACATCCTTCGTACGTTTTACAGTATCAATTCACCATCTCCATTTCGGAAAAATATATATAAACTGTTTCTGTTGCTACTATTATGAAACACGTTGTCTGCGGTATTTGTATATACGAATGCAACAAACAATTATATTGTAAATGATATTTAATTGCTCTGCATTGTCATGTCATATTATGTTTCATTATATTGTATCCTCATGTGCTTTATAGCTTTTGGAATTTTGAAATAAAACTATTCTATTCTATTCCATATATAAGTCGCAACATGAGAAAACGTACCTTCGGATATGTGTGCCCAACGAAGACACAAATAAATCTACGCATCCGCACAGTCTGATCAGATACTTCGTTGTCAGCAATTCGCGAATGCGCAGGCTGATCTGAATTTTCGCTGGGCGCACATGTCCGAAGGTAAATTTTTCTGACGTTGTGGCTTATATCTATCCATTTCGAAAACATACTTATTCAAATATACTGAAAATTTTACCACCCAAAAAATGAAAAGATAAAAAATTCTGATATTTTTCATATTTCTGCTCAAAGAATAGATTGTAGGTACTCGTTAGAACCGCCTCGACGAGGCGGTTCTAACGAGTACCTACAATCTATGTTTTGAGCAGAAATAAGAACAATAATGTATACCCCTGTAAACCTCAGTTTTACTGCATAAATGCGGGGTTTAAGGGGGTTAAAATAATATAGGCGTGTTTTCGTGATGTACCTATTGTACATTACTATGTTTTACCCCAAGTACTGGGACAGATAGGCCTGAGCAAACAGTGTAGACCCAGTCCAAACGCCACATAACGCGGGTCTACAACAGGAAGTTAAAAAAAACTCTCTTGGCTCATTCCTTTTTTCACTATTAATGCCGTGTGGCGGCCGTAAAAGGTCTCCCCGTACTTCACTATAGCGCAGTTTATATTTTCTGGTCGTTTGTGATCATTGAGCCCTTTCTGGGATTGTTGGAAATGTACATGAGGGTCATTGATGAGCTCTAATTGGCCGAAACTAGTCTGACAAGATAACGTTGACACTTCAGCAATTTGCCTTCTTGCGCGTGTGTTTATTGCTTTCAGGATCCATTCCTTTTGTAATATATTGTTCAAAACATAGATTGTGAGTATTCGTTAGAACCGCCATGGCAAGGCGGTTCTAACGACTGCCCACAATCTATGTTTTGAGCAGAAATATGAAAAAATATCAGAATTTTTAGCAGAAAACTTTCAGTATTTGGTGGTGAAATTTTCATTATATTTGAATAGGCGTGTTTTCGTAATGGTACGAAATTTTATTAACCTTTACTACCCTCTGGGCAAACTCAGCAGACGACAAATTATTGACCATTTTTCGTATTTTTCAGGATTTGACATTTCATGCAAATAATCTCCATTGGAGATGGAAACAATTTGCATGAAATGACAAATCCTGTTTTCTGGGGTAAATAAGAAAACATATTTCAATATGTCGTCTGCTGAAATTCCAGTCGTGTCGTTGCCTCCAAATTCGTGAGCCTTTAACTACCTGACCCCACTGGCCCACTCATATCCTACAACTTTAGCACAGACTATCTATTTGTCACATTGGCCTCGGTGGGCGGAGACTTGCACATTTATTAAAAGGATAATAAATGTTCATGTGACAAAGTACTTTTTAAAAAAAAAAAAAAAAATGTAGAAGTTGATTTAGAAGGGCCTATAATTACAAAATCTGTTTCTTCGATTTTATACCAGAGATTTCTTTTTCTTAAGTTTTGGGTAGCAACATATAAAAAAAAAACAACGTATGCTATGGTTTCTCTGTGAATGCGTATGTGTAGTTTTCTATGTTTTGTACTCTATTTCTAATATAATGTTGCATTATGCTTTTGTTTTATTTAACCATGTCCTGTGCATAAAATGTACTGGTGCGTAATAAAATTGCTATACAAATTCATTTGTTGTTGTTTTTTTTTTTTTTCAATCCATTCGTCGCAAAGTTTGTGAGTGCGATTCCTAGAGATTTAGTCCGATTTCTTTACACTGACAATAAGTTTTAAACAGAAATAATCTTCCACACTGATAAATAATTAAAATAAACAAACAAGGGAATGAATAAACAGAATACATAGGCGGATGGAAATATTTAAAAAAAAAAAAAAAAAAAAAAAAAAAAAAGACTAGCACAGCGAAATTTATATAATTCGTGTATGGAATAGAATACAGACAAATTTAGAAAAAAAAAACAAAAAAAACAAATAAGATACTGAATAAATAAATAAGCAGAGTACATAGGCGGATGAAAGGATTTAAAAAAGAACTAGCACAGCGAAATTTATGCAATTCTTGTATCGAATAGATTGCGGGTAAATTGGACGGATATCTTTGTACAATATTAAATTCAAACAATTTAATCAGATTTGAGTATTTGGCAAGTGATCCTGCAAGATAAAGCCCTAAAATTCAATCTTTACATGAACCTTTAATCGCTTCTCAAAGATATCATGACAAATAATAGTTCTTAAGTACTTCGGGTGAAATAGTTTAGAAATTCGTAGACATTTGTAATGGGCAAATTCGAATCCGTGTGAATTGCTATCCCTTAAAGCGCTAAGCCAAACTGTAGCAAACGACTTTCTAAGTTGTTGTTATTATTATTATTTACAGAGCAAATAATACATAGCATTTCATGTGAATCGCCTGCTTTTAGACAAAAGATTCACTGACATATCAAGCCTTACATTTTCTGAAAATACAAAATAAATAAATAAATATGTCTTAGTTATACCACGGTTCGTGCGCATGTACTATGCGATAATGCACGAGCGTGATAAATGAAAACTGTACAATAAGGCCTATTCTAGGCATTCTAAGACGGCTCCCTCTGTTGCAGTTCTTCAGGTGTTCGTGTGTGGGTGGTTTCACATATGGCGTTTGTTTTGTTATTGTATGTGCCTCGGGAAGGCTGTACTTCGTGATTGTGGCATTTCTTGAGTAGCTTTACTTATTTTGTTTTTTCTATGGTTGAACGAATACCAGCATAGCTTCAATTAAAAACACTTCAACGAATATATACATTTTAACGACAAATGAGATACAGACAGCCCTCTTTATACCCTCTTTATACCGACACTCGATACAACGACAGAATTCGTTAAATGACAATTTAACTGTCACGAAACCTTCGCTTCAGAGGTAACATTTAGTCACAAATTATGCAAGAATATTGTATTTAATACTTTAAAGAAACATATGTTTTAGATATTTGTTAGAATCGCCTCGGTGAGGCGATTCTAACAAATATCCGAAACATATGTTCGATGAGTAAATAAGAACAAAACAAGACCTTTCTTACATATCAATCTGCTCCTTTAGTATTCTGTACAACAGCAAATTCATTTTAATGGCAACATCTTTGGGAACAAATGCTGTCGTAGTAACGAGGGTTCACTGTAGTTTCTCCTTTATCTTCAAGACTTAAAATCGTCTGATGGGAGTATTACAGCTAAAACCCGAACACTTTCAAACAAATAAACTGTCTTTTCTGGTTGCCTGGATTACTGAAAAATCATGAAGAATGCCGCGACAAAACGATAGGCCGGTCGTACGGCCGTAACAATAAGTACTGTTTCCCTGTTGGTCTGACTTCTTCATCGCTGTGTTTGTCATCCATTTACATAGTTATTTTTATTGCATGCAATTCTCTGCCCGTGCTTGTAACTGGGTACGCTGTGATACTGGCATGGAAGCTCTGTTGAACCGTAAATTTCTCATTTCGTAATTTTCACACCCATAAGAAGAATTGGTACCAATACGTCACATTTGCCAAATGTGAAATTTACGTATGATCAATTTCGATAAATTTTGGGGTCTAAAATTTGTGCTCAAATTTCTCATGTTGATAATTTTTGACGTATGAAGAATTGGTAAGTATTCGTCACACTTGTGAAGAACTGGTGCGATTTTTTCTCGGGTGTGAAGAATTGGTACCAATTCCTCACACATGTGAAGAATTGGTAGCAATTCCTCACACATGTGAAGAATTCGTCGATAATTTCTGACGTGTAAAGAATTGATAAGTATTCCTGTGTTTTTTTGTTGTTGTTTTTTTTTTTTTTTTTTTTTTTGGTGTGAAGAATTGGTACCAATTCCTCTTACATGTGTGAAGAATTGGTACCAATTCCTCTTACATGTGAAGAATTGGTACCAATTCCTCTTACATGTGAAGAATTCATAAAAATAATGCTACGACCAATCATCCTCTTCCGCTGATTCCAGCAGAGCAGTTGTCAGCTGATGGAGAAAGAATTTTCACTAAGTACTGGTTAACTGCCTACGGGAGGCTTGTCCAGGAACAGTGGTTAGGTCAACTGACCGTCAATAACCTTAGCTGTTGATCGTAGACGTCAAACACTAAATCAAACAAACAAACAAAGTAAAAAAACAAAAATAAATAAATAAATAAATAAAATAAAAAAGATAACAAATGCGCAGAATAGCTCCGTAACTACTCAGAAGAATCAGCGCATTTATTTTTCATTGCACTGATTGAAGCCAATATACCAAGTTTCTAAATCAGAAGTTAAAAATACTTATATGGAAGGCCCAGGGAGTATCACAATAAAACAACGCAGCCTATCCCAAGCACCAAGAGGAAGAGGAAACCCCGCCGAACAGAAACCACATAATTACAAATAAACATTTGCAGAAAAATTAGCTCTTGCTAAGACTTGCTTTTATAGTTACATAGTTACACAGGCTGGATGGTCTAGTAGGAAACACCGTGGAAAGGTTTTCTCGCGACTCGGCTCATCTTAAGCATTCTAACTCTTGTCCCAGAAGTTCCAACAGTAAAACATTGGAATTTCCTTCTACGTTTATAAAATTATGTTATGCATGTGAAGAATAGGAATCGAATGGAAAATGCAATAGCTTTGGGGCGGGGGGGATGGGGTGGGGGGGTGCGCATTTCTCTCACACGTGAGAAATATTGGTATGAAATCCGTGACGTATTAGTACCAATTCTTAACGCGCTGTGAGGAATTGGTACCAATTCTTCACGGCGTGAAATTTGAAATTTACGGGGGGGAGGGGGGGGGGGTGCGCATTTCTCTCACACGTGATAAATATTGGTATGAAATCCGTGACGTATTAGTACCAATTCTTAACGCGCTGTGAGGAATTGGTACCAATTCTTCACGGCGTGAAATTTGAAATTTACGGGGGAGGGGGGGGGGGGGGGGCATTTCTCTCACACGTGAGAAATATTGGTATGAAATCCGTGACGTATTAGTACCAATTCTTAACGCGCTGTGAGGAATTGGTACCAATTCTTCACGGCGTGAAATTTACGAAGTGTGAAATTTACGGTTCAACAAAGCTCACGCGTTCCTCTTTCATTTGGTGGTGAACTACTCTTAAGTTTACAACTGTTTTAATGAATATGGCTATACATGCGTTATTGTTATGCAGATTTTTAACGCTACCAGCGGTCAATGTGCTCTTTTAACTTGCGCTTGTACATGCTTGCTTTCATGGATCACCCATACACACTTGATTCCACTGTCTGTCAACAACTGCCTCCCTGTCCACTTTATACCAGGAACGTCGAGTATGAGCCAGGTGTACTAATGGTTTGAATTTTTTTATCGACCCGAGCGGAAACGTATGTTTATTGGATATGTATGTTTATTTATTATTCGTATTATTATGCTCCCCCACGCCACCCCACACAGGGTAGGGGACATATTGTTTTTGGGACGGATCCCGTTGGCGTCAGCGTAAAACTTCTTGTCCGCTCTGTGACTTGAATACCCTTTGAAATATTTTGATGATAATTGGTAGAAATGTAGAACAGGACAAGACGACATGTCGCATACAAGAATGACAACTCTGGCTTTCTTACTTTTGGAGTTATTTCCCTTTGTTTTGTATAAAACAGATTTCGTGTCCGCACTGTAACTAGAATACCCTTCGGAAGTTTTGATGGTACTTGGTAGAAATGTAGAACAGGACGGGACGACGTCGCGTACAAGAATGACAACTCTACCTTTCTTACTTTTGGAGTTATCTCCCTTTGTTATATTTAATAGTGATTATGCATTGATTTCGTGTCCGCTCTGTAACTTGAATACCCTTTGCAATATTTAGATGATTCTTGGAAAAAATGTAGAACAGGACAAGACGACGTGTCGCATATAAGAATGACAACTCTGGCTTACTTACTTTTGGCGTCATTCCCGTTTGTTTTGTTTGAAATAGATTTCATGTCCGCTCTGTAACTCGAATACCCTTCAGAATATTTTGATGGTTTTTGGTAGAAATCTAGAACAGGACGAGACGATGTGTCGCGTACAAAATTGACAACTATGTCTTTCTTACTTTCGGCGTTATCTCCCTTTGTTACATTTGACAGTGATTATGCATTGATTTCGAGTCCGCTCTGTAAGTTACATAATCTTTGGAATATTTTTTATGATACTAGGTGGAATGTAGAACAGGACGAGACAATGTGTCGCGTACAGGAATAACAACTCTGGCTATCTTACTTTTGGAGTTATCTCTCCTTGTGTTTGAAATTGATTTCCTGTCCGCTCTGTAAAACAGTGATTATGCATTGATTTCGTGTCCGCTCTGTAAATTGAATACCCTTTGGAATATTTTGATGGTATTTGGTACAAATGTAGAACAGGACGAGACGATGTGTCGCGTACAAGAATATTTGACAGTGATTTTGCATTGATTTCGTGTCTGCTGTGTAAGTCGAATACCCCTTTGAAATATTTTTATGACATTGGTAGAAATGTAGAACAGGACTAGACGACGTGTCGCGTACAAGAATGACAACTTTGGCTTTCTTACTTTTGGAGTTATCTCCCCTTGTGTTTGAAATTGATTCCCTGTCCGCTCTGTAACACGAATACCCTTTGGAATATTTCGATGAAACTTGGTAGAAATGTAGAACATGACGAGATAACGTGTTGCATACAAGAATGACAACTCTGGCTTTCTTACTTTTGGAGTTATCTCCCTTCTTGTGTTTGAATCTGATTTTGTGTCCGCTCTGTAAGTCCAATACCCTTTGGATTATTTGAATTTTACTTGGTTGAAATGTAGAACAAGACGAGACGACGTGTTGCATACGCGAATGGCAACTCTGGTTTCTTACTTTTGGAGTCAGCTCCCCTTCTTGTATTTGAATTTGATTTCGTGTCCGTGCTGTAACTCGAGTGCCCCTCACAATATTTTGATGATACTTGGTAGAAATGTAGAACAGGACGAGACAACATGTCGCTGACAAGAATGACAACTCTTGCAGGGTTGGGGTGAGGCGGGGTGGGAGATGTGGCATTTCTTTCTAAAAAAACTTTTCTAGTTTCATATTAAGTACGCATATGTTAAATGTCACAATATCACACTGCAATACAAAAAGAAGGGTTTATGTTTGTTGTTGTTGTTGTTGTTGTTGTCTTGTTTTATTTTTGATTCAGTATCCCATAAGGCAGGAAGACCGAATACTTAGATAAATGCGTTTGTCACAGAAAAAAGGGCATGCCAGGTGTTGATGTTGCTTTAATTTAGATGCAAGCGAAAATTAGCAGGCGACAGTTTAGAATATCTCGCTTTTCCATGAAAACAGAGTTAGACTTACTACTCTACATAATGAAATACAATCTCGCGTTTCAGGGGTAAAATCACTTATTTGTCGTCTGCAAATTGTTCTCTGATAAGGGATTCAACAAAATAAACGTGAAATCAATGTTTTAATTGGTTTGTCCATTCCGTATTGTAATTTCATGGCTGTTTACCGTTCAACGCTTAGAATGCTGGGTGAACATTTCAGCAGATGACATTTTGAAAAAGCCTTCTTTTTTTTCCAGAAATAGGTTCTGACATTTCATGCAAATTGTCTCCAGGAGACAATTTGCATGGAATATCAAAGCCTATTTCTGGGAAAAACAAGAAAAAAATATCGTCAGTTTGTCGTCTGCTGATATAGCCCAGAGAGTGGTAAAGGTTAATGCACTGATTGATTAGAATAACATCCACGATTAATTTCGATTATTTGATTAGTGTTATTTACATATAATTTAAATGAATTTTATACCCTTTACACTTAACTATCAGCAATCAATAAAAAAAAAAAAAAAAATGGAATGATTAAAAAAATCGCCATCACGGTTGCCAATTTAAGTGCCTTAACATCCAGCACGCTGGGTGAAAATTCAGCAGGCAACATGCACTTTTTTTTATTTATTATTATTATTATTATTTTATTTTATTTTATTTTTTTTTTTTTAAAAAACAAAGTCTGGCTTTTTACATCACGAAAATATACCTATATAATTTTGACCCCCTTAAACCCCACTTTTATATAGTAAAACTGGGGTTTTCAGGGGTATACATTATTTTTCTTGTTTCTGCTCAAAAACATAGATTGTGGGTACTCGTTAGAACCGCCTCGCCGAGGCGGTTCTAACGAGTACCCACAATCTATGTTTTGAGCAGAAGTATGAAAAATATCAGAATTTTTATCCGAAAATTTTCATTTTTTGGTGGTAAAATATTCAGTATATATTTGAACAGGCGTGTTTTCGTAATGTAGCTTTATTTCACGTCACTGCAGCTGGTGTTATGTGCCGTGTGGCGGCGGTAGGACGTCTTCCCGTACTTCACCATAATGCAATTTATATTTTTATTTCCTTTTGGGATCATTGAGCCCATTGTGGTAGCTTTGAAAATGGAGTTCTGCTCATGTATACTCTAGAGGGCGTATGCAGTGTTGCAAACTTCATTACTGCTTATGCAGTCTCAATGAAATTCGAGACTTCCATTTTCTATCCGCAACGTGGTCTTTGTTTCCAAAGGTAACTTTTTATGGCTTTATTTCGTGCAAATGTCGCCTTAGGAGATTATTGGCGCGAAATGTCAACCCTATATATTCAGAGAACGCTAAGGGGATAATTTGCACGCATGAAATAACAAAATCCTATTTTCTGGGGAACTAAGGAGACAATTTCGAACAGGAAATTTCAAATCCTGGTTTCCGAAAAGCTAACCAGACAAGTTGCTTGAAAGTCGATCGTCCTTTTTTTTTGTGAGTATTATGATAAAAATACCACCAGTTTATCGTCTGCTGCATTTTCTAAGAGAGTGCTAAAGGTTAAGTACCCAAGTATTATGCACTGTTAAAGTTGACAATATCTAGTCTGTTAACCCTTGTCCTGCTGAACCCTGTTAATCCGTGCCTTTGCAAACAATGTGATTCCAAATCAGTTGGCTTCTGACTGATCGGCATCTGCACTGTCTTTCATTTAGTAAGTAAATTTGTATCCACAACCTCGATCAAGTAATCTGATTGGTCTACAATTATAAGTGGGCGTGGCATCTTAATTTATTCAGCATGACAAGGGCTAAGCAATCCTATCACAGAATTAGGAGATTTCCCAGCTTGAAACGGAAACTGTTGACGGGGAATGATAACCTGATAAATGTCATCAAGAAGAGTTATTTAGGTGTATTTTTTGAAAATTCTAGGATAGGCTTTTTTCCTCCACATATTTTGTGGGTACTCATCGGAAGTCATTGGAAGTAGCTCAAATTTTCTGACTCAGTGTGTCGCGCAAAATGTGCACGTATTAAGGTGACTGGATACACCGACACCCACCCCTCCCCCCCCCCCCCCCGCCTCCCCCTCCAAAAAAAAAAAAAAAAAAAAACGTATCAATACATTTTGCTGTAACTTTTCGACAAAGTATTTTAGATAAAGAACTTTAGATACATTGGAGAAAAAAAAAACAAAAAATAAAAATAACAGGAGGTTGGTGGATTAGTGTTTTCTGATCTGAGACAATCACAGTAAAGCTGTACGGCCAATTATGGTTGAGTAAAATGTGCTACTAAATATGCTGAGGTGAATCTGATTTAAACTAATATTTAATCAAACCGCCAAAGGCACTGAAATGAAAGATTCTTTCAGAAATTCGTAAAAAAAATCTTAATTTGTATAAGACCTTAACAAGAAAAACGCCTAACGGCATTATGGACGAGTTTATCAGAAAGGTTAACCGAAAGGTTCAGAATGCTTTCTATTTAAGGAATGATAACGCTGATATTGCAGATCAGATCAAAAGTACTAACTACCGTAAACAATTGAACTAACATGCCGGAGCAAACAGTACGTGCCCGTATTAGGCCAATCGCGTCACTCATTGACTTTTCAGACCCCCGCTGCTTACAGATGAGGTATCAAAAATAGATTTTCAAGACGGCCACTATCTTGTAGGCAGCAGTGCCATAAGTAGAACTAGAATTACTGAAGTGATTCTGATTATATATCCAATATAGTAATCACATTGGCGAACAGGATAATCCATTTTCAAATTGCCTCACAAACAATAAATTTGTTGATTATAGTCTCATCCGAGTGAGAAGTGTAAAGCATGCATACCCACAGACAAGTCTGATAAAAACCTGTCAGTTTTATTTAGATTTCTATTCCAGATTCACGTTTTGTATTTTTGCATTCAAGGCAGAATACATGATTTCTCCATGAAAGTAAATTCTTATATTTTTTTTCTTCTAAAAAGGAATAGCTTATATAAAAATGTGACTTTCTGTACACATTTAGTCAAGAAAGATCACTTTTTATCCCCCGATTGATAGGTTCCGGCGGGGCATATAGCGATCTGCATGGCGTCCGTCCGTCCGTCCGTCCGTCTGACTGTTCGTCTGTAGATGCATCCTTGTGCACTCTATAACTTTGATACCCTTTGAGATATTTTGATAATATTGTATTTGGTAGGGATGTAGAGGAGGAACAGTAGGCGTGTCACATGCAAGAGAAACACTCAACTTATCAACTATCAGCGTAATTAGAGATTGTCGCATTAGATTGATGACCTCAAGCCTTTAAACACATTGCCACACATGCGAAAAGCCAGTTATCACATGCAATATAGAACAGATGCGGACCTTTCATTGGGTTCTTTTTAAAGAAGCCAACTTGTCCACTATATCACTTTCAAAATCGAGCATTCAATGAGGGGAAATAATCGGAGTATTTTGAGTACTTATCGTTGCGCTGCAGATAACAATATAGATTTTCGATCAACATTTTTTTTTTTCTGACAATTATGGTTACACTTTAAACCCAAGCATCCTTTTATTAAAATGCCGCAGCTAAGATATTTAAATGTTAAGCAAATCAACAACAGGGAGAAAAACAAACATCTTGTAATGCTTGACCAAACAGGTCATAAATCCCTGTCCCTTTAATCCGACAGGTACTGAATTTTCTACACATGCCAATCAAGTGGGCAATTGCTCAGCGTAAAATTTTTTGCATGCCACATTTTGAAATATTTTTTTCTCGTTTTTTCCAGGAGACAACATTTGACATTTCATGCAAATTGATTCCTCTCTTGAGGCAATTTGCATGAAATGTTAAATTATGTTTTACGGGGAAAATATCTGTTGAATTTGAACAGGTTATAATTTTTGATACGCGAGTCAAGATGCAGCGCCTCATCTATTAATAGCTAACGACAAAATTGCGCAGATTAAACTTACAACCTATCTCAAGCATAAAAAATCTTCAGAACGGACAGTAATAACTGATTAGCTAGTGTTTATATTGCTGTGGTAACAGTATCCTACGGTCTAGTTTCTCGCGCCACGTCTTTAGTCCAGCACAAGTGTGTTGATATGTTTGTGTTGACGTTTTACGGCCCAGTCAACCCAATGGGGTCATGTCGAGCGCGGTCAGTTTACCTAACCACACGTTTACTGGGCAGGCTAAGTCCTCTAAGCGGTTAACCAGTATTGTGCACATTCTTTCGCCAGAAACTTACAACTGCCCTTCTTGAAGCAGTGGAAGGGAGAGAATGACCGTAAAAAATATTTCATGATCAATCTCCACGAAAGAATGTTGCCGACCTCGGCGGGGGTTGAACCAGCGAACCTCCTGGTCTCTGACGGCGCATCCAACTGAGCCACCGAGGCCGGCATGTTGATAAGTTATGCCTTAAAACGCATATTGTCAATTTCATTTTTGTCTCATACTTTATCAGAGAATTTTATGCGATTCATCTGCTGGCAGATGATTCATATGAAATGCTTAGCCTGGTTTTCTCTGCAAAATAAGGGGAAATTCTGAATGTCGTCTGCTTTAAAAATTTGCACGGCGCTATAAAGATAGTAAAAGCTTTATTCATTTTATAGCATACTTCATTTTACAGCTTCATGGATATTCATTTTGCATCTTTTAAAAAGGCACGTGTCATCTGATCATTCATGGAATTTTTAAACATAAACCAATACATGAATACAAACATGCGAGAGAAAATGTTCAGAAAATATCAAGTAAACATAATTTGAGTGAAATTGCGTCCAAAACTGACCACATTTATGTGCGGACACACATTTCAATATTCAATATGATAGTGCAAGGCGGATGCAGCTTGACAACGCCTGTGCTAACTAAAAATGACAGATAGAAATCTGTCATTAAAAATGTATCACAACGACTCAAATAATATCTGTAGTTTCTGACAGCCTAAGATACCACTAAAAGATATATAACAAAAATAGTTAAAATGTCCCATGATGTATACTTCCGATTTCATTTTTAGCTCACCTGAGCCGAAGTCGTCGTCCCCACCTTTGGACGACTTCTGCTTTGAAACTCCTGGGCCAGTTTTCTTCAAACTTCATATGAAGCCTTCTGTTGAAGGGGGTGGGGGGTTGAAAATTTGAACAAATGGGCATGGTCCGTTAATCAAGATGGCCGTCATGCCCATATATGGTAAAACATTTAAAAACTCTTATTCTCCAGAACTTGGACCCAATATATAATATTATTAGGTCCGAGTCCAGAACCAAGAACGCTTCAAGGCTGAATCTTGGTATAAAGCATCATGGACTCAAAGTCTACCAAGTTTATTCAAAGTTGGACCGTAAGGTGACCTTTGACTCTTTTACGGCAAGGTCAAATTTGCGTCCCCATGCATTTGTATGGGGAAAATGTTGAAAAGTCATTTTCTCAAAATGTATCAAAGACTAATGGCTGAAACTTACTATGAGTGATTAAAGTAGTAAAATATTTTAGTTATATTCAAAATTTTGTCCCCTGGGGGGTTATCTGCCCTTGCCCCTGGGATATATACATGTATAAAATAGTGCAATCTTTAAATGTCTTCTTCTCTGAAATCGTTTGAGCAATTTTCACCAGATTTCACAAGAGGCCTTTTGTCGAAAGGATATTGCCATTTTGTTCAAATGGTTCCGAGCTATTGAACAAGATAGCCGCCATGCCCATGATAAAAAAAAAAACAAAAAAAAAAAAAAACACTTAAAAATCTTCTTCTCCAGAACCAAGAACGCTTCAAAGCTGAATCTTGGTATAGAGCATCATGGACTCAAGGTCTACCAAGTTTGTTCAAATGATGACCGTAAGTTGACCTTTGACCTTTTTACGGCAAGGTCAAATTTGCGTCCCCATGCATTTGTATGGGGAAAATGTTGAAAAGTCATTTTCTCAAAATGTATCAAAGACTAATGGCTGAAACTTACTATGAGTGATTAAAGTAGTAAAATATTTTAGTTATATTCAAAATTTTGTCCCCTGGGGGGTTATCTGCCCTTGCCCCTGGGATATATACATGTATAAAATAGTGCAACCTTTAAATGTCTTCTTCTCTGAAATCGTTTGAGCAATTTTCACCAGATTTCACAAGAGGCCTTTTGTCGAAAGGATATTGCCATTTTGTTCAAATGGTTCCGAGCTATTGAACAAGATAGCCGCCATGCCCATAGTAAAAAAAAAAAAAAAAAAAAAAAAAAAACACTTAAAAATCTTCTTCTCCAGAACCAAGAACGCTTCAAAGCTGAATCTTGGTATAGAGCATCATGGACTCAAGGTCTACCAAGTTTGTCCAATTGATGACCGTAAGTTGACCTTTGACCTTTTTACGGCAAGGTCAAATTTGCGTCCCCATGCATTTGTATGGGGAAAATGTTGAAAAGTCATTTTTTCAAAATGTATTAAAGACTAATGGCTGAAATTTACAATGGGTGATTAAAGTAGTAAAACATTTTACTTACAATCAAATTTTGTCCCATTTGGGTTATCTGCCCTTACCCCTGGGCTATATACATGTATAAAATTGTGTACTTTTTAAATGTCTTTTTCTCTTAAACCGCTTGAGCAATTTTCACAAGATTTCACATGGGGCCTTCTGTTAGAAGGGTATTGCCAATTTGTTCAAATGGTTCTGCGCCATCGAACAAGATGGCCGACATGCCCATATATATGGTAAAACACTTAAAAATCTTCTTCTCCAGAACCAAGAAAGCTTTGGGGCTGAATTTTGGTCTTCCAAGTTTGTTCAAATGATGACCGTAAGTTGACCTTTGACCTTTTTACGACCAGGTCAAATTTGCGACCCCATGCATTTGTATGGGGAAAATGTTGAAAAGTCATTTTCTCAAAATGTATTAAAGACTAATGGCTGAAACTTACAATGAGTGATTAAAGTAGTAAAACATTTTAGTAATATTCAAAAGTTTGTCCCGTGGGAGTTTTCTGTCCTTGTCCCTGGATTATACATGTATAAAATTATGTAATTTTTAAATGCCTTCTTCTCTAAAACCGCTTGAGCAATTTTCACCAGATTTCACGTGGGGCCTCTTGTCGAAAGGTATTGCCAAATTGTTCAAATGGTTCCGCGCCATTGAACAAGATGGCCGCAATGTCCATATATGGTAAAAACACTTAAAATCCTCTTCTCCAGAACCAAGTAAGCTTTGAGGCTGAATCTTGGTATATAGCATTGAGGTCTCAAGCTCTACCAAGTTTGTTCAAATGATGATCGTAGGTTGACGTTTGACCTTTTTAAGGCAAAGTCAAAATTTGCATCTCTATAAATTTGTATGGGGGAAAAGTTGAAAAATCATTTTTTTTTTCAATATGTATTTAGGACTAATAGCTGAAACTTACAATGTATGATTAAAGTAGTAAAACGTTTTAGTTTAATATGATGAAAATTTTGCCCCACAGGGGTTATCTGCCCTTGCCCCTGGGCTATATACAGGTATAGAATCATGAAATCTTTAAACATCTCTGAAACCACTTGACCAATTTTTACCAGATTTCACATGGGGCCTTCTGTCGAAGGGATGTTGACAATTTATTCAAATGGCTCTGCATCATTGAACAAGATGGCTGCTATGCCCATATGCGGTACAAACACTTAAAAATCTTCTTCTTCAGTACTAAGAAAGCGTTGAGGCTGAATCTTGGTATACCGCATCAAGGACTCAAGGTCTACCAAGTTTGCTGAAATGATAAGACTATGATGACCTTTGACCTTTTTATGGTATGGTCAAATTTGTGTCCCAGTTGCTGTGGCAATACTGGAAGAATGTTGCATGGCATTTGCAAATATGCAATGGCTGTTTTTATCAGGTGAGCGAAGAGTAGCCCATGGGGCTCTTGTTTCATTATGTGGTACCAAGTCTATCTGCATAAGCTTACATCCGTTTAAGGTATTTCTTTTTGAGACAAAAAAAAAAAAAAAAAAAAAAAAAAAAAACACTCTTGATAAGAAATATGTAAATCCCTAGAAACGACTCAAAAACTACCAGCTTGGGTTCATGGATTTTTTTTTTTACATTATTTACATGGATATATGGTAAACCATGCGTTAAAATAAAGTCCCCGAATCGTTGGCTATTTAATATACTGTATATACCCCGAAGCATTCAGACACATTATATTACCATACTTGTTCTAAAATTCGAACATGCCCAGTTTGCTGGTTACAAACCGCTGGATGATTGGCAAACAGTATAGACCCTGATCAGACACTGGTTTCTACTTGGCTGGTTAAATATTAGCAAACGATGTTTGCCATTTTTCTTTTACCTATTTAAAAGGGCTTCACGTCAAAACGTTTAAAATGGACTGACATTTCATGAAGATCGTCTCGAAAACAACTTATAATCCAAAAATCTGACAGAAAAAGCAACATAGAAAAAAAAAAAAAAAAAAAAGAAGAAGAAAAGAAACGAAACAAAAGAGACAAAAACAAAACAAAACAAAACAAAAACCAACAACCAAACAACAGCAATAACAAAAACAATGGCAAAAGCCAATTTTAGCATGATACAACCCTTCCTTTCTATTGTGGTTGGACTGAGCTGTGTTTGCCACTCATCTTCTTATATTGCACCTGTGTTCCGTTTCGCAAGTCATGATAATTTGGATGCGATGTTCGAAATCGCTATGAGATTGAAAAGAAAGAGGAAAAAAATGTTCACAAAACATTCCCAAAACAATTCCGATCTTCACTATGACGACATTTGCGACACTTTAAAACTTACTATTATGGGTTCTTGTCTTATCAGAGACTCATCGAAATCTTATAACAATGTTGACACAATATAATAGATCCGTCTTGATAAATATTTTAATACCGAAGTCGCACGCAACGATAGAAAAAGTACATTTGTATACGTGCGCCCAGCGAAGACAGATCAGCTTGCGCATCCGCGCAGTCTGATCAGTCTTTGCAAGGCGCTTATCGGACAGCCAAGGATCCAAGGTTTCAATGGGCGGACAGCGAAGACTGTGATCAGACTGCGCAGTTGCGCAGGCTGATCTGAGTCTGCGTTGGATGTATGTCTGAAGGTCATTTTTCTTACTCTGGACGCTTAAACCAAATGAAACGGGTTTTGTGTGTTCACTTCTTTAGCGGATGGACCAACATTAAAAAGCTCTGTTGTAGTCTTTTTATTACGAGGCAAAGATATAGACAAGATGTTTTGTTTGTTTCTTTTTTGTGTCAGTAAATAGTAAGGTTTTCTTGAAAACGGTATATATCTTGCATAGGCTATGGGATTCACGGGTACGAAAATGACGCATCGTCTAAACACAATGTTTACTTGAGGCGTGTCATGAGACAAAGGAACCTGCATGGCATATGTGCACAACGGAGGCTCTCGCACTCTGACCAGGAACAATGCTTTTTATTTACATAATCAGAATATATAGACAAACAATAAAAAACCTGATCAGACTTGCAGATGCGCAGGCTAATCTGTTCCTTCGCTGTCCGTATACGTCACAAGAACCCTCCTTCCCAAGACAAGGTTCATTTCAAGACATGCTATAGTATAGGTAATTTAAGTAAAAAATGCAGTGTTCAAAATATAATAGAGGCGAAGTCAGAGTTCTCAATTTACCGTAATAACTCTAAATATTGGGACAGACAGGCCTGAGCAAACAGTGAATACCAAGATCAAAAGCCACAGAACACGGCGTTTGATAAGGGTCTACTCAGCTTGCCACTCATCCAGCACTATTTCAGACACATTAACAGATAATAAACTAGACTTTTTCAATTTTTAGGACAAGTATGGTAAGGAGTAATGGTGTTCCAATACTTAGGGTAAATACGGTACATCGTGTATTATTATGCTCAACGTGGGAAACGACATTTTATACCATATGTGCATTGTGATCTGCATATTATACAGTATGTAATGATTCCGTAAAGTGGTGTTGCGAGGGAAGAGGGGGCGGGGGCAACCACATGGCATATGTGGACAGCGGAGGCCCTCGCAATCAGACCAGGTCCAATGCTGTTCTCTAACAGAATCACTGGATTCTGAAGAATACATTGACAAAAAGCAAAGATCCTGGTCAGACTTGTAGCTGCGAAGGCTTGAATGTTCTTTCGCAGTCCGCGTATGTCATAAGACCCCTTTTCCAATGAAATGGCTCATTTCAAGATATGCAATAGGTAAAAAATGCCATGTTCAACCTTAGCAGAGGCAAATACGGACGAACCGGACCAGATTTCTAGAGTTTCGTACACCCTACGTAATGAGCAACGTAGGAAAAGTCCTCTTATGCCGAATGCAAGCAGCGAATGTTAGTCTGTGCATCCGCGCACTATGATCAGGACCATCCCTGGTCGTCCCCACATTCTACTGTATCCAGTGTTTCTATAAATGGGCAATCAATGTCCTGGTCTGGCTATGTGCCTGTACAGGCTTATCTTGTCCTCCCTCGTATGGCATAAGGACGCTTTTCTCGTGATATGCATCGCTGGGTAATTCCCCACTTTATTGTTTTTTTTTCAGCCATGCATTTTAATTCACGTACAGGTCTGTATGTTGTTGATATCATAAACTGTAAAGCACATATAGACTACGACTGCCAGATGCTGCCTACCATCACCATGCTTTGAAGAGCTTAATAAGCAGAGAAGACCTTGATCACACTGTGTGGACACACAGGTTCATCTGGGCCTTCGTTGTTTCGCAAATGGCAAAAATTTCCTTTTCTTTGATTCACCTTATCCCCTTAATTAATGTGGTTTCCGCTATTTTAACAAAGGAGATAATCTCGGGGTGGGGATGGGGGGTAGCTTGGGGGTAATTGTAGTACGGGTGTGCGAGCCAGTATTTCGAAACCTACCCCATTCATATACCTGGCCTTTGAAAAAAAAAAAAAGACCCATTCATATACTTGATCGTCTGAAATGTTGACCTATTCATATACTGCCCTTTGGTTTTTTTTATACCCATCATCTTGTACACTGGTACCCATTTACACTAACTCAGCTGTCCAACCCAGTTATTCCTAGTGGACTCATCTATCCTTATTTGGGCATGTCTATTCTTTGAAAAGTTGGGCCTTTTATATATCAGTCAAGAAAAATCGGGTTAGTCATATACTTTATGATGAAAAAGGGGGCTAATCATATACCTGGCAGCGCTGAAAAAGGGGGCCATTCGGCACGCACATCCGTACTATGCCATACCCACCCCCAACCCCACGCCCCCTCCCCCACGAGGAGATAGGGTATAGATTTCATGTTTGCTTTCCTGCACATGCAGCCCCCTTCTGAAAGAAGGGTCTGCTCTAAAAGGAAAGACTTTGATCCCAAGGGAAGCAAAGTCTTTCCTTTTTTCAGAAGGGAGATAAAACAATTTGACAGTTGTCTCCCTTGAAAGTGTATCAATTCGCCTAAGGGTTATATAAAATTTTCTCGACCTCCCCGGGTTGGCTTGCAGCATATTTTTAACCAATCTCAATTGCCTATATTTTCTGAACTTTCGAATAAATACATGTATATTGAAATTTTAATTTGCCTTCGTTATTTTCTTATCTCCCAGCAGGCACTTCGAACAAAGTGTTTCAATTTTATAAATGGGTATAGGTACACTTGAAAAGATTAAGGCTTGAAAGTCTACTGTTTAATCAATAGGCATATTTGACTTTCTTACAGCGAACACCGTATGGTTAAGAGGTTTTATATGTAAGTGTCTGTCTGTGTGTGTGTGTGTGTGTGTGTGTGTGTGTGTGTGTGTGTGTGTGTGTGTACTGTATTAACTGTAAGTATTGGGACAGACAGGCTTGAGCAAACAGTGTAGATCTAGATCAGACACCACGTTCAGCGGCGACTGATCAGGGTCTACTCTATTTGCTTAACCCTATTGAGACAAACGACCTGAGCAAACAGTATAGACCCAGCTCAAAATCCGCAGAATGCGGTATGTGATCTGGGTCTACATTGTTTGTTACAGATCCAGCAGTTTTAGACACGTCAACAGGAAGGAAAATGGACGTTAAAATTTAAGACCAAGTGTGGCAATGGGTGCCCCTATATTAAGGATAAATACGTTATGTACCGTTTACTACCACTGCCAACGATCAAAATCGGATAACCGGCCATTTGTTCATGTATGGATGGTCTATAGATTGCTCGGATTTTGTTCTTAGTGTCTGCAGCAAACAAGTCTCCCAGTAAGCATTCTTTATAAATCTATAGCGGACTGTTATCGGCCCGTCAAGGTAGCTGACGGGCCGATAACGGCCCGCTATAGATTTATAAAGAATGCTAGCTGGGTTTATCGATATCGACAGTAACTTTGTTTTCCCGTACAAACTGTCAGCGCCGATATTATCACCATTTATAAAATTCCAATTCAGTAAAACGAAAGGTACGACAAACGTACACAGAGTTAACAGAGGCCTTTGTGGCAAAAGTAAAAAAAAAACAAAACATTCACCAGATCAGTATTTGTTAAATGCTGTAAGCTTTACTAGAATTTATACAGATTAGTTGTATTAGCGATCGCTCCTTTCATACCGTGTATATCCTAAGTTTTCGGACACCTTAACTTCTACGTGGAGATTAATCGTGAAATATTCTGTATGACCATTTTCTTCCTTCCGCGGATTCAAGAAGGGCAGTTGTCCATTTCTGGTGAAAAATGTGCACATGTACTGGTTAACCGCTTAGAGGACTATTAAAGCCTGCCCAGGAAAAGTGTGTAGGTAAACTGACTGGTTCGACATGGTCTTAATAGTGTTTATTGGGCCCTTTACTCCAAGCCAACCAACCAACCTTAAATTCTACACTGTTTGCCATACACTATGCAGTCAAGGGTTAATCTGGGTATAATACAATCTTTTAATGATCTACAAATTACTGCAGCCAATTCGGTCCGGCAACATTGATCATAAAATATTTTCTACGGTCATTCTCTCCCTTCCTTTGAATCAAGAAAGGCAGTTGTCAGTTTCTGGCGAAAAAAATGTGCAAAGTACTGGTTAACGAAATGGGACCTAAGTGCACTGGTGACACATGAACATCTTTAAGCTTTGATCAGTCTGTGCAGTCTGATCAAGTTCTCCTGAATGAAGCCTGGTTTTTTGTGCAGTCTATTGACGAAATCCGCAGTTCTAATCAGATCGATTTTGTTTTTCGCATATTCGCCAAGGCCTTTTCTTAGTGAATTGGCGCGTAACTACAGACATATTTCATTTGGTAAAGTTATGTTTCGAACTTCGTCACATAGGTTTTTGGTTTTTGTATAGCGTATTCATAACCGACTCGCATATACATGTTTTCTTTCAAAAGCACATACAAGTCACAAAGGCCCTGATTGTGTTTTAGATATTAATCCTTTTAAACGCTAATCACAAATGCAGAAGACGATACTTTTAAATAAATAAATATATTTCTAATATTTTCATAGAAAATAAGTCTTGCCATGCAGACAATTCATATGAAATGTCAAGACTTATTTTCTATAAAAAAAAAAAAAAAAAAAAATAAAAAAATAGAATGTTGTATGCTACAAATTTTGCTTGGCGCTTTAAGGGTTAAAATTGCACACTCATTTGGTTTATGACGAATACATATTATGACGACTGTAATTCTATCACTATTCCTTTTGTAAATAATAATAGGAATTAGACATTGGGTTAAGCAGATTAAATCCTACTCGAATATGTGTTTGATTACTTGATATTTGGGAATGCTATTAAGTTACAGGGTTAAATCTTATATTTAACTAACTATTCATTACGGTTTGAAATATGCTGTTTGCAAAAAGTAGATTTTTCATCTCGTTTTATCAATGCAAGGCAAGTTGTAATGCCCATGCGCCCGCGCACAATCTCGAAATGCTAACTTACTCCCAAAAAAGTTGGAACTTTGATTGATGTGCAACTATATGAAATTTACTGAGCAAAACAACGAAGCTAAGCTAAAAGCCAAATGAGCTATAGATTATACGAGAAACAGCTTTGACACACAAGCTGTTTAATAGTTTCCACTCTCTGGGAGAAATGCTTACGTACTCCCAAAGAAGTTGAACTTTAGTTGATGTGCAACAATGAAATTTATTGAGCAAATTGTCTGTTAGACTTTAACTATGCTAAGCTAAAAGCCAAATGAGATATATGAGAAACGGCTTTGACACACAAGATGTTTACTTAAACAATTACCACTCTTTGGGCTAATTTAACAGACCACATACTGATGATATGTTTCTTACTTTTCCTAGAAAAACAGGATTTGACATTTCATGCAAATTGTCTCCATTGGAGACAAGTTGCATGAAATGTCAAAACCCGTTTCCTGGGAAAAATAAGAAAAAATCAGCAGGGCCTATGTCGCCTGCTGAAACTTTTACCCAGAGTTAATGGTGTTCATTTGTCTTTTTGGTGTTCGTTCAGAGGAAACTGGATAGAGTAGAATCTATCCTATCGGCGAAAATCATTCGTCAACCGATTGTTTACGCCCACGTGCGCAGATAATTTTGTGTACGCCCAGGCGTAGATTGTCTACGCCACCATCCTAAGTTTACAATGCTCCGGAAGCACTATATGAAAGATCATGGACCGGTCCAATGCTATTTTCCATGTGTTATTCAACATAGCCAAGTAGTAGCTTTCACAAAATGTCTGGTCTACGCTTAGTAATCTTAAAAGTTTACCCTTGCTTCGAATGCACCTTACGAAATGTCACGTACTGATCCAATGCCATTTTCCATGGACTGATCAACGCTATTAAAATATTAGCTTTCACAAAAATCTTGGTATACACTTAGCACATAACAAATGTTAAAGCAATCTGAAGATTGACAGCAAAATGTCAAGTTTCATGTTAATCCATCGGGTAGTCTCCAATGTTAATCCACTGAGTGAGTCTCCAAAAATATAGACCAGTGACTAGACCATGAACTGTGTCACACTGGTCAGTGTGACTTAAAGATTTTCGACCAAGGACGACATAGTGCAGTTAAAATCAGTCTTCAAGACATACATTACCTTCTCGCATTCCAATCAATGTCTTCCGCTAATAGAATCAGCGGGCATTGGTCTATAAAGACGTCGGTCAGAGGAATTTTTAAGGATGAATAACTGGTGATAATTCTGGGATATATGTTCTTATTTCGTCATAAAAACATATGTCGTGGGTGTCCATTAGAAGCGTCTCGTCGAGGTGTTTCTGATGTCCCCACAACGTATGTTTTTGTTTTTTATGCAGAAATATATACTAGAATTATCATCAAATATTCCTCCTTCCCGCTAGTGGCCGTTTTTGTCGTCTGCTGATAACCTTTGCAAACAATAGCGACCATATCAGGCCCGGCAAAACATCGGGTCTGATCTGGATCCAAACTGTTTGCCACTCTGATGGTATTCTTGAAAGATTTTTTTTTTAAGTTAGTTAAAAAATCCACAGACGACCAAAAAAAAAACCCCAAAAAACAACAAAAAACAAAAAAACAGCACACAAAGAGTTAAAATTCCTCTGGAAGACTCGACCAGACTGCCGAGGCAGCGCACGAACCGAAGATCTATTTTCTCAGTGGCAAGTGACAGAAAAGCGCGGGGGACCTGTGGGTTATCTGCCTCAACCAAACTTGGTAAGGTAAATGTACGATTTTGCATCGAGAAGCAATTTAAATGTCTTCCTTTGCAAAACGGATTATTTACTTTGCCTGAATTTGTTAAGAGAGCTTACCCACTAAAATAAAACAGATTCAGTTCCGGAAAGAATGGAAATGGACAACAGAGACGATTCAAACTTTTGGAATAAAAACTGAAGAAGTCATTGAATTTTTAACAAAATAAGGTAAAGTTTATTTTTCAGAAGATGGGATAAAATTTAAATATTCTAACGAATACAACGAATCATGATGTATAAATACTAACATTTACTATTTACAGTAGCATCTATTTACATAATGACTTGCATATAAATGTCATATTTTGGACGGATGACACTGATAAAGGCTCAAGGGGAAGCTTGAAAGCCAAGCCCTCTGTACAATAATACACACAATAATTATATGAGCCACTACGTCAAAAAACGTGCCTTCTGACATGAGCGCCAAACGAAGACTCAGATCAGCCTGCGCATTCGCGCAGTCTGATCAGAGTCTTCGTTGCCCGCATGAGGACACTTTGCATCCTTGGTTATCCAAAATGCGTCCAATGAAGATTCTGATCAGATTGCACGAATGCACAGACTGATCTGATATTTCGCTGGGCGCACGTCCGAATGTACGGTTTCTGATCATGTGGTACATATACACATGTATATAAATACTGAATATTGCTTCAAAGATAAGAAAATAATACTTAACAAATAAAACCACTCTTACACACAAGATTGAGCAGACTTGTAATAAAACTGACAGATACCTACAAAAAGCAACGTGACGTTCAAATCTGGGAGCACTAAGTTCAGTTAATACCATGTTTGTAATACTATTTTTCTTCAAATCGATTATGAAAAATAAATAACAATATTACCTAGTCTTTAATAATTAACAGGCTCGCCTTACAGTCAATATCGTTCACAAGTTCGATCGTTTTGTCTGCTTACCGCGCGGAGATACAAGAAAAATGCATTAAGGTAAATGTCCTAAAAGGATTCCTTACAGAAACTTGTCTGATAAAATGAATTATGCAAACAATGAAGACCTAGATCTGACTGCTCCTGAGCAGTCTGATCAGGGTCGAAGCTGTTTGTGATTCTACTATATTCTAAGTATTGTAAGAAACAAGTACATAAAAAGCAGAATTTAGGGGGAGAAAGAGAGTATGGAATAAAGTGTTCGAAATTTTAGGACATTTACCTATCAAACAGTTTGAAGCAATTAATAACCTGTCATCCGAGACTGTTGACTAACATCCAAATATATAATAAAGTTCCATCTCGGGCTTCATTTAAGTGTAAACTTTGCTGAAGATAATTTTTACAGTATTTTTTTTTTTCGACTTGCGGCACTTACTGAATACGCACCACTATCACTAGGGATCTGAGTAGATGTAGCTTCCAGTCTACCTGAAAAGATCTTTTGAGTTTAAAAGACAGCCGATTATGTTTGATATTCCAGCCTAAAACTATTAACAAAGCTTAGCCTGTGATTATTATCTTGGAACCGTTGTAAAAATGTATATGTATCGAGATATTATTCTCAGCAGATTCCTTTGTAAACTGATAAAAATATAATCTCTGTAAATTCATAGTTATTATAAAATTCATAGACTACACACCAGATGGTATTCCAGTCCTTGTGTAAAAAGTGTCAGCTACAATACGCGTCCGTCCGTTCTGTGGTTTCTTGATTTCTTCTTTCTTTATCACATCTCCAAGCCTCCATCCGTATTCCCAGGAACTTAGAAGTGGGAAACTAAATTTCTCCTCCGGGCTCTTTTCATTTCGACACACTAAATACTGATATCTTCCTTTTCCCTCCTTTGTAAATCCATCATAAAGTTTTTTCTTGGTGTAAGGAGTTACTGGTCGCATTTCCGCACTAAGAAGAATGTTTGAGTCTGCTTTTGATGCTAGCGTGTCATCAAATTTTCGTACCCGTTTGTTATAGCGTGGAGCAGTCACATTCTTCGGCAGTTTTTGAAGAACTCCTTCAGCAGGTTTAGGAGCATTTTCTATTTTACGGCGAAACACTTCATACTGTTTTGATTTTCCATGCTCCTCTCTTACCAAGTTACCGAACCAAGCCAGTCGCGTGTCCCTCTCCTTGTTATAAGATTCTTCCAGAAACTTTTGAATCTGTGTGTTTGCTGGGTAACTTCGACTCGCCATCACCGTTTTTTTTTTTTTCAATAGTCAGATAAGATCTAATTATTTTTTTACTGTTTTTGTGTAAAGTTACCTGACAATTTTAGTCAATCATTATAACCTGCCAGAACACCTCTAATCCCCTTGGATTGAGCGTATCAACGTCGCCATAGATACATGACGTCACAGGACTCGGAAAATCTCACGTGAAAAAATCATTTCCGGTTCAAAAACGAAAACAAACATGGCGCCGACGTGTCCAGAAGAAATCGATGTGTTCTCAATTCCACACTCTAGAATGAAGGAGCTTGTGAACAAGTACCTCGAAAGGGTATATATGATACGTTAAGATATTTTTAGACAGACATTTGGCGTTGTCTCAATGGATAAATAGGCATTTATGTGGAAATCATTGCTGGTTGCCCCTTTCGCATGACCTACTTTCTCACCAGCACAATCTGCAAGAAACATGAATGGGAACGCCTTTAAATGCTTATGTGCAGCAGTTCCTGATTATTTCAGTGATGCAGCATGACATATATGATGCTGATTCCATAATAAGTATATAATTTCTGGTGCTGAAGCTTATTTTCGCAATGATTGAAAGCGGTTGCGCAGCACGTTTTTCTATTCGCATAGAACTAGTTGTCGGACAGCGAATCTTAATAATTTCAAATGTCAGGTGGTTGGTGGGTGAGGTTTATAATTTGATTTAAAAAAAAATCCTGAAATGAGAACCTGGAAGAGGGCTAAAATAATTATGAACATATTTCTATACAAGGCAACAATAAGTTGATCAGTTGGTTTTACAAAACCAATGTGTCACAAAACCAATGATCACTGTAATTCTGGCCAGTTCCCAAAACAACTTCACAAGTATTCTTGATTTCCATATTCTAAATATTTTGCAATAAATGTAATCTACATTGGAAGAGCTCAGCCAAATTATTTGGAGAAAACAAAGGTTATTTGCTGAAAAGCAGGCCCCCGTAGCCTAGTGGATAGGAGCGTTCTTAATCCATTAGGTTTCTCACCAGTGTGGGAAAGCCAAGTTCTGCTTATGGGGTATTTGGGATTACCGAAATCCAATGTTTACCGGAATCTACCGGAATCCAATATTAATTACCGAAATCCAATTATATTATCAAGTTTATCATGGTTTGTGTAAATTTAGACATATATAATGTTAGATAATATGTAAACAGATAATATGGCCAGGTTTGGAAGAATTTTTTTGAATAATAACGATTTCATTAACGTTTTTTACAATTTCTGAATCTACCGAAATCCAATATAAATTACCGAAATGCAATTATATTATCAAGTTTACCATGATTTGTGTAAATGTAGACACATACACTGTTAAATAATGTATAATTAAACAATATGGCCAAGTTTGGACGAATTTTTTGGAATAATAATGATTTTATTAACGTTTTTATAATTTTCATAGGTGGAGTTACTTCCCTTCGTAGCTTTGCTCTGTGACGAATATATAGAAATATGGGGAAACACAGCGAAACATTACTTTTAGCCTGGGCAGATAATGTAAGAGGCCAAACAGAATAAAATATAGCAAGATCGATATGTTTTATACTTGCACTGTTTTTCCACAATTAAGTAATCAATTCAATGTAATAAAAGCTCTCTCTCTCTCTCTCTCTCTCTCTCTCTCTCTCTCTCTCTCTCTCTCTCTCTCTCTCTCTCTCTCTCAACAGCATAAAGTATTTAAAAACACACTGTATATTCAAATATCAACTTATCAAACTAAACAATTTGAAGAATCAACCATATATCTGCCATGCCATACGAAAACGTGTCCTCAGACATATGTGGACAGCGATGGCCCAGATGGCAGACTGCGTGGATGCACAGCCTGATCAGGGTCTTCACTGTCTGCTAACAGACTCATTGGTACTGCAAAATGTATGAATCGAGATCAAAAGCCCGGATAAGACTGCATGCAGGGCAACTGGAAGATGTCCCAACGGGCACACAACGTGGATGCGACGTTCCTAAGACGTCGTTTGTCCGTTAGGGTGAATCCGTACATTTTGCGCATGTTCAAGGGCACTTTTTTAGCTTGACGCCCGTGTCATAAATTTAACAGTGCCATATGAAATAGAATAATAGTAAACATATTTTAAAGCAGTAAACTCAACTCCAGAAATAAAATAATTAATGCAACTTTTAATGCATAAAAAAGCGAATGTCTATATAGAGAATTCTGAAATTGTTAACTTGATAGATTTTTAAAATATTTAAAATATATGTTAACCAAATTAGAAAATGGCACAAAAGTAAATTGATATCTGCAAACACATTATATAATTATATACAATAGCTGAAATATATTAACTCATTTATAAAAGGACATAAGCAAATACTGTAGATCCAGATCAAATGCCACGGAGCGCGGCGTCTGATCTAGGACTACACTATTTGAGTTCACCAGTCTTAAATAACTATCTACCAGACATAGCTATATAACGCACAGAATCTGTAACAACCCTCCCTAACCGGGATTGGCTGAACGCCGCGTAAGGTTGTTACTGGTCAATGCGTTGTATGCGCACAAAAAGGTATAGACCCGGATCAAACCTTTTCAGGGAAAAATAAGAAATATCAAATTGTCAGACGCTGTATTCGGTGTCATCTGCTGAATTAGCCCAGAAATTAAAGTGGTAAAGTTTAAGTTTGGACAAATCCATTTAAATGAAGTATTTGTGGGAGAGTTTTTACAATCGTTGGACTACCGATTTGCATGCAGTTAAATGCAAAACAAAACCAATACTATGCTCCATATCTTGACATCTTATGCTTGATATCGTCTCCAGTGGAGACAATTTGCAGGAAAAATCAAAGCTTTATTTATTGGAAAAATATGAAAAATGTTTCGCTGTGTTCCCCCGTACTTCTATGTACCAGTCACAGAGCTAAGCTACGAAGGGAAGTAACTCCACCTATGAAAATTATATAAACGTTAATAAAATCGTTATTATTCCAAAAACTTCTTCCAAATTTGGACATATTATCTGTTTATATATTATTTAACAGTGTATATGTTTACATTTACACAAATCATGGTAAATTTGATAATATAGTTGGATTTCGGTAATTAATATTGGATTTCTGTAGATTCCGAAATTGTAAAAAACGTTAATAAAATCGTTATTATTCCAAAATATTCTTCTAAACTTGGCCATATTGTTTGATTATATGTTATTTAACAGTGATATGTCTAAATTTACACAAATCATGGTAAACTTGACAATATAGTTGGATTTCGGTAATTAATATTGGATTCCGGTAGATTCCGGTAAATATTGGATTTCGGTTTTCCCAAATACCGCTGCTTATGGATGGTCAGGTGGTTTTTCCCTGGGTTCTCCTCTTTTTGCCCACCTTCGATGAACGATCGGCTTGATGTTGCATTGTTAAATTTTAATATTTTGCAAACTAGTGTGTAGCGCTGTGGTGCAGTGTAAAGCCTCAGATTCAAGATTTTGAGCTAGCTAGTTAGCAGGTTTGATCCCAGCGAATACCAAGTGTTGTGTCCTTGAGCAAGGCATTTTATCCACATTGCTTAGTATTGGTTTCTACCCAGGAACAATGACAACTGCAGCAGATAACATCTTCATAATAAAAGTCAGATTTTAGAAGGGATAGAAAGTCTGCATGGTTTTCATGACACTATCAGTTTTAAAATAAACAATGACAACTGCAGCAGATAACATCTTCATTTTTATGCCCCTGCCTGCCAATGGCAGCAGTGGGGCATATAGCGTTTCATTGTGATGTTACATCCATATGTGCGTACTTGCGTATGTCATGTTTTAACCAGGGTCTAACAAATATTCAAATTTACATTGACATTTACGTCAGAGTTTCTATTGGAGGTAATAACATGGGTACCTTTTATGCTAGGAAGTTGAAATTCGGTATGGTACTTTCCCAGACCTAAACCTTCAACTCTATGCTAGAGTTGCCCCTGTGCTATGCCGTGGGGTGGGACAAGGGGTGAAATGTATACAAATGTTTAAATTTACATTCAAATTTACATTGACATTTATGCCCGCGTTTCTCTGGGAGGTCATAACTTGGGAACCTTTTATGGTAGGAAGTTGAAATTTGGTATGCTACTTACCCAGACCTTCAATTCTGTGCTAGAGTTGCTTCTGGATCATGCCCTAGGGCGGGACTATGCGTCAAAATGTATAGCAGATCAGATTGAGCATTTGGAAAATAGTTGTTGAAATTTATGCATCCAGATCTTGTTGCCATATGAGGAAAGACGAAAAAAAAAGAATGACATCATCTACAACTTTTGCATGGCATTCTAAGGTTTAAGACAATATCTGTATACAATGACTTTAAAAGTCATTGGAGCCCTCCAGCTTTGCTGGTGAAATATTCTGTGGAAACTATATCATAATCGTAAATGACTTTTCCTGTGTTAACAGTTTTTATGCCCCCCCCCCCATCCTCCTATCGAAGTGGGGGGAGATGCATATTGTTTTTGGGATGGATCCCGTTGACGCCAGCGTCAGCATAAAACTTCTTGTCTGCTCTGTAACTTGAGTACCCTTTGGAATATTTTGGTGATACTTGGTAGAAATGTAGAACAGGCAGGACAAGATAACATGTCATGTACAAGAATGACAACTCTGGCTTTCTTACCTTTGGGGTTATTTCCCTTTGTTTTGTTTGAATTTTTTTTGTGTCCGCTTTGTAACTTAAATACACTTTGGAATATTTTGATGATACTTGGTAGAAATGTAGAACAGGACAAGGCAACTTGTGGCATACAAGAATGACACATCTGCCTTTCTTACTTTTGGCGTTATCTCCGTTTGTTATATTTGACAGTGATTATGCATTGATTTCGTGTCCACTCTGTAAGTTGAATACCCTCTGGAATATTTTGGTGATACTTGGTAGAAATGTAGACCAGGACGAGATGACATGTTGCGTTCAAGAATGACAATTCTGGCTTTTTATGCCCCCGCCTATTCGAAGAATAGCAGATGGGCATTAAGTATTACCCCTGTCTGTCCCGTACGTCTGTCTGTCCGTCCATCTGTCCGTCCGTACGTCCCACTTTGTGTCCAGGCCATAACTCCCAAACCGTATTGAATATATTCATGAAACTTCACAGGTGCATACATCACATTGAGACGATGTGTCATGAACAAGGAAGACAACTCTTGCATTTTTGGTTTTTGAATTATTTCCGCTTGACTTAGTTCCATATAGTTAACTGTGTCCGGGCCATAACTCCTTAACCGTATGAAATATATTCATGAAACTTTACCAGTGCCTGCATCACATTGAGACGATGTGTCATGAACAAGGAAGACAACTCTTGCATTTTTTGGTTTTTGAATTATTTCCGCTTGACTTAGTTCCATATAGTTAACTGTGTCCGGGCCATAACTCCTAAACCATATGAAATATATTCATGAAACTTTACCAGTGCATGCATCACACTGAGAAGATGTGTCATGAGCAAGGAAGAAAACTCTTGCATTTTTGGTTTTTGAATTATTTCCCCTTGACTTAGTTCCATATAGTAAACCGTGTCCGGGCCATAACTCCTAAACCATATGGAATATATTCATGAAACTTTATGGGTGCATGCATCACATTGAGACGATGTGTCATGAACAAGGAAGACAACACTTGCATTTTTTGTTTTTGAATTATTTCCCCTTGACTTAGTTCCATATAGTTAACCGTGTCCGGGCCATAACTCCTAAACCATATGGAATATATTCATGAAACACTTTTTACAGGTGCAGGCATCACATTGGGATGATGTGTCATGAACAAGGAAGACAACTCTTGCATTTTTGGTTTTTGAATTATTTCCGCTTGACTTAGTTCCATATAGTTAACTGTGTCCGGGCCATAACTCCTTAACCGTATGAAATATATTCATGAAACTTTACCAGTGCCTGCATCACATTGAGACGATGTGTCATGAACAAGGAAGACAACTCTTGCATTTTTTGGTTTTTGAATTATTTCCGCTTGACTTAGTTCCATACAGTTAACTGTGTCCGGGCCATAACTCCTAAACCATATGAAATATATTCATGAAACTTTACCAGTGCATGCATCACACTGAGAAGATGTGTCATGAGCAAGGAAGAAAACTCTTGCATTTTTGGTTTTTGAATTATTTCCCCTTGACTTAGTTCCATATAGTAAACCGTGTCCGGGCCATAACTCCTAAACCATATGGAATATATTCATGAAACTTTATGGGTGCATGCATCACATTGAGACGATGTGTCATGAACAAGGAAGACAACACTTGCATTTTTTGTTTTTGAATTATTTCCCCTTGACTTAGTTCCATATAGTTAACCGTGTCCGGGCCATAACTCCTAAACCATATGGAATATATTCATGAAACACTTTTTACAGGTGCAGGCATCACATTGGGACGATGTGTCATGAACAAGGAAGACAACTCTTGCATTTTTCGTTTTTGAATCATCTTCCCTTGACTTAGTTCCATATAGTAAACTGTGTCCGGGCCTTAATAATAACTTCATGGTATACCTGTTACAATTACATATAAACCCTTTTTCTGAATGGCATTTGGCGGGGGCATCCGTGTCCTATGGACACTTTTTCTAGTCTTACTTTTTGAGTTATCTCCCTTTGTTTTGTTTGAAATAGATTTCGTGTCCACTCTGCATCTGGAAAACCCTTTGGAATAGTTTGATGGTACTTGGTAGAAATGTAGAACAGGACTAGATGACGTGTCACATACAAGACTGACAACTCTGCCTTTCTTACTTTTCGGGTGATTTCCCTTTGTTATATGTGACAATGATTATGCATTGATTTCGTGTCCGCTCTGTAAGTTGAATACCCTTTGGAATATTTTGATGATACTTGGTAGAAATGTAGAACAGGATGAGATGACGTGTCACTTACAAGAAAGACAACTTTGGCTTTCTTACTTTTGGAGTTATCTCCCTTTGTTTTATTTGAAATTGATTTTGTGTCCACTCTGTAACTCGAATACCCTTTGGAATATTTTGATGGTATTTAGTAGAAATGTGGACTAGGATGAGATGCTGTGTCACATACAAGAATGATACCTCTGCCTTTCTTACTTTTGGCATTATCTCCCTTTGTTATATTTGACAGTGATTATGCTTTAACTTTTTGTCCGCTCTGTAAATCTATGCTCTTTGGAATATTTTTATGGTACTTGGTAGAAATGTAGAACAGGATGAGACGACATGTCACGTACAAGAATGAAAACTGTGGCTTTCTTCCTTTTGTAGTCATCTCACTTTCTTGTTTGAACATGATTTTGCATATGCTCTGTAACACTAATTACCTTTGGAATATTTTGATGATACTTGGTAGAAATGTTGAACAGGATGAGATGATGTGTTGGGTACAAGAATGGCTTTCTTACTTTTGGACTTTAAATTTGAATTTGTGTCCTCTCTGCAACTCGAATAACCTTCACAATATTTTGATGATACTTCATACAAATGTGAACAGGACGAGACAATGTGTCGCCTACAAGAATGACAACCCTGATGGGGTTAGGGCGGGGGGGAAGCGGGGGAGGGGGTGGGCATTTTTTTTATATTTTTTTTTCTAAAAAACAAAACAAAACCTCTTCTAGTTTTATCTGTATTCTTTTCAGCTTACATCCACAAACTTTGGTAACGAAGTCCACCTAACATCGTTACTTGAGACATTATGTTTGACCTTTCGAGAGTTCATTGCACATGAGCAGATTGAGAACAAGTTTATCATGAAGAAATTGAAGCACAGACTGAGGGCTTTGTCTGTCCAGAATTCTGCTGTCTGCAACTGTCATAAGGTAATGATACACTGGAAGCTCTTTATAAGACTGTATAAAGGTGGGCCCCAAAGTGTTGTATCCAAACAAAAAAGTATAGATTTTATGAAAAAACCATAATACAAGAATGTATAAATTATTAGAAAAATGATCATTTTTCTATATAATCTATGGTGTGGATACAACTCTTTTGTTAAGCTTACATGTTTTTAGCTCACCTATCACATAGGGACAAGGTGAGCTTTTGTGATCACATTTTGTCCGCCTGTATCTGTAAACAATTTCTTCCAGACGACAGCTCCTCCTTGACCACTGTTTGGATTTTGACCAAACTTCACAGTAATGATCCTTGGTTGGTCCTCTTTCAAACTTGTTCAAATGGTTTCAGTCCATTGCACATCTAGGTCACAGGAGCTAAAAATAGATTTTTTAACTGAAAACTTAAAAAAATCTTCTTGTCTGAAACCAGAAGGCCCACGTCTTTGATATTTGGTATGTAGCTTCAGCTAGTGGACCTAAACCAAAGTTATTCACATTATAGCCCTGCGGTAAAAATGACCCAGCGCTGGGTGGGGGTGGGTGTCACTTGTTTTACATAAGACTCATATAGGGAAAAACTTTAGAAATCTTCTTGTCTGAAAGCAAAAGGCTCATACCTTTCATATTTGATACATAGCTTCACCTAGTGGACCTCTACCAAGACTGTTCAAGTTTTTGCCCAGGGACCAAAAATGGCCCCTTTTCAGGGCCGACGTTTTACATAGACTTATATAAAGAAAACCTTTAAAAATCTTATCTGAAACCAGAAGGCCCATGCCTTTGATATTTGGTACACGCTTCACTTAGTGGACCGCCTCTGCCAATATTGTTCAAATTATGGCCCTGTCCCGGGGCTGACTATCAAACTAATAGGGAGGGTGGACCCGTGATTAGGCCTAGGACTATCAAACTAATAATAGGGAGGTTGGGTCTGAAGAGTAGATGACCTTTAAGTCAAAAGTCAAAGTCACTGTGACCTTTAGTACCAAAAAGCTTACAATTCTGCAATGCTTATGGTTAGGACTCTCAAACTTAGAAGAGATCTTGGTCCTCACCAGTAGATCATCCTGAGGGCAAAGGTCAGGGTCACCAGGACCTTAAGTACTAAAAACTTGATAACTTGGCAATGCTTGGGGCTGAGACCCTCAAACATAGAAGGGATGTTTGGTCCTCATCAGTAGATGACACCGAAGGCAAAGGTCATGGTCAAGGTCACCATGGCCTTTAGTTCTAAACAGCTTGATAACTTGGCAGTGCTTGGGGCTAGGGCCCTGAAACTTAGAAGGGATGTTGGTCCTCACCAGTAGATGACACCGAGGGCAAAGGTCCAGGTCACCGTGACCTCTAGTACAAAACAAGTTTGTAACTCGGCAATGCTTGGGGCTAGGACCCTCAAACATAGTAGGGCTGTTTCTTATGACCAGAAGATGACCCTGCGGGCAGAGGTCATGGTCAAGGTCACCATGACTTTTAGAACCACATCTCTGTTAGCAATGCTATGTATAACATGATTCAGGTGAGCAATATAGGGCCATCATGGCCCTCTTGTTTATTTGGAGCCCAGCAGTACTATTACAAAGAGATGGTGTACCATAGCTTCAGATAAGATGGTGATTACAACCATGAAAGTAGCAAGTTAGCAAATGGCTGTCAGTTTTAACTCAACTGTCCAGTTGTCAGAATTCAAAGATACTGTATACATGTATGCCATATTTAAGTTACATAAAAAATTCTGTTCTTGCATAAATACCCATGCTTATACATGTATCTGTTCGGAGTTGCAATCCAGTGGACAGGTTCACATGCAGTTTGAATGTGGGTTTTACAAATATATCCTCAAAATGGACATCAATTTGAATAATATAGTGTTACTGTCCTGGAACACAGAACACAGATACTTGGTATCAGACAAGCATAAATGGTCCAAATCTGATGCATATTTCTATCCTCTAATTTTGCATTTTTAAATTATTAATTAGTAAACAAAGTCAGACTGTGTTTTTTCCTGTCTATACTTACAGGATAGCCAGCTAAAAGAGATGCTAAGTTTGCTTGAGGATGGCTATAAATGTACGAAGAAATCTGATGCAGACCGAATCAACTTTGGTCTCAAGTTACGGCATGCTCTGGAAGAATTCACACAAACATTCATTCCTCACATGGAGGAAGAAGAGGCAGTTAGTATGATGTGGCTCCTGATAAAAGGCGTATCCAGAGAATAATTTCTTTTCTTTATAGAAACATACACACATTATGGGGACTCATCAGAAGCGTCTCATTGGGGAGGGCTGGGGACATTTTTTATGGAGATAAGAGACGGACTTCATAAGTCAGTTGACTTTCTTCCGAATCCCATTGTATAATATTGTAATGTAGTAAACACATGTCTTGTATATGTTCAAATATGTTAATATTATACATGAAATAAATGTTTAAACTAATAGTATGTTGAGTGTACTCATTAGAATCGCCTCAATGAGGCAATTCTAATGAGTACACACAACATACCATTTCATGAAAAGAACAGAAAAAAAAATAGCAGCACATTTTAAGTTAAAAAAAAGTGCATTATCTGGAGGTCTGGTAGCTTAAGTTTTTTTTTAAAAAAAAAAATAAATATCTGTTTTCATTGTTGGTTTAAAGTTTGATTTTTAACATCCCAAAGACTGATTTTTAATATCCCTCTGATATAGTTATGGCAATTTGTGATGATGATGAGGTGATAACACTACACTGTAAATAGGTCTTGACCTTGCATTCACGTATTGGGTAGTTTGGGATCAATTTGGTTTCTGCTGCACATGATCATGAAATATCAGACAAGGGAAATGTTTCCATACTGGTATTTAAACTTGTTCATGTTGCAATGTTACTTCTCTTGTCACTTGAAAACACCACTTTTGAAACATAAACAACAAAAAAAAAATAAAGATAGGGTGCTTTGCTGTATATATTCTAAGCATGCAAAGAAATGGACCTTAGCAGATATTGTAGACCCAGATATATGCCACAGAATATGGCGTCTGATCAGCATTATGAGGTACATGTATAGTCAAAAAGTTCCTGGACTGCCTCCATAACTTATAATTTACTTGGAGCTCCAGAGTAAAATAATACATCTGAAGTAAATATAATTAATTCGGGACAGACTGAAGCACATTTAATGGAGTTTGCATAAGAAAAAAAAAAAAAATTTCCATTACAGTTTGAACACATGACTGTTCACTACTAACGCCTGAACTCTTTTCAATTTGTTGCCATCTATCAGAAGCTGCAGAATCCATATTGTGCACACTTTATTCATACTGGGATGGACAACGTTGCCTTTGGCAATGTTAACACCGGCAAACGTTGGCCTGCATGCCTATAGTTAACATGCATGAAACTCACCTCTGTATCCTGTCCATGTCTCTCAGCCAATCCCTGCCAAAGTAACCAATCCAATCTTGCAAATTGGAAACTGGTGGGAAACAGTTATTTTCTTAAAATGAATTTTTTTCTTTTCCTGAATCTTTAAAGATGTTTTTAAATGGCAAGAAATATACACACATTATTTTCAATAAATAATGCAAAAGTGAAAAAAAAAAAAAGATGACTAATTTTGAATGATTCATCTGGTGCTTTCATCTCAGTCAGAAGCATATCAGATACTATAACTCAAAGTGTCTCTTGATAATTGTAACGCTTTAGAACCAGTCGGATTTTGACACTGTATTACGGAAATCATTTTCATTCACATTTCTTCTACACTCCTTTAACTTCCATTTCATTAACCTTTACCACTCTCTGGGCATTTTCAGCAGACGGCAAATTGATGATATTTTTCTTATTTTTCCCAGAAAACAGGATCTGACATTACATGCAAATTGTCTCCTGAGGAGACAATTTGCATGCAATGTCAAGTCCTGTTTTCTGGGAAAAATGAGAAAAATATTTCTAAATGTCGTCTGCTGAAAATTTTATCCAGAGTGCTAAGCGTTAATTGAAGCTACTACAGAAATTTCAAAACTACATAAAGCATTTAAAAAAATATAATTATTTATTCTTGACTATTTCAATAAAGTTGGTCAATGTTAGAGAGACGCTCATCGGTAATGAATAGCTAATCAAGGTGACATTCGCTGGGAATTGCAATAAAAAATAGAGCCAGTCTAGTGTATTTTTTTTTTTTTTTTTTTTTTTGTCTGCATCATTACAGATTGTGACCCTGTCCTGCATGAACAAAAAACAGTAACACTTTTTGGCTAACTTTGAAAATTAATAAGCAGTTTCCATGCCCGTTTCTAGGGCAGTGCCTAAATTCATATTATTGAAATCTTTACTGACAATATTAACGCTTAGCACTCTGGGTAAAATTTTCAGCAGACGACATTTTGAAATATTTTTCTTATTTTTCTCAGAAAACAGGATATGACATTTCATGCAAATTGTCTCCTAAGGAGACAATTTGCATGAAATGTCAAATTCTGTTTTCTGGGAAAAATAAGAAAAATATCATCAATCTGTCGTCTGCTGAAAATGCCCAGAGAGTGGTAAAGGTTAAAGGCAGTCCATGAGTATGCTCTCAGCTTCACTGATCTCATCAAGGCTTCATTGTGATCAGAGAAAACATCCCTAACATTCTGCAAAGTCTTTCCAGTAGCTGAACTCAGTCTACTAGTGATGCAAATGACCCTCATGGGTTGGCATGTCATTTAACCCAAACTCATCATCAGTCTACTAGATCTTTGTTGTCATATATGGACTCTCTCTGTCCCGAAATTGCTTATGCCATTCAAACACTATACATCAGCTGCAGTTCCTCATTTGTTCAGACTTGCACATGGCTTTCCTAGTGTCACTGGGCATCATTCCGGTTCCTACACAAAATTTTATAAATCTGCTGCGCCGTCCTGTTCTCTGACGTTGCATTTTTTGAAAGTTCCTTTTGCAGATACTCCATTTTAAAATGGTGTACAACTTATAAAATTCAGTGCACACAGCTGAAATTCGACAAATGGGGTACATATTATTTTTACTCAGGTCAGAAAAAAATTTGGGAAACTCTAAAATAATTTCATGGAGTTTTGAATGCCAAACTGAAAACAAAGCTAAGCCATAACTAAAGGCTTTCTGGAGGGTGCCGTAGTCACAACCCTTGTTTTTATAGCAACTGGACTTGTGCTGGCTTTTATGTTTACGATTAAACAACTTCTATGTTGATGATTCAAACGCAACAGTAGTGGATCTACTCACTGGTTTAATTTCATTCAAAATGCTTAATTTTTACTTGGTTTTCTGATGCAGTCCGTTAACTTTTTGACTGTACCTCATACACTGTTGCCACTCCCCCAGCTGTGTATAAACACTTCAGCAGGTTGTACAGTCAACTCTCGTTATCTCGAAGCCCCTCGGTGGCTCAGTTGGATGCGCCGTCCAACTGGAGACCAGGAGGTCGCGGGTTCAACCCCCGCCGAGGTCGGCAACATTCTTTCGTGGAGATTGATCATGAAATATTTTCTACGGTCATTCTCTCCCTTCCGCTGATTCAAGAAGGGCAGTTGTCAGTTTCTGGCGAAAGAATGTGCACAATACTGGTTAACCGCTTTGAGGACTAAGCCTGCCCAGTAAACGTGTGGTTAGTTAAATTGACTGCGCTCGCCAAGACCCCATTGGGTTGACTGGGCCGTAAGACCTCAACACAAACAAATATCAAAAAGCCCAATGGACTAACTGAAATACTTTGAGATATTGGTACATCAACATATCAGATTTACAGAACTTAGGAAAAGTTAATCGAACAACCACATTTCACAAATAAATATACAAAATATATAATTTGATTCCTGAAGTTATATTGGGTTATATTGAAAACATTGTGGAAAAGAGAAGATATTGCTCCTAAGGAGCAATTTCTCCTCTTTTTCCACAATATTTTGTTACCTCTTGTTAGATTTCCATGTTAAATCAGGGACCAGTTCTTCACTTAGAGATAAGCGGTTATTAGAGATAAGAGAAGTCAAGATAACGAGAGTCAACTGTATAATGTGCTTGTTCAAATTTTAGGTTGAGTATGTTAAGGAGTTAAGATGTTTGAATCTTCAGCGTAAATTCAAGTAAATGATTAAACTCTTACAACCACCTAAAAGCTCATGGATTGAAATCCATAGCATATCATTCAGCAAATCAGTCAACTGGATTGTTCAAAAATCTTTTAGAAAGTTTTCCTTCATTTATCTTTAAAAGTGATTGAATTTTCTGTTTCTAAGAATAAGTCATGTTTATTCCACGAATTGATAAAATTGTACGTTTTCTTGATTTTGTTCTTGATAGACATTTAGCCACTTTGTTTTTGAGTGTTGTTTGATTTAAGGGCCTGGATACACGTACATTTTCTCCCTACATGTATTTTACAAGCAAGGCAGCTTTTGTGACTTCCTGTTTGCTTTCCAGAAAGGGGTCTTCTCTAGAAGGGATAGACCTCTTTTTCATATGGGAGGCAAAAATACGTCTGAAAATATATCCATTCCCCTTAAATTATTGCAGGGCTGCAAAAGAAAGTTAAGCATACAGTATTAACTGTGTTGCTAAGAGACACTATAATGATGCATTTATACAGTAGACTCTCGTTATCTCAAAGTCCAAGTGACTGTCTGAAATACATGTAATTAGAGATATCCGTACCTCGACATATCAGATTTACAAAATTTAGGAAAAAATAATTCGAACAACCACATTTCACAAATGAATATGTAATTTTCTTATTTGACTCCTGAAGTTATATTGAATTATATTAAAGATATTGTGGAAAAGAGGAGAAATTGCTCTTTATTTGTTTTCCACAATATTTTGTTACCTGTTCCATGTTAAAAATGAACCAGATTTTCACTTCCAGATAAGTGGTTATTGAAGATATTAAAGCGAACTTGAGATAATGAGAGTCAACTGTATTATTTAGTTGAAATAAAATAAAATTGTATATATCTCTAGAGATGAAATACTTGATTCCAAACTTCATTTGCCATGTGTAATATATAATGTGGGTACACATTAGAAATGCCTCAGCAAGGCACTTCTAATGAGTACCCACAACATATATTTTTGTGGAGAATCATGTTTTATCAGTACTTCTTGGTTGAAAAAAAATCTAGAGCTAAGATTGCAGAATTTTCTCTTAAGTATTCAGGCAGATAGGCCTTAACACACAGTGTAGATACATCTAGGCACCATACAACAGTGAATTAGGTGGGTTTGTTCATATTTAGGATAAGTATGGTAAAGAGTTTTGCTGCCAGAATATATATACCATATTCGACCTAATTACTGCACATGCTCCTATAAGTTCATAGTCAAGCACTTTAGTATTCATTAGATTTCAGCCAGTATACTTTTATCTACCTCTTTATAAAACATATTTTATGGGTACTTTTTGAATTGCCTTGACAAGTTGAGGCAATTCAAATGAGTACCCACAACATACGCTTTTATAAAGAAAATCAGAAAATAATATGGCATAAGCATCATTAGATACACTCCTCATGAAGTCCTCTGCTGATCTTTCTTTAAAGTGTGCTCTTTAGATGGATATTTTACTACAAGGCCAGTAGCCGATTGAAAACCCTAATCTCACAATGTGGTAATTGGGTTGAATACAGTAGGGTAAATATGGTATCTAAATACATGTATGACACAAATGAAAAGACTATTTCCTGGTTTGTTTTTACAGGTGTTCCAGCCTCTTCTGATGAAGCATTTCTCCGTGGAGGAACTGAAACAGATCAAGGCCACAGTACTGCAGCAGCACTTCAGAATTGAACCAGAAGTTCCACAAGAAAAATTTGTTGAAGATATTGTCTCTTGTAAGTTATTGTCTTATTAATAGAGTCCTTGTGGCTTGGCATGGGAAACCTTTGAACTCTTTGCTAAATAAAATTATCAGCATTTGGAAATATTATTCTTATTTTTTTCCAGAAAATAGGGCTTGACATTTCATGTGACAGTTCACATTGAATGCCAGGCCTTGTTTTATAGAAAACATAATATATGTTGTCAGGACTGTCTGTCTGTTGCGTTTTGGTGTCTATTTGTGGGGAGGGGGCGGGTATCTATTAAGCACTGCTTATTAACATTTCTTTTTAGAAGTTTAAAATTGTCTAATTCTGCACTATTAATATTTTGCATACTGGGTAAAAATTCTGGCAGATTACATTTTGAGATATTTTTTCTTATTTTTCCTAGAAAATAGGATTTGACACTTCATGCAAATTGTCTCCAAATGTTACATGAAGTGTCAGATCTTATTTTCAGAAAATAGGATTGATACTTCATGCAATTTTTTTCCAAAGGAGACAATTTGCATGAAGTGTCATATCCTATTTTTCTAGGAAATATAAGAAAAAAATATCATCAGTTTGCCGTCTGCTGAATCTTCCCATAGCTTGGTAAATGTTAAGAGTTGTTTTCAATAATTCATGGCCTCAGACAAGGCACTTTTCCATCCAAAAGGTATGAATATTTTTCTTATTTCTGCACAAATATATATGTTGAGGTGCCAATTCCAAGCACCACTCTGATGTGCTTCTAATGAGTATACACAATATGTTTTTTGTGGAGAAATTAGAAAATTATTTATTTGGAAATGCCTCTTATCTGGAGCTATGAATATGTAAGCTTAAAAATGCTGATAAGAAAGCTGTACAGCAAAGAATACCAGGGCCCAGTTGTTCAAAGCTTCGTTAGCTTAACAAGCTCATTAAGGGTCATTTCGTTAACTGTTTTAGCAGATTCAATAAGCAATATTATGATATTTTTTGCTGAAAAAATGTGAGTAGCTTTTGCACTGCAAAAGCTACTCACATTTTTTCAGCAAAAAATTTCAGCATATTTGCGTATCACTCAATGTAAATTTTAACGAATCGTTAACTAACGACGTCGTTAGCTTTGAACAACTGGGCCCAGATAGTGCAGACAAACAGGGCCCAGTTGTTCAAAGCATCCTTAGCTTAATATGCTCATTAATGACAAACTCGTTAACTGTTATAGCTAAATTATTTTCAGTAAATTGATATTTTTGCTGCAAAAATGTGAATAGCTTTTGCATTCTTTCAGCAAAAAATATCAATGTATTTACCATATTTCAGAATAAAAATTTAGCATCACATCAGATGACAATTTTGGTAAGTTTTGAACACCTGGGCCCAGACGTTAAAACCCTTTTTGATGAGTCACATGCACACAATTCATAGGTGGTGCAAGGAGGAATGTCATAGAAGTACATGTAACTTGAATTTGATTGACACTAAATTACAGTTGTGTACGGGGTGATTGTGAACACGTCAGTGTTTTTGTTGCGATTGCTTTAGCTGGCGTTTGCATTGTCGGTATCAACAATGTTAAGTCTGTGTGTTTAGCTCCGTGTCTCAAACACTAGGGCTTCTAGGCTAATGAAACTTCTTACAAATATCACCTATGATGCACCTCTGCATCCTGCCATTGACTGTTACTGTCCTTGACCTATGTTTTATGCTTGGCTGAACATAAAGTTTAGTCTGTGCATTTAGCTCCATTTCTTGAACATCACCAGCAGTTGCAACAGAGCCATTTGTTGAATTTTTTTATCATGATCATTGAAATTCATTTTACTGTAAGTGTACATAAATACCACCAACCAAATCTCCAGAAAACCTAAAAGAACAAATAATTAGCAGTAAGTAAAACATGTTCTTTGAAAAGAAATGTAAAACAAGCAAACAGAAAAAAAAAACAAAAAAAAACAGTATAATTAGATATCCATTAACAATTATCCCCTAGCCGGCCTTGATGGCTGAGTTGGATGCGCGTCCGACTGGTGATCTGGAGGTTGCAGGTCAGACCCCAGCCAGGTCAGCAACATTTTTTTGTGGAGATTTGATCATGAACTACAGTCATTCTCTCCTTCCTGCTGATTCAAGAAGGGCAGTTGTCAGTTTCTGGTAAAAGCATATGCACAATACTGGTTAACCGCTTAGAGGACTAAGCCTGCCCAGTAAACGTGTGGTTAGGTAAACTGACCGCGCTCGACATGACCCCATTGGGTTGACTGGGCCGTAAAACCTCAACACAAACAAAAAGACATATATTATACAGGTAAAGTTTGCTCCATGGAGAAAGAAATTCTGGTAAAAGCATATGCACTATACTGGTTAACTGCTTAGAGGACTGAGCCTGCCTAGTAAAAGTGTGTTTAGGTAAACTGACTGGGCAAAAAAACCTCAACAAAAACAAACAATTATCCACTGCCATGGCACATCTTTTTGTGGAAAAATAAGAAAAATCACCAAAATCACCAAAATCATTAGTCACAAAAAAGAGCATCTTATCTAGATCTGTGAAAAAGACAGAACAAAAGAAGAAATATTCTGTGACATATATTATACAGGTAAAGTTTGCTCCTTGGAGAAAGAATTGCTACAGTCCCGGTCATCTTTTGATGATTTATCCAATGAGGTGGTTCTAAAAATATTCTCCTATTTGAATCCAAAAGAACTGTGTAGAACAGCTCAAGTTTCACGAGGATTCAATGAACTAGCAATGGACAGATCACTCTGGAGTCATCTTTACCCTGTTAGCTGGGCAAATGGTAAGTAAACAGCCTTGTTTTTATTTAGGTGGACAACCAGAATGATGGTTCAGAAAATTTACTGTAAATATTTGGACATAAATGGCGGAGCAAAAATTGTAGATCCAGATGAATCTGCTCATAGGTCTGCCATGTTTGCTATTCTGTCCACATCTTTGAAAAATTACCAGGGCCCAGTTGTTCAAAGCATCTTTAACTCATCGAGCTCGTTAATGGTAAAAATGTTAAATGTTTTAGTAAGTACAATATCTAATTCACAGATTATTTGCTAAAAAATGTGACTAGCTTTTGCGTATGCAAAAGTTACTTAAATTTTTTCGGCAAAAATATCAGCGTATATGCCATATTTGATTTGTTAACTAATGGCATTGTTAGTTTTGAACAACTGGGCCCAGGTAATTGAACGCACTTGTTTAGATTTTGGAGTTTGTTAAACCTTGTCATGCTGATTAAATTAAGATGCCACAGTCACTTCTAATCTTCAGTCAATCTGATTACTTGACCCAAACTGATATTGGCTTACAGTTGGGCAAGGCCTGCTATCCTTGTAGCAGGTAAAGATAGAGGGGGAATGTTTTTATTTCTTCCATTTCTTCCCTTTCATTCCTGTTCTTCTTTCTTCCCTGTTCCTCTCTGTCATCTCTACTATCTCCTCTATCTCTTTTCTCCCTTTCTCTGGGAGAGGACGCAAAATGACCCACAAGGGTTGATGTGTCGTTAAACCCCAACACAATCAAAAATTCTCACTGCTGTGGTTTGAGCCTCGCTTGGGTCACATGTGGGAAAGCCAAGTTCTGCTTACGGATGGTCAGGTGATTTTTCCCCGGGTTCTCCAGTTTTTCATGAACGATCGGCTTGATATAAGTGAAATATTCTTGAAGGGCCGTAAAACCCAAATAAAAAAAAAAAATAAATAAATAATCACTTGGCATTTAACAGTGCAGGCTGAAGTTTCAAAGGGGAAAATAAGTAAAATGTATGTATAACTTAGTTGCTGTCTGCTGAATGTGCCTTTATTGCAAAACCTTATGCATACAGGAAACATAGATCCAGATAAGATCTAGAAAATCATTTTTCTAATTCCATAGTACTATTGGTAGAGTGTCTGACTGCAGATTTGGGGTCGCCAGTTCGAATTCCAGCTCAGCGGCATAACTTTCGTGGAGATTCGTGATTTCATGAAATCATTTTTACAGTCATTTTACCACTTCTGCTGATTCAAGATGTGTAATTGTCAGTTACTGACAAAAGCATGTGCTTAAGTACATTTTGTACTGCTTGGCAGGTTAAAATGGACTTGATCATATTTTAGGACAAGTATTGTAGGGTGCCTAGTTGTCCAGATAGGTAAAAGAAGCCGGCACACAAAAAAAAAACGACCTCAGGGCTTTCTGGTGTGTGGTTCTTCAAATGCACATAGGTAGTCCCGTATTTGGGCTACAGACATGCTTTTTTTTTTTTTGCTTGAAGCTTCCTCTACTCTACATGTCTGCCAACAGCAAAGGCTCTAGCGAAACTGCCCTTATGCACAGGCTTGTCTGAGACTTTACTGGTCACCTGTGTGATAAGTACCCTTTTCTCATATGCTGGCTTAAATATGATATGCCTGATCCTGATAATATTGAAATTATTTAGGTGACTGGGATGCCACAGATGGAGTATATCTTGAAGAGAAGGAGGAAGATGTTGCTGACAAGTTGGAGAAGAAACTGATTGATGAAGATGCTGATGTAGATGAATCAGACAGTATGGAAGATTGGGACACGGAGGCATTAGCCGTTAGTACTTACCGTATTTACCCTAAGTATTCGGACACCTCAACTCCTTACCATATATGTTCTAACATTTGAACCAGTACAATTCACTACCTGATGTTGTGTCTAAAAATTGCTGGATGAGTGGCAAACAGTGTAGACCCAGATGAGACGCCGCGTTCTGCGGTGTCTCATCTGGGTCTATACTGTTTGCTCAGGCCTGTCTGTCCAAATACATATGGTAAATACGGTACATTTCATACCTCTAGATAAGAGTGGTACCACCATGTATAAGATATGTTTATTAATCTTTAAAGCACTAAGCGAAAATTGTAACGAGCAACATTCTGAATTTTTTAAAATTATTTTCCAGAATGTAAAAAATGTTAGATGGTATACCAGAATTAGATTCACCGTGTCTGAAAAATGTGAGAATCAGTTTGACACTTGAGAAAAAAATTAATTTATAAAGGATGCAGAGAAATGGCCTAAATCTATTCAAGGGGAGTTAAAAGCAAAATATGGAATAGGAAAAAACAACAGTTAGTAATATTTTAAAGGTGAATAGATTTTTTTTTATTTAAATCATTATGAAGAAAATTTAAGTTCTTCAAACATTTTTTGGTTCTTTTTGTTGTCTCTGAAAAATTTATATAAAAAATAGAATGTTGTCTGCTGCTTTTAAACATTGACAAACAAAAACAGTGTAGATGGTTGATGGGAGATAATGTTGTCTGCTGCTTTTAAACATTGACAAACAAAAACAGTGTAGATGGTTGATGGGAGATAACTGTTCTGTTTTTGTTTTGTTTTTGAAAAACTTGCATTTGTATTGGTACTTAACTTAATGTCGGGCCTGATCTGGAACCAAACTGTTTAACACTCTGATGGCATTCTTAAAAGTTTTTTTGAAAAAGTTGATTTAAACCCCCCCCACCCCCCCCCCCCCCCCCTCACAAAACCCCCAAAAACCACAGTTGTCAAAAAAGCATGTAAAATTACCCAGCATGCAGAGTTAAACTGATGGGGAATTGCTGCATTATCAGGGGAGATAACTGTCACAACTGCTTTGCTGCCATTCTGAAAAAGATCTTTTCTAAAAGGAAAGAATTTGTTCCTAGGGGAACCAATTCTTTCTTTTTAGAATAGACCCTTTTTCAGAAGGGTTTTGGTGTACAGGACAGCAAACAGAAAATTGTCTGCCTTGTAAAAAATGCAGAAAATCTAATGACTGCTTCCAGTCCCCTTAATAAAACAAAAATGCAGAATGTGAGAAATGATATGAAAACAGCACAAGTCTAGATCAGCCTGCACATTTATGTATTCTGATCTGGATCACTGTTCATCAGTATATTCTTATTCTACAATATCCAGTGGATGCATAAGCAGCCACCGAAGGACCTGATCAGGCTATGATTCTGCATGCTGATCTGTGCCTTCATTACCAAGGGCCTGTTGTACTTCTAGCAGATGGGTGAAGGGGGCATATTAGTATATGTTTTTCTTCTTTTCTGCACTGTCATTCACTTTTTCTCTCATTCCTAACTTTCCTGTTCTCTTCTAATACATGTAATACCCCCACTTGCCGAAGGCAGGAATAGTACATAGAGTGTCTTGCCGTGATGTTACTTGTGTACGTGCATATGTTACATTCGGAACCAGATTCTAGCAAATGTTTACATTCAAATTTACATTGACATTTACATCTGTGTTTCTCTTGAAGGTCATAGCTTGGGTATCTTTTATGCTAGGAAGTTGAAATTTGGTCTGCTAATTACCCAGACCTAAACTTTCAGTTCTGTTCTAGAAGCCCATGCTAGGAGTCCAAATGATGAGGGCATTTGTGTACTTTTCTAGTTCTTCCCTTTGGGAGATGACACAAAACCCAAAAGGGTTGCTCTGTCATTTAACAAGCTTAGTGCCCACCTGTGCAGTAATGACCATTTTCTCTTGTTGCATCCCAGATAATACAAGAATAGAAAGGCCAGAAGTATTGTTTTGATATTTTAATTGTTTCACAGGTCTGTTTTCTAAAATTGTTTGACAGCAATACTTTGAATTTTAGATCCAGCGAGAGTCATTCATGCTGACAGCCATGTGTAAATATTTACTACCTAGAGTGGGGACCTCTATTCAGCATTGTGATCTTGCTTATAGCAAGGGACTCACAAATGGAACTGTAAGTAGTATAACCTTAATTTCTTTATAAAAAGCAAGTGTTTCAGTACAGTGTCTGCCTTTAGATTGGAAGATTCAGTCAGATCAGACATAATTTATGGCTCCAGAAAAGTCACCTTTTTTCAATGAAAAAAAGAATGATACAGTCGACTCTCGTTATCTCGACTTTGCTTATCGCAAATACCTGCTTATCTCGAAGTGATCTCGAAGTGATCTCGAAGTGAAAATCTGGTCCTTGTTTAAACATGGAAATCTAACAACAGGTATCAAAATATTGTGGAAAAGAGGAGAAATTATTCCTTTCTTCCATAATATTTTCAATATATCTCTAACTTCGTCATGTGTGAAATATGGTTGTTTGATCTATTTTTCCTCAGTTCTGCAAATCAGATATGTCAAGGTATGGATATCTCGAAGTATTTCAGAGAGTCTCTTGGACTTTGAGATAATGACTGTATTTTTCTTATTTCTGAGGCACTTCTATTGAGTACCCACAACATATGTTCTCATGGAAAGATAAGAAAAATATTAGTGTTGCCTCTTTGTATCTGAGCTATGATTTTGTTGTAAGGCTGCACTGCGAAACAGCATAAGTTGCCACCATCATATCTAGGCACTGCCATCACATAACTGAAAAAAAAAAAAAAAAAATTGTTGACAATGACATTAAACCCCAGCTCAAACAAATTCTTTGTTTGGGGTCTCCATATAAATATCTTTAACAAAAAGACACTTTGTAGGTATATGTTGGAATGTTGGTGATGACCAGTTGGAAACCATTACTGTTCTTGTTGTGAAAGCACCATGCTCATTATATACAACAAATTCTCAAGATCCTAGTGGATGCTGGAATTTTATTTGTAGTTTAATATTTAATAAAATTCTAGAGAAATCCTGTTGGGGATCATACCTTGTGCAAGGAAAATTGAAACTCTCTCATAAGGTATTACATAGAAATCTAGTATAATACTGTTCGATGAAAATAGCTTATTCTTTTTTTTGAAAGCAAGCCAGATAAAAAGGATATACATATATTATGTGTGCAAATTTCCATATTTTCTGTAAAAAATTAGAAAGATATTTTTTGAAATGTCACTTGCTTTTTGTGTTGCCTGCGTAGCATGGCAGACACATAGGGATCATGTTTTCCGTCTGCGTCATCGGTGTCTTCATCCGGCGTCGGCGTCGTCGTCACGCTTTTCGTTTCAGTTCAATAACTTTTGAAGGGATGTATTGATTTCATTCAAATTTTGCAGGACTTTATATCACTATAAAATACAGGTCAAGTTCGATATTGGTAATCATCCGCCAAATTTTGGCTGAGGTAGGGCCCTTTTTCGACTTAGTTTTTGTTGTTCGTTTCCGCTCAATAACTTTTGAAGGGATGCATTGATTTCATTCAAATTTTGCAGATATGTCACTGTAAAATACAGGTCAAGTTCGATATTGGTAATCATTGGCCAAATCTTGGCTGAGTTATGGCCGTTTTTCGACTTAGTTTGTGTTGATGTGTTGATATTGGTTTCCGATCAATAACTTTTGCAGGGATGCATTGATTTTATTGAAAGTTTGCAGAAGGATATATCATACATATATAAAACAGGTCAGGTTCGATATTAGAAATAAACCGCAAAATTTTGACTGAGTTATGGCCCTTTTTCGACTTAGTTTTTGTTGTTGTGTTGATATTGGTTTCCACTCAATAACTTTTGCAGGGATGCATTGATTTTATTGAAAGTTTGCAGAAGGATATATTATTGTAAAATACTGGTCAAGTTTGATATTGGTAATCATCAGCAAAGTTTTGGGCAAGTTATGGCCCTTTTTCTACTAAGTCGCCTTTAGGGATAGGAGCGATTATAAGGAACAATGTTTTTTTTCTTTTCATATCAAATGGTTGGCGCTTTAAGCAGGTGACGCATCTGATTCTAGGAATTCTAGTTTAATTCAACATGTTAATCTGATCACCACTGAATGTCTACAGCGGACACTTTAGCCATACCGTTTGGACAAGTTCATTATGTTGGAGGGGCCATTATACAGGTTACAAAAGGGAGCATTTTATACATACCAGAAAAATAAATAGCAATCAGTATGGTAAATGTCCTAAAATTTCATACACCAACTTGTCTAGTAAAATAGCATAATTATGCAAACAGTGCAGATGAAGATCAGACTGCTTTTTCAGGACTAGTCTGATCAGAATCAACACTGTTTGCTTTTCCATCAAGTATTTTGTGAAATAAATCATAATGCATAAAAAACAAAAATAAGGCAAAGAAAGTAATGCATAAAGTGTTTGAAATTTAACAACTGTTTAGCTGTTTTGGAAAGGGTTTGTAAAGTTGACCTGTGAGGCTGAAGAGAAGGGTAATTGTGACAAATTCTTATTTCTTCTTGCAGCTCTACAAGATTTTGTCGCTCTGTCCCAACCTGGAGCACCTGAACCTGACCCAAACAAGAATATCAGACTTGGGATTCAAAGGGTATGTCAAATGTTCAATTTCTTTAACCCTTAAGGCGCCAATCACAACTGCAGCAGACGACATTTTGAAATTTTTTTTTTTTTTAATTTTTCAAAGAATTGGCAGACGATTCACATGAAATATCAAGACTTGTTTTCTTTGAAAAATTAAAAAAATAAAAATAAATGTTGTCTGCTACAGATTTTGCTTGGCGCTTTAAGGGTTAACCACCGGTCCAGATGAGGTGCTTCTTTCAGCCAAAAACAATTGATAATTTTCTTATTCCTCCACAAAAACATATGTTGTGGGTACTCAGTAGAAGTGTTTCAGCAAGGCACTTCTAATGAGTACCCACAAAATAGGTTTTCATGGAGAAATAAATTTTACCTGATACCCACTCTTTTCTGGAGCTGTGTTTAATAAAGAGTATCCAGATAAAATATTTTTCTTGTTTCACCTCAAAAAACATAGGTTTGCATTGGAATTGTCTCATTGAAATAATTCCAATATGTACGCACGACATTAGGGGTGGTCGGGTGGTGCGAAGGTGCTGTGTAGCTTACATCACTGGGGCGTCCAACTGATATTGGCTTACAGTTGGGCAAGGCCTGCTATCCTTGTAGTGGGTAAGGGTAGAGGGGGAATGTTTTTATTTCTTCTGTTTCTTCACTTTCATTCCTGTTCCTCTTTCTTCCCTGTCCATCTCTTTCATCTCCTCTACTCTCTCTTCTATCTCTATTCTCCCTTTCTCTGGGAGACGACACAAAATGACCCTCAAGGGTTGACGTGTCGTTAAACCCCAACACAAAAGTACGCACGACATACATATTCATGCATGAGTAAAAAAAATGCATGTGTTTATATTATGCCATTTGATGCGGTTATTTAACTAAAATTGCTTGGTACTCAGTACCCTTGTATTTTAAAACTAGGCAGTTTGAGTTATCTCCCTTGTATTGTTTTCACTACAGCATGGGTATATATTATAGTGCTATTCACAACTTAAACCAACAACATTTTTGTCTTTCTTTTTGTATTTTTCAGAGAAAATAAGGCTTGACATTTCATGTGAATTGTCTACAAGGCAGACAATTCACATAAAATGCCAAGTCTTATTTTTTCTGAAAAGGAATAATAGAAAATTAGAATGTCGTCTGCTACAATTTTACTTTTATAGCACTTTAAGGGTTAAACAGGATACTAAAGTACACTTGAACATGAGTTAGCATGTAAGACATTGATTTTATTAACCCTTAAAGCGCCAATTACAACAATTGTCATCTGCTTTGTCTTCTGTCGGTTACTTTAAAAGTCATTGTTGCAAACAGTGTGGACCCAGAGCAGTCTGATCTGGGTCCACACTGTTTGCCTATATGCAAAATGTAAGTTTGAAAAGTTTGCAAGAAGATGTAGCAGACGGCATAAGCAGACGACATTTTCAGATGCAGTTTTTCTTGGCGCTTTAAGGGTTAAGTGGGGAATTTAATTAACACTGAGAGAAGAAAAAGGGGAAAAAAAGGGGGAAATTTCAGAAATTGTCTGTGAATAATGGTTATAACCTTTTTTTCTATAGTTATATTTTTACAGCTTGAGATAAGGTCAAGGATCTCAGAAATTCACGTATTTATCCTAAGTATTGGGATGCCTTATCTACATACCACGCTTGTCCTAAAATTTGAAAAAGTCCATTCTGCTACCTCATGATGTGCCTAAAACATTGCTGTATATATGGCAAATAGTGCAGACCCTGATCATTCGCCACATCTTTTCTTTTTTTTTTTTTTTTATTTTTGACTAGCCATTTAACAGAATGTTGTCATTAAATCTGACATACAATCAAATCTGTATTAAGCAAACACCTTTTGGAATGCCAAAAGGTGGCTGTTAAAGACAGGTGCTTACTTAATATATTTTCACATTTTTACATTTACTAGGATTTGAAATAGTGGTCGCTTAACCCATTGTAGTCGGGATAACAGTAAAATGGTAATAGGCAAACAGTGCAGACCCAGATCAGATGCCACAGAATGTGGCGTCTGATCATGGTCTCTGTTGTTTGCAAATAGTTTAGTCATTTTTCTCTAGGAATATCTAAATTTTGTAGCCTGACATACCTAAAATTGAAATTGGACACTTCCAATATATAGTGTGGGGGAGTCTTTCCATTATAAAATGGGTTAAGTGATTGCTTAATATGGATGGCCTTCAAAACAGGTTGAATGTACTAGGCTCTATTAAAATAAATTATGGTATTTTAAGTTTCATTAAAATGACATAATCATCATCATCATAATCATAATCAGGGCCCAGTTGTTCAAAGCGTTGTTAGCTTAACAAGCTCATTAAGGGTCATTTCGTTAACTGTTTTAGATGATTCAATATGCAATATTCTGATATTTTTTGCTGAAAAAATGGGAGTAGTTTTTGCATTGCAAAAGCTACTCACATTTTTTCAGCAAAAAATATCAGCATATTTGCCTATCACTCGATGTAAATTTTAGCGAATCGTTAACTAATGACGTTGTTAGCTTTGAACAACTGGACCTTGATTTTTGATTAACATGCAGGTACAGGGGCAACATCCACATCAGTGGGCCCCCTTCCAGATAGCTGACTTGCTGCACGCATGGCAGATCTCACACCAGATCTCCAGGAGCCGGCCTTGGTGGCTCAGTTGTATGTGCTGTCTGACTGGAGACCAGGAGGTCACGGGTTCAACCCCCACCGAGGTCGGCAACATTCTTATTGTGGAGATTGATCATGAAATATTTTCTACGGTCATTCTCTCCCTTCTGCTGATTCAAGAAAGGCAGTTGTCAGTTTCTGGCGAAAGAATGTGCACAATACTGGTTAACCGCTTAGAGGACTAAGCCTGCTCAGTAAACATGTTGTAAGGTAAACTGACCGCACTCGACCCCATTGGGTTGACTGGGCCCTAAAACCTCAACAGAAACAAACAAACAAAAGATCTTCAGGTATGTCTATCATGAGGGTCGATAGCTGAGAGCTTCCACTCTCTGCAATCCCTCTCTGTCAGCTGCTTCCATGTCATCTTGGGCCTCCCAGGCCCACGATTTCCCTCAACCTGTAGTTGAAAGGCTGTCTTGGCTGCACCATTGGAGTATTTCACATGTCCATAACAGCAGAGCCTTCTCTCCTACTTAATGCATCATTAAAATAACTTATTTGCATTTGGCTTAAATATGTCAAATGAAACATTTGGGGATAGTATATGTTCGAAACGTAGAGAAATTTTACGCTAACGCTTTTGGTGCATTATGAGTTTACCCTTAGCAGACAAGCTGTCATTCAGGTGAGCTATGTTTTCATGCCATCGCTTCTGTTATTTGACATGATCAGGCTGCCAGACAAGCTTGTTTTTATCAAAGAAAAAATGCTTAGTTCTCTACAATATGCATGTTGTGTCTCTAATTAATGCTTAACACTCTGGGTAAAATTTCCAGCAGAGGACATTTTGAAATATTTTTCTTATTTTCCCCAGAAAACAGGATATGATATTTCATGCAAATTGTCTTTGTGGAGACAATTTGCATGAAATGTCGAATCCTGTTATTCTGGAAAAATAAGAAAGATGTCGCAATTTGTCGTCTGCTGAATTAGCCCAGAGAGAGGTAAAGGTTAAACCTATCTTTAATTTTGAAACCATAAGGTAGGTCTATTAGTGAGCTGTTTCTGTGATAAAGTCTAATTCTTATTTATTGCTGAACATTTTCAGCTGCATGTTGAGCTTAAAAAAGATGCTAGTAAGTTGGAATAATACAAAGCTCTAGATAAGAGGGCGTATCCAGAGGATTTTTTTATTTCTTCACAAAAGAATATATTGGGGTACTCGTTAGAAGTGCCTCGGTGAGGCACTTCTAATGAGTACCCACAACATATGTTTTCATGGAAAAATAAAATAAATGTCAATACTTTTTGGTTAAAAAAATTGCCTTATCCAGAGCTGTGGCATAAGAATAAAAGTGATCTTTTTTTTCTTTTTTTTTTTTTTTAAATCTGTAAATTTTATTCTCTTTACCCATTACAAATCTTTTTTTGGATCCGGGCTATCCAAGTGATCAAAGTGATCTTAAAAAGCTAAATCAATTTATCAACATTTTCACTGGAACAGAATTTCTGGCGAATGAATTTGCACAAGTACTGGTAAACCGCTTAGAGTACTAAGCCTGCCCAGGAAAAAGTGTGGTTAGATAAAATGACTGGGCTCGACATGACTCCATTGGGTTGACTGGGTTGTAAAACCTCAACACAAACACTGGAACAGAACATCAGAAGACAAAACTCCTCAACACAAACACTGGAACAGAACATCAGAAGACAAAACTCTTAGGTCCATGATGTGGACTACAGTATTAGAAAATGTACCATATGATGTGTGCAACCAGCAGCTACTGTGATCAGCCTGATCAGTTTTTTTCTGGATGCTGGCCTCAGTGGCTCAGTTGGATGCACGTCTGACTGTTGATTGGGAGGTGGGGGGGGGGTGGGGGGGTTCAACCCCTGCCGGGTCGGCAACATTCTTTCGTGGAGATTGATCATGAAATATTTTCTACAGTCATCTCTTCTTCCACTGATTCAAGAAGGGCATTTGTCAGTCTGGCAAAAGAATGTGCACAATACTGGTTAACTGCTTAGAGGACTAAGCCTGCCCTGTAAATGTGTGGTTAGGTAAACTGACTGCACTCAACATGACCCCACTTGGTTGCCTATGCCATAAAACCTCAACACAAACAGAAGTCTTTTCTGAATTGTCCATAGCTACAGATAAGGCAATTTTTTTTATCAACCACAGAGTATTCATATTTTTCCTATTTTTCCACAAAACCATATGTTGTGGGTACTCATTAGAAGTGCCTCAAGTGAGGCACTTCTAATGAGTACCCACAACATATGGTTTCATAGAAAAATGAAAAAAAAAATTATGTGGATACTCCTCTTATCTAGAGCTCTGGTGCTTGAAGAAATATGATGTGCAATGCATGAAACGGTCCCATACTCGGTTTGCGGAAAACACAGGCCTAGATCAGCTTTTGCATTTGTTCAGGCTGATCTGGGCCTTCAGCTTACAAAATCAGTGGACACTGTAGAATATGTCGACAAACAGAAAAGGCCCAGATCAGACTGCACGGACGCGCATGCTGATCTGGACATTTGCTATCCACATATGGTGTAAGGGCCTTTTTACCATGTTGCGTATCATATTGAATCTTTGGCTGCCCACAATTTCCAGTGAAGCCCCTTTTAATGAGTGCTTCTAATGAGTACCCACAACATATGTTTTTATGGAGAATTGGATAAATTATCCCCAGTTATCATCAAATACTCCTCCATAATGAGTTCTCTGTAAGAACATCAAAGTAAAAGCTTCTGTATAATGTCAAGTTATCTGATCTCATATTTAATGAGTCTTCTTTGTTGTCTTAAACTTGTCCTAGATTATACTATTTTATAGTTCATATATTAGAACTGATGATCTACTTTCTAATTAGTGTCCTACTATACCGTAAATGTCCTAAAATTTGCAACACTCTATTCCACACTTTTTTTTGACTAAATTTTGCTTTTTTTCAGGGGCAGTCTGATCTTGGTCTGCACTGTTTGCATATGCCATTTTGTCAGTAACTTTGGTATACAAAACTTTAGGACATTTAGGATAGAAAGAACCTGTCAGCTTCCACATAATTCTGGAGGAAGAGTCTGGAATTATTATTTTCCCTGAATGCAAACACCAAATACTTAGGTCAATGAGTATTGTTGCACCTTGAGATTGTCTTAATCAGAGCTCCAGATGAGAAAAAAATACATCATACCTATGATCCAAAGCAAAAACTGTGTTAGCTAACAAAAAATGTATAGATTATATTGAAAAATGACCATAAAATGGTTATTTTTCTTTATGATCTATACATTTTGTTTAGGATACAAACAAAAATGTATAGATTATTTAGAAAAAATGACCATAAAATCTGTACATTTTTATTATGAAGAAAAAGAAAGAAATTCAGAATGTTTTTTGCTACTTTGTAACAAGATCTTTAAGGAATAATGTTTCTCTTTGTTTCAGATTAGACAAGACTGGTTTTGGAACCAAACTGAAACATCTTGACCTTTCAGGGTGCTTATTTATAACTGACATGACCTTACAGAGATTGTCCTCTGCTTTTGATCAGGGAATCTGTCACATGACTGAAACTGATCACATGACAAAGAATGACGACATAATAGTGGAGGAAATTGCGGAAGAGAAAGTAGATGAATCCCAATGTGATAGTTCCACAGTTGAAGAAATTGAATATGATAACATTGTTGATTGTTCTGGAGAAAACAAAAATAATTCTGTCATTGTTTCTATGGAGGAAGATAACCTGGTGAATGCTTGTAATGTTAAAGTCATACCAAAGATGGGAACATGCTGTCAAAGTAGAGTCAACAAGAACAGTTGCTGCATCAAAAATAAAGATGTCATGGTTAAAAGGAGTTGCCATGCAACAGAAGTTAGCACATCTGTTGATAATTCTGAAGAGGATGACAAGATAATGGTAGGTGTCACTTCAAGTTTCGGAAGAAATGTTTCTAGTCAGAATGAAAGCATGAATATTCCTAAAATTCTTAAATGCCTCTGTTGTGGGAAAGTAGATGAATTGCTCAGTGGATCAGCAGAGAAAGATGAGGACCATAATGGATGTTTCCAAGAAAGGCCCTGTAACCATGGAAGTCAAAGAACCTGTTTCCATGGCAGAGCTTCTATGGCAACAGATAGGGACTCTTGTTGTCAGGGTGAGATAAGAACTGAAATATGTAATTCACTGGATAAGAGACTTGATGATTCTAACAGTTATTATAATACTTGCGTCATTGAAAGTAGTCGTTGTTGTAAGTCTGTTAAGGGAAGCAAGGGTCAAGGACATCTTCATAGCGATGACACTCAAATGGAAAAGGAAGATGTCATCAAAAACCTAGAGCAAGAAAGCGTTGTTGGTAAATTTATGTGTAAGACTAGTAAAAATGTTTTTCCTGAAGTTGTTGATCAAGGTCAGGGGTCAAGGACAGATATTTCATATCAGGGGAACAAAGACATAACTGACCTTGAGCATATTTCCTTGTTGGAAAATGAAGTAGAAAGGTCAGAGAGTACAAATGATCAAAAAGAGTTACAGAATTATATTGATTATCCAGTACAGACTGAAATACCTATGGTGTTCATAATGGGTGATCTTGACCTCCGGTTTGGGATGAGGACACCTAATGAAACCAGCACAAATAGTCCTGATGATAAACGGATTGAACAAAAGGTGATGCTTACGAAACATGAGATGAAAATTGACTGTCGAAGCTTGGAGTTTCTGAGTTTGTCTGGGTGTTACCTGATTACTGATGAAGGATTGAGGTAATCTTTTTCACTTGTTTGTCCTAAGTATTTTTTGGACAGACAGACCTGAGCAATCAGTATAGACCCAGATTGGATACTGCAGAATGCAGTGTCAGTTCAAGGTCTGCACTGTTTGTCACTCATCTTTTGGCTTCAAATACATCAACAGGTATTAACCCTTAAACTTCAATCACAACAATTGTCGTCTGCTTTGTCATCTGCTTGTGATTTTAAAAGTCAGTTTTGCAAACAGAATGGACCCAGATCAGACTGCTCCTCTAGGAGCAGTCTGATAGAGGAGCAGTCTGATCAGGGTTCACACTGTTTGCCTGTATGCAAAAATAGGTTTGAAAAGTTTGCAAGAATATTCAGCAGACGACATAAACAGATGGCATTTTCAGAAGCAGATTTTCTTGATGTTTTAAGGGTTAAAACAAACTTGTTCAAATGTTGGGATAAGTATGATGGGAAGTTATGGTGTCTGAATTTTTAGGTAAATTGGGTATACAGAGGTGTAAAATTTCTTTGAAACTTACTTGCCCTTATAGTCTCAGTTTTTTATTTAGATACAGAAATGAAGAAAAATTTAAGAAAATTCTGAAAATCTCACTCTGCCTTAAAGTTTACTAGCAAATGCAAGCGGGCAAGTAGAATTTTAAATCCCTGGGTATATTTAAATTAGGTCCCAGATAAGATGCATTTTTTATTAAATAAGTCATCTGTCATTATCTGGCAGTCCAAGGGGCTCGCTGAAATACTTCAGGATATTCGTACTTTGACATATCAGATTTGCAGAATTGAGGAAAAATAAATAAACATTTCACAAATGAATATGTAATTTGACTCCTGAAGTTAGAGATATATTGAAAATATTGCGGAAAAGAGGAGAAATTGCTCCTTAGAAGCAGTTTCTCCTCTTTTCCACATAATTTTGTTACCTTTTGTTAGATTTCCATGTTAAAATGGGGACTGGGTTTTCACTTCAAGATAGACAGTTATTCAAGTTAAGTAAAATCCATATAATGAGAGTCGGCTGTATATTTTTTTGTATTTTTTCACAAAAATATATGCAGTTAAATTAGAATAGAATTGTTACATTAGAATAGAATAGTCCAATGACATAATCCCAAGAAAATGGCCATAGCATGTTTTCATGGAAAAATTAGAAAAATTCTCTTTGACTGGACCCGGTTGTTCAAAGCGTCGTTAGCTTAAGGAGCTCGTTAAGGGTCATTTCGTTAACTGTTTTAGCAGATTCAATATACAATATTCTGATATTTTTTGCTGAAAAAATGTGAGTAGCTTTTGCATTGCCAAAGCTACTCACATTTTTTCAGCAAAAAATATCAGCATATTTGCGTATCACTCTATGTAAATTTTAATGAATCGTTAACTAACGACAGCGTTAGTTTTGAACTACTCGGCCCTGGATTGAAGCTTTGTCTGATCACACTGGAGACATTGGGGTGGAGAAGGTACTTGTCTTGATGTACTGAACCTACTGAGACTTTTTGACTCACTATTCATAGAAAAATAATATTTTTGCAGCAGCTGCTGAACAAGTGTCTCATGTGATCCTGTGATTCAGGCAACCTGCTACAGAGTGTTTGATCATGTATGTTGCTGAAGTAATATGTTTATGTTATGTATTTCACAGTCAACAGCAAACTAAGCTGAAGCGTCTGGGTGGCCGAGTGGTTAACGCTCCCGACTGGATCACGAGGTCCAAAGTTCGAATCCCTCTGGAGGTGGAATTCAGCTCATGACTACGGCACTTCATTGCATAGAGCTTTTTATTATCATCTATTGTCTCAAGGGATGTAAAAAGCAAACCGTCACAGCGGACTATGCATTGACCTATTGCCTGCATTCAAGAATAAACTTGTCAGAGGCATTCTCCTGTATGGTAAGGATTAGGCTCACCAAATTGGATACACACTTCAGTTATTAAACTGGAACTCATAATCGCTTACTGTGAAACCTGTGTAAGAAAGCCACCTTTGAGACTGACTTTAGGGGTTGATGTGGAAAGGTGGCTGTCTTATAAAGGTACATGTCATGTAATTTTGCTTGCAAAATTACATGACATGTACCTTCATAAGACAGCCACCTTTGCACATCAACCCTCACTGTTTAAAGTCTGTCTCAGAGGTGACTCTCTTATACAGGTTACACTGTATTCATTTGAGGAGAAGTGTTCGGGTGGCCTATTGGTTAGTGCTTCCTGCTTTGGATCAGAAGGTCCCAGGTTTGAATCCTGCTAGAGGTCATGACTGAATAGCATTTTATTGCATAGAGCCTTTCATTATCACCCTTCCATCCTTTCGATATGACTTAAAATAACATTAAAAGGGAGTAATACACCAAATCATCATCGTCATCATTTGGGGGACTGTTGATTGCTCTGCAGTACTTTGCCTTTTTGTAAAGCCCTCCCTTTTGTAAAACCATAATGATGGAGGAAACATACAAGTTGGCATATTCAAACAGCAAACATAATGGCCAGACTGCAAGTGTTGTCTTTGCTGTTTGCCTTACCTACAATTATTTTTGACTTTTTGGATAATTTTTCTCCCATTTTATGGCCAAATCCTGGCTATTTCTGAGCCAGATAGCAGCTTGCATTTTCCTAATTTCAGATTTAAGTTTTTTTTTCCCTGGGTTGAAATGTGTAGAGCTCATAAGATAAGAGGAGGTATCAGGAGATGCCCAGGGAACAAATTGTTTCCTTTTAGAGTAAACCCCTTTTCAGAAGGGAGGTTAAATGTGACAGAGTTTCCTCCCTTGAAAGTATATCCATTCCATTTAAAATATTTTTCACAAAAAAAAAAAACAAAAAAAACATAAGGCTTGAAATATCAGTCCTTACTTTCTGCAAAAGATAAGAAATATGAGCCAGCACATGATAAAACCTACAATAAGACTTGTGCAATCAGCGAAGACTCAGATCAGCCAGCACGTCAGCACAGTCTGATCAGAGTCTTTGCTGAGCGCATGTGCCATCTACAGCGTCCGAGCTATCCAAGGAGGGATAAACAAGAAACCTTACCACACTGGGTGAATGTACAGACTGATCTGAGTCTTTACTGGTCACACAGGTCTTATTGTAGGTTGTGTCGTGCTCGGGCTCAAATATTATGCATTTCATAGCTCAGGGCCCAGTTGTTCAAAACTTAAAGAAGTTTTTATCTAATGTGACATTAAAATTTCTGTCTTGTAAGGCAAATACATTAATATTTTTTTTGCTGAAAAAATGTGAGTAGCTTTTATGCACATTTTTTCAGCAAAAAAATATCTGTGTATTTGCAATGCAAAAGCTACTCACATTTTTTTTCAGCAAAAATATAAATGTATTTGAAAATACCTTAGCTACAACAGTAATGAGTTTGTCATTAACAAGCTTGTTAAGCTAACTATGCTGGATAAAAGGAGTATCCAGAAAAATATTTTTTTTTTAATTTCTCTACAAAAAAAAATACGTTTCAGTACTCTTTAGAAGTACCTCACTGAGATGCTTCTAATGATCTAGAGCCCACAGCATGTTTTCTAGTAGAAATATATCAAAATATTAAAAAAAAAAAATAATAAAAAAAAGGTGACCTATTTTGAGCTCTGCATTTGTTCTCTGCTTTTTTTTTTGCCTCGAGAGGGCTAAAAATGAAACGGTTCATGTTATTTTTCAGTATAGTCAATAAAATGCATATAACCATAAAGAGTTTAGATTTTCAGGGCCCGGTCTAAAGAGCATTTTCATAGGGGTTTAATCCTAATTCCCCAAAAAATAAGGATGCCTAAATTTTCTATAATTATCCTAAAATTTGAATAATAAGCCCATTTGACTATCTGATCAGGTCTCTAAAATGTTTTCACAGAATGGCAAACAGAATACTGTATTTGCTATAATTACTGCACTGTGCACTTAGGTTTTTTAATATCCACATAACAAGAACACTCTTTAATAAAAGATAGCAGAGGACTTCATGAGGGCCTATTTAATGATGCTTATGCGATTTTGTTGTCCAGATTTACTTTATAAAAGCCTATGTTGATGGTAATTATTTGAATTGCCTCGACTTGTCAAAGCAATTCAAATGAATACCAATAACATGTGCTTTTATAAAGTAGATACGGTAAATGTCCTAAAATTTCGTACACCGAAGTTGCCAACAAAATGGCATATGCAAACAGTGCAGACCCAGATCAGACTGCTCCTTCAGGAGCAGTCTGATCAGGGTCTACACTTTTTGCCTTTCCACTAAGCAATTTAAGAAATAACTGCATGAAAAGCAAAATTTAGGCAAAAATGTATAGAGTAAAGTGTTCGAAATTTTAGGACATTTACCGTAAAAGCACATGGCTATAATCTGAAGACCAAGGAATGGCTTGATTGTGTGCTTATAGGGGTGTGTGTGGTAATAAGGTCGAATACAGTAGTTTCAAAATGCAGTTTCAAAAGGATGAGTGTCTACACTGTGTTCACAAGTCTGTCTATGTGTCTGTCTATCTGTCTGTCTGTCTAAATTGAGTCAATATGGTTAAGAGAATTTAATTTAGTTTGTTGACTTCCAAAAAATTAATTTCTTTGTTTTGAAGTTTCCTTCCAGCAATAGGCATTCATTTATCAGCTGAAAAAGAGTCTGTCAGAGCTCCAAATCAGATACTACTTTTTTTTTTTAACCTTGAGTTACTGTTTTTCTTATAACTCAATAAAAACATGTCTTGAGGATATGTTTATATGGAGAAATGAGAAGAATATTTATCTTGGTGCATGGGTACAGATAAAGGGAGTATTCAGAATTATTTATTTATTTTTTTTATTTATTTTAACCCTTGTCCTGCTGAATAAAAAGATGCCACACCTACTTCTAATTTTCAGCCAATCAGATTGCTTGATTTGGATTGTTACTATAAATTAACATACTTAATGGCAAACAGTGCAGATCCAGATCAATTGGCTTCTTCAGAAGCCAACTGATCTGGATATACACTGTTTGCAAAGGCAGGATATATCCGGATTCAGCATGACAAGGGTTAATATAAACATGTGCATATTGGAATTGGCTCAGCAAGACCCCAACACATGTTTTGGTGCAAAATAATAATAATAAAAAAGAATCAACCCAAACTATTATCTTGATTACCATATTTACCTAAAGTATTGGGACACACAAACCTGGGCAAACAGTGGAGCCCTAGATCAGACACCTCATTCTGCACACAGTTTGCCACTTTTCAGCATTTTTTTTTTTTTTTTTTTTTTTTTTTTTCAGACATGTGAACAGGTAGTAAAATAGGTTGTTCTAATTTTTGGAATAGTAAGGTAATAAATTAACATGTTCCAGTATTTAAGGTGAATACAGTATCACCTATTCTGGAGTTGTATGAATATTTCTCTTAACTGAAGGTGTGCCGAATTGATTCGGCTATTTTAGGTATCGGCCATTGATTAACCATTACAGTATCCTGACAGACTTTCTGAAATAAACAATATGAACAATGCCATAGCTCTTCATAAGGTGCTTTTTTCAGTCCAAAAGTATTGATATTTTTCTTATTTCTTTACGAAAACATATGTTGTGGGTACTCATTAGAAGCGCCTTGCCATTTCTCCATGAAAACATGTATTGTGGTACTCATTAGAAGTGCCTCAGTGAGGCACTTCTAATGAGTACCACAACATATGTTTTTGTGGAGAAATAAGAAAAATATTTACCTGATACTCACTCTTATTTTGACCATAAAAAATGCCATAAAAAAGATGCCTTTGGCATACATAAAAACAGCACACATACCACTAGGTAGGAGGGGGGGTTCCATTGAGCTCTAGATAAGATACTTTTTTCAACCAAAAAGTCGGTGGAACCTATTTATAAGATGGCTGATTATAAGACGGTTTAAGGGTGGTCGGGTGGTGCGAAGGTGTTGTGTATCTTACGTCACCAGGGCATCCAACTGATATTGGCTTACAGTTCGGCAAGGCCTGTTATCCTTGTAGCAGGTAAGGGTAGAGGGGAATGTTTTATTTCTTCTGATTCTTCACTTTCATTCCTGTTCCTCTTTCTTCCCTGTCCCTCTCTTTCATTTCCTCTGCTATCTCTTCTATTTTCTCCCTTTCTCTGGGAGATGACACAAAATGACCCACAAGGATTGACGTGTCAGTAAACCCCAACACAATCAATATAAGATGGTTTGGATATAAGATGGTCTTAAGATGGACCCGAAAAGTGTTTTATCAAAACATAAATGTCTAGATTATATAGAAAAAGGACCATTCTTATCTAATCAAAATGTCTAGATTGTATAGAAAAATGACCTTATATGGTCATTTTTCTATATAATCTAGACATTTTTATTTGGATACAACACGGTTGTTTATCTAACACAGTTTTCACTTTGGATCCCAGGAATCATCGTATAAAGAGGTGATGGTGCACTTAAATTTTTCTTATTTCTCCAGAAATATATATGTTGTGGTACTCATCAGAACACTGCGGTGCTTCTGATGAGTACCCATAGCATATGTTTTAAATAAGAAAAATACGATGTGGGTATCCCCCTCTTATCTGGATCTATGTATCCAGATGGATCTGTGTATCCAGATAAACTTTTTTCATATTTCTCCACAAAAAGGTACTCTTTAGAATCTGTACACCTCTTGATAGCACTCAAGTGTGTCTTTCACTTATCAACCATATAGTCCCTGTTTGATACCTACCACTGATGTGTGGAAAGATTTTCCTGGCCCAAAAATTAGGGGCTGAATATGAGTTCCATCCCAGCTGTAAAAATGTGTATTCATTCCCAGATTTGAGTCCAAAAATGCCATGAAATTCCCAGTTTCTGGCTTGGTATTAAATTGTAATCTGTAGTGAGTCATTATTGTAGTCTAACTCTTTGATTGAGCAGATGGGTGAATGGCTTTAACCCTTAACCCTTAAAGTGCCAATCACAACTGCAGCAGATGACATTTTTAATTTTTTTTTTTTCTTTTTCTTTTTCTTAGAAAATAAGTCTTGACATTTCATAAATTTCAAGGTTTATTTTCTAAGAAAAAAATTTTTTTTTTTAGAATGTCTTCTGCTGCAAATTTTGCTTGGCGCTTTCAGGGTTAAAAGTTCTAAGCAAAATTATAGCTGACGACATTTTAAATTTTTTTTTTTTTTTTATTGTTTTTCAAAGAAAATAAGACTTGGCATTTCATGCGAACAGTCCACTAGGCAGACAGTGTACATGAAATGTCAAGCCTTATTTTCTCTGAAAAATAAAAAATCAAAAAAAAATCAGAATGTCGTCTGCTCTTAATTGACTTCAAATGTGCCGGCCTTAGTGGCTCAGTTGGATGTGTGTCCGACTGGAGACCAGTAGGTCGCGGGTTTGACCCCCGCCGAGTTCAGCGACATTCTTTTGTGGAGATTGATCATGAAATATTTTCTACAGTCATTCTCTCCCTTCCGCTGATTCAAGAATTGCAGTTGTCAGTTTCTGGCAAAAGAATGTGCACAATGCTGGTTAACCGCTTAGAGGAAGTCTAAGCCTGCCCAGTACACATGTGGTTAGGTAAATTGACCATGCTCGACATGACCCCATTGGGTTTACTGGGCTGTAAAACCTCAACATACAGAAAATCAACTTCAAATGGGCATACTTTTACTAATTTGCCATCACTTAGGCAGAATCAGGCATTATTTTACCAGTTTTATGGGATCTGATCATCCTTTTCTCTGGGTTCTCCACAATGTAAGGCCATAGAATGCCAGTATCCACCCCTTAACACTTTCCATGCTAAGAGCAGATTCAACTGGTAACAAACAGATGATATTTTTCTTATTTTTTCCTAGAAAATAGACTCTGACACTTCATACAAATTGTTGCCTTAGGAGACAATTTGCGTGGAGTGTCATATCCTATTTTCTAGGAAAAATAAGAAAAATATTTCAAAATGCTGTCTGCTGAAATTTTTATCCAGCATTCAGAGTGTTAATAAATGCATTTATAAGTTCACTTGAGTCTTCTGTGCAATTGAAGTAAAATAAATGGTAAACTTAACCTTTACCACTCTCTGGGTTAATTCAGCAGACAACAAATTGAGGACTCTTTTTTTGATATATATATTTCCCAGCAAACATTTGAGACAATTTGCATGAAATGTCAAACCTGTTTTCTGGGGAAAATAAGAAAAATGTTTCAAAATGTCAAAATATTTTCTACAGCTATTCTTTCCCTTCCGCTGATTTAAGTAGGGCATTAGTCAGTTTTTGGTTAAAGAATGTGCACTAGTACAATAGAGACAATTTGCATGAATTGATTGTGTTGGGGTTTAACGACACGTCAACCCTTGAGGGTCATTTTGTGTCGTCTCCCAGAGAAAGGGAGAAAAGAGATAGAAGAGAGAGTAGAGGAGATGAAAGAGAGGGACAGGGAAGAAAGAGGAACAGGAATGAAAGTGAAGAAACAGAAGAAATAAAAACATTCCCCCTCTACCCTTACCCACTACAAGGATAGCAGGCCTTGCCCACTTTGCATGAAATATCAAAACCCGTTTTCTACATAGGTCTAGTGGGTATCAGGAAAATATTTTTCTTATTTCTCGACGAAAACATATGTTGTGGGTACTCATTAGAAGCGCCTTGCCGAGGCGCTTCTAATGAGTACCCACAACATATATTTTCGTTGAGAAATAAGAAAAATATAGATACTTTTTGGTTGAAAAAAGCGCCTTATCAAGAACTATGTAAACTTTAGGAAAAATAAGAAAAAAATTTCAATATGTTGTCTGCTGAAAATTTTATCCAGAGTGCTATGCGTTTAATATCATCTAGGCAGTTTATTTTTTCTATGGAAAATAACAGTCAGCTTTTCATTTTATCATCTTCCAAGAGAAACAGTTCAAATCAATGCTCTCTTTTCTTAACCCTAGTCCTGCTGAAACCGGATATACCCTTTGCAAACAGTGTAGATCCAGATCAGTTGGATCTGCACTGTTTGCCATTCAGTATAATTCTTATCAACAACCTGGATCAAGTAATGTGATTGGCTGAACATTAGAAGTGGGCATGGCAGATTTATTTATTCAGCATGACTAGGGTTAAAAAAAAAGTAATGTAAAGACAGAAAATACCATTTGCATAGCTCCAGATAAGAAGCTTTTGTTCAGCCAAAAAGTATTGATAATTTGATTGGTTTCTTGTTTCTCCATGAAAACATGTTGTGGCACTCATTAGAAGCATCTTGCTGAGGCGCTTCTAATGAGTACCCACAACATATGTTTTCATGGAGAAATAAGAGAAATATTAACCTGATACCCACTCTAATCTGGAGCTATATATTCAGAAAGATGACAAACCCAGCTTGCTTTCTGATAGAAAACAAGAAATATCTTTAAAAAAGATAAACGGCATAAGAGGTACTGGAATATGAATATTGAAGACCTTCTACTGAAGAAACATTTCTGTGAAAAAAAAAAAAAAATCCAACCAGCTCGTACTAGGTTTGGTTGCTATAGCAACAAGAGCCGGCCTCGGTGGCTCAGTTGGATGCGCCATCCAACTGGAGACCAGGAGGTCGCGGGTTCAACCCCCGCCGAGGTCGGCAACATTCTTTCGTGGAGATTGATCATGAAATATTTTCTACGGTCATTCTCTCCCTTCCGCTGATTCAAGAAGGACAGTTGTCAGTTTCTGGCAAAAGAATGTGCACAATACTGGTTAACCGCTTAGAGGACTAAGCCTGCCCAGTAAACGTGCTCGACATGACCCCACTGGGTTGACTGTGCCGTAAAACCTCAACACACACACAAAAAAAAAAATATAGCAACAAGAAGGATAACTCAGTGCTCCAGCTAGGATTTTAGGGCAGAGGGGTGCTGGATAGGGCACTTTTGCACGTGCAGGCAAAAAAATAGGGCACTTTTTTTTTCTTTGAAATGGTCAATTATCAGTACCATTATGATCTATAGTGTACTGTGCAATTCAGCCTCATGTAACATAGATCTATTACTTTATGTTTGATCTAAGAAACAGTAAGGGTAACAGAGAAATAAATTAAAAGGGGTCTTACAATTTATATTTTTTATTTAGGACTGAACTTTGGGATTACCTCTCTTCAATGAGAGAAAAATCTGTGTATCACAATAGTAGCAGACACATTTTTTTTTTCCTTTGTAAAAGGACTGACTGTTCAGATATTTTAAGCTACAAGCAACTGGTTTACATAGAGTGACCATTTAGTCACACAAATATTATTGTATCAATTAAATTTCAATTTTTATCGAGTTGTAGATCCTCTTCCTACCAAGTGCTCTAATCTAAACAGATAATCACATTAAATATTACATTTCTACCTTTTTTTATGTAATTTATTAAATGGTTATTATTATCTTTTCTCTCTGATGTTCAAGACTTAGTATTAAACTTGGAATTAAATCTCATAATAGTTGAGCCTCTGTATTACTGTTCAAGGGGAATAACTAGAAAAATTCTGCATCCGTCAGAAAACGGAGAAAGTGAATTCAGGACAAGAAAACTTCAGCAAACAACATCACCATCTCTCTCTCTCTCTCTCGCTCTTTCTCTCTCTCTCTCTTTTGATCGTTTAACTGTTTGCAATATTACTGCATAATTAATTGGAATGGATTATTATTGTAAAGATGAATTAGTTTAACAACAATAGTGATCTAGCTTAATTTCATGGTGACTGAATGCACCATACTTCAAATAGCCGAAAAATAATGGTCTCTATTCATAAACTTTGAATAATCATTCGGCCCTCCAACACGTTGACTTTTCAGACGTGGGAAACACGTGGCCAAATTACCAGGTGCAGAGTTTGTTACTATTTTTAGCTCCGCTTCAGGTAGGATGTTTTAGAATATCTCGATTTATACCTGATGAATTGTTTTCAAATAAAACACAGAGTTCGCGGGAAATCAAGCTCTTTCTCATGGTGTCAGTGCTATTCTGCAATCTGGTTGGATTTTCGAGAACATTCAGAGAATGTTTTTCGTCAAAATTCATGTACATTGTTCTGGTGACCCAGATTGACAGCAAAAACATTCTTTGAAAGACCAGATCGCAGAATAGTGCTTACACCACCAGAAAGATCTTGATTTCCTGCGTACTCTGCGCTTTATTTGAACAAATTCCAATCGGTATGAGAAGAGATATTCTAAAAAATCCTACCTGAAGCGGAGGCTAAAAATACGTAGTAATATTTCTTCTTCGTGTCCTTTACGCTCTGACGCGATAGGCCGCTTACACCGTGAATAAATAAAAGGGGTGATCAACAAACCTATTACCTAGTTAAGAATGAACAATATTATTTATGTTGCCAATATTTCTACCAAGCTTAAGGCATAGTTCCTGTTTATTTATTATATAAAATTAAACCATGCAATTTTACATCCCTTTTGCACATAATACAAGGCACATGGTAATTCTGTATATTATGGACACAGTGGAGAGAAGTAAACTTGAACGTCCGTTGTTCGCTTAGCGTTTGGGCCGCTTATATCAACATGTTACACTGTACAGAATTAAAAGCTCGTCTATAATCATGTATTTCATTGCAACTATTTTATTGGTATTATTTAAATTATGGGTATTTTTGTCCATTGTTTAACATCTGCATTGCCATACTGTACAACTTTAAATAGATAAATGTCATAATTAAGTGATTGTTCAGTCACGAATATATTCGTCAAACATCGGTAAATTCTATACTTACCCCTACTTATTTACAGAAGTTTACACATTTTTAACCAATCGCAAATTACTATTTATTCATTCGAGACTAATACCAATAAATATGTCAAAAGCCAGCTTATACAGCTATGCCGAAAAAAAAAACAAAATAAATAAATGAAAACAAAAATCTTGTTATCTGCTAACTTCGCCTGGAACTACTAATAGTCACCTTTTTTGCACTTGACAGAAGACAGAAGCAGGAGACTAATGCACCATAATTAATCACTAGAGCGCTAATCACAACTACAGCAGACGACACTTGAAATTTTCATTCTTTTTTTTTTTTTTTTTTTTTTTTTTTCAAATGCCAAGATTTATTCTCTCTGAAAGATAACAAAATCAATTTTATAATTATGTCTGTTACAAATTTGCTTTGCGCTTTAAAGGTTAAGCAATGGCAGTAAATGGTTAAACACTTAAAGTTTTCTGTATCAGAAATCAAAGAGGTGCTGCCAACAATTGTATCCATATAAACCACATAGTTTTTTTTTTTCTGCCACAGTCATTAATATGCAGCATGCTATGGGCAGATTCAGCAGGCAACAAATTGACAATAATATTCTTTTTTTTTTTCCCAGAAAATAGGATTTGACATTTCATGTAAATTGTTTGAAATGTCAAATCCTATTTCTAGGAAAAAATAAGAATATTTCAAAAAGTCATCTGCTGGAATCTTTACCCAGCATGCTTAACATTAATCCATTGTAGCCTGGAAACCCCTAAAAGGGTAATTGGTCAAAAAATCATCTGCTGGAATTTTTACCCAGCATGCTTAACATTAACCCATTGTAGCCTGGAAACCCCTAAAAGGGTAATTGGTCAAAAAGTCATCTCCTGGAATTTTTACCCAGCATGCTTAACATTAACCCATTGTAGCCTGGAAACCCCTAAAAGGGTAATTGGCAAACAATGGAGACCCACATCAGAATGTGGCATCTGATGAGTGTCTCCAGTGTTCAACCATTTTTCTTTCGGAATATCAAAATCACAAAGCCTGAGGCTGACATACTTAAAATCGAAATTAGAACCTTCCTGTATATAGTGTGGGAAAGTTCATTCAGTGTACAATGGGTTAAGCAAGCTATGACAATGCATTTGTTGTACTTAACTCTTTGCATGCTGGTTAGTTTTGCATGCTTTTTTGTTGTATGTGGATTTTTTTTTTTTTTTTAATTTTTTCAAAAAAATCTTTCAGGAATACCATCAAGTGTCAATCAGTTTGGATCCAGATCGGACATGACATTTTGTCGGGCCTGATCTGGATCCAGACTGTTTGCAAAGGTTATCAGCAGACGACAAAGGGGAAAGAGTTAATATATGTGCTTCAGTATAACGTACAGTAATAACCCTAAGTATTGGGACACTTTATCTACCCACCATACTTGTCCTAAAATTTGAAATAGTCCATTCTATTACCGCTTGATGTGTCTAAAATATTGCTGTATGTATGGCAAACAGTGTAGACTCTGATAAAATGGTGCATTCTGAGGCATCTAATCTTGGTCTACACTGTTTGCAAAGGCCTATCTGTCCCAGTACTTAGGGTTTTTATGGTAGCTGAAAATATCTGACAGTGAAACTGACTATTTTACATCAGTGAGATGCTTTTAATGAGTAACCTCAGCATACATTTTGATGGAGAAATAAGAAAATATAAATACTCAAAGCTGGCCTGTACACATTTTCAGGGAGCTGTAGCAATCATTCTAACTAGAAAAGGGCCCGCGCAAGCGCGGGTATTATATTATATTTTGATTCATCGAACAGATTGAAAACTGAAAAAAAAAAGTTCGAAGGTTATTTTATTATTATTATTTAATTCTATCTGTGTTCAACGTCATGATCCTTTAGTCATATCGCGACGATGTCCTTATATGACAGGGAGATCAATATTCACCTTTACAGTGCTGCCTCGCTAAAATATCCCGCGCCAGACACATAACGTAACATTCCACCCAGTCACGTTATACCAGGCCGGTCATTTCAGTTTGCTCAATGCTGATCGCCAAGCGAAAGAGAGCTGCAGTAATACCATGTTTAAATTCTTTGGTATGAATTGGCAGCGGATCGAGCACACAATCTCCGGAACGCAAGGCGGACATTCTAGCAACTTAACCACAGCGCCGGTTAATTCGTAGGTAATCGGCCTACTGATTTCGGACGGTTTAACCATATGAGCTAGCGCATGACAAACCCAACAAAATGACTTGGCGCCCAGGGGAAAGTCAGGTTAACATGGATATTCACCGTTTCATCAGTCTGGCTGCGCACTCGATGGGTTGCTAAAGGTCTGAGGTTTTTACGTTCAGACAGTGAAGACGGATCAGACTGGGCAGATGCACGGGTCACTGCGCGTGGTACGCAGGTCATTTTGTTGATTTTGTCATGCGACGGCTCATATATTCAGAGCTGCCGCTGGGTCCAATTACAGTCGCACCTCAATAGTTCTAACCCGATGGTGATCAATTTGGGTTCGGACTGACCCAGCGGTGTTTGAGATGGTTCAAAGAGTGAGTACGACGTAACCTGCTTATACAACAATTAGCCTATATTGACCACAGAGGACAGTAATAACTGACCAAAATTGAAATATTTATTGGGCAGATTTTTTCTATGCAGTTTGAAATAAATGAATTTTCCCGAAAAAAAAAAAATATTCTTAATTACGTATGCCATTACGTTCTCGAACTTTGCTCTTTCATTCGGTTCATACCTTTGTCGTTTACAGAAGCATCGCTGCAATGTACAAATTGACCATTACGCCACACGGGGAATACCGAACGTTCAGTCATATAAATACGCACTCGTCTATGCTTAGATGACGTCCGATTTATTTACAATGTGCACGTAATCTATTTATAGGTGGTAAATTCGAGAAGCTTCTTTGGGAGAATTTGAATAAAGTATTGTCTGTTTCCCCACAAAAAACTGGAAAACTCATTTAAATTCCGGAAATTAAATATAAAATTTATCAATAAGAACAATATCGTTATTAATTAAAACCAACCAACCGCGCCAGGCTTTTACCGTTTTCTAGTTTTTGAGGCTAATTCGTTCTTTTAGTAGTATAGATGTCAACATCTGTGTTAGTGTATTTATGCTCACATCCACAATTATGTGGCTCTTTCTGGTTAAAGATCTTAAAGACTCATATCGTTTTCATATCTCCTTAGTGCTGAATTGATTTAGCTAATTCTTGGACTAATGTTAGATACTGGTTTTACATAGTACCTGCCTCACCTCCCCTCCCCAATCCCACACCATGCCCCAACCACACTTAGTGACCTTGAGATTAAGGTCACAAACTTAGAAATTTTATGTTTAAATTTTTGGTTGAAATTTAAAGGCATAGATCTTCTCAATCCCTGCATGTATTCAGTTGATATTATGTCAGATATTAGATACTGGCCAAAAGTTTTACACAATATGATCTTTAAATCATTCAGTAACTTTAACGTCACCAATATAGTTGAAGTTAAAGGATTTGGTTGATCTGTATAGCTCCTGAATACATGGATGTATTAAGTTGATAGGACATTATATACTGGTCCAAAGTTTTTTTTGTTTTGTTTTTTTATGCCCCGCCATTTTCAATGTGGGGGGCATATAGTATTACCGCTGTCCCGTCCTTCCTCTCCGTCCCGTACGTAACACAAATGGTTTCCATACGATATCTTTTGAAAAGATTGGTTTATTGGATTGAAATTTTATACACAGGTATATAATCATAAAATGTAGGTCAAGTTTGATTTAGGGTAAAATCCACCAATTATTTTGGGAGTTATGGCCCTTTTTCAACTTTGAAAAATGGTTTCCGTTGGATATCTTTTGAAAAGATTAGTGCATTGGATTCATATTTAATACACAGGTATATAATCATAAAATAGATGTCAAGTTCGATTTAGGGTAAAATCCACTTATTGTTATGGCCCTGTTATACCTTCAAAAAATGTTTTCCTTTCTATATTTTCTTAAAAAAGATTGGTGTATTGGATTAATATTTTCTACACAGGTATATAATCATAAAATATAGGTCGATTTAGGTAAAAATCGGCCAATTATTATGAGAGTTATGGCCCTTTTTTCAACTTCATTTGTTTTGCAAAATGCCTGCGTGCGGGTGAGAATTGCCCCTGGGCAAGGGCATTTGAGTCATATTGACACATTTCTAGTTTTTTGTTTTGTTTTGTTTTCACTACAAAATATTCCAAAGCAGGGAAACATCAGACTCAGTTTGACTGTTTTTGTTCATGAGAATATTGAACGAATAAAATGTCACACATGCACACAGCAGCTTTCAGTGGAATTCTATTTTCGTATATAGTATGAGGTCAATAATCCCAAAGAATCAGAGAATTTAATTGTATCAGCACATAGGTCAAGGTCATGGACTAAGAAATTAACATTATGTTTTCCTAAGAATGATAAATTTTGTGTTAAAGTTTTTCTGTGGATGAAGTCTCCGGAATGCCTGGATTTATTACGTCAGACTTGGACTGTTGTTAGATACTGGTTTTTCAGAAGACCTGTGACTATTTAATACCTAGATGTATTAAGTTTATTGTGTCCCCCCAACGTATGGGAGGGGGACATATTGATTTTGGTGCCGGTCCCGCCCAATCTTCGGCATTGTGGACATAGCAAAGAACTATGACCTAATTATGTCTGCACTGTTCACATGTGCAGTGAGATATCTTCTTGTTTACCATGCCTCAAGTGTTTTACAATGCAGGAAATGAGAATAAGACATACCACCAGTTAAGGCACCTTTTTCAACCGAAAAGTAGTGATATAGTTTGTATTTCTCCTCCGTAACATATTTTATGGGTACTCATTAGAAGTGACTTGGGAGGCGCTTCTAATGAGTACACACAAAATATTTGTTTTTGAGAAATAAGACAAGAATTATGTGGCTATCCCTTCTTGTATGGCGCAATGACAATTATGTGAATGAAATCCAAAGAAGAAACAAAAACAAACATTGTGGAAATCTTCCAGGCTTTCATGAATGGAGTAAACTCATAAAACAGAACTTAATGATCGGAATGTTACTTTGTTATTTTGTGGTTAACATATTTTTCCTAAATATTTGGTCATTCATGCTTGAGCAAACCGTGTCAACTCAGATCAAACTGCTCCTGAAGGAGTACTGCGATCAGAGTCTGCATTATTTGTCATTCAGTCATGTAGACTCCATAGGTCTAGATAAGAGTGAGTATCAGGTAAATAGTTTTCTTATACTCGACGAAAACATATGTTGTGGGTACTCATTAGAGGCGCTTCTAATGAGTACACACAACATATGTTTTCGTCGAGAAATAAGAAAAATATAGATACTTTTTGGTGGAAAAAAGTGCCTTATCAAGAGCTATGGAGTATGGATACATTGTCAGGTAGTCAAATGGATGTGTTAAAATTTTAGGAAAAGTTCGGTAAGCAGTGATGGTCAGAGTAATTACAGTATTTTTAGCTCACCTGAGCTCTGCTCAGGATGAGCTATTGTGATCACTTTTCGTCCGTGCGTGCGTGCGTCCGTGCGTCCGTCCGTTAACATTTTCAAACGACTTCTCCTCTAAAACCGCTTAGCCAATTTTGCTCAAATTTCATATGGAGCCTCCTTAGGGTGGGGGAACGAAAAATTGCTAAAATGGTTGCGGTCCATTGACCAAGATGGCCGCTACGCCCATATATGGTAAAAACCTTTAAAAATCTTCTCCTACAGAACCGAGAATGCCTTGGGGCTGAACCTTTGCAGGAATCATCGGGGACGGGAGGTCTACCAAAGTTGCTAAAAGAATTGTCGTACGTTGACGTTTGACCTTTTTACGGCAAGGTCAAGTTTGCTTCCCTGTGCATTTGTATGGGAAAAACCTTTAAAAATCTTCTTCTCCCAAACCGAGCATGCCTTATGGCTGAATCTTTGCATATATCTTCGGGAACAGAAGAGCTACCAAAATTGCTAAAATAATGGTCGTACATTGACATTTGACCTTTTTACGGTAAGGTCAATTTTGCTTCCTTATGCATTTGTATTGGAAAAATGTTCAGAATTTCAAACAACTTCTTCTCTGGAGCCTCTGGGCCAATTTTGCTCAAATTTCATATGGAGCCTCCTTAGGGTGGGGGAACGAAAAATTGCTTAAATGGTCGCGGTCCATTGACCAAGATGGCTGCCACGCCCATATATGGTAAAAACCTTTAAAAATCTTCTCCTCCAGAACCGAGAATGCTTTGGGGCTAAACCTTTGCAGGACATCGGGGACGTGAGATCTACCAACATTGCTAAATGAATTGTCATACGTTGACGTTTGACCTTTTTACGGCAAGGTCAAGTTTGCTTCCCTATGCATTTGTATGGGAAAAACTTTAAAAATCTTCTTCTCCAAAACTGAGCATGCCTTATGGCTGAATCTTTGCATATATCTTCGGGAACAGGAGGGCTACCAAAATTGCTAAAATAATGGTCGTACATTGACATTTGACCTTTTTACGTTAAGGTCAATTTTGTTTCCTTATGCATTTGTATGGGAAAAATGTTCAGAATTTCAAACAACTTCTCCTCTGGAACCTCTTGGCCAGTTTTGCTCAAATTTCATATGGAGCCTCCTTAGGTAGGGGGAACAAAAGATTGCTAAAATGGTCACGGTTTGTTGACCAAGATGGCCGCCATGCCCATATATGGTAAAAACCTTTATAAATCATCTCTAGAACCGAGGATGCTTTGGGGCTGAATGTTTGCATAAATCATCGGGGACAGGGGGTCTACCAAAGTTGCTAAAATAATGGTCATACATTGACATTTGACCTTTTTACGGCAAGGTCAAGTTTTCTTTCTTATGCATTTGCATGGGAAAAAAACATTTAAAAATCTTATTCTCCAAAACTGAGGATGGCTTGTGGCTGAATGCTTATATCATCTGGAACGGGTGATCTACCAAAGTTGCTAAAATAATTGTCATACATTGACATTTAACTTTTTTATGGCGAGGTCAGGTTTGCTTCTGTTTGCATTTGTATGGGCCCCATACATTTGTATGGAAAAAATGTTGATAATTTCAAGTGGCTTTTCCTCTGAAGCCTCCGGGCCAGTGTTGCTAAAATTTCATGCGGAGCCTCTGTGGGCAGGAGAATGAAAGATTGCTAAAATGGGTATGGTCCATTGATCAAAATGGCTGCCATGCCCATATATGGTAAAAACCTTTAAAAATCTTCTTCTCCATACCCAAATAAGCCCTGGGTCCTAATCCTTTTTGCCTCCAAGGTCAAATTTGCTTCCCTATTTGTGTGGGCCATATACATTTATATTGAAAGTATCGAAGTGACTTGTAGATCAACAGTAGTTAAAATTGTTCTGATTGGAAATCTAAGATGGCCATCATCTGGTTTATATTTATAATATTTCGCTGCCACTGTGCTGTTTACATGTATAAAATCATGATTCTTCAGAAACCACTTAGCCAATTTCCACCAGATTTCACATTGATCCTTCTGTTGAAATGTGATCGATAGTTTATTCAAATGATCATGCTCCATTGACTGTCAGGCCCATATATTCGTCTTCAAAACTAAGAACTGCTCAAATGATGATATTTTCATTAGTTGCGATGATAGGATTGGAAAAATGTTGCATAACATCTGCATGTCTGCAGTGGCTATGTCACTCAGGTGAGCGAATCGTGGCCCGTGGGCCTCTTGTTTAGTATTATTCTGAATTATCAGCATTAAAGAGAAGAGTTCAGTCTTATGAAGAAAGGTGCAGATTTTTAGACTAGGGAGAAAGGTACAGAGGCTTTTTAGTATAGGAAGAAAGATACTCATTTTCAGCCTAGGGAGAAAGGACTTAAGGTGCACAAGTTTTCAGGCTAGGGATGAAGGTGCACAAGTTTTGTAGCTTAGAGAGAAAGGTGTATACATATAGATTTGTCTATAAGCCCCATGTGAATGGTGCAGAAGTTTGAAGCCTTAGGGAGCATGGCACAGGAATTTTCAGCCTTAGGAAGATAGGTGCAGATTTTTAGCCTAGGGAGAAAGTTGAGAACTTTCTAGCCTAGGGAGAATGGTGCAGAATGTGATTGTTATTTCTTACTCCAGTGATTTGGTCATATCTTGGGGACTATTTAATGTCTGAACATCATACTTGGCATATAGGTTCCATTGGGCACCAAGAAATTTTGTAATACATGTAGGTTAGTCTGACCTATATAGCTTAGCTAGTGAGTTTACTTTGTATCTTGAAGAATGTTAGATTAAAGATTTAAGAAAGATGGTGCTGACCCACAGGTCAATTGATTCAGTTTTGAAATGCTGTCTCACAATATTTATGATTTACACACTTCATTCAGCAGAGACTTTGAAATGTTTTCCACAGAAAATAGGGTTTGACATGTCATGCAAAATTTGTATGAAATGTCATACCCTGTTTTCTGATAAAAAAAAAAATATCACCAATTAATCATGTATATGTAATATCAGACCCTGTTTTCTGAGATAAATATTACCAATTTATCATCTGCATGTAATGTCAGGCCCTATTTTCTGAGATAAATATCACCAATCTGTCATCTGCTGATATTTTCTGGAAAATGCTGGAGGTTATATTCAATCGTGTCCTTGCTTTGGGACTGTTCATGAGCAAGTTGTCTCATGAATATTCTCAAAAATAGAACTCAGGCATGAGAAAAGAGATTGTGGTAGTATATGCCAGTGTCCAACACCCTGATCAGTGTGTGTATCTGCTCAGTCTGAATAAGGTCTATACTGTTTGTTGACATATTTAGCAGTATTAAATGATTTTACATGACTGGGGTTGGGGTGGGGGGTGAGTGGGGGGGGGGGGGGTGGGTAGGGGGAGATCAACAGTATGATCTGGATCTTTGTTCTTAGTGTATGTCCCAAAGGTTGCTGAACCAGAATATACCCTGCATTTGCAAACAGTGTAGATCCAAATCAGGAAGAAGCCAACTGATCCGGATCTGCACTGTGTGTGTTCGACATTGTCTGTGAATTTATAGCATCAATCCAGATCAAGTAATCTGATTGGCTGAGGCCGGCCGCGGTGTCTCAGTTGGATGCGCCATCTGACTGGAGACCGGGAGGTCACGGATTCAACCCCTACCGAGGTCGGCAACATTCCTTCGTGGAGATTGATCATGAAATATTTTCTATGGCCATTCTCTCCCTTCCGCTGATTCAAGAAGGGCAGTTGTCAGTTTCTGGTGAAAGAATGTGCACAATACTGGTTAACTGCTTAGAGAACTAAGCCTGCCCAGTAAACGAGTGGTTAGGTAAACTGACCACGCTCGGCATGACCCCATTGGGTTGACTGAGACGTAAAACCTCAACACAAACAAACAATCTGATTGGCTGAAAATTAGAAGTGGGCTGGCGATTTAATTGATTCAGCATGACAAGGGTTAAGTTTAATTGAAAAATTAGAAAAATAATTGTCTGGAAACATCTCTTATCCTGAACAATGGAGTTTTCCCTGAATAATCTGTCTGTCTTGGCCCTCTGTAAATCATCCACATCATTCATGAAAACTCCCAAAAAGTCCATGTATTATGTTTATAAGGGGAATTGATACACTTTCAAGGGAGACAACTCTGTTAAAATAGTTTTGCCTCCCTTCTGAAAAGGAGCCTTCTTTACTTGGGAGCAAATTCTTACCTTTTAAAGTAAACCCCTTTTTTCAGAAGGGACATTTTATTCAAGAAAGCAAACAGAATGTTACAAAAGTTGTCGCCCTTGTAAAAATGGCAGAAAATGCATTGTTACTGCTTACCAGTGTTTGTTCGTTGCCTCTGTCACGAAAAGCTCTTTCTAACTTGTCACAGCTCAGTTACAGAAGGCCACCCTGATTGGCCTCTGACATTTCCGAGAAGTATCCTTCTGTCAGAAACATTTGTCAGTGTATGGTGATTTCTGAAAACACATAGCTCTAGATTATACACTTTTTTCAACCAGAAAATATTGATATTTTTCTTACTTCTCCACGAAAACATAGGTTATAGGTACTCATTAGAAGCACCTTGGTGAGGTGCTTCTAATGAGTACACACAATATATGCTTTCATGAAGAAATAAGAAAAATATTGCCTGGTACCTCCTCTTATCCAGAATTGTGTAACATAATGTGTTTCTCCACAGGCAGTATTTCTTCTGTTGAGAGATTACTTTCTGACATGCCAGTTTTTACCGTATTTACCCTAAGTATTCGGACACCTCAACTCCTTACCATATATGTTCTAAAATTTGAACCAGTACAATTCACTACCCGATGTGTCTAAAAATAGCTGGATGAGTGGCAAATAGTGTAGACCCAGATGAGACGCCGCATTCTGCGTCTCATCTGGGTCTATACTGTTTGCTCAGGCCTGTCTGTCCAAATACATATGGTAAATATGGTTATCTTGGTGGCTGTCCATTTCACTGTTTTATAGCTATTCTTTCGTAGAGATTGATCATGAAATATTTTCTACGGTCATTCTCTCCCTTCCGCTGATTCAAGAAGGGCAGTTGTCAGTTTCTGGTGAAAGAATGTGCACAATACTTGTTAACCGCTTAGAGGACTAAGCCTGCCCAGTAAACGTGTGGTTAGGTAAACTGATCGAGCTCGACATGACCCCATTGGGTTGACTGGGCTGTAAAACTTCAACACAAACAAATAAAACTGTTTTATAACACTTGGCATGCCATAACGCATGCCATAACTCCAGCAGCATACATACCGTAGCATGCCATAGCTCCAAATAAGGTTGTTTTTTTTTTTTTTTTATGAACCAGTACTGGTATTTTTCTTATTTCTCCACAAAAACATATGTTGTGGTACTCATTAGAAGCAACTCACCAAGTACCATAGCATGTTTTCATGGAGAAATAGCAAAAATGTTTGTGGAAATGCCTCTTGTCTGCATGGTGATATGCATATACCGTAATGACCCTAAGTATTGGGACAGACAGGCTTTTGCAAACAGTGTAGACCCAAATTAGACACCGCAATATCTTAGACACTTCAAGATATAGCAGCATGGACTGTTTCCAATTTTAGGACAAGTATGGTAAGTAGATAAGGTGTCCCAATACTTAGGGTAAATATGGTATGCTGCAGATGATACTTAAGCTTTGTCATGCTGAACCCGGATATATCCTACCTTTGCAAACGGTGTAGATCCAGATCAGTTGGCTTCTGAAGAAGCCAACTGATCTGGATCTGCACTGTTTGCCATTAAGTATGTTAATTATAGCAACAATCTAGATCAAGCAATCTGATTGGCTGAAAATTAGAAGTTGGTGTGGCAACTTTATTGATTCAGCAGGACAAGGGTTAACACTTAGTGTGCTGGGTAAAAATATTAGCAGACAACATACTGAGATATTTTTTATTATTTTTTTCCAGAAAACAGGTTCTGACATTTCAAGCAGCTTGTCTCCAACTGAGACAATTTTCATGAAATGTCAAACCTTGTTCCCTCAGATGCCTGGGCATCTGCTCAGGCTGATCAAGAGTCTTCGCTGTACGCTGAGTGGATAGCTAAGGACCCAAACTGTCTTCATGCAGACAGTGAAAACTCTGATCAGACTGAGTCTTTGCCGGGCACACATGCCATTTTGTTGGTTTTGCCATGGGGTGGCTCAAATAAGGAAAATATCACTTATTTGCTCACTGAACTTATCATAAATATTTGGACATGATAATCTTATCATTCTTTTCCTAAAGTTTGAACAATCCATTTTACTACCAACAATGTGTAGAAGACTTCTGGATGAATAGCAAAAAGTGTAGCCTCTGATCAGATGCTGCATCCTGCAGAGTCTAATCTGGGTCTATACTGTTTACTCAGGCCTGTCTATCTAAATGCTTAGAGTAAATAAGGTATTTCACTCGGGTAAAGCATGATTTTAACCCTTAAACTGCCAATCACAACAAGTTTCGTCTGTTTTTTCATCTGCTTGTGATTTTAAGTCATTTCTGCAAACTATATGGACCCAGATCAGACTGCTCCTTTAGGAGCAGTCTGATCTGGGTCCACACTGTTTGCCTGTATGCAAAAAATAGGTTTGAAAAGTTTGCAAGAATATTCAGCAGACAGCATAAACATTTTCAGATGCAGGTTTTCTTGGCGTTTTAAGAGTTAAAGTTGTTTTGGATATTTGTACTTTATTTTCTGACTATGACAAAATTATCTATAGTCACCAAGATTTATTATGTGTATTTTTACCTCCAAAATAACTTTCTGTGCAACTGACAACTTTGCAATATGACTCCATACATGACTACCATAGTAATCCTAAATATTCCTTATCATGTTTATCCTTAAAGCATCACTTGAAATATCCCTTAATCATAGGCAGCAAATGTCCTTGAAAGCTCAGTTATACAGTGCTTGCATTAAAGGAAGTCTGGGAGTCAGCGACTCCCAAAAATTGCCCTGGGACTTCCAAAAATCAATGCCAGGAAGTCTGGGCCTCCCAACTTTTAAAGATATTTAGTCATTTATAACAAAAAATTGAATGAATTTATGTGTTATTTAGCTTAAGAATGGTGGTTTTACTCCATAAATGAGAGTTTAAGAATATTGAGGTTGAATTTCTGAAAGTAGGTGAAAAAATTTGATCACCAGGACTTCCAGATATTGGAGCTAGGAAGTCCTGGGACTTCCTGATTTTGACAGTTAGTGCAAGCACTGCCATAGGCAGCAAACATCCATGAAATCTCACTTTACCATAGGCAGCAAACAGCACTTGAAATCGATCTTACTTTTCCATAGGCAGCAAACAGCACTTGAAATCGATCTTACTTTTCCATAGGAAGCAAACAGCACTTGAAATCTCACTTTACCATAAGCAGCAAACATCATTTGAAATCTTATTTTACCATAAGCAACAAACATCACTTGAAATCTCCCTTAACCATAGGCAACAAACATTCTTGAAATCTCACTTTACTGTCGGCAGCAAACAACACTTGAAATCTCACTTTACCATAGGCAGCAAACAGCTCTTGAAATCTGACTTTACCATAAGCAGCAAACATAACTTGAAATCTCACTTTACCGTAAGCAGCAAACATCACTTGAAATCTCACATTACCATAGGAAGCAAACAGCACTTTAAATCTTACTTTACCATATGCAACAGACATCACTTGAAATCTCACTTTATACCATATGCAAAAATCTTCCTTGAAATCTCATTTAATCGGATACAGTAAACATCACTTGAAATCTTACTTTACTATAGGCAACGAACATCACTTGAACACTCACTTTACCATATGCAGCAAACATTTTTGAAATCTCACTTAACCATATGCAGCAAACATCACTTGAAATCTTACTTTACCATATGCAGCAAACATCTGGATCAGCCTTACTGGTCAAGGCCTGCCCTGTTTGTCCATTTGTTATAGGGATCTAGTAAACTATGTGTATGGTTAACAGTCAAGCTATTGACCATACTTTGTAAATGGACAAATGAGAAAAATTGGTTTACCAACAGCAAAAGAGTTATGATCTGCACATGAAAGTTTAGCATCATTATCTTAAATATATGGACAAGAAGTAGATAAAAGCACTCAAGCTGTTATCTGAATATAACTAAATTGCTTGACTCTGCATTATAGGGGTATGTGTGTTATATGGGTATGTACGGTAATTTGGATCAGTATGGTAGGTTGTGTTTTGGCATTCTTGGATATAAAATACATCTAATGGGGTGTGTTAATTTCTTATGAAGTTCTAAATGTACTTTTTCATAGGGGTTAATAATACATGTATATTAATTTACTAATAATACCATAGCTCCAGATAAAGTGTTTTTTTTTTTTCAACCAAAAATTATTGGTATTGTTTTATTTCCCCACAAAAACATATATTGTGGGTACTCATTAGAAGAGCCTCATCTTAATACCCCTTTTACATGGATCTGCGATAATCCTGCTTATTAAATAAAATGTGTCAAATTAAAACAAGAACTGTTGCACACATTACTAGCTTAGAACTAGATCAGCTGTGCATTTGCACAGTTGGATCAAGGTCTTATTTGTTTGACCTTGAAGATTGTACATGAAAATTGCGTAAGCTTGTTCTGGCTGATCTGGGTCTGTGCTGGTTTATACATGCTGTATGGCTCTTTTTGTTTGATATGTATCCAAAACAAATTAAAAAAGTATCAAGGTTGTGTAGGTATAATCAATACTTAGTCTACAGGTTGCTACAAAAGGTTTTTGGCCTTCTTTCTGTATACTGGATATAAACACACAAACTCTAAATTTGTATGTTCTTAAGTCACAATATTTTACTGTATCTTGCAGATTTTTCCAAAATTTTGACGAAAATAGATTTATCAATGAACTTCAGTCAGTCCTTTGGGATGTAGTTTACTTACTTGCTATACCTACCAGAGTGTCAGATTCTATACAGTTTTTATGCCCCAGCCATTTTCAATGGGGGGTGCATATAGTATCACCGCTGTCCGTATGTACGTACGTCTGTCCCGTCCCGTCCGTCATGTCCATCCTGTCCGTCCCATCCATCCTGTACGTAACATAAATGGTTTCTGTGCGATATGTTTTGAAATGATTGGTGTATTGGATTGAAATTTTGTACACATGTATATAATTATAAAATGTAGGTCAAATTTGATTTAGGGTAAAATCCACCAATTATTTTGGGAGTTATGGCCCTTTTTCATCTTTGAAAAATTTTCAACTTTGAGAAATGGTTTCTGTTCAGTAGCTTTTGAAAAGATTAGTGTATGTCAAGTTAGATTTAGGGTAAAATCCACCAATTATTTTGGGAGTTATGGCCCTTTTTCAACTTTGAAAAATGGTTTCCGTTCCATAACTTTTGAAAAGATTAGTGTATTTGATTCATATTTTATACACAAGCACATAATTATAAACTATATGTCATTTGATTTAGGGTAAAATCAACCAATTATTTTTTGTCATGGCCCTTTTTCAACTTTGAAAAATAGTTGAATAATTGTTTCCGTTCGATATCTTCAGAAAAGATTAGTGTCAAATTTTATACACAGGTATATAATCATAAAATGTAGGTCAGTTTCGATTTAGGATAAAATCCACCAATTATTTTGGGAGTTATGGCCCTTTTTCAACTTTGAAAAATGGTTTCTGTTCCATAACTTTTGAAAAGATTAGTGAATTGGATTTATACTTTATACACAAGCATATAATTGAAAAATGTAGGTCAAGATCAATTTAGGATAAAACCCACCAATTATTTTTGGAGTTACGGCCCTTTTTCAACGTTGAAAAATAGTTTCCGTTTGATATCTTTTGAAAACATTAGTTTATTGAATTCATATTTAATACACAGGTATATAATCATAAAATAGAGGTCAAGTTTGATTAAGGGTAAAATCCACCCATTATTATGGGAGTTATGGTCGTTTTTCACCTTCAAAAAATGTTTTCCTTTTGATAATTTTTTTAAAAAAGATTGGTGTACTGGATTCATATTTTATACACAGGTATATAATCATAAAATATAGGTCAAATTCAATTTAGGGTAAAATCTGCCAATTATTATGTGAGTTATGGCCCTTTTTTCATTTTTTTCAACTTCACATGTTTTGCAAAATGCCTGCGTGTGGGTGAGGATGGCCCTCGGGGGGGAGGGGGGGGGGGGGGGGTGCTATTTTGACACATTTCTAGTTTTATTCTGTAATCATGTGAAATTCTTTTCTTGAAATAAAAACAGTTCATGAACAGTTCAGTAACATTAAGAACAGTTTTTGAACAATTCAATGAATAGATTCATCACGATAGAATACCGGTATCACATTGATCCAAAGAATTCCTTTTAGGATATCCCAAGAAAAATTTCATAGTAAGCCAAACATTTTCTTGGGATATGCTAAAAGGAATTCTTTGGATTAAGTTTTTGAACAGATCTTAAACTATTGCTGATGACTGTTCTAGAGCATATATTCCTAAAATGTTCTAGAACATTTTCAAGAACTATTGATGAACAGGTTTTGAACAATTTAAGAACCTTCAGATTAAGATACTGTACGTAATATACTTAAACTTTTCTTTTACAGCTTCAAGAATGTTCTGAAGGAACTAAGTTGTTCTAAACATGTTCAAGAGCCCTTTAAGAACATTTCAAGAACTTCGAAAGTGCTTGAAATGATTATCAGTAGTTATTGAAAATGTTGCAGAACAGTTTTAGGAACATATTTAACACTCCGTGGGAAATGTTCAAGAGATGTCCTTGTGTCCCGGGGCTGTTCCATGAAATTTTATGAGCTGTTATTTAGCTTTGTCGGAGTGTTTTCACATGCCTGTGTCACTTGGCATCAACCCTTTGGAAAACAGAAATCCACCATTGTGGACTCTTTACTTTGAATAACATTGCTCAGTAAAATAGGATTTATGATTTTTCACTTTTTACATATTTGCCAAGTTATCCCAATATTTAGGGTTGTAACTTTATGTCTCTTTACCTCATTACGAAAACACACCTATTCAAATGTACTGAAAATTTTACCACCAAAAAATGATAATTTTCAGAGAAAAAATCTGATATTTTTCATATTTCTGCTCAAAACATAGATTGTGGGTACTCGTTAGAACTGCCTCAGCAAGGCAATTCTGACAAGTACCCACAATCTATGTTTTGAGCAGACATAAGAAAAATAATGCATACCCCTGTAAACCCCAATTTTACTATATAAAAGTGGGGTTCAAGGGGGTCAAAATTACATAGGCGTGTTTTTGTGATGTTTTGCTGTAGTTTTCCTGTGAGGTGCTTAATTCTTTGCATGCGGGGTAATTTTGCATGCTTTTTTGTCGTCTGTGGATTTATTTTTTTAAATTAACTTTTTCAAAAAAATCTTTCAGGAATGCCATCAGAGTGTCAAACAGTTTGGATCCAGATCAGGCTTGACGTTTTATCAGGCCTGATGTAGGTCCAAACTGTTTGCAAAGGTTATCAGCAGACGACAAAAATCGCCACTGGCGGGAAAAGAATTTAACTTTGTACAGAAACTGTACTTTGTTGCTAAATCATATGTAATCCTTTATTTAAATCATTATCATACAGAAGGCAGAACTAGCAAAAAATTTAAAATTTAAATCTTTATTTTTTTGAGATGAGCAGGGCTTCACATTTAATTTGAATGGTTTTCAATTGTATTATCCCTGTGAAATAACTAGCTTTGGCTTGAGGTAAAAAATAAGAATATTTTAATGTGCCATCTGCTAAATATCTATCTATGAAGGCTAAAGGTTAAAGCCTGCTTGATTGGTAAGAAGTTCTTTTACCTTCTTAGATTTGAATTATTGATATGCGTTTGTGCCATTTAAAAACCTACCTGTTCAGTCATACAACAGAGGGGTATCTGGATGAACATTTTTCTAATTTCTCCACAAAAATTCATGTTGTGGGTAATTATTAGAATCCTTCTAATAAGTAACCACAACATATATGAAGAAATAAGAAAATATCAGTATTTTGTGTGCTGTCAATAAAAAAAAAAAAAAGTGCAATACAAGCCGTCTCATCTGGATCTGCACTGTTTGCAAAGGTACCTGTATTTGTCTACAGGGATGAAAGAGTTAAGGCAGTTTGATTAGTGTCACTACTGTTTAAAATATTTTAGTGTCCAAATATTGTAGTTAAAAGCCTCTTGGGCCCAGTTGTTCAAAGCATCGTTAGCTTAACAAGCTCGTTGATGGTCAAAATATTAACTGTTCTAGTAAGTACAATAGCTAACTCACAGGTATTTTTACTAAAAAAAATGTGAGTAGCTTTTGCAAATGCAAAAGCTACTCACATTTTTAAGTAAAAATATTAGCGCATCCGCCATATTTAATGTTTAATGATCAAAGTTTTAGCGATACATTAACTAACGACATCATTAGTTTTGAACAACTGGGCCCTGGTGGCCAAGTGGTTAGCTCTCCTGACTTTAGATCATGAGATCCAGGGTTCAAATCCCACTAGAGGCATAATTCAGGTCATGACTATGAAACTTCATTGCAGTCAAAGTCTTTCATTATAGTCCTTCCATCATCTCGATATGACAAATAATGTTGAAAGGGATGTAAAACACGAAGACCATCACTCCAAATGTTGTAGCCGTGAACAGGGAGGACTCCTATCAGACACTTAGGGTGTTTCAGTTTCCATAACCTGCTCAAAGTGAATATCATATTTACCCCAAGTATTGGGACACCACAACTCTTTACCATACTTGTCCTAAAATTTGAAAGGTCTATTCTGTTACCTGTCATGTGTTTAAAATATTGCTGGATGAGTGGCAAAAAGTGTAGACCCTGATCAGATGCTGCATTCTGCGGTGGCTTATTTGGGTCTACACTCTTTTCTCAGGCCTGATTCTGGCAGTACTTAGGGTTATAATAGTAATTTGCTTTCCCATGACTTCCCACAATTATTGGCCTATCATTTTCAATAGATTTATTCAAATAAAAAGATTAAGTTTACTAATTTCTTGATCATGCAGAAGATATTTTCAGTACTTTATTTCTTTTTGAACATACAATTTACCATAGCATTTAATATTAACCCTTGTCCTGCTGAATAAATTAAGATGCCACTCCTAATTTTTAGCCAGTCAGATTACTTCATCCAGATTGTTGCTATAAATTCACATACTTAATGGCTAACAGTGCAGATCCAGATCAGTTGGCTTCTTCAGAAGCCAACTGATCTGGATTTACACTGTTTGCAAAGGTAAGGTATATCTGGGTTCAGCAGGACAAGGGTTAATGTTTGCTTTTAACGAAATGTTAATTTATTTGTAGTTTTTGTGTGGTTGTAGCTCCTTGAGGCTGAAAATTGTAACACTTGCAGTGGCTAGAGACTAGCTTAGTAGTAACTCTCTCAGCACTGTGGGTAAAATTTTCAGCAGACGGCATATTGAAATATTTTTCTTATTTTTCCCAGAAAACAAGATTTGATATTTTATGCAAATTGTCTCCATTTTTACAAGAAAGATAACATTTGTGACTTCCTGTTTGCATGGTTGTAAATTGATCCCCTTTGAAAAAGGGTCTACCCCTTTAAAGGAAAGAATTTACTTCTTAGTCCTAAGTAGCAAATTCTTTTCTTTAAGAGTAGACCCCTGTCGATAGGAGAAAATATTTTTGACATTCCCCTTTAGATTGGGTAGGACAAAGACCCCAAAATAGAAGGCTTTGCTTAACCCTTATGCTGAATAAGTTAATTAGCCACACCCATTTCTGACTATCAGCCAATCAGATTACATCATATAATGTTTTTGTTTAAATTCACAAACTGAATGACAAACAGTGTAGATCCTGATCAGATGGCTTAGAAGCCATCTGATCTGGAGCTACACTGTTTGCAAAGATAGGGGTTGTCGTGAACAGCAGGATTAGGGTTAAACGGTAGAAGGCAGTTTAGCCTCCTGCCACCTGCTAAGGACAAGGCTGTACTCATATGCAATATTGCATCCACACAGTCTCATCAGGGGCTTTGTTGTCCATTAGAATATTCTGCAGTATCTAATGATTCTAAAAATGGACTGCAAAGGCCTGGATCAGACTGCATGGATGCACATCACGAAAACACGCCTATATTGTTTTGACCTCCTTAAACCCAACTTTTATACAGGGGTATACATTAATTTTCTTATTTCTGCTCATAAACATAGATTGTGGGTACTTGTTAGAACTGCCTCACTGAGGCAGTTCTAACAAGTACCCACAATCTATGTTTTCAGCAAAAAAAGAAAACTACCGGAATTTTTCATCTGAAAGTTTTCATTTTTTGGTGGTAAAATTTTCGTTATATTTGAATAGGCATGTTTTCGTAATGACATGCCCAAACCCACCTTTATGCTTGGTACAATCCAGACATATTATTCTTACTTATTTTATGTAGTCTGTCAATTAATTCATTGGCAGTCTCTTTGGAATATTTGTGTGCATATTGAATTGGCTGCAAGAAAATCACTATTACATTAAATTAGTTTATGTGATCTGTGAATACAATTCTACCTATTGGGTGTAATATGATCTGAGTTTTCACTGCTAGGTCAAATTTCATCATTCTGTGGAATATAATGTAGTGAAGAACTGGATATGACTAGATTGCCAGACTGAGTGGAATCTTGGTTGTTAATAAATAATTAGGCAGGGTTTCCCAAAATTGCTAATTTTATTAGTTTGTCACCAATGCCGTTGTGTCAATTCCCAGCTGCAGCCAACAATCCATAGCTCTAGATAAATCATTTTCAACTATTAAGTATTGATATTGTTATTATTTCTCCACAAAAAAAAACATATGTTGTGGTACTCATTAGAACTGCCTCAATGAGGCAATTCTAATGAGCACCCACAACACGTTTTCATGGAGAAATAATATACCTGAATATAACTAGGTCGACATCTAAACAGACCAACTGGCCTCTACTGATGCATTCTGGTAGATAGACTGGCTCCAGTCTCCAGTGACTAGCTTTTTTTTTTTTAATCCTGTTTAATAATCCACTAAAATGAAACCAAAAATAATATCATGACTATAGAGGCCGGTCACTAGTGACCAGCCTGTATAGTCATAATATTATTTTTGTTTTATTTTAGTGGAATATTAAACAGGATTCTGAGAAAAATATTTAGTCAATGGAGACTGGAGCCAGTCTATCTGGTAGTGAGCTCTAGCTTCTCTTGTATGTGAAATAAGAAAAATAAGAAAAATATTTATCTGGGAATTTCTCTTCTCTAGAGCTTTGACAGATAAATATTTTTTCTTATTTTTTGGTGAAAAATTATGTTGTTGGTTCTCATTAGAATTTCTTCTGTGAATCAATCCTAATGAATATCCACAATACTTTTTTGTGTTGAATAAATAGCAGTATTATTGCTTAACCAATTTTTGTCTTGAGACCCCCAAAAGAGTAATTGGCAAATAGTACAGACCCAGATCAGATGCCACTGAACACTGCATCTGATCTGGGTCTACTTTGCTAGGAATTGTTATAAAACAGTACTAATAAAAACTAATCAGATGCTCTGCTATTGGAAATAGACTGGTCCAAAGAGTTGTGGTAGAAGAAGCCACTCGACATAAAAGGGTTAAAACAATTTTCTGATCAAGAGTTTTGAGATAGTCTGTGTGGGCTGTAATATGTGCACTGTTATATTCTGCTTCCATTATATTGCGAATTGGTACATACATAAAACATGAACCCTAGTCCTGCTGAATCCAGATATATCCTGCCTTTGTTGAAGAAGCTGATTGATCTAGATCTACACTGGTTGTCATTCAGAATGTAAATTTGTATCAGCAACCTGGATCAAGCAGTCTGATTGGCTGTAGTAAACATACCATATTTACGCTAAATATTGGCATAGACAGACCTGAACGAACAGTGTAGATCCAGATCAGATGCTGCATTTTGCAGCATCTGATCAGGGTCTACACTGTTTGCCACTCAGCCAGCAATGCTTAGATATATCAACAGGTAGTTAAATAGACTTGTTCAAATTTCAGGACTATAGTATGGTTAGGAGAAGGTGTCCCAGTATTTAGAGTAGATATGGTATTTTGCTAATAAAGTTTACCACATTATCCCTTGCCTTGCTGAATAAATTAAGATGCCACTCCCACTTCTAATTTCCAGCCACTCAGATTACTTGATCCGGGTTTTTGATAGACATTCACATATTTAATGACAAACAGAGCAGATCCCGATCAGTTGGCTTCAGAAGCCAACTGATCTGGATCTACACTGTTTTCTAAGACAGGGCATGTCGTGTTCAGCAAGAGAAGGGTTAAGCCTAGCTGATACTTCAGTCTGAATGTATGCTATCTCTTGGCCTTTTTCAATTAAATGAACTTTAATTTTAGTAATGTATGCAGGTAATAAACTGGAAAATGACAATCCTATTAGGCGAAACCCTAGTGCGATGATCCTGAAGTTGATCCAAAGACAGAGCCTATTAGCTTCTCTTTGAGTGGACCTCTTGGCTTAATCTTATTACCTGCATAGTTGATAGGAATTTGAGTCCTTATGCTAACATGTCTGCTTTCACTTGTGTTTAATTCCTTGGCTTATTGGATTATCATTTTAGGTATTATTTTGTTCATTATAAGAAGGTTTTGGATATAAGACAGTTTAAAGGTGTACCCCAAATAGGGTTTTCAGTCTAAAATCAAAATCAGAATGGCAAACAGTGTAGATCCTGATGAGAGGGCTCATTACAAGCTGTCTCATCTGGATCTAAACTGTTTGCTCAGGAATCTGTTATGGTCTGCAGGGCTGCAAGGGTTAAGGGAACTGGATTGGCTTGGTAGTTTTTCTGCCAATTTTTTTTACAAGAGAGACAACTTTTGTGGCCTTGTTTGGCTTTCCTGTACACCAAGCCCCTTCTGAAAAGGGGTCGGCTGTAAAAGGAAACAACTTTGCTCCCAGGGAAGTAAATTCTTTCCTTTCAGAGTAGACCTATTTGGATAAAATTCTTTCCTTTTAGAGTAGACCTCTTTTTGAAAGGGAGGAAAAACAACTTAGAAAGAGTTATCTCCCTTTTGAAAGGGAGGTAAAACAACTTTTTGACAGTTACCTCCCTTTTGAAAGGGAGGTAAAACAACTTTGACAGAGTTACCTTTCTTGGAAGGGTATTACTTCCACTTCAACTATAAATCCCTGTGTTTGAGGCAGTCTTATTTACCATCAGTCCACCATCCTAAAACTTAAAGCACCATGCAGAATTGTAGCGGACTTCATTCTGATTTTATTTTGTTATTGTTTAGAGAAAATGTGACTTTACATTTCATGTGCATTGTCTGCCTAGCAGATAATTAACATGAAACATCCATAATCCTTCCATTGCAGCATGCATTGTCTCAGGGGGGACAGCTAATTAGTGCTTAGCAGGCTATGGGTAAATTCAGCTGAAGACAAACTGACAATACTTTTCTTAATTTCTCAAGAAAATAGGAAATGACACTTCATGCAAATTGTCTCCTTAAAATAGAATTGACATTCCATGCAAATTGTCTCCTAAGGAGACAATTTGCATGAAATGTCAAATCCTATTTTCTAGGAAAAATAAGAAAAAAATATTTCAGAATGTCATCTGCTTAACTTTTTACCCAGCATGCAAGCATTTATAAATAATTGTGTAAGAAACAAGTAAATAATGATAGTAAGGTTTCATAAAAGATGTCCCATAAAATAATGGTTATTGACATTGATTCCAAGAATAGGTCTGATAGGCCTTGACATATTGATATTGAATATATTGGTATCTTGTTTAGACTTGGATTGGTTTTTTAACCTTAAGCACGCTCTGGGCAAATTCAGCAGAAGACAAGTTGATGATATTATTCTTTAAATATTATTCTTTTCTAATACAGCAGTTTGTACAGTGATGTTAACCCTTGTCCCGCTGAATAAATTAAGAAGCCACACCCATTTCTAATTTTCTGCCAATCGTATTACTTGATCAAGTTTGTTGATATAGATTCACATACTTAATGGCAAGCAGTGCAGATCCAGATCAGTTGGCTTCTTCAGAAGCCAACTGATCTGGATCTACACTGCTTGCAAAGGCAGTGTATATCCGGGTTCAGCAGGACAAAGGTTAAACAACCAATTTTCAGCCTTCTGAAAGTGTCTGTTATTGACAAGTTTTACGGTAAGAAAAGTTTTACCATATTTAACCTAAGTATTTAGCCTTTATCACTCTCTAGGCATTTTCAGCAGACGACAAATTGATGATATTTTTCTTATTTTTCCCAGAAAACAGGATTTGATATTTCATGCAAATTGTCTCCTTAGGAGACAATTTGCATGAAATGTCAAATCCTGTTTTCTGGCAGTGGGAAAAATAAGAAAAATATTTCAAAATGTCGTCTGCTGGAAATTTTACCCAGAGTGCTAAGCGTTACCCCATTTTCGGTATGTCAACTCTTCTACCACAACTCTCTGTACTCTTTTGCCTGTTCTGCAGTGTCTGATCTGAGTCTGCACTCTGCACTGTTTGCCAATTACCTTTTTGGCGGTTTCCCGACTAAAATGGGTTAGACACCTCTGCTACTTACCATATTTGTCCTTAATTTCGAAAATGTCCATTTCACTACTTATTGGTGTGTCTAAAACACTAGATGAGTAGACCCTGATCATATGCCACATTCCGTGACGTCTGATCATGGTCTTCACTGATCAGGACCATCTGCCCAAATATATAGAGGATATTCAAATGTTTGGAGTTAATATGACTTTTATTTCATCTAGTGAAGTGAAAAAATGTATATTTCATGAGTGCCAAAGGCACAAATGAAATATACATTTTTTTCACTTCACATGATGAAATAAAAGTCATATTCACGACAAACATTTGTATTTTCTTTTTATTATATACATCACTTTCGATAGAAGAGATGCAAATCTTGCATTTGCAAGGGGAAGTCGACGTCCATACCATGACATTCATGTTTTATTTGGTGACATTAGATATGACGTCAGAAACGCTCATTGGCCTGTAAACAATAAAATAAAAAGAAAATTTACTCTTTTTCAGTGAATACCATAAAAATTTTCATCTTGTATAATGAAAACATTAAAAATAAGAAAAAAAGTAGTTCCAGATCTTATATTTTCACTGCTCAGAGGAGTGAAAATATAAGTTTTATATTTTCACTAGTGAAAATATAACTTTTTTGAAATATGCATTTTATTTCATTAATAATTCTCTATATTTCATTACTTTGTATATAATAAATATTTTTTTTAACCCTTGTCCTGCTGAACCCGGATATACCCTGCCTTTACAAACAGTGTAGATCCAGATCAGTTGGCTTCTTCAGAAGCCAACTGATCTGGATCTGCACTGTTTGCCATTCAGTATGTGAATCTATATCAACAACCTTGTTCAAGTAATCTGATTGGCTGAAAATTAGAAATGGGTGTGACTTCTTAATTTATTCAGCAGGACAAGGGTTAATTATTATTGTTTGTTTATTTATTTCAGTTATCTATCCAGGAATGGTGGGTTACCGAATCTGGAGTATCTAGACTTGTCTGGGTGCTTGAATCTTACGGGTCCAGGTGTCATGGAGCTGGCTGACACGTGTTTGCGGCTAGATCCCGGCAAATTGTTTTACTGTGATAATATATTGGATGGTCCCTACCCTGAGTCAGCTTCCGGCTGTCAGAATCTGCAGTGTTCAACTCGTGTCTGCTGCAGATGTGGTGAGTGATGGTGAGTATTATACACCATGTTCAGCAAGAAAAGATAAAGGTTTACACTTTTACCGCTCTCTCAGCAAATTCAACAGGCAACAAATTCATGATATTTTTCTTGTTTTTGTTTTTTTTTCCCCAGAAAATAGGCTTTGACATTTCATTCAGAGACATTTAACATGAAATGTCAAAGTCTATTTCCTTGGAAAAATACGAAAAAAATGTTTCAAAATGTGTCTGCTGAAATGTTTACCCAGCATGCTCAGTACTAATGTACTGTCATCAACAGAAACTGAAATGAGACTGACCAGTGGAATTGGTCAGAAAATGACTGAAACAGATTAGAGATCCTGGAACCTGACAGAAATTTAAGAATCAATGGTTGAAAACAAGTTATCAGGGAACCAGCAACAAAATAATTATTTTGGCCTAAGAAACAGGCTGGTTACTTATTTCTGAGAAGCTCTTGTTTTACAAGTCAGAGTAGAAAGAAGTTGTACGCTTAGGCACTTCTGATGAGTTCCATCAACATATGTTTTCATGGAGAAACCAGAGAAATCTCCCTCCTTATCAATTATCCTGGTTCTGGCTGTTTACTCTTGAAAGGGTGAAAAATTTCTTGGTTCTGTCTGAGAAGATCTAATGGAGATCTTGTCAAGGTGGAACATTCAGTGAAGATTCTGAGATAAGTTTCTCCAGTTCTGCATAAAAACTTTTGTTATGAGTAATCATTAGCAACACATGGATGAGCTGCTTCTGTTGTGTACCCACAACATATGCATAGCAACAGATAAGGCGCTTTTTTCATCCAAAAAATACTGACATCTTTCTTATTTCTCCATGAAAACATATGTTGTGGGTACTCATTAGAAGCGCCTGGCCGAGGCACTTCTAATGAGTACCCACAACATATGTTTTTGTGGAGAAATAAGAAAAATATTTTGTGGATACTCCTTATCTGTAGCTATGCATATGATTTTATGAAGTATTACAAAATTATCCCAGAATTGTCAACTAGTATGCCTCTTATTGTAATTGTTGCCAGACTCCATGAATATAGATCCAGGGGTCGTAAGTTCAAATCCACACAACTTCTGTGGAGGTCATAGGTCTAGATAAGAATGGGCATCAGGTAAATAATTTACTTATTTCTCAATGAAAACGTATGTTGTGGGTACTCATTAGAAGTGCCTCACCTTTTCTCAACAAAAACATATGTTGTGGGTACTCATTAGAAGCACCTCAGTGAGGTGCTTCTAATGAGTACCCACAACATATGTTTTCGTTGAGAAATAAGAAAAATATACTTTTTGGTTGAAAAAAGTGCCTTAACAAGAGCTATGGAGGTTGATCTTGAAATAATGTCTACCGTCATTCTCCCCCTTTTTCTGATTCAAGAAGGGCAGTTGTCAGTTACTGGCAGATGTATGTGCACAAAGTACTGGCAATGTTAGAAACAGAAATTTACTTTTTTCGCAAGTAGCAAGTAGTTGCTACCTGGTCTGAAATTAGGTAGCAAAATGCATCTAAATGGCAGCAAAACATGTTGCTCCCATGTCATAGGTTAAACCTTCAAGCGCTAAGCATATTTAACAGATAGCATTTTCAAAGTATTTTTCTTATTTCAGCAAAAATGAGGCTTGACACTGCATGTGATTTGTCTGCTTGGCAGACGAGTCACATGAGGTGTTGTCTAATTTGCACTGAAGACATTCACAACACTTAAAGTTGATAAGGTTTGGAGCACTTTACCAGGTAGCAACTTTTTGCTACCAACAGCTTGACCAGGTAGCAAACTGAATTTTCAGGCAGCAAATTTGCAACTTGCTACTGTTAATTTCGAACCCTGACTGGTTAACTGTTTAGAGGCCAATACAAAGGCGGACATTCTACCAATTGAGTTAAAGCATAGATGCAGATAGAGCAGTAATTGTGGAGTGATGATTTAGAATACCGTATTCAGCCTAATTACTGTACTGTGTGCTTAGCTTTTTCAAAAGCACTGGAAAAACTTATAGTAAAATATCCACCTAATAAGGGCACACATTAAAGAAAGTTTAACAGAGGACTTCATGAGAAGTGTATTTAATGATGCTTATGCGACATTATTTTCTTTTTTCTTTATAGAAGCAGATGTTGTGGGTACTCGTTTGAATTGCCTCGACTTGTCGAGGCAATTCAAATGAGTACCCACAACATATGTTTTTTTTATAAAGAAGTAGATAAAAGTACACTGGTTGTAATCTTTTACATTACTAAATTGCTTGACTGTGCGCTTATAGGAGCATGTGCAGTAATGAGGTCGAATACGGTAATATTTCTTTTTATTTATTTATTTTTTTTTTTTGCTAAGCATCCTCATGGTCAAGTGGTAGATGCTCCTGACTTCCTATTCGAATCCTGCTAGAGGCAGAATACAGCTCATGGCTGTAGAGTGCTTCCTGGCACATAGCCTTATATTATTATCTTGATGTGAGTTAAATAATATTAACCCTTGTCCTACTGAACCCGGGTATACCCTGCCTTTGCAAACAGTATAGATCCTAAGAAGCCAACTGATCTGGATCTGCACTGTTTGTTATTCAGTATGTGAATTTATATCAACAATCTAGATCAATTAATTTGATTGGCTGGAAATTTGAAGTAGGTGTGGCATTTTTTAATTTATTCAGCAGGACAAGGTTAATAGTGAAGTAAAACATCAAATTATCATCATATATATATATATATATATATTTTTTTTTTTTTTTTGCATCAAACAAACCATACCTAACTGGTATTCATCGGAAATGTCTCACATAGGGGATTCCAATGAGTACCCATATGGTATGTTTTGGAGCAAAATAAGTAAACAATAAAATATTATCTTTTGCACACTGCCCTTATCTAGATTTAGCATGAAAGATGCATCATCTGATGTCCTGAATTGTGCTCCGTTCTTTGTTATTGGCTTTCATAAAGGTGGGCGTAGTGTCTTGGGATTTCACTGTAATTCAGTCCGATAATTTTGCTATCCCTGAAGGAATGTTGTAAACTTTTTTGTCCTTTTACCCAATTAAATATTATTTTCATATGTCGGCAGAAGTGGAGGATATTGCTTCTGTCAGTACCTGTGAATTGATTTCGTATAGAAAAAAAAAAAAAAATTATTCCATAGCTCCAGATAAGATGGTTTTTTTTTTAAAAAACAAAAGTATTGATATTTTTCTTATTTCCCCACAAAGACATATATTGTGGCACTCATTAGAAGAACCTCAGCAAGGTTCTTCTAATGAGTACCCACAACATATGTTTTCATGGAGAAATCAGAAAAATATTTGCCTGTGCCCAGTTGTTCAAAACTTAATATTTCTATCTTGAAATATGGCAAATACATTGATTTTTTTTGCTGAAAAAATTTGAGTAGCTTTTGCATTTTTTGCAGCAAAAATATCAATGTATTTGAAAATACCTTAGCTACAACACTTAACAAGTTTGTCATTAACAAGCTCCTTAAACTAACAATGCTTTGAACAACTGGGCCCTGATATCCCATCTTATCTAGAGCCATGTTATTCATTGGCTCCCTGAAAAGCACTTTGTTTTCAGCCAAACAACTTCATTTTTTTCTTATGAGTATTTTTCCATGAAATCATAGTGAAGAAATTCTAATGAATACCCACAAATATGTTCTCATGGAGAAATAAAAATACATGTTTATCACGCTATCTGTCTGATCTAGAACTCTGTAATCTTGGTAAGAAATGAGCTCTGAGACAGTTCATCAAGTTCACCAAGGATGAGATGTTTATTATCGAATCTGCCTTGTGTTCTCATTTTTCAATTAATCCCAAGATGATTATTTCTGATTTCTGACATCATTAGTATTATGTATTTTCATAGCTCCAGATAAGGCACTTTTTTTTTTCAGCGGCAAACTACCAATATTTTTCTTATTTCTCCATGAAAATATATGTTGTGGTACTCATTAGAAGTGCCTCTCTGAGGCACTTCTAATGAGTACCAACTACATACATTTTTTTTGGAGAATTAAGATAAATATTTTGTGGATACCTGTCTTATCAGGAGTTATGTATTAAGGTTCTTATACCATTAGCGGCAGCAGCATCTCTGAGAAGACAGTTTTTTGTTGTTGTTTTTTGTGGTTATGGCATTAGCAACTTTTCAAGGAAGACATTTTAGCTTAATAAGCTATTAGAAATATCGCTGGAAGATTTTTTCCTGCTTGTTTTTCTGTACATTTTGAAAAATGCTGTGCGGCAAATACTGCCACTCTCTTGATACCACCTGATGGGAGCCAAAGCAATCAAGGCACTGACAGCACTGGTGGGTTGATTGTCTCTAAATGTAGGCTGGGAAAATGGTCCTGAACGGGGACAAGACTGTTTCATTCAACCCTTAACTTCCTCTTATTTAAGCACACCGCACACCCTGATAAGATGCTGCATTCTGCGGTGATTAGAATGCGGCGTATGATCTAGTTAGCACTATTTATTTGCCAATGTCCCAAATGTCCTTGTACAGATTTTACAGATAACCCTCTATCAATAGGACTCTGAAGTCACAGCGACAAGAATAGCGTGGCTATAAATAACTGTTATCTGGATTTCGTCTAAGGTTGCCGGCCTCTGTGGCTGAGTTGGATGCGCGTCCAACTAGTGATCAGGCGGGTTGACCCCCACTGAGTCGGCAATATTCTTTCATGGAGATTTGATCATGAAATATTTTCTACGGTCTTCTCTCCCTTTCGCTGATTCAAGAAGGGCAGTTGTCAGTTTCTGGCAAAAGAATGTGCACAATACTGGTTAACCGCTTAAAGGACTAAGCCTGACTAGTAAAAGTGTGGTTAGGTAAACTGACCGTGCTTGACATGACCCCATTGGGTTGACTGGGCCATAAAACCTCAACACAAGCAAACAAACAAATCATCTAATGTGTGGTTTGATTTCATTGGTCAATGATAATCATGTGGACAACTACCTTAAGGAAATTTTGGCATTTGTATACTATGGCCTGGTTATAAACAATTGACCCAAAAACCGTATTTGCTAAACAACCTAATAAAAAGGTATAGAATATATAGAAAATGACCACCTTTGGGGTCCATCTTTAAACCATATTACCGTATTCGACCTAATTACTGCACTGTGCGCTTAGGTTTTTCAAACTTACTGGGAACACTCATTCGTGGTAAAATATGTACCTACTAAGGGTACACTATAAAAAAAAGATCAGAAAAGGACTTATTTGATGATGATTATGCAATTTTTCTGATTTTAAATGCATATGTTAAATGCATATGTTGTGGGTATTCATTTGAATTGCATCGACAAGTCGATGCAATTCAAATGAGTACCCACAACATATGCCTTTATAAAGAAGTAGACAAAAAGTACACTGCCTGTAATCTTAAGACTACGAAATCGCTTGACTGTGCGCTTATAGGAGTATGTGCGGTAATTAGGTCGAATGTGGTATATCCAAAACCATGCTAAATTTAGCTATGTTATAAAGAGATACTTGCCTGTATTCTAAGCTATTATAAAGACTGACTGACTGACTGATCTGGGCCCAGTTGTTCAAAGCGTCGTTAGCTTAACGAGCTCGTTAAGGGTCATTTCGTTAACTGTTTTAGCGGATTCAATATACAATATTCTGATATTTTTTGCTGAAAAAATGTGAGTAGCTTTTGCACTGCAAAAGCTACTCACATTTTTTCAGCAAAAAATTTCAGCGTATCACTTGATGCAAATTTTAACAAATCCTTAACTAACGACTTCGTTAGCTTTGAACAACTGGGCCCAGATTTTTAATGCTACCAGGCAATTGGGTCACATAGAGGCAGCGCCTTAAAGACTGAATAAACCCTCCCACACTATATATTGGAAGAGTCCATTTTCCATTTTAGGTATGCCAGGCAGTATCAAATAGATATTCCTAAAGAAAAAAGGTTGAACTATTTGCAAACAGTAGAACTGATCTGATGCCATGTTCTGCAGCTTCTGATCTGGGTCTATGCTGTTTGCCTGTTACTAGTTTAGTGGTCTCCATTCTTCAATGGGCTAATCTGCACTTCAGATTGGATGTTTTCTGATAAATATTATATTTACCCTAATTATTAGGACAGACAGGCATAAGGAAACAGTGAAGACCCAGATCAGATGCTGCAGAACATGGCATCTGATCAGAGTCTACACTGTTTGCCACTCAGCCTTTGGGATCCACAGGTTCAATAGCACAGTTGTAAGTGTGTCTCAATGCAGATCCAGTGGTCCCAAGTTTGAATCCCAGCTAGGCCACATAACCTCTATAGCAATTGATCATGAAATCATTACGGTCATTCTCCCCTTTCCGCTGATACAAGAAGGGTAGTTGTCAAATACTGGCAGAGGTATGTGCACACATACTGGTTAACTGCTTAGAGGACAACGCCTGCACATGAAAAGTATGAGAAGGATGACTGACCAGCTTGACATGACCTTAACAGTGTTGACTGGACCATAAAACTCCAACTAAAAAGTCATTAGGCTCATAGAGCCCATGCTTGTATCTTAACCCTTGTCCTGCTGAATAAATTAAGATGCCATGCCCATTTCTTATTCACAGCTAATCAGATTACTTAATCTGGATTGTTGACATAAATTCACATACTGATTGACAAACAGTGCAAATCCAGATCAGTTGGCTTCCGCAGAAGCCAACAGATTTGGATGTTCATGGCCATGGCAGGGTATATCTGGGTTCAGCAGGACAAGGGTTAAGCCAGTGCAGCTCTGCAAACTTCATTGAGTCTCCATGAAACCAAGACTCTGACTTTGTGATTTTTAATGTGTTCTTTATTTCCAGGGGTGACCTTTATGAATTTGTTGAAAACATATTTAGTGCATTCTTATATCCCAAAATATAAGAATAATTTTTAAGAGCTGACATGTCACTACATCATTATAGATCAAGGACTTTATTTTACCATTATTTGAAACATTTTGTATCCAGTTTCACTCATTTTTCATTACTTTTCTGTTTCAATTAGTTGATAAGTTAGTCCTGTAATTATTTCTGCTGTAATAAAGGAAATCCAGGTAATTATTGGGTCGATCTTCTCTATGATAAAATCGATCTGTTCTGACAATCATCGACAGTTGTATAATATTTCGCTGATTGGATTGTATATCTTATTGGCTTAACCCTTAAAGCACTAATCATAACGGCAGCAGACGACACTTTGATGTTTTTGGTTGTTTGGTTTTTCAATTTTTAGGAGAAAAGAAGAGAGACATTTTGCTGAGAGCTTTTAGGTTTAACCCTTAAAGCGCCAAGAAAAACAGCATCTGAAAATGTTGTCTGTTTATGTCGTCTGCTGAATATTCTTGCAAACTTTTCAACCCTATTTTTGCATACCGGCAAACAGTGTGGACCCAGATCGGACTGCTCCTAGAGAGGAGCAGTCTGATCTGGGTCCACACTGTTTGCAAAAATGACTTTTAAAATCACATGTGAATTGTCTTCCTAGCAGATGATTCACATGAAATGCCAAGTGTTATTTTTTCCTAGAAAAATAATAATAAGAAAAAAAAAAGAATATCTTCTGCTACCAGATAATGTGATAATACAGCAGACTGCATTTTGATTTTTTTTTTCAGAGAAAACAAAACATTTCATGTGAATGTAGCATATGATTCACATGAAATGCCATATTTTCTCCAAAAAAGAATATAAAAAATAAGAATGTCATCTGCTAAAATTTTGCTGAGCGCTTTTAGGTTTGACCCTTAAAGCGCCAAGAAAAACAGCATCTGAAAATGTCGTCTGTTTATGTCGTCTGCTGAATATTCTTGCAAACTTTTCAACCCTATTTTTGCATACCGGCTAACAGTGTGGACCTAGATCAGACTGCTCCTAGAGGAGCAGTCTGATCTGGGTCCACACTGTTTGCAAAAATGACTTTTAAAATCACAAACAGATGACAAAGCAGACGACAATTGTTGTGATTGGTGCTTTAAGGATTAACAACTACAAAGCACCAGATAAGATCAACATTGAGGTAATAATTTTGGATAAGTTTTATGCCAAACATATCTTGTGGGTACTCATTGGAATTGCCACACTGAGGCTATTCCAGTGTGTATACTCACAACTGATTTTGATGCTAAAAAGAAAAAAAAAAAAAAAAAAGGGAAAACTTCAAACTATTTCTTTTATCTGGATATATGTGGCAAGTGAATTTCTCTAGTAATTGAATGGTCTTCATTGTATAGTGAACATTCATTACCATACAGCTTTCTTGTTTAAAAATTAAAAGCATTGTCAAACTTGTTCCAAAGGTGTCATCTGTTACAAATAAGCTCATATTGCTATATCTTTAAAATTACCATATTTATTCAGAATTTAAATAGTTAAAAATAGCATGTCCTGGTATTAAAATTCTGCATGCTGAGTATTTAAAATGCCATCTAGTGAATGTAAATTCAGCATTCTAAATACTTAAAATGTCACCTTCTTGAATTTCAATTCAGCATGATGATGATGTGATGTTCAGATTTTTAATGCTACCAGGCAACTGTCAGACAGAGGCAGTGCCGGAAAATCCGGATTAGTTTTACTGGACTCCTGGTTTGGCTTAAAACGGGCCTAGTTATAATTTCTAACTAGGGTACCTCGCCCAGACACTGTGCATGTGAATAGTCGTCCAGTCTGTAAGTTACAGAATTTTGAACTTCAACCTAAAAGGTTCGAGTTTAAAACTAACATCATGGTGTTTTATCCATGTGTTATTCTCTGTCACCATGCCACGGACCCACATGCTTTGTGCTAAATTAATTTCACTAGGTGGAAGTGGGCCCGGAGTCTGCGGAAAAAATGGAGAGGGAGGAGGCTGGAGAAGCGAGAATTGAGGAGCATTCCGGGACTTAGCTCAATTGCGTAGTCTAAATGAGTGCTTAGTCGAAAGCTAAAGAAGGTGTGAAGGGTATTAAGTTGGACTTTTTTACTTGCGTAGTCTGAAAGTCCATGTAGTCGAAAACTAAATTCAGCATGATTAGTATTCAGAATGTCGTCTTCTTGAATTTAAATTCAGCATGATTAGTATTTAAATTGTTATTTAAACTCAGAATGTAAGGTATTTGAAATTCATAAAATTCAGTACCCTAAGTAGTTAAAATGCCCCCTGCTTACATTGAATTCAGCATCCCAAGTAGTGCTTACATTTAGATTTCACATGGTAATTAAAATGCCATCTACTGATATTTTGGATCAACATTCTAAGCATTGTTAGCTAACCGGAACAAAAAGTTCCGGTAAGCTATTCTACTACCCACGGCGTCGGCGTCCACAAATGTTAAAGTTTTTGCGTTAAAGTTTTTTAGTAGCTCATTACTTTTTTATGAGTACATGGATTGAGTTCATATGTGGTATGATGATAGATACTGGGCTAAAGTTTTTATCTGCAGTATTAGCAGCCATGACCGTCACCTTGGGGTCAAGGTCACAGACTTCTAAAGTTTTTGTGTTAGTTTTTAGGAGCTCATTACTTCTTTACCTTTTGATGGATTTAGTTTATACTTGGTATGGTAATAGATACTGGTCTCAAATTTTTAGCAGCAGCATCAGCTGTCATGACCATAACCTTGGGGTCAAGGTGACAAACTTTGAATTCTTATGTTAAAGTTTTTGTGGTAAAGTTTTAGGAGCTGATTACTTCTTTACCGTTTGATAGATTTAGTTCATACTTGGTATGGTGATAGATACTAGTCAAAAGTTTTTATCAGCAGCATCATCATACAGGACCGTGACTTTGGGGTCAAGGTCACAGACTAAGAACTTTTATGTTAATTTTTGAACAGAAGATTTAGATCATTACTTGGTTACCTTCAGATAAATTTACTAGAGACTTGGTATGGTGAAAGATATTGCTTTAAAGCAACATCAGCACCTATAACCATGACCTTGGGGTCAAGGTCACAGACTTAGAATTTTGATGTTAAAGATTTTGTGTGAAAGTTTTTAGGAGCTCATTACTTCTTTACCTTTGGATGGATTTAGTTTATACTTGGTATGGTAATAGATACTGGTCTGAAGGTTTTAGCAACATCAGACTTTGAATTCTTATGTTAAGTTTTTGTTTTTAATTTTTTAGAGCTCATTACTTCTTTACCTTTGGATGGATTTAGTTTATACTTGGTATGGTAATAGATACTGGTCTCAAAGTTTTAGCATCAGCATCAGCTCTCATGACGATAACCTTGGGGTCAAGGTCACAGACTTAGAACTTTTATGTTAGTTTTTCCACTAAAGATTTTAGATAATTACTTGGTTGCCTTTAGATGAATTTGGTATGGTGATAGATATTGCTTTAAGTTTTTATCAGCAACATCAGCACCTATAACCATGATCTTAGGGTCAAGGACACAGACTTTGAATTTTAATGTTAAAGATTGTGCGTTAAAGTTTTTAGGAGCTCATTTCTTCTTTACCGTTTGATGGATTCAGTTCGTACTTGCTGAGGTCAGAGATACTTGTCTAAAAGGGATATTAATGTTACAGACTTGAATCATACATGATCCCCAATAATTTCTTTCTTCGTGACTTTGTTTCTGTTATGGGTCTGAAAATTTGCCTTGATGCAACTAAGTCAAAGTGCAACTTCCAGTGAGCTATCCTGTCAGGCGACAGGTCTTATAATACATTCTGCTGATATAGAAATTCATCATGGTAAGTATTTAAAATGCTATCTGTCGATATTTAATTCAGCATGTAAAATGTTTAAAATACCATTTTCTTATGTAAAAATTTAGCATGCTTGTTTGTATTCAACTCAGAATAGGTAGTATTTAGCATCAACTGCTTGTGTTTAAATTCAGCATACTAACTTTTTAAAGTGACATCTGCTTGTAATTGATTTCCACATGTTAAGTATTTAAAATGTCATCTGCTGATAATTCAGTTTAGCATGCTTTGTATTCAAAATGTCTGCTGATATTGCTTTTAGCTCACCTTTCAGGATGAGCTCTTGTGATCACTCCCCATCTGTCGTCCATCCGCCCATCCTTCCATCCGCCGCCATCTGTCTACACCTTTGAACAATGAGACCCCTGGGCTAGTTTTCTTGAAACTTCATTTCGAGCCTTCAGTCAAAGGAGAATTGAAAAATTAAACAATTGGTCACAGTCCATTAAGTAAGATAGCTGCCATGCCCATATATAGTAAAATCACTAAAAAATCTTCTCCAGAACCAAGAAAGCTTTGAGGCGGAATCTTGGTATTAAGCTTTGGGGACTCAAGGTCTACCAAGTTTGTTCAAATGATGACCCTAGGTTGACGTTTGACCTTTCTATCGCAAGGTCAAATTTTTGTCCCTATGCATATGTATGTGGAAAATATTGAAAAATCATTTTCTCAAAATGTATTAAAGACTAATGGCTGAAACTTATAATGTATGATCAAAGTAACAAACCCTTTTAGTTACAGTCAAAATTTGTCCCAGGGGCTACCTGCCCTTGATACTGGGCTGTATACATGTATAAAATTGTGTAATCTTTAAATGTCTTCTCTGGAACAGCTTGACCAATTTTCACCAGATTTCACATTGGGCCTACTGTCAAAAGGGCATTGTCAATTTATTCAAATGATTCTGCACCATTGTACAATATGGCCGCCATTGTCATATATGGTTAAAAAAAAAAAAAAAAAAATCTACAGAACCAAGAAAAAGCTTTGAGAATGAATCTTTGTGTACAGCATTGCAGACACAAGGTCTATGAAGTTTGTTCAAATGATGAACTTTTTACATGTTCTCTAATATGGGGAAAATATTGAAAAATCATTTTCTCAAAATACTAATGGTTGTAAATTTACAGTGTATGATTAAAGTAGTAAAAGTTTTTAGTTACAATCAAAATTTTATGCTCCAGGAGTTATCTGACCTTGCCCCTGGGCTACATGTACATCTCTGAAACTGTTTGACCAATTTTCACCAGATTTCACATGAAGCCTTCTGTCTAAGGGATATTGACAAGTTGTTCAAATGGTCCTGCACTATTGAACAAGATGGCCATGTTTAGTAATAAACTTTTAAGAAAAGAATCTTCTTCTCCATTTGCTAATATTTAAATCCAGCATGCTACTTAGTTAAAATGACATGTACTGATATATAAATTAGCATGCTAAGTATTCCGTCCACTTATATTAAAGTTGGTATGCTTAGTATGTAAAATGTCATCTGCTGAAATATAAATACAACATGATACTTAACATTTAAAATGCTGTCTCCCATCTGTTGGTGTGTAAATATAGATTGCTTAGGATTTAAAAATGTCATCTGCTGATGTATAGATTCAGCATGCTAAGTATTAAAATGCCATCTTCTAAGATATAAATTCAACATGCTAAGTATTTAAAATGCCATTTGCTGATATATAAATTCAGCATGCTTAGTATTTAAAATGCCATCTGCTGATATATAAATTCAACATGCTAAGTATTTAAAATGCCATTTGCTGATATATAAATTCAACAAGCTAAGTATTTAAAATACCATCTGCTGATATATAAATTCAACACGCTGTTTAAAATGCCATCTGCTGATACATAAATTCAGCATGCTAATTATTCAAAATGCCATCTGCTGATGTATAAATTCTACATGCTAAATGTTTAAAATGCCATCTGCTGATATATAAATTCAACATGCTAAGTATTTAAAATGCCATTTGCTGATATATAAATTCAACACGCTAAGTATTTAAAATACCATCTGCTGATATATAAATTCAGCATGCTTAGTATTTAAAATGCCATCTGCTGATATATAAATTCAACACGCTAAGTATTTGAAATGCCATTTGCTGATACATAAATTCAGCATGCTTAGTATTTAAAATGCCATCTGCTGATATATAAATTCAACACGCTAAATATTTGAAATGCCATTTGCTGATATATAAATTCAGCATGCTTAGTATTTAAAATGCTATCGATACATAAATTCACATGCTTAGTATTTAAAATGCTATCTATACATAAATTCAGCATGCCTAGTATTTAAAATACCATCTGCTGATATATAAATTCAACACGCTAAGTATTTGAAATGCCATCTGCTAATATATAAATTCAACACGCTAAGTATTTGAAATGCCATCAGCTGATATATAAATTCAGCATGCTAAGTATTTAACATACCATCTGATGATATATAAATTCAGCATGCTTAGTATTTAAAATACCATCTGCTGATATATAAATTCAACACGCTAAGTATTTGAAATGCCATCTGCTCATATATAAATTCAACACATTAAGTATTTGAAATGCTATCTGCTGATATATAAATTCAACTAAGTATTTGAAATGCCATCTGCTGATATATAAATTCAACACGCTAAGTATTTGAAATGCCATCTGCTGATATATAAATTCAGCATGCTTAGTATTTAAAATACCATCTGCTGATATATAAATTCAACACGCTAAGTATTTGAAATGCCATCTGCTGATATATAAATTCAGCATGCTTAGTATTTGAAATGCCATCTGCTGATATATAAATTCAACACGCTAAGTATTTAAAATACCATCTGCTGATATATAAATTCAGCATGCTTAGTATTTAAAATACCATCTGATGATATATAAATTCAACACGCTAAGTATTTGAAATGCCACCTGCTGATATATAAATTCAACACGCTAAGTATTTGAAATGCCTTTTGCTGATATATACATTCAGCATGCTCAGTATGTAAAATGCCATCTGCTGATACATAAATTCAGCATGCTTATTCAAAACGCCATCTGCTGATGTATAAATTCTACATGCTGAATGTGTAAAATGCCATTTGCTGATATATAATTCAGCTTGCTAAGTATTTAAAATGCCATCTGCTGATATATAAATTCAGCATGCTACATAGTTTAACTGCTGATGTATAAATTCAGCATGCTAAGTATTTAAAATGCCATCTGTTGATATATAAATTCTGCTTGCTAAATATTTGCCGTCTGCTATTATATAAATTCAACATGCAAAGTAAAATGCCATCGGCTGCTTTAGGATTTAAATGACATCTGCAGATATATAAATTTGGCATGCTTAATATTGAAAATACCTTCTGCTTACACTTAAATACAACATGCTAAACATTTAAAATGACATCTGCTGATGTAAAAATTCAGCTTGCTAAATACTTAAATTCAGTTCTTAAATTCAGTTCAACATGGTTAACAATTAAAATGTCATTTGCTGATACTCAGCAAGTTGAAGGTTTATAATGAAATGTAAAACTTGGAAGCATTAACTTGTAAATTTTAATAGTACTCCAGGCTATTATCAGTTATAAAACTTGGAAGCAATAGCATGTAAATTTTAACCCATAAAATGCCAATCAAAATTGCAGCAGACGACACTTTTAAATGTACTTTTTTTCTATTATTTTTCAAAGAAAATAAGTATTGACATTTCATGTGAATTGTCTGCTTAGCAGACAATTCACATTAAATGTCAAGATTTATTTTCTATAAAAAAAAAAGAAAAAAAGGAATGTTGCAGCAAATTTTGCTTGACACTTTAAGGATTAATAGTACTTCTTAATATAGAGGTTATCAGCAGATTTAATACAGACCTTGTCAAATTGTTCTTTTTATAACTGCATTTTATCTTCCTAGTTTATATGGTTGGACAGTTTTCTTTTATATCGCAACAATCTGTATTGTTATTGCTAAGTGGTGGGATCACTAGACCAGTCAGTAACACACACTGGTTCACGCGACAGCTCTTGGCACACTGTTGTGTTGTTGGCAAAACACAGCACAAAATATACTTATCACCCTGACTTTGTTTTGTGGGTGACAAAACACTAAATTGGAATGTTTCGTATGTATTAGCTTAGAGGTAGAGTTATCCTCCTTGTTACCCTGTTTTCTGCTTTTCTTGCGTGTATGCTTTTAAAAATATATCCCTGAAATGACTGAAATGTGGATAAAAAAAGGTTAAACAATAAAGTCAATGCCAAGTGAAAAAAAACAAAAACAAATCAGACTTGGCATTACATGTGAATTGTCTGCCACATGAAATCTTAAGCCTGGTTTTCTTGTGAAAAATAATTACAATATCCTTTGCCATTGGTTTGACTGCTACTTTAAGGGTTAAGGGTTAGATTAAAATTTTGAGAGTGTGTGTGTTTATTGTTTAGTCATCTCACACAAAACTGCAAAAAAGGTTATAGGGTACAAATTAAAATCAAAGAACAAACTTTTTAAAACATGTACTCTTTGACATCTGATCAGATTTCAGAAATTTCATCATCAGTTTAAGTTATCAGATTTATTGCTACTTGACACACATACAACTATTCTTAAGTAGTTTTCCTTTATGAATACTAGGGTCTTTGTTGCAAAAAAAAAAAAAAAAAAACTACAGTAGATGTCCTGAAATTTCGAACACATTGTTCCATACTTTTTTGCCTAAATTTTTTGTTTTATGCTGATATTTCTTAAAATACTTAGTGGAATGGTAAACAGTGTGGACCCTGGTCAGACTGCTCCTTCAGGAGTAGTCTGATCAGGCTCTGCACTGTTTGCATTATGCAATTTTGTCAGAAACTTTGCTGTATGAAAGTTTAGGACATTTACCATAACCTGTATGTATAAAAATCTGTGATGGCCTTGGGTAAGCAAGGTAATCGTTAGTGTTAGGAAGTAGTCATTTCTATCGTCTAATGGAACTGAAAGCTATAGAGGCATTGAATTATCCCTTTATGCCCAGTCATAACTTCAGCAGATGACACTTTGATAAACGCAAATTGCTAACGCCATCTCAGACGCAGATGGACGGACGAACAGTGGTAAATTTATATGCCGGTTCCACCAGTCTTTGAATGACAGGGGCATAAAAAGTTGAGGTTAAGGATGTTGCCTGCCACTGTATTTTTAACTGGTGCTTTAAGGTCAAGCTTTTGCCAATATCTTTACAAACTGGGCTTGAGCTCTATTGGCAACTGAAAAATTTGCTGTTTCAGCTGAGATTCCTCATTTAGAAGGATGAGAAAAATCTCTTGTATTGATTAGAAAAGGCAGATGTTTCTCATGAGTGAGTGGTTACAATTTCCTCAATTACCAAAGTATATGCTTTAATGAAGGGAAAAATGTCAATATTTATGTCTGCCTGAGAGGACAGCATGTAGATGATATGTTTTTAGCTCACCTCAGCAAAGCTCAGGATGAGCTATTGTGATTAATTTCCATCCTGCATCCGTGTGTCCATCCATTCATACTGTTTAAACAATTTATAACAAATGGTGGTATTGACAAAAGCTTTCTTTAACTGTCATATTAACCGTTGTCCTGCTGAACCTGGATATGTCCTGCCTTTGCAAACAGTGTAGATCCAGATCAGTTGGCTTCTGAAGAAGCCAACTGATCTGGATCTGCACTGTTTGCCATTAAGTAAATGAATATTTATCAACAACCTGGATCAAGTAATCTGATTGGCTGAAAATTAGAAATGGGCATAGCATCTTAATTTATTCAGCAGGACAAGGGTTAAAAAATGCCCCCAGGTGTTGTCTGCCTCTACACATGGGGGCTGTATACTTGTTAAAAATCATGAAAAATAAAATCCATATAAAAAAGTCCTGTTTTAAAAGACCATCCTCTTTTTGATTAGTTGCTGAGACATTACTGGAAAATTGATATACATGACATTTGCAGATATGCAATGGCTGTTTCACTCAGGTGAGCTAGTTGTGGCCCATGGACCTCTTGTTTCTTGTTGGTGAAAACATTAACCTGTCATCTTATAAGAATAATTTCTGTGAGAATTATTTCAGTGAATAAATTGTGAAAAAATATTTATCCCCAAAACAGCAGAGTGCTTAGGGTCCTGACCTTCTTGTTGTGGGGGCAGGGAGACCCATTTCCTTTTGTGCCTTTGACAGGCTTGATGGTTTCTGCAGGTATTATCCTTTACCACTCTCGGGGAAAGTTAGCACTCAGCAGATCGAGGGTTGAGTGCAAGACTGACGTAAGTCAGATGGTTGTTTTTTCCCAAACCTAATCTCCTCATCAGGAAGGCGTAATGAAGATTACAACATTACTTTCTGTAAACAATGAAAATTTAGGTGCCATTGCTCGTATGAGCAATGGCACCTAAATTTGCATTGTTTACAAAGGGGTCCAAGTTGCCCCTAAACAAGGGTTTCAAAAATATGTTTGAGTTACTATAGTCTTGCGCTCAACCCTCGAGATGACAAATTGATGATACTTTCTTATGTTTCCTAGAAAAATAGAATTTTGACGTCAACAGATATCTGTCATGGAAGGTCATCAGACATCTCCTTCACTCAGGTTAAAGAGCACATTGTACAGTTATCTTAAAACCCAGTCTGAAGGAAGACGTATTGTTTCATGTCATCTTGTCATCTCTACAAATGGCATGAAAGAAAGCATGTTTGCCAGGGCGGCACAGTTTGGCAAACTATTTAAATATTTCCTACAGACACCCGTCATTTTATAAATGCAGCATGCTGTCTGTTTTAAACCATAATCTGCAGAGGCCTGCCTGTATTATAAGCTAACTACAAACTCACAAAGGGTCAGAGGAATTAAAATGCTAGGGTATACAAAGCAGACACAGATCAGTTTGACTTAAAAGACAACTAAAGTATCTGCATGAATCTCTATGAATTTCTGTCTGCACAAATCAGCCAATCTTTCATCCGGTTTTTGATCGAGATCAAGGGCAATTTAGTGCTTATATCACGGACTAATGAAGTATTGCATGGCAGAAAATATATTAAAGTATTTTCAGATACGTTGATACTTTTGCAGCAAAAAATATCTGTGTATTTGCCATATTTCAAGACAGACATTTTAACGTCATGTTAGCGAACAACTTCGTTAAGTTTTGAACAACAGGGCCCAGGACTGGAAATGGGTGAATGACCATTAAGAGCTGTTAAAATGCTTAATACTTAAAGTGCCATTTAGAATTATAACAGATGACATTCCTTCTTTATTTCAGAGTAAATAAGGCTCAGTATTCCACATGAATCCTCTGCAAGGCATAAAATGTCAAGTCTTAATTTATTGGAAAAAATGTTAAAAGAAATCACAAGTCTGTTGTCTGCTGCTCCTGTGACTGGCACTTCAGTATTTTAATGCTTAAAGTGCCAAGCAAAATTTGTAGCAGACTGCATTCTAATTTTTTTTTTATTTTCATTCTTGAGTCTTTTTAATAAGTCTTAACATTTTATGTGAATTGTCCACTTGACAGAAAATTTGCATGAAATGAAATGTCAAGGCTTCTTTTCTGAGAAAAATAACAAAATTGAAAAAAAAATATTTAAATGTCTTCTGCTGCAGTTGTAATTGGCACTTTAAGGGTTAAGACTTATATTTTCATTTCCACAAGTTGTTCCTGCTTTTGTAATTGTGAAAGACTTTTTTTTTCGTTAAGAGTTTCGTGATATGAATTTCCTCCACTAGAGAATCATAGTTCCTAAAAAGTGTTGTTTTTCAATCCAAAATGTGTGGATATTTTTCTTATTCTTCCACAAAAACATACGTTGTGGTACCCATCAAAAGCACCTCAATGAAGCACTTTTGATGAGTACCCACACAACATATGCTTTTGTGAAAGAGATATTTTATGGGTACATATCAGATGCACCTTATTGAGGTGCTTCTGATGAGTACCCACAGCATATATTTTTATGGAGAAATAAGGATACATTTCTGGATGCTCCTTGTCTGTGAATTTCTTCTCTGCAAAACAGAACTTCATTCATTCTGACAGTTGTATTACTTATTCCCTCCTGATTGGTTGATATTTTTCATATTTCTCCATGAAAACTTATGTTGTGGGTACTCGTCGGAAGTGCCTCTCCGAGGCACTTTCCATCAGTACCCACAACATATGCTTTCATTAAAAATGTGGGTGCTCATCAGAAGCATCATGGTGAGGTTCTTCTAATGAGTACCTACAGTATATATTTTCATGGAGAAGAAAGTTATGTTTCTGGGCCCAGTTGTTCAAAGCATAGTTAACTTAACGAGCTCGTTAAGGGTCATTTCGTTAACTATTTTAGCGGATTCAGTATACAATATTCTGATATTTTTTGCTGAAAAAATGTGAGTAGCTTTTGCACACTGCAAAAGCTACTCACATTTTTTCAGCATATTTGCGTATCACTCGATATAAATTTTAACGAATCGTTAACTAACTGGTTCGCTGGGTTTTATAACAATGATTGGTAAAGAGAATTTTGGATGACTACATAGGGGCTCTCCAGAAAATGTTCTGATCAAAAGAACAATAATTGTATTGATTGTGTTGACCTGATCCCTGCTGGTGAAGCCAATGGACCAAGAAATTGTGTTGCCCAAGGTGGAATTTGCTCCAATCATGATGCTACCATGCTCCTAAATCTGACCAAAGTCTCAAGGACGAATGCAGCATACTCTGACTGTGCCCTTATAGGGTATGTTTGATAATTAGGTCAAGTATGGTAACCGTAATTTCCCTGAATAGTGGTACATCTTAATCCAAGTTCATTTGTGAGTACCTGTTAATACCTGCTAGATGAGTGGAAACGGTGTAGATGTGTTGATATGTATAGAAAACTGCTGAATTTGTGGTAACTATCAATCTGGATCAGATATTCACAGTCCACAGTCTCATCTAGGTCTACAATAGTGGCTGAGGCTTGTCTTTCCCAATACTTAGGGTAAGTATGGTAATGTAAGCTTTTTGTTTTGTTACACTATGTAGGGGGGGATTTAAATATCAAAAAATTATTCCTGTTATGTCAGATATAGGTTGGTGATTAAGGTTTAAAATGCATTGTTTTCAACTTAAGATTAAACATTGTGATTTGTTAGGAAACGTTATTTATGCAGAGTGAAAAATTTATGTTGGATAGAACTTCTAACATCCCTTGAGTATTTTGAGGGTGTTTATACAGTACAGCCAGCGAGACATTCCTATTTGTCTCATTTCACGGTGACAATCTGTCCCGGTGACTGTACCCGCTGTCTCGCTCAACAGTTTCCCTGTCCCGGTGACGAATATTAAGACAGCGAGACAGGTAGAATTGTCCCGATGACTCGGCGATACCCAGCGCGACGCAGCGTGACATTTTATTGCATGATTATGTAATCAATAGTGTGGATTTCCATTCACCTGGACAAAAATACTTTGCTCATGCCAGTTTTATTAAAATAAAAATCCGGGTCTTCCCAGTATCTTTAAAACGTTCAGAAAATAAAGAAATAATAAAGAAAAATGTTTTTGTCCTGTTATAATTTCCTTGAATATGTTGCATAATACAAATCGTTGTTCTTATTCATATATGATACAATGTATGAGAACAAGGGTACAAATTATACGTGTACTTGAAAACGGGATTTGTTTTGCGAAGAAAATTTGGTTGTACATGTATACATGTATGTGTACGCATGTGGTAGAATGTCTAAAGATGCCTTTTGCCCAGTGAAAAAGCACCTTGTTTGTGACTGGTCTAAAGAAAACCCCGGTAGCCCCATTCACTGTTCGAGCACGTAACATGGGTCTCAACAAAGCCCCATATAAAAAAGTACCGGATTCTTTGGCTTAGTCTAGTCCGGCCACACAAGTGGGTCCGGCATGGTCATTTTCACTTAATGTGCCGTAGAAAACAAAACAAACACACAAAAATCACAAAGAGAATCAAACTTTTGCCCCCAATCGACGAATTACGTATTTATATTTGGTATTCCTGTAACGACTTTTTCGCCTGCAACAACTGCACGCGCTCAATATAAATGACGTAATGTGGTAAAAGACCGGGAAATTCTCACTCGTGTGCAGCAACCGCACGTGTCAATATAAATTTACTTAAAGGGGCGCTTCTGCTATCAAAGAGGCATTGAATCAATAAGACAGCACATGTGTAAAGGGTGCCTGTCACACACACACACACACACACACACACACACACACACACACACACACACACACACACACACACACACACAAAAACACTACGCACAGAAGGGGCAATAGAGGCTAATGACAATTCAAATGAGTGAGTGATTTTTATTACGTCCCACTAACAGCTAGGTCCTACGGAGATGTGGACCTTGGTGCAAAGCCCCATATGAAAGGCTTGAGAAGCTTGGAATCGAACTCGTGACCCCTGGGTGACAAAACGAGCAGCTTTACCACTACACAACCGAGGCGTCATTTCCCAATATTTCATACTGTTAAATATCTAATAAAAGGACTGCAGACATTTCACCATTCCCCGCCTCTGCACTTACATCAAGCAAGTGCCATAGCTCTGTTAATAAATTAATAAAATTTCAAGAATATATCTCAAATAGTTTTCAAGTTACAGAGCCGACAGAAATATATTACAGAAATCACTAAAATATTTTCGGTGATCAAAGGGCCGTAACTCCAAAAGCAGGCTCTATCGTCAAAGTATATGAAAGAAAAGAAGGGCAGTTATCAGTTCCTGCTGAAATGATTAATAGCTTATGAATAAGCCCATCCCGGAAAAGTGTGCAGGCTTGACAAGAGCGAAATAGTGTTGACTTGGCCGTTTAACTCCAGTTCAAACCAAAATTACGTCGGTACAAAGTTCTCATGTCTGAAGTAAGATTTACAATGTGCGTTCACTGAACAGGACAAAACGTACACTACTACAATGTACGTGCGACCAGCAAAGACTCGGGCCAGTCTCTGCATCGACCCACTATATGAAGCAAGCTTCTTGGATAGCCCGGAGTCCAAGGAAGGTGCATACTGTACGATCAGCGAATGATCTGGTCAGAATGTGCTGTTGCAGTTGCACATTTTATCTCGCTTTGGACAGCCCGACTATCGAAGTTAAATACGGTCAGCGAATTCTTTATAAAAATTTTCAGTTGCGCAGACTGACCCGAGTCTTCGCTCGTCGCACAAGACGTTTTGTTAAACCCAGAGATTGTAGGAGGCACATACAATTAGCGAAGGCTCTGATCAGACTACTGATGTGCAGGATCAGAGTGCATGTGCAGGCTGATCCGTCTCTTCGTACAAGTTTTATCGTAGGTTTTGCCATGCACAGACTCATGCGTGATTTGTTTGTGCAAACCATAACGCTTAGCACTGGGTAAAATTTTCAACAGGCGACATTTTGAAATATTTTTATCATTCTTCCAAGAAAACAGGATTTGCGTTTCATGCAAATTGTCTCCATTGCAAGAAATGTCAAATCCTGTTTTCTTGGTAATAAAAAAAAAAAATAACGAATTTGTCGTCTGCTGAATTTATAGCCCAGATAATGGTAAGTTCGATACCCGCGAGCACCAAGTGTTGTGTCCTTACGTAAGGCACTTTATCCTCGTAACTTAGTATTGGTTTCTACCCAGCTCGCTACCCAGGAAGACTCTGCCTAGAATGTCCGCGAAGACATATGGCTGATCATTTTGAAGACGCTTTTCCTCCGATGCTAGGTTTATACACGTGTCTCTTTTACTCGTTAATTTAATTTCGGCCTTAGTTTTGCATATCGAATGTTGAAGACACAAAAACAGAACGCTTTACATGGAAACGAAAGTTTTGAAGATTGCTCTGTAAGCCAATAAATGTGTTATTACTGTACATATTTTAAGAGAATAACATAACATAATATTCATTTTGTACCCAGATGAATGCGGGGTAAAGTCCTCACACTGCAGGTGTTTATTCTTTTAAGGGAGCTAACTGCAATTGACTATCAGAAGGGAGTTAACTGCAATTGCTTTACGTTGGAAAAACATTTTTTATGAATCGCGCCAAAACAGGGGACATGCTTATACAATAAGATTAAACACCCTTCCGCCAGAAACTTGTAACTGCCACTCTTGAAGCAGTGGAAAGAGCGAATGACCGTTACAGTAGCAAATACATGTGTTTCAAGATAAATCGCTACAATCTGTGGGGATCGACTCCGCGATCAGGTCTCGCGTTCGATTCCCGCCCGTGCGATATCATTTTTTTCCAATAAAGTCAGTGCAAACAATTTCTAGCTCGAAAGGAGACATGTCATATTTGCATGAGGGTAAAAAGAAAGAGCATTCCAGAGAGCGAGAGAGAGAGAAAGAGAGAGAGAGAGAGTATGCAAAACTTGTAAGATTCTGGCTCGTCCATTTTAGGCACATACGGCTGAGATTTAGATATTCCTACAGACAAATGGCTAAACTGTTTTTGCAAACAGTGAATACCCTGATCAGACAACACGTTCTATCATCTCGATATATGACTTAAGTATTTTTTTTTTTTTTTTTTTTGTTTAAAGTGACATAAGACACCAAGTCACCATCGTCAAGTGTTGTTTTAAATGGACAGTCCTAACCCTGGTCCAATCATCAACCGTCCAGCCCCCGATCCGAGCAGTGTAGATACATTTCAGCCTGTCCAGTTCTGTCTCCCTTGTCAAATGAAATGTATCCATACTTTAACCCTTGAAGCAAGCGCTTAGCATATTCAGCAGACGGCATTTTCATTTTTTTTTTCTTATTTTCCAGTGTAAATCAAGCTTGTCATTACATGTGAATCGACGATTCACATGAAATGTTCAGCCTTATTTTACTGTAAAATACTAAAACAGATCGGCATCTCTACAATTTTCAGCAGTGCTTCGGGATCAAACTACTTTCTTGGCCGCAGCAGCAGCACGTGCAAAGTGACACGAGAAAAATGGGCCAGACTGGATAAAAGTGATGGTCACATGAAAATGAGTATAGGAAGACTCAGGCGGCCACCACCTCTAATCCAAAACTTAAACGGGGCGATTAGAAATCATCGGAGGCTTTGGTCCAAATACGTCGCCGGCCTTGCGCACTGGGGCTATCAGCTATTGTTCGGATATGCCTTTTGATACTCGCGGCTGAAATATTAAAAAAAAAAAAAAAAAAAAAACACTCGCAGAGTTGGTCCTCGGAAGCAGAACTATTTAAGTGTGTAGATTTTGCAGTCTGTTCCTGCTGCTGCCAACACTAGTTTAGAGGGTATTTATTGTATTCGCAGTTGTAACAATTTTTGTTTGGTTACTCCAAACCACTCGACGGAAAATTGCGGATTGTAAAATTGGTTCGCGGATTGAAAATAATAATAATAATAATGTTTGTTTTGTTTTTTTGTTGTTTTTTTTTCTGTTACCTAAGCCCTACTGGAGGTACAGTAAAATGGTCAATACTGGTAAAAACTTCTTATCTTACGGTCATAAATGTCGCGCTGTGACTCGCTGTGTCTCTATGAAAGGCAATAAAATTCTCGGCCGGATTACTGTCTCGCTCAGCGTATCGCTACAATGTCTCGCTGAGAATACCTGTGCGTCTCGGTGACAAGACGAAGCAACACCGTGATGGAAAAATTGGTCATGGTGACGACCGAGATCTATAGGAATGTCTCGCTGGCTGTACTGTATGTCCCCCACCTAAAGGGAGGGGACATATTGATTTTGGTGCAGATCCTGTTGGTGTTGGCATTGGCGTTGGAGTCACACTTTCTTGTCTGCACAATGTCTTGTGAACCAGTAGTTGGATTCTTACCAAATTCTTGTGGATATTATAATTGGGATATAACAAAGAACTAGGTTTTGGTGACCTTGACCTAGTTTTCACCGAACGGCAACATTCTTTAGTGGAGATAGATCATGAAATGTTTTCTACGGTCATTCTCTCCCTTCTGCTGATTCAAGATGGACAGTTGTCAGTTTCTGGCGAAAGAATGTGCACAATACTGGTTAGCCGCTTGGAGGATTAACCCTGCCCAGTAAACGTGTGGTTAGGTAAACTGACCGCACTTGATATGACCCCATTGGGTTGACTGGGCCATAAAACCTCAACACAAACAAACAAAACCTAATTTTCAAGGTCAAAGCGGTATGAAAAAACTAAAAATTCAAGGGGGGTTGGGGCGGGGGGGGGTGGGGGTGGGGGGGGGGGAGGGGGGGAGTGGAGGAGTGTGAGGAAGACATCTGTTTTCTCTGAAAACACTGTTACTAGTTTGATATTGTTTGTCTAAAGTAAATAAGTAGTTAGCCATGCGTTTTCCTTTTATCTTTACCACTGTCTGGACTAATTCAGCAGGGTATAAATGGATGATATTTTTCTTATTTTTCCCCAGAGGACAATTTCAAAACCTGTTTTCAGGGAAAAATAAGAAAAATATTTCAAAATGTCATCTGCTGATTTTTTCCCAAGCATACCCATAATGCATAAAAGTAGAAGTCCATTGCTGTGAATTTTCCTCCTTTTCAGTTGAAATCTTCACAAACAAAAAGTATCAGATTTGTTCCAATATGCCAATCTGGTGTCTTTTGAAGGGGGTAGTGAGGATTTCTCCTTTTTATATCCCCTGCCCAAACTGTTTTTGTTGGGGTATACTATTTTCATGTGCGTGCGGACATCAGCCCTTCCATCCATTATTATGTTTATGTCTAAGCGGATGATATCTAATAAGAACTTTGTTTATTGGCAATTTATAGTTGTTGAAGTCCTATTCAAAGCCCTGCATGTCATCATTGACCCAGTTCATTAGTTAGATTTTAGGAGAAGATTTTTACTGATCTTTGTCCTTCCAGAAATAACTAAAAACTACAGAAATACCCAGTTTTCTGTGTTCATTTGAATATTTCTTGTTCAGGTTCTGTCATAAACTGTAGGTTGTGAGGCTAAAAATAAGCGTTTCCTAATGGTTAATAATGCTTCCCAAGCTCATCCTTTGAAGCTCGTTTGACAAGACCGAAGTTGTTGACATATCTACTTATTGGCCACTTGTGCTGCTATTTTCGCCAACTTAATGTTAATTTGTTTAAGATTTCATGATTTTTATCTTTGATAAATGTTAAATACATTTACAAATGTGCAAAACCTTAAGCTGTTTGACATGGAAATGTGCCGGTAGCTTGTGTCATAAGTGAACTTATCTAGCACTTAACACTGCTATGGGCAAAGTCAGCAGTTGGCAAATTGGTGATATTTTTCTTATTTTTCCCAGAAAATAGGATTTGGCATTTCATGCAAATTGTCTCCTAATTTGCATGAAATGTCAAATCCTATTTCATGGGAAAGGTAAGAAAACTGTTTCAAAATGTCATCTGATGAAATTTTTACCTAGCATGCATGCTAAGTGCTAGTGGTCTCAAGGTTCTTCCCCTGTCATATTAGCATAAAATTTTAGCAGATGACATTCTGTTGTTTTTTTTCTTTTGTTATTTTTTCTTTTTTCAGAAAATAAGGCTTGACATTTTGTGTGAATCATCTACTCAGACAAATCACATGAAATGTTATTTCTTGTAAATATATATTTATAAAAAAAAAAGAATAAAATGTCTGCTGCAGTTGTGGTTGGCAGTTTAAGGGTTAAAAAGGATTTATTTTAGCTCTAGGTAAACCAGAAATTTAGGGTAAAAGTTTTGATATTTATCTTATTTCTCCACCAAAACATAAATAGGGATGCTCAGTAGACAGGCCTCATGGAGAATTCTGGTTAGTACCACAAAGTATTTTTTGTGAAGAAAGAAGAAAAATACAAATTAATCTGTCCCATTCTCTGGGCTATTTCAGCAGACGACACATTGATGATATTTTTCTCATTTTCCCTAGAAAACAGGATTTGACATTTCATGCAAATTGTCTTCTTGGGAAAAATAAGATAATGCATTTTAGTATGCCGTCTGCTGAAAACTTTACCCAGAGTGCTAAGCAGTAAGTGCCAAGCTGTAAACCAAACCAGATGCTTCTGCAAACAGTATAGACCCAATTGAGATGGTTCCTAATGAGCCATCTTGTCAGGGTCTTTTTAGTTTGCTATTCTGTGTTGGATTTTTTTTTATTGTGAACCCTTTTAGGAACAGTGGCTTTGTCCAGATTCAAAGATGGAGGATCCCACTTAAAAACTTGGGGTTAAAGAGTTCATCTTTAAACCTTCTCTTGCTGAACACGACATGCCCTGTCTTAGCAAACAGTGTAGATCCAGATCATTTGGCTCTGATTCTGAAGCTTGACATTTCATGGGAAGCATCTGCCCAGGGGACTATTCTAATTTTATTGGAAAAAATAGAATGTTGCCTGCTACAATTTTGAATGGCTCTTTAACCCATTGTAGACTGAATAGACTCCCATGACACTACATATTGGAAGAGTCCAATTTCAATTTTAGGTACAACCGACTATGAGATTTAGATATTCCTAGAGAAAAATGGCTGAACTATTTGCAAACTGTGGAGACCCTGATCAGATGCCACATACTGCGGCGTCTGATATGGGTCTGCACTATTTACCAATTATCCTTTTAGGGATCTCCAGACTACAATGGGTTAAGGGTTACAAACAAAAAATCTTTCATGTCAAGCAAGGCTTGTATTTACCATATGTATTCGGACAGACAGGCCTGAGCAAACAGTATAGACCCAGATGAGACGCCGCAGAACGCGGCGTCTTATCTGGGTCTACACTGTTTGCCACTCATCCAGCAACTTTTACACAACATCGGATAGTGAATTGTACTGGTTCAAATTTTAGAACATATATGGTAAGGTGTTGAGGTGTCCGAATACTTAGGGTAAATATGGTATATGGTCTGATGAAGAAAAACAAGACCTTTGCTTTTTATTCACAGAACCAGTGGCAGAAACAGCAGAAGGTCTGCTTTACCTATAACACTTCCCAGGCAACATCACCAGATGACAGATTGATATATTTTCCCCAGAAAATTAGTTTGGACACTTTGTGCAAATGGTCTCCTCATGTGATATGCTTGAAGTAATGGAGTCTTGCCATTTAAGTTGCCTTTTTGAGTCAGGAGATATTCTATCTTTTGAAGTTCTTGGAATGATTCAAGTGCAGATTGTCTGCTCATAGACTTGTGAAAATTGTGATGTCTATCTTCAAAGAAAATTAAAAGAGAGCTTGCAAAATGGCTTCCATAATTGTTGAATAATCTCATCATCTAAATTTAAATATTTTATCCCTGTGTTTTATTGTTAGCATGTTTGGATACCAGTAATGATTTGTGAAGTGCCAAATGAAAAGAGGTCTTGGAAAATATGCTGTATATTCAAACTAGAAATAGTTACACATGCTGATCATTTTGTACACACAATCAGCCTCTGGACCATGTAAAATCTGTTATCACCAAGGGGCGTGCTGTTCCCTGGCACTGTGTACATTGGTAATCAGGATCCTTTGTCAAGTGCTTGAGCCCACTACATTTATTGTGCACCCAGTGCTTGTATCTGTTGCAGAAGATGCTGTTGCTGCCCACTCCAGTGCGACAGACTGCATGGAAACTCGCCTGAACTCTGCAGGAGATCCAGGCCGGTATCACAGATCATGATCTTCGTCTTCCCAGCATTTATTCTCATTTCTTTCTCCTCCATTGCTTCCTTCCAAGTCAAAAGCGTCCTGACACATTCCTCGAGCAATTCAGTGATGATAACTAGGTCATCGGCATAGAGCTCCCAGGGGACCTCAGAGCAGAACTCGCATGACAAGACTTTAAGCACAATGATGAAGAGCAGCGGGCTGAGTACTGAGCCTTCACCACAGTGGGCTGAGTACTGAGCCTTGGTGAACACCTACCTTCATTTCAAACTCTTCACTGTACCCCTCACCAACACAGACATTGGCATACATCCCCTGCACCATTCGCACAATCCATTCCTCCACACCAAGTTTTCTCAGCGCCCACCAGATGACCTTCTGAGGCACTCAATCAAATGCCTTCTCAAGGTCTAGGAAAGCCATGTAGAGTCTCTTGTTGGCAGCTATATACTTCTCTTGCAGCTGCCTGACAACAAAGATTGCGTCTTTTGTGCCTCTGCATGGGACAAAGCCAAACTGGGAATCGCCGATTGACACCAACTGTCTGATGAGGCCGTCCACACTCCTCTCCTTGACTTTCATGATCTGCTCTGTCAGCTTGAGACTGCGGTAGTTTCCCCTTTCCAATGCATCACCCTTACCCTTGTAGAGGCAGACAATGAAACTCTGCTCCCAGTCAGAGGGTACCTTGCCATCGGGAATGATTGCAGCTGCGAGGCCACAGATCATAGAGGTGCCCGTGTCACCGGCTGCTCATATCATCTCCACTACAGTGCTGATGGGCCAGTGCTTGGCCCGCCTTCATCTGAGAGATAGCCGCTTTAACCATATCAGTGGTGATTGGGATGGGAAGGACTTCCACTGGTGGTTCATCAGATAGACTGGTGGTCTGGGTCCCAGTCAAACTCAACGTTGAGAAGCCTTTGGTAGTGCTATAACCAGGCCTTCTGCTTTGAGTCTTCGCTCATTGACATCTCCCCTGCATCATTCTTCACTGGTTTTTCACAAACAACATCAGCGTTCTCTCTTCTAAACTGGTTAACAAGGCAATAGACTTCTTAAGACGTGGGGTCAATATTCTCATAGACTTTCTTGTCGGCCTCTTGATGAGCATGGTGCACTGCATGTTTGGCAATGCGTTTGGCTGCATCGTATGATGCCCTAGTGCCTTTACCAGTCTTCCAGGCCTTGAAAGCTTTCCGCTTGGCAGCAATGTTGCTGATGTTGCAGGGCTGCTTCCTCGCCAGGGATCACTCTTACATCTGTGACAAGTTTGCACATGGTCCTACGGAAAAGGATGGTCTGCTTGGCTACATTTCCCAACTTGTTCGTTGTTGTATCTGTTCTTGTGAAAATATAAATGCTTTGGTTTAACAAGTGTTACTGGATTCACATATTTAGCCATAGTAAGGTCAAGCCATCCGTGTTACAGCCAGCTGCTTTATTACCAAACAACTAACTTTTGGACAAGGAAATGACAAACAGTTTAGACTACTCCGTATAATCACTACTTTTTAGCTCACCTGAGCACAAAATGCTCATGGTGAGCTATTATGATTGTGATTGGTCAGTGTCTGGTGTATGTCATCCATGATTTGCTGCTTTAAATGAAACTCCTTCTTCACCCCTGGGCCAATTTCAGTCAAACTTCACAGGAATGTTGCCTAGGTGACCCTAATAAAATAACTAAAATAATTTTACTCAAATGAACAAGATGGCTGCCATCTTAAAACTCTATTTAGAACTTCTGAACAGAAAGTCCAATTGACTCAAAACTTGGTAGGAAATATCGGGGTGACTTATAGATCAAAATTGGCTACAATCCTTCCTATCAGAAAACCAAGATGGCTACCATGACCGTCATCTTGAAAATGTATTTTGAACTTCTGTTGAACGGAAAGGCCAATTGACTCGAAACTTGGTAGGTAGGAAGTATCAGAGCCTTGTTCAAATTTCAGCCCCGGGGTTAAAAATGGTCCCATCCCAAGGGATTTTATTGCCTGGTACTCTGGTGAGCTATACTGGGCCTTCTTGGTCCTCTTGTCAAACATTTCTTAACCATCCAGAGAAATTTCAATCACTGTTTTTATAATGTTTTGAAATCCCAGATCACTTCCATACAGGTGTCAATTACTAATGCAGCTTTTCCATTACCTATTTTGTAATGAAGAAATCCTTCTTTTGACAGAAACTATGCCAAAATCTCAAAGCATTACAAGCTTTCTGATTTTCTTACAGTCTGGAGTATTAGAACCTGTCAGTATGGTAAAAGTCTTACACCAATATGTTGGATAAAATGGCATATGCAAACATTGCAAACCCAGATCAGACTGCTTATTCATCAGTCTGATCAGGGTCTACACTGTTTGTTTTTCCACAAAGTATCTTGTGGAATAAATGCATAAAAAACAACAACAAATATTAGGCATAAAATGTTTGGTATAAGGTGTTTGAAATTTTAGGACATTTATTATTGTAAATAAACTTTCCTCACAAAAACAATCCACAGAGTGGTTTTGGAGCATAATTATGCTACCAGCACAGTCCCAGTTTGGAGATGTTTTGAGGTTTAGCAGTCCTGTCAACAATATTTCAGTCATGCTGAGACAGCTTGCAGAGTAAGGAAGAAAGAAAAAGAATAGGACAGATGGGAAAAAAGCCCCCTGAACTTGCTTCTAGTGAGCCTATTTTCTGACCCTAACTCCTGAACTTGCTGGAACAAAATGCTGGGTAAAAATTTCAGCAGATGACATTCTGGAATATTTTTTCTTATTTTTCCATGTAGTTTACATAAAATGTTAAAGCCTATTTTCTGGAAAAAATATGAAAATATCACCAGTTTGTCATCTGCTGAATTAGCCCAGAGTGTGTGATAAAGGTTAACCGTTCTCTTGCTGAACACGACATGCTTTGTCTTAGCAAACAGTGTAGATCCAGATCAGTTGGCTTCTGAAGATCTGGATCTGCACTGTTTATCATTAAATATGTGAATTTCTATCAAAAACCCGGATCAAGTAATCTGATTGGCTGGAAATTAGAAGTGGGCGTGGCAAGGGTTTCGTCAGATCAGTAGTATGCTGTATCCATTTCTGATGGAATGGTGGTTGGGGGACATAAATTCTCTGAATTTACTTGTTGTAAATATATATACATAAACTTTATTTAATTAAGCTGCCATTTTTGTTGTTGTTTTGATGCAGCAATAACCATCAGTGGAAAACTGTCATTATGGATGGAAATTTTGCAAATGTTCTTGACTTTATATGAACGCTTTTCTGTTCTGAATATTTGCTGCCATTTTGAAATGGTGGTAATGTGAGCCTGACTTTAGAGTGTATAAAGAAAAATTAGGAACCAGGCTGTTTGCCTCATCTACCCACTGCTTCAAGGATAAGGCAGGCCAAGTTTGTGAACGGACATGGTAAATTTTGCATTGTTTAACTCTATATAATCCACTTAAGGTTGGCTTGGATTATAATTTTAACTGTATAGGCTGATTATTGCAAAAGATTAATGTATTGTGTTTAAGAGATCATCATTGACCTTATGTGAACCGGGCTTTATATTTCTAAGGATATCTTCAGCTTTCCCATGATAATCTTTAAATCATTACCTGGTGTGTCCAGAATTAAAATATAGTTGGCAAGGTTTAACATTTGATCTAAATTTTAAATACAAACTGTCATCTGTTTATGTTTTATAACATAACGAGGTGCCAGGGCCCAGTTGTTCAAAGCTAACAACATCGTTAGTTAACGATTCGTTAAAATTTACATTGAGTGATATGCAAATATGCTGAAATTTTTTGCTGAAAAAATGTGAGTAGCTTTTGCAGTGCAAAAGCTACTCACATTTTTTCAGCAAAAAATATCAGAATATTGTGCATTGAATCCGCTAAAACAGTTAACGAAATGACCCTTAACGAGCTCGTTAAGCTAACGACGCTTTGAACAACTGGGCCCAGATATTTTGATTTGATTGTTTATATAATTATAAGGCTCAGCATGCTGGAAAACAATTCAGCATGATATTTTGAAATATTTTTCTTGTTTTTCTGGAAAAAGGCTTTGGCATTTCATGCAAATTGTCTCCTCAGGATTTGCAAAAGCTACTCGCATTTTTTCAGCTAAAATACCTGTGAATTAGATATTGTACTTACTAGAACAGTTAACATTTTGACCACTAACGAGCTCATTAAGCTAACAATGCTTTGAACAACTGGGCCCTGTTTGTTTAATACATCATATTGTTGAAAATTTTACTCAGTTGAAATGCCTGAATTACATTGATGGCTACATGGTAGTAAAACTGTGTTTTAAGTTGTAAACAATAATCACTCTTTTACGGAATATTTAGATGATAAAAAAACAATCATCTGTTCAGATTCTGCTATTTGTTAAGTCTCCATTATTGTCCATAATCAAATGATCAGCACATGTTCAAAGACTACAAAGCTAAAATATGATTTAACATGAATACTTTCGAAGAAAGAAGAGTGCTATGGTGCAGTCAGTGGTAAAGCGTCGGATTCAAGATTGAGAGATGGGTTCAACCCTAGCGAGCACCAAGTGTTGTGTCCTTGAGCAAGATACGTTATCCACATTGCTTAGTAGAAGGTCTGCCAAAAATGCCTGCATGGGCGTATGCAGTATTCGAAGATAAGAAGTAATTTTTGACAATGTGGCAATTAGTCAAACTCTCCCATCAACAAAGTGATCATAGATGAAATGGTTATGTGAAATGTTATTTAACAAATGTCGCACAAGGATGCATAGAGAGAGAAAAATGGTCCTTTTTTTTTTTTTTTTTTTTATAAGGAAGAGAATATCCTTTTGAATAACATTCAGATAATTTATAATGGGGACAAAGAAAAAAAATGCTGTAATCTTTGATGGTTGCTTTTGAGCAGAGGTACAACCTCAAGTCATAATTTTGATTTGTTGATTTTCCAAACTCTGATAACAATGGATTAATATTGATTTATAATTCTTTCTGTGTGACTTAAGATAGGAATCATTCTTGGGTCTAATATATATTTAATTGGAATATAATAATTCAGCTATCTTTAAATTACTTTACAGGATAGCCAGTTGACACATGCATTGTGATTGTATGCTTGTGTATTGGGTATTTAAACAGTGCAGGACTGTTCAAATCCATTAACACTTCATGTTTGATTTAAGTCCCAGCAAGCAATTTAACTGTTACCGCTCTATGGGCAAATTCAGCAGATGACAAATTGATAGTCTTCTTATTGTTCCCAGAAAATAGGATTTGGCATTCCATGCAGATTATCCCTTTAAGAGACAATTTGCATGAAATGTCAAAACATGTTTTCTAGGAAAAATGAGAAAAATGTTTCAAAATGTTGTGTGCTGAATTTTTACCATGCATGCAAATGGTTAAAGTCCCTTATAAAAGGATAGCAAAGTAAATTTAACCCCCAAAGTGCTATTGACAACTGCAGCAGACAACATTTTGATTTGTCTTAAATTTTCAGGGAAAATAAGGTTTGACATTTCATGTGAATTGTCAGATAGGCAGACAATTCACATGAAATGTCAAGTTGTATTTTCTGTAAGTAAAAAAGATATAGAATGGCATCTGTAGCAATTCAGCTTTGGGCTTTAAGGGTTAAAAAGAACCTACCGTTAGAACATTTCACTTTACAATTAAAATGCTAATTGCTTTGTTGGGCTCATGAATAGGTACTTTGGTGGTAGTCAGGCTAATTTGTGGCTATAGTGTAACATTTCCACCACTACACTTAGGCATTTATTAGAACACTCAGAGACCTCACAATGCTGCATCTATACCTAAGTGTAAGGACAGACAGACATGAGTGAGGGCCAGACCAGATGCTGCAGAACATGGCAGTCTATCAAGGTCAACACTGGTTGCCACTCATCCAGGAATTTTAAACACATCAACAGTATGATAAGTTATCATGTATTAGGTAAATGTCCTAAAATTTCGTAGACCAAATTGTCTGACAAAAATGGCATATGCAAACAGTGTGGACCCAGATCAGACTGCAGTCTGATCAGGGTCTGCACTGTTTGCCATTCCACTAGGTATTTAGGAAACAACTGCATAAAAAGCACAAAAAGGTGTGGAATAAAGTGTTCAAACATTTAGGACATTTACTGTAACTTTAGATACAAATTTGACGGGTAGGATGGTGGTGAAGGCCTGGTATACTTGTAGCAGGAGGGGAATGGGGCATGTTTGTACTTCTTCTCTTTTCTTTCCTGTACTTGCTCGTCTGTACCTTTTCTTCCTTTCTCAGGGAGATGACTCAATTTTCTTTCCTTTACTTGCTTGTCTGTACCTTTTCTTCCTTTCTCAGGGAGATGACTCAATTTTCTTTCCTTTACTTGCTCATCTGTACCTTTTCTTCCTTTCTCAGGGAGATGACTCAATTTTCTTTCCTGTACTTGCTTGTCTTTACCGTTTCTTCCTTTCTCAGGGAGATAACACAATTTTCTTTCCTTTACTTGCACATCTGTACCTTTTTCTTTCTTTCTTAGGGAGATGACACAATTTTCTTTCCTTTACTTGCTCGTCTGTACCATTTCTTCCTTTCTCAGGGATATGACACAAAATGACCCACAATGGTTGGCTGAATGGTTAGCGCTCCCGAGTTCAGCCCACAAGTTGACTCGGGTTTGAATTCCGCTGGAGGTGCAATTCAGCTCTTGATTGTATGGCGCGTCATTGCACAGAGTCTTTCATTATCATCGTTTAACCCTTCCCTCGCTGAACACGACATACCCTGTCTTAGCAAACTGTGTAGATCCAGATCAGTTGGCTTCTGAACTGATCAACTGGTCTGGATCTGCACTGTTTGTCATTAAATATGTGAATTTCTATCAAAACCCCAGATCAAGTAATCTGATTGGCTGGAAATTAGAAGTGGGCATGGCAACTTAATTTATTCAGCATGACAAGGGTTAAGTCATATCATCATTTTGATATAACTTAAATAATGTTGAAAGGGACATAAAACATCAAATTATCATCGTTATCATCATGGCACCAAGTAATTGGTTTGTCAATCTTGTCTGAACAATGACATCACAATCAATTACCGTGTTTGTTCTTTGGTATGCTCCTAGATGGCTGATGAGTCTGTCTTTTGATAACTGAGGTGATGATGAGTGATAATTTTATTATTTTTTGCACCAAATCTATCTTGGAATTTTTCAGCATAAGAACATCGTTGGAATTGCCTCATAGTAAGCATCCACTAGATATGCACTAGTGCTTGAATAAAATACTGTATTCGACCTAATTACCCCACATACCCCTATAAGCTCACAGTCAAGCAATTCCATAGTCTCCAGTGTCGATGCAATAAAAAAAACGCACAAAAACATTGCATATGCATCATTTGATAAGATCTTTGCTGAGCTGATCTTTTTTTAAAGTGTACCTTTATTAGAGAGGTAGGTACATATTTTACCACAAGTTTTCCCATATTTTTGAAAAACCTAAGTGCACAGTGCGGTAACTAGGTTGAATATGGTAGATAATAAAATATTTTCTGAATACTCCCCTTGTATGGACCTATGGTATTTTCAGAACCCTGCCTGAGGACTCATAAATTGAATGCCAGATAGAAAACTAACTTGACATCATGACAGTGAGAGATTGTCTGATCATAGTCAATGCTGCTGGCTTACTGTTTATAATGTGTTGACATGGAAAATCATGTGAGCAAGCAGCATATATGTTGGCCAGGCTTCATGGATTGCATGTCAAGGACTTTTTCTGCTTGAATTGTGTATGTTTTAATTAACCCGTGCCATGCTGAATAAATTAAGTTGCCACACCCACTTCTAACTTTCAGCCAATCAGATTACTTGATCCAGGTTGTTGATACAAATTCACAAACTTGATGAAAAAAAGTGCTGATCCAGACCAGTTGGCTTCTGAAGCCAACTGGTCTGGATCTGCACTGTTTGCAAAGGTAGCGCATATCCCTGTTCAGCAGGACCAAGGTTAAGCAGAAGTATGTAATTAATGTTATTACTTTATTCCTGCAGACAGCTTAACTAATAATCATACTCACTTCAATTGGCCCACACTTACTGGGGCTCACAAAATATATAGTCTACCTGGTACCTCTGTGTCAGAATAACTTCAGGCGGCACTCAAGCTCGTCATTCATCTAACCTATGGTAAAAGTCCCACATATTTGGAGACAAAGTCTTGACAAGACTGATATATTGTTGACAGGGGCCATTCATATCAGAATGTGGCATCTGATCAGGGCTGTACTGTTTGCCGTTCAGCTGTTACTTTATTAGATACATATCACCAGATACTGAAATTGACCTGTTCAATTTTGTGAATAAGTAAGGTTATGTGTTACAGAGTCAGAATATTTAGGGAAAATATGGCAATTTGTATTAATCTCATGGCAGATTCAGCAGATGACAAATTGAAATTTTCTTATTTTTTTCTGAAAACAGGATTTGATATTCCATGCAAATTGTCTCCATTGGAGACACTTTGCATGAAATGTCAAAACCTGTTTTCTGGGAAAAATAAGAAAAATATTTCAAATGTTGTCTGCTGTAATTTTTACCCAGCATGCTTAAGCATTAAGCAGATGAAGAATAATGAAAACTGGATATTTTAGGATCTGATATTTGTTTTGTAAATGGATTATTGGAAATGCTAGACGAATTGATTGACATTTGCATGTCTGATCACAGTGGATATACATTTCGTTCACCAGAGTTCGACACTTAGCATACTGGGTAAAAATTTCAGCAGATTGCATTGTGTAATATCTCTCTTATCATTTCAAGAAAATAGGCCTTGACATTTTGTGCAAATTATCTTATAAGCAGGCAATTAGCATGAAATGTCAAAGCCTATTTTCTGTGAATAACAAGAAACTATCATCAGTTTGTCGTGTGCAGATTTGTACCAGAGATTGCCATAAAAGGTTAAGGAAGAGTTTTCCATTTTTATACCCCACCACACAATAGTGGAAGGGTATTATGCTATCACGTTGGTTGTCTGTCTGTCCATCTGTCGGTCTGTCTGTTGTATGTCCGTCCATCTGTATTTTCATTTCTGGACGATAACTTGAGTAAATGTCAATGGATTTTCACAAATCTTGGTATGTATATTGATATTTTGGAGATCTGGTTTGATATTGCTAATAGGCAATTTTTGACATAGTTATTCAGCCGGCCTCGGTGGCACAGTTGGATGCGCGTCCGACTGGAGACCAGGAGGTCGCGAGTTCGACCCCCGCCGAGGTCGGCAACATTCTTTCGTGGAGATTGATCATGAAATATTTTCTATGGTCATTCTCTCCCTTCCGCTGATTCAAGAAGGGCAGTTGTCAGTTTCTGGCGAGAGAATGTGCACAATACTGGTTAACCGCTTGGAGGACTAAGCCTGCCCAGTAAACGTGTGGTTAGGTAAACTGACCGCGCTTGACATGACCTCATTGGGTTGACTGGGCCGTAAAACCTCAACACAAACAAAAACATAGTTATCCACCCGTGACATGTCCATATTTTCATTTTTAGACAATAACTTTAGTAAGTATCAGAGGATTTTCACCAAACTTGGTATGTGCATTGATATCATGGAGATCTGGTTTGGGTTTGCTCATATGCAAATTTTATCAATTTTTGACACTTATCTGCCCATAACATGATAATAGAGGGTTGTGTGTGTAGGGGGGGTGGGGGGGGGGTGGGGGGTGCAGTTGGTGATATCTTTTCTAAATTGTCTCATGAAATTAATTTGCATGGATTGTAAAGTCTTGTTTTCTGGGAAAAGCATGAAAACTATTTCAAAGCATCATCTGCTGAAATTTTTTGTCCAGCATACTAAGTGTTATAGGAAATGAAATACTCGTTTGCTCTACAATGTGCAGAAATTATTATGAAAATATTAAAAGAATAAACTGGTGACACTCACTGCCTTACTTTACTTGATGATTGAATAAGGCCAAAAAAAAAAAAAAAAGTTTTAGATTCTCAGACACCGCTGCATCTGTCCAAAAGTTCCTGCATATATGATTTTTTTTTCAGTGGTAAGTTTTTTCCAACCCACAAAAATATGTGACACTGGCTTATGAATCATTTCTAACCAAATTGCAATCTAGACCATAAACATAAGGCATTCTTACTTACTTGCAAAGAAAATCGGTAAATTACGATCTGTTTATGTTGTTTGAGACTTTAAACTTGCAGATAGATAGATTTTAGATACTTCTGGTCGCCATTTTGTGTAGCCAAACAACCCAAATGTCCAAGAATGTACCCAACTGGAAAATAAAAGTAAAAATAAAAAGCCTCCCGCACGCATCTAGTTTTTGAAAAAAAATGTCCGAGAATCTAACTTTTTTTTTGGCCTAATGGATGTGTTTTATGTCCTTTTCAGCCATATTTCAGTTATATCCAGACAATGGGAGGATGATAACCAAAGGCTTTATGCAATGAAGTGCTATTCGGTCGTGACCTAAATTCCATCTCCAGAGGGAATTTGAACTCTGAATTTTAAGAAAAATAACATTAATTTGTCACTTGCTAATCAACAAGATTAATGATTAGCAGAAGTCACCATCACATCCTAACAGTTTTATAGAAATTTAATTTACGTTGTTTTCATTTTAACATTGTCAATATTTAAGTTTTGACGAATTCATTATCACAAGCTGGCATTTAATCAGAACACTATCTATGTTTTGACAGGAAAGGTATAACATGACCCGGATTAGGACAGTATGCCTAAAATATTGATTTATTTTCTCTGAAAAAAAAAAAAAAAAAATTAAAAATGTCATCTACTACAAATTTTGCTTGGAGCTTATCATGCTAAATAAATTAACCCTTGTCCTGCTGAACCTGGATATGCCCTGCCTTTGCAAACAGTGTAGATCCAGATCATTTGGCATCTGAAGAAGCCAACTGATCTGGATCTATACTGTTTGCCATTCAGTATGTGAATTTATATCAACAATCTGGATCAAGGAATCTGATTGGCTGACATTTCAAATTGGGCATGGTGTCTTGATTTATTCAGCATGACAAGGTTAAGATGCCACGCCCACTTCTAATTGTCAGCTTATCAGATTGCATGATCCAGGTTGTTGATACAAATTTACATTTTTAATGACAAACTGTGCAGATCCAGATCAGTTGGCTTCTTCAGAAGCCAACTGATCTGGTTCTACAATGTTTGCTAAGGCAGGGCATATCCGAGTTAATCAGGACCAGGGTTAATGTATCCAGCAGTCTTTTTAGGGTGGTTAGGTGAGTCAGAGGTGTCATGTATCTTTTGCCACTGGGGCATCCAACTGATATTTGCTTACAGTTGGGCAAGGCCTGCTATCCTTGCAGCAGGTAAAGGTAGAGTGGGAATGTTTTTATTTCTTCTGTTTCTTCACTTTCATTCATTTTCCTTTCTCCCCTGTCCCTCTCTTTCATCTCTTCTACTATCTCTTCTCTATCACTTCCCCCTTTCTCTGGGAGAGAAAACAAAATGACCCACAAGGGTTGACGTGTCGTTAAACCCCAACTCAGTGGATCAAATCCAGCAAATTTATACACATCAACAATTTGTAAAATGGAGTTATTTAAATTTTAGGACAAGCATGGTAAGGAGTTAAGTATACTGGACATATAAGCCATCACAAATATTAAATTGCCCTTAAAAGAAAGTAAAATTATTTGTCCTTTGAAAGTAGGTCTATATAAATGTTAAACTTTACTAAGTAATAAATACTAGCTGTATTATATATTATCAGGACTAGAACCACTTTGGTCTGAAAATATTATCAACTTCAAGTGTTCTCCAACATTCTTCAAGCAGTCAAATTATTCAGTAACATATAATATATTATGTGACTGACAGAACAAAAACATACATAACAAAGTCACTCTGACCATCAAAATACTTATTGTGCCTGGTTTAACCTTAGTCCTAATGAACCCCGATATATCCTGCCTTTGCAAACAGAAGCCAACTGACCTGGATCTGCACTGTTTGCCATTCAGTAACTATGTGAATCTACATCCACAATCTGGATCAAGCAATCTGATTGGCTGAAAATTAGAAATGGGCATGGCATCTTAATTTATTTAGCAGGACAAGGGTTAAGCTGATTGGCTGAAAATTAGAAATGGGCATGGCATCTTAATTTATTCAGCAGGACAAAGGTTAAGGTCGCAGACTGTTAAAAATTGTCAAAATTGAATATATCTACTGTTGAAACGGGATTGAGAGTTTGTTCAAATGGTCATGCCCCATTGACTGTCATGCCCATATATGGTAAACTAATGATAATAAAAAAAAAACCCAAAAAACCCCACTTTCTTCTTTTTCAGAACCAATAACTGCTCAAATGATGATCCTTTCATTAGTTGAAATGACAGGATTGGCAAAATGTTGCATAACATCTGCATATCTGCAATGGCTATTCACTCAGATGAGCAAGCCGTGGCCCATGGGCTTCTTGTTTTTGATATGAAGAATGTTGGGGCTGGAAAATTAGGAGTTTTCAGTAATGAGAGAAAGTATTACCTATATTACATACCAGTTTTCTGCTTAACACTTAGCTGCTGGGTAAAAATTCCAGATGTTTTTTCTTATTTTTCCTAGCAAATAGATTAAAGGAAACAATTTGCATGAAATGGCAAAGCCTTTTTTCCGGGAAAAATAAGAAAAATATTTCAAAGTGTTGTCCGCTGAAATTTTTCCCAGCATGCAAAGCGTTAATTAGCGAAAAGTGAGACTTGTATAATTACACACTTGTTATCTGCTTAAAAGGACAGCATGGCTTTAAATTATTCCTTCTTGAATTGACCCACAGAGCTGTAGTATCTCTTAACCCTTGTCATGCTGAATAAATTAAGATGCCACACCCACTTCTAATTTTCAGCCAATCAGATTATTTGATCCAGATTGTTGATATAAATTCACATACTCAATGACAAACAGTGCAGATCCAGATCAGTTGGCATCTTAGAAGCCAACTGATCTGGATCTACAATGTTTGCAAAGGCTGTATATATTGGGGTTCAGTAGGACAATGGTTAAGTTCCTACTGAATGAATTATTTATGAGTACAGTGAAGTAAGTGATCATTCATGAGCATTTTTTGTTATTGAGGAGTCTGCAGCTTGTTTCCAATCAGAGGGGTAGCGAAATAATTATTTTTTTTCTTATTTCTCCACAAAAAAATATGCAGTGGGTACTCATTGGAAGCACCTTAGCAGGGCAGTGCTTCTGAGTATTAACCAAAACATGCATTTTCATGAAAAATTATGAAAAATAAAGTTAACAGTAATATTGTTCTTGTTACCTAGAGTCCTGACACTTTCACTTGGAAAATAGTACTATATTTACCTTGCGTATTCAGACAGACATAGTATAGAACCAGAACAGATGCTGCAGCAGTGTCTAATCAGTGTCTACACTGTTTGCCACTCCGCTAGTTGTTTTTAGACAAATTACAGGAAGTAACAGGCAACTTTTAGGACAAGTATGATAAGGGAATTAACAGGGGACTTGTTAAGGAGGAATATTTTGCGATAAGTCTGGATAATTTTCTTGAGTTCTCCATAAAAATATATGTTATGGGTACTCATTAGAAGTGTCTCACTGAGGCACTTCTAATGAGTACCAACAACATATATTTCTATGGAGAAATAAGAAAAATTATTCCAGAATTATCACCAAATACTCCTTAAGAAGTCCTCTGGAGTCAGGAGGTCCCAACATGTAGGGTAAATATGGTAGTATAAATTTTCCACTGCTGTTCATTACTGGGAGGAAAAATAATTAGTAGGCTCTGTCAGACTCTTTAGTAATCAGGTGTTTGGTTTATTATTTTCTTATACCAGCCCAGACCAGTCAAATAGTACCTTACTACATCAAGTGAAAATACAAATACTTGGTAGAAACTGTACATCTTTAGCTCTAAAAAGAGCCTGTACAGTTAACCCTTGTCCTGCTGAGCCCGGATATACCCTGCCTTTGCAAACAGTGTAGATCCAGATCAGTTGGCTTCTGAAGAAGCCAACTGATCTGGATCTGCACTGTTTGCCATTAAGTATGTGAATTTGTAGCAACAATCTGGATCTAGTGATCTGATTGGCTGAAAATTAGAAGTGGGTGTGGCGTCTTAATTTATTCAGCAGGACGAGGGTTAATATTAGTCAAGAACCCATACAGAGATAGCTTGGACTGATCTGCCAAACATAGCTCCAGATGATGATGAGTACGGGTGATATGTCAACCCATGAGGGTCATTTGTGTCAGAACAGTATACTAATTTGGTTTAATAGTGAAACAGCAATAATAATAACAAGTATAGCTCTAGATAAAGGTACCAGCCTCAATGGCTCAGTTGGATCCCCACTGGATCTGGCAACATTCTTTCGTGGAGATTGATCATGAAATATACATTGATCATGAAATACTTTCTATGGTCATTCTCTTCTGCTGATTCAAGAAGGGCAGTTGTCAGTTTCTGGCAAAAGAATGTGCACAAATACTGATTAAGGCCAAAAAAAAAGTATTTTCAGACACCGCCGCATCTGTCCAAAAGGTCCCGCATATATCTTTTTTTTCAGTGGTAAGTTTTTCCGACCCATGAAATCTGTGATGCTGGTTTTTACTTGCTTATCTGAGAATCATTTCTAACCAAATTGCAATCTAGACCACAAACATATGGCATTCTTACTTACTTGCAAAGAAAATCGGTAAATTACGATCTGTTTATGTTGTTTGAGACTTTAAACTTGCATTTTAGATACTTCGGTAAAACCACCACCATACCCAACCGGAAAATAGAAGTAAAAACAAAAAGCCACCCGCACACATCTATTTTTTGAAACTTTTTTTTTTTGGCCTGACCACTTCGAGGACTGAGCCTTCCCAGGAAAAAGTGTGGTCAGGTAAATTGACCAGCCCGACATGATCGTAACAGGTTGACTTTGCCATGAAACCTCAACTCGTTCAATGATCTGAGAGTGTTGTTTGTAATTATGCGATAAGTTAATTTTTGCTTTATATAGTCTGTTACATTCAAATGCACAACATAAGAAAGGAACTCTTATGCCAGTATAGGAATAGCAATGACCCAGATGAATCTGCACTTTTTGAACAGGTCCTTCTCTGTTCATCGATAAATTCTACAATATCCAATGATTCTATAGGCAGGAAATAAAAGCCCTGGTTAGGCGTTGCAAATGTGCAATATAGCTCCAGAAAAGGAGCTTTTTCCAAAACAAAAAGTAATGATATTTTTCTTATTTCACAAAAAAAAAACATGTATTATGGTACTCATTAGCAGTGCCTCATCGAGGCGCTTCTAATGAGTACCCACAACATATGTTTTCATGGAGAAATAAGAAAAATGAGTGCCAACAACATAATAATGTTTTTGTGGAAAAATAAGCAAAAATTAATGCCTGGATACTTCTCTGTCTGGAGCTGTGTGCAAGTTGATCTGGTTATGGCAAAAGGGCCCTTTTCTTGCATTGCATATTTGAGCTGCAATGTCAGAAAGTGTATCTTCAGACATATGCACCCAGCTAAGATTCAGATCAGCCTGTGCATTCCTGCAGTCTGATCAGAATCTTGCCTAGGTCATCTTGGATAGCTGAGGATGCAGAATTTCTTCTTGCGGACAACAAAGACTTGGATCAGACTGCGCACATGCACTGGCTGATTTCATTCTTCACAGGGTGCACATGTTTCTGACGTTGTGTCTCATATATTTTGAGTGGGTGGGTGTTCTGATTACCTGTAAATTACTTTCCACCCCCATCAATTACACCCACGCTTCTCACAGTTACATTGTGTTTCCATAGCGGTTTGAATTTTTAACCGTATTTACCTTAAGTTTTTGGGACAAATAGGCACAAGAAACAGTGCAAGACATCCTGGAATATGGCATCTGATCAGGATCTACACTGTTTGCCACTCCAGCAGTTTTTAAAGACACGTTTACAGGTAATAAAATGGATGTACAAGGAGATGCTACCAGTTCTCTCTTCCCACCACCTCTCTTTCAAGACACATGGCTGTGTGTACAGCTCTTGTGTGTGGAGCGCAATGCTCCATGCCAGTGAGACCTGGCAATTGACAAAGCCGAACCTCTGTCTGCAGCGAAATGACAGGGCAATGATCAGACAGGTCTGCAGTGTCAAGCCGCAAGACATTGTCACCACCAGATCCAATGAGCTACATGCGCGGCTTGGCGTTGAGGATCTGGACCTCATTCTGAAGGAGAGAAGGTTCCGCTGGTATGGACATGTGGAACGCTCCAATGGCGCAGTCAAGACAGCCTTTACCTACAGGTCGAGGGAAAGCGTGGGTCTGGGAGGCCAAAGATGACATGGAAGCAGCTGACAGAGAGGGATTGCAGAGAGTGGAAGCTCTCGGCTATCGACCCTCATGACAGACACATCAGGAGGTAGTAGAATGGACTATTTCAAATTTTAGGACAAATATGGAGGGTAGATAAGGTGTCCCGATACTTAGGATTAATATAGTATTCAAATTTTAGAATAAATATGATAATGAGTTAAGGTGTCCCAGTATTTAGGGTCTGAATGGCATTTAAACACAATTGTACAAGAACAAAGATGTCATAAACAATATTGCAGTTAGTATTTCCATATTTACCCTAAGTATTGGGACACCTTAACTCCCTACCATATTTGTCCTAAATTTGGAAAAAGTCGATTTTACTACCTGTTGATCTGTCTAAAATAGTGCTGGATCAGTGGAAAACATTGAAGACCCTGATCAGACACCACATTCTGCGGCATCTCATCTGGGTCTGCTCTGTTTGCGCAGGCTGGTCTGCCTGAATATTTAGGGTATTACGGTATTGCTGAACACAGAATAGTGAAAATGTCGAGGAAGTACCATAATTACAGAATACAGCCTACCAATGATATCAAGAGGAAGCTTAATCTTTACCACTCTCTGGGCATTTTCAGCAGACGACAAATTGATGATATTTTTCTTATTTTTCCCAGAAAACAGGATTTGACATTTCATGCAAATTGTCTCCTTAGGAGACAATTTGCATGAAATGTCAAATCCTGTTTTCTGAGAAAAATAAGAAAAATATTTCAAAATGTTATCTGCTGAAAATTTTACCCAGAGTGCTAAGCCCTAAACAAACTACCGTATTTACCCTAAGTATAGGGACACCTTAACTCCTTACCATACTTGTCCTAAAATTTGAAAAAAAGTTTATTTTACTACCTGTTAATGTGTCTAAAATAGTGCTGGATGAGTGGCAAATAGTATAGACCCTGATCAGATGCCACATTCTGCGGCATCTGATCTGCATCTACACTACTTGATCAGGCCTGTCTGTCCCAATGGTTAAGGTTATTTAGGGTATGAATTATTGATTGAAAGTATATACATAAGGAAACAAAAGAACATTGGTCAGCTCTCTGCCATCAAAGGCAGATGTTGACAAATGATTGCTCTGTATATGTTGTGACTGAAAGTACATAAATAAATAAGGCCTCGGTGGCTCAGTTGGATGCGCCGTCCGACTGGAGACAGGAGGTCGCGGGTTCAACGTCCGCCGAGGTCGGCAACATTCTTTGGTGGAGATTGATTGTGAAATATTTTTTACGGTCATTCTCTTCCTTCCGCTGATTCAAGAAGGGTAGTTGTCAGTTTCTGGCGAAAGAATGTGCATAATACTGATTAACTGCTTAGAGGACTAAGCCTGCCCAGTAAACGTGTGGTTAGGTAAACTGACCGTGCTCGACATAACCCCATTGGGTTGACTGGGCCGTAAAACCTCAGCACAAACAAACAAACAGAAATAAATAAACAGCAAAAAGTAAAGTGACCAGTCCACTGTCAAAGGCAGATGTTGACAAAAGATGGTTCTGTATGTGCATATAAGGTCCACGAAAGCAAGACAGTACAAATGCGTACGAACATGCTGTATTTACCATATGCATTCGGACAGACAGGCCTGAGCAAACAGTATAGACCCAGATGAGATGCCGCACAATGCGGCATCTCATCAGGGTCTGCACTGTTTGCCACACATCTAGCAACGTTTAGACACAACATCGAGTAGTAAATTATACTTGTTTAAATTTTAGAACTAGTATGGTAAGAAGTATGGTAGGTATGGAACTTGCATGATAAGGAGGTATCCAAATACTTAGGATAAATACTGTGTACAATGCTGGCCTGATATAATTGAAACATTGTTGAAAGGGCCATAAAACCGCAAAACCACATTCACCACATCATAGCTCCAGGAAATGTGCTTTTGCAACAAAAAAAAAAAAAAAAAATTATATTATATATATATATATATATATATATATATATATATTGATTTTTTTCTTATATACCCTTGCAACCTAAAAATAATGTTATTTTTTTCATAATTTTCAACAGATATGTGGTTACTCATTATAGAAGTGCCTCAATGAGGCACCTCAATGAGTACCCATGACCTATGTTTTTATAGAGAAATAAAAAATATTTATCTGGATGCTCCTCTTATCTGGATCTACATCATCGGAGTAGTCCTCTCAGCTTACAGAACAAAATACAGACCCAGTCAAGATGAGATCTTTACTGCTGTTCTGTTAGTGACTTACTGCTGTTCTGTTAGTGACTTACTGCTGTTCTGTTTGTGACTTACTGCTGTTCTGTTAGTGACTTCTGTTAGTGACTTACTGCTGTTCTGTTAGTGACTTACTGCTGTTCTGTTTGTGACTTACTGCTGTTCTGTTTGTGACTTCTGTACTATTTGTGACATCTGTAAAACCTCCTTTATCCCTTAACTCTTTCGGTGCCACATTTCAGACGACATTTGTCGTCTGCTTTTTTATTTTGGCAAACTATCACTTGGAAAGGCATTTATATGTAAAGTTGATTGACTGAATGTCAAACAGCGTAGATCCAGATGAGATGGCTCATTGAGCCATCTCATCTGAATCTATGCTGTTTGCAAAGCCTATTATTATCACCTTTGGCAGGGAAAGAGTTAAAATGCCAAGAAAACCTGCATTTGAAGATGTTGTCTGTTTATGTCGTCTGCTGAATGTTCTTGCAAACTTTTCAAACCTATTTTTGCATACAGGCAAACAGTGTGGACCCAGATCAGACTGCTCCTGATCTGGGTCCACACTGTTTTCAACAATGACTTTTAAAGTAACTGGCAGAAGACAAAGCAGTCAACACATTTTAAGGGTTATATATGCTTAGTATGCTGGGTAAAATTTGCAGCAGACAATAATTAGAAATAAGTCACTTTTCTCAGAAAATAGGCTTTGACATTTCTGCAAATTGTCTCTTGTGAAGACAATTTGCATAAAATGTCAAAGTCTATTTTCTGGGAAAAATAAGAAAAATAGCATCCGTTGAAGCAGCCCAGAGAGTTGTATTAAAGGTTTAATAAAACAATGGAACAGCAGGAGTGAAACAAATTACATGTACTTGCAACATTCATCTGCAGGACAGCTATTTCCTGGAAAATCAGTCAAATATTTCATAGTTTTGAATTTGAGAGTAATTTTGGCGTCAGGCAATAAATCAGACTTAATATTAAACCTTGATATTGAAAAGATAAATTATTTACATCATCAGAGCACTTATTTTCAGCCAATGAGAACAGCTGATTTTTTCTGACCATGCAAGTTGTGTGACAGAATTTTTGTGTACACAAAAACTGATGATGTAACTGGTACTCATCACGAAAACACGCCTACATAGTTTTGACCTCCTTCAATCCCACTTTTATACAGTAAAACTGGGGTTTACAGGGGTATACATTAATTTTCTTATTTCTGCTCAAAAACATAGATTTTGGGTACTCATTAGAACTGCCTGGCAGAGGCAGTTCTAACAGGTACCCCCAATCTATGTTTGAGCAGAAATATAAAAACTACCAGAATTTTTCATCTGAAAGTTTTCATTGTTTGGTGGTAAAATTCTCTATTTGAATAGTCGTGTTTTCATAATGGTTTTACCCAGTTCCACTTCTGATATCAGATCCATAGCTTCAGATAATAGGAACACAATGCTGGTTAACCACTTAGAGGACTAAGCCTGACCAGTAAAAGTGTTGTTAGGTAAACTGATCACACTCAACTTGACCCCCATTAGATTGACTTGGCCGTAAAACCTCAACACAAACAAACCTCAACTCTATCGTAGTTCACCTAAAATTTGAAAAAGTTCTGTTCCACTACCCAACGATGTGTTTAAAATATTGTTGGACGAATGGCAATCAGTGTAGATCTAGTAAAACTAAAAAAAGAAAAAAAAATATGTGTAATCAAATAACTAAATTTAAACATTATCAGTCCAAAATGTACATGAATTGTAGACAACTTACTGTCATATACCGTAATAACCCTATGTATTCAGACAGCCATACAGTAACAGCACTTATTAAATGAGCTGCAATGCCAAAAAATATTCTTTCAGACGTCTGCCCAGCAAAGATTCAGTTCAGCTTGCATATTCACAGTCTGATAAGAATTTTCACTGGACACTTTTTTAACACCCAAGGGTGCAAGTTTCTTTCATGCAGACACTGAAGACTGATCAGTCTGCATTTTTGATTGAGTCTTTGTTTGGTACATATGTTTGAAGGTACGTGGTTCAGATAGTTTTAACCCTAGCCCTGCTGAACCCGAATATAGCCTGTCTTTGCAAACAGTGTAGATCCAGATCAGATGGCTTTGAAAGCCATCTGATCTGGATCTGCACTGTTTGCCATTAACTATATGAATTTGTATCAACAATCTGGATCAAGTAATCTGATTGGCTGAAAATTAGAAGTAGGCATGGCATCTTAATATTTTCAGCATGACAAGGGTTAATACCCTTCTCAAACCAGTATAACTGCTGAAGTACTAAAAAATCCTCCCTGTGTTACAATTCCTTTTAATGAGCTTAATCACCAGGATCTGCACTGCCGTTCTGATTTTTTTAGCTCGCCTGAACAACGTTCAGGAAGAGCTATTGTACTAACCCCGGCGTCGGCGTCCACAAATGTTAAAGTTTTCGTTAAAGTTTTAAGACCTCATTATTTCCTAACCTTATCACCGATTTGATTCATCTTTGGTATGATGATACATATTTGTCCAAAATTATGCCATCCCCACCACTCTAGGTCATGTCAAGGTCAAGGTCACAGACTTAGAATTTTCATGTTAAAATTTTATGTCTAAGTTTTTAGGATCTCAATACTTCTACACTAAATAATGCATTTTGTTCCTATGGTATTATGATAGACACTGGTCAAAAGTTTTTATCAGCACCATCAGCACTCATGATTGTGACTTTGAGATCGAGGTCACAGACTTGATTTAAATGTTAAAGTTTTCTTTAAAGTTTTTAAGACCTCATTATTTCCTAACCTTATCACCGATTTGATTCATCTTTGGTATGATGATACATATTGGTCCAACATTTTGCGCAATACCATACCCACCACTCTAGGTCATGTCAAGGTCAAGGTTACAGACTTAGACTTTAAATGTTAAAGTTTTCCTTAAAGTTTTTAAGACCTCATTATTTCCTAACCTTATCACCAATTTGATTCATCTTTGGTATGATGATACATAATAGTCCAAAATTTTGCGCAGTACCATCCCCACCAACTTAGGTCATTGTCAGGGTCACAGACTTAGTTTTCATGTTAAAATTTTACATCAAAGTTTTTAGGATTTCATTACTACTAAACTAAATGATGGATTTAGTTCCTATTAGGTATCATGATAGATACTGGTCAAAAGTTTTCATCAGCACCATCAGCATTCATGACCATGACCTTGAGGTCGAGGTCACAGACTTGGAATTTAAATGTTAAAGTTTTCGTTAAAGTTTTTAAGACTTCATTAAATCCTAGCCTTATCACAGATTTGATTCATCTTTTGTATGATGATACATATTGTTCCAAATTTTTATGCAGTACCAATCCCCACCACCGTAGGTCATGTCAAGATCAAGGTCACAGAATTTTGATGTTAAAATTTTACGCCAAAGTTTTTTAGGATTTCATTACTTCTAAACTACATGATGGATTTAGTTCCTATTTGGTATAAAGACAGATACTGCCCCCCTCTCCCCCCCCCCCCCCCACACACACACACACACACCAAGTCATGTCAAAATCAAGGTCACGGACTTAGAATTTTCCAGAAACAAATTGTGCAATATCAGGCGAGCTATCCTGTCTGGCGACAGGTCTTGTTTTATTTTTGTCTGATGTGCCTATTTGCAGCAAAGGGCCTATTTGTGTGGGTTTGTCTATTGATTATGTGTATTTGAGTGGGATTGTCTATTAGGCATGTGTATTTGAGTGGAGCTGTCTGTTGTGCACATGTTTTTAGTTTGGCTCTCTAGTGAGCATGTTTATTTGAGTGGGGTTTTCAACTGGGCAAGTAATTTGAGTGGGGTTGTCTATTGGGCACAGGTATTTGAGGGATTGTCTATTGGGCATGTGTTTTTTATTTTGCTTGTCTATTGGACATATTTGAGTGGGGTTGTCAATTTGGCATGTGTATTTGAATGGAGTTGTCTATTGGGCACATGTATTTGAGTTGTGTTGTCTATTGGTCCGTATGTGTATTTGAGTGGTTTTTCTATTTAGCACATGTATTTGAGTGGGGTCAATTATTGGGCATGTGTATTTGAGTGGGTTTATCTATTGGTCATGTGTATTTGAGTATGGATGGCTATTGGGCATGTGTATTTGAGTGGGGTTGTCTATTGGGCACATGTATTTGAGTGGGATTGTCTATTTGACCTGTGTATTTGAGTGGGGTTGTCTGTTGGGCACATGTATTGGAGTAGGTTTGTCTAATAGCCACATGTATTTGTGGGATTGTCTATATGGCATGTGTTTTTTGAATTTGGTCTTCTATTGTGCTTGTGTATTTGAGTGTGTTGTCTATTTGTGCATGTGTATTTGAGTGTGTTGTCTATTGGGCATGTGTAGTTGAGGGTGTAGTTGTCTATTGGACATGTGTATATGAATAGAGATGGCTGTTCTGCATGTATATTTGAGTGGGATCTATTGGTCATGTGTATTTGAGTGGGGTTGTCTATTGGGCAAATTTATTGGAGTGAGGTTGTCTGTTGGGCACATGTATATGAGTTGGATTGTCTATTGGGCTGCTGTATTTGAGTGGGGTTTATTGGGCACATGTGTTGGAGTGCAGTTGTCTATTGTGGATGTGTATTTGAGTAGGGCCGTCTGACCCATACCACATTTTACGCCATGCCATTTCTGATGAGCTGCCTTCTGCTATTGCTGTTTCTTACTACCCCCTAATGAGATAGGCCCATTTGTCATTGCCTGATCCAGTGCTTCTGATAGGATGCCACTTTGGGTAAATTCAGCAGATGACAAATTGATAATGTTTTTCCTTATTTTTTCCCAGAAAATAGTCTTTGACAGTTCATGCAAGTTGTCTCCAAAGTAGACAATTTGCATGAAATGTCAAAGCCAGTTTTTTAGGAAAATAAGAAAGAAAATATTTCATAGAATGTTGTCTGTTGTAATTTTTACCCAGCATGCTAAGCCTATAAACTAAACATAGTTCTTTAACCCTTGTCCTGCTGAATAAATTAAGATGCCACGCCTACTTCTAATTTTCATCCAATCACATGACTTCATCCTGATTGTTGCTATAAATCCACATACTTCATGGCAAACAGTGCAGATCCAGATCAGTTGGCTTCTTCAGAAGCCAACTGATCTGGAGCTACACTGTTTGCAAAGGCTGGGTATATCCGGGATCAGCAGGACAAGGGTTAATATTTCTCTGCAAATAATGTATTTTGTAGGTATTTATTAGAATTGCCACAGTGAGACATCTTTTGAGTACCCACCACATACAGCATATGTTTTCAGACAGATATAAGAAAAATATCAATATTTTTTGGTCAGAAAAGAAATGGGTCCTGTCTGGAATCCAAATGATGTCTACTGCTGCTCTGATCCATATTAACGCTAGGCATGCTTGGTAAAACCTCTGCAGAGACACTTTGAAATAGTTTCCTTCCTAGTTTCAAAAAAATAGGATTTGATATTTCACACAAATTGTCTCATTTGGAGAAAATTTGCATGAAATATGAAACCCTATTTTCTGGGGATTAATCAGAAAAAAATGTTGACAGTTTTTCACCTGCTGAATTTCAGGACAGAGTGCTGAAGGTTGAGATACAATTGTTTGGCATTATTTGGTCAAATCAACTTCTTTACGATCTTATTTCTGCAAATAAGCCAGCACATGAGAAAATGGACCTATCACATAGGCAGCCAGCAAAGGCTGAGGCAAGCCTGTGCATAAGCGCAGTCTAGCCAGAGCCTTTGCTGTTCTCAGACATGTAGTAGAAACCTACAGTCATTCTCTCCCTTCCGCTGATTCAAGAAGGGCAGTTGTCAGTTTCTGGCGAAAGAATGTGCACAGTACTGGTTAACCGCTTAGAGGACTAAGCCTGCCCAGTAAACGTGTGGTTAGGTAAACTGACCGCGCTCGACATGACCCCATTGGGTTGACTGGGCCGTAAAACCTCAACACAAACAAACAAAGTAGAGACCTTAAGAAGGCTTCAGGCCAAAACACAAATGTCTGTAGCCCCAATAGGAGATTGTGTATTTGCATTTGAAGAACCACAAGCTGGAAAACCATAAGGTCTCTTTTATTTTTGGTGTGCTTGCTCAGATCTGAGTTGCTGATCCCACAAATGATTGTTCAATAATCTTTAGCCTGCTGCCAGCTAAAATTAACAGAATGACATTATTTTAACCCTTAAGATGCCATTCAAATTTGTTGCAGCGACATGTTCAAATGTACATGTATTATTATTATTATCATTTTTTAAACAAAAATAAGGCTTGATGTTCCATGTGAATTATCTGGTAAGCAGATGATTCACATGAAACATTAAGCCTTATTTTCTCTGATATGTTAGAATGTCGTCTGCTGCTGTTGATAGAGGCTTTGAGTCAGACTTCAAAGAAGTTAGTGATATGCAACCATTAGCTTGCCATTGGGTGAGGCACATCTAATGAGTACCCACAACGTACACTTTCATGGAGAAATAAAGACTAAGTGGAATGGATACCCTGTCTGATCTGGAGCTATGTCTTTGTCTCTGTCTCAGTCAAGAGCAGACCAATTAAGCCCTGTCTTGGGGAAAAGGTGCATACGGTAAATGTCCTAAAATTTCGTACACCAAAATTCATCATAAATTGGAATATGCAAACAGTGTAGACCCAGATCAGACTGCTCCTGAAGGAGCAGTCTGATCTGGGCCTACACTGATTGCCATTTCCCTAAGTATTTTAAGAAACAATTACTTAAAAAGGAAAATTTAAGTCCCAAATGTATAGGCATAAAGTGTTCGAAATTTTAGGACATTTACCGTATTTTTGGCATTTCTCAGAAAGTCCTTTTTTGTCTGGCACTTTATTGGGAAGATACAATTTTGTAAACAAAAAAAAAAAAAAAAAGAAAAAAAAAAAAATGACATTCTTTTGTCTCTGTTGGATTCATCATTTTTGAAAACAAAAAATACATATGAATTTTATTTTTTCTTTCTATTATAAAAAAAAATCTACATGTATGATAAATTATGCAGAAATAGTGTAGGTAGTTTGGAGGTGGATTGTCAGCAGTTTCTGCTAACCTTTCACGCTTAGCACTCTGGGTAATATTTTCAACAGATGACATATTGAAATACATGTGCTTTTCTGGAAGACAGTTTGCATGAAATGTCAGGAACTGTTTTCTGGGGAAAAAAAAAAAAAGAAAAATATAGTCAGTTGTCATCTGCTGAATTTGCCCAGAGAGTGGTAAAGGTTAAGGTGCAAAACAAAATAGTATCTGATGACAGTCTAAATGATTTTTTTTTTCTGGGAAAATAAAAACTTAATTGACATTCCATACGACTCATCTGCAAGCAACAGGCCTGTCATTCCAAATACTTAAACCATTGTTTGGAGATTCCTATAAGGGTAATTGGTAAACTGTGCAGACCCACATCAGATGCCACAGAATGCCTGCTTGATCAATGTCCTTCATGCATCATGAGTCATCCGTTGTGCGGTGTCAACAATTTGCTTCAAAAGACTACTCCTCCAACAATCCTGGGCCAACTGACTCGAAACTTGGTACGAAGTATCGGGGTGACTTGTGGAACAAAAGTAGCCAAATCGTTCTGATCAGAAATCCAAGATGGCCCCCATGGCCATCTTGAAAATCTGTTTTGCCCTTCTTCTACTGAACAAAAAGGCCAATTGACTGGAAACAGTATCAGGCCAACGTAGATTAAAGATAGCTAAAACCATTCCAATGGGAAATCCATGATGGCTGCCATGGAAATTTGGTAGAAAGTATCAGGGTGATTTGCAGATCAAAAATAGCTAACATACATGCCATAAGTTATGGACAAAAATCTGTGAGATAAGGCAAAATTTTAAGGGAGATTAAACAAAATTATGTGAGATTTTCTTAAGCATCACTTTGGAGCTCCCCCAACATAATCTAGTCTTGTTTTTTTTTTTCATGTCAGAAGCTTGTGAAAACCACAACCGTGTGTGATTTATGTTTATTTCTTCATAACATCTGTTGTAAAATGGTCTGAAAATTCTTTGAGATTTGAATTTTTTATTGGCATTGCCTTCAGATGGGCCAAGTTCTGTGAGATTTTATCTCACTATGTGAGATATGGCAAGTATGAACTACATCATTCTGATTGGAAATCCAAGATGGGGGCAATGGCTGCCATCTTGAAAATCTATTTTGCATTTCGTCTCCTGAACCAAAATACCAATTGGCTTGAAACTTGGTAAGAAGTATTTGGGTGACTTGTAGATCAAAAACAGCTAAAATTGTTCTGATCGCAAATCCAAGATGACCACCACAGTGGCTATCTTGAAAATCTATTTTGAACTTATCCTGAACGGAAAGGCCAATTGACTGGAAACTTGATAGGAAGTATTAGGGTGACTTGTAGATCAAAATTAGCTAAGATTATTCCGATCGGAAATCCAAGATGGTCGCCCGAACCGCCAAGTTGAAAATCTATTTTGAACTTTTCCTCCTTAACCAAATGGCCAATTGACTCGAAACTTCATTGGAAGCATCGAAGTGAGTGACGTAGATCAAAATTAGCTAAAACCACTCTGATTGGAAAGCCAGGCTGGTTACCATGAACTTCTTCTCTTGCGCCGAAAGGCCTTTGACTTGAAACTTGTCTGGTAATCAGGTGAGCGATACAGGACCATCTTGGCCCTCTTGTTATAAGCATGTTTCATAGAAATTTCTGTTTTTAATGCAAACAGTGTAGACCCCGATCAGATGGCACATTCTGCAGCATCTGATCTGGGTCTGCACTGTTTGCCAATTACCATTTTGGGGGTTTTCTGATTTTTGAAATGTGAGTGTAGAAAATTAAATGTGTTGTTTCTGCTGTGTGGAACACAACAAAATGTATACTGTTCAGAAAGGAATTGAATAATGCAATATACAGTATTCAACCTAATTACCGTACTGTGTGCTTTGGTTTTTCAAAATTACTGGGAAAACATGGTAAAATATGTCTCTACCTACTAAGGGTACACTTTAAAAAAGATAAGCAAAGGACTTGTTTGATGATGTTTATGTGATTTTTTTTTTATAGCCATGTTTTGAAAAAGTGGGGCTATACTGGATTTGCCTTGTCCTTCCGTCATTCCTTTCATCCATCATTCCTTCCTTCCATCCAGTTATCAGATAAATTTTCGTCACACTTACTCAAGAACTGCAAGGGTTACAAAGTTGAAACCTGGTTCACACAGGGATATGGGTTGATGTATTGTGTATACTGGAATCAGGGCCAAGGGCCCATAACTTTTGGAGTTAACTCCTGTGATTTACAATTTGCCATAAATAAAAAAATGATAGGTTTTACAATTACCATCAATGAAAAATTTTGTTTTAAATTTCTCAGGAACTATGAAAGCTTTAAAGTTGAAACTTGGTACACACATGGACAGTCGGCGATTGTATTGTTTAAACCAGAATCCCAAGGGCATATACTTCTTAGAGCTATATCCCTTGATAGGTTTTACAATTTTGCCATTAATGAAAATTTTTTGTCACACTTTTCTCAACTGCTGTAAGGGTTACAAAGTTGAAACATGGTACACACATGGACAGTGGGCTGATGTATTGTGTATACCAAAATCAGGGCCAAGAGCCCATAACTCTTGGAGTTAAATCCCTTGATAGGTTTTACAATTTGCCATAAATACATCCCTTGATAGGTTTTTCCAAATTCCCATTAATGAAAAAAAAGTTTGTCTCAAAGGACAATTTGATGCAATTCAAACAGGTACCCACAACTTATGTCTTTTTAAAAAAGTAGGAAAAAAGTACACTGGCTGTAATCTGAAGACTGTGGAATTGCTTGACTGTGCAATTATAGGGGTATGTGCGGTAATTAGATCGAATATGGTACATAAATTATTCAATACGGCAGACTATATTTCTTTAAAAATAATACCTCAATAATGTGTTAAAAGTTTTTCAGAAATTAATCGTCTATTGACGTCAGTGGTGACTTTATTGAAAATGTGATGTAAAACAACGTCAGTCAATTTTAAAATGCTGCTATTGTAATGTCACCCAGTAAACTATTACAATGAATATTTGTTTTGTTGCTGCATTTGTTCTGTTTAGCTTTTAAGTCCCGTTCTTTTCATTGGGATCGGTTCAGCAGGTGCAATGCAATTAATTTTGTTCCATAAATTCACACAAATCCATGCGACATTAGAAAACATTTATTCATTTTAGATATCGGAGCATAGTTTCATTTTCAGCTGGCTAGAGAACACTTTTCCTAAAACCATCTATCATTCCCTGCATGGCATCAGAATCATTTATTGACTTAGAGACGCGTGTAATATTTTTTATATTTGTTCATTGACGTAGGAAATGTCTCTTCCACACGGCAGTGCTGTCGAGCTAAATCAAGACGCAGATGTCATTCACGAAATCCCATTACCTCCTTTATTGTTCTGTGTATTGATACAGCAGCATGTAAGCTTGGTCAAAAAGAGACCTTGTCGACGTAGGAATAGTCTCTTCCACACAGCAGTGCTGTCGAGCTAAATCAAGACGCAGATGTCATTCACGAAATCCCATTACCTCCTTTATTGTTCCGTGTATTGATACAGCAGCATGTAAGCTTGGTCAAAAAGAGACCTTATCACATTTGCAAACAGCCAGGTCAGCATAGCAGCAGATAAAAAGAGTTTGCAGGTTATTTTTCTTATTTCTCAACAAAAATATTATGTTGTGGTACTCATTAGAAGCACCTCAGTGAGGCACTTCTAATGAGTACCACAACATATATTTTTGTTGAGAAATAAGAAAAATATCAATACAGTATTTATTCAGATATAAACCCCCTCTAATAAATGCCCTCTTCTTGGAGAAAAGCATTATTCAGGACATGCAAAATTGAATTTAGTCATCAGAATATCTTATATTTGGCCCAACTGTCATTTTAGCAGCTATGAATTGCAACACCCCCAGGGCATATATTAGAATAAATATGGTGCTCTGGTTTAAAGAAAAAAAAGGATGCCTTTTCTAGAGCAAAGGATCAGCCAGTGTATCTGCTGTCTGATCTTGGCTTTATGATTTATTGTAGTGTATAGGCTTTCTTATCCCTTTCATCCCTGAGTTTCTGAAATGGACTCTTCCATCCTTGAATTTGGACATGTCCACTGATGCAAATAGGGGTTTCAGTCTAAAATAGAAAAAAAAAAGAATGGCGAACAGTGTAGATCCTGATGAGACAGCTCATCAAGAGCTGTCTCCTGGATCTACAGGGTTTGCACAGGTATCTCTTCTGGTATGCCGGGCTTAAAGGGTTGAGGCTGAGGTTATACTATGAATGCACAGTAAATCTAAGTATTTGACTCCAGCTTACAGTACACACAGTGCCTTTTCTATGGTGACGCCCTGAAGTAATCATTCTTTCCCAGTACTATATCACAGTGGAATAGTGTACCTCTTGTTTTTTTACTGGCTTGTCATGACCTTAATAGTGTTGAATGGGCCTTTAAACTCCAACCCATTCCCATCTCCAACCCATTCCCCAGGTTTAGTTGAAATCGGAATGACAGAGGAGTTTAAAGGCTCATTTAAATCCTTTAATCAGTTCATATACATTATACTGCTTGGAAATACCATATTCAATCTAATAACCACACTGTGCACTTAAGTTCCACTAAGTATTTTAAGAAACAGCTGCATAGCAAACAAAATTTAGGCCAAAATAGTATGGAACAAAGTGACAGTGTTTGAAATTTTAGGACATTTACCATACCGATTTTTCTTATGTTGTGGCTACTCATTGGAAGCACCTCACCAAGGTGCTTATAATGAGTACCCACAACATATGTTTTCATGTAGAAATAAGAAAAATGGTGAGGTGCTTCTAATGAGTGGTTACAACACATATTTTTGTGAAGAAATAAGAAGAATATTTATTACTGGTATGTGGCTATCCCCTCTTATCTGGAGCTAGGACTATGAAGCTCCTTTTTACTTGAACTGGCTATGATATTGACAATTCTATCACAGTCAAATTGCTCCTATGATAGTTGGCCAGAATAAATAATGCCGAGCTTTAGAAAACCAATATTACAGTTTATACAAATAGACCCAGACATGTCTGCGCAGTCCAGGCTGTGTTTGTTGTAATTACATTCAAGATAGTCACAGTGTTTCTGTAGGCAAAGAATGCTGATGATGACCACACTTGCAGTTGCACCAGTTTGTCTGTCATGGCTGTTTGTTATACCATAATGTACTCTTTTTTTTTTTCCATGTCTGTCCTTGTATACTGGACATACTGTTCTGTCGGGTAAAGAGATTTGTTAACACCTCCTTTAATGCTTTGCACTCTGAGTAAAAATTTCAGCAGACAACATTTTGAAATATTTTTCTTACATTTCACAGACAGTAGGTCTTGACATTTCATGCAAATTGTCTCTGTAGGCTTAACACATCATGCAAACTGTTTCATAAGAAAGAAAAGAAAAAAAAAAAAGTGTCACCAGTTTTGTCAGCTGTTGATTTTGCCACAGAGTAGTGAAGCTTAACTCATTATAGACTGAATGAACTCCCCACACTATATTTTAGAAGAGTCCGACTTCCATTTTAGGTATGTTAGGCTATGTGATTTAGATATTTCTAAAGAAAAATGGTTGAACTATTTACAAACAGTGGAGACCCTGATCAGACTTCTCATTCTGCGGTGTCTGATCTGGGTCTGCACTGTTTGCCAACCTGTACAAAAATTCTAACCAAAATCCTGGTGGAGTCCAGGGGTATTCTAGGTGATATTGACATGGAATTTCAATATTCCATGTGAAATAGACATGGACATGGAAATTCAAAAAATCCAAGTGAAATTTTTTAATCACTTCTGGTGGAATCTAGTTATCTACTGTCTTATTTCATGTGGAAATTTTCAAGAACATGGAATTTGCTGACTTTTTTTTTTCTTGAAACAGGTAGTCTTTTTTTCCACCTGGAAATATTTATCTTCTTTAGCTACCTATATTTAAAGTGTTCATGTGGAAATTCTTGAATTCTGATTGGTTATGATTTTGGCTCCAGAAAAAACTTCCTGCAACCATATTAACAAAAAATCACAAGACAGCATGTGTGGAATAAAAATGCAAGTGAAGTCATTTTAGGTAGTTTATTGTAAAGATAATGGGAAAAAAATATATTACAAAATAAACAAAGGTAAGTGCAAACTACTTTTGTAGCTGTAATACTCAGATATTCATGTTGACGGCCTCTTCAAAATGAAATCCTGATTGTAATTCAACTGCTACTCAGTTAACATAGGGACTCAGTACCGACTTTTGCTTAATGCCATTCATCAAAATAGCAATGATTAAGTTACTCCCCAACCCCTACAAACACCCCACCTTGCCCAAAAGTTAATGTAGTAACCAATTTTGCAAAGGGCAGCAATTTAAATGTCACCCTTTCCTTCATATTTTGGCCTTTGTATACTATGGCTTGATTGTAAACAATCAACCCAAAAAGAAATGTGCCTGAAAAGCCTGATAAAGTGTATACACATCATTTGCACAGATTTCCTTTGTTCTCAGACAGTAGGTCACTAATTCAAACTGCCACAATTATTTCAAGTTCATGTTAAAGATCAGATTTCACCTTAGTTACCATAAAAAAAAAATCCACATAAAAAAATTTCCACCTGGAAAAAAATACACCTGGAAAAATGAAAGCAAAATTTCACCTGGAATTCTCATGGCATGGAATTTGCATATTTCAGGTGAACTAATAGAAATCCATCTGTATTATTTGCAGAATCCAGGTGGATTAGCGCATTTATTCCACCAGTATTTCCCCAGGAACGTTTCATAAAGGAAATACCCTTTTTGGGATCTCCAGACTACAATGGGTTAATATAGCCATAACTCTTTGCATGCTGGGTAATTTTTCATGCTCTTTGTCTGGGTAATTTTGTATGTCTGTGGATTTTTTTTTTAAATTTACTTTTTCAAAAATACGTTTCAGGAATACCATCAGAATATCAAACAATTTGGATCCAGATCAGGCCCGACATTTTGTCGGGCCTGATCTGGGTCCAAACTGTTTGCAAAGGTTATCAGCAGACAACAAAAATCGCCACTAGCAGGGAAAAATTCAAGTGCCATGCATAATTGTAGCAGATGAGATTCTATAATATTTTTATTTTTTCAAGAAAATAAGGCTTGACATTTAATGTCTGTTCATATAAAATGCAAGGTTTATTTTCTCAGAAAATAAAAAAAAGAAGATATTTCAGGATGTGGTCTAGTACTGAAATTCATGTAAACTAGTCTTCTAACACTTACCATGCTATGGGCAAATTCAGGAGACAATAAACTGATGATATTTTGCTTATTTTTCCTAAAAAGATAGGATCTGACACTTCATGCAAATTGTACAATTTGTATGAGATGTTAAATCCTATTTTCTAGGAAACATATTTCAAAATGTTGTCTGCTGAAATTTGTACCCAGCATGCAAAGATCTAGTTGTTGACTGCAGCAGGCAGAAGGTTTAGTGTCAACTTTGACATAAAAGAAAAATGTAGTGCTTGGTTTATGATCTTTTATTGTCATATTCTGATCATTTGGCATCAAAGCTCCATCCAGTAACCATGTAACATAGCTCCAGATAAGGCACTTTTTTCAGCCGAAAAGTATTGATATTTTATTTCTCCACAACAGCATAATTTTTTATGTTGTGGGTACTCATTAGAAGTGCCTTGGTGAGACACTTGTAATGAGTACCCATAACATGTTTTTAGTGGAGAAATAAGATAAGTGAGGCACCTCTAATGAGTACTCACAACATATGTTTTCATGGAGAAGATAAGTGAGGCACTTCTAATGACTACCCACAACATATGTTTTTGTGAAGAAATATTAACCCTTGTCCTGCTGAATAAATTAAGATGCCACACCCACGTCTAATTTTCTGCCAATCAGGTTACTTGATCCAGATTGTTGCTATAGATTTGCATCCTTGATGGCAAACAGTGCAGATCCAGATCAAGCCAACTGATCTGGATCTACACTGTTTGCAAAACAGGGTACATCTGGGTTCAGCAGGACAAGGGTTAAAAATAATACATAGATTATCCTTCTTATCTGGAGCTATGAATAAGAGGTTTGTTTTTTGTTTCAGCCAAAAAGTATTGATGTTTTTACTTCTCTGAAAAAATGTTGTGTAGACTCATCAGAATTGCCTCAACAAATGCTGGCTAAATGGTAAACATTGTAGACCTTGATCATTTTAGGAGCAGTTTGATCAGGTTTTACACTGTTCCTGGTTGGTAGATGACAAACTGATGATATTTTTCTTATTTTTCCCAGAAAATAGGATCTGGCACTTCATGCAAATTGTCTCTTAAGGAGACAATTTGCATGAAATGTCTAATCCTATTTTCTGGGGAAAAATAAGAAAAAATATTTCAAAATGTTGTCAGCTGAAATATTTACCCTGCATGCTAAGTGTGACGAAACAGTCGTAGAAAAATGTATCCTTTCCTTGGCGCTTATTGAATTATTGTATATTGTAAGGGCTTGCTGTACTTGCAGCAGGGTACGGCGCTTCATTGCACAGAGCTTTTCATTATCACCCTTCCATCGTCTTGATATGACCTAAATAATGTTAAAAGTTGGAACACCAAATCATACGTGTGCTAATGATCTGGATCTACTCTGTTTGCAAAGGCAGGGCATATCTGGGTTCTGCAGGACAAGGGTTAAAACAAACAATTTTCCCTGAAGTCCTATTCAGAAAGGAATTGGTGTGCAGGAAATTAAAATCAAAAAAAGTTGTTTCCAATGAAAACCTGGCAGAAATTTTATTTTCTGCCAGGTATGTTCAGTTCTTGCAAGCATTCATCTACTGATATTTAAATTCAGCATGCTAAAGGTTAATAATGCATGTGAGCCTCGCCATGAGAAAAGGTATGTGAACAGTAAACGAAGGCACAGATCAGGCAGTAAAGTGGCACAATCTGCCATTGTAGTCAGGGAAACCAGTAAAGGGTAAATGGCAAACAGTGCAGATCCAGATCAGATGCTGCAGAACATGGCGTCTGATCAGGGTCTCCACTGTTTGCAAATAGTTTAGCCATTTTTCTCCAGGAATCTGTAGATCTCATAGCCGGATGTACCTAAAATTGAAATTGGACTCTTCCAATATATGGTGTGGGAGAGTCTGTTCAGTTTACAATGGGTAAAGGGCTTTGCTATACATGTACATATATAGATATTGTCTGCTGTATTCAGTGGGTCTGTTAACATAGCAACAGATAAGAAGTATATGCAGATATTTTTCTGAGGCGCTTCTAATGAGTACCCACAACATATGTTTTCATGGAGAAATAAGAAAAATATCAATACTTTTGGTTGAAAAAAAGCATTTTACCTGGTAGAGCTATGTATAAGTGGACAGCGTATGCCCTAATCTGACAGCACAGATGACCAGAGCTATCTGGGTCTTTGCTGGCCCCAAAGGCAGCACCTTTTCATCTGGCAAGTCTCATGTTTTGGTTTGTCCTTGGAAATATTTTGAACTGACACCTTGTTTTCCATATTTTAATTGTGATTATTATTTGATTGAAGTTTTGAAATATTTGAATAATTTTCAACATTTTTATTTTCTTTTCAAATACTATTCATTTGTTTGTCATAACAAGAGTCAGGACACAACCAAAGTAGGGGAAAAACATAAAAACAGCTTTATGGGAGCTGTTATGGTCCAAACCAGCTTGCAGAGGTCTTTGCATGGCTTATTGACACTTTTTTTTTCATTTTTGGGTCACTTGTTTACAGTCGAGCCATAGTATACAAATGCCAAAATTTCCTTTAGGTAGTTGTCCATGTGATTATTATTGACCAATGAAATCAAACCACATGTTAGACAAAATCCAGGTAACGGTTATTTTAGCCACGCTGTTCTTGTCACTGTGACATCAGTGTGCAGTGTAAAGTAGGTATTTGTGAAACCTGGACTGGGACATTGGCAAACTGTGCAGACCCTGATCAGACTTGATAGAATACAGCAACTGATCAGGGTCTGCACTGTTAGCTTAAATTACAGGAAGTTAAGGGGTTTAATGAAACATTCTGAAATTCCCGTTCAGGACCATTTTCCCAGCCTACACTCAGAGACAATCGACCCACTAGTGCTGTCAGTACTTTGATTCATTATTTTTCAGAGAAAATGAGGATGTTTCATGTGAATCAACTGCCTCATATATTCATAAATGGTAATGTGCACAGGTCATGTGTAATACTGCACCCCCCCCCCCCCCACTCTCCCCCTCCCCCCCCCCCCACACACACACACACACATAATTGCATAACACACACACACGCACGCATGCACGCACGCACGCACGTACACACACACACACACACAATTTCAAGGATGATGGACAAAAGGTAAAGTAAAAGTACAGGGTCAGAGTCTTCTACTTTTGCATTTTGTTCTGCTTGCAGTGCCTGGTTAATACATAAGCTATGACTTCACACAAAAATTAACAGGAATTATAGTACATGTTGAGAATCCTAGGATGATGGTGGGAGTGGAAATGGTTACAAAATAATGGGGGTTGGGGGGGGGGGGTCATGGTTTCAAAACTGTCTGTTGCGTTAGAAGTGGACAAATACACTTTTGATTCAGATTAAATGTCAGGTCCTTTTTTTTTTTTTTTTTTCAGAAATATCATTTATAAGTTCCAATGGAGACAATTTGCAAATCCTGTTTTCTGGGAAAAATAAGCAAAATATTGCAAAATGTGGTCTTCTGAATTTTTTACCCAGCATGCAAAGGGTAAAGAATATGGTAAAATCCTGGCTGATTCTGTGAGAATTGTGTTCGTTTTCTGCACAATGCATCTGTTGTAATTGTCTATTTACTGTGGCACAATCAATAGCTAAGTTTTTAGTGTGTTGTGACATAAAAGAAATAAGACTTGATGTTTCATGTGAATCATCTGCTAGTAGATGATTCACCTGAAATGTCAAGACTATTTTCATTGAAGATATACCTGTAAAAAAATCAGAATGTCATCTGTGCCTTTACAACTGCAGCAGATATCATTTTTATTTATTTTTTTTTTTTTATTTTTCATAGAAAATAAGACTTGACATTTCTTGTAAACCATCTGCCAAGTAAAGGAAAAAAAATAAAAAATCAGAATGTCGTCTGCTACTGTTGTGATGGCACTTTAAGGGTTAAAAAATACATATATTCTTTTATTTCTACCTGAAATTATGATTAATTTCATTTTAATTGTCTCAATTCCATTTGAATGAACTACTTAGCCTTAAATATCAAGGAAAATCAGACAAAAGTACCCTTCATTTGTTGCCGGGATATGTCTTGCCTGGCAGGGTGACGATTAATTATGAAATCGGTATGCACGCAGCAGAAGGATTGCTTAGACTGTATTAGGAAACAGTCTTAACACTTACCATGCTATGGGCAAATTCAGCAGATGACAAACAGATGATATTTTTCTTATTTTTATTAGAAAATAGGATCTGGCACTTCATGTAAATTGTCTCCTAGGGAGACAATTTACATGAAATGTCAAATCCTATTTTCTGGGAAAAATAAGAAAAATATTTCAAAATGTTGTCTGCTGAAATTTTTACCCTCCATGCTAAGTGTTACGAAACAGCCGTAGAAAAATGTATCCTTTCCTTGGCGCTTATTGAATTATTGTATTTTCTTCAAATAATGGCTCGGCTCTGAATCAGCTCCCCTTATCAGTTCAGTATTGCATTTTTAGCTTGTATGTACCAAAATAAGGAAGATCTTTTACAGCTAACATAGAGTAGATGGTTCCGTCCATCCACGTCACAGTTAGTGTTTATTTTAGAGGCTCATATCTCCTTAATCTTCACCACTCTATGCATATTCAGCATACGACAAAGTGATAATATTTTTCTTATCTTTTCCAAGAAAATAGGCTTTGACATTTCATGCAAATTGTCTCCTTGCATTAAATGTCAAATCCTATTTTCATAGAAAAAGTAAGAAAAATATCTCAAAATGTAGTCTGCTGAAATTTTTACCCAGAATGCTAAGCGTTAATCATTAATTGATAAGTTGAAACTTGGACTGATGTTAGATACTGGTCTACGGTTTTACATTGTACCACCCTTGTCTCCAATCTATGACCTTAGCAAAGAGTGCTGTTCATAAAGGCTCCATATTCTTCAAAAATAGATATTTTTTATCCAAGAAAGGTTTAATAAATTGATTTATGGTATTAATGTGATCATAAAATATGGCATCTGACAGCCTGTAAAATTTCAGTTAGTCTTTCATTTTTGAACTGGATCAAAAGTGAAATGATTTTTAGCTCACCTGAGCAAAAGCTTAGGGTGAGCTATTGTGATTACCCTCTGTCCGTCGTCCATCGTTCGTCGTCAACAATTAGTTTGTTAACACTCTAGAGGTCACAGTTTTGACCCAATCTTGATGAAACTTGCTCAGAATGTTTGCCTGTATGAAATCTAGGTCAAGTTCGATACTGGTGACTTGGGATCAAAAACTAGGTCACCAGGTCAAATCAAAGGAAAAACTTGTTAACACTCTAGAGGTCATAGTTTTGACCCGATCTTGATGAAACTTGCTCAGACTGTTTGCCTCTATGAAATCTAGGTCAAGTTCGATACTGGGTCACTTGGGGTCAAAAACTAGGCCACCAGTTAAATCAAAGGAAGACCTTGTTAACACTCTGGAGGTCATAGTTTTGACCCAATCTTGATGAAACTTGCTCAGAATGTTTGCCTCTATTCAATCTAATTCAAGTTCGTAACTGGGTCACTTGGGGTCAAAAACTAGGTCGCCGGACCAAATCAGCAGAAAACCTTGTTAACACTATAGTGGTCACATTTTTGAAGCAATCATCATGAATCTTGCTCAAAATGTTTGTCTTGATGATTTCTAGGTCAAGTACAAAACTGGGTCACTTGGGGTCAAAAATTAGGTCACCTGGCCAAATCAGCAGAAAACCTTGTTAACACTGTAGTGGTCACAATTTTCAAGCAATCATCATGAATCATACTCAAAATGTTTGTCTTGATGAGTTCTAGGTCAGTTTCGAAACTGGGGTATGTGGGGTCAAAAACTAGGTCACCAGGCGAGATCAGCAGAAAACCTTGTTAACACTCTAGCGGTCACATTTTTGAAGCAATCATCATGAATCTTGCTCAAAATGTTTGTCTTGATGAGTTCTAGGATAAGTTTGAAACTGGGTCACTTGGGGTCAAAAACTAGGTTACCAGGCCAAATTAGCAGAAAACCTTGTTAACACTGTAGCGGTCACATTTTTGAAGCAATCATCATGAATCTTGCTCAAAATGTTTGTCTTGATGAGTTCTAGTTCAAGCTCGAAACTGGGTCACTTGGGGTCCAAAACTAGGTCACCAGGCTAAATCAGCTGAAAATTTTGTTAACACTCTAGCAGTCACATTTTTGAAGCAATCATCATGAATCTTGCTCAAAATGTTTGTCTTGATAATTTCTAGATCAAGTTCGAAACTGGGTCACATGGGGTCAAAAACTAGATCACCAGACCAAATCAAAGGAAAACATTGTTAACACTCGAGAGGTCACATGTTTTAAATAATCATCATAAATATTGCTCAAAATGTACATCTTGATGATTTCTAGGTCTAGTTTAAAACTAAGTCACTAAATATCAGAAACTAGGTCACCAGGCCAAATCAAAAGAAAACCTTGTTGATGCTCTAGAGGTCAGATTTTTGAAGTGATCATCATAAATCTTGCTCAAAATGTTTGTCTTGATGATTTCAAGGTGATGTATATTTCTCTATCCAGTGACTTAAGTTTTTTCGTTTAGGTCAGTTTCTCAGTAATTATTGGTCCTACAGAGTGATATTTGGTACTTGTGAAGTGTTTGTGTTTAGGTCAGTTTCTCAGTAACTATTGCTGCTACAGCCAGTGATACTTAGTACATGCATACATCTTAGCATGGTCTCTTGAGTGCAGTCATCCATATTTGACCTTGACCTCTATTTCACAGTCTGTTAGACATGCTACATTGTCTTACTTGTTAATATAATCATTTTGAATTTTGATCAGAATGTTTGCCTTGATCAGTTCTAGATCAGGTTCTCAGTGCTATGATGCTCAGGTGAGCGTTACAGGGCCATCATGGCCCTCTTGTTTATTGTATCTCTGAATTAATGTTGGTAACATAAATTCAGACATATGATAAAGAATCATTTCATTTTTGATCCAGTTCAAGAACAAGACACTAACTGAAATTTTATAGGATGTCAGGTGCCATATTTTATGATTCTGTTAATACCTTATATCAATTTATTAAACCTTTTTTTTGATAATAAAATGTGTATTTTCTAAGGAATTATGTCTCCCCCTTTATGGTTGGGAGATATATTGTTTTTTCCTCGGGCATCTGTCTGTCACACTCGTGTCTGCTCTATAACTGGAAAACCATTCAAGCTATCTTCACGAAACTTCATATAAATATCAATCAACATTAGATGATGTGCAGAGTGCAAGAACCATAACTCTTGCCTTTATACATTTTGAGTTATTTCCCTTGGACTCTGTCACAAAATCATGTCCACTCTGTAGCTTGAAAACTGTTCAAGCTATCTTCACAAAACTTCTTATGAATATCAGTCAACATTAGATGACATGCAGGGTGCAAGATCCATAAATCTTGCATTTATACTTTTTGAGTTATTTCCCTTGAAGTCTGTCACAAAATCATGTCCGCTCTATAACTTGAAAACCATTCAAGCTATCCATGAAACTTCATATAAATATCAATCAACGTTAGACAACATGCAGAGTGCAAGAACCATAACTCTTGCATTTATACTTCTCAAGTTACTTCCCTTGGACACTGTCACAAAATCGTTTCAGCTCTATAACTTGAAAACCGTTCAAGCTATCTTCAAGAAACTTCATATAAATATCAGTCAACATTAGACGACGTGCAGAACACAAGAACCATAACTCTTGCATTTATACTTTTTGAGTTATTTCCCTTAGACTCTCTCACAAAATTGTGTCTGCTCTGTAACTTGAAAACCATTCAAGCTATCTTCATTAAACTTCATATAAGTATCAATCAACATTAGACGACATGAAAAGTGCAAGAACCATAACTCTTGCATTTATACTTTTTGAGTTATTTCCCTTAGACTCTGTCACAAAATTGGGTCCTGTCACAAAATTGTGTCCGCTCTATAACTTGAATGTTCAAGCTATCTTCACAAAACTTCATGTAAATATCAATCAACATTAGACGATGTGCAGAGCGCAAGAAACATAACTCTTGCATTTATACTTTTTGAATTATTTTCCTTGGAATAAAAAACTTGTCCACTCTATAACTTGAAAAACTGTTTAAGATATCTTCACGAAACTTAACATGAAATTCAATCAATATTAGACGACGTGCAAAGCGCAAGAACCATAACTCTTGCATTTGTACTTTTTTAGTTATTTCCCTTGGAATCTCATTAGTTAATATAAATGTTTGCTGAATGTACAATACAATATTTCCCTTGGAATCTCATTAGTTAATATAAATGTTCGCTGAATGTACAATATAATACAACAAAAAGGGGGGAGACATCTATGTTTTTGTAGAAAAACAAAGTCTATAATGGAGCCTTTAATTGGACTGCTCCTTTGGTCTGTTCTAGGTCTCCATCAATGCTCTGGCACTTCTGTCCAAATATTATGCACTTCCCCCCCCACCCCCCTACCCCCCACCCCATCATGCCCCCTTCCAACCTACTCGGAGGGGGATAGTGGATCCAGTTGGAGTCTGCATTGACATGACACTTCTTATTGTCAGCACATTATCTTGTGAACCAGGGTTGGATTCTTATCAAATTTTCATGGATATATTATTGGGTCATAACAACTGATCAGATTTTGGTGATCTTGACCTAATTTTCAAGGGCACAGCAGAAGAAAAATCGAAAATTTGGTGGGGAGACATCTGTTTTCTCCAAAATCACTGTTACTAGTTCAGCTTTATCCCATTGTAGTCGGGAGACCAGTAAAAAGGTAATTGGCAAACAGTGCAGACCCAGATCAGATGCCGCAGAATGTGGCGTCTGATCAGGGTCTCCACTCTTTGCAAATAGTTTAGCCATTTTTCTCTAGGAATATGTAAATCTCATAACCGGACCTACCTAAAATTGAAATTGGACTCTTCCAATATATAGTGAGGGAGGGTCTATTCAGTCTACAATGGGTTAAATTGGAACTATGTAATAAGATGACTTTTCTCTCATGGCACCTCAACTGAGTGGATCACAGAAAAAGAGGCCTTAACTTATCCATTCAGTTTTAACAGGTACTTTGCTGTACACTTAGAGGAATGCTGAGTATTTTACAGTGCTGGCTGAGCAAAGGCCCTGATCAGACTGAGCAGATGCTTAGGCTAATGTATGCCCTTATTAGCTCACCTGAGCTATTCCGTCGTCTGTCTGTCCGTTCGTTAACATTTTCAAAGGATTTCTCCTCTGAAACCGCTGAGCCAGTTTTGCGCAAATTTCATGTGGAGCCTTCTTCTATTGGGGGAACGAAAGATTGTTAAAATGTTCATGGTCCATTGACCAAGATGGCCGCCATGCCCATATATGGTAAAAACCTTTAAAAATCTTCTTCTCCAGAACCGAAGACGCCTTGTGGCTGAATCTTTGCATAAATCATCGGGGACAGGAGGTCTACCAAAGTTGCTAAAATAATGGTCGTACATTGACATTTGACCTTTTTACGGCTTCCCTATGCATTTGTATGGGGAAAAATGTTGAGAATTTCAAAAGACTTCTCCTCTGGAGCCTCTGGGCCAATGTTGCTCAAAATTCATTTGGAGCCTGCCTGGGGCAGGGGAATGAAAGATTGCTAAAATGGTTGCCATCCATTGACCAAGATGTCTGCCATGCCCATATATGGTAAAAACCTTAAAAAATCTTCTTCTCCAGAATCGAGGATGCCTTGTGGCTGAATCTTTGCATAAATCATAGGGGACAGGAGGTCTACCAAAGTTGCTAAAATAATCATTGTACATTAACATTTGACCTTTTTATGGTGAGGTTAAGTTTGATTCCCCATGCATTTGTATGGGAAAAATGTTGAAATGACTTCTCCTCTGGAGCCTCTGAGCCAGCGTTGCTCAAATTTCATGTGGAGACTCCCTGGGGCAGGGGAATGAAAGATTGCTAAAATGGTTGCCGTCCATTGACCAAGATGGCTGCCAGTCCAATATATGGTAAAAACCTTTAAAAATCTTCTTCTCCAGAACTGAGGATGCCTTGTGGCTGAATCTTTGCATAAATCATAGGGGAGTCTACCAAAGTAGGTCTACCAAAGTTGCTAAAGGAGGTCTACCAAAGTTGCTAAAATAATGGTCGTACATTGACATTTGACTTTTTTACCGCAAGGAAGTTTGCTTCCCTATGCATTTGTATGGGTTATAAAATTGAGAGTTTCAAATGACCTCCTCTGGATCCTCTTGGCCAGTGTTGCTCAAATTTCATTTGGAGCCTCCCTGGGGCAGGGGAATGAAAGAATGCTAAAATAGTTGCCGTCCATTGACCAAGATGGTCGTCATATCAGATAATATGAACCATTTACATTATAAAAGACATTGCAAAGTATTAAATGTTTAATGGAAATAAAATATGTTAACCTAGTTATTGGCGGAATTGAAGAGCGTTTTATCTAAAGAAGAAGATTGAGTCACGGCATGAGAAAAGGAGTCTTTTGGAGTCTACCAAAGTAGGTCTACCAAAGTTGCTAAAGGAGGTCTACCAAAGTTGCTAAAATAATGGTCGTACATTGACATTTGACTTTTTTACTGCAAGGTCAAGTTTGCTTCCCTATGCATTTGTATGGGTCATAAAATTGAGAGTTTCAAATGACCTCCTCTGGATCCTCTTGGCCAGTGTTGCTCAAATTTCATTTGGAGCCTCCCTGGGGCAGGGGAATGAAAGAATGCTAAAATAGTTGCCGTCCATTGACCAAGATGGCCGCCATGCCCATATATGGTAAAAACCATTAAAAATCTTCTTCTCCAGAACAGAGGATGCCTTCAGGCTGAATCTTCGCACGAATCATTGAGGACGGGAGGTCTACCAGAATTGCTAAAATGATGGTCGTACATTGACGTTTGACCTTTTTACGGCAAGGTCAAGTTTGCTTCCATATGCATTTGTATGGGCTCCATACATTCGTATGGAAAAAATGTTGATAATTTCAAATGACTTCTCCTCTGAAGCCTCTGGGCCAATGTTGCTCAAATTTCATGTTGAGCCTCCTTGGGGAAGGAGAACAAAAGATTGCTAAAATGGTCATGGTCCATTGACCAAAATGGCTGCCATGCCCATATATGGTAAAATTCTTTAAAAATCTTGTACTCTAGAACCAAATAAGCCCTGGGCCCTAATCTTTGCACAAATTATGGGGGACAGGAGATCTACCAAAATTGCTGAAATGATGGTCCTATGTTGACATTTGATCTTTTTACAGCAAGGTCAGATTTGCTTCCTCATGCATTTGTATGGGCCATGTACATTTATTTGGGAAAAATGTTGAGAATTCATATTTTGGACATCTCCTCTATAATCCAGTTGAATTGAAACTTGATGATGAGCATTAGGGCGCCTAGTAGACACAAAATAGCTAAATGAGCGATAGAAAATCCAAGATGGTCGCCACAGCCGCTATCTTGAAAATAAATTTTTGACATCTCTTTCCAAACTTTTGGTCGCTTTGAGCCAAAACTTGCTCTGCAGCAACAGGATCAAAACAAGCTACAATTTTGTTGATCAGAATTCCAAGATTGCCGCAGGCGTTCCACTCTATTGAACAAGATGGCCACCAGAGCTACAAAGAGAAAAGCTTCAAACGACATCTCGTCCTTGACCAATGGCCTTATTTCAAAATATTTGCACAGAAGTGTTCCTCCAATGACGCTCTATCAAAATTGCTAAAATGGGGTCCGCTTGGCTGAACAAAATGGTGGCCAGAGCTAAAAATAGAAAAACCTTTAAAAGACATCTCCTCCACGGCCAGTGGCTTGATTTCAAAGTAATTTCACAGAAATATTTCTCTTATGGCCCTTTACCAAAATTGCTAAAATAGTTCCGCTCGGCTGAATAAAATTGCCACCAGAGCTAAAAATAGAAAAAAAACAAACAAAAAAACATTAAACAACATCTCCTCCTTGGCCAGTGGCCTGATTTCAAAATAATTTCACAAAAATGTTCCTCTTATCACCTTTTTTTTTTTTTGACTAAATATGGCCCTTTGACAATTTCAGCATTTTAACCTTGTAAGCATTAGATATCTCAAAAACTGTTTAAGCCATTGCCTTGAAACTTGACAGGCTAATAGGGAATGATGAGTAAATGACCTGATTAACTAACAGCAGTTAACTCCGGTGAGCGTTGTGGCCCATGGGCCTCTTGTTGATTGACTGTTCTGGTGTAATGGCAGATCTGGCTCTTCACTGTTCAGTAGAGGATAATGTTCATTTTTATGTTATCACACCTCATTGAAAGTTGTTTAGGTCTACTACTGGGAAAGAAATTGTGATTGATAATCATAAAAGAAATCAGTGGTCAAGCTAAGCGCTTAATGCTTAGCATGTTGAGTAAAACTTCCAGCAGACGACATTTTGAAATACTACTCTTAGAGAAAACAAAGAAAAAATGTCAAAATAAGTCTTAAACGCATAGTATGCTGGGTAAAACTTTCAGCAGATGACATTTTTAAATATTTCTATTTTTTCCCAGAAAATAGGATTTGACATTTCATGCAAATTGTCTCTTGTAGGCCAGTTTGAATGAGATGTCAAACACTATTTTCTGAGAGAACTAAGAAAAATATTTCCAGTTTGTCGTCTACTGGATTTGGCCCACAGAATGATAAATGTAAAACAAGTTAGTTGAATATTTCTTGGAACAAAGTCAGCAGACAACAAATTGATGACATTTTTTCTTATTTTTTTCCGATAAAACAGGATTGAGATTTCATGCAAATTGTCGCTATTGGAGCCAATTTGCATGAAAAGTGAAATCCTGTTTCCTGGCAAAAATAAATAACTATTTCAATATGTTGTGTGCTGAAAATTTTACCCAATGTCCCAAGTGTTAATATGCTACCCAAACTGATGCATGCTCTGGCATCTCAGAAGCTTTCTCTGTTGATTACTTTTATGGACCACTAAGAAAAAGAAAACAATTGATTAATTTTTATTTCTGAAATAACAGCTTTTCAAGAACCCTTGGGAATGGTTTCTGAAGACATTCACTGACATTACCATTGTTCCTGCTAAGGCTTTATTAGATAATGACCTTGTCTCTGGGATAATGACCTTGTATTCAGTTGCCAAGAAACAGTATATTTCTTCTGCAATTTGAGCCATGTCATCAGAAAAATTGATCTTATCAGCAAATCTGATTAGGGCAAAGGTCTGGAGAAGATACGTATTCTTTCAGCCAAAAATATTGACATTTTCTTATGTCTTTGCAAAATCAAGCTGTGCGCATTCATTACTATCACCAAAATAATACTTTTGCACTAAAATTTGAACAAGCCCATTAGTGGTTGTAGTGTCTAAAAACTTCCAGGTGAATAGCAAATTGTGTATTTTGACCTCTCAGAGGGTGCTACTCTTAAAGGAGAAACATTTTCTTCCATTGAGAAGGCTACTCTTAAAGGAAATTTTTTTGGCCCATGGGGGAAAATTCTTCCCATTAAGAGTAGCCCCCCTCTCCCCACCCCCACCCCCAAACACTCCCTTTAAAAAGGAATTCATATACAATCTTCTGCTGCAGTAGGAAGGGAGGTAGAAACTTTAGCTCTCTATTTGAGCTTTATCAATTCACTTTAATCTCAGTATCAGATAATATGAACCATTTACATTATAAAAGACATTGCAAAGTATTAAATGTTTAATGGAAATAAAATACTTTAGCCTAGTTATTGGAGGAATTGAAGAGCGTTTTATCTAAAGAAGATTGAGTCACAGCATGAGAAAAGGAGTCTTTTGGAGTGTATGTGAAGAGCCAAGGTCCAGATTAGCCTTGCCTGCCCACAGATTGTGTACAGTATTCAGTGGTTCTTAGACATGTTTAACCCTTTTCATCCTGAATAAATTAAGATGCTCCACCCACTTCTAATGGTCAGCCAATCAGTTTGTTTGATCGGGGTTGTTGATACAAATTTACATACTAAATGACAAACAGTGCAGAAGAAGCCAAATGATCTGGATCTACACTGTTTTGCAAAGGCAGGACTTAACCAGGTTCAGCAGGACCAGGGTAAAGTTGTCAGAATAAAATGTTCTTATTTTTATACCATATAGAGGATGAAAATTCAAGTAATTTTTAGGGAGACAGTACAAAAAACTGGGCTTTTGCAGTAAAAGTTAGTGAACCTTTCTAAAAAAAAAAAATAGGACAGTTTAATCATGTCTGAGTTCTGTTAGTGGACAACAAGGTGAAACATATCTCTGGATAAGGCATTTTTTTCAGCCGGAACATTCCGATAGTTTTCTTATTTCTCCATGAAAACATATGTTGTGGGTACTAATTTGAAGCATCTGGCCAAAGCACTTCTAATGATACCCACAGCATATGATTTTGTGGAGAAATAAGAAAGATATTATGTGGATACACCTTCTTATCTGGAGCTGTGGTCAAATGCCCAGGCTGATCTGGCATTACCTGTCCTCAAGGGGAATGGATATACCTGATGCCCAGACCTGATGATGCCATTTTTCAGAGAGAGACAACTTTTTACAAACAAGAAGTTAGTTCCCTAGTACTTGAATACTTTCAAAAGTGGGGGCTACTCTTAAAGAAAAGAATTTGCTCTCTTTAAGAGTAACCTCCCCCTCACCCACCTTCCTCCCCAAGTGGAAAGTTAATTTTTCTTATGCACTGTAAAACCAGAATTTCATGTCTTGAGAGGGCCTGACATGTTATGCAGTTCATTTAAGGGGATGATTGGTATGAAATGTCACACCTTGTATTCTGGGAAAACCAAGGAATAAAAAATCATCTGCTTATATTTAAATCCACAGAGTTAAGAATACACCCCAACCCCAGAGAAGATGCACTTACACTGGCCAGTACTCAATGTTTTCTCTTTTCTATTTTCAGGTCTTGTGGCTGGACCAATCAAGACATCACAGAAGATAGTCTAATGTTTACACAAGTTTTAAGTGATTGCACAGACACTTATTTAAGTTTCAGCACTCTCTGGTGAAAAAACAATATGTCCTAGTTGTCAATTAAGCCTTAAAATGTCAATCACAAATGCAGCAGATGTCATTTTTAAATAAATATTTTTCACAGAAAACAAGTCTTGACAGTCTGTGTTAATCATCTGCTTGGCAGAAGATTCACAGGTAATGTCAAAGACCTGTTTTCTCTGAAAAAAAAATTAGAATGTCGTCTGCTACAAATTTTACTTGGGACTTTAAAAGTTGAAGACACAGATGAGCTTGCTAATTTTTACCCTTAACCCTTGTCCTGCTGAATAAATTAAGATGCCACGCCTACTTCTAATTTTCAGCCATTCAGATTGCTTGATCCGGAATGTTGCTATAAATTCACATACTTAATGGCAAACAGTGTAGATCCAGATCAGTTGGCTTCTTTAGAAGCCAACTGATCTGGATCTACACTGTTTGCAAAGGCAAGATATATCCGGGTTCAGCAGGACAAGGGTTAATGAGCTGATGACGAAATCCGATGACAAAGGAATGATATTATCAATGTATTTACTCTACATATTCAGATGCCTTAACTCATTACCATACTTATCCTAAAATTTCAACAAATCCAATTTACTGTCTGTTGATATGTCTAAAAGCTACTGGATGAGTGGCAAATGGTGTAAACCCTGATCAGATGTGGCATTCTGTAACATTTGATCTGAGTCTGCTCTGTTTGCTCAGGCCTGATTGTCCAAATACTTCAGATAAGTACAGTAATTGCAGGTCAGTGAAAGCTTTAAAGTGAAAATGTTTGTTTTGTTTTTTTTGTTTTTTTTGTTTTTTTTTTTTCAATATCAGTTTCAACCCTTAAAGGGCCAAGCTAACTTTGTAGCAGACAGCATTGTATTTTTTTTTTTTTTTTTTTTTCAGAGAAAATAAATCTTGACATTTTCCCTAAAAAACCCAAAAAAATAAAATTTTACAATGTCTGCAATAAAGTTTGCTTGGCGCTTTAAGGGTTTAGTTACTAATAGTTTGTAACTGATTACTCAAGTTTGTAAATGATTACTCATGATCAGAGTTAAGTCTTTCGGTGCCAAATTTCAGACGACATTTGTCGTCTGCTTTACCTTTTTAACAAACTATTGCTTGAAAAAGAAGTATATACGTAAAGTTGAAAGACTGAATGTCAAACAGCATAGATCCAGATGAGACAGCTCATAAGAGCCGTCTCATATGGATCTATGCTGTTTGCAAAAGCCTATTATTATCCCCTGTGGCAGTGAAAGAGTTAGAGGTTACTGGGTCTTCTCTTGGTCCTGGTAGACATAAAAAGAAAACAAGAATTATTTGGGCCACCTCAGCGGAAAAAGTGCCGTCGACCATGTGACCATGTCCAAAATGTGTCAATTCACACCTTCCTGGGCATGTGCAAAGTCTCATTCTGGCATTTGCTTTCCATTGAAAATTCAGTAGTATCTAATGATTCTGTTTGTGGACAGTGAAGGCCCTGATCAGACTGCGCAGATGGGCAATCTGATCAGGGCCTTCGCTGTCCGCATATGCCCGAAGACAAGTTTGCGCATGATGTGGCCCATTTTAGAAAACGGGGTTCAGTTTGGCAGGGTGTGAAAAATGTAAATTTCAATGGCAGAAGATTGAGGTTATATTTGTTTTGGTGCTTACTTGGAGTCTGTACACGAAACGGAGACCAGAAAAGCCTATTTTACAAATATTGTATTTACCCAAAATATTCTGAGAGACGGCCCAGAGCAAACAGTATAGCAAGACTATAGAAGTGATCTGCTTAATCCCTTATACTGTTATCCATTATTTCCCTAATTTTGCTAGATATTCAGGCATACAACAGCTTACCGTACAAATCCTTACCATTCTTACTCTAAAAAATTGAACAGGTCCGTTTGGCTGCTTTGTCCTGTCTCTAAAATGTGAAATTATGAAAGCCTGCCCAGTAAACGTGTGGTTAAGTAAACTGACTGCACTCGACATGACCCCATTGGGTTGACTGGGCCGTAAAACCTCAACACAAACAAACAAGTCCCAGATCAAACCTCTTTAGGAGCAGTTTGATCTGGGTCTATACTGTTTGCTCAGGCTTGTCTGTCTTAATACTTCGGTTAAATATGGTAACTGTGACTGGTTCCCAGCTCTTGTGTAGGCAGAAATGTTACATTGTTGATATTATCGCTTCTTGTTATTGTTTTGATCACTTATAGTCACCTCTTATTGTCTCAAACATTGATACCTCATACCCATTTGTTAGCTGTAGAGTGTTTTTGTTGTTTTCAGAGGAAAGTATCCATATTTTATCTTAGTTCTCTATAAAAACATGTATTACTGTGGTAACCCTAACCTGAGTATTGGGACAAAGCTGAGCAAACAGTGCAGACCCAGATCAAATACTGCAAAACTTGGCATCCAATAAAGCAGAACATGAGAAAATGGACCTTATGACATGTACCACTAGAGAAGGGTTAGATAAGCAGATAAGTAACCCTTGTCGTGCTGAATAAATTGAGATGCCACGCCCACTTCTAATTTCCAGCCAGTCAGATTACATGTACTTAATTTGGGTTTTTGATGGAAATTCACATATTAAATGACAAACAGTGCAGATCCAGATCAGTTGGCTTCTTCACTGTTTGCTAAGACAGGACATGTTGTGTTCAGCAAGAGAAGGGTTAAGACTGATATGACTTCAGGAATGCACAGGCTTATCAGGGTTAGGGGTTAGCATTACTCATATATGCAATCAGAGCCCTGTTCCAAAGTTGCACATCAAGTGGTGGATGAAAGATCCTGACTAGACTGTACTGATGATACTTACTTGATTTTATGTTGATTTTCTGTCATGTGTATTTGTCCATGTTACATCTGTTTACTGTAATTACCCTAAGTATTCAGATAGACAATCCTGAGCAAACAGTGTAGATCAGGTTTTTGTCGCACCTGCGTTAGCACGCAGGTGCGATATAGGCGTGCCATGACCCATCTGTTTGTCCATCGTCAACAATTGACTTGTGAGCGCAACTCCACCTACAGTTTTTGGCCTATCGTTTTGAAACTTCACAGATGTTTTGGCCATGGCGTGTAGATGTGCATATTGTTTGCTCATAATTCTCAGATTTTTTTTTTCAACTTTTTCCGCTTTGTTAACTTAGTCAGTTTTTACCTAAAACCCTTATAGTCAGTGGGTGTCTCGTGAGCGCAACTCCTCCTACAGTTTTTGCACAATCATTTTGAAACTTCACAGATGTTTTGGCCATAGTGTGTAGATGTGAGGAAATCTGTTTGCTCATAATTCTCAGACTTTTTTTTTTTCAACTTTTTTCGCTTTGTTAACTTAGTCAGTTTTTACCTAAAACCCTTATAGTCAGTGGGTGTCTTGTGAGCGCAACTCCTCCTACAGTTTTTGGCCAATCGTTTTGAAACTTCACAGATGTTTTGGCCATGGTGTGTAGATGCGCATATTGTTTGCTCATAATTCTCAGATTTTTTTTTCAACTTTTTTAGCTTTGTTAACTTAGTCAGTTTTTACCTAAAACCCTAATAGTTAGTGGGTGTCTCGTGAGCGCAACTCCTCCTACCGTTTTTGGCCAATCATTTTGAAACTTTGCAGATATTTTGGCCATGGTACAGATGTGTATGTTGTTTGCTCATAATTCTCAGATTTTTTTTTTCAACTTTTTCCACTTTGTTAGTCAGTTTTTACCTAAAACCCTTATAGTCAGTGGGTGTCTCGTGAGCGCAACTCCTCCTACAGTTTTAGGCAAATAGTTTTGAAACTTCATAGATGATTAGGTCAGGGTCTGAAGATTTGCATATTGTTTGCACATAAATCTCAGATTTTTTTTTCAACTTTTTTCACTTTGTTAACTTAGTCAGTTTTTGCCTAAAACCCTTATAGTCAGTGGGTGTTTCGTGAGCGCAACTCCTCCTGCAGTTTTAGGCCAATAGCTTTGAAACTTCACAGATGATTAGGTCATGGTCTGAAAATATGCATATTGTTTGCCCATAAATCTCAAATTCATTTCAGCAGATTAGGGGCCCTTGATTTATGCCCAAAATTGGTTTCCGCTCAATATCTTGTGAAAGAATTGATGGATTAGGATCATATTTTGCATACATATTGTTGTTAACAATACCTAGCTTGGGATTTTCACATGACATTTTTCGTCAATTTTCAGCTGAGTTACTGGCCTTGATTAATGGGCAAAAATGATATCCGCTCAATATCAATATCTTGTGAAATAATGGACAGGTTTAGATAGATTTTTGCAAGCCAATATTCCAAATTTTCTACTTTGTCCATTTTTCTAACCCATCAATTTCTTGAATACTGCAAAACAGATTTTTTTTCAATACAAATAGGAACTTGTATGACTTAATCCCCGCAGGTCCGACATCGCTTTCCGCGGATTTCTTGTTTACTGTTTGCCATCCAGCAGTTTTTTGACACATCATCAGCATTTCGAAAACACGCCTATTCAAATATATTGAAAATTTCACCACAAAAAACTGAAAGTTTTCAGATAAAAATTCTGATATATTTTTCATATTTCTGCTCAAAACATAGATTGTGGGTACTCGTTAGAACTGCCTTGCCGAGGCAGTTCTAATGAGTACCCACAATCTATGTTTTTTGAGCAGAAATAAGAAAAATAATGTGTACCCCTGTAAACCCAAATTTTACTATATAAAAGTGGGATTTAAGGGGGTCAAAACTATATAGTGTGCTTTCGTGATGTTATGTTGATTTTCTGTCATGTGTATTTGTCCATGTCAGATCTGTTTACTGTAGTTACCCTAAGTATTCAGATAGAAGTCCTGAGCAAACAGTGTAGATCAGGTTCTACACTTTGCCACTCTTCCAGCAGAGTTTTGACACATCAGCAGGTAGTAAAATGGATTTGTTCAAAATTTAGCTCAAGTATGTTGAGGAGTTAAGGTGTCTCAATATTTAGGGTAAACATGGTATTATAGTTACTATTCTCCACTTGCTTTATATTGATGTGTGAGCCACATAGAGCAGAAAGATGTCTTCAGGCATATGCAGTCAGTGAAGACTCTATTCAGCTTGTGCAGCCACAGTCTGATCGGGGACTTCACTTACAGAGTTATTTGATACTGTAAAATGCATTGACAGACAACAAAGTTCCTGATTTGTAGTGCAGATATGCAAGATGGTTCAAAATCTGTTTTTGCCTGTGCTCAGCTCTAGAAATGTTTTTTTTTTTTTTCACTATACACCATTGGTAGTTTTCATATTTCTGCATGAAAACATACACTGTGGGTACTCTTTAGAAGCGCCTCAGAGAGGCACTTCTAATAAGTACCCACAGTGTATGTTTGTGTGGAAAAATAAATTGTGTAACACATGTGAATAGGGAATGACCAGATCAGCTTGTGTATTGGTGCAGTTTGATCTGGGACTTTGCCATTTGTCTTCTACAATGTCCTTTGATTTTTATCGCACCTGCTTGTAGCAGGGTGCGATATAGGCGTCCGATTTTCTGTCCGTCCGTCCGTCCGTCCGTCCATCCGTCCGTCCGTCAGTCCGTCCGTCCGTCCGTCTGTCAACATTTATGTCGACGTTCGACATTTATGTCAAAGTTAGTATTCTAATCAACTACAAGACTAAACAACCATCAAACCTTGCATGAAACATCTCCCTGACCTCCTGACTTTGCAACATAGGCGTCCGCTTTTCTATATGTCTGTCCATTTGTCCGTCCGTCTGTCAACATTTATGTCGAAGTTCGACATTTATGTCAAAGTTACTATTTTAATCAATTACAAGACTAAACAACCATCAAACCTTGCATGAAACATCTCCCTGACCTCCCGACTTTGCGACACAGGTGCCCACTTTTCCATTCGTCTGTCTGTCTGTCCGTCTCTTAACAGTTCTGTTATGTCGAAGTTCGACATTTATGTCAAAGTTAGTATTCTAATCAACTACAAGACTAAACAACCATCAAACCTTGTATGAAATATCTCCCTGACCTCCTGACTTTGCGACATAGGTGCCCGCTTTTCCATTCGTCTGTCCGTTCGTCCGTCCATCTGTCTCTTAACAGTTCTGTTATGTCGAAGTTCGACATTTACGTCAAAGTTAGTATTCTAATCAACTACAATTCTACAACAACCATCATTCCTCGCATGACACATCTCCCTGACCTCCTGACTTGGCAGATATGTTGACCCAGTGACCTTGACCTATATTTTGCGCTTCATTGACTTTGACACAATTTACATTGACATTCCAGATCTTCTCAACTATAAGGCATACAACTACCAAACCTTGCATAGTGCTTCTTCTGGATGTACAGACTTGGCAGGTACCTTGACCCAGTGACCTTGACCTATATTTTGCGCTCCAGTGACTTTGACATATTTTGCGTCGACGTTCGATATCTCCTCAACTATAAGGCCTACAACCATCAAACCTTGCAAAGTGCTTCTCCTCAATGTACTGACTTAGCAGATACCTTGACCTGGTGACCTTGACCTATATTTTGGCTACAGTGACTTTGACATAATTTACATCAACGTTCCAGATCTCCTCAAGTGTAAGACCTCTAGCCACCAAACCTTGCATAGTGCTTCTCCTATATGTACTGACTTGGCAGGTATCTTGACCCGGTGACCTTGACCTATATTTTGAGCTCCAGTGCCTTTTACACATTTTACGTCAACGTTCAATATCTCCTCAACTATAAGGCCTACAACCATCAAACCTTGCATAGTGCTTCTCCTCAATGTACGGACTCTGCAGGTACCTTGACTGGGTGACCTTGACCTATATTTCACGCTCCATTGACTTTTACACCTTTTAGGTCACCCTTCCATATGGCCTCAACTGTAAGGCCTTCAACCACCAAACCTTATACAGCACTTCTTCTCGATGTACTGACTCGACAGGTACCTTGACCTGGTGACCTTGACCTATATTGTGCACTCCAGTGACTGACACATTTTATATTGATGTTCGGTATCTCCTCAAATATAAGACCTACAACCACTAAACCTTGCATAGTGCTTCACCTCATTGCCCTGGCTTGGCAGGTACCTTGACCCAGTGACCTTGACCTATATTTGACACATTTTACGTTGATGTTTGATAACTCCTCAACTATAAGGCCTACAACCACCATACCTTGCATTGTGCTTCTCCTTGATGTACTGAATTAGCAGGTACCTTGACCCGTGACCTTGACCTATATTTCATGCTCCAGTGACTTTTACACATTTTACGTCAACATTCCATTATCATTGGGCTGTATGATACGAAAAGTCAGTGCTGAAGATATAGCCATTAGAGGGAATGGGACTGGCCTGGAATATATGTGCCCCACTAGGCACTTTGTCTACATTTTTTTCAACCCAGTTTTCCAAGTAAGCACTGCTAAGAATGAAATAAACTTATTTAATAACCACAATCTGATTGAGGCTCCTGTGACTTTTGCGCCAGCAGGTGCGATGACGCCTTCCGCGGAATTCTTGTATTAAAAGACAGCATAGGCCCTGATCAGACTCTCATGAATATACAGGCAGGGCCATTTTGGTTGTCAGCATATGCTCTGATTGTCCCTTTTCCTGTGGTAAGGCCTATTCATTGTTGACTGACAATTTGTCATTTTGAATGAGATTAGATATATATTAATAAAACAGTGCCACGACCTTGACCTTTATGTTTGCTTTTTATTTTTTACAGATATTAATACAAGGGTTAAAGTTCTAAAATTCAGAAATCCTGAAATCTTGAAATCTGAAAATTCTGAACTGCCAGATTTGCCTATACTTTATATAAGTACAAAAAGTCCCTAAATGCTGAAATCAGGAATAGTCCTGAAGACTTACCCATATAATATAGTGGAAATACTGTATCTTTAAGGTAAATCCTTTTTGCCAAAGTTTCAATTTCCATTGTCTGGTGTTCTGTGGCAAGCTTTATTTTAAAGTCATGGTTTCATATTTTGTCACTTGCCACTGGATACAGTTTGTTTACCAAGGTTACATGTCGATTCTTATAATGTTAACATGTCCTGTATGACAATTACTAGTCATTTGCTATGGTTACCTACTTACCCGGCAAATACACAATGTCGTTACAACGTCGCTGCAACGTCACGACATTGCAGCGACGTTGTAACGACGTTGTTGCTACGTTGAGTGTTTACTGGGTAGTTACCATACTTGCTGGTCACTTGCCCTAGTTACCTCTAAGTTGATATGATTACTGGTCCCTTACCGATTATGTTTCAATGGACAGTAAGCATGCATGCTGATTAGTAAACATGCTAACCATGGTTGCATGCTTACTCTGTATTGAAACATAAATTTATACTGTAATTGGAGAGCACCAATGTAACAAAACATATGCCTGATTAAATAAAAATGTTAAACTATAATACCCCGCCATTATTGTGTCACGGACAGATAACTCTGTCAAACATTGACGAAATTTGTCCATTAGCAATCCCACACCAGATCTCCTTAATATCAATGCATGTACCAAGTTGGTGAAAATCCCTTGACATTTACACAAGTTATCGTCCAGAAATGAAAATATGGGCATGTCTCTAGCAGATAACTCTGTCAAAATTTGCCCATTAACAATCCCAAGCCAGATCTCCACAATATCAATGCACATACTAAGTTTAGTGAAAATCCATTGATGTTTACAAGTTATCATTCCGAAACGAAATACGAACGGACCACTGATGGATGGAAGAATGGACATTCTTACGAGAGGTATATTATGAGATTCCTTTGATCTTTCTTTGATCTTCTTTAACCCCACAACTACCATTTTTATCTTTTTGTCAACTCCACAACACAACTTTTAACCCCACAATGACGGAATAAACCAGACGTCAATACAAACACTAACCTTCCAATGTACCTGGCATATGTACAGACACATGGTCGTCCATCGGGAAACCATAATACCCGGCCACTATCGTGGTGGGGTATAAAAATTATGCTGGGAATTAGTGTGCATTATTTCAAAAGTTTCTTCTGTGGTACACCACAACCTCTTCATAACACTATTGTTGGAGTCCATAGCATAAACCGTGTTAGTTAAACAACCGTGTTATATCCAAACAAAAATGTATAGATTATATTGAAAAATGACCATTTATGGTCATTTTTCAATATTATCTATACATTTTTGGGAGCCATCTTTAAACTGTGTTATATCCAAAACCGTGTTGTAACAAACCCTGTTCTAAAGAGGTTGTAGTGTATTTTGAACCCCTTCATATTTTCAGATATTGAACTGATACTTTGGGGTAATTTTTCTTTTTTTTTTACACCAAAACTTGTGGATACTCACAGAAATTGCACTTCTGAGCTCAGTCATCATCTTATCTGATAATAATAATACGGTATTAATGGTACCAGTTGTAAATGCTATTTTGTTACCTGCCTTTTCAAAAAAGAAAAAAAAAGGAGGGCCAGGGGACAAGCTATTCAGCTTTCCATAGTTTGTGGTGCATAGTTTTGCAACCTCTGACAGTATGTACTTTGTATTCGTAACTTCTCCTACAGTTTTATGTCGATCTTTTGGAAACTGTACAGATGTTTTTATCATGGTCTGAAGATGTATATGTGATTGAGACATAATTCTCAGATTAATTTTTATCACTTTTTCTGCATTTTAAACTTGGTCATTTTTTCAGGCTCAGCTTATATCAGGGTGTATAGGTAGTGGGTATTTTGTGTCCACAACTCATCCTACAGTTTAATGCCGATCTTTTCTAAATTGTACAGATGTTTTTGTCATGGTCTGAAGATGTGCATGTGATTTGGACATAATCCAGATTAATTTTTATCACATTTTCTGCATTTTGAACTTATTTTTTTTTTTTTTTTTTTTTTTTTTTTTTGCACTGAAATTTATCAAAGTGTACAGTAGGTACTTGTTGACTTTTTGGAGGATGTTTTAAAAGGGGGGGCAACAAAAATTCTCTGAACTTTTGAGTATCACAATATCCAGACAGATGGAGACACTGTGCAAACCAAAGACAAACTGGAATTGGGATCTCCATAAAACAGCACAAAATAAGTGAATCTGACCTACCAATAATATATTATTTTGGCAAGGAACTGCAAACACATTTTTTTCTTTTGGCCTTATTTAAAAAAAATGTAAAAGCAAATTTCTTGAAAACAAGACCTTTGTTTTCAGTTGTACTTTATCCTTGAGTTAATAAAATTCGATACCGGGTATTTTCTATTCAGTTTTGTTTATAAAATTTGTTTTAGGAATTACCGTTTGATCCTTTAAGGCATGACTGAGAGAATGTTATTTGACATGTATCACTGTAATCTTCTCAGATTAAATAATTGAGACGGATCAAGGCTTAAATAAGCCATTGTTTGATGAATGCTTTCCATAATCCTTTATCTACTAAATTTAAATATTATATTTAACAGTATATTTTAAAATAATTTTTCTTACATTGTCCAGAAGGAGATGATTCACATGAAATGTCAAGTCATATTTTCTCTGAAAAATTTGTCATCAGCATATTAACCTAAAAGCATCAAGCAAAATTTTGTAAAAGACAACATTCTGATTTTTTTTTTTTTTTTTTTTCAGAGAAAATAAGTCTTGACATTTCATGGGAATTGTCTGCTTTGCAGACAATTCACATGAATTGATAAGACTTATTTTCTTTGAAAAATGAAAATAATAAAACTTCGAAAGTTGTCTGCTGCAGTTGTGATTGGCACTTTAAGGGTTAAATAATTGAGACAGATCAAGGCTTTAGTAAGCCATTGTTGGGATGAATACTTTCCTTTGCCCATAACCTGCTAAATTTAAATAATAGCAGAATTACATTTTGAAATTTACATTTTCCTGAAAGTAGGGCTTGATATTTCATGTGATTTTTCTCCTTTGGAGACAGTTCACACGAAATGTCGTCCTATTTTCTGGGACAAATAAGAAAAGTATTTATTTTTCTGGTGATTTTGTTATTGTCATATTAAGGGCTAATTTTCCACAAAAATATTCATTGTGTGATCTGATTAGAAGTGAAAGACTTAAATTGGGAGATACCAGATATATTTCTGAATACTCTGTGATCTTTCAGATACAAGAACCAGTATTTTTGTAGAAAATAGAACAGGATTACCATATTTTACCCAAGAGGGTTAGACAGTTACCAGCTTTACCCCTGCCAGGCTCGATGGCTCAGTCAGATGCGCATCTGACTTGTGATCGGGCTTGATCCCCACTGGGTCCGGCAACTTTTTTAATGTAGATTGATCATGAAATGTTTTCTATCATCATTCTCTCTTTTCCGCTGATTCAAGAAGGGAAGTTGTCCGTTTTTGGCAAAAGAATGTGCACAGATATTGGTTAACTGCTGAGAGGACTAAGCCTGCCCGAGAAAAAGTGTAGTTAGGTCAACTGTCCAGCTCTACATGATCTTGATAGTGTAAGTGTTGACTTGGCCACTAACCTCCAAACCAACCATATGTCTGAAACATGCTTGCAGAATGGCAACCAATGTAGACCTTCTCAGTCTGCTCCTTCAAGATCTTGGTCTGCACTGTTTGCTGGGTTCTTACTGTCCAGATATTTATGGCAGATATGTTGTGACTGAGCAAAGTATGTAGACCACCTAGGAACAGTTTGATCATAGTCTACACTGGACTATTCAGCCAGCAGTTTTTGCGTATTACTAATTACAGTAAAACCTCGATGACTCAAACACCTAAAGTACAGTAAAACCTCGATGACTCGAACACCTAAGTACAGTAAAACCTCCATGACTTGTACACCTAAAGTTAAGTAAAACCTTGATGACTCAAACACCTAAAGTACAGTAAAACCTCTATGACTAGAACACCTAAGGTACAGTAAAACTTTGATAACTTAAACACCTAAAGTACAGTAAAACCTTGATGACTTGAACACCTAAAGTACAGTAAAACCTCTATGACTTGAACACCTAAAGTACAGTAAAATCTCAATGAACACCTAAAGTACAGTAAAACCTTGATGAACACTAAAGTACAGTAAAACCTCAATGACTGAAACACCTAAAGTACAGTAAATACCTCTATGAATTGAACACCAATGGCTCGTTTACCTGGGATGATTCAAGCTCATTTTTGAGTCCCTATGAAATTCTTCCGACAGGTCAAGAAAACAAATATTAGGGAAATTTTCTTATTTTAACATGAAATTGTATGTTGTGTATACTCATTAGAATTGCACCATTGAGGTAATTCTAATGGGTACACTGAACATACCATTATTGTCTAGAAGATCAAAAAGACTTCTGTAAACTTTCACCATTCGCTTCCTGACCTGGCGCCATGATTAACCCTCACTGGCTCAAACTACCCCTGTCTTCAATAAATTTCCATGGTTTCAAAGATGTTCGAGCCATTGAGGTTTTAATGTATTTATTCAGACTAAGGTATCCGTCCTGAGTATTCATACAGACAGGCCTGAGCAAACAGTATAGATTTAGAGCAGTCTTCACAGAATGCAACATCTGATCAGCATCTGCACTGTTTGCCACTCATCCAGCAGTTTTTTGGACACACCAACGTGTAAAATGGACTTGTTCAAATTTATGAGCAAGTATGGTAATGAGTAAAACTCCCCAATATTTAGGATTAATATGGTGTTTAAATTTTAGGATAACTATGGTAATGCATAACACCAGATAAGGTACTTATTTCAACCAAAAAGTACTGATATATTTCTTATCTCACAAGGAAAACATATATTGTGGTACTCATGAGAAGCGCCTCACTGAGGCGCTTCTAATGAGTACCCACAACATATGTTTTTGTGGAGAAATAAGAAAAATACTGAGACACCTCTAATGGATACCCACAACATATGTTTTCATAGAGAAATAAGAAATATATGTGAATAACCCCTTCTGTCTGGAGCTATGAAACTGTTAAGATGTTCCAATATTTAGCATAACTATGGTATGAATATGTTTATATCTAAAATAATAATTTATCTGGAACCATGACAGATTATTGTAGCTACTTTGTGACCTTTAGTTCTTTGATTAAAAGATTTAAAAGAATATTTTGGCTTAGTTTTATTGTTAGAGAGAATTAAATTGTTTGATTTATTTTAATATACATGTTTTAATAGGTCTTTTGTAGTCACCATGAATATAAGGTCAAATTAATGTTAACCCTTAAAGCGCCTATCACTACTGCAGCAGACGACATTTCAAAATATTCTTAGAAAAAAATATTTAGAGAAAACAAGGCTTAATATAATATGTGAATCATCTGCTAATCTCATTTTCTCTGAAAAATTATTTTTTTTTAAAATATTTTGAAATGTAATCTGCTGCGGTTGTGAGTGGCACTTTACAGTTAACCCATTGTAGTCGGGAGACCCGTAAAAGGGTAATTGGCAAACAGTGCAGACCCATATCAGATGCCAAATAGTTTAGCCATTTTTCTCTACGAATATGTAAATCTCATAGCAGGACCTACCTAAAATTGAAATTGGACTCTTCCAATATATAGTGTGGGAGAGTCTATTCAGTATACAATGGGTTAAACATGATGCTCAACATGAGAAAAAGGGTCCCTTATGCATACACTGGCAACTTTTGTGCAGTCTGATAGGACCTTCATTTCCCACAGCTTATTTTTTCTGGAAAAAAATCTGCTAAAAATTTTGCTTGGTGCTTAAAGAGTTAACTGTATCAGAGAAGTATGTATTTGATCCAGTGCACGACAAACCTACAATAAGACGTGTGATCAGTGAAGATTCAGATCAGCCTGTGCATCTTCCCAGTCTGATCAGTCTTTGCTGATTGTGTGTTCCTTCTACAGTCTCCGGGCTATCCAAAGAGGAATAAACGAGAACCCTTGCCATACTGAGTGGCTGATCCCAGTCTTTGCTGGACACACAGGTCTTATTGTAGGTTTTGTTGTGCGCTGGCTCATTTTGAATGCATACTGTGGAAATGTGAAATATTTTTACTTGTGAGAGCAAGTAAATAGAAGTTTTTTGTTCAGTTTGATAATAACCCTTGTCCTGCTGAACCCTGATACACCCTGCCTTTGCAAACAGTGTAGCTCCAGATCAGTTGGCTTCTTCAACTAATCTAGATCTGCACTGTTTGTCATTCAGTATGTGAATTCATATCAACAACCCGGATTAAATAATCTGATTGGCTGAAAATTGGAAGTGGGCATGGCATCTTAATTTATTTAGCAGGACAAGTGTTAACCCTTCAAGCACCATTAAAAATTGCAACAGTTGAACATGATAGAAAAAAGCTTGATGCTGTGAGAAGAATCAGAAATAGACATACAGACAACCCTTTTTATACCAACACTCGATACAATGACAAAATTCGTTATAATGACCATTTAAATGTCACAAAACCATCACTCAAGAGCGGACATTTAATGAGAAATTATGCAAGAATATTGCATTAACACTTCTAGCAACATATGTTTTGGGTATTTGTTAGAATTGCCTCATTGAGGCAATTCTAACAAATATCCAAAACATATTTTCACTGGGTAAGAAAGAATAACACAAGGCCTTTCTTACATATCACTCTGTCCATAAAGGATTCTTTACAACAGCAAATTCATTTTAATGGCAAAATCTTTTGAAACAAATGCTGTTGTTGTAACGAGGGTTCACTGTAAATGGTTAACAACAAAAAAATCCATATCAAAAATAGATTGCTGTACAGTTTTTGACAAACTCGTGACATATATCAGATTGACACTTAAAGCTTAACAGGCTGGGTCAAAATTGCATCAGGTGACATTTTTGTATATTTTTCTTCTCAGAAAATAGGGATTGACATGTCATCCATATTGTCTCAGACAATTTGCATGACATGTCATTGCCAATTTTCTGAGAAAATAATAAAAAATATTACTACCAGTACCAGTAATTTGTTGTCTGCTGAATTTCTTTGAAGAAACTTGACACCATTCATTTCTGAAGTTTTGACACTCTGTGAGAGCTGTAGAATCCTGTCTCTGACATTTGAAGGCTGAGCACTCTGGGTAAAAAATTTAGCAGATGACATTTTAAACTATTTTTCTTATTTCTCCCAGAAAAAAGGCTTTGACATTTCATGCAGCTTGTGACCAATTTGCATGAAGTGTCAAAGCCTATTTTCTGGGGAAAAAAAAAAAAGAATATTTTTTCATAATGTCATTCTGCTGAAATTTTTACACAGGGTGCTAAGCATTGACTGAGATTGATGTGGTATTGACTTGTATGTCATCTGATGGCAATCCTCCTTTCCTGACATAGTGCTCTGACTTCAAAAGCAGGGTTGCAAAAACATAATTCAGTTTCTATAACTAAAATGCTACGAGTCATGCCACCAGCTTGGCAAACTGTGTAGACTCAGATCAGCCATCCAATTAATTTTTCAGCTGTTTACAGATTTTTCAGTTTTTCAAGATTCTGATCAGATTGGAAAATTTGGAATTTAGGGATTGCTGATTTTGAAATGAAAGAAACTTTCTCAGTTGACAATCAGAAATATTTAACTATGTAAACAGATATATTTAAATGGAAAACAAAAGCCATTTCTTTTTGTGTGTGTTCATGAGTGTGTGTGTGTGTGTGTGCAGGGTGATGTGGTTCTAATTACTTGTTTCTCTTAGCAGTGTTAAAATATTTTCTCTCTTGCTCGGTGAGACAATAAAAAAAAGAAAAATCACAAGAGTAATGCAGCAATGTTTGATTGTCACAACTGTATAAAATATTTCAATATTCTCTGTACTTACATTTGTCCTAGTGTAGACTAAACAGAATTAACCCTTACCACTCCCTGGGCAAATTCAGCAGATGACAAATTGACAGTATTTTTCTTATTTTCCTCAGAAAAAGAGGTTTTGACTTTTCATGCAAATTGTCTCCTTTGCATGAAATGTCAAAGCCTTTTTCTGGAAAAAAAAAAAAAAAACAAGAAAAAATATCATTAATTTGTCATCTGCTGAATTTGCCCATAATGTGGTAAAGATGAATGGTGTCCAAATATGTTAAGTTTTGAAAATAAAAATTAGTGAGATTCTAAAAAAAAAATATATATATATTGTGAGATCTCTATTTTTTACATTAAATATATAGGGAAATGTCTTAAAAAAAAAAAAAAAAAAGTGACACCTCATAAAATTGGGATTTTGGAACCAGAAATTAATGAGTCTCAATGGAAAAAAGTAGTGAGATTTAACATATCTGGGTGTCAAAAATTTAGGGTAATTATAGTACAAGGTGTTACATTGCATTGTTCACCTGTGTAAGGATATCATTCTGCCATCAGATAAAGAAATAACCAGTATACCATATTTATCTTAAGTATTCGGACATCTTAACTCCTTACCATACTTCTGAAACTTGAAATCCATTTTACTACATCTGGATGTGTCTAAAATACTGAGTGGCACGCAATGTAGACCCTGATCAGATGCTGCATTCTGATCTTGGTCTACCCTGTTTGCTTGGGCATGTCGGTCTGAATACCTGGGGTAAATATGGTACTAGGATAGTGCATTTTCATGTCTACAAGAATATTAATTGCCATTAGTTTCTGCTGAAGCATTACTGGTAATTTTTTTATGGATGGAAAGATAAGTGACCTGATAGCAATACCTGAAATAGGCATTCACAGTTCAGTTTTGGTCATTCATGGTAATAATGGATTTCTTTTTTTTTTGCCATAAGTTTATTTTTTATGCAGTTGTTTCTTAAGATACAGAGTGGAATGGCAAACAGTGTAGACCCTGAACACCTCCCCTACACTAGCAGTGTAGTGGGTTTACACTATTTGCAAAAGCCATTTTGTCAGAAACATTGGTGTATGAAATTTTAGGACATTTATTGTAGATCATACTGTTGGAAAATTTAGAGCATTTACTGTACTCAAAATTGGGGTACTAAATGAAAAAAAAAAGAATTATGTTGAAAGCAATATTCTTTCTTTGATCTGCCAAATGCACATGTCAACTATATAATTATTCTGTCAACTAAGCATAATTGTTACATGAAAATGCACTGGAGTGTATGGGAAAATCACTTTTGAGAATCTTATTTATGGCCACTTACTGTAATTGAATAATTTTAACCTTAACCACTCTGTGGGCTAATTCGGCAAATGACAAAATGACATTTTTTTTTCTTATATGAGCCCAGAAAATAGGCTTTGACAGTTCCTGCAAATTGTCTTCTATGGAGACAATTTGCATGAAATGCCAAAGCCTATATTCTGGGAAAAATCAGAAAAATATCTCAGAATGTAATCTGCTGAAATTTTTACCCAGCATGCAGAGCATTAGCCATATTTTTCTGTCACTTGCACAAGATGAAATGTCTAATTTTGTAACATTCTGACTATGCAGAATTAGTGGTTCAGAACCACTGAGGAAGATAATTTTAATGCTTTGCACGCTGGGTAAGAATTTCAGCAAACAGCATTGTTAAATATTTTTCTTATTTTTACCAGAAAATGGCCTTTGACATTTCTTGCAAACTGTCTTCTAGTTTGTATGAAATGTCAAAACCTATTTTATGTGAAAAAATAAGAAAAATATTATCAGTTTGCCGTCTGATGTATATGCCTATAGAGTGGTGAAGTTTAAAACTATAGGCATGGTATGACTTGGACACCCATTGCAGTTTCTCCTTAACAAACATAGCTCCAGATATGAGGGGTATCCAGATAAATATTTGAGCAATTTTTACCAGATTTCACATGGGGCCTTCTTCAAAAGGGTATTGCCAATTTGTTCAAATGGTTCCTCACCATCAAACAAGATGGCCGCCATGACCATATATGGTAAAAACACTTAAAAAGCTTCTTCTCCAGAACCAAGAAAGCTTGGGGCTGAATCTTTGTATATAGCATCATGGACTCAAGGTCTACCAAGTTTGTTCAAATGATGACCGTAGGTTGACCTTTGACCTTTTTACAGCAAGGTCAAATTTGCGTCCTTATACATTTATATGGGGATAATGTTGAAAAGTCATTTTCTCAAAATGTATTAAAGACTAATGGCTGAAACTTACAATGAGTGATTAAAGTAGTAAAACATTATAGTTATAATCAAAATTTTGTCCCTAGAGGGTTATCTGCCCTTGCCTGTGCTATATACATGTATAAAATTGTGTAACTTTTAAATGTCTTCTTCTCTGAAAGCATTTGAGCAATTTTTTACCAGATTTCACATGGGACCTTCTGTCAAAAGGGTATTGCCAATTTGTTCAAATGGTTCCGTGCAATAGAACAAGATGGCCACCATGCCCATATATGGTAGAAACACTTATAAATCTTCTTCTCCAGAACCAAGAAAGCTTTAGGGCTGAATCTTGGTATATAGCATTGAGGACTCAAGGTCTACCAAGTGTGTTCAAATAATGACTGCAAGTGGACCTTTGACCTTTTTACAGCAAGGTCAAATTTGCATTCCCATGCATTTGAATGGGGAAAATATTGAAAAGTCATTTTCTCAGAATGTATGCAAGACTAATGGCTGAAACTTACAATGTGTGATTAAAGTAGTAAAACATTTTAGTTATAATCAAAATTCTTTCCCTTTAGGGTTATCTGCCCTTGCCACTGGGCTATATACATGTATAAAATTGTGTAATTTTTAAATGTCTTCTTCTCTGAAACTGCTTGAGCAATTTTCACCAGATTTCACATGGGCCTGTCAAAAGCGTATTGCCATTTTGTTCAAATGGTTCTGCGCAACTGAACAAGACGGCTGCCATGTCCATATATGGTGAAACCTCTTGAAAATCTTCTCTAGAACTAAGAAAACTTTTTGGGCTGAATCTTAGTATATAGCATCAAGGACTCAACCTTTACCAAGTTTGTTCAAATGATGATCATAGGTTGCCCTTTGACCTTTTTATGGCAAGGTCAAATTTGTGACTCTATAGATTTGTATGGGGGGAAAACTTGAAAAATCATTCTTTTCAATATGTATTTAAGACTAATGGCTAAAACTTACAATGTATGATTAAATTAGTAAAATGTTTTAGTTAGGATCAAAATTTTGCCTCCTGTGAGTTATATGCCCTTGCCCCTGTGCTATATACAGATATAAAACCATGAAATCTTTTAATGTCTTCTTCTCTAAAACCGATTGACCAATTTTCACGAGATTTCACATAGGGCCCTCTGTTGAAGGGATGTTGACACTTTGTTCAAATGGTTCTGCATCATTGAACAAGATGGCTGCCATGCCCATATATGGTAAAAACATTTAAAAATCTGCTTCTCCAATACTAAGAAAGCTTTGAGGCTGAATCTTGGTATACAGCATTGGGGACTCAAGGTCTACCAAGTTTATAAAAATGGATGAAACTAGGAGGACCTTGGACCTTTTTATAGTATGGTCAAATTTGTGTCCAAGTTGCTGTGGCAATACTGGAAGACTGTTGCATGGCATTTGCAAATATGCAGGTGAGCGAATTGTGGCCCATGGGCTGCTTGTTTTTATTTCTTCACAAAATCATATTTTGGGGTACTCATTAGAAATGCCTCACTGAGACATTTCTAATGAGTACCCACAGCATATGTTTTTGTAAAGAAATAAGAAATATATCAATGTTTTTTGGATGAAAAAGTCTCTCATCTGGACTGGAGCTGTAAATAAATTCTATCCATTACAAAAACACGCCCATTCAATATAATGGTGCTTACGGCTGCAAAAACAAAAAGTTTCAGATGAAAATATGTGATCTTTTTATTACTTTTGCTTGAAACAGAGATTGTGGGTACTTATTAGAGCCATCTCATTGAGACAGTTCTAATGGGTACCCACAATCTATGTTTTATTGCAGAAATAAGGAAAATAATATATACCCCTGCAAACCTTTTTTTTTCTGTATAAAAGTGGGGTTTGAGGGGGTCAAAATTGTATAGACATGTATTCATGATGCCAAACCACCCTATGTATAAATCAGTGAAGTCTCAGTTCTGTTGCATTTTAGGTTACTGGATACATCTGAATGATTTTTCTGCCATTTTGCGAAGGGAGGGAACTTTTCAAATTAGAAGTTGTCTCACTTGTATTGGAAACCTTTTGGAAATAGGGCAACTCTTAAAAATAAGAATTTGCTCCCTCTGGGAGCAAATTCTTTCCTTTAAGCGTAGCCCCAGTAATCAGGGAAGTCAATATTTCCATGTCAGAGTTATTTCCCCTCAAGGTGTATCCAGTCTCCTCTCTACTGTACCCTGTCTATACCTCTGTTGACCAACACTGGATGTCAACATTCAGTGAGTGCAGGCATAGAAACAGGTTTTATATCATGGTAACAAACTTGAACAGTTGCATTTTTATACCCTGATAGTGGCTGGGCATTATGGTTTCACGTTGTTTGTCTGTCAATCCGTCCATCTGTGACATGTCCACCTGTCGGTATTTTTCATTTCCAGATGATAACTTGAGTAAATATCAATCGATTTTCACCAAGCTTGGTAAATGCTTTGATATTGTGGAGATCTGGTTCAGGATTGAAAATGGGCAAATTTCATCAATTTTTGACAGGGTTATCTGTCCACCACACAATGGTGGCAGGGTATTATAGGTTCATGTTTTTATTGTATTTGTTGTCAATACAGCAGACTCGATCATCTCAAAATCCAAGAGACAATTTTTGTTTTGTTTGTGGTACAAACACTCAGCTAATTTTGCCACTGATTAGTTTGACATAGCATTATTTGATGTATCAGAGTTTGACTTAGTGAGAGTGAGTGATGTTAAATGTATGATGGAAAATTGATATTGTGTTGTTGTTTTTCTTGACTCTCAGTCAAAATGATTCGGCTTGCAGACATTAAACTTCCTTAAAATTTTGTTTATTTCTTTTGTTTTCTTTGTGGGAGGTTGTTGTGGATTCACATAATGTGTTTATTACTAATTAATCCTTGCCGTGCTGAATAAATTTGTAGTTTTGTAGTGCAGCACAATCAAAATGCCTGCTAAATCTGGTCTTGAGGTTATAAAACTTTTTCATGCTCAGCTCAGCTGAGCATGAAATTTGTTTTATTTATAAATCTTAAAATACTGACAATTTTTTTTTAAACTTCTTTCATGCTCATGAACATGAAAAATGTTTTAATTTTTCATATTTTTATTTTTATGACTTAGTGAAATTTCATGCTCAGTTGAGTTGAGCATGAAAAAAGTTTTATAACCTCGTGGCCTGGAATAAGGGAGCACACATTATTTGCCACAGATAAGGAGCAATCGTTCCATTGCGTCTGCTGGAAAATTTTTTAGTTTTAGTATTTTTAATGAATGCCATTTGCCAGACTCCATAGCACGAAAGTGTATCTGACTGCAGGATTTGAGTTCAAACCCAAGCTCTGCCACATAACTTTTGTGGAGGTTGATCATGAAATAATTCCTACAGTCATTCTCCCCCTTCTGCTGATTCAAGAAGGGCAGTTGTCAGGTACTGGTTAAAGTATGTGCACAAGTACTGGTTAATCGCTTAGACGACTAAGACTGCCCAGGAAAAAATGTGAGTAGGCTCAACATGACCTCAGCATGACTGGGCCTTAAAACACAACTCAATGTGCACAAGTACTGGTTAAGCACTTAGAGGACTAAGCTACTGGTTAACAGCTTAGAGGACTAAGCCTGCCCAGGAACAGTGCAAGTATGATAACTGATCATGCTCAACCTGACCCTCGGCCTCGGTGGCTCAGTTGGATGCGCCGTCCGACTGGAGACCAGGAGGTCGCGGGTTCAACCCCCGCCGAGGTCGGCAACATTCTTTCGTGGAGATTGATCATGAAATATTTTCTACAGTCATTCTCTCCCTTCCGCTGATTCAAGAAGGGCAGTTGTCAGTTTCTGGCGAAAGAATGTGCACAATACTGGTTAACCGTTTACAGGACTAAGCCTGCCCAGTAAAAGTGTGGCTAGGTAAACTGACCGCACTCGACATGACCCCATTGGGTTGACTGTGCCGTAAAACCTCAAATCAAACAAATCAACCTGACCCTAATGGGTTGACTGGGCTGTAAAACCTCCTCAAACTCAAACAAAACAATGAATGCCATTAGGTGCTACCATATTTATGATAAGTATTCGGAGAAAAGCCTGAGTAAACAGCGTAGATTCAGATGAGATGCAAAATGTTGCCTCTTATCAGTATCTAGCAATTTTAACCCTAGTCCTGCTGGACTTAGATGTGTCCTGCCTTTGCAAACAGTGCAGATCCAGATCAGTTGGCTTCTAAGAATCCAGGTTGCTTCTTCTAAGAAGCCAACTGATCTGGATCTGCACTGTTAGCCATTCAGTATGTGAATATATGTCAGCAATCTGAATGAAGTAATCTGACTGGCTGAAAAAAGTAGGCATGGCATCTTAATTTATTCAGCTTGGCAAGGGTTAAACAGATCAATCAATAGGAAGTTACTAGACTAGTTTTAATTTTAGAACCAGTATGGTAAGAAGTTAACCCTTGACCTGCTGAGCCTGGATATGTCATACCTTTACAGTGTAGTTCCAGATCAGTTGGCTCTGCATCTGCACTGTTTGTCATTAAGATTGTGAATTTGTATCAACAACCTGGATCAAGTAATCTGATTGGCTGTAAAGTATGAAATGGGTGTGGCATCTTAATTTATTCAGCATAGCAAGGGTTAATGTGTCCAAATATGGAGGGTAAATATGGTACATTGTATATGATTCCATGTGCACCGGCACAGTGGCTCAGTTGGTAGAGCATCTGCTATGTGACCGGGAGGTTGTAGAATCGATCCCCGGCCAAGTCATACCAAAGACTTTAAAAAGGGTACTAGCTACTCTTTCGCTTGACTCTTAGCATTAAGAAAGTAGAGCTAGGACTGGTTAGCCTGGTGTCGGTATAATGTTACTGGGTGGGATATCATGTCATGTGTCTGGGACTTGGCACTCTAAAAGTGAGCATTGAGCTCTCCCTGCCACATCCAGACACCGCCACTGTATGACTGAAAGATTGTTGAAAGTGACGTAAATCCTGAATAAAACGAGCAAACAATATAAGAGAGCAGTGTCCCACAGGAGGCTGTTTTGCATGTGGCTGCAGCAAAGAGACATATTTCTTCTTTGATGACGGCACTAATGATGATGACTTTCTGTGAAACTGTGCTCCAAAGAGCCTCCCGTGGAGACTTTTCCTCATGAAGGAAACAGCTATATGATGAATACTGATTATTTATTGTGTCAGAAGTGAAATTCATTGTGGCTATAGCTTAGGACAGTTTATTCTTGGGGGAATAAAATGTACCTCTCCCAAGTAATTTGAAATTTTCTATTTGAGCTGCGCCATGCAAAAATGGGTGTTTGGACATATGCGGACAGCAAAGGCCCAGATCAGACTGCGCATCCGCGCAGTCTGATCAAGGCCTTCACTGTCGGTTAATAGAATCATTGGATACCACAGACTGTATGAATGGAGAGCAAAGAACAGGATGATTCCTTGAGCATGTGCAGGTTAGTCAGACTATGCATATTTTGCATATTTCGAAGACACATTTTTGCTGTATGCGCCTATTTCATCTATTACATGAATCATTTTATTATTCTGAATATGATGTGGGAAGACCAGCCTTTTGTTTTTCATATTAGTGACACTGTGGGAAAAAAGGATCTTTGGGCTGTATGCAGACGGCAGTGACCCATTTGTACTGGCTGGTCCGGGTCACCGCTTTCCATTTACAAAATCAGGGGCAATATCCCATTTGTAGATTGAGTGGACAGGCTAGTATACATCTTTGATATATATATCTTTCATATATATATATGTCTTGGAAAAAGTTTGTTTTTTCTAGTGGAACTCATTTTCATGCATACTAGATATCAACTGTTAGCACTCTCTGGGAAAATTCAGCAGAGGACAAGCTTCTGAAGTTTTCCTCACATTTCTCAAAACGACAAGTTTATTTTGTTTTCTTCTTTTTTCTCTGGAAAATATGGACTGACGTTTCATGCAGATTGTCTCCATTGGACACCTTTTGCATGACATGTCAAAATCTATTTTCTGCGAAAAATAAGAAAAATATTGCAAATTGTCTGCTGAAAGTTTTACCCAGCATGCCTTAGCTGACAATCTGCAGAAACACTGTTTTCTAGATGAAAAAATAAGAAAAATAATCCAAAATTTCATCTGCTGACAGTTTTACCTAGCATGCTAAGCCTTAAGCCCTTCCTTATTTCATATGCAGACAGTTAATTCCAGCCAATCTTTCCACTCCTGGAGACTTCATTGTTCTCATATGAAGCATTTACCCTTAAAATGCCAATCACAACTGCAGTGCAGACAACATTCTGATTTATTTTTGCTTTTTTTTTTCAGAGAAAAAAAGCTTCAGATGATTCACATGAAATGCCATGCCTTATTTTCTCTAAAAATATTAAGCCTTGGCATTTCCTGTGAATTCTCAGCTAGGCAGACAATTCACATGAAATGCCAAGCCTTATTTTCTCTGAAGAAAAAACACCACCAAAAACACACAATTATTTGAGAATGAAGTTATCTGCTTCAATTTTGCTTGGCGCTTTAAGGATTAAAACATACTCAACAAAATAATTTAAGGGCCACTTAGTGCAATTTTTCATATATGCAAACTTTGACCAAGTGTGGGCAAAACCACAGAAAATATTGAAATATTGTTGATTGTTTCTTAAAGTGGAACCCAAAAAGTAGTGTCTCCAACAACAAATTTTGAAATGAAAATTTTTATTTTAAAATTCGTAAAAACTGCTACTTTTTACCCAAAAATGGAAAATTGGCATTTGAACATGATAAATAATGTCTTGACTTCAAACTGTGAATAAATCATAGAGAAAACTTTAATTTCAATCAAGAAACTCACATTTTTCTACAGGTACCCTCTATAGATTATTCACCATCTATGGGGAATCATCAAGGCAATTTCTGGCCATATCTGTATGTCTTTTATTCCTAAGAAAGTGGAATTTGCAAGATTGTGTTTGGGTAAATCATTGTTTTGACTAAAACTAGAAAACTTCAGATATTCTAAAAAAACATCATTTTGGGGTAAAAAGTCATTTTTCTCAGAATCTTCTAGGCTGACAATGTTCGCGCCATTGACACTTTGGTAATTGAGCATATTGCTAACATTTTGAGCTTATTGAAATGGGCTTACAAATAGCAGTATCACCCAAAGAATAATTTTTACAACAGACGGGTCGCATTTGACTGTTAATCAAAAGGAAACTGAAACTGGTGACCCTTAAATTATTTTGTTGAGTATACATTGACATATGATTATGGCAACCAGTAATGACCTTGACCAAACTGCAGACTTTGTGCAGGTTAATTGAATCTTTTTCATTTATGTATTAGATGGTGGTGTCTACAGAGTGCTTTGTTTCTTTAAAACTTTATCTTTACCACTCTCTGAGCAAGTTCAGCAGACGACAAATTGACAATATTTTTTTTGTTTTATCTGGAAAAGAAGCTTTGACATTTCATGCAAATTGTCTCCTAGACAATTCGCATGCAATTTTAAAGCTTATTTTCTGGGAAAAATATTAATTTTAATATATTTTCCATTGAATTTTTTTTTTACCCAGCATGCATTAAGTTTACTAAAGGTAAAGTCAGCAGACAAATTATATTTCTACTTATTTTTTTTTTTTTTTTTAAGAAAAAAAGCTTGATATTTACTTTAGATTGTCTCCATTTTGTCAGATGAATAGCAATATTTTAAAGTATTGTCTGCAGGATTTAAATTCAGCAAACTAATCATTAACCAAAAACAGTAAAACTTGCTTCTGTTAGGTGAAAATCAATTGTATTGAAGTAATATTCCCCAGACTTATTGATAAAGGGTTTTGTTCTAAAGTTTAAGTCCATTTTGACATTTATTGAATTGTTTCAATCTAACATCTGACAAGAAAATTATTTTCCAAGTTAATTAAAACCTAAATAAAGTATGCTGGGTTATTATGGTAAGAATAGCTCAAGTTTGTGTGTACTTGAAGAAAGACAATTTCAGTGGGCTTGTGTCTGAAGTTACCCTTAAAGTGCTAATCACAAATTTTTCTTCTTCTTCTTCTTATTATTTATTTTTCTATTGCTTTTTTTTTTTTTTTTTGAGAAAATAATACTTGGCATTTTATGCAAATTGCCTACAATTCACATGAAATGCCAAGTCATAATTTCAAAGAAAAATAAAAAAAAAAAAAAAGCAAGACAGACGATTCACAGAAAATGCCAAGTTTATTTTTTTTTTAGAAAAAATAATAAAAAAAAAAAAAAAAAAAAGTATCGTCTTCCTCGGTTTTGCTTAGAGCTTTAAGGAAGGAAATAAGGTGTCTGATGCAGACTCATTACAATAAATTTACCCAAAACTGATACATATATTTAACTATCCTATTTGCTCTCAGTATTGGGACATCTTAACTCCTTACCATACTTGTTCTAAAATTTGAACAAATCTTTTTAACTACCTGTTGATATGTCTAATAATAGCTGGCCTCAGTGGCTCAGTTTGATGCAAGTCCAGCTGGCAATTAGGAGGTTGCGGGTTCGACCCCTGCCGAGTCGGCAACATTTTTTCATGGAGATTGAGCATGAAATATTTTCTACGATCATTCTCTCCCTTCCACTGATTCAAGAAGAGCAGTAAAACTGTTGTCAGTTTCTGGAGAAAGAATGTGCACAATACTGGTTAACAGGTTAGAGGACTAAGTCTGCCCAGTAAAAGTGTGGTTAGGTAAACTGACTGCGCTCAACATGACACCATTGGATTGACTGGGCCATAAAACATCAACACAAATAAAACAATGTCTAATAATGGTTGAATGAATGACAAACTGCATTCTGGGGAATCTGATCTCAGTGGACACAGTTTGCTCAGGCTTATCTGTCTGAATACTTACCATAAATATTATGGTACCATATAAATGGGTATTTTTGTCCGGTGTTAAAGTAGCATTTTAACCTAAATTCTAAGTTTTAATGTTGAAACTCAAAGCATGAATTACACACAGTTATGCCTTAGCCAACTGTGGACCCTGATCAGACACCACAGAACATTGCATTTGGTCAGAATACAAAATGCAATTCAATGTGTCATTTTTCAGACCCATCAAGTAGCCAGAATTTTAGGATAAAAACTGCTGGATGTATGGTAAACAGTGACACAAATCAGATGCCACATTCTGTGGCATCTGATTTGTGTCAACATTGTTTGCTCAGGCCAGTCTGTCCAAATACAGTACTTGTCTCTGTTCAGAATTCTATTTTGGATCAGAAAAGTTCAAATCTACACTTCAGCATTTTTCTAGTCACATCTTTCTTTTACCACCACAATTTCAAGAACCTCAGAACAGTTATCACTACAACAAAATAATTTCTGTTTAAACACACTGGTACAAGGGTACAAGGGTCAATCAAAAAGTTCTGTCACTAATAGGCTTCCTTGGTTTTTATCCCAGGTATATTTTAAAATGCTTCACTGCACTTGAATGGTGTGTTCAATAGCTAATGATACCCGTTTATTTCGTTCACTTCTTTTTATTGCCAAGGCTTAAGAAAATGCTTTCTGGAAATAAGTATACGTCTAGAAGTTCTCTTGGCAGCGCTGTTTATCAGTGTCTCCAACAGATACCAAAAGAAGACTGTTTATCTGCTTTTTGTGACTAGGTAAAAAGGTTACAAAATTGTGTTTCAATAAAGGGGGAATACTTTGAAGGTTTGTAATAAAAATATGTTTGATAAAACGTAACACTGAAGTAATCCGAACCTAGTGACAAAACTTTTTGCAGGACCCTTGTTGGGTGATGCTAAGGGTTCATTTTATTTGCAGCTGGTAGGGGAAGGGGGCATTTTAGTACTTCTGTTTCCACACTGTTATTCAAGTTTTCCTTCGTCCTCCATTTCTCTTTCCTCTGCTAGCTCTTTTATCCCTTTTCTCCCTTTTTCTGGAAGACAACACAAAATGACCCACAAGGGTTGACATGTCATGAAACAACATCACAAAAACACGCCTATATTATTTTGACCCCCTTTAACCCCACTTTTATATAGTAAAACTGGGGTTTACAGGGGTATACATTATTTTTCTTATTTCTGCTCAAAAACATAGATTGTGGGCACTTGTTAGAACTGCCTCATTGAGGCAGGTCTAATGAGTACCCACATTCTATGTTTTGAGCAGAAATATGAAAAATATGCAATTCTTTTATCTGAAAATTTTTATTTTTTGATGGTAAGATTTTCAGTATATTTGAATAGGCATGTTTTTGTAATGAAGAACTAAAAAAAAAAACAAAAAAAACAACAACAAAAAAAAAAACCCAGAAAAAAAACACACTTTATAGTTAAAGATATAAATGTACACTAACTTGATTGCATAACAAATTCATTCTGACTGTTGTCATCATCTTATCATGCCCTATTTAACATATTGTCATGATAAGACCCTATTAAGAATATTGATACTATCATCTGTATTAAAATTGTCAACTTGATACCATATTTATAGATATCCAGTGACAGGCTTGGGAGTCTGAGCCACTGTTTTATTACCAAAACCTGTATGTATATTTTAACGCTTAGCATGCTGGGTAAAATTTTCAGCAGACCACATTTTGATTTTTTCTTTATTTTACTTTTTCCCCCCAGAAAATAGGCTTTGATATTTCATGCAAATTGCCTCCAAAATAGACAATTTGCATGCAATATCAAAGCTTATTTTCTGGGAAAACTAAGAAAAAAAAAAGAAAAAATTCTGTCAGTTTGCTGTTTGTTAAAATTGCCCAGAGGGTGGTGAGGGTTAAGATTATATAGGTAAAATATTTTTATATAAGTACTGGTACTTCACAGATTTTGAGAGGATGGTTTGGGCGCTTTTTGGTAACTTACTCATGCAGCTGTATGCAGTGAGTGTGAATCCCTCTCACAAATTAATGTGCCTACTTTCAAACATATTATAAGTCCCACATGACAGGCTGATTTCAGCACACTGCTATTATTATTTTAATATTACTACTATTCATTAATTCATTATTTTTACTACTACCATATTTAAGTATTCTGATAGACAGGCCTGAGCAGACAGTGTGAACCCAGGTGATATGCTGCATTCTGTATCTGATCAGGGTCTACATTGTTTGCCAGTCATCCACCTATTTGAAGACACAAAGTTGGATGAGCATCCAACTGGTGATCAAGAGGTTGCAGGCTTGACCCCCACCGGGTCGGCAACATTCTTTCATGGAGATTGACCATGAAATATTTGTTACTGTCATTATTTCCCTTCTGCTGATTCAAGGGCAGTTGCCAGTGTCTGGCGGAAGAATGTGCACAATACTAGTTAACCGCTTAGAGGACTTAATGCCTGTGCAGTAAAAGTGTGGTTAGGTAAACTGACCACGCTCGACATGACCCTGTTGGGTTGATTGGGCCGTAAAACCTCAACACAAACAAATTTTTCAAAACCTCAACACAAACAAAGCCCAAGAACAAGCAGTAAAATGGACTTGTTGACATTTTAGGACAAGTATGGTGACCAGTTAGGGTGTCCAAATACTTAGGGTAAATATGGTACTATTACTACTACTAGTACACCACAATATCTATAACACTGTTGCTGGGATCCACAGCCAACACCTTGGTAGCTAAACAACCATGTTGTATCCAAACCAAAATGTATAGATTATAAAGAAAAACTAAAAAAGGTTTTTTAGGGAAAAAAAAAAATGCTGCCCCACCCCAACCCCGCCGGAAGTGTCGTTCTTGTAGGCAACACATTGTCTTGTCCTATTCTACATTTCTACCAAGTATTATCAAAATATTGTGAAGGTTATTCAAATTACAGAGCGGACACAAAATCAAATTCAAATACAAGAAGGGGAGATAACGCCAAAAGGAAGAAAGCCAGAGTTGCATTCTTGTGTGCAACTTTTCCTCACGTTCTGTTCTACATTTCTACCAAGTAAAATTAAAATAATCTAAAGGGTATTGGAGTAACAGAGCAAGAAGGGGAGATAACTCCAAAAGTAAGAAAGCCAGAGTTGTCATTCGTATACACAACATGTCATCTTGTCCTGTTCCACATTTCTACTAAGTATCATCAAAATATTCAGAAGGGTATTCGAGTTACAGAGCGGACATGAAATCAAATTCAAAGACAAGAACGGGAGATAACTCTAAAAGTAAAAAAAAAAGCCAAAGTTGTCATTCTTGTATGTGACATGTTGTCTCGTCCTGTTCTACAGTTCTAGCAGGTATTATAAAAATATTCCAAAGGGTATTCGATTTACAGAGTGGACATGAAATCAACGCATATTCATTGTCAAATATAACAAAGGGAGATAAGACCAAAAGTCAGACAGGCAGAGTTGTCATTCTTAAACTTGACAATTCATCTCGTTTTGTTCTTCATTTCTACCAAATACCATCAAAATATTCCGAAGGGTAGTCGAGTTACAGAGTGGACACTAAAGCAATTTCAAAAACAAAACAGGGAAATAACTCCAAAAGTAAGAAAGCCAGAGTTGTCATTCTTAAACCTGACACATCATCTTGTTCTGTTCTTCATTTCTACCAAATACCATCAAAACATTCCAAAGGGCATTCAAGTTACAGAGCGGACATGAAATCAGTTTCAAAAACAAAACAAAGGGACATAACTCCAAAAGTAAGAAAGCAAGAGTTGTCATTCTTGTATGTAACATGTCCTCTTGTCCTTTCTACATTTCTACCAAATATCATCAAAATATTTCAAAGGGTGTGACTTACAGAGCAGACAGGAAATTGATGCGTAATCACTGTCCAATATAACAAAGGAATATAATGTCAAAAGTAAGAAAGGCAAAGTTGTCATTCTTGTATGTGACATGTCGTCTTGTCCTGTTCTACATTTCTACCAAGTACCATCAAAATATTCCAAAAGGTATTTGAGTACAGAGCAGACATGAAATCTACTTCAAACAAAACAAAGGGAAATAATTCCAAAAGTAAGACAGCCAGAGTTCTCATTCTTGTACAAAACATGTCCTCTTCACTTATTCTACATTTCTACTAAGTATCATCAAAATATTCAAAAAGGTGTTCGACTTACAGAGCAGACACAAAATCAATGCATAATCAGTGTCAAATATAACAAAGGGAGATAACGTCATAAGTAAGAAAGACAGAATTATCATTCTTGTATGCGACACATTGTCTTGTCCTGTTCTACATTTCTACCAAGTATCAGAAAATTATTCCAAAGGATATTTGATTTACAGAACGAACACGAAATCAATGCATAATCACTGTCAAATATAACAAAGGGAGATAATGCCAAAGTAAGAAAGGCAGAGTTGTCATTCTTGTACGTGACACATCATCTTGTCCTGTTCTACATAAATTCTACCAAGTACCATCAAAATAATCCAAAGGGTATTCAAGTTACAGAGCGGACATGAAATCTATTTCAAACAAAACAAAGGGAAATAACTCCAATTTAAGAAAGAGTTATCATTCTTGTACGTAACATGTTATCTCATCTTATTCTATATTTCTATCAAATATCATCAAAATATTCCAAAAGGTATTCCAGTTACAGAGCAGACAAGAAGTTTTACTCCAACCCCAACGGGATCCATCCCAAAAACAATATGTCCCCCACCCCCCACCCCAACCCTTTGGTAGGGGGGGAGGGGGTGTGGGGATGGGAAGGGGGGACCTAATGACCATTAATGATCATTTTTTCTATATAATCTATAATTTTTTTGTTTCGATACAGCTGAAATCATCTTATAATGAACTGTCTTATAAAGTCCAGTGTAACAGTAGTATTCAGACAGTGATGGTAAGATAAAAGAACTAACAACCTACATTGGTCAGGGCTGAAATTGATATTTTAGCCATTCAGTGGCCTTTTTTGTTGTTTTTTACTACTACTACTACCACTACCCCACAGTTAATCTGCTACAACACAGTTAATCTGCTCTCTATTTATTTTTACTTACATTAGCCACAGATGTCTTGTGATATTCAAAACGATAATCTTCATAAAGCAGGCATTCATGGAGTTTAATTTATATTACCACATGTTGCATCACACCATGCTTGTGTTTAGCATGAAAGAACTATTGCATGCAGACCTGCTGATAAAGTAATTAAATATGTAGATTCTATAGTGTAGTATATCAAGTTAGACTATCTTTGGTTTACTATAATTGATTTTGAATTTGTTCCATCACGAAAATACGCCTATATAATTTAGACCCCCTTAAACCCCACTTTTATATGGTAAAACTGGGGTTTACAGGGGTATACATTATTTTTCTAATCTCTGCTCAAAACGTAGATTGTGGGTACTCGTTAGAACCGCTTCGTCGAGACGGTTCTAACGAGTACCCACAATCTATATTTTGAGCAGAAATAAGACAAAATATCAGAAGTTTTTATCTGAAAATTCTCATTTTTTTGGTGGTAAAATTTTCTATATATTTGAATATTCGTGTTTTCGTAATGTTTGTTTTCTGCCGACTGACAATATAGCAGATGATTGTCACCTAGGTATACATTTACACTCTGGCATAATACTGAAATGAACCATTTTAATCCATGATTGCATTATAAAATCTAATATTAGACTTGTTTTTCATTGAACACCACTTCTGTCCTATCTCGCAAAACTATTAATAGCATAAAGTTCATAGTTCATGCAATAAACTGACGTTTTTGTCTATATTTTGCTGTACTATTTGATCACACTGCATGTCAGAAGATAACCACTTCTGTAAATAGCATATCTATTAAAGTTTGATTTTCAAGTTAACAGGCCATAACATTTTGAGCTTACATTATTTATTATTTTGTTTTCCTTATTAGAACGGTATAATAGAAAATGACATCAATCCTGTGGTGTCGCTTTAACTTAGCTTATGAAATCGTGGTGTATTTGAGAACCCAAATGGCATGCATCTAAATTGAAACAAATTGTCTGTCTAAGGATCGCGCCAGGAACTAGACAGTCCAATATTTAGAATTAGCATGCTTCAATCCACGGTGTGATAGGTTAACTGGTTTAGATCTGTCTCATAAATTTCTCAATATCTGTTATCATTCAAATCGTGTTTATTGGTCCAGTATTTTATATTGCTCCAAAATAATGAAGAGGCATCACAATTCATGTGATTTAACAATTTCTATTCATTCTCTGGCTGTTTGTTTCATTTTTTAAAACTTAAATGGCTTTCTTGAAGCAAAGGATTGTTGTGATTTCGATTGTCCCATATGAAAACGCTTTTCAGTCACATACATTCGTGCTCATGCCATTTCTTTTCAACTACTTTCATTTAATTTCTGTATATCTTGTTTTTGCCTCCGTTTGATAATATTCAGTAACTGTTAATTTGATAGTAGGTCAGTTTGTATTGTATAAGGTCAATGACTTCACCACGTTTATTGTATCAATGAAGCAGAAAATCCTCCTGTTTAATGTGGGAATGTAACTTCAATATTCGATATGCGTTATATTGCCTTAATAAAAGGCTCCATATTCCTCAAAAAAGACTTTTTTTTATCCAAGAAAGGTTTAATGATTTGATATATGGTATAATACAATCATGAAATGTGGCATCTGACAGGCTGTAAAGTCTCAGCTATCTCCCGTTCTTGAAATGAAACGATTTTTTTTATCGTATCTCTGATTAATGTTGGCAACATTAATTCAGAGATACGATAAAAATCATTTCATTTTTGATCCAGTCAAGAACGAGAGACTAACTGAAATTTTACAAGTTGTCAGAAGCCAAATTTTATGATTGTATTAATACCATATATCAATTTATTAAACCTTTCTTGGATAATAAAATGTCTATTTTTGAGGAATATGGAGCCTTTAAATACATTCCTACTTCACATATTTCCTAGAATTTTACAAATTATATAAACCAGGCAATATAGTCCGTCTTCGTGACTATAGAACTGACTGTGCCAAGATGAAATCCATGGTAAAAGGTTTCTGATGTGAAACAGTGTTACTTACCGTGTTACTATAGTCATAGAAAAAAAAGTCAAATGTATTATGTCCGGTCAGATTTGCCACTTTGGAAAGTTTGTTTTATTCTGGTTCTGTTTATATATATTATGATTCAGGGCTAATGTGGTTGTCAACCATGTTTTCAGTCTGTCGCGACAATCTTTGGATGTGACAGGGATACCAGTGCTCGCTTTTAGAGTGCTCCTTCGGTGGAATCACACCCAAATATATGACTTGCTATTCTTCCCAGTCATATTGTACTGGTATGCAAGAGCAGTGAAATTTGTAAAATCATTATAAAGCTAAATTAACGTCTCGTGCGCATTTAGCATGGCTTTCAATTACGTAAATCACATGATTTCCTTTTCAATTTTCATGTCTGCGGAAACCTCTTAATGAAATTAATGCAAATATTGTTGGTAACAAGAATAAAATGCTATGCAAAATAAGCACCACCATTACGAAAACATGCCTATTCAAATATATAGAAACTTTCATCTCCAAAAAATTGAAAATTTTCAGATCAAAAACTCTGATATTTTTCATACTTTTGCTCAAAACATAGATTGTGGGTACTCGATAGAACCGCCTCGGCGAGGCGGTTCTAACAAGTACCCACAATCTATGTTTTGAGCAAATATAAGAAAAATAATGTATACCCCTGTAAACCCCAGTTTTACTATATAAAAGTGGAGTTTGAGGGGTCAAAAATATATAGGCATGTTTTCGTGATGTTAAGCTCTTGAAACTTTCTTGCAGTGCGGAAGTACTTCTCCGTGTCGATTTAAATAGAATGCATACAGTCTCAGGGGAGACAACTGCCAGATCCTTTTGTTTTCCTTCAGAAAAGGGATCTTCTCTTCTTCTCTTGGGAGAAAATTCTTTCCTTTTAGAATAGACCACTTTCAAAAGCGGGAAAACAAACCGGAAGTCAGAATATTTGTCTTCCTTGTAAAAACGGCGGGAATTCTAACAGGTGTATCGAATCCCCGTAAATGCAAAACCTTTACAGGAAGTAAACTGTACCCTTCATACATCTGACATCAAGTCAGACGAAATATCAAGCCATTTGACACTTTCAAACCATTACGAAAACATGGCTATTCAACTATATTGAAAATTTTACCACCAACAAATGAAAAATTTCAGAAAAAAAAAAAAAAAAAAAAAAAATCTGATTTTTTTCCTATTTCTGCACAAAACATGGATTGTGGGTACTCGTTAGAACCGCATCGACGAGGCGGTTCTAACGAGTACCCACAATCCATGTTTTGTGCAGAAATATGAAAAATAATGATTACCCCTGTAAACCCCAGTTTTACTATATAAAAGTGGGGTTTAAGGGTTTAAGGGGGTCAAAATTATATAGGCATGTTTTCGTGATGCATTCCCAATCCCGAAGGTGTTCTGCTTTGTGAGTATATCTGCTGGACACGAATTGTAAAACATGACAGTTGAACACTGTATAAAACAAATATTGCTGTCTGTTGTGCATATGTATATCAAAATTAAATATAAATTGTGGCTTTAAGAATACAGGGTGCTACGCTGCTCAAGATGTTTTACAGTCATCTTTTCCGCTTCTCGATATAATGGGAATACTATTCAAATATAACTAAAAAGGATACATCTCCAAATGAGGTCACTTTCAACAGAAACTATTTGCCTTCCTTCTCAATGGGATGAAGGTGGTGGGGTCTTTAAAACAGGATTTGCCCCCATTTCTCTCTTTAAGTCTCTCTCTCTCTCTCTCTCTCTCTCTCTCTCTCAGACGTATATCCATTCACCTTAAGAATTAGCTTTATTCCATTCTTAAATATTAAAAAGATTAATGGGAGCAAATTCTTTTCTTTTAGAGTAGGATCCTTTTTTAGAAAGGGATTGGTGTTCGCATATGAAAGTATCAGTAAATCACAAAAGTTATCTTTCTTGACAAAAAATGGCGGAAAATCTACCAAGTGTATGCATTTACCTTAACCCTTAAAGCGCCAAGAAAATCTGCATCTGAAAATGTCGTCTGCCTATGTCGTCTGCTGAATATTCTTGCAAACTTTTCAAACCTATTTTTGCATACAGGCAGTTAGTGTGGACCCAGATCAGACTGCTCCTAAAGGCAGACGACAATAGTTGTGACTGGCAGTTTAAGGGTTAAACGTTTACTTCTGTCGTCGTCATAGTTGAATATTTTTTTTTTTTTTTTTTTTTTTTTTTTTTTGCAAAAGTATATGTTCGAAGTTATTACGTGTTAATGTATCCAGCTATGGCAGTCAGTAACCCTACTTGACTTGTCACAGAGTTTATTGTTTCTGATAATGAGTAAAAATTGCCTTAAACCGTTACACATCGCTGGGCAAATTCAGAAGACGACAAAATGGTGATATTTTTTTTTTTTTTTTTTTTTGTTTGTTTGTTTTTCAGAAAATAGGCTTCCACATTCCATGCACATTGTCTCCTTAGGAGACATTTTGCATGAAATGTGAAACCCTGTTTTCTGGGGAAAATAAGAAAAAAAATATTTCAAAATGTCATCTGCTGAAATTTTTACCCGGCATGTTAAACGTTAAATGTTACCTGGTATAAGTACATTATGTCCGTATTTATTCTGTACTTCAGCTGGCAGCCAAAGTTTCGATCGTTATTGATATTTTCTATGTTTTATAAATTTTGTTTTATTAAAATTGTAACAAATTGTCGTTTTCCTCATCATTTTCTATTGTTATAAGTTTTGTCAACTCCATCGAATAAGACAGCATTGTAACGTGCAAAAAAATCCTATTTTAGCGGACACCTCTAACAACCTACGCGATATCCCAGTAAGCATTCCCCATAAATCTACAGCGGTAGCTGACGGGCCGATAACGGCCCGCTGTAGATTAAAAAGAATGCTAGCTGGGTAGCGATGATGACGACACCTATTTTCGTCAGTAGCTAGTTTTACTGAATCTTGCTGAACTAACTATAGGGTTTATGAAATTCAGAATATTCACTTACTGCACCGAATGCACTGTCATATGGACTTTCGAAACATCGGTCTTCTGAAACGCAATGGACAGTCATCCATGTTAATATTCAATAGCATTAATGATTAAGCATAATTGGTCAAAATATCTGCAATAACTAGAATACGTATGGAGTTTTCATTTTTGGTAAAGGGCAGTTCTAAAATGGACATGTTTGTGCAGGTGGTGATTTTTCGCTGCATTGTGCAATTTTCGTGATTTAAAAAAAAGTTACAGTCGCAGCTCTGTGCATATCAGCGTGGTGATGACATAGGTTGTTGCTCCTAGGACTTTATACGCTATTGTTGACAAGGGAGACAACTTTTGTGACTGTTTGCTTTCCTGCACACCAAACCCCTTCCGAGACGGAATCTACTCTAAAAGAAAAGAGCGAGAGGAATATTTTTTTCCTTGTAGGATAGGTAGTTGCCTCCCCTGAAAGTGAATAAATTTCCTCGTAAAGTTGATACATATACCTGAGCTATTTTTTTTTTAATAACAAAATGACAGGAACATCCCTACCAAGTAGTAGCCTAGTATTTTATTCCAGACTAACTTTCCCTCACTGTTGTTTTATAATTATATTCCCTGTATAACTAACTTGAACAAGAGCTTCGCAAGCGGCGCATTATACGCCCGTTTGCTAATACAGTGGGGCCAACATTTTTAAAGGAATTGTAACCAATGTACACTATGTGTATGGCTAAAAGATGGACAGACAGACAAACAGGAATAGCAACTCTGTAATTAATGATTGCACCTATATTAAAACAATTAACATATTAGATACTGTTAGTATACGTAAAAAAAGCTCCCAGGATGAAGTGGCACAGATGTTGAGAAATGCAGAAGTCAAACAAGGGGAATAATTTATAAACTAAGTACACTGGAGTTACCGTTATTGGTCCTAAAGTATTCCCTTGGCAATATACACACCACCATTAAGGTTCGTTAAAATAGTTGAGGAATTAGAGAAGGAAAAGAAAATTTAGTTATAGGGCAAATAATTCAGGACATAAGTAAACCAGAATTGTGGTTCTTGCTCATTATATATTGCCCCATTATTATATACATTCCTACAAAATTTCATTCAAATATTTCAAAGGGTTATGGCATTATGGATTGAATGAGAATAGCCTAAACAATTTGCATATGGGTAGTTATGGAATAATAATTAACAGCGCCGACCACTGGTAACTAGAAGGGGGGAGCAATCATTCTTGTACGCGACACGTCGTCCTGACCTAATACATATTCCTATAAAATTGCATGACGATATCCCCAACGGTTACTGAGTTATGGCGCGTACAAGAATGTTTGGAAAAATAATCAAAGGCGCATAACTTGGAAACTAAAAAAAGGGGGAGCAATCATTCTTGTACGCGTCACGTCCTCGTCGTCCTTACCTAATACACATTCGTATAAAATTGCATGAAGATATTCCCAATGGTTACTGTGTTACAGCGAATACAAGAATGTTTAGAAAAAAAAATTATAAGGGGCAAAACTTGGAAAGTAAGAAAGGGGGGAGGGGGCAATTTTTCTTGTACTCGACACGTCGTCCTGACCTAGTACACATTCCTATAAAACTGCATGAAGATATCCCCAATAGTTACTGAGTTACAGCGAATACAAGAAAGTTTAGAAAAAAAATAATCAAAGGGGTAAAACTTGGAAAGTAAGAAAGCGGGGCAATTATTCTTGTACACGACACGTCGTCCTAACCTTATACATATTCCTATAAATTTACATGAAGGTATCCTGAACGGTAACTGAATTATGGCGCGTACAAGAATGTTTACGGACATACGAACGGACAGACGGCTGGACAGACTGCACCTTGCTATAATATGTCTACTTAAAACAAAATGGGCATATACATACCTTTATAAAGTTTCATCAATATTTTCCGATTGGTTATCAAGTTATCGAATGCACAAGATTTGTATATACAAAAATAGCATAAAACCAATCACAGGGACATACCTCTGAAAGAAAGCAACCGAAAGCAACCGTTATTATACGCAACACGTCGTCTTGATCTGATACACATTCCTATAAAGTTGCATGAAGATATCCCTAACGGTAACTGAGTTATGGCGCGTACAAGAATGTTTGAAAAATATTAATCAAAGGGGCATAACTTGGAAACTAAGAAAGGGGGAACAATCATTCTTGTGCGCGACACGTCGTCGTGACCTAATACATATTTTTATAAAGTTGCATGAAGATATTCCTAAGCTTACTGAGTTATGTCGCGTACAAGAATTCTGGGGAAAAAAATAATCAAAGGGGCATAACTTGGAAACTAAGAAAGGGTAACAATCATTCTTGTGTGTGACACACATTGTCCTGACCTATACATATTCCTATAAAATTGCATGAAGATATTCTGAACTGTTACTGAATTATGGAGCGTACAAGAATGTTTGGAAAAATTAATCAAAGGGGCATAACTTGGAAAATAAGAAAGGGGGAACAATCATTCTTGTGCGCGACACATCGTCGTGACCTAATACATATTCCTATAAAAAAATGTACGAAAATATCCCTAACGTTTACTGAGTCATGGCGCGTACAAGAATGTTTGGAAAAAAATAATCAACGGGGTATAACTTGGAAACTAAGAAAGGGGGAACGATCATTCTTGTGCGAGACACATCGTCCTGACCTAATATATATTCCTATAAAGTTGCATGAAGATATTCTGAACTGTTACTGAATTATGGAGCGTACAAGAAATTTTGGAAAAAAATAATCAAAGGGACATAACTTGGAAAATAAGAAAGGGGGAACAATCATTCTTGTGCGCGACACGTCATCCTGACCTAAAACATATTCCCCGAACGGTTACTGAGTTATGGAGCGTGTAAGAATGTTGACGGACGGACAGCGCCATGCCATAATACGTCCGGGTTTTTTTTTGTTGTTTTTTTTTCAAAACGGGTGTATAAAAATTGTTCGTATATTCGGCTTCATTAACATAATGCAGTGAACCTCAATTGCTCAAACAGTCTTGGGACCATGAAAAGTTGTTCCGAGACATGGGTTGTTCGAGCTACTGAGGGTTAATCATAGCGCCATGTCAGGAAGTAAATGACAATTACATAGGGCATTTTTTGGTCTTTTAGACAATCATGGTATGTTGGGTGTACTCATTAGAATCGCCTCAATGAGGCGATTCTAATGAGTACACACAACATACAGTTTCATTATGAAATAAGAAAATTTCCCTAAGTATTTGTTTTCTTGAGTTATTGGAAGAATTTCGTAGGACTAAAAAAATAGTTCGAATTAGCCATGGTAAACGAGCCAACGAGGTTCGAGCTACTGAGGTTCGACTGTATCTGCACATTCGTTGTGAAGTAAATAAAATACTTTATTATCATGAATATACATAAAAGTGAATATATCACAACATTTTTTTTTACATACAACCACTATTGATAACAGTTATCGGTGACTGAGTTATAGCGCGTACAAGAATGTTTGAAAAATATTAATCAAAGGGGCATAACTTGGAAACTAAGAAAGGGAGAACAATCATTCTTACTTAGCTACGTAGCTTAGTTAACAAAATACCTTTTTAGACAATATTTCCTACAATAAAACTTTGATATACAGTTCTCAGTAACAGGAGCTTTATTTCGTTTGGTAATAGTATTTCAGATAACAAAAAGTAAAGTCATATCAAAAGTCCACAGTCCCAGATAGGGTTGTATTTTTTTTTTTTTCAACAAATAAGTATTGGATATGTTTTCTCATCTATCTAGGAAAACATTATGTTGTGGGTATAATTATCTGATATCCCCAATTATCTGAAGCCGTGGTAGTTGTGTCAGGCTTTAACGCTTATAGCCCGCTGATTAGAATTTCAGCAGACATTTTGAAATATTTTTCTTATCTTTCTCAGAAAATAAGATGTGATATTTCATGCAAATTGTCTCCAATGGAGACAATTTGCATGAAATGTCTGATCCTGTTTTCTAGGAAAACTAAAAAATAATATACCATCAATTTGTCGTCTGCTGAATTTGCCCATAGTGTGGTAATGGTTAATGCCCTAACGCTTCGGTATCAGGATTTTGTTTGTTTGTTTTTTGTTTTTTTTTTTTGTTTTTTTTTTTGTTGTTGTTTATTTTTCATTTTTGGACGTTTTTCCCCCCAAAAATAATCCGTCCTTTAAAATAGCGATGTCCGGGCGGGCGGGCGTCGTTCCAGGTCAACATTTTGGTTAACCATTTTGCAAAGTTATATGTTACCTTTATTCTTCAGAGGATTGCTTTTATGCTTAATAGGAGTGAAGAAGAAGACCAGTAGGTGTGTCACATGCAAGAGAAACAACTCTCACTTTCTTAGTTATGTACTTATCTCCCCTGACGTCCGAGGTTTACCTTTTAAAAAGTTTTATGTTACCTTTATTCTTCAGTGAATTGCTTTCTTATTTGGTAGGGATGAAAAGGAGGACCAGTGGGCATGTGGCATGCAAGTGAAACAACTCTTACTTTCTCCGTTATGTACTTATTTCCCTTGACATCCGAGGTTTACCTTTTGGTTAACCTTTTTTTCAAAATTATGCTACCTTTAGACCTCAGTGGGTTGCTTTCATATTCGGTAGGGATAAAAAGGAGGACCAGTAGGCGTGTCACGTGCAAGAGAGACAACTCTCACTTTCTTCGTTATGTACTTACCCTGAAGCCGAAATCTTGTGCAGGCCATAACTCCCATACTGTTTGAGATAATTTAATAATATTTGGTCAGGACACATATCAGATCAAGTAGAAGGGTCGCATACAAGAAGGACAACTCCTGGTTTGTTCTTATCTCCCCTGAACAAATTTCTAATCCAAATTCGTATGCACTCCGTAACTTCTTAATGGTTTGAAATATTTTGATAATATTTGGTAGAGACATAGATAAGGATCAGAAGAGGTTTCATGTGCAAGAGAGACAATTCTCACTTTCTTCGTTATGTACTTATCTCCCCTAAAACCGAAATCTTGTGCAGGCCATAACTCCCATACTGTTTGAGATAATTTGATAATATTTGGTAGGTACATATATCAGTTCAAGTAAGAGTGTCACATGCAAGAAGGACAATTCCTTTATTCTGTTTTCTCGTTATCTCCCCTGAACAAATTTCTAAGCCAAATTCTTGTGTACTTCATAACTTCTTCATGGTTTGAAATATTTTGATAATATTTGGTAGAGGCATATATAAGGACCAGAGACAACTCTGACATTCTTCTTTACGTACTTATCTCCCCTGAAGCCAAAAGCTTGTGCAGTCAAAATTGATTTTTGGACGGGTTTTTAAAAAACCCGTCCTTTAAAATAGTGATGTCCGGGCGGGCTTCAGGCGATGGGCATCATCCGAGGTTTACCTTTTGGTTAGCCTTTTTGAAAAAAAAAAAAAAAAAAAAAAAACCGTCCATAATGCCGTTAGTTTAAGGTATGATTTTTTGTGATTTATCTTAACAAATATCGACCTCTACCATATATACCCTTAATATAAGGACACAATACCTCCTTACCATATTTGTCCTTAATCTTTTTTTAGTCTGTTTTACCATCTGCTGATACGTTTAAAACAGTCGGATGAGTAGCAGATAGTGTAGACACAGATCAGCGTACGTCAGATCTGGGACTAGACTGTTTGCTCAGATTTGTCTGCCCGAATACTTAGGGTAAGTACGATATTACCAGTGCATGCTGGGTATATATTATTCTGTATGGTGGATATGTACTGAACTTGAATTTTACTTCACCATAAATATTGACTCAGATAATACTTCAGTTTTTAACCTTTTACCACTCTCTGGGCTAATTAAGCAGACGACAAAAGGATGACATTTTGCTTATTATTCCCAGAAAACAGGTTCTGACATTTTAATGCAAATTGTCTCCGTGAGAGGTAATTTGCATGAAATGACAAATCCTGTTTTCTAAGGAAAATAAGAGACCTATTTCAAAATGTCGTCAGCTGAAAATTTTACTCAGAGTGCTAAGCGCTAAAGAGATCTCTGCTTGGTAGCATTTGGAATTAAACTGACGTCAACAAAGTGTACTTAACACTTATAGCATGCTTCGTAAAAAAATCACCAGACGATATTTTGAAATATTTTCTTGTGTTTCCCCGATAATTGGCTTTGATATTTCATGCAAATTGTCTTCAGTTGTCTTGGAGACAATTTGCATGAAATGTCTGTCTATTTTCTGGGAAAAATAAAAAGGCAACAACCCGGTCAGTTTGTCGTCTGTTGAATTTGCCCAGAGAGTGGTAGGCCTGAATGTTAAATGCCTATTGAACTGTTTGTCTCTGACCTCGTCCTGACATCCAATTTATTTAAACTTCATTTGTTTATTACTAATAAAATTCAATAGCAATTTAGTCACTTCGCGGAGAAAAAGGCACCTTATTCCGTATGAGAGAAGCAATATTTGATTACATAACATTGTTTGCTTAACTCTTAGCACTCTTGGTAAAAATTTCAGCAGACGACATTTTTTAAATATTTTTTCTTACTTTACCCAGAATACAGGATTTGACATTTCATGCAAATTGCCTCCATTAGAGACAATTTGCATCAAGTGTCAAATCCTATTTTCTGGGGAAAATATTTCAAAATGTTGTCTGCTGAAATGTTTACCTAGAGTGCTAAGCGCTAAGCAGCACATTACGTAAACACTCCTATTCCAGTATATAGAAAACTTCACCTCTAAAAACTGAAAATTTGCAGATAAAAACTCTGATATTTTTTCATATTTCTGCTCAAAACATCGATTGTGGGTACTCGTTAGAACCGCCTCGCCGAGGCGGTTCTAACGAGTACCCACAATCGATGTTTTGAGCAGAAATAAGAAAAATAATGTATACCCCCGTAAACCCCAGTTTTACTATATAAAAGTGGGGTTTAAGGGGGTCAATATCATATAGGCATGTTTTCGTGATGACAATTGCTATTCCCTTGATAGGCCTAATCTGTTCATGAAAAGAAAAAGAAGCAACCTGATTTGCTAGCTGGGCGTACGGACTGTTTCGGGTATGTTATGAAGTACTTATTTTCTTCACACTGGATTTTAGACTTATTTCCTTCACACTGGATTTTAGATGTCTGCTTGTAGCAGGGGCAATTGACCAACAGTGGCAACAGTGGCGATTTATATTAAACTTTACCACTCCCTGGACTAATTCAGCAAACAACCATTTGATGAACTTTTACTTATTTTTCCTAGAAAACAGGATTTGATATTTCATGCAAGTTGTCTCCATCGGACGGAGACAATTTGCATGAAAAGTCAAAACCTTCTTTCTGGAATAAATAAGAAGAATATTTCAGTGTGTCGTTTCCTGAAAATTTTACCCAAATGTTAAACGTGAATATAAGGCTTGATCAAAAGGCCTGATCAAAAATGTCTACTTCAGTCTTTCAAAGTACTCTCCGTGCACTTGCACAGACATTTCCAGTCGTCTTATCCAATCAGAAAAGGCCTTCTCAAACGCTTCTCTAGGAAGACTGTTTATACACTGAAAAAAGTGGCGTTTGTAGGAGCAAAAAAAGCAAAGGTAATTGAGTCTCTCTCTCTCTCTCTCTCTCTCTCTCTCTCTCTCTCTCTCTCTGATACCTGAAACATCTGGGCACTTTGGTTAATGTGCAAAACAAACTCGTTTTGACAGCAATGTCAGCGACACGTGCGCCTATTTACCATCAACAGCTGTTGCAAATTGTGCGATAAAAAATGCAATGTATACTCACTGCCATTAAAAAACGCAACAACTGTACGTGCAGTATTGCCCCATGCGAAACTATACCTTCGGCCATATGCGGACAGCGAAGGCACAGATCAGCCTGCGCATCTGCTGTGGGTTTATACTATTACTCTGTATTGTAGAATATCCTATGATAAAACTGTTGGGATAGACAGGTCTTAGCAACCAGTGTAGACAAAGATCAGACGCCGTAGATCGCGGCGAGTGATCAGGGTCCACACTGTTTGCCACTCATCTATCAGTTTAAGACATTTCAACAGTAACAGTCAAATAGACACGTTTAAATTTTAGGACAAATATGGTAAGGTTTAATACTTGCCAAGTCTGATCAGTCTTCGTTGTTCGAATCCTTGGCTATCCAAAATGCGCATAATGAAGATTATGATCAGACTGCGGGAATGATAAATAAGAATAAATATTTAGTCACTGGAGACTGGAGCCAGTCTAGATCTGGGTCTACTCTGTTTGCTCAGGCTTGTCTAGGCTAAATATAGGCTGAGTCATGCGAAAACGTGCCTTCGGGCATATGCGGACAGCGAGGGTCCAGATCAGCCTGCGCATCCGCGCAGTCAGATCATGGCCTTCCCTGTCCGCTAATAGCTAAATTGGATTCTACAGAATGTATGAATAGAGAGTAAAGGCCCGGACGATACTGGCGCATGCGCAGGATGATCTGAATCTGTGAACTTTGCTCGTGTTCGTAGGCACTTTTTCGCATGACGTGGCATATGGTAACAGAAATTCTCAGATAAGATTTATACTTTAACAATGACGCGTGTATGATGTAAAACGTGTAACTCCTACGTGAAACTGGCATATTTTAGGTCGATTGTTTTACAGTCGAGCCAAAGTATACAAACGCCAAAAGGTAGTTTTCCACGTGATTATCATTGACCAATATAATCAAACCGCACGTAAAACGAAATCCAGGTAACGGTTATTTTTAGCTGTGTCATTCTTGTCGCTGTGATGTCAGAGTGCTGTTGATAGAGGGTTATCTGTAAAACCTGGACTGGGACATTTAGGACATTTGCAAACAATCCAGACTCAGATCAGACGCCATAGAACGCGGCGTCTGATCAGGGTCTGCACATTTTTCTTAAAATTACAGGAAGTTAAGGGTTAAATGAAACAGTTTTAAGTCCTCTTAAAAGACCATTTTCCAAGCCTACACTCAGAGACAATCGACCCACTAGTGCTGTCAGTACTGTGAGTCGTCCTCTCATCCTTACAGAAGTTAATGAGACGAGAACTCAGAAGAATAGTGTTGCCAACAACCCAGTCAGCATTCTACGTAAATCTATGTCGGGCCGTCATCGACCCGTCAGGGTAGCTGACGGGCCGATGACGGCCCGATGTAGATTTACGTAGAATGCTAGCTGGGAATGAACTTCAAAAAGATGTTTGTCTAACCCATTCATCCCTGAGTTTGGAAATGTCAGTTGATGCAAATAGGGGTTTTAGTCTGAAATTTAAGAAATGGCAAACAGTGTAGCTCCTGATGAGACGGCGAGCACAGATATCTGTTTTGGTCTATCGGGCTGAAAGGGTTAATTTCCAGGCTAGGACGTTGCATCGACGGCGAGAGGACGTTGTGTTAACGTTGAACTTTATCTTGGTTCCACGTAAACTCATTCAAAGAATCTAAAAGAGTCGATAAAGAGGGAACAGGGTACAAACGTATCATGGCGGAAGCCAAGGGATATAAAGCTTACCTCTGATTGGACAATAATAGATGTACCGTTTGAATTCATGTCAGTTTTACAAAAAAAAAAAAAAATGCATATATTTCATTTAATTGCAAACCAAATTTAAATTTGTCAATGTCATATTATGTGTTATTGTTGAAAAATCAGACCTGGTAGACTTCTCTTTTCTTTCGTTTGTTTTCCACCAAAATGAGGGCGTATGTGTCAAAGGCAGAAAAGTGTCAGATAGACCTCTTTTTTTTTTCTTTTTTTTTTTACTTTTTTTTAATGTATGGTGTATTTTGAAAGTCTAAGGCTAACCTTTAATTTGACACCAAATTTGGAAATTAAGGAATATATTATGGGTCAGAAAACCAAATGCTATAACGGAAGCCTGTGGAAGAGTAATTAGGTTGCTGGTCCCTATGGTTGCCCGTAAATGTAATGTCTCTCATTATCACTGGCTCCGACATTTTGCTCTAATATTTAACCTTTGTAGATCATTTTTGTCGTTAGAAGAACTAGTAGGGGAGAGAAAAGAGAGACATAGGAGGAGGAGGAATGATAGTGCAGAAACAGATGAAATACTAACGTATCCTTTCCGTGCACTGTAAAAATTGTCCGTAGGTTTTATAGTAAAATAACTGACAATCAACTGCCAGTACCCGTATATCCACCCGTATAACTTCTGAGGAATCTTTTAGGATAAGGCAAAGGTGGGTAGCCTTATTAATGGTATGGTAGCTCATAACCCTACCCTATCCTGCTTACCATACTTTGCCCCAATCTGTCAATTACTGCGAAACGATTTCCTAAAATAATCGACGGGCAGTCTGTTAAAAAAAAAAAAAAAAAATACGGTACATGCACTCAGAGGCAGCTGGTTGCCATGTATTTTACCATAGAACCTACAGAATTGTGTGTATTTTGGGTCCAAGCTGCCACCTACGTTCCAACATTTATATATTTCCCAGATTTTCTTTTCCCACATAACCAGTCAATGAATGAAGGGTTATCGTCTCCAGAGTGATTATTTCCCGAAAGGTGATTAGCCTAGCGTTTCTTAGCAGTAGTGGAAGATGAACAAAAAACATAATAACAAAACTGACCAAAACATTATCCCTAACTGATAACAGAAATAAACATCTTGGAAAATGAGCCGCATTATCAGAAAACGTACCTTCGGACATGTGCGCCCAGCGAAGATACAGATCAGCCACTTAGCGCAGTCTGATCTGAACCTTCACTGGCCGCATCTTGGATCTACAAGAATGCAAAGTGTCCTAATGCGGAAAACGAAGACTCTGATCAGACTGCGCGAATGCGCAGGCTGATCTGAGTCTTCGTTGGGCGCTCATGTTAGAAGGCACGTTTTTACGTAGTGGCTCTTATGTGCTTACTACGTACCATTGAGGAGTATACCAACAGAGCGCCTGATACACATTCTGATAAGCATCTGGTGTTGTTGTGAGAATGATTAAGAAATCATCAGATTCTGATTAATAACCAGACAGTTGGCTTAGCCATATAAGTCACGAAAAGGAGCCATCATATCATATGCGAACAGCAGAGGTTCAGGCGAGCCTGCGCATCCGCGTAGTCTCGCCAGAACCTATGCTATTCGCTTACCTATGAAAGCGCTTACATATGAAAGCGGCAGGCCAAGGGGAAACGTCATGCAAAGAACTATAGACAAGTGGCTTTGCTGAGGTCGCACATGCATACTCAAAGATTGATTAGGTGGAAAGTCCTACGAGCATTTTTCTCTCAACGCCGCTCATAATACCACCTTAAATATAACAATATGCTTAATTCTGTACAATTGGATAACGAATAGATTTCATTATGTAGTTAATCCATTTATCCGCAACGTTAGGCCATTTCTTCATCTCCTTTGAATATTTATGGACTATATATAGCATTACGAACATCAGTTCAGTAGGTTGTGTGCGAATATTTAAGCTTCATGGCTGTTCAGTACGGCACACAAGTAACAATCGTCGGACGCAATGCAGCCTTTTCATAGTCGCGGTACACTGTGAAAGGGTGGTGATTTGTACTGTTGGAAGGGCTATAAAACTTCAGCAGGAATCACCGTAATTCTTATACAGAATGCCAGACTCGGTTGTCGTTTTATATACCAAGAGCCAATCGATATGGCACTTTTTGCGTCCCCCGAAATCCACCCCACCACTCCCCACGCTAGAGGCTGTGATCGCCGTGTGTCACTGCGGCTGGTAGGCCTACAGTCCCGATAATTCCGTTCGTCAGTTCATTTAAGCAGTGGTCACACAGACAATGCGACTGTGATGCGACTTCTTGGCGAACTGATTTCATTGCGACTGAATTGTGACCGCTGCAACTACATTTGCAATCGGGACATGATCGCCGATCAGTTGGCGATATGTCGACGTTCAGTCGGCGACAGATTGATAGATTTTGCAAGTTGTTGGGCATTAATCGGCGATCGATCGGCGACTGATCTCTGAAGATGCTGCGACTGATTTAAGCCCGATCGGCGATTTGTCGGTGACCCTTCGGCGACTAGAAGCAACTGATGGAGACCGGTTGGTGACTCATCGCCGATATATCGCCGATCGAAACATAGGCATAAAACAGGGATGCTTTCTAGAACCAAATCATAATTGTCCTGGTCGTTAGCATGGCAGCATCAATGTTGCAGCTGGTGAACATTCAACGAGTTAACGCAAATGCTGCGTTTGTTGCCATATTGGTTTGAGCTTCTCCGAGAGGGCACAGTGATGGTTTTGGACTTTATCTTCCGAGAGCTTTTAACGGAATGACTAGTTGATGCACGGACAGACCTTTTTTATAAACGCTGAAACGGCAGACGATCGCCGATTGATCGGCCCGAACAATCGCAGACTGATCGTAACAATGTCGCAAGAGTAGACCTAAATGATCGGTGACTGATCGGCAACTGGTCGCCAACGGACTGATTGGCTCTGTGCGACTAAACCATTCGCAGCGCGTCTTTTAGGAATGTCCAAAAGACCGGCGATAGAATTTGATCTGCGGCCACTCTGCGACTTTGCTGCGACTTCTTCGCGACCCTGCTGCGACTTCTTCGCGATCTTGCTGAGACCTCTGCGACTGTTTTTTTTTTTTTTTTTTTTTTTTTTTTTTTTTTGATTGCAAGCTGGTCACATTGCAGTCGCAATGTCTGTGTAACCGGGGTTTCAACAATTAGTCCTGTGGTAGGATCGGGTGGGCGTCCGAAAGCTGCCATCATCACTTGACCATGATCATTTTTTTCACGGTTCGGTGACGTTTGCCATTACATGGTAGGTCTTTTTTTCTCGGCTATGTGACCCAACAACGAGTCAGTGATGCTTTTCATGCTTCACTGACTTAAGATGACTGAATACACTGACTGAAGGGGACTGAATAATTTTCCGTTTTTTGTCATTTAACAAGGATAACTCACCTAGACTAGTAAAGTTTAAACGTCACTGTCACTGTCCTCCTTAAATAATAGCAATTATTATTTTGGATCGATTGTCTATAATCGAGCCAGTGTACAAACGCCAAAATTTCCTTAGGGTAGTTGTCCACGTGATTATCATTGACTGTTTTTTACATGGTTATTTATAGCCGCGCTATTCTTGTCGCTAACGTAGAGGGTTATCTGTAAACCCTGGGACATTGGCAAACACTACAGACCCAGATATACACTGCAGAGGGTCTGCACTGGTTTTTTAAATTACAGGAAGTTAAGGGTTAAATGAAACCGGCTTAAGTCCTCGTTCAGGACCATTTTCCCAGCCTACACTCAGAGACAATTGACCCACCAGTGCTGTCAGTACTTTGATTCTATCATGGATTCAGTTTTTTGCCACAAAACTGTGTCACAAATTAACCCTATACCATATTAAAAACAATGGCCTGATATCTTAAGCAGTTTAAAAAATCAACACGTCTATGTGGATGTAATATTGACTCCAAAAGTATCGACAGCGTCCTTTGGTTTGTGCAGGTAACTGGTTTGTGCATTTTTTTCAAAAAAGGTGTTCTTGAATAAAAAGGAAGAACTCATTGTACATCTGTTATTAAATACATGGAAAAGTCTGTGTTGTACAGATCAATAGGTTTATATATTTAATAATTCTATCTTTTCATTCATGAATGCAGACAAATTATATCTGCTAAGAAAATGGGTTAAATTAGCCGCTTTATTTAATTATGCTGGATAGCTGGTGCAGATGTGGTCCCCTGGTGTGGCTTTAAGATTAATTTTATGCAATATAATTCCACACCAAACAAGTTCAGCTGATGCGAAGACGGATCAATAAGTAGAAAACAACCAGGGAAAATATGCACAACCCAGCACAGAATGAGTTGGGAGTTTAACTGCTCAATCAACACTGTTAAGCTCATGTCAGAGCAAATACGCACAACCTTGCACAGAAAGCAATATAGACACAACTACAAAGAAAGAAGGCCCAAACAGGACTGCGCATCGATGGAGTCTAATCATGGTCTTTGTTGCTAAATGCTATCATTAGTTTTATTTTACAACAGACATGCATATATGTGTTCTACAGTAAAATTCCGCTATCGTCCACTTTTGGGACTGTCTACAAGCAGTCTTATTAGTGGGATGGTCTTAATATTAAATATAGGCTACAGTAAATGTCCTAAACTTCAGTTTGTAGTTGCTTCTTAAAATACTTAGAAGAATGGCAAACAGTGTAGACTCTGATCAGACTGCTCCCTCAGGAGCAGTCTGATCTGGTATACACTGTTTGCATATGCCATTTTGTCAGAAACCTTTGAGCACAAACTTATAAAGACATTTACTGTAATAAGAAAGAAAACATTTGGGACTGACAAAAGCTGATCTTAATCCATGTCAAGCTGAATAAATTAAGATGCCACGCCTACTTCAAATTTTCAGCCAATCAGATTACTTGATCCAGGTTGTTGATATAAATTCACATTCTGAATGACAAACAGTGCAGATCCAGATTAGTTGGCTTCTTCAGAAGACCTACATTGTTTGCAAAGGCAGGTATATCCGGGTTCAGCAGGACAAGGGTTAATAGTGGAGTGGTCTTAATTTCAAGTGATCTTAATAGCGAAATTTTACTGTATTTCCAATGGAGACCACTATGACCAGAAAGTATATGTCTCACAACTCAAATAGGGTTGCATACAGTGCATAGTCTGACCTTGGAATTTGCTTTCTGTGCATGCTTTATGACCCTTTGTAATGACATGGCACAAATAAATGTCCCAGAATACATTTTGGTGAATAAAAGTATATCTCTGTTTTTATTTCATATTTCCTGATGAACAGTGTCTCTGGATCTGTCTCTGCATCCCAATCCATGTCAGCACACAGTTTCTGGACATCTGAGATGGAACTCAGCCGAGACAGAAAGGGTGTTACAACTAAACTTTAAAGTACAACAGAAGAAAAATTATATCATCAGATGAGTTTAATATTCAAATCGCCAACAGTACTGGATTTCATAGTTAACATTTATTCATAAAAACGAAAACTTCAGAAATAACTTATCTGTTGTCAAATCACACTGTTCAACATAATTCTTCAACATTGCAGTTTGTACAAAGATGTTTTCACAGAAAATGCAAGCTTACTAACAAGCAAAACGCTCCTCGGTGTACCTTTGTTAAGAGGAATGGATAAACCTTCAAGGGGGGAGGGGGGGCGGGGGGTAAGTGACACGGTAATATTTGCATCCCTTTTCATTGGGGAAAAGGGGCAGTGGGGTGGCTATTCTTAAAGGAAATAATTTGCTCCCAGAGGGAGCAAATTCTTTCCTTTAAGAGTAGCTACCATCTATGTAAGGTTTCAAATACAACTTCTGTCTGTGAAAGTTGTCTCCCTTAATGACAAAAAAAGTTTTCAAGTGTATCCATTCACATTATATTCAGAAAAAAAAGCAAAAAAAAAAAAAAAAAAATGATTATTTGATGGCAATTTTCTCCAATTCTCCATAAAACAACAACAACATATGCTATGGGTGCTACTGATCCACCAAGGTGCTTCTAATGAGTACCCACAACATGTGTTTTAACCACACTGGGAAAATTAACCCTGAATTATCAAATATTCCTCCTTTATAACTCTTCTATGTTTCACATTCTGTTTTATTTGAGTCAGCTTTGAGCCAATTCGAATGAGATATGTGATCCTGAAACATTACTTTTCTGCCAGTAGTGCAAAAATATCAACTATTTTATTTCTCTTAACCCTAGTCCTGCTGGTCCTGAATATGCCCTGCCTTTGCAAACAGTGCAGATTCAGATCAGTTTGCTTCTTTAGGAGCCAACAGATCTGGACATCACTGTTTGTCATTCAGTATGTGAATTCGTATCAACAACCTGGATCAAGTAATCTGATTGGCTGAAAATTTGAAGTGGGCATGGCATCTTAATTTTTTTCAGCAAGACAAGGATTTAAAACATAACAATTAACCTTTCACCTGCAAAATAAAAACAGCAGCAGATGACTATTAAAATAGCTTATTTAAAACTGTGCTTGAGATTTCATTCTAGCTGTCTCAAAAGGAGACAACCTGAGTAAAACACCAAGTCCTATTTTCAATAAATACATTGTATAGGAACAAATTAAATACTAGTCATCTGCTGAAGATGCCAACAGCATTCTAATGGTTCTCTGTTGAAAACTTACTACTCACTAGGCAAATTCAGCAGATGACAAATTGGTGATATTTTTCTCATTTTTCCCAGAAAACAGGTCTTGACATTTCGTGCAATTTGCCTCCTTGGGAGACAAATTCCATGAAATGTCTAAACCTGTTAACTGGGAAAAATAAGAAAACATTTCAAAATGTCTGCTGAGATTTTTACCCTGCATACTAAGCGTCGACGGTTAAAACTATTGCTTATTCCGTTTATTTTCTATGAAATGCCATCTTCAGCAACTAAAAACCACAAAACTAACAATTGACATGCCAAGCAAAAAAGTGCCTTAGTGCATATGTGGACCGCAAAGGCCCCCGATATCATATCAGCTTGTGCATATATTTGCATACGTGGAAAAAAAAAAAGTCAACAATATCTTCTCAATGAAAGAAAAGCCAGTAAAACAGGGCCCAGTTGTTCAAAGCATCAACAGCTTAACTAGCTCTTTAATGACAAACTTTTAACCATTCTCTTGCAGAACACGACATGCCCTGTCTTAGCAAATACTGCAGATCCAGATCAGTTGGCTTCTGAAGAAGCCAACTGATCTGGATCTGCACTATTTGTAATTAAATATGTGAATTTCTATCAAAAACCTGGATCAAGTAATCTGATTGGCTGGAAATTAGAAGTGGGCATGGCATCAATTTATTCAGCAAGATAAATGTAGCTGATGTAGCTAAGTATTTTCAAACACACTGATATTTTTGCTGCAAAAATGTGAGTAGCTTTTGCAATGCAAAAGCTACTCACATTTTTTCAGCAAAAATATATACGCCATATTTCAAGATAGAAATGTTTTTATCTTTACATTAGCTAACAACTATGTTAAGTTTTGAACAACTGGGCCCTGATCTTCTGGATGTATTGAAAGCAAAGGCTCAGATCAGCAGACAGATCCAGGCAGTCTGATCGAGGCCTTGACTATTACAGAACAGTTATTACGGAGTTTTGTTATAATTTTCGGATATATTTTTTTCTCCATAAAAACGCATTGTAGGTACTCACAAGAAGTGCCTAAGTGAGGTACTTCTAATGACTCACAAATCACGTGTCTTTATAAAGAACTGGAGAAAATTATCCTACCGTTTTATCAATAAAATCTTATAACAAGCCTTCTGTCTGTTTTCAGGATCATTGATGCTACAGAATATACAACTATACTAATATAGACACATAGCTTCTGAAAAGAGGAGGATCAAGGCCTTTTTTTTTTTTAACTTTTTTTTCTGGTTTCTTTATGAAAACATTATGTGTAATCATTAGAAGCTCCTCTGTGAGGCACTTCTAATGAGTACCCACAACATATGTTTTCACGGAGAAATGAGAAAACATCATACTTTTGGGTTGACAAAAGATCTCCATATCTGTAGTAATGGGAAAGATCCAAATCAGACTAAACCGATGCCCTCACCGACTCCTTGCTGTCTACATATGCCCAGAAGATGTATTTCACATGATGCGGCCGATATGGTACATAAGGCACCTTCAGCATGCATAAGCTCAACTGCCTTCCGTTACCGCTGCATCCAATTTTGCTAATATTGCTAAATATTTAACATCTGCTGTAATTATTTCAAAATGGCCCCTCTGCAGAGGAATTACCATAATAACTCTTAATATTATTGGGACAAACAGGCCTGAGCAAACAGTGTAGATCCAGATCAGATGCTGCAGAATGTGGCATCTAATCAGGGTCTACACTGTTTGCCACTCATCCAGCACTATTTTAGACACATCAACAGGTAGTAAAATAGACTTGTTCAAATTTTAGGACATGTATGGTAAGGAATTATGGTGTCCAAATACTTTGGGTAAATACAGTATATGATGCACAACATGGGGAAAAGGCCCTTATGGCATGTGCGAACAGTAAATGTCCAGGTGAGCGTGTGCATTCATGCAGTCTGATCTATATATCTCTGTTCGTCAACATATACTAAAATATCTACTGATTCTGTAAGTGGGCAATGAAGGCCCTGATCAGCCTGCACAACTGCACAAGCTGATCTGGGCCTGCGCTGTCCGCAAATTGCATAAAGGCCCTTTCCGTATGTTGCACATCATTTGAAAATAAAAGCTGAAAACAGAACTTAATAATTCCTTCAAACTATTTGCATTGAAGGAACTATCAAGCCTGTTTTCTAAAGCAATAACAAAATACAGTGTATATTTCTGAAAATGCATTATGCAATCTGCTAAAACGCAAATTCAGCATAATAAAAAGGCAATAGCCATGTAAAAAATTTTTTTCTTATTTCCCCACAAAAAACATATGTTTTGGGTACTCACTGGAATTGCCTCAGTGAGGCATTTCTATAGAGTACCCACACAAAATATTTTGATGCAGCCAAGTAAGAAAAATTTTAATACATTTTGTACCTTGTTGTTAAAGAAAAAGCATCTTACCCAGAGCCATGGTGAAGGATTCACAGCCTAAATTTTCAGACAGACACGGCTGAGAAAACAGTGAAGACGCAGATGAGATGCTGCTGAATGTGGCATCTGATCAGTGAGTGCCTACACTGCCACTCAGTCACTCACCTGACAGTTTTTACACTTTTATGTATTTCCCCATAAAAACATATGATGTGGGTACTCATTAGAAGTACCTCACTGAAGAGCTTCTAAGGAGTACTGACAACATATGTTTTTATGGAGAACTGGGGAAAACTATCCAAGAACTATCATCAAAAAATATTCTCCCTGAATTATGCTATATTATGCCTAAAAAAAAAGTTTGTTTAGGGCAACCTGACCCTATTTCGATTTTTTGGTGATAGCTATTTTTTTTTTTTTTCAATATTTCTAGTAAATAAAAGAAGAAAAATCCAGTTTTAATGGTAATATTTGCAATTTTTTCTATATAAAAATTCTTTTTTTGAAAATTGCACCTACCCTACATGTACCTATCATTTTTTTAGATGTTATCCTAAACAAACAATTTTTATGTTTAGGCCTAATATCACCTCATTTATCACCTAATCCTGAACTGAATTTCAAGGAAATAAAGTGATCTGCAAGGTAGGAAAAAGGTACCTTCGTACATGTGCACCCAAAAAAGATTTAAATCAACCTGCGTATCTACACAGTCTGGTCAGTCTTCGTTGTCCACGAAGAAAATTTGCAACCCTTTCTATCCAAAATATGCCCAGTGAAGATTTAAGCTAAGATCAGCTTGCATGACTGCAAAGGTACATTTTCTGACACTGCAGCTCAAGAGGTTCAAGTGGGTGCTTCAAGTACAAAGGTTATCAAAAGGTAAGTAACAGAATCTGCCAGGAAACATATATAATTAACTTATTATTGCCGTAACTTTAGCATGCTAAGGAGACAGTTTGCATGAACTGTCAAAGCCTATTTTCTGGGGAAAAAAATGATTGAAATGTCATCAATTTGTCTTCTACTAAATTTGCCCACAGAGTGATAAAGGTTAAAAAGACTTGTCATTTCATGCAGACTGTATGCTAAGGAAATAGTTTGCATGAAATTTCAAAGCATATTTTCTGGAGAAAAAAAAAAAAAAAAAATATTAAAAAATATCATCAGTTTGGGGTCTGGTGAATTTGCCAATAGAGTGGAAAAGGTTAATTGGTTAGAAGCTCTTAAAAAGTTGGAGGAAACATGAACTCTTAATTTCTGATTTAAGACTTTTTTGTCTATGACGGAAACTACATATACTTTTGGTCAAACCTGTTTGTAACATTAATAATGAGAATACAGTGTACCGGTAATTCATCTGCTGTTCATTCGTATCTCTGATAGACAGAATCTTCTAGTTTGATTCAATATGTATTAACTTTCAACTTAAAAAATTGCTTTTTTCTGATCCCTAATGTTTGATGTTTTTGTAACATACAAGTATTTTCAAAATTCTAAAAATTATGAGCAAGTGGAATATGTTGAAAACAGCCAATCATTCAATGGGAAGATTCAGATATTCATTTTCTTCTTCCAATAACACAATTAATACTAACATTTAATAACTTGAGAAAAAGTACTTCGCATGTTAACAGCTTACACCTTCTGAGAAGTGTTGGGGGAAAAAACTTTCCAAGACAGGATAAAAACACCATAGTTTCATATAGATACTTTTACTGTTTGTGAAGTTTTACACTTCTATCTATTTACCGTAAAACAGTCTGTGATGCAGCAATCCAAATACAGTGGTATCAAAAATAGATATTGTCCTCACTTCTCAAAAAAATAAAAACACAAAACAGGGGCCATCCTAGAGCTTTCAGGGAGGGAGAAGTTTTGCGACATATTTAGGATTTTAGGCAGAAGTTGGATTTCCATATACATTCTATACATTTTCACTTCTCCCACAGCTCAAGATAGGGAGAAGTCAGCCAGCTTAGGGAGACTTTTTTTCCCAAATCACCCTCTAGGATGACCCCTGCAAAAAAACCTTGAATGCACTATAGGTATTCATTAGATTGCAAAGTACAATAAATCTCCTAAAATTCTGAAAACTTTATTCCATACTTTTGTGGCCTAAATGTTGCTGTTTATGCAATTGTTACTAACAAATACTTAGTAGGATGGCAAACAGTGTAGACCCTGATCAGACTGTCCCTTCTGGAACAGTCTGATCTGGGTCTGTACTATTTGCATAAGACATTTTATCAGTAACTTTGGTGTACCAAATTTTAGGACATTTACTGTACACATAAATAAGATTGCAATGTAATTGTTGGATACTGACAATTAATGTTTCATGAAGAAATCAGAAAAAATCATAGGTCTTGATAAGAGGGAGTATCAGGTAAATATTGTTCTTATTTCTTGACGAAAACATATGTTGTGGTACTCATTAGAAGCGCCTCACCAAGGCGCTTCTAATGAGTACCCACAACATATGTTTTCATCAAGAAATAAGAAAAATATAGATACTTTTTGGTTGAAAAAAGCGTCTTATCAAGCGCTATGAAAAATACCAACATTTTCTGTCAAATTAAAATATCTCAGTTATATATTATATTTTATCATTTAGCTGGCTGATTTGGTTAAAACTCTCATATAAAATTCAGTACAAACAAACATCGGGCCAATCAATATTGGTCCAAGCAAGTTATTTTTATATAAATGCTATTTACATAATATATACAAATATTTAACAGTCAACACAAGTTTAATAAAGATCAATAAAGTACCTAAAATTGCATATATCTCTCTTTGTCCAGATAACAGCAATTTATACTATCAGAATTAACAAATGAACAAAACTAAAGTGAAACACGGGATTTGTAAAGTGGCGTTACTTCAGCTTAAGAGGGTACTCTATAAAGAAGCAATTAAAAACTTTTTCAAGGTTTAGAAAAGATTTTACAATTCCTGTACACATTTAAAAATAAAGTACTGTAATAGCCCTGTTGGGGCAGAAAGGTCTGAGCAAACAGTGTTGACCCAGATCAGATGCAGCATCTAATCAGGGTCTATACAGTTTGCCACTCATCCAGCAATTTTACACACATCAACAGGTAAAAAAATGGATTCATTCAAACTTCAGGACACATAAATATGATAAGGACTTGGAATGGCCTGATACATGTATTTAGGGTAATTACAGGAGTTTTATTACCAGCTTATGGTTTTATAGACACTGCATCATGCTCAAAGACAGCAGATAATACAGAACATGATAAAAGAACCCTTAAAAGGCTAATGCAGACTACAAAGGTTCTGACGAGCCTGTGGTGTTGCTGTCTGATCACAGTCTTTATATATAATTCCCGCGTAGTATCCAACTAAATATGCGACTCTTGTTATCTTGTAGTTAAAGAGACTCTGAAATACGGTACATACCTTGACATATCTGATTTGCAAAATTGGGGATAAAATGTATCAAACAGCCACATTTCACAAATGAATTATGTAGTGAGATATATTGAAATATTGTGGAAAAGAGGAGAAATTGCTCCTTTGAAGAAATTTCTCCTCTTTTCCACAATATTTTTTACCTGTTGTTAGATTTCCATGTTGAAACAGGGACAAGATTTTCACTTTGAGATAAGCAGTTATTCGAGATAAGCAGAGTCGAGATAACGAGAGTTGACTGTATTTTTATTTCTCCACAGAAATATGTTGTGTGAACTCGTTAGAAGCACATCATAACATGTTTTTGTGAAGAAAAAATATTGATACTTCTCGGTCGAAAAAAATATTAACACCTTATCTGAAGTTATAATGTATACTTTTGTCACCTGCACACAGAATCACTGAATAACAAAGAATAAAGCCGCACAGGCCCTTATTAGTCTATGCATCTTCAGTCAGACCAGGTGTTTGAAGGCAAACAGAAAAGATCCTGCTCAGTCTGCATGCATGTTCCTAGCTCTAGGTACATTGTAAGAGGGACAGCCAGGTAAATATTTTTCTATTTTTTCACAATGAGTATCTACATGGTTACAAGAACACTTTTTTGAGATATAACATAAATTGCTTTCTGGAGAAATAAGACAAATATCAAGGTGTTTTGGGTGAGGTTGTAAAAGCCCCCCCCGCCCCCCCCCCCCCCCCCCCCCCCCCCCCCCCCCCCCGGGTTGGGGAGTATCTCATCTTATACCATATTTTTTTGTAAATAAGGGATTGTTTGCATTGCCTTGCCTCATATTTCATATTTGTTCCATTCTGAAATAAGTATATGATTCTATTCTATTTCCCCATAAAAACATATGTTGTTGGTAGTCATTAGATGTGCCTCACCAAGGCACTTCTAATGAGTACCACAACATCATGTTTTCATGAAGAAATAAGAAAAATATTGATGATTTTCTGTTGGAAAAAAAATTCTTTATCTGGAGCTATGTCCATTTCATTTAAAAAATAAACTTTTCTACAAGTATGAAATACACTAAAAGGTATGCTTTCACCAGACCAGACACATAAATCTTGATATGTCATTAATATAGAGAAAAATTTCCAGGTAAGATTGTAGACAATGACAGAAGGTGTGTGGATACATCATTATCTCCTTTAAACAGTACCCTTTAGCAAAAGCAATTATGAACATCTGTTTTCAATGAATTATGCATAATTATGCCCTTTAAATATGAACACAGTATTTACATGCTTAAAAGACATACACACCAAGCAGATTTTTATGCGAGCTTACAATTCAGCTCCTGGTAAAATAGTTTTATAGCTCTAGAGCGGGTATCCACATAATATTTTTCTCATTTCTTGAGCTTTGAGATGGGTCAGCAAATGTAGTTGAAATACCCACTACTGGCATGATCTGGACCTTATCTGTGTCCCTTCCAAATAAGGAGTTAATGTCTAAGCAAATAACATAACATGTACATGTGCATGTCTTTCCAAAAGTAAAGGGGAAAAAAAAAAAAAAAATGTAGGTTGGCCCAAACTCACATTTACTTTTCAAATGACTGCACTAGTACCAATCTATTTAAAAATGTAGCATTAATAGTATTTTTTCATTTGGCCCATTCCTAACAATTTAAGGTGCTTTTTTTTTCCATTCTAAAAAGTACTGATTTTTTTCTGATTTCTCCAAACAAAATATATGTTGTGGATACTCATTAGAATGAGAACCCACAACAAGCTTTTGTGGAGAAACAGTAAAAGTAAGACCAGATGCCACTATTCTGCAGTGTCTGAACTGGGTCTACACTGTTTGCTAAGCCTGTCTGTCTGTAGTAATCTGCCTTTCATGCATGCAAATAATGGGTAACAGTCTAAAAATACAAAATAAATTAGGGTGAGAAATTTTACAAAGGTGAATGATTTTTTGCTTATTAAAAATATAACAAGACAGTATAAAAGCTTTTTTTGATTAAAACTACTTAAATAATAATAAAAAAAAAAAAAGAAGCAAAAATACATATCTTTGTAAGACAGTTTCAAAATGGAATGAAATATTTGACTTTGAGGCATTATACATGTACATCTACCATACACTCAGCCATCCTACTTTTGTCTTGACATTTCATGTGAATTATCTGCCAAGCAGATGATTCACATGAAATGCCAAGTCATATTTTCTCTGAAAAATAATACAAATTAGAATGATGTCTGCCACAATTATGTTTAGCGCTTAAGGGTTAACTTTAGCCCAGTTTTAGACAGACAAAGATTTCAACATTTTTCTTGAAAACAACAAAAGTTCAATACATGAATAAATCATGTTTGATCAATACTGCTGCATCTTAATTAATGATTTTCATGCAATGTTACTGAGTCCAGATCAAACTGTGTAATCAGTTTACATCTATAAACATTGCATACCAAAGATGACAAGAGTGCATCTCTTAAAAATAACTAAGTTTTGAAACAACAATGGATGCCCTTGGATTTCTACTGGTTAAAACATAGCTTCCAATGGTTTTGCTATAGGCTTTTTAAAGCTTTTACAGAGAAAACCAGCAATTAAATTTTAAACTCTACAAAAATGTGTTACTGGTGCAGTTTTCTCCACAGACAAACCATAGTGTCAGTACAAGTATGTGGAACCTAAAGTGCCATTCAAAACTATAGCTGAAAACATCCTTTTTTCTTTAATAATGCTTGACATTTCATATAAACTGTCTGCTAAGCAACTGTCTACCTAGCAGACAATTCACATGAAATATAAAACCTTAATTTCACCAAAAATTAATAAAGAATTTAGAATGTCCTCTGCTGCTGCTTCTGTGACTGACATCTTAAGATTAAGTAGTACAGTACCGTCAAAATACTAGATTAGACACTTACATGTAGTTAGACTACTGAAAAGTATTTTTGAATTAAGGCTGCAGACAAGACTAATTTCTTCGGTTTGTCACAAGCCTTATACATGTGTTAATATCTTAGAAAAGCTCAAAGCATACTGCTGAACATTAATACACTACATTCCAGTAATACTGCTTTATAATTATATCCTTGTAGTCTTTCTTAGGTTTTACCCAGGCCATGTGAATTTCCCTAGGTTTTACCCAGTATTCCATTAACCCTGAAAGTGCTAAGCAGAATTGTAGATGACATTCTAAATATTTCAAATTATTTTTCAGAGAACATAAGCCTTGGTATTTCAAACAAATCATCTGCTAGGCTGATGATTTACATGAAATACCAAGTCTTATTTTCTCTGAAAACAAATTAGAAAAAATAAATTAACCCTTGTCCTGCTGCACCCAGATATACCCTACCTCTGCAAACAGTGTAGATCCAGATCAGTTGGCTTCTGAAGAAGAAGCCAACTGATCTGGATCTGCACTGTTTGTCATTTAGTGTTGAATTTGTGTCAAAATCCAGAATCAAGTAAATTGATTTGCTGAAAATTAGAAGTGGGCGTGGCATCTTAATTTATTCAACAGGACAAGGGTTAAAATGCTGTCTGCTGTGGCTGTGATTAGCTTTAACACTTATCCTTCATAGTAACAAGATTAAGAAATGATTTATATTTTTGAAAATGATTTTATGAACATTAAAATGCAAAAACAACCATACCCAATTGCAGCTGCACAAATCTTATAGTTACTGGTGACCCATCAACGTGAAATTGCTCTAAAATTTTCCTCTCCCTTTACAAGGGTGTAGGGCATTCTGAAAAAAATTTGGTTACCCTTGTGAATCCGTTCTCAAGAGAGCTACACTTCATGGAAACACGGTGGAGATTTTTATTCCTTTAACTCTTTCCCTACAAGTGGCGACTTCTGTCATCTGCTGATAACTTTTCCAAACAGTCTGGATCCAGATCAGGTCCGACAAAACATCCGGACTGATCTGGATCCAAACTGTTTGACACTCTGATGGTATTCCTGATTTTTTTTGTTTTTTTAAAGTTAATTTAAAAAAAAATTCCACAAATGACCGAAAAGTATGCAAAATTACCCAGCATGCAATGACTTAAGAACAGCCCCACTTTGAGATGGCAGGCAGTTTTAGCCAGAATAATTTTCATTTGCGGTGCAGATATACATTAAATGTACATTGTAAGTACAATCTTTAACAAGTCATTAAACTGTGTGTAAAAACCATCTTTAACAAGTCCTTAATTTAAATATTAAAACCATGAATTCATGCTGTTATGTACTGTTTGGGATCCTATTTTCACCTTACACAATATTTATTCCACATCCTGTGAAGGTATTTATCATTTGTTTCATGTACATGTATGCTTGATTGTTTCTAAGCAAATACTCAAAATTCCAACAAAAATCAGTCTCATCAAATACCTCTCTGTTCTCAAAGATATGATTTTTTTATATTAATATTAGTACTTTTTGGGTGTGTTTTTGTATTGATATGTATTCTGTATCGATTTGGTTATGAATTTATTGCCTTTTGGTATTTTGGTACTGCTCTGGGGTACTTTTTCAGGCCCCAAAAGCACATTCATAAACAGCTGAATATTGCAACTACTGCTTTGGAGAAATGTACATTACAAGGGATCCCATTGAAAATGTCTTTGCTATAAAATATTCTGTGATCAACCTTTTTTTTTTTCTTTTGTTGTTGTATTTACACAGAGATATACTCAAAATCTCCTTAGAATTATCTTAATACTGGTATGATTATTGAAATCTGACTGAGAGAAACACACACACGCATACACTTCTACTTCCAAAATAATAGCTTTTCCAGCTATAGATCTGGCACTTTCTTTCAGTCTATTAGACTATTGTGGGGATCAATATTAGAATAAGCCCAACATGAATCTGTACTGTGTAAACTAACTAGAATTTGAAACATAATAAATGTCTATCTTTCAGACACGCAAACACATCAGATATCATTTCCAATCTTCAGTCTTCTATAGAACATATCTTGAATGAAAAGTTATACTCCTCAATGACCTATTGAAAAAAGGCAATCATGTTCGACAATTTGAAAAATCGTAAAAATCAATATATGTTGTGAACCAAGTGTATACAATGTAACTAATATAAGGCTTCGTACAATGCAGAAATCGGGTGGAGTCCTTGAATTTCTAAATGCTCAGAATGCTGGGTAAAAATTACCCCAGAAAGCATTCTGAAATATTTTTGTCTTCTTTTCACAGAAATTAGGGTTTGACATTTCATCAGGAGACAAATGTCAAACCCTATATTTGATGTCTCCTGCTGAATTTGCCCTGGAAGTGCTACTACTTAATATTACATGTTAGTTGTTTCACACTAGAAAGGGATACACCACAGCATACATGCAAACTGCAAAGACCCTGATCAGATCACCCAAAGGAGCCTAAACAATGCAGAAGCAAAGACCCAGATCAGACTGCACTTTGCTTAGATATTTACTTTTCATTTACATGTGTGTATTCAGATACATTTTTTGCATATCAACAGAGATCATATGCAATTACATGAATGCATACAAGACCTGACAAGCTTACCTAACGCCAACATTGTGATGTAAGAATGCCAGATGTGGTTTGCCACACTTCTACATTTTATCGTCAAATAAACCCTTAAAGGGCCAACCACAACTGCAGCTGACAATATTTTTTTTTTTTTTTTTTTCAGAGAAAACAAGCCATAATATTTCATGTGAGACACTAGAAATGTAAAGACTTATTTTCTATGAAAAATTTTATTTATTTTTTTAAATTTTAGAATGTTGTCAGCTACAAATTTTACTAGGCCACCTTTACCACTCTCTTGGCTAATTCAGCAGACAACAATCTTGTGGTATTTTCCCAGAAAACAGGATTTGACATTTCATGCATCCATTGGAGACAATTTGCATGCAATACCAAATCCTGTTTTCTGGGGTAAATATTTCAATATGACTTCTGCTGAAAATTTTACCCAGCATGCTAAGCATTAAGGGCTAAATCATATCAAAATGGAGTCAATGCATGCAATGATCACTGAGTCAATTAATAATAATTTTCATCCAGTAATTGTAATGGTCCAAATATTTCTACAATCCAATTACTGAAAATCAACATGGAATTCAGAAAAAGATCCAAAAACCACCGAAAAATCCATATATTCACAATTCAAATCCTAACTAAATCACGCAGTCGATGGCACACCATCTCAAAATCCCCACACTTCATGCTAATGCTACTCTCACACACCCTTACCACATATGGAAGTCATGCAGTAAGTTTGGTTAAATTCTGCCCACCGGTTTAGGAAATAGCTTGACAGACCAACGGAGGCGTTCACAATATGTGTGGGAATAAACATGGTGATTTTAGCCAAGAAGGATTGATAATGATTAGCATCTACAAATAGTCTTCAGACATTTTTTTTTTCTGGATTTTTGAATCTATAGTATTTACTGGAGTGCTTCTAAAGAGTACCAACAACTCTGAGACCAACAACGTATGTTTTTATGGGAGAAAAATACAGTCGACTCTCGTTATCTCGAATTCCAAGGTCTGTCTGAAATACTTCGAGATATTCGCACCTCGACATATCAGGTTTGCAGAATTGAGGAAAAATAAATCAAACAACCACATTTCACAAATGTATACGTATAAGTTGACTCCTCGAGTTAGAGATATATTAAAAATATTGTGGAAAAGAGGAGAAATTGCTCCTTAGGAGCAATTTCTCCTCTTTTCCACAATATTTTTATGTATACGTATAAGTTGACTCCTCGAGTTAGAGATATATTAAAAATATTGTGGAAAAGAGGAGAAATTGCTCCTTAGGAGCAATTTCTCCTCTTTTCCACAATATTTTTATACCTGTTGTTAGATTTTCATGTTTATAAAGGGACCAGATTTTCACTTCGAGATAAGAGGTAATTCGAGATAAGCGAGGTCGAGATAACGAGAGTTGACTGTATCAGAACTTCGAAGCTGAAAGATGTTAACAGCATTTCATATACATGTACATGTAGCTCCAAGTTAAGGTGCTTTCTTCAACCAAGAAGTGATGACATCTTTCTTAATTCTCCATGAAAGCATTATATTGTAGGTACTCATTAGAAGTGCCGCACTGAGGAATTTCCAATGAGAACTCGCATGTTTTCATGTATAAATAAGTAAAATATTTTTCTGATACTGCCTCTTTAAGTCTTATCTGGAGTTACGATTTCATTAATTTCAATACCAAAAATGGTACATGTATATACATGTACATGTATGTCTACTATGCCATACTTGAATTAGGAGTAAAAAAAAAAAAAAATAAACATTAATTATATTACTGTTAGCATTTTTTTGTTTTGTTTTTCATTTGAAAGTCTATTATAGATTGCAACACAGTGTATCAGTAATTATAAAAATATAAATGAGCCATGCCATGGGAGAATTGTATTCTAGGTAAATGCGATACCTGACTTTGCATCCTTGTCATCTAATCAGGGCATTCACTGTTCATTTACAGGTAACTTGTCATACCCGGGTAGTATGTACAATGTAATAAGAATGTATTGTTTGTGTTGAGGTTTTACAGCCCAGTCACCCCAATAGGACCATGTTGAGTGTGGTCAATTACCTAACCACACATTTACTGGGCAGACTTAGTCCTCTAAGCGGTTAACCAGTATTGTGCACATTCTTTCGCCAGAAACTGACAACTGCCCTTCTTGAATCAGCGGAAGGGAGAGAATGACCGTAGAAAATATTTCATGATCAATCTACACGAAACAATGTTGCAGACCTCCGTGGGGGTCGAACCTGCGACCTCCTGGTTTCCAGTCGGACACGCATTCAACTGAGACACCAAGGCTGGCTAATATAATAAGAATGTATCTTGGCATACACTTGTACAGTAAAGACCTTGATCAAGCTATACAAATAACATGGCTCCAGATAAGAGAGGGTATCCGCATATTTTTTTCTTATTTCTCCATGAAAACATATGGTGTGAGTAGTCATCAGGAGCACCTCATCGAGGCACTTCTAATGAGTACCCACATCATATGTTTTCATGGAGAAATAAAAAAAATATCACTACTTTTGGGTTGGAAAAAAAAAACAAAAAAAAAAACCTTGAAATAGTACATACTGAGGGTTGAGCGCAAGACTATGGTAACTCAAACATATTTTTGAAACCCTTGTTTAGGGGCAACTTGGACCCCTTTGTAAACAATGCAAATTTAGGTGCCATTGCTCATACGAGCAATGGCACCTAAATTTTCATTGTTTACAGAAAGAAATGTTGTAATCTTCATAACGCCTTCATGGTGAGGAGATTAGGTTTGGGGAAAAACAACCATCTGACTTACGCTAGTCTTGCACTCAACCCTCGAATTACGCTTATCTGGGCCTTAGCTTTTGTATATGCCCTTTCACAGTGAGCAGCACCAACATTAAATAAATAAGCACAAAGTTTATAATGAATTTTCACAGCTCATCTCCCCTTTCTTCTACATGTCTTCAATTCGAGAATATTGTTTTGTTTGTCTGTTTGTACTGGGTCAACGGCCTGTCGCCATATTTCAGTAATGTCAGGTCATCTCCCAGAGGGAGGAAGAAACAAAAGAATGGAATAGACCAGCAAAAGACCCTGACCCCTGAACCTGTAAAGAGTGAATATGGCAGGGCTAACCTCTGAAAGCTTCAGCAGAAGGGTGGATTACCCTATATGCACCTCTGTATGAACCAAGGTCCTGCAATTCACATACTTTCTGAGGTGATTTTCATGAAATAATTTAAAAAATAGTGTTTTTGATAGACGCAGTTTAGACTTCCCTTTAGTTGTGTCTGCAGAGAAACAGCAGGACATATTTTCTTTAATTTGTGTGGCCTCTTCATAGCTCTCCCTCTAGAGACTGACCCCTGCCAGCATTTTAGTTCATTATCTTGCATGTACACTTTGTATATATGTCACACCAGAAATGTTTTTCACTGTCTTCTGCATGTATATGCCCACAAATTTAGTTTTATGGAAATACAAAAGTACATGCACTAATATGAACCATGTCACCCAAAAATGGTGGTTAACCTTTATTGCATAGATCCACATAAGAAAATTTTGTCACTAAAAATGTATTGATACATGTATATGTACAATGTCACTTCCCTTTTTTCTCCATGAAAACACATACGATGTACTACCTATTTGAAGTGTCTCACCTTGGTACTTCTAATGAATACTGTAATAACCCTAAGTATAATTACTATTGGGACAGATAGACCTTTGCAAACAGTGTAGACCCAGATCAGACACTGCAAAATGTGTTGACTTGTCTGATAAGTGTCTACACTGTTTGCCATACATAAAGTAATATATATTTTTGACACATCAACATGTACAATGTAGTAGAAACAGCAATAATAGTAGCACTATTTCAAATTTAAGGACAAGTATGGTAAGTGGATAAGGTGTCCAAATACTAAGGGTAAATACAGTAGTCGTATGTTTTCTTGGAAAATAACATATTTTGGTTGAAAATTTATCTGGCTACCCCTCTTATCTGGTGCTATGCTTCTGCAGACAACAAACTCATTACATGATTTTGTTTTTATTGCAAAACACCGAAAATAGTACTCGGCACTGAAAATAGCATTTAACATTTCAAGCAAACTGTCTCCTTAAGATACAATATGCATGAAACGTCAACCCCTTTGTTTGTTGGAAAAATAAGAAAAAACAGAATCAATATGCCATCTGCTGAAAATTTTACCTACATGTAGCATGCTATGTGATAACTGATCTGGCTCTATATTAAAGAACAGATCATAAGGATATAATTATCATTTATGTCCTAAAATTCTGAACATTTATTTTTATTATTTTTTGCCTAAATTTTTTTTAAAATACATGTTTGTTCAACAAAATTCTTAGTGAAACAGCAAATAGAGTAGATTCTGATCAGACTGCTCATTCAAGGTGATCTGGGTGGGTCTGCAATGTTTGCACATGCCAGTGAGAAAGGTCAACGTACAATATTTTAGGACAATTATCAGCATGTACAACTTTTTACGTACATGTACATTGATGATTCAGAGACTTAAGTCAGCGAAGGTTGGTGGCATAGCCATCACTTGGAGTTACATGTACCATAATATTTCTCAGTATTGGGGCAGACAGGCCTCAGCAAACAGAGTAAACCCAGATCAGATGCTGCACTGCTGCAAAATGCAGCATCTGATCAGTGTCTACACTGTGTGACACTCATCCAGCAGTTTTTACCCATATCAATAGATAGCAAAATGGATTTATTCCAATTATAGGACAAGTGTGTTAAGGAGGTATGGTGCCCCAATCCTTTGGATAAATATAGTACATATGGAATCCACAAAATAATTGTTGCAATTCAACCTGTCAAATTCTTTCCAATTCTCTATATCTGAGTGGAAAGTGTTACTGATTAAACAACATAGCAGATAGCTCCAGATAAGGCACTATTTCCAATTAAACAAGTATGGACATTTTTCTTATTTCTCCATGAAAAATATGCTGTGGCTAAGCATCTTACTGATGCGCTTCTAATGAGTACCCACAACGTAATGTTTTTGTGGAGAAATAAGAAAAACTTGTCTTATCAGGAGGTATGTTAAACAACAACACTTTCAGCAAAGAAAGAAAAAAATTTAAATGATTAATTACAAAAATTATTATATTTGATTCACTGGTTACCCTAATGCATAGCTCCAGATATAATGTACATTGTAAGACTGAAGAGGTGAATCCAGAAAATTATTTTTCTTATTTTTCCACAAAAATATATGTTGTGCATACTCATCAGGGGTGTGGTGCTTCTAACGAGTACCCACACCAAATTGTTTTCGTGGAGAGGTTAGAAAAAAAAGAATACTCATAGGGCTAGATAAGACTGGGTATCAGGTAAATATTTTTGTTTTATCTCAAGAAAAACATACATGTTTGTTGTGGCTACTCATTAGAAGCACCTCATTGAGGTGCTTCTACTGAGTACCCACATTATATGTTTTCATCAAAAAATAAGAAAAATATAACTTTTTTTATTGAAAAAAAAAAAGAAAAAAAAGTGTCTTATCGTGGGCCACTAACAAAAGTTATCTGGAGCTATGCACTAGTCTGGTTAATCTACAGTATATGAAAAAGGGGGTCCTTAAATAAGTGCATGTGAATAATAATGGCTCAGACTTGACCAAAAATCTACTATATATGCGGTGTGTCCACATAGTGTAGGCCACAACAGACTAACCATAATAAACAATTGCCCATGCAGGAAGAACAAAGAATTTACTGTTGGGGAAATTAGAATACTGAGCATAAGCTCGGGCACTGATGTACAATACACAAGCAATGTCTGGGAACTTCACCATTCACATATGCTACAGACCCCTTTTTCTTGATATGTAGCAATGCTGGGAACATTCATAAGAAAAAAAATACTCATTCAGAATAGATCTATATTAAAATTCTCATTTTCATGAACAACATGCACAACTCCCAGTTTGCTTAATCCAAATTCCAATACATAATATAAAACATTTCTGTCTTTAGCAATGGGGAATGGGGAAATATCACAGAGAATTCAACAAATATATTACCATATCTGATCACTTTTCCTACTTACATTGCTGAAAAAAAAAATCCTGTTACATCCTGTTAAGTAGGAAAGCTTAATAATTTACTTTCTTCTTCAAGAATACTGATTTCTCATGGAACAACACATTCACAAACAAATAAAAGCACATTCAGAAAATCACAAAAATTACAAAGCTCCAGATTAGCTGTTATTTTCGGAGGTAGAACATGGCCACTTTCTTTCACTCTCCATAAAATTATTTATTCTGTGATCTTAAATCTTACATTCCACCTGTACAATTGTAATAAATTCCAGAATGCATGCACAGCTCTAGGTAAGAAGTATGTACAGATAAACATTTTGCTTATTCCTCCATAAAAACATATGTTGTGGCTATTCACTGGAATAGCCTTAATTAGGCAATTCCAATGAGCATATCTACAAAATATGTTTTTGCGGAGAAGTAAGAAATATATCAATACTTTTTAATTGAAAAAAAAAGTTCCTTATTTAGAGCTATAACATGTTCTTGACTTCTTGTGGAGAAAAATAACAGCAACGTTCTTTATCTGAATACTTTGCTAAGTTGGAACCTTCTTTTATCAGTCTACATCCATAGCACATTTTTATCATTCAGCACAAAGGTTTCCGACTGAAATGATTTGTAGATCATCGCTCCAGATGAGGCACTTTTTTTTTTCAGACAAAACTTGAAATTTTTTCGTATTTCTCTGCAAAACATATGCTGTGGGTACTCATTAGAAATACCTCATCAAGGCACTTCTAATAAGTACCAACAACATGTTTTCTTGGAAAAATAAGAAAAAAACTTTCTCGATCACCCTCTTATCTGGAGCTACAGTAGATCCATTATTCACTTTTATCCTCAAATTGCAATACTATCAATTCTGAGACTTTTTGGCGAGTGCAATATATAATTAATCACAGTAAGTGATTTCATCTTTGAATAAGGCAGGTGTGGACGGCTTAAAACATTTTTGCATGTGATACAAAAATTGAGTCAACTCATACTTAAAAGTCTAGACTAGGTCTTGGTCTACATAGTAGAACCTATCTGGGGTAATTTTGTCCTAGTGTTCAATGCATGAACGTCATCCTGTATAAATTGCTGCCTAGCCTTACCACCACTTGAGGGATTAATTTTAGACATTATTGTACTTGTATTCGCGGTGGAAATTTTCTTCCTTGAAGCAGAATCTTGACGGTTTTCATTTGCCGGTGGTGGTTTTGGTAATCGTCTACGCAGCCACTGGTGACGTAGAGCTGAGCTAGGGGTCATTCTTGATGCAGGATCCCATTCTAGACACCTTCGCATAAAATCTAAGAAAAGAGGATCATCAGTTCCCTTTAAGGCTGTAACCATATCTTTACTAGCTGGAGGACCTCTCGTTTTTCCTCGACGTGACCTTCCTCCCTGCAGAACAGTACTACCATCTGGCAGTGTTGTTACAGTACAATACCTTGGATGACCTTTTGAACTGATGAAGTTACGGGCTCGTTTTGACTGGTCAAGCAACTTCTGTGGTGGCATTCCTAATAATTCTATGATAGTTGCTAGCTGATCCCCTTCATCCTCACCCGGGAACAGTGGATACCCTGTAAGCAACTCTGCTAAAATACATCCCAAGCTCCACATATCAATAGGCATACCATACTTTGCCCCTAATATAACCTCTGGGGCCCTGTAAAATCTCGACTGAATATAGGTGTAAATACGCTGATGCTCATAACAGCTCGAACCAAAATCTATCACTTTTATTCCACTTCTACCTTGTTGCTTCAGAAGAATATTTTCAGGTTTGAGATCACAGTGTATGATTCGGTTTTTATATAAAGCATCTAGACATTGTAATATTGAGTGTGCAAATTTTCTAACCAGTTGTAAACTAAATCCTTGAAATTTATTCTTCTTTATAAGTTCATATAGATTCATACTGAGCAATTCAAATGTTATACAAATATGATTGCGAAAGTTAAAATTCTCTAACATATGGACTATATTCATTGTATTGTCTTTATCCTGCTTCTTTAAATGTTCCAAAATCCTAATTTCTTCCTGAGCTTGTCTGTGGAATCTCTTTTCATTACGAACCATTTTTAACGCTATATGGGATTGAGTCTTGTGATCATAAGCCTTGACAACTTGTCCAAAGCTACCTTTTCCAATAACTTTCAATACTTCATATCTATAAGCTATATGATCATGAGGTACATGAACATAAGAACCATTTTCATCATCATATCCATTATTGTTTGCACCACCCACTACTCCTTGTCTCTTCTTTGCATTTTGACCAACAAAGAATATTGATGTGTAATTGAATATTTCATGATGTTCAAATGAAGTTAGTTTATGCATATACTGTTTCATGGCCGATTCTGGACTCATAGCATTATTTCGTCGTGCTGCTGACCCAGTTTTTGAGCCCATGCTCCCAGCACTTGAGGTTGGCCGAACGGCCGGTAGAGCGGATTGATCATCTTGGCCGCCATGTTGGACGAGGTCCCTTTTGTCATGGTGTTTATGATCTTCGTACAATTGTGTTACTTTTGGTCCCTGTGTACTTACGTGAGCACTATGAGAGGCTCCACCGACGGTTTGACTTGTTAGCGGGGGCAAGTGATGGCTTCCATCAATGGTATGAGTGTACATATCGCCGGTAGTTAATAATGATCGCGTTCTTTGAACTCCTACAGGCATTGGTTTTACTCTCGTCGACATGTTCACTACTTAAACCGTAAATAAACACTTTTTTCCGCTCTTTTTAAGTTCTTCTTCACTCTGTCATATTTGCCATACATTAAAGATTTGCTTATGTACCTAAACGTATTTTTTCACACCATTTTAATCCATTTTAAATGTTCTTATTTCCATATCATTTTGTTGCTATTTTTCGGAAGCAATGGACGTATGGTTGCCAAGCGAGACCCTGGTTGGCCAAAACGCCGATTTCCGTGACGTCATGGAAACTGTGGTCACGTGTAGTCAACACTTGCGGAGCTCTTGAAGGTGTCGGTGCACCAATATTTAAACATAGACAGAAGGCTTTTACTTCGACATACATTTGTAAATCAACAATTATAAACTACTCAGCGCATGCATATTTATAAGAAATCTAAAAAAAAGACATGCCAGTAAATCAATTTTTTACATTAAACGATATATATAATATAATACGAGTGTTTAATTAATTTAAAGGGCAAATACAAAGAAATTTAAAATATGCCTGGTTTTCAGGGCGTTGATAGAATGCTTTAAGAGAATTATTTTGTTGAAAACCCCATCAAAAAATTCCAATCCAATCAAAAGTTATGGTGATTAATTTACGATACCTACCTTTTTTCTTGTTAGAGTAGCCTCCCTTGGATTGTGTATTGATTAAGGCCCACAATGCAATATTCTGTGATGTCATAGTGGAACTTAAATTTTAAATTGAAATTTTAAACAGGAATATTCTGCATTTCCTTATATGCTACATAGTTTTTCTCCTTAACCATTATTGATATTGGTCTCTGTCCACAAATAAGCCCATGAATAGAGAATTTAACTAAAATTTTAATCAGTTATTTAAATTTAAAGCTAAATTTTAAAATGTTTAAAACTTGACTAATATTAAATTTTTCATAAGTTTGTTTTAATAATAGTGAATTTTGGGTGTATATCTTATAAATGAATACCAAAAGAGTCAATTTTGGCAAATTATTACGCATTGGATTTTAAATTATTTAAATGAAATTTTTAAATTTGAAATGTAATGCTTTAAATGGAAAATAAGAGTTAAATTCCTATGTATATTAGTTTAAAGGAGTTGAATAAATTAAACAATGTGAAAACTGAATTGATGCAAATTAAAAAAAAAAAAAAAAAAAATTTGGCAATTTAAAAAAGTTTAAAATTTTACTGTTCCCTTATGATGTCATAAAAGGGCTCATGAATATTAATGAGGCAGCCTGAATTCAATCCTCTTGGATGTTAAATATCAAATTTCAAATCGCAATATTTCAGAAACCGTTTTAGATAATTTGATGCGGGTTTCGGCAGTCACCTCCTTACTGAAGTGCCCTTAAATATTTAGTAGAATTAAAACCTTCGTATTTGCCCTTTTTTAAGGTAGTTCACAATATAGACGACATTGATGTGAATGTGTTTTTTACCTTCACGGACAATAGTCACTTGAGAGGTCATAACCTAAAAACAATAAGCCCCGTGCTAACAAGTCTATTAAGTTGAATTTATTCGCAATCAGAAATATCCCAGAATAGCTTGCCATCCGATGTTGTAAATTCCAAGACTATTCTGGAGTTCAAGACAAAAGTAGACAAACTGTGGAGTGATAAAAGGTTCGATAAGACCAACATATACTAGGAAAGTTCCTAATTAACCCGAAGCACAGACAGAACAAAAACGAGAGCTGAGGGGAATTATAAGCCGTACGGGCTTAAGAAGTTTCCCAGAAGACAAAAGGTAGACAAAAGGTAGTATGTTAGGATAAGGTAAAGAATAAGCGTGCATGATAAAACAGTTTTCTCAGCACTTTTATAAGAATGTTTTCACTAACATTTTGTATAGTCATAGTAAGAAACTTCAATATTATGTAACCAGTACACCATATTATATATTTGATACCGATTTATTATTAAGTGCCCTCAATGTTCAAGGTATAGGAGCTGCAATGCATATGAAGCATACCGTACGGGCTTAAGAAGTTTCCCAGAAGACAAAAGATAGACAAAAGGTAGTATGTTAGGATAAGGTAAAGAATAAGCGTGCATGATAAAACAGTTTTCTCAGCACTTTTATAAGAATTTTTTCACTAACATTTTGTATAGTCATAGTAAGAAACTTCAATATTATGTAACCAGTGCACCATATTATATATTTGATACCGATTTATTATTAAGTGCCCTCAATGTTCAAGGTATAAGAGCTGCAATGCATATGAAAAGATGACTGGGATTTGCACTGCTAATACCTTATTCAAGGCGAAAAAGTCGGAAGGCAGCAATGCAAACTACAAAAGCCTTGCTAAAAATAAGGGGAAAACACGCAACAAAATAAATAACAAAGGTAACAAGCTGAAAGGAGTAACCGGCATAACATGAAATTCAAAGCAACTGGCCAGGTATAACAAACAGGGCATTTACATAGGAAGCCATTCCAACTGTAACAAAGCCTCAGAAACTGCGGATATGGAAACTGCGGATATGATTCAGCTGGTCGAATGTTGTTGGTAGACTGTTCCAAATACTGTCGTCAGGCCATACCTCGTAGTATACACAGTACAACCGCAGCATGGGCAGTTAAATCACTATATATATAGCTGCAAATAATTTGGATATTCTATAAAATTTGACTCATCAGTCGGTGAGACTAACATGAGGCTTTACAGGTATTCTGATCACTAAAAGAATCCAGTTATTTGTATATGACATTTTGAAGAAACATATATGGAATTTATTATTTAAAATTCTGATTTGTTATCTCTAAATCGAAATATGTTTTCTAAAATGTGTCTTTATGTATTACTTAAAAGACAACAACTGAAAAATAAATATATTCGAGTTTTATTCAGATGTTGCAGGATATAATGAAAAACAATAGCTGTATAATATGAGGTCACTAGGGTCAAATGGAAACGCATTCCTATCATGACCACCTACCATAAACACGACCAAGAACTGATAGTTACTAGTTGGAGTGACAATCTCTGACAGCCTGACCTGAAATGCCCACATAGATGCAACAACAAAGCAGGCAAACAACAGCTTCGCTTTACTACGGAGAAACATTGTTAGCTGCCCGAAAGACATTAAAAGCCTTGATTTGGTCGATCCTTCAGTTTGCGTCTACGTCATGGGATCCATATACCAAGAGCAATATCCAGCAATTGGAAGCAGTCCATAGGTGTGCAGCAAGATTCGTGACCTGGGAGTACAAAAGCACTAGCAGCCCCAGTCAGATGATTGCTGACCCTAGTTTGGAACCATTCCACCAACGTAGAACCAACGCCAAACTGGTCATGGTATACAGAATAATACGAGTATATCGACTCACCGACATCCCAGGGTCAATATTTTGAACTATTTTTACAAAAATAGGGTCTGACTATTTCCTCTAGTTTTCTCACAAAAATAGGGCATGGCATTTCCTAAGGCGACAATGAGTGCAGAGCAACAAGAAAGGCAATCTATATAATCACTTTCTTCTTACTGTTCCTCTTACTGTTCTATTGTCATTAATTGTTTAGCTTACAATGGCTGAACAGTTACTTTTTACTTTGGCAATTCTGAAAGACCTGTAAAGTACCGTGCGACGCAGCATTCCAGGATTTCCAAGTTTCAGGCCTAGGGCTTCCAAATCTAACATTGTGGAAGTCTGGACTTCCTGATTCAGAAAGTTAGTGCAAGCACTGGTTTAAAAAATAAACATGTGTTCTTTTTAATTTTCATCTCTATTCAAGCACAGAAACAACAGTGACCAGGAACTGATATACTCATACACTCACTTCCCATATCTTGCCCAAACATTAATACGAAAAGGAATAAATACAAAAAAATAGACATCAATGTTATATGAACAGCACACATGGCAAGCCAATCAAGCAGCTCTTTCCCAAACGGATGGTACATTGAAGGAGTCCCTCTTTAGATGAGATCAAACATGCATCCAAAGTACAAAAATACCCCACCCTTTGGTCTTTGCCCATATGGCAACAACACCTGGATGCATAAATTTCATCAATATTTTCCAAATGTTCAATCTGATGTTATGAATTTTGATCCTCTAGCCCCACCTCAGGGCATGACTCAGGGGCAACTTTAGCACAGAGTTGAAGGTCTAGGTCTGGGTAAGTAGCATACCAAATTTCAACCCTAGTATAAAAGGTACCCAAGTATATAATGACCTCCAAGAGAAATGCGTACGTAAATGTCAACGTAAATTTGAATGTAAACTTAAACATTAGTTAGACTCTGGTTACGAACGTGACATAAGCACATACGGACGTAACATCATGGCGAAACGCTATATGCCTCACTGCTGCATTCGGCAGGCGAGGGCATAACAATTGTATGGAGGCATTGCAAATGTTGAGAAGTATTATAGGTGTGCCACCACGCACTAATTTGACAGCCTCGATTTAAGAATTTAAGTTTTGCTACAAGGATAAATGATTTGGACACCCCACACCTCCAGCATTCTAGGTATGTTGCGCTGTCGGTCAAAACCAAGTATGTTGGTGAAAGAAAGAAAGATAAAAAGTAAACGTATGGCAATAAGTGATAAAGTCCGATATCTCAGGCCCGTAAGCAGGCGGGGTTCGATGTGTGGGTGGGAGTGCAAACGCAACCCCCCTTTCGGGCAAATTATTTCAAAATCATGCAGATTTTGACCTCAAACTCACTTTACACCCCTAGTTTTGGCCCCCAAATCGGCATTTTCTTAGCATTTGCACCCCCCCCCCCCTTTTCAGAATAGCAAAAATCCCCCCCCCCCCCCACCACTACCACCACGCCTTTTCAAAAGTCTGCGTACGGGCCTGCATCTAGCACTATAACTTTATTTATAGTCAGTCCTTACAAAAGAAACAATTTATAAGCAAACTGAAGACAGAAAAAAAAAAAAAAAAATTCCAGCAGTTTTTTGTATCTGAAAGAATGATTTCTTCTTCAGTGGCTTCTTCTTCCAATCATGGCCGTCAGAGAACCGGGTATTTTAGAACTTGCGCTGATCTGTGCCATCCACCTGGGAGGGAATTACAGTGTTGTTAAAAGCAGTTTATATGTGGGCTAAAATCAGTGCGGTGTTTACATGGTGAGGTTTCGAGAATCAGCTCGAATATTTCTAAGTTTGAAGCATTCACTGTTAAATTCAATGCCATGTTGTCTTGTTCCTGAGCTCTAACTGTTACTAAGATCAGGAACAATATGGTTGCGATAGCTAACAACCCATATACTATGCGGCAGAACGTGATGTTTTTGTCTGAATGCCCCGTCATTCAGCAAAGATATGAACCTCTGGTTCTATCATAGGTCTTTACAAAGCGGACTGCATGTCATTGCAGCATTTCAAGCTTGTTAATATTTGTATGTCAATATTTATGCTTGTGTTGGGTCCTAGACAAGGGAGGCATACTTCACGAAAGGTCATATCAATGTTTGTAGCACTGTTCCTTCACACGTGTAGTACAGGTCCGAACGTTGCATCTTATGCGGTAGAGGTTGTTTCTTTCATCTTTTTCACAGTTACCAAGGATCATTGTTTTTAGAATGTCTGTATCTTCGCTACAGCTGGTGTTAATGCCGTGTGACGACCGTTAAACGTCTCCCCGTACTTCCCAATGTTGTAGTTTATATTTTCTGGTCCTTTGTGATCACTGAGCTTATTCCAGGATTTTTGGAAATTTTAATTAAGGCCAAAGATGAAGTCTGTATGGCCGAAACTTCCCAGCCTGGCTCAGATAACATGACACTTCAGGAATGTTAGTTTTTAATGTGTTCGTTGCTCTCAAGGGTAATTTCTTTTATAATTTATTTATCTTACTACAGCTAGTATTAGTGCCGTGTTGCGGCCGTAAAGCGTCTCCGCGTACTTCATGTAATTTATGTAATTTACATTTTATGGTCCTTTGTGAGATTTCTGGAAAATTTAATTGAGGGCCATTGATTCACTGAATAGGCCGAAGTTTGTTTGTCTGGTTCCTCGCACTTGCGAGGATCAGCCGGCTTCTTCAAATTGCCTTCGTCTAAAAATTTGGAGATACTGAGGAGGACAATCATCCGAGGAACCAGATAAGGGTTAATAACATGACATGTAACAGAATAACATTTTCTCGACAACAGAGCGAACAAGCGAAGATTGCAACAGAAATACAGAGATTCTACGAATCCCAGTTGGAAAGATTGGCTATTTGTGTTGGGTGGGGTTCGGTGGGCGAGGCTAAAACCTGACTTTACCTTGCAATCTACATTGTTATATATGAAAAGACTTAATAAAAACAGAGTCTCCGATTTTCGTTTGTGTGTGTGTGTGTGTGTGTGTGTGTGTGTGTGTGTTCTGTGTTTCCAAAGGCATCACTTTAGAATATTTATTTCACGAGTATTCAACTGTCGCCCTTAGTTCTGAAGCAGTGCCTAATATCCAAAAGGACAGTCAAAAACACAAACATAACATTACAAGATATGGATGCAGTGCTGGTGTGCAGCATTAAAACGGAGCACATAAAATAAAATAGAACGCAAAGAGGACAGCCGCAGTGCCATTATTACAAAATTAGGGGTAACGTCTGAAAAAAAGTACCTTCGGACATGTGCGCCGAGCGAAGATTCTGATTAGGCTGAGCATACGCAGTCTGATGAGAATCTTCACTGGGCGAATTTTGGTCAGCCAAGGATGCAAAGTTTCTTCATGTGGACAAATGATGACTCTGATCAGACTGTGCGCATGCGTAGGCTGAGTTGAGTCTTTGTTGGGCGCACATGTCAGACGGTACGTTTTCACGTTGCGGCTCAAATGGAAATCCGCGCCAAAACGCTCTTGTTTATAAAGATCTTTCTGGGGTATGATCTGGTCTTGTACAGAATGGACAATCCTGAAAACGAGGGAAGCAGTTTCAGGGTTGAAAGAATTTTCATGAATTTATCATCGATTTAGATCGAGAATGGCGAATGGCCAATTACAATTCCTTTTATCACACCAGCTGTGACTTCGATGGCACTGGAATGGACTCTTACCAGGACAACTTCTTCCTTCTCATTACGAAAACATGCCTATTCAAATATATAGAAAATTTCACCTCCAAAAACTGAAAATTTTCAGATAACATTTTTTGTTATTTTTCATATTTCTGCTCAAAACATAGATTATGGGTACTCGTTAGAACTGCCTTGCAGAGGCGGTTCTAACAAATACCCATAATCTGTGTTTTGAACAGAAATAAGAAAAATAATATATACCCCTGTAAACTCCAGTTTTACTATATAAAAGTGGGGTTTAAGAGGGTCAAGCTTATATAGGCATGTTTTCGTGATGTGTCAGTCCAGTTATTTAGATGTCCCTTGACGTAATAACGGCACAAATTACTCAGGCAGTGTTCAACGTATCACTTTGTCAAGTGTCTTGATAAATGTTTTGCATCTATTTGTTTTTACAAGATCATGCAAGACCAATATGAGTTGTGATTCACAGAAAAGCTTATTCCGGAATCCATGCTATGCATCGTTGAGTATCTAATGAATGTCAAGATGTAATGGTTAATGACATGACTACGCACAATCTTCACACGGATCTTGCAACATATATATGTTGATGACATGGTTTGTAGCTTTCTTGCCTATGTGTTCCTATTTAAAGAGAGGTGAGATGTAGACCGGATGTAAGCATGTGGGAATCATTCTTTGTTTTCCAGTACTTTTTGTACTGACCGTTCCAAGGCGGTTCCTCTGTTGCAGTTCTTCTTTGTGCGTCGGTTGCATATGTCTCGTCTGTTTTGCAAATGTATCCCAGCTAGCATTCTTTATAAATCTATAGCGGGCCGTTATCGGCCCGTCAGCTACCCTGACGGGCCGATAACGGTCCGCTATAGATTTATGTAGAATGCTTACTGGGATGTTCATCTCTTCTTTTTTCGGTGTCTCGGGAAGGGTGTGCTTCTTGATTTTGGTATTTGTTGATTTTCACACATTTTAATCCAGTGATGCCTGATGACACGTGGGAGTGACCTCTAGAAGGAACAATTGTCCTCTTAAGTGAAGACAGGCGTGATTTTTGTTTTGTTGAGAATGTTGGCTTCATACTGTGACTGGGATTGACTCCCTTCTGCTTTGATGCGTGTGCGCCTGGTTTAGTTTGTAGGCTTTATTCTTTCTCTGAATAGCCTCTTCAGGTCATGTTTGATCACCGATCGACCAAAGGTGGAAGTTATGATTTTTGGTTATTAAAAGACGAAGTTAAATACTGTGCGACAGAACATGAAGGATCCTGTAAACATTGTTCCGATGTGGTTTTTATGCGTCTAGTTTGTCTATATATTATTTCCCACGCTTTATACAACACTGCTGCATAATGATAATCTGGTTAAAGATAAACTTCTTGATGTAACTGAAAGAAACTTCGTAAGAGAAACTTATCTTTACCTTGCTTGTAATGAGAAACCTGCTTTTTCACATCTGAGGATCCTTTGGTCTTGCCAGACAGTTTTGTGAGGTGTTTTCGTTTCTTCTTGATAATGCCTTTATTTGGGTTGTCATTATACCAACAAATTGTTGGTATATCTATGCGTACAAATTGTGCACCTCTCCCCCTTATTGCAGCTCTGTTTATGTTTTGTTATGAAAGAGATTTTATGTCCCTTTTTCACGAAAATCAGGCCAATATTATTGAAGCGTTCAATTCCTCGTTCGATATTTGGATGACTTACTAGATATTGATAATGAATACTTTGAAGAAATAGTTGATACAATTTATCCAAAAGAACTGCAGTTAAATAAAAGTAATACCTCGATCAGACACCGAAGCACCGTTTCTTGATTTAAATTTATCAATATCTAATGGCATAAGCTCTACTATGATATTTATGACAAACGTGACGACTTTGATTTCGATAATGCAAAGTTTCTGTTTTTGGATGGCGATGTCCCTCATGCTACATCCTACATCCTATGTTGTGTATATTTTTCAGTTGATTCGTTTTGCGACTTAAATAATCGAAATATACTTTTAACTACTAAACTTCTTAAGCAAGGGTATCGTTATCATAAACGACGTAAAACATTTTCTAAGTTTTGTTCGCCGTTATTCTGAATTAACGTCCAAATAAAAGGTTGGTTTGGAAACACTTCTACAAGAAGGTCTGTCCGAACTTGAATAATTTTATAGCGATTTAGTCTATAACTTCAAAAAAAAAAAAAAAAAAAAAAAAAAATGTTGGAAAAACTGCTTTTTCGGAACAATTTAAACATATTGTCAATCGCTACAATAAAAAAAAAAAAAAAAAAAGTTACCACATTGATATTCTGCGGCAAACCATAATAACCCATTTATGGTTGATAACTTTGCTCCCGTCTTTAATTGCACGGCAGTGGGTCGGCCCTCAGACAAAATGACGACTCTCTCCTCAGTCTGTTTCAGATGGTTTGCGCCTGACTAACAATGTCTGTGGTCGGGCCCGTCGTGGTCTTTTTTGTGGTTTTCTTATGTTCTGGCTTCAGATCGCCAATGTGCTCATTGCTTTGTTTAATCACAATATTTGATTATATGTGCGTCACTGTAATGTTTCACAGATGAGGTAGAGGACCCCTATGCGGATATTTCTAATTCGGAGCTGCATCAGAATTAAGGGTGAGGCTTCGCGCGAGTATAACTGATTTAAATCCCCACTGGTTTATACTGGTGTCCGTTCTAAAGTGACTATTCTGATCATTTTTTTATTGTGATTCTAGCACTTTTGTACCCGCTATACGGCTGCTTTCAGTTTTCTTTCTGTTTGTATTGTTTAACTGTTTAGAGCTGCATCAGGCTTCGCGCGGGTAAAACTGGTGCATCCCGCTCAGTAGTTTTCCGACTGACCATTCTAAGGCGGTTCCTTTTTTGCAGTTCTGTTTTATTTGTGCGTCGGTGGCTTCATATGTGACGTTTGTTTTGTCATTATTTGTCCCTCATCTCTCCTTCTTTTGGTGCCTCGGAAAGACTGTGCTTCTTGATTGTGGCATTTCTTAGGTATCTTCACTTATATTTTTGCATGGAAAAGGTGAAAGGTGTATAAACTGGGATACTTTACAAATGGTTTAAAAATGGTAGTTTGTCGACGGGCATTTCGGGCCAGTTATGCATTTGGCTTGTTTCGTTCAGGTAGATACGTCAGATCTCCATTTAATCCATCAACTAGAGTTTCTAAAAATGACGCTTCAGTCTTTCAATTTTGGCATATCCTTTGTTGCAAGTAAGGTCCATCCATAAATCAAGGAGCGACGATATACGCGATGATCTCTGGGTGAAGGGCAATAACCATGATTTAATTTCTGTCTTAATCCCGTTACAGTATTTCATCTTCAGCATTATTTTCCTAAAAATCGGACCGAGTCATGTAAGGTTAATGTATTCACGAGATGCAGCCGGAAAGAAATGCGTAATTTGAATTTTAGTTGTTCTAAACGCCATTTTCTCGAAGAAAATCAAAGTCAATGGAACGTATTAATCATAACAATGATGACTCAGTAAACAGTAAGCTGAATGTCTTTGGCAGTGCTGTTGGGGACTGATATGTAGTGTGCTATAGATATATATGTACTTTAACGGTAAGTTTTACCTTTGTCGTTTCGTTCAAAAGACTACGTATCTAAGCAAAATCATACTGAATGAAGAACATTAATAAAGATTCCTTTTTAAAATTCCAGGTATACAATACGCTTTTGCTATAGTTGTAGTTGATATACCTTGTCAGTCAGTATCAACATAACGTTATATCTTAGATGATTTCTAATACATTTCACCTCCCATACCATTCAGAGCTTCGAAGATTGTATTATTTATAAGACATTTTATTTAATGCAAAAAAAAAAAAAAAAAAAATCCTGTTTATCGTGGATCGTCTCTTTCCGAGCACTCCCTAGCCCAAACTGGAATTCTGACGTCATCTCGTCCAGTTCGGCATCTTATTTGATACGGTCAATATTATAGTGCCATGTTGTGACTAGACGCCGAAGATGAAATACTAATGTTTATGTTTTCGTCTACTTTTTAAATAACCTTCAGATTTGAAGTAGAAATTACACTGATGGCTGCTAAGGATAACTGAGCTTACCAACATATTCACACTAAGTCCTGGAAAGAAATAGTACATACATTACCAATGTCCGTGTGTATTAAATGTTTAATGTTTATATTTATGTTTTATTTAGGACATGTAATAATCATAAAATAAAGCTCTTAAGATATACTTTGGCTTGGTCAGAAATCGTATATATATGTTTACATTTAGAATCCATGTTTAACTGTGAGACGGCCAAGCTGACATACATTAGTTTACATTTCGATCTGACATATATTTTAATAGTTATTTGATCTGTAAACCACGTTATTATTCATATCTTCTATGCAGTCTGTCGGTTTCTGCCTGACGAAGTATAAGAACAGCCACACTATAAAAATCACCTCAAAAGAAAACATACCTATATAATTTCTGACCCCCTTAAACCCCAATTTTATATAGTAAAACTGGGGTTTACAGAGTATACATCATTTTTCTTATTTCTGCTCAAAAACATAGACTGTGGGTACTCGTTAGAACAGCATGGACGAGGCGGTTCTAACGAGTACCCACAATCTATGTTTTGAGCAGAAATATGAAAAATATCAGAATTTTTTATCTGAAAATTTTCAGTTTTTGCTGGTGAAATTTTCAATATATTTGAATAGGCGTGTTTTCGTAATGTAACCCTGACAACAAAGTATATAATTCACTGCAATTACAACAGGATCTGCATTTAGATTTTTTAAATCATATTTCGTCTTGTATTTCTGCCTTACAATCTACTAAGAGAACCCAGTGAAACAATTTATCACAAATAATAATCTATAATTTCAAACGTCAGAGTTTCATGGACACTTCAGGAATGTTCAATTCTGTGTGTGTGTTCATTGCTCTCAAGGGTCACTCCTTTAAGAATCTATTTTAAACACAGTATGAATGTAGCTTTTAAAGGCACACCAGACACACACACAAACACACACACACACACACACACACACACACACACACACTGTAGCTTTTAAAAGTTTTGTTATATTATTCTGTTATCAGATTACAAGAGAAATAAAATACCACAGAAATAGTAATTACTTAAAGTGATTTAATTTGTCATATATATTTAATATGGCTCCATATTCCTCAAAAATAGACATTTTACTATCCAAAAAAAAAAAAATGTTTAATAAATTGATAAATGGTATCAATACATTCATAAAATGTGGCACACCTGACAGCCTGTAAAATTTCAGTTAGTCTCTCGCTCTTGAAATTTAATTTTTTGTAATTGTATCTCTGAATTAATGTGGCCAACATTAATTCAGAATACGATAAAAATCATTTCATTTTTGATCCAGTTCAAAAACGAGAGACTTACTTTCTTTGATAAAAAAAAATGTCTATTTTTGAGGAATATGGAGCCTTTAAAATGATGAACAGCTGTTCCAGTATTCTGCACATGGTATTTAAATAATGACGGTGAAGTCCCTTTTTAACCCATTTTAGTCTGGAGGCCTCCAGAAGGATAATTGCCAATCAGTGCAGACCAAGGTCAGAGTGCGGCGTCTGATAAGGGTCTCCACTGTTTGCAGATAGTTTAACCACTTTCTCTAACAATATATAAATCACACAGCCTGACATACCCAAAATAGAATATATAGTGTGTAGGGTGTTTATTCAGTCTAAAATGCCAGGCGAATAGACTGCGACGTTGGACAGGGCGTAGATGAAGCAAGTCAGCACAATGACTATTTTCTATTATGTAAATTTTTCCGGTGCTTCTGAAACATAATGGCAGGGGCGGATTCAGAAGGGTACAGAGGGTTCAGTCGAATCTCCCGCCCCTTTGAGTCAAAATTTCATTTTCATGGGATATTTTGGATAAATTTGATAAATCTGGGATATAGTATTTATTCTAAATATTCATACCCCATACTTGTTTCCTTATACTTCTCTTCAACAAGCCCATTTTACTACCTATGAATGTATACGAAAATGCATGGTGACTGGCAAACCGTTAGACGCTGATCAGACGCTGCGTTCTATGGCGTCTGATTTGGGTCTATATTGTTTGTTCAGGCCTGTCTGTCTGAATACCTAGAGTAAGTACAGTAATTTGATCAATTCGACCCCCCTCAGAAATCCTCCTGGATCCGCCTCTGTAATAGGTGAGGTCTGGGAAGGGCTGCGGTTTGTGATTGTGGCACTCCCTGGACTTTTCTCTTACTTTTTTTGCAGTAGCACAATATGGTTTTCTTTCAATCTGGGCCCAGTTGTTCAAAGCTAACGATGTCGTTAGTTAACGATTCGTTAAAATTTTAATCGAGTGATACGCGAATATGCTGAAAGTTTTGGCTGAAAAAAATGTGAGTAGCTTTTGCAGTGCAAAAGCTACTCATATTTTTTCACCAAAAAATATCAGAATATTATGTAATGCATCCACTAAAACAGTTAACGAAATGACCCTTAACGAGCTCGTTAAGCTAACGACGCTTTGAACAACTGGGCCCTGATGAATTATTAGACAACTTTAAAGCATTTTCTTTGATGTTACTTGATCGAAGTGGCTAGGGTAACTGCATCCCACTGCCAACTGTATTGCTAAACTTCCAGTGTTTCATGTCAATCCATCTTTACAAACCTATTATTCTGGTGACAGTCACACACTGCTAGACACTACAGCTGTAGGCAGAAAAACGTAAGAATCTCTCACAATTCATAGCATCAGTTATACCCATGCTTTACCAGTAAAACATCTTTAAATATTACATAAAGTCACAACATTCATTTACAAGTGGTTTAAGAGATATTTGAAGACCATTCTTTAGATACAATTAAAAGTCCATAGTTGAATAGTTTTCAAGAAACTGCCCCTGAGTCCACATTTGTTTCAAATTTCCGAGGAATCTCCTCTTACTGTCATAATTAAGACTAGTTTTTTTTTTTTTGTTTTTTTTTGTTTTTTTTTTTTTCAGATATTGTCTTTGACAAGTGTTATTCTAATAGTCCAATGAATGAGTAGTTTCATAAAATGTACCCCAGCATTCTTCAATGCCGTAGGCGTCTGTTTTGACAAATTTGTTGGCACCATGCCTTGGAAACAAATTGAAACCTTAAAAACACATTTTTATCATTATCTCTATTTGCAACATATGATGCATTTCATAAAAGTGTATCTAGTTTTATTTTAGGTAGCAGTTCAGTTTCAATCAAAATGGTGTCAGGTAGGGAGTCAAGTTAAGTGTAGCAACACTTTAGTCCGTATGTCCGTCCGTCCGTCCACAATCTTTAAACAACATCTCCTCCTAAACCACAGATTGGATTTGGACCAAACTTAACAGGAATGATCCTTGGTTGGTCCTCTTTCAAAATTGTTCAAATGGTTCCGGTCCGTTGCATATCTAGGTCACAGGAGCTAAAAATAGATTTTTTAACTTAAAACTTAAAAAAATCTTGTCAGAAACCACTGGACCGATTTCAATATAATTTTGCAGAAATATTCCTTTGGTGATCCTCTACCAAGATTGTTCAAGCCATTCGGATTCGTCAAAAAACATGGCCGCCAGGGGGCGGGGCTTATTTTCCCTAAATATCTATATAGAAAACTTTAAAAATCTTCTTGTCAGAAACCACTGGACAGATTTCAATACAACTTGGCAGGAATGTTCCTTTGGTGATCATCTACCAAGATTGTTCAAGCCATTTGGATTCGTCAAAAAAACATGGCCTCCAGGGGGCGGGGCTTATTTTCCCCATATATCTATATAGAAAACTTTAAAAATCTTCTTGTCAGAAACTACTGGACTGATTTCAATATAATTTTACAGCAATGTTCCTTTGGTGATCCTCTACCAAGATTGTTCAAGCCATTTGGATTCGTCAAAAACCATGGCCGCCAGGGGCGGGGCTTATTTTCCCTATATATCTATATAGAAAACTTTAAAAATCTTCTTGTCAGAAACCACTGGACCGATTTCAATATAATTTTGCAGAAATGTTCCTTTGGTGATCCTCTATGAAGATTGTTCAAGCCATTTGGATTCATCAAAAAACATGGCCGCTAGGGGGCGGGGCTTATTTTTCCTATATATCTATATAGAAAACTTTAAAAATCTTCTTGTCAGAAATCACTGGACCGATTTCAACATAATTTTTTTCAGAAATGTCCCTTTGGTGATCCTCTACTAAGATTGTTCAAGCCATTTGGATTCGTCAAAAAACATGGCCGCCAGGGGCGGGGCTTATTTTCCCTGTGTATCTATATAGAAAACTTTAAAAATCTTCTTGTCAGAAACCACTGGATCAATTTCAATATAATTTTGCAGAAATGTTCCTTCGGTGATCCTCTACCAAGATTGTTCAAGCCGTTTGGATTCGTCAAAAAACATGGCCGCCATGGGGCGGGGCTTATTTTCCTTATATATCTATATAGAAAACTTTAAAAATCTTCTTGTCAGAAACCACTGGACCGATTTCAATATAATTTTTCCAGAAATGTTTCTTCGGTGATCCTCTACCAAGATTGTTCAAGCCACCACGATTCGTCAAAAAACATGGCCGCTAGGGGGCGGGGCTTATTTTCCTTATATATCTATATAGAAAACTTTAAAACTCTTCTTGTCAGAAACCACTGGACCGATTTCATTATAACTTTGCAGAAATGTTTCCTTGGTGACCATCTACTTAGATTGTTCAAGTAATCATGATTCGTCAAAAAACATGGCTGCAGGGGGCGGGGCTTATTTTCTCTATATATCTATATATAAAACTTTAAAAATCTTCCTTTCATAAACCAATGGACCGATTTCAATACAACTTGGCAGGAATGTTTCTTTGGTGACCCTCTACAAAGATTGTTCAAGCCGTCATGATTCGTCAAAAACATGGCCGCTAGGGGGCGGGGCTTATTTTCCCTATATATCTATATGGAAAACTTTAAAAATCTTCTCGTAAGAAACAGTTGGACTGAGTTCAATGTAACTTGGCAGGAGGAATGTTGCTTTAGTAACCTTCTACCAAGATTGTTCAAGCTTTCATGATACGTCAAAAACCATGGCCCCCAGGGGGGCGGGGCTTATTTTTCGTATACATCTGCACTGAAAACTTTAAAATTCTTCTTGTCACATACCCCATGACCAATTTCAATATTGCTTGGCTGGAAAGTTGCATTGGTGACCCTCTACCAAGATTGTACAAGCAATCATGATTCGTCAAAAAAGATGGCTGCCATGGGGTGGGGCTTATTTTCCCTATATATCTAAATAGAAAACTTTACAAATATTCTTGTCAGAAACCACTGAACAGATTTCAATATAACTTGGCAGGAAGGTTCCTTTGGTGACCCTCTACCAAGTTTGTTCAAGCTGTCATGATTCGTCAAAAAACATGGCCGTTAGGGGTAGGGCTTTAAAGCTATATAAAACACTTTTAACCACTGGACCAGTTTCAATATAACTTGGCAGAAATGTGACCCTCTTTTAAGATTCAGTTCAAGTCATCAAGATGCGTTAAAAAAAACATGGACGGGGGTGTGGTGGTGCGGGGGTGGGGGGGGGGGGGGCGGGGGTGTTGGTGCTATAAAATTTATACAAAAATCCTGTGAACTTGGCTGAAACTTCAACAGTAAATATGCAAATCTGTTTGCTCAGGTATGCGATATAGGACCATCATGGTCCTCTTGTTCTTTTAATATTGCGATTACCTCGCTTGGGGAAGAGAGAGCTAATCTTAGTGCTTTTCGTACGTTTGTTCGGTTTGTGCTTGTTTAGATTTGTCGGTTTCCTCTTCCTCCTGGGGTCTGGGAAGGGCTGCGGTTTGTGATTGTGGCACTCTCTGGACTTTTCTCTTACTTTTTTTGATATCTGACAGAAATATATTTTAAAAATATGAAATGTTAACTTTAAAAAATTGTGATTGGCAGCTAGAATTCTTTGTTAGACTGTACAATGTTTTCTTATGTTCTCTGAGCAGACATTTCTCAGTTGTAAACACATTTGACCGTGAATTCATTCCATTTAGAACAAATTGTCCTCGACAGAACTAAATTCTGAAATACACTTCCGGTAATTTATTATAAAAGGGCCATCATAGAGTCATCGTGTAATGTGCTCTTATAAAAGATTAGAAAAGATAAGTTCACTTCGATCAACATGGACGAGTTTATCATTGTAATAAGTATAATAGTGATATTCAGTTGATCTAGTGACATTCAGTTGATCTTCATAATTCTCTCATATTTTACTGTTTGCTTAATGCTTTTGAGACTTCTTGAAATACCTACAGTATTGTCTGAAACAAAGAGACAAATCAAGTTCATTTTCAATTTTGGCAGATCTCTCATCCAGGCTCTACGGATCATTCAATTAGTAGACCCAAGTATTTGAATCTCTTTCTTCTCTTTCTGATACAAAGATTTGATTACATAGTTGGATATCAGACTATTCACTTTTACATCTGGCTTCTAGTTTAAATTATCTGTAATTATATGAGCATCATTTCTAAAATGTATATCGTTTACCAGCAGTTCGAAGTGTGTTGTTTTTAGTTTTAACGGAACTTCATATCAGCTCTTCCTACATTTTATACTTAGACAAACTTTATTTGTAGTTTAAAGGTTCATCAAAAGTTGTACATTTATAAATGTATCTAAGGGTATTATATTTCTGATTTAAGGCCTCTCTTTTGAGGCATTTTTGACTGACAGTGAATCAGGGATTAACTTGTGCACTAGTTGGTTAGTAGACAGAATTTTAATCTGCGGCAGAAAGTTAAATGAAAGGCTCAGGGTGTGCCATAATCACGGGTCACAGCCTACAGAAGGCTCTAAAATGGAAGAAAAGATACACCAGTGAACAGACACAAAATAAACAAGTGCTTCATAAGCAGAACAAGCAATCATCTCTTCTATAAGGGGTGGGGGCGGAGGGCTTGATTTAACTGCTAGAAAAGATTATGAGACATAAGAACAATGGTCAGTGAAAAACTGGGCATAAATGGGTGTAATACAAACCACAAAGCAATACAAATTATGAATATAAACAGCACAAGCTTATAAAATATCCTGCAGCTTTTCGAAATTGTGGTTAATCAGCAGAGATCATATCGAACAAACTTAACAAAATAAGGTCAGTTTTCATGTGAAATCACTTCGTTATGACAAAAGCTATATTCTGATCTGAATATCTGAAACAATCCTGGATTCAGGGGCAAATAAATGACAAATTAAGTGTTCAAATTAAAATACTACATACTCTGTTTCCACTGACCTTTTGGTCTGCAGTATGACTATAAAATATCAATTTAAACACTTGAAAATGGATGCTGTGATGTAATGTAAGATTAAAAAAAAAGAGAGATATTGCTAAAATGATTGAAAATATTTTAATTCTAAAATGTGTATATTACTTTATGCTATGAATTGTGAGAGCTCATTTCTTCTGCCATCGGTTGCAATGTCAGAACGACTGATTTGTAAAGATTTGATATAAAACTATAGAATTTAGCAATAGAATGGACAGTGGGGGGAGGGGGTGGGAGTACGTACCTCATCCCTCAAGTAAACGTCAAGGAAAATGCTTTAAATGTGTCTTATAATTCACCAAGTTTACAACTGTTTTGAAGAAGCCTAGTGTCAAAGAAACACATGTCTTAAAGAAACAGAAAATATGACAAAAAAATTGGATTCAGGGGCAGACAACTCTAAAAGTAATCTGCAAAGAAAAAAATGTTCATAATTTAGCAATACCCATTATATCTAAAAAAAAATATTTGCTTGGTATCTTTGCAATAGCTTTGAAAATAAACTAACGTTGTGGTTTTGTGTAAAACAAATGTCAAAAAGGCTGCCTTTGGAAACAAAGAACACACTACGGATTAGAAAATGGGAGTCTCGGTTTTATTGAGACTCTTCATAAGCAGTAATGAAGTTTGCAACACTGCTTACGCCCTCTAGCGTATACATGAGCAGAACTCCATTTTCAAACATACCACAATGGGGCCAATGATCCCAAAGGAATGAAATATAATCTGCATTAGGGTGATGTACGGGGAGACGTTCTACCTCGCCACACGGCACTAACACCAGCTGCAGTATAGTAAAATAAATGTCAAAAAGATTGCCTTTGGAAACAAAGAACACACTACGGATTAGAAAATGGGAGTCTCGGTTTTATTGAGACTCTTCATAAGCAGAAATGAAGTTTGCAACACTGCTTACGCCCTCTAGCGTATACATGAGCAGAGCTCCATTTTTAAACATAACACAATGGGCCTAATGACCCCAAAGGAAATGAAATAAATGAAATATAATCTGCACTATGGTGATATACGGGGAGACGTTCTACTAAGTCAGTCGACAGAATTAGTAAAAATTTAGATGCGTCTTATCAGTGAGTATAGTGGAAAATATTGAAGTAGTTCCACAAAAACATGGGAATCATGTTTAATGTCTATAAATCATATTAAAGCGCCAAAAGGCACTGAAATGACAAATTCTATCAGAAATTCATCAAAAAACAAAACAAAAACAAATCTTAATTTGTATAAAACCTTTACAAGAAGAACGCCTAACGGCATTATGGACGGGTTTATCAGAAAGGTTAACCAAAAGATAAACCTGCCGGACGACGCCTGCCCGGACTTCACTTTTTTAAAGCACGGATTTTTCAAAACCCGTCCAATAAAAAGGTTTCAAATTTATTATATAGTGCTATATATGCTATGAAGTTCCACTTGATGTTTTGAAGTTTCAAAAGAAATATTTTATCTCAAAATGTTGCAAAAAGCCAGTTATCACATGCAATATAGAGCTGAAATTGTGATAAATGTACTTAAAAATTGGTTGCAAATGACGTCGTTTTTGTTGTGCAGCCTGCAAATTTAAAACGAGATGCGGACCTTTCGTTGGGTTCTTTTTAAAGAAGCTAACTTGTTGTCTACTTTCATTTTCACAATCGAGCATTCAATAAAAGGAAATAACCGAAGTATCTTGTGTAGTTAACGTTGCGCTGCAGACAGCAATATAGATTTTTAACACTTTCCTTTTTTTTTTCTGACAAATAGTTACACTTTAAACCCAAGCATCCCTTTTTATTAAAATCCCGCAGCTAAACTATTTTACTGTTAAGCAAATCAACAACAGCGAGAAAAGACTAAAGCCCTCCTCCTTTAATCCGACAGTATTGAATTTTTTACACACATCAAACAAATGGGCAAGTGCTCTGTAAAAAAGTTTCATCATACCACATTTTTTTTCCCAAGGAGACAGCATTTGACATTTCATGCAAATCGATTCCTCTTTTGTGACAATTTGCATGAAATGTCAAATTATGTTTTACGGTAAAAAATATCTGCTGATTTTGTCCAGGTTAATTTTTGACACGCGGGTCATGAGGCGGCGCCAGCTAACAAAAAATTTCGCAGATCAGCCTTACAACCTATCTAACGCACTGAGCTAATATATCGAAGAAAACACTTTGCAGCATGTTTATGAGCACAGCTTTTTTTTTATTATTATTATTATCAAGCATAAAAAAAATCTTCGGTATCAATATTGAATTTGGACAGAAATAGCTGATTAGACAGTGTTTATATTGCTGGTAACATTAGCTTACGGTCTAGTTTCTCGCGCCACGTCTTTATTCCAACGCAGGCGTATTGATACACAAGTATGTTGATATGTTAAAGGGAAACGCAATATAAGTAGTAAGTATATTTTGGAGTAAAGCGCTTAACAAGCCATTTATTTTCAAAATCGACCAAGAAATAAGGAAGTTATAGTGGTTTGAATATATTTAAAATGGCTGTCATGGATGCCGCCATATTGTAGGCTTTGTGACGTCACAAAGCCCAAATTAAATATGCAAAACCAAATTATAAAGGGTTTTAAAGAATAATTTTGCTATAGATTTTTATAATCTTTGAATTCTAGTGACAAGCAATCATTTACCCCAAAATAAACAAACTTTATGAGAATAACTATCTTTATAAAAACGAATTTTAATTTTTATGAAAATCCATTAAATATTCAAAATGGCGGCGCCCATTCCACCAATGTTAAAATATTCAATTGTCTATAACTTACTTAATTTTCAACCGATTTTCATCACATTTGCGTCAAAATTCATTGTTTGCAAAGTTCTTTTCTTTAAAGCACAATACCTTTTAAGGTTGCGTTCCCCTTTAACCCTTAAACTCCGTACTACGACTGTAGCAGATGTCAATTTAATTTTTTTCTCTTATTTTATCAGAGAAATTTATGCGATTCATCCGCTGGCAAATAATCCATATGAAATGCTTAGTCTGGTTTTCTCTACAAAATAAGGGAGAAATCTGAATGTCGCCTGCTTTAAAAATTGCACAGCGCTATAAAGATATTTATAGCTTTAGTCGTATAAATCGGACTACATTTTGAGCGGACACATATTTCAGTGGTAGTGAAAGCCGGATGCAACTTGAAAACGCGTATGCCAGCAAGGAATGACAGAGAATCTGACATTAACTAGAAAATTCCACTTGCAATAATGCTTTGTGCTAAAGAAAATAGCGTTTGAATCTTAGAACCCTCAACGGGGTATAGTTACCCAACCCATTTTGATCGACAATACAACCAGCAGCATTAGATTGGTAGGTCTTAAACTTCACCACATCACAGCCAATACTAGGCTGGCTCCAGTCGTTTCTGCAATTATGTGTGTGTGTGTGTGTGTGTGTGTGTGTGTGTGTGTGTGTGTGTGTGTGTCATTCTTTATCACTTTCTGTTGCTGTATTTGTCTCTTCAATCCCATTTCACTGTTTTACTACCTTTTCACTAAAATGCATCTCATCAAATCATTATAAGCTGTACTAGATTGTATACCTCTGAAAAGAAAAGAGAAAATGATAGAAAAGATAGAGTCTGGGGACAGACTAAGCCAATAAACACTAATTTGAGTTTGCAAAATTTAATGAAAATCAGAAGTGGTCATAAAAAGACCCTTATGGGGACTGCTCCTTTGGGTTTTTTTTTTTGCGTGCTCTGTGATATATTTCATTTTGCTTGTTAATATACCTATGTTTGTCGAAATAAAAGCCCTATACGGGGTTTATTTTAATTTGTTTCCATATATTCGACAATAAAGAAATCTTTCTTTTTGTTCTATTCGGTTCTGTTCTATACTAAAACTCGCAGTATATGTTGGGTCCAAGAAACCACCGACGCATGAAAAAAGAAGAACTGCAACAGAGTCAACAGAGGAACCGCCTTGGAAACTACTTGGGCGGGAGAGGGCTTGAATTAATTTTACTCGCGGGAAAGCCTCACACTTACTCCAAATTACAAAACAAGTTTCAAGTTTACTCGTACACTAGGTCAATACAAAGTTGACAAGTGTTGCAATGAATACATAAGCAAATTACATATACGATGTCATGGCGTAATCAATATAAAAAGATACAGAGGAGAAAAAGACAGAGATAGGAGCACAACAGACCTAATATAGAATATATATATATCTGAAGAACTTTTTTTTTCCACAGTTAAAGTGTCCTAACAAAACAACAACAACAATAATAACAACAATGATGATGATGATGATAATAATAATAATAATAATAAGTGATCGGTTCTCTTAGGGGTCCTCTACCTGATTAGTGAAACATCACAGTGAAAAACATGTAATTACTGCAATTAAACAAAATTACTGCAATTAAACAAAGTTATAGTTACTATAAATATATCTTAACAACACGGACAAATTATTCACGGATACGGACCCACAATTCACGGACTTGACAAACCACGGACCCTATTATTCACGGACTTGACAAACCACGGACCGTTATGTAAATTACGAACGCCACTTATGATATATGAAAAAACTAGGAGTAATATCAAAATCGGAATAACGTGACATTATGGACAACGTGACTTTACATTGTCATAGATACCTACATGTACGTTGAAGTAATACAATTGTACAGATTTGTGATACCAATCCCATTTCACTGTTTTACTACCTTTTCACTAAAATGCAATGAATACATAAGCAAATTACATATACGATGTCATGGCGTAATCAATATAAAAAGATACAGAGGAGAAAAAGACAGAGATAGGAGCACAACAGACCTAATATAGAATATATATATCTGAAGAACTTTTTTTTTTCCACAGTTAAAGTGTCCTAACAAAACAACAACAACAACAACAACAACAATAATAATAATAATAATAATAATAATATTAATAATAAGTGATCGGTTCTCATAGGGGTCCTCTACCTGATTAGTGAGACATCACAGTGAAACACATGTAATTACTGCAATTAAGCATAATTACTGCAATTAAACAAAGTTATAGTTACTATAAATATATCTTAACACTTAACTTATAATATTCGGACAGACATTCATGAGCATACAGTGGAGATCATCAGGGTCTGGCGGTCATTCAGTGAGCAACTTTTAGACACAACATTTTTTTTTTTTATCTTATCTTCGAGGAATACTGCCTACACCCTCGCGGGCACGGGCATTTTTTTTTTTTTTTTTTTTTTTTTTTAGTGTGTTGGGTTTAACGACATCTCAGCCCTTGTGGGTCATTTTGTGTCGTCTCCCAGAGAAAGGGAGAAGAGAGATAGAAGGGATGGTACAGAGATGAAATAGCGGGACAGGGGAGGAGAAAGAGGGGAATGAATGAAAGTGAAGAAACACATCACGAAAACATGCCTATATAATTTTGACCCCCTTAAACCCCTTTTATATAGTAAAACTGGGGTTTACAGGGGTATACATTATTTTTCTTATTTCTACTCAAAAACATAGATAGGCGGTTCTAACGAGTACCCACAATCTATGTTATGAGCAGAAATATGAAAAATATCAGAATTTTTTATGTGAAAAATTGCCATTTTTTGGTGGTGAAATTTTCAGTGTGGGTTTTTGCATGGGCGTGTTTTCCTAATGAGAAGAAATATAAACATTCCCCTCCTATCCTTAACTGCTGCAAGGTCAGCAGGTATTGCCCAACTGTAAGCCAATCACAGTTGGACGCCCTGGTGATGTAAGATAGGCAACACCTATAATTCACCCAACCACCCCGCACTTTGGTATGCCTTCTTGGTTTGAAACCAGGACTAAGCAATGTGGATAAAGTGTCTTTCTCAGGGATACAACACCTGATGCTTACTGGGTCGAATCCGCTAACTCTCCATTTTGAATCCGACGATTTACTACTGCAAATCAAGGACGTAAATAATAAGTAATTTTATACGTCTTTGTGCAAATGTAGGAAAAAAGTCACAGAAAAAAAGAAGTTACGGAAAAAAGTCACAGATTTGGGTAGGAAAAAAAAAAAGTCACAGGAAAAAAGTCACAAGGTGCACAAAATATTTTGTTTAATTTGTTATAATCTTGCTTATCTAGCTGTTTTGTGAGGAAATGATTTAATAGTGTATAATTTTGCAAAGAACAAAACATTCTTTTTATTTTGAAAACAAAGCTCATTTGCAAATAAAAGAAGACTAAACTAATTGACAGTATACCATCTTAAGTGACAGCGAGCCATTTTTCACACCTCTAGGTCAGGTATATGCATCAGGAAAATTGACGGTAGATCTGCCTCTATGTGACTCAGTTGCCTGGCAGCGTTAAAAATCTGAAAACTGAACTGAAGCTGGTAGATCATCTTTAAGTAAGAGGGCACTATATACAAACTCGGCGACTTTTATTGGCAGATGTGCAAATAAATAAATAAAAGATGTCTATTTTATTTGGTTTGTAATTTGTTTTTTTGGAGATTTTTTTTTTCCGAGCAGAGCATCACCACCACTGCACCACAGTGCACCTCTCACAACAATCGAATGAATGTCAAAAGTTTAGGTTATGTAGATTCTATGTATGTTCAGGAGGTAGATCTACTTGAATCAATATGATAAAATGTGCTCGTTCAGAAAAATGTTCGTCTTGCCGCAGTCTCATTAGATGTTCTCATTACATGTAGTTTTTTTTCAGCATTATTAAACCGTAGATATTATAAAGTGTGCAGATTATATGACGTTTGTAAGATTAGTGTCAGATCCAAAACCAAATCACTTTTTTTGGCGCGCCGTGGTAAACAAAGCGGAAGTAAGATTTTGTCGACGCACCGTAAAGTCCTTGACCTTGATTATGGAGTTTCACGAAATCACAACAATCTAAATTAGAAGTTTTACTAAGTTTAACAGCGCAGAGCGGAATCAGATGTTCAAAAATGATTGGTAAATATCGTTTAGTATTGGATAGCCGTGAGATGACCATTTCAGAAATAAATTTTCATTTAAAACGAACGAATAAAATGAAAATCTGGTCCAGTCTCCGCAGCACAGCATCACGTGGGTGGATGCGAAGAATCCCTCTCGAAATTCTTATTTCATAATGAAAATATCCCAGTTCTGTTGTGATTCTGTGTAGTAGTGCAATTGTAAAGATTTTCCTAATTTGAAATTAGGGACTACCTGGATGCGTCGCAGATGCTTGGTGTCAGCAGACCTGGGGACCTTATTGCTGACAGTGATTTCGACATTCAGGACAGTGTTGGTAGTTTGCGCTGAAGTGGAGATCCCTGCATTCATGAAAGGAAAATCTAAGTTGTCGCCAACTGATATAGAAACAACTAGGAAACTGGCTAATGTGCGGATACATGTTGAACGTGTGATAGGACTTGTAAGACAGAAGTATACAATATTGAGTTCAGCATTCCAATTGATATGTTGTATACAAGATCTCCAGAGGACATTCCAACAATCAATAAAATAGCTCATATATGTTGTTCTTCAGTTAATATGTGCGAATCAGTTGTCATGTTTGACTAACTATGGTTGTCACGGTGCCGGGTCAACTCGACACATCGCCAACTCGGCACATAACCAACTCGGCCCATACCATCTCGGCATATTGCAAACTTGGCACATAAATATATATATCTGTACATTTATGCGTCTATTTCTAGAGGTTTTTTTTACACTTTTTATAGATAATTTTAAAAAGGATAAGTTCGGAAAGATAATTCTATTTTTTTTTTTTTATTATTTATTTTGTTTATTTTTATTTATTTTTTGTTTTTTTCATTTTTTTTTTTTTTTTTTTTTTTTTAAGTTAGAAATCAAAATGTATGTTCTTTAGCAGACATAAGGAAAATATTGGAGGTTTTAGCTGAAAATGTCCTTTTAATTTTTTATGGCCAATCATGAAAATGCGCCAAAATAATTTTGACACCCTTAAAACCCACTTTTATGTAATTAAACTTGGGTTGACAGGGTAAACATTATTTTTCTTATTTCTGCAGTTCTAAGATTAAAGTGCTAATCGGTTTGAATTGGATTGAGTGTGATTAGAAATTCTATTTATCTGCTCTTTTTATCTTTTAAGAAAATTATTTATAAAGCTTTGTGTTGCTCATTGTTTAATTACACAGTGAACTCTAGTTGAACAAGGTGAATTCAAGAAGTCGGCATTGATTTCGAAACTGTTAATGCGAATATGGTGCAAAAAAAAAAAAATAAAAAAAAAATGAAACAAGCCTTTTCTAGAATCGCCTGACTTCTATCAGCCATCCTTTTGAGTCAGTAAGGATCTACAATAGGTATAACCTAGTGTTTAAAGGGGATATACTTATCAGTGCTCCAGCTAGCCCTTTGTGGAGGGGCGAGTCGCCCCTCTTGCCGTTTCCTGCCGCCCATCTGCCCTTCTTAAGCTGCTTTCTGTCTTATTTCAATTCCAGACATAAAACCCTACATTTTGGCGAAAATTTCATGAAAATCTAACCAAAATTAAAAATGTTATCAATGTTTAAATGTCAGTGTTCTGTGTACTCTATTTTTGAGGTATTTATTGTGGAATGAGATTATATTTTGTAACATGTCTTGATACTAAGCACATCACATGACACATGGTGCACTCATTCTTGTATGACTGCGCAAAAAGTGCCCTTCCCAGCACCCCTCTGCCCTCAAATCCTAGCTGAGCACTGCTTACAGTACAGCTCAGGTGGTTTTTCAAAATCCCCTCTGCCCCCCCCCCCCCCCCCCCCCCCCCCCCCCCCGAGCTGGTGGGGAGTAGATTCGGGTGGGAAGGGATTAAATTTTAGTATTCCATGGTGGTTTCACCCGGGCCGGTGGATCCGCTGCGTTCCCATGGTAAAAATCACCTGATAAAATTACTTTCGAACAGGTAAGATTCGATGCGATTATGACAGGCAATTGAAACAGCCGCGGGGGGCCAACAGCATTCCCACTCACATTTTGATTTAGGGGTACATGTACCCCTTGGGTTTAGCATTTGGGGGTACAGATCACTTTTTGAGGCTACACATATTTTGGGGTAATTAAATGCATTGTTAAGCGCTGGGAAGACTTTATACTTTAAATGTCATTGTGGTCAGTTTTAGGTACATGTACTTTGTCTTAGTATTTTAAATAAAAGGAGAACCGTGCTTCAATCATATCAAGACGTCACTTTTCCTAAACATATTCTTCAGTCAAAAGAACCTAATACTAACAGCCAAGTTCAAGTACTATTAAAGCTTCTTAGATATATAATGTTCGAAAACAGGTAAAACAGGTTCTATCCAGAAAGTTGTTCCTTTCGTTCAGTGTGAGCTGGACATACTGATTTTATAGAAAATCGCTACTGCAAAAAAGCAAGAAAGATTGGAAATTCTATGAAAGAGTGTATGACATTTTCCTGAGAGTTCTGAGCGCTTTTAATATTCATAACAGTGTTTATTGACTGAATAATTAAACTTTTTCGGGTAATTAGGAAGTCGCGAAACTTATCACATGTGGATTTTACGGCAATAAGTACATGCTTTTGTTGATAACAGTCATTAAAAACTTGGCCAAAGTAGTCATGCAGCGGTACAACTATCCTAAATTAATCTAAATGAAACAAAATACAGTACAGCTCAGGTGGTTTTTCAAAATCCCCCCCCCCCCCCGAACCGGTGGGGTTGATTTTTTAGCCCACCGCGGATCTTCCTGATACCCCACTCCAATTCCCACAGCGACGGATTTTTTGTCCACCGCGTTTCCGCCGAGTTCCCTCCGCAAAACCACCCACTTACCTGTAGAACTCCGCGGTGGGCAAAAGTTTATCCTGGCGAACTCGCAATGAAAGATTAGTGACGTCAGAATGATTGACAGCTCCAAATTTTTCCGAGTTTGCATGGGGAGGAAATCGGAACCTTTATTTTGCTTACGCATCATTTGGCTGATTTGCCGCTGAATAAATACAGAACTATTTCTACTTAGAGATTAAAAAGAAAAAAAAAAAAAAGAATTAATGAATAAAAGAAGAAATAAAAAATAACGTATTTCTGTTTGTCTATTTCTTACCTTGTACCCGGGTACTTAAAGGGGCGCTTCTGCTATCTTAGAGGCTTTTATTTGGAGACCAACGAGCATATCGTCCCGGAAAAAAAAATACGAGTAATGCCACGTAGGCGGACGCATTAATCTCCGATGGTCAGGATCGTGCATTCGATCCTCACAGATTGAGCGATTTATCATGAAACACATGTATTTGCTATGGTCATTCGCTCCTTCCACTGCTTCAAGATTGGCAGTTACAAGTTCCTGGCGGAAGGGAGTTCAGTGTACTAGTTCACCACTTATTGTATAAGCATGCCCCCCTCTGTATTGGCGCGATTTATAAAAAATGCTCTTCCCCATTTCATTTCGCAGTAAGATGCGCCGTCCGACTGGAGACCAGGAGGTCGCGGGTTCAACCCCCGCCGAGGTCGGCAACATTCTTTCGTGGAGATTGATCGTGAAATATTGTCTACGGTTCCTTCCGCTGATTCAAGAAGGGCAATTGTCAGTTTCTGGCGAAAGAATGTGCGCAATACTGGTTAACCGCTTAGAGGACTAAGCTTGCCCAGTAAACATGTGGTTAGGTAAACTGACCGCACTCGACATGATCCCATTGGGTTGACTGGGCCGTAAAACCTCAACACAAATAAACAAACATTCCATTTCGCACCGATCAGACGCGTAAAGCAATTGCAGTTAACTCCCTTTTAAGTCAGTTACAGTTAGCTCCCTTAAATCAGTTAAACCTGCAGTGTGAGTACCTTACCCAGCATTTATCAGGGTACAAATGAATACTTTGTTACGTTATTCCCTTACAGTATAATACATTAATAACATTATATTTATTGGCTTATACAGCAATCTTCAGAACTTTCGTTTCCATGTAAAGTGTTCTGTTTTTGTGGCTTCAATATATGCGATATGCAAAACCAGGACCGTAATTTATTTAACGAGTAAAAGAGACGCATTGTATGAACCTAACGCATCGGCGGGAAAGCGTCTTCTGGGCTAATTCAGCAGACGACAGATTGAATTCGTTTTCTTTTTTTTTCTTTTCATTACCAAGAAAACAGGATTTGACGTTTCATGCAGTGGAGACAATTTGCATGAAGTGCAAATAATGTTCTCTTGGAAGAATGAGAAAAATATTTCAAAATGTCGTCTGCTGAAAATTGTACCCAGGGTGCTTAGCGTTAAGGTTTGCACAAACAACTCGCGCATGAGTCTGTGCATGGCAAAACCTACAATAAAACTTGTACGAAGAGACGGATCAGCCTGCACACTCTGAGACTGCAAATCAGCAGATCTCAGTAGTCTGATCAGAGCCTTCGCTAATCGTAAGTACCCCCCTCCCCCCCACCCCCCCCCCCCCCCCTATGATTACTGGGTGTAACAAAACGTCTTGTGCGACGAGCGAAGACTCGGGTCAGTACGCGCCTGCACATTCTGATAAGAGCATTCGCTGATCGTATTTACCATCGATAGCCGGGCTGTCCAATGCGGAATAAACAGTGCGACTGCAACAGCACATTCTGTTCAGATCCTTCGCTGATCGTACAGTATGCAAGAAGCTTGCTTTAGCTAATGGGTCATTGCACAGACTAACCTGAGTCTTTGCTGGTCGCACGTACATTGTAGTATTGTAGGTGTTATCCGGTTTTAAGTTGGTACATTGTAAATCATACTTCAGACATGAGAACTTTTGTACCGACGTAATTTTTGTTTGAACTGGAGTTAAACTGCCCAGCCAATACTATTCATCGAGCCCGCACACTTTTCCGGGCAGGCTTATCCATAAGCTAATACAGCAGAAACTGACAACTGCCCCTCTTTTCTTTCATGTACTTTGACGATAGAGCCTACTTTTGGAGTTATGGCCCTTTGAACATCGAAACTATTTTAGTGATTTGTGTAATATGTCTGTGTCCGCTCTGTAACTTGAAAACTGTTTGCCATATTTTCTTGAAACTTAATTAATTTATTAACAAAGTTATGGTACTTGTTTGATGTAATAGCAGTGGTTGGGCATGGTGAAATGTCTGCAGCCCTTTTATTAGATATTTAACAGGTTGAAATATTGGGAAAGTGTGTCTCGGTGGTGTAGTGGTAAAGCTCGTCACCCAGGGGTCATGAGTTCGATCCCAGGCTTCTTTCATATGGGACTTTAAACCAAGGTCCACACCTCCGTATGAACTAGCTATTAGTGGGACGTTAAAAAACTCACTCACACATTTGAATTGTCATTAACTTCTGTGGCCTCTTGTTCGTTACGTGTGTTGTTTGTATGACAGACACCATTTTTGCTTGGGCTGTCTCATTGATTCAATGTCTCTTTGATAGCAGAAGCGCCCCTTTAAGTAAATTTATATTGACACGTGCGGTTGCTGCACGCAAGTGAGAATTTCCCGGTCTTTTACCACATTACGTCATTTATATTGAGCGCGTGCGGTTGTTGCATGGGAAAAGGCAGTTACAGGAATACCAAACATAAATACGTAGTTCGTGGATTTGGGGCAGATGTTTGATTCTCTTTGAGATTTTTGAGTGTTTGTTTTGTTTTTTACGACACATTAAGTAAAGTGACCATGCCGTGTCCACTTGTTGGCCGGACCAAACTAAGCCACAGAATCCGGTACTTTTTCATATGGAGCTTTGTTGCGGCCCATGTTACCTGCTCGAACAGTGAATGGGGCTACCGGAGTTTTCTGTGGACCCAGGGAACACCCAAATATATTTCAAGGAACAGGGCAGCATTGGTTAATATTTCAAGAGAACAAAGGAATAAACCTAATTTTGGGGGATCGGAAAGTGGCAATTTGGAAAACTCATCCTTTTCTATGCATTGGCCATACGCATTCATTATTGTCCGTCGGCAATCGCAGTGTTTCGATGCTTTATTAATATTCAAAGGGATGCTGATGAGCGAAAACTGACTCAAGCAAGACGTACGAATATTGCAATTTATGCAATGAATTTGCGGTACGTTTTGTGTACGCAGATGCCAACAATTCTGTACGCTCATGGTGAATGGGAATGCTTACAATCAAAATTCGTTAATTGCTGTCACACAATGAGTTGAAAAGGCTGATTTGATCAGGTCGGCAGTTTGGTCCTATTCAACCGTGCATGCCGAAAAAGTATGACTGGCCTTAGCCACGCCCCTTTGGAAACAGCTTTCTGACTTCATCGCGGAAACACCGCATGGCTCCCGCGGCTGTTTCAAATGCCTGTCATAATCGTATCGAATTTTACCTGTTCGGAAGTAATTTTATCAGGCGATTTTTACCACGGGAACGCAGCGGATCCACCGGCCCGGGTGAAACCACCGTGGGATACTAAAATTTAATCCTTTCCACCCGAATCCACTCCCCACCGGCTCGCGGGGGATTTTGAAAAAACACCTGAGCTGTACTGTATTACCGATCTAATTGACAACTTTTGTATACACTTGAGCGAACCGAGCCGTATCGAAACTCGGAGAAAAAGAGGTGCCCACTGAACCGGGATACAATGTAATGGTTGTCAGTGATATGATAATGCAAAAAAGATCATACACAATAAACCAATGAACAATAATCGTATCCCTCTCGGTAAAAATATAAATACATTCCGGGAATCCCGACCGTTTCAATGCACTGGTCGAACGCATTCGTTATTGTCCGCCAGCAACCGCAGTGTTTCGATGCTTTAGTAATATTTAAAAGGATATGCTATTGAGCGAAAACTGACTCAGTAGGACGTACATATTTTGCAATTTATACCTGCACCAAGTTTTTGGTACGTTTATGTACGTAGATACCAACAGTTCTGTACGCTCATGGCAGATTCTCTACGTGAATTACGTACTGCAGTACGTGAATGGGAATGCTGGGCCACGCAGTGTTTCCGTGATGAAGTGAGAAAGCTGTTTCCAAAGGGGCGTGGCTAAAGCCAGTCATACTTTTTCGGCATGCACAGTTGAATAGGACCAAACTGCCGACCTGATCAAATCAGTCTTTTCAACTCATTTTGTGACAGCAATTAACGAATTTTGATTGTAAGCATTCCCATTCACCATGAGCTTACAGAATTGTTGGTATCTACGTACACAAAACGTACTGCAAATTCATTGCATAAATTGCAATATTCGTACGTCCTGCTTGAGTCAGTTTTCGCTCATCGGCATCCTTTTGAATATTAATAAAACATCGAAACACTGCGATTGCCAACGGACAATAACGAATGCGTATGGCCAATGCATAGAAAAGGATGAGTTTACCAAATTACCACTTTTCGATCCCCAAAAATTAGGTTTATTCCCTTGTTCTTTTGAAATATTAACCAATGCTGCCCTGTTCCTTGAAATATATTTGGGTGTTCCCTTGGTCCATAGAAAACCCTGGTAGTCCCATTCACTGTTCGAGCAGGTAACATGGGCCGCAACAAAGCTCCGTATGAAAAGGTACCGGATTCCGTGGCTCAGTTTGGTCCGGCCAACAAGTGGACACAGCATGGTCATTTTTACTTAATGTACCGCAAAAAACAAAACGAACACTCAAAAATCACAAAGAGAATCAAACATCTGCCCCGAATCCATGAATTACGTATTTATGTTTGGAATTCCTGTAACTGCCTTTTCCCATGCAACAACTGCACATGCTCAATATAAACGACGTACTGTGGTAAAAGACCGGGAAATTCTCACTCGCGTGCAGCAACCGCACATGTCAATATAAATTTACTTAAAGGGGCGCTTCTGCTATCAAAGAGACATTGAATCAATGAGACAGCCCAAGCAAAAATGGTGTCTGTCATACAAAAAACACAAGTAACGAACAAGGGGCCACAGAAGTTAATGACAATTCAAATGAGTGAGTGAGTTTTTTAACGTCCTACTAATAGCTAGTTCATACGGAGGTGTGGACCTTGGTTTAAAGTCCCATATGAAAGAAGCCTGGGACCGAACTCATGACCCCTGGGTGACAAGGCGCGCAGCTTTACCACTACACCACCGAGGCACCCTTTCCCAATATTTCAACCTGTTAAGTATCTAATAAAAGGGCTGCAGACATTTCATCATGCCCCATCACATCAAACAAGTACCATAACTTTGTTAATAAATTAAGTTTCAAGAAAATATGGCAAACAGTTTTCAAGTTACAGAGCGGACACAAATATTACAGAAATCACTAAAATAGTTTCGGTGTTCAAAGGGCCATAACTCCAAAATTAGACTCTATCATCAAAGTATATGAAAGAAAAGAAGGACAGTTGTCAGTTTCTGCTGTAATAGCTTGTGAATAAGCCCGCCTGGAAAAGTGTGCGGGCTCGATGAATAGTATTGACTGGGCAGTTTAACTCCAGTTCAAACAAAAATTACGTCGGTACAAAGTTCTCATGTCTGAAGTATGATTTACAATGTACAAACTTTGAACCAGATAAAACCTACAATACTACAATGTACATGCGACCAGCAAAGACTCCGGTTAGTCTGTGCATGGACCCACTAGATAAAGCAAGCTTCTTGTATACTGTACGATCAGTGAAGGGTCTGAACAGAATGTGCTGTTGCAGTCGCACTGTTTATTCCGCTTTGGACAGCCCGGCTATCGATGGTAAATACGATCAGCAAATACTCATCAGAATGTGCAGGCGCATACTGACCTGAGTCTTCCTCGTCGCACAAGACGTTTTGTTACACGCAGTAATCATAGGGAGTACTTAGGATTAGCGAAGGCTCTGATCAGACTACTGAGATCTGCTGATGTGCAGGATCAGAGTGTGTAGGCTGATTCGTCTCTTCGTACAAGTTTTACTGTAGGTTTTGCCATGCACAGACTCATGCGCGAGTTGTTTGTGCAAACCTTAAGGCTAAGCACATTGGGTACAATTTTCAGCAGACGACATTTTGAAATATTTTTCTCATTCATCCAAGAGAACATTATTTGCATTTCATGCAAATTGTCTCCACTGCATGAAACGTCAAATCCTGTTTTCTTGGTGATGAAAAGAAAAAAAAAAAAAGAAAACGAATTCAATCTGTCCTCTGCTGAATTAGCCCAGAAGACGCTTTCCCGCCGATGCGTTAGGTTCATACAATGCGTCTCTTTTACTCGTTAAATAAATTACGGTCTTGGTTTTGCATATCGCATATTGAAGCCACAAAAACAGAACAATTTTCATGGAAACAAAAGTTCTGAAGACTGTTGTATAAGCCAATAAATATATTGTTATTAATGTATTATACTGTAAGAGAATAATGTAACAAAGTATTCATTTGTACCCTGATAAATGCTGGGTAAGGTACTCACATTGCAGGTTTTACTGATTTAAGGGAGCTAACTGTAACTGACTTAAAAGGGTGTTAACTGCAATTGCTTTTCACGTCTGATCTGTGCGAAATGGAATGTTTGTTTGTTTGTGTTGAGGTTGTACGGCCCAGTCAACCCAATGGGGTCATGTCGAGCGCGATCAGTTTACCTAACCACACGTTTACTGGGCAAGCATAGTCCTCTAAGCGGTTAACTAGTATTGCGCACATTCTTTCGCCAGGAACTGACAATTGCCCTTCTTGAATCAGCGGAAGGGAGAGAATGACCATAGACAATATTTCATGATCAATCTCCACGAAAGAATATTGCCGACCTCGTCGGGGGTTGAACCCGCGACCTCCTGGTATCCAGTCGGACTGCGCATCTTACTGCGAAATGGAATTGGGAAGAGCATTTTTTATGAATCGCGCCAATACAGAGGGGGGCATGCTTATACAATAAGTGGTTAACTAGTACACTGAACTCCCTTCCGCCAGAAACTTGTAACTGCCAATCTTGAAGCAGTGGAAGGAGCGAATGACCATAGCAGATACATGTGTTTCATGATAAATCGCACAATCTGTGAAGATCGAATGCACGATCCTGACCATTGGAGATTAATGCATCCGCCTACGTGGCATTACTCGTTTTTTTTTTTTTTCGGGAGGATGTTCATTGTCTCCAAATAAAAGCCTCTACGATAGCAGAAGCACCCCTTTAAGTACCCAGGTACAAGGTAAGAATTAAACAAACAGAAATACCTTATTTTTTATTTCTTGTTTTATTCATTAATTCTTCTTTTTTTTTTTTTTTTTTTGTTTCTTTTTTTGTTTTTTGTTTTTAATCTCTAGGTAGAAATATTTCTGTATTTATTCAGCGGCAAATCAGCTGAATGATGCGTAAGCAAAATAAAGGTTCTGATTTCCTCCCTGTGCAAACTCGGAAAAATTCGGAGCTGTCAATCATTCTGACGTCACTAATCTTTCATTGCGAGCTCGCCAGGATAAACTTTTGCCCACTGCGTAGTTCTATAGGTAAGTGGGTGGTTTTGTGGAGGGAACTCGGCGGAAACACGGTGGACGAAAAATCTGTCGCGGTGGGAATTGGAGTGGGGTATCAGGAAGATCCGCGGTGGGCTAAAAATCAACCCCACTGGTTTGGGTGGGGGAGAGGGGGGTGGGGATTTTGAAAAACCACCTGAGCTGTACTGTATTTTATTTTTTTTTCTTATTTCTGCTCTAAAAAACCCGAAAGGTAGACTATTGATCTCCATTACCATTTTTTTTTTTTTTTTTTTTGCATATGCGAACAGCGAAGGTTCGGGCGACCCCAGCGCATCCACACAGTCTCGCCAAAAACTTCACTGTTTGCTCACCTAAGCTGTGTTATGGGGAACATTCAGCCAAAGAACCAAAGTTCTAGACCTGCTGGAGGGTTGAGCATGCACACTGAAACATTGACCGTACGGACTGTCTGAATGGCCATTTTTCTCTGTCGTGGCTCATACAATATTTTTATTATTTCCACTCTGTAAGACAATCTGAGGGAACTATGTACCCCGCTTTAATATTTAATATCGTGAGACCACTCGGGTAAAAAAAATCTGCAAACTGCATATGTGAACAACAAAGGTGCCGATCAACCTGTGCGTCCGTGTATCTGATCAACGCTTCTGTAGTTAAATACTTGGAAAGGATAATTAATTAGGCTGCTGTATGCCAAAATTCGTGGTTTTTTCAGACTGAGCAGGCCAGTTTTTGTCTAACCTGATCGATTGGAACCAGCGAAGATGTTTTCTCGCGACTCCCAAATAGTAAAATGTGGTTTCCAGGAGTATGTTTATTTCTGCTCAAAATCATAGATTGTATAGTAGCTCGGTAGAATCGTGGCTAAGCATGACGATTATATTATAAATATTTGCCAACTTAAAAGTTTAAATGATTAAAGTTCCAAGGCAATCTTTAATTGGTTGTTTGTAACAGTGGATTAAAGTACTCAACATAACATAGATAATTGGACTAATCAGTTAATTATGGGCTGAGTTTGTATAGGCCGAGTTGGTTATGTGCCGAGTTTGCTATGTGCCGATTTGTCCCATAATCATTGTCACTATTGTAACCAGCTTCTCATTTTTCTCCTACCATGTGCAATATTGGCAGTGCTCAAATGTAAGTGGATTAATCTTGAAGGGCCTCAAAACCCAAATCAAAAGCAAACTAAAACAGTTTTTTAAAGGTGGCATAGTTCAAGATCAGTAGAAGTTAAGGATAATTGAGGGATAATGTTAAACATTTCACCTGAAGAAAAAAAGATGTAACAGTTTTCACTGAATTATCCCAAACACTCCTTCTTGTCTGTCCAGGCATATACTGGAAATAAAAGCAGAGTTTGCACTTTCTTCAATTTTAATGGTATTTCATTTTATGAAATAAATTTAAAAATCAAATATGTTGTTCAATGCATTTGGCAAATTAAAAATATTTGCCTGTTCAGGTCATCCAAAGTAAACAGATTGGGTATAAATTAAAGATAGTTCACAATACCGTTGATCCTGCAAACATTCCTCTTCACACTCTTGTAAATGTCATCCCAAGATCTTGTCAAATAGAAGCAATATTCGTCGAAAATTTTCACATAAATAATTTTCTTTTTGTCTAACACAACTCTTCGCAGATGGTTTCCGACTCAATGGCAGTTTAGACACTCAAACCGAGAGGGTGGAAAACCAATATTTTAGACGGGTTTTATAGTGATCAAACGGAAGGTGAGTCGATACTTTAGAACCGAATCCATTGTTTTGAATGATTTTAGTATGATAAAAAAGAAAAAAACCTCAGAATTTTAAGTTCTGTTTTATAACTGTTCATTCAAAAATTCAAATTTAAATTTCCATAACTACTCAGAAACGTACTATTACGGCAGGCGGTGTGAAATACCATTGTAAAACCCGTCTAAAATATTGGTTTTCTGCCCTCTCAGGTTGAGTGGCTAAATTAAACGACTTCTTCTCGTTAACCAGTGAACGGATTTTAAAATAATTACACATGAATGTTCCTTTGGGTGACCCTCTACCAAAATTGCTCAAACCCTTCCACTCAGATGAACAAGATGGCTGCCGGAGCTAAATATAGAAAAACCTTTAAACAACTTCTCCTCCTTAACCAGTGGATGGATTTTGAAATAATTCCGCATGAATGTTCCTTGGGTGACCCTCTACCAAAATTGCTTAAACCGTTCTGCTCTGATGAACAAAATGGCAGCCATAGCTAAAAATAGAAAAAAACCTTTAAACGGCTTCTCCTCCTTAACCAGTGGATGGATTTTGAAATAATTCCACAGGAATGTTCCTTGGGTGACCCTCTACCAACATGGCTCAAACCGTTCCGCTCGGTTGAATAAGATGGCTGTTAGAGCTAAAAAATAGAAAAACCTTCAAATGACTTCTCCTTCTTAACCAGTGGATGGATTGTAATAGGCAATTTTTTAAAAATTAAGGAGAAAACAGTCAAAAAGTAAACCACTGATCCAACCAGTCTCAAATGTTCCTCAAGACCCTTTACTAAATTCTTCCAATTACACAACATGCCCCCTACCCGCCACTGTGGACAGCACTTGTTTTCCCTATATGTTTGTACAAAAATATTATCTGTATAGAAAGCTTTGATAATCTTACAAACCACTTGCCCGATTTAAATTTCTTGACAGGATTATGCCCCTTTTCTGAGTTATGGCCCTTTGAAAAAATACGGATGCAATCTTGTCAGCAAAATATCTAAAAAACTATTGAAGCTAGAGCCTTGAAACTTGATGAATAGACTGGTAGTGATGAGTAGACAACCTGATTAACTTTTGAAGAAATTTTGAAAAATACATCTTGAGTTATGGCCCTTTGTAATTTTGGACATTTATACCTTGCCAGCAAAATATCTCAAACACTGTTAAAGCTAGAGCTTTGAAACTTAGTAAATGGATTTGTAGTGATGAGTAGATGACCTGATTAACTTTTGAAGACATTCTGAAAAATACTTCATGAGTTATGGCCCTTTGTAATTTTGGGCAGTTTTACCTTGTCAGCAAAATATCTCAAAAAGCATTGGAGAGAGCCTTGTAACTTAATGAATAGACTGGTAGTGATGAGTAGAAAACCTGATTAACTTTTGAAGAAATTTTGAAAAATAGTTCTTGAGTTATGGCTCTTTGTAATTTTTGACATTTTTACATTGTCAGCAAAATATCTAACTATTAGAGCTAGAGCCTTGAAACTTAATAAATGGATTTATAGTGATGAGTAGATGACCTGATTAACTTTTGAAGAAGTTCTGAAAAATACTTCATGAGATATGGCCCTTTGTAATTTTGGACATTTTTACCTTGTCAGCAAAATATCTCAAAAACTGTTAGAGCTAGAGCATTGAAACTTGATGAATAGACTGGTAGTGATGAGTAGACAACCTGATTAACTTTTGAATAAATTTTGAAAAATTCTTATTGAGTTATGGCCCTTTGTAATTTTCGACATTTTTATCTTGTCAGCAAAATATCTCAAAAACTGTTAGAGCTAGAGACTTGAAACTTGGTGACTTGTTTGGTAATGTTGAGTAGATGACCTGAATAACTTTTGTGTAAATTCTGAAAAATATTTCGTAAGTAATGGCCCTTTGTAAATTTGGGCATGTTTCCCTTGTCAGCAAAATATCTAAAAACTATTGAAGCTGGAGCCTTGAAACTTTATGAATAGATTGGTAGTAATGAGTAGATGCCCTGATTATACCCCCAGATTCGAATGAAATTGATAGGGCATATTATTTTGCCTTTGTTTGTCCGTCTGTCTGTTTGTCCGTTCGTCAAGCTTTTTTGGGCATGCCATAGCTTAAGAACCCTGCATACTAGGGTTTTGAAATTTTATATTTGGGTTCCCAATGAAAAAATAGCTGACCCGTATTTTTTACCTTGTCCAGCATGTTTGTTTAATGCCCCTTTGAAAAAAATCAGAATTAAATCTTGTGAGCAAGATATATTGAAATGTATTTAAGCTGGGTTCTTGAAATTTGATATACATGTAATGAGTGGGAATGATGTGTAAATTACCTGATTATATTTTGAGAGAATTCTGTGAAAATATTGATAAAGTTACGGCCCTTTGCGGTTCTGTGCATTTTGACCTTGTCAGCAAGATGTCTCGAAAAGTACTTAAGCTAGGGTCTTGAAATATTATATGCTGATTGGGGATGATGTGGAGATTACCTGATTTGTTTTTTAGGGAATTCCATGAAAAATCGACGTACATGTAGTTATTGACCTTTGTAGTTCTAGGCATTTTGACCTTGTCAGCAAGATATCTCAAAAAGTATTTAAGCCAGAGCCATGATATTTGGTATACTGATTGGAATTGAGGAGGAGATCACCTGATTAAATTTTGAACCAATTAAATGAAATGATGGAGTTATGGCCCTTCGCAGTTTCTGGCTATTTAATGTAGTTGCTTTATTGTGTATAGCATAAGTTAAGAAACATGTATGCTAATGTTTTGAAATTTCATATTTTGATTCCTCATGAAAATAGGTGACCCATATTTTTTTTCTTATCCCAATTATCTCCTATTTTAGAGTTAATTCCCTTTGATAAAATAACATTGAAATCTCATATATTTAGCCGGCCTCGGTGGCTCAATTGGATGCGTCGTCCGACTGGAGACCAGGAGGTCCCGGGTTCAACCCCCCGGCGAGGTCGGCAACATTCTTTCGTGGAGATTGATCATGAAATATTTTCTGCGGTCATTCTCTACATTCCGCTGATTCAAGAAGGGCAGTTGTCAGTTTCTGGTGAAAGAATGTGCACAGTACTGGTTAACCACTTAGAGGACTAAGCCTGCCCAGTAAAATGTGTGGTTAGGTAAACTGATCATGCTCGACATGACCCCATTTGGTTGACTGGGCCGTAAAACCTCAACACAAACAAATCTCATATATTTATACTGTTGTTACTGTCATGGGCAAGCAATGTTGGAGTCAAGCAGTGTTAGAGTCAGGCAGTTGGGGGCATAGTGTTTTACAAACACCAGCTCTATTTACCGGATGAGGTGTATTGGATTTTCAGTTGGGTTGTATTTCTACATAGGTCACTATATAAACAGTGGGTGTGTTAGAAGGCTTGGCGCACATGGGCTAACATTTGCATATGTAAAATTGTCACCAGTCAACAGAGGAAATCCCAAGCTGCATAAAGGATACATTTCCATCTCCTTCACATGCATAAATTATGGAGATATTTGGTTTGGAAACATGACCAATCTTTGCAGCGCATTTTCAAACTGAAATAGCCGGAATTACTTAAAACAATATAACCAATAAACCCTGTTAAAAACTACTTCAAAATGAATAAATTAAAATTTCTTTAATTTGATTAGTGTTGCAGATAAGCTACATCAAAACAACGTGTGGTCATGACACACGGTTATGCTCCATTCAGCCATCCAATATGCCTGTGTCTGATATGCGATAAAATTTTACAAACATTCCCTGACTTTGTTTATTTGTTTCTCATTTATTTGATTAAACTGAATGAAAAACAAAAAAAAAACATTTGATCTAGATGGTCAAATGGTTTGTTTACATTAAATCAGAATTTTTCCAAAAATATGTGTTAAATCTCCTCTCGCATAAAAAAAAAACAACACCATCCAGCTTCAAGGTTGCCCTTGAATCTGCTAGGTGCCCCTTAAGCAGAAACATTTCATTTACCTCAATAAAAAGGCAACTCAAGGTAACACAAGGACACTTAGATCAGCTTTTGGGTATAAGAAACCATATAACTGAAAATTTTTAGGACAAGTGTAAAACAAATAAAATGGCAGTCATGCATTTATATGGCTAAACAGGGTCCAAGCTGGCCCAGAAATTTAGGGAGAAGTGACTTCTCCCTCCTGGGAAAATAGGGAGAAGTTTGCTGAGTCTAGGGAGAAGTGGTTTCGGATGGAGGATGGACGACAGAAGCAAGGGAGATCAAAAAACAGTTGAATTTCCAGTACATTTAAAAGTTTTGGTATCAGTCAAGCTCCTTAATTCTATATCATTTAATAAACTTATTTATATAGATTTAATAATGGCAACATTTCCGTGCAAATCTAATAAACAAAAAAGGTAAAAAAAAAAAATATAATAACTTGCCCATAACTATTTATTTACAAAAAGATATACCTATTATAAAATAAAATTAGCACATTATTTTTGCCTTCCTACGTAAATATAAAAGCGTGTTTCGTCGACAGTTATTTGTTGGAAGAATTGACCATTCCGGAGTCATCAAATAAATGGTCAGCTGATGTGTCCGAAGACTCAGTTATTGATTATTTATCGGATTAACTTTATAAGTGACCTATTAAAACGCTATTTCAATATGTTTTTAGCGATAGATGTATAGGTAATATGATGTTTTGTTTGTGACAGCAGTTAATCTCTCGAAGGTTAGTCTGACAGGTAATTTCTAGTCAAGAGATTTTGCTTCCTGACCAGGAGATCGTACAGTTGGGAGAATATGACAAAATCGTTAGATATATCACACGTATGATTCACCAGACTTTGTGTTTTTTGCAACCAGATATGTCGGGATATTCAGATCGTCAACTCAAAACACATTACACACGTAATTATCTTCTCAAATTTTACACTTTCTAAATTGGGATACACAATTGATAGCCAGTCTTCGCGAAATCTTTTTAGCTCACCAGAGCACAAAGTGCTCATGGTGAGCTATTGTGGTCAGTCAGTGTCCATTGTCAGTCATTCGTCGTGCGGCGTCAACAATTGCTTTAAAAGCCTACTCCTCGTACACCCCTGGGCCAGTTGACTTGATACTTGGTAGGAAGCAAGGTGGCCATCTTGAAAATCTATTTTCGCTTTTTCTCTTGAACCGAAAGGCCAATTGACTCCAAACTTGCTAGGAAGCATCGGGGTGACGTGTAGTTCAAAAATAGCTAAAATCGTGCCGATTGGACATCCAAGATGGCTCCATAACGGCCATCTTGAAAATCTATTTATCGCACCTGCTTGTAGCAGGGTGCGATATAGGCGTCCGATTTTCTGTCCGTCCGTCCGTCCGTCAACATTTATGTCGACGTTCGACATTTATGTCAAAGTTAGTATTCTAATCAACTACAAGACTAAACAACCATCAAACCTTGCATGAAACATCTCCCTGACCTCCTGACTTTGCAACATAGGCGTCCCCTTTTCCGTATGTCAGTCCATTCGTCCGTCCGTCTGTCAACATTTATGTCGAAGTTCGACATTTATGTCAAAGTTAGTATTTTAATCAACTACAAGACTAAACAACCATCAAACCTTGCATGAAACATCTCCCTGACCTCCCGACTTTGCGACATAGGTGCCCACTTTTCCATTCGTCTGTCTGTTCGTCTGTCCGTCTGTCTGTCTGTCTGTCTCTTAACAGTTCTGTTATGTCGAAGTTCGACATTTATGTCAAAGTCGGTATTCTAATCAACTACAAGACTAAACAACCATCAAACCTTGTATGAAATATCTCCCTGACCTCCTGACTTTGCGACATAGGTGCCCGCTTTTCCATTCGTCTGTCCGTTCGTCCGTCCGTCTGTCTCTTAACAGTTCTGTTATGTCGAAGTTCGACATTTACGTCAAAGTTAGTATTCTAATCAACTACAATTCTACAACAACCATCATACCTTGCATGACACATCTCCCTGACCTCCTGACTTGTCAGATATGTTGATCCAGTGACCTTGACCTATATTTTGCGCTCCATTGACTTTGACACAATTTACGTTGACGTTCCAGATCTTCTCAACTATAAGGCGTACAACTACCAAACCTTGCATAGTGCTTCTCCTAGATGTACAGACTTGGCAGGTACCTTGACCCGGTGACCTTGACCTATATTTTGCGCTCCAGTGACTTTGACATATTTTGCGTCGACGTTCGATATCTCCATAACTATAAGGCCTACAACCATTAAACCTGGCAAAGTGCTTCCCCTCAATGTACTGACTTAGCAGATACCTTGACCTGGTGACCTTGACCTATATTTTGGCTGCAGTGACTTTGACATAGTTTACGTCAACATTCCAGATCTCCTCAAGTGTAAGACCTCTAGCCACCAAACCTTGCATAGTGCTTCTCCTATATGTACTCACTTGGCAGGTATCTTGACTCGGTGACCTTGACCTATTTTTTGCGCTCCAGTGCCTTTTACACATTTTACGTCAACGTTCAATATCTCCTCAACTATAAGGCCTACAACCATCAAACCTTGCATAGTGCTTCTCCTCAATGTACGGACTCTGCAGGTACCTTGACTGGGTGACCTTGACCTATATTTCATGCTCCATTGACTTTTACACCTTTTACGTCACCCTTCCAGATGTCCTCAACTGTAAGGCCTTCAACCACCAAACCTTATATAGCACTTCTTCTCGATGTACTGACTCAACAGGTACCTTGACCTGGTGACCTTGACCTATATTGTGCACTCCAGTGACTTTGACACATTTTATATTGAAGTTCGGTATCTCCTCAAATATAAGACCTACAACCACTAAACCTTGCATAGTGCTTCACCTCATTGCACTGGCTTGGCAGGTACCTTGACCCAGTGACCTTGACCTATATTTGACACATTTTACGTTGATGTTTGATAACTCCTCAACTATAAGGCCTACAACCACCATACCTTGCATTGTGCTTCTCCTTGATGTACTGAATTAGCAGGTACCTTGACTCTTGACCTTGACCTATATTTCATGCTCCAGTGACTTTTACACATTTTACGTCAATGTTCCATTATCATTGGGCTGTATGATACGAAAAGTCAGTGCTGAAGATATAGCCATTAGAGGGAATGGGACTGGCCTGGAATATATGTGCCCCACTAGGCACTTTGTCTACATTTTTTTTCAACCCAGTTTTCGAAGTAAGCACTGCTAAGAATGAAATAAACTTATTTAATAACCACATTCTGATTGTGGCACCTGTGACTTTTGCGCCAGCAGGTGCGATGACTCCTTCCGCGGAATTCTTGTTTTCGCTTCTTTTCCTGCCAGTTGACTCCAAACTTGCTAGGAAGCATTGGGGTGACTTGTAGATAAAAAATAGCTAAAATCGAGCTGATAGGAAATCCAAGATGGCAGCCATGGCAGCCATCTTGAAAATCTATTTTTCGCTTCTTCTCCTGAACCGAAAGGCCAATTGACTCCAAACTTGCTAGGAAGCATCAGGGTGACTTGTTTAAACAATCATCATGAATCTTGCTCAAAATGTTTGTCTTGATGATTTCTAGGTCAGGTTCGAAACTGGGTCACCTGGGGTCAAAAACTAGGTCACCTGGCCAAATCAGCGGAAAACCTCGTTATCACTCTAGCGGCCACATTTTTCAAGCAGTCATCATGAATCTTGCTCAAAATTTTTGTCTTGATGATTTTTAGGTCAATTTTGAAACTGGGTCACTTGGGGTAACAAACTAGGTCACCTGGCCAAATCAGCAAAAACCTTGTTAACACTCTAGCGGTCACATTTTTGAAGCAGTCATCATGAATCTTGCTTAAAATGTTTTGTCTTGATGAGTTCTTGGTCAGGTTTGAAACTGGCTCACTTGGGGTCAAAAACTAGGTCACCGGGCCATATCAGCAGAAAACTTTGTTAACACTCTAGCGGTCACATTTTTTAAGCAATCATCATGAATCTTGCTCAAAATGATGATTTCTAGGTCAGGTTCGAAACTGGGTCACCTGGGGTCAAAAACTAGGTCACCTGGCCAAATCAGCAGAAAACCTTATTAACACTCTAGTGGTCATATTTTGCAAGCAATCATCATGAACTTTGCTCAACATGTTTGTCTTGATGATTTCTAGGTCAAGTTTGAAACTGGGTCACTTGGGATCAAAAACTAGGTTACCGGGCCAAATCAGCAGAAAAACTTAACACTCTAGTGGTCACATTTTTGAAGCAATCATGAATCTTGCTCAAAATGTTTGTCTTGATGAGTTCTAGGTCAAGTTTGAAACTGGGTCACTTGGGGTCAAAAACTAGGTCACCAGGCAAAATCAGCAGAAAATTTTGTTAACACTCTAGTGGTCACATTTTTGAAGCAATCATCATGAATCTTGCTCAAAAGGTTTGTCTTGATGATTTCAAGGTGATGTGTATTTTTCTATCCAGTGACTTTCTTAAGTTTTTCCGTTTAGGTCAGTTTCTCAGTAATTATTGGTCCTACAGAGTGATATTTGGTACTTGTGAAGTGTTTGTGTTTAGATCAGTTTGTCAGTAACCATTGCTCCTACAGCCAGTAGTACTTAGTACATGCATACATCTTAGCATGGCCTCTTGAGTGCAGTCATCCATATTTGACCTTGATCTTTATTTCACAGTCCATTAGACATGCTACATTGTCTTACTTGTTAATATAATCATTTCGAATTTTGATCAGAATGTTTGCCTTGATCAGTTCTAGATCAGGTTCTCAAAGTGCTATGATGCTCAGGTGAGCGTTACAGGGCCATCATGGCCCTCGAGAGAGTGAGGAAAACAATAAATTGAACAACCACATTTAACAAATGAAATGTAATTTGACTCCTGAAGTTAGATATATATAATTAAAATAATGTGGAAAAGAGGAGAAATTGCTCCTTGGGAGCAATTTCTCCTCTTTTCCACATTATTTTGTTACCTGTTGTCATGGTTTCATTTTAAAACAGGGACCAGATTTTCACTTCAAGATAAGCGGTAATTTGAAATAAGCGAGTTCGAGATAACGAGGTTCGACTGTATCTTAATCTTGTGTTGCTTACTGTTGAAAATCGGTTTTCATTGGATTCACAATGGTGATAGGCAGAGCATAGGGATGTGGCAAGTATCAGTGATTGACAAACGAGTGCCATTTCGTATCACTGTGATAGTTATTCATGCAGTGATTAATTGATGTTTCTGATGCACAGTCAGCTGTTTTTTTTTACGACACTGCCCAGCAGCGAAATGGTCAGTTGATTATAGGAACATCAGCACCTGTCTGTCACTTTACCATTGCTATTCACCAGGAAGACGCCGGCAAAAATTTCAGGGCAAAGTTTTTTTCGCTTTTCGAGCCCAAGTCAGTGAAGTGAGTCCCCACAGGGCGACTTCTTTCCCCATCGCCCTGTAGCTTATTCCCTGGCTAAAGAAAAATGATGTTTTTAAATGTCCAAAATTTTATTGGGAAATATTGATTTCAAAATGACTGATTTTACAATGTTGTCAGTCACAATGAATACTGGTTAACAGCTTGGAGGACTAAGCCTGCCCAATAAGTGTGGTTAGGTAAACTGACCGCTCTTGACCTGACCCAATTGGGTTGTCTGGGCCATAAAACCTCAGCACAAACAAACAATACACTGTTGTTAGACTGGAAGCTGTAAATTAGCCGATCTTGTGTTATTACTATTTTTTTTTAATACAATGTAAATTCGATGAATTTTCATTTCGTTTAGCTTCTGATTTTAAAATTTGGACTTTGAAAAATATTTGGAGTGATTTCAATGTGAAGTAAACAGATTTTAATACTCTATCCCAATCTGGAAAACAGACTTGTGGCAAACTCTGTATGTCCCAATACAGTAAACCTTTACCACTCTCTGGGCATTTTGAGCAGACAGCAAATTGATGATATTTTTAGCTCGCCTGTACGAAGTACAAGGAGAGCTATTGTAGTCACCCCGGTCGTCCGCGTTTGCGTTCCCGTTCCCGTCACACTGTGTTAAAGTTTTTCAAATGCTTATATCTCAACAGTCACTCCTCACAGAGGCATCAAATTTGGAACTTAGGTACCTTGGAGGGTCTTCTGAGATTCCAAGAGAATAAACCCCTGGGTTCTTGCCCCTGGGTGGGGCTAGGGGTCAGAATCTAGGACACCTTTGTAATACTGTGTTAAAGTTTTTCAAATTCTTATATCTTGACTTTCACTCCTCATAGAGCATTCATACTTAGAATTTGGGTACCTGGAGGAGTCTTCTGAGATTCCAAAAGAACATAACCCTGGGTTCATACCTCAGGGTGGGCCTTGGAGTGGGGCTAGGGGTCAATATCTAGGACACATTTGTAAAATCTTATATGCCTACAGGTTATAGACACAACTGGTTATACATCAGCTAACTATGTGACATCGGTTTAAGTGTAAGAGAGTGAAGGTCATGGTGACCTACATTTTATGGTCCAGGTCACCTAGATTTCATGGTTCAGTGATTTTGCCTTATATCTTGAATACTATTTGTTGGATAAATGTCACACCTGGGATATTACTTCCTTTTGACCCGATTATTGATGTCAAAATATATCTCTGTTGGTGTGACCTATATTTCATGGTTCAGTGATTTTGCCTTATATCTTGAATACTATTTGTTGGATAAATGTCACACCTGGGATATTAGTTCCATGTGACCCAATGAATGACCACTTACTATATCTAGGTCATTGTGACCTATATTTCATGCTTCAGTGATTTTGCCTTTTATTTTTATTACTATTTCATGGAGAATTGTCATACCTGGATTATTATATCTATGTGACAAAATGATTTACATACAAATACATCTAGGTCAGTGTGACCTATATTATATGGTTGAATGATTTCGCCATATAACTTGAAAATTATTTCATAGAAATATGTCATACCCATTTGACTTAATCATTCTAGGACACTGTGACCTATATTTCATGGTTCACTGATTTTCCCTTATAAAGGAAGACAGTGTGATGCAGAAATATACCTGGATTATAATTTCCATCTGACCCGAAGATTGTCCTCAATATAGTTCAGTTTGACCTATATTTCATGGTTCACTGATTTTTGTCCTTACCTTGAATAATATTTCATTGAGCAATACCAGAAATCAAATATTAGTTCCATATGATCCTATGATTGACATCAAAATATATCTAGGTCAGTGTGACCTACATTTCATGATTCAGGGATTTTTGCCTTATATCTTGAAATTATTTGATCAGCAATTCCATTTGTCAATCTACTTCTATGTTATCCCAAGGGTTGACTTAAAAATATGTCAGTGGTAAATGATAAAAATGTTACAATATAAAATGTACCCAGCAGGCGAGCTACGCTGTCCTACGACAGCTCTTGTTCTTATTTTTCCCAGAAAGCAGGATTTGACATTTCATACAAGTTGTCTCCTGAGGAGACAATTTGCATGAAATGTCTAATCCTGTTTTCTGGGAAAAATAAGAAAAATGTTTCAAAATGTTGTCTGCTGAAAATTTTACCCAGAGTGCTAAGCGTTAAACTTCATTGGCTCAAACATCTACTGGTATGAGACCATGGAAACTTGTTGGAGACATGGGTAGTTCAAGCCTACAACCTCGCTATAACAAGGTTCGTTATAACATGGGTTTTGGATATAGCATGGTTCAAAGATGGATCCCAAAAATGTATAGATTATATTGAAAAATGACCATAAATGGTCATTTTTCCATATAATCTATACATTTTTATATGCCCGTTTGAAAAACAGGACGTATTATGTTACGGGGTATGGCGTCCGTATGTACGTAAACTTTTTTGTTTCCGGCTAACTCCTCCTACAGTTTACATCCAATCAAGCTGAAACTTGGTATATAGTTAGACCATGATCTGGCGCAGCACATATTGTTTCGGGGTTACAGTCCACCAAATGTTTGCAGCGTTATGCCTCTTAGAAAATTTCTGTAAACTTATCATTTCCGGTTAACTCCTCCTACATTTTACATCCGATCAAGCTGAAACTTCATGTATAGTTAGAACATGTTGTGGAGCAGCGCATATTGTTTTGAGGTTACAGTCCACCAAATATTAGCAGAGTTATGCCCCTTTGAAAATTTCAGTAGATTTTTTGTTTCCGGCTAACTCCTCCTACAGTTTACATCCGATCAAGCTGAAACTTGATTTGTAGTTAGATCATGATGTGGAGCAGCGCATATTGTTTCAAGGTTACAGTCCACCAAATATTAGCAGAGTTATACCCCTTTGAAAATTTCGATTAATTTTTCGTTTCTTGCTATATCCTCCTACAGTTTACATCCAATCAAGCTGAAACTTCATGTACAGTTAGACCATGATGTAGAGCAGCAAATATTGTTTCGAGGTTACAGTCCACCAAATATTAGCAGAGTTATGCACCTTTGAAAATTTCAGTAAACTTTTCCATTTCCGGCTAAATCCTCCTACAGTTTACATCCTATCAAGCTGAAACTTGATTTATAGTTAGAACATGACGTGGAGCAGCGCATATTGTCTCAAGGTTATAGTCCACCAAATATTAGCAGAGTTAAACCCCTTTGAAAATTTCTATTAATTTTTTGTTTCCGGCTAAATCCTCCTACAGTTTACATCGGATCAAGCTGAAACTTCTTAAATAGTTACACGATGATGTGGAGCAGCACATATTATTTTGAGGTTACATTGCACCAAATATTTGCAGATTTATGCCCCTTTGAAAGTTTTTGTAAACTTTTCACAGCATATTGTTTAGACATAATAGTGTGCCAAAGGCTCATATGAGCTTATAATATAGCCATGCTTCTGTGGTGTGTCCTCCGTCAGAAAGCACTTCTCCCTAGAAGCAGCAAACTTCTCCCTCTTTTCACAGGAGGGAGAAGTACTTCTCCCTTAATTTCTGGGCCAGCTTGGACCCTTAGGTTACAGTTCACCAAATATCAGCAGAGATTATGCCCCAATGAAATTTTTTTTAATTTTTTTTTTTTTTTTGTAATTCCACTTACAGTTTATATCTGGAGCACTGAATTATACAGGAGCCAGTTTATGTGCTGCATCTTATTATTTGCCAGGGGCGTATAATGCCCCCCTTGGCGGAGCTGTTGTTGTTTGGATATAACATGGTTGTTTAACTAACACGGTTTATGCTATGGATCCCAACAATAGTGTTATAAAGAAAGCGGTTGTGGTGTAGTTCAACCATACCTTAAATCAAAAATGGACTCATCCAATATAAAGTGTGGGAGAGTTTATTCAGTCTTAAATGGGTTAAGGCCAGTCCACAGGGAGTAAAATTGACTTGTATAAATTTAAAACAAGTATTGTAATGAGTTGGCTCGAACATCTTTGGGATCTTGGAAATTTGTTCAATATGGGTAGTTCGAGCCTCTGAGGGTTAATCCTGATGCCAGGTCAGGAAGCAAATGATGATACTTTAGAGAAGTCTTTTCCATCTTCTATACAGTACTGGTATTTTGAGTGTACTCATTAGGCAATTCTAATGAGTACACACAACATGCATTTTCATGCCAAAATAAGAAAATTTCCTTAAACTTGTTTTCTAGAGCGATTGGAAGTATTTAGTAGAGACTCAAAAACAAGTTCAAATCAACAATGGTAAATGAGTCATCGGTGTTTGAGCTGTTGAGGCTCGACTGTAGTAAACTTAAGGCAAATGTGGTTAACATTTAAAGTTTTTGCTTCAGATCTGTAATGTCGTCACGTGGGAAGCATAAAAGTGCAATGATGACTGCCGAAGTGACCCCAGGGACGTCAACAGAAGTTGAGCGTGCAATAGCTGATGAGGCAAATGTTGCAGTTCCAGCGAAAAAGCTTAAGGAAGATAAGCCTAATGAGTCTTCTACGCCAGAAGACGTTAATGCATACATGAAGAAAACTTACGATATCCGTAGAGACTTTATTACTAAAGAATTACCAACCATTGCGCAAGTGAAAGAAACATATCCGGAATTATTCAGAGACAGGCAGATTATGTTAGAGTTTGAGAGAATAACAAACATTGATCTTGACCACGCCCTGCAAGAATACTGTGTGGCACACTGGCGTGATATATTCGACATGTGTCGCAAAATAAGTGGTGCAAGTGCATTGTTGAAGCAAGCAGATGCAGTAAAGAAAGACAGTCCATCTCTAGAACAGTACTGGGATATGGTGGCATCACTGTGTCTGGTTCCTTTCATGATGAAGGAGAACTTGTGTGATCTTGTAATAGAAATTGGTGAAGATGAGCAGGTTGATCCAAAAGGAAAAATTGTTCCAGTTCTAATCTCAAAAGGCACAGTCTTCAAGAGTGATGAGTTCATTCTTGTTGCAGAGGAAGAAATTATCCAAGAGTTTGAAGAGTTCACAATTGCTTTTGCTAGTCTTTTTGCAACCTACTGGATTTTTAATATGGAATATCCGGACACACTTGAACTTACATACAACTTCATCCAGAAAATAATGGTCAATCTTAAAGATGGCACGGCATTGCCCTCAGCGTGTCGAGACATGCAGCAGAAATTGATCAAGTCTTCTAGAGCGCGAGCGCAAAAAGAGAAATGAAGTATAACCTGCAATTGAAATCATACTAAGTCACATTTATAGCTACTGACCGAGTTTTGGTTCTTTACAAAATTTGATGTGTGCTAGATCTAAGAACACAGCAAAAAGTCTTCTCAGCTGAACACAATCTTCTCATCCCAATAATGGAATTAACAGATAGTATGTCTAGTAGATCTTCAGATTAATGTGTCTTCTGTATGAGTCATCACTCGAGATAACGGGCTTGTTATTAACTAAAAACATTTGGTATTTTTCTTATTTCTCCACAAAACATACATTGTGGAAACTTATTACAAGCACCTTGCTGAGGTGCTTCTAATGAGTACCCACAAATATGTTTTTTGAGAGAAATACTTGTAAGGCAAATACTTATCCAGATACCCATTTTACATATACTTAGAGGTATTGGAATTAATATTGTGATATGTTTCACATATCTGGTCACCATAGATGCTGCATGAGTTCTAAGAAATTTTCTTTTAACCTTTACCACTCTCTGGGCGAATTCAGCAGACAACAAACTGATGATATTTTACTTATTTTTCCCAGAAAACAGGATTTAACATTTCATGCAAATTGTCTCCAAAGGAAAGGAGACAATTTGCATGAAATTTCAAATCCTATTTCCTGGGAAAAAGGAGAAAAATATTTTAAAATGTCATATTCTGAAAATTTTACGCAGAGTGCTAAGCGTTAATTAGGATTAACTCTTATTTTGTATGTTTGGTGAATTTTGTTTTCTGAAATCTACAAGAAAACATATGTTGTAGGTACTCATTAGAAGAGCCTTGTAATAAGTACCCACAGCGTGTTTTCATGGAGAAATGCCCATCCTATCTGGAGCTGTGATATACTGGCGGCCCACAAAAGAAACTACCGTATTCAACCTAATTACCGCACTGTGCGCTTAGGTTTTTTAAAATTACAGGACACACTCATTTGTGGTCAAAAAATGTATCTGTCTACTAAGGATACACTATAAAAAAGATCAGAAAAGGACTTACATGTATTTAATGATGACTATGCGATTTTTTCTGACTTTCTTTACAAAGGCATATGTTGTGGGTAATCATTTGAATTGCATCGACTTGTCGATGCAATTCAAATGAGTACCCACAACATATGCCTTTGTAAAGAAGTAAAGAAAAAAGTACACTGGTTGTAATCTGAAGACTACGGAATTTCTTGACTGTGCGCTTATAGGGGTATGTGCGGTAATTAGGTCGAATACGGTATAAAAGAAATGGAAGAAAATTCTTTTATCGACACACTTCAAATGAGAATTTACAATGTTTTAATGGGGAAATTGAAAAAATTATCCCATACTCTTCCTTATTCCTTAGAGGGCGGCATAAATTATAAATCAGGCCTGTTAGAGGGGGTATCCCTACTTAAGAAGTTATCACTCCCTTGATTTTGCCTTGTTTTCGATGGCATTTCCATACACATTTTTCCGATCATATGTGGCCTTTTTACCTGGAGAAGTAATGGTCACATAGAAGTAATGGTCACATGACTTCTAGTCATGTGATCATCACACAGCAACCAGGAACCATTTAAGACACTGAAAAAAAAAAAAAAAAAAAAAAAAGTCATAAGAGACTTGCACTTACTGTGTGCTATTCAGAAAGAAACCCATGACAAATGTAGGTTCTAATGTTATTCCTACTTCTTCCTCACTGGAAATGATTTAGGTGTTCTGGATTTCTTTTCCAGAAAATTGTTATAAAACTGATGAAGTGGGTTCCAAAATTGCTGACAGCTTGAAATTCAGTGTCCTCTGTCTTGATTAGCGTGGGTAGAATCCATCACCTGACTCTAATGATGAGCGGTATATTTGTATGAAAGCAGGTTCTGTCTTTTATGGGAGCATTTGCTCTAAATGGGTTGCATTCTGGTGTATAGGAAGTATGACAGGCTTTAGAGTTGGCATACCCCTCCAAAACGACAATAGTGGTACATAGTGCTTTAAGGGTTTACAAATCCTCTGAAAACCTTCATAGCTCCAGATAAGATTTTTTTTTTTTTTCAATCAGAAAGTATTATTTTTCTAATTTCTCCATGAAAACTAACATTGTAGGTATTTATTAGAAGCAATGATTTAGGATAAAAATCATAGCACAGATGCTTCTATTGAGTACCACAATGTACGGTATTAACAAGTACTGCAACATATGTGTATGTTTTTGTTTCTTTTTTTTTTTCTTTTTTTTTTTTTTTTAACATTTTGGTTAAGAATAAGGGCTTATCTAGAGTGATGGCTTTGATCCCTTATATAGTGTCCTAAATTTTTATACACCAAAGTTCCTGATAAAATGGCATATATAAACAGTGCAAACCCAGATCAGACCTGAGCAGTCTGATCAGGGTCTACACTGTTTGCCATTCCACTAAGCATTTTAAGAAACAACTGCATAAAAAGCAAACTTGAGACCAAAAAAGTACAGATTAACCCTTGTCCTGCTGAACCCGGATATACCCTGCCTTTGCACACACTGTAGATCCAGATCAGTTTTCTTCTGAAGAAGCCAACTGATCTGGATCTGCACTGTTTGCCATTTAGTATGTGAATTTGTATCAACGATCTGGATCAAGCAATTTGATTGGCTGTAAATTGGAAGTGGGCGTGGCATCTTAATTTATTCAGCAGGACAAAGGTTAAAGTGTTCGAAATTTTGGGACATTTACCGTATGTGCTACAAAATGTGAACACACAGCTGAGCAGTTTGATCATAGTTTTTGTGATTTGATGATAAATTCTGCTGAAACCAGTGATTTTACATTGAACAGCCAAGTCGAATATAACTGCAGGTGGGTAGCCTGATCTGGACATTTGCTGCTTGTATGTCACCAGGGACATTTTCTGATGATGGAGTAGGGGTTATCAACTACCGTTACATCTATTATTAATTTATCCTACATAATCTGAGACCTTGACCATTAGCACTCTCTGGGCTTTTTAAGAAGATGACAAATTGACGATTTTCCCCAGAAAATAGGTTTTGACGTTTGTCATGCTTATCCTGTAGATTTTGTGTAACGATTTGGGATGATGACTAGATCTTCTGATTAACTTTTAAACAAATTCAAAAAAAAAAAAAAAAAAAATGGAGTTATAACAGTTTGTAGGTACAAGCAAGCATGTCAAAACCTGTTTTTCTGGGGAAAAGAAAAAAAAATAAATTTCAAAAATGTCTGCTGAAGTTTATACCCAGCATGCTTGTGTTAAATCCTGACCAAACCCATACCTCTAGATAAGGCAGGTTTGTTTTTTTTACCATAAAATTTTGACATTTTTCTTGTTTTTCCACAAAATGTATGTTATTACTCATGATGATGAGTATCTACAGTCAGGGATCAAAAGTTATTCCACAGCGTCAAAAATCCCATAGAGTTCAAACATTTTCATGTTTACAAAAAATAAATACTGATAAAAATAATTGTTTATATCTTTATTATTTATAATGTTCACATCATTTGAAAGCTGTGACAATTTATGGTATATACATTGTGATTCTCATTGGATTTTCTCTACGCAAAATTGAGAGACTAAGAATTAAATTTTGTATAAGACATTTTGGGCATTTTTTGAGCAACTTCAACATTGACGTCAATGGAACTCTGCCGTTTTTAAAATTTCTTCTTAATTTAAATTGCTGTATCTGAGAAGACAGATATCCGATAATAATCAAAATCATATATTTTGGACATGTATCATTTACCTTTCCAATCACTACAGAACATCAGTACTTTCTTTACACTGTTACACAATAATAAGTGTCTTGTAAACATTAAAATGCATTAAAGTCTATGAGTAAATATTTTTGTGGTATTACTTTTGGCCTCTGACTGTAGATAAAGGTTTTTATTTATCGTCGAAAACCTATGTTTTGGATACTCATAAGAAGCAACTTAAAAATATAAGTACCTAAAGTTGTGCTCTGAAAACCCCATTTTATCTGAAGCTACATATCGAGGGTTGAGCGCAAGACTGGCGTAATTCAGATGGTTGGTTTTCCCCAAACCTAATCTCCTCACCATGAAGACGTTATGAAGATTACAACATTTCTTTCTGTAAACAATGAAAATTTAGGTGCCATTGCTCATATGAGCAATGGCACCTAAATTTGCATTGTTTACAAAGGGGTCCAAGTTGCCCCTAAACAAGGGTTTCAAAAATATGTTACAATAGTCTTGCGCTCAACCCTCGATATATTTTATGGTACGCATTAGAAGCATCTCTTTGAGAGAGTTTATATACATTTTCATGAAGAGATAAGATAACCCTCTAGATCAAGTTATGCATAACTATCAGATCCCATAAATTGTAGCTCTTGATAAGATGTTTTTTTCAATCCAAAAGTATTCATATTTTTCTTATTTTTCTATGAAAACATGTGGGTACTCATTTGAAGGGCCTCACAGCAAGAACGTGGGTACTCATTAGAAGTGCACTTCTAATGAGTACCCACAACATACATTTTCGTGGAGAAATAAGAAAAATGCGAGGTGCTTCTAAGGAGTACCCACAATATGTTTTTGTGGAGAAATAAGAAAAAGGCGAGGTGCTTCTAAGGAGTACCCACAATATGTTTTTGTGGAGAAATAAGAAAAAGGCGAGGTGCTTCTAAGGAGTACCCACAATATGTTTTTGTGGAGAAATAAGAAAAAGGCGAGGTGCTTCTAAGGAGTACCCACAACATATGTTTTTCTTGGAGAAATAAGAAAAATATTTACCTAAAACCCACTCTTATCTAGACCTATGATACATTTTCATAGAGGGATAAGCTAATCCTAAAGATCAAGTTGTGTATACCTTAAATTTTAACAAGGGATCATATTGCTTGGTGGTGTATCTAAAAAGTGTACTGCAAACAGTGCAGACCTTGAGCTAGCTTGTTCCAGTACTTGGGATAGATATGATGCTGTCCAATTATTTAGCATAGCTCCAGATAAGATGGAGTACCCAGACATGCAGTTGACTTTCGCTATCTCGACCTCGCTTATCTTGAATAACTGCTTATATTGAAGTGAAATTCTGGTCCCTGTTTTAACATGAAAATCTAAGAACAGGTAACAAAATTTGTGGAAAAGAGGAGAAATTGCTCCTAAGGAGCAATTTCTCCTATTTTCCACATTATTTTATATATATTTCTAACTTCAGGAGTCAAATTACATATTCATTTGTAAAATGTGGTTGTTCGATTTATTGTTTTCCTCATTTCCGCAACGATATGTCGAGGTACGGATATCTCAAAGTGTTTCAGAGAGTCCCTTGGAATTCGAGATAACGAGAGTTGACTGTATTTAATATTTTTTTTATTTCACCATGAAATCCTTGTTGAATTCACTCATTAGATATAGAAGCACCTCACTAAGCTTCATCCAATAAGTGCCAAAAACATATTTTTTATGGAGAAATAAGAAAAAAAATCTTTTTTGGTTGAAAAAAACACCTTATCAGGAGCTGTGATTATGGATAAAATCATAGCTCCAGATAAGAGGGCTGGCCTTGGTGGCTCAGTTGGGTGCACATCAGATGGGTGATCAGAGGGTTGTGGGTTTGATTCTCGCTGGCCACGGCATTCTTTTGTGGAGATTGATCATGAAATATTTTACCGGCCGGCCTCGGTGGCTCAGTTGGATGCGCCGTCCGACTGGAGACCAGGAGGTCGCGGGTTCAACCCCCGCCGAGGTCGGCAATATTCTTTCGTGGAGATTGATCATGAAATATTTTCTACGGTCATTCTCTCCCTTCCGCTGATTCAAGAAGGGCAGTTGTTAGTTTCTGGCGAAAGAATGTGCACAGTACTGGTTAACCACTTAGAGGACTAAGACTGCCCAGTAAACGTGTGGTTAGGTAAACTGACCGCGCTCGACATGACCCCATTGGGTTGACTGGGCCGTAAAACCTCAACACAAACAAATCATGAAATATTTTCTAAGGTCATTCTCTCCCTCCGGCTGATTCAAGGAGGACAGTTGTCAGTTTCTGGCGAAAGAACATGCACAAGTATTTGTTAACCACTCCGAGGATAAGGCTGCCCAGGAAAAAGTGGTTGGGTAAACTGACCATCTTGATATGACCTTTCTAGTTCTTACGACATGAAAGTCGTAACAAAGGAATGAAGCATAGCTGAAAAAATATTCCGTCTTTCCTGGGAATCGAACCCGGTCCTCCCGGTTAAAAATCCAATGCTCTAACCACTGAGCCAAAGAGTCGACTCCCTGACGCAGTTGTCAGAGATTGAATATATACTTATAAGCTATGCGTAATCTGCCAAGGCAGATAATCGAAGGTAGGAGTGCTCGGTCGTAACACTCCCCCTCTTCAAGGAAGTCATCATATGAAGCGAAGCCATTTTAGGCGTATAAAGTCCAATCCCGGACGAGCCCTCATCTTACGACATGAAAGTCGTAACAAAGGAATGAAGCATAGCTGGAAAAATATTCCGTCTTTCGTGGGAGTCGAACCCGGTCCTCCCGGTTAAAAATCCAATGCTCTAACCACTGAGCCAAAGAGTCGACTCCCTGACGCAGTTGTCAGAGATTGAATATATACTTATAAGCTATGCGTAATCTGCCAAGGCAGATAATCGAAGGTAGGAGTGCTCGGTCGTAACATAGTGTTGACTGGACCATTAAACTCCAAAGCAACCATAAACCAACCATTTGAGGAATCGGACTCAATAAGCTTTTATCCAGATCCTCTTTTAGACCCAGTGATCGATTATGAATTTATATTTGTATTTTCATAAAAAAAGAAATATTGTTTCATCCAACCAATCAGATAAGAGGAGTGTCTAGGTGTTTTTCTTATTTCTCAATGAAAAAAAAATGCTATGTGTACTCATTAGAAGTGCCTCACTAATGAGTACCTACAGCCTATTCTTAGGTGGAGAAAAAAAATATCAGTCCTTTTTGTTTGAAAAAAAAAAATGCCTTATGTGGAGCAGTGTTAACCCTTAAAGCGCCAATCACAACTGCAGCAGATGACATTTTGAATTTTTTTGGCAGACGATTCACATGAAATATCAAGACTTATTTTCTTTGAAAAATTAAAAAAATAAAAATAAATGTTGTCTGCTACAAATTTTGCTTGGCCTTTTAAGGATTAAATACAGTAACATAAGTTCTACTGGCAAAACACAAAAGCTCTACTCAACCTTCAGGCAAAGCTGTAGATGAGAGGCTTTTTTTCAAGAATGGTACTTCTAATGAGTACCCCCAAGATACATTTTCTTGGAGAAGTAAGAAAAAGTATTTTCTGGGTCCCAACTAATTTCCAGATAAGGCTCCTTTTGCAAGTAAAAAGTATGGATAGTTTTCTTATTTCTCCATTGAAACATGTTGTTGATACTCATTAGAAGCGCCGTCCCAAGGTGCTTCTATTGCAGTGCTTTATCCAGGTATTTTGGGAAAAGGTCCCTGGGCAAAACTGGGAAAAAATTATAGACAAAATACCAAAACTGGGAACACAATTTCATCTGAGAAATGCCAGGAGCAGAATCTGATCCTGTGTTGCTTTCTGGATTGGTTGATGCCTGTTGGGTCTGACCTTCATCCGATTTTGGCTTAGAAATGGATGTGTCCTCTTATTTCTTAGATTTTTATGTAACGAAGGCGACTCTGTTACTGTAAATTTCTCGGCCTTGCAGCTTGAACTCAGTAATTTTTCAGCTGGTAATGGGGATGATGATTCAGTCGTTGCTGGATTAGCCCGAGTGAAACCAAATGCCGAAAGCTTCATACAAGAGTCGGCATCTTGTTGTTGTTTTTTTTTATCTTTTTTTGTGTAGTATTTGCTGTTATGAGACGCTGAGTGTGACATGATGTTTGTTTACAATTTGCATAAACATAACCTTTAAGATGGATATTTTGATTGGGCGGTCAAAATAAAGCAAGGTTTACTAATAGTATTTTCGTATTTTTATCTGCGCACACATCGCTTTTGACTCAATGTAAATTAGTTTCTGCCAGTATACATAGCCGGTAATCAGTATATTCAATAGTTGTTTGCAACAACACGTCGTTACATACACTGCGTGATCAATCGATACATTCAGGTTGACACTTCCTTTTTTTTTTTTTTTTTTTGTCGCATTTTTTTCTTCATTTTTTTTTTTTAAAAATATGATGAAATCGGGGGAAAATAGAAGATATTTGGCATTGAGAATGGGGCCCTCTGAACAGGCAGAAAATGCCCTGTGTTGTGTACCCACATGTTTTTGTGGAGAAATAAGATAAATATTACCTGGATACCCCCTCTTATCTGGAGCTATGCCATCTTGTCAAGAGCTATGTCAAAATCATGGATGTAAAGAATACTAATGGTTGTCACTGTTCACATATGGGCTGCACGGTGCAAAAATGTGTCTTCGAGCATATTTTGAGAGCAAAGGTCCAGATCAGCCTTCCCATTTGCTTGCAGTCTGATCAGTGCCTTTTCTGAGTCCACTAACAGAATCATTGGATACTGCAGAGTGTTCGAATGGAGAGCAATGATCTGGATGATATTTTGCGCATGTGCAGGATGATTTTAATTTGATCATAGCTACAGATAAAGAGGGGGTATCCACATAATATTTTTCTTATTTCTACACGAAAACATATATTGTTGGTACTCATTAGAAGCGCCTCGCCGAGGGGCTTCTAATGAGTACCACAACATATGTTTTCGTGGAGAAATAAGAAAGATATCAGCATTTTTCGGATGAAAAAAGCGTCTTATCTGTTGGTATGTTGATGCAGCCCATATGTGCTAGGGATGGTTTTGCCTGTTATGGCATGTACGTTTATAAAAACAGTGTTTCTCTAGTTTATTAGTTGGTGTAAATTTCTCTTTATTTAGCTGTTGTTTTTATTGTTACTGTTAATTTGTTCAAGTTTCAATCCAAAATGGACGTTTCCTTATTTTGTTCTATAATTACAAAAACTATGCTTCAAATTTTATTATCTCAGATTTGTTACTTTAGTCAAACAGACTTCTATTTGTTCTAGCTAAATTATTTACCTCATTTTTTTTCCCCCTCAAAAATTGCTTTAATGAGGATTTAGCAAGTCCACTATTCACTTTATACCATATTCAGTCTAATTACCATAAATAAGTATGGAAATAACAAGGCTTCATTCTCTCCATTCTCAAAGGTAATTTTCTGCATTCTGCTGAGTCAAAAAGGGCATTTGTCAGTTTCTGGTGAAAGAAAGTGCACAAGTACTGGTTTACTGCTTAGAGGACTAAGCCTGCCATGGAAAAAAGTGTGGTTAAGGAAACTGATTGCACTCAGCATGACCTTAATGGGTTGAATGAGCCATAAAACTGCAGCACAAGCAAAACAAAATCCAAAAAGCACTTGCTTATCCTCATGTCATAGCAAAAAAATCTGCAAATTTTCATAAAAATCTGACAAAAGGTGTAGGAGGTGTTTCAGAAACAAGCTTTGCAAATTAAGATTCTAATAACTCAAACAAAAACTATCAGATCTAAAATCCAATATGATATACACAACTTCATATCATGGCAAGAAAATCTGCAAAGTTTTATGAAAATTGGACAGTGTAGGAGGAGTTGCAGAGACCAGCTTTGCAACTGGATCAAAGTTGAAAAGGACTGTAACTCATCAAAAGTCAAACATGATATGCACATCTACATACCATGGCAAGAAAACCTGTAAAGTTGCGTAAAAATCTGAGGAAGAATATAGGACATGAGATGTGGAACAGATGGACACATACATAGATGATCATGGACAAGGGTCATTTCTGTAGTCCCCTTCCTCCTGTGACAGATAATAAGAAGCAACAAAATGTTTTTTTGAATACATTAAGCTCCACTTTTGCTAACATTAACTCTTTCGCTGCCACCGGCGATAATGATAGGCTTTTGCAAACAGCATAGATCCAGATGAGACAGCTCAGTGAGCCATCTCATCTGGATCTACACTGTTTGACATTCAGTCTTTCAAATTTACATATAAACGTCTTTCCAAACGATAGTTTGTTAAAATAAAAAAAAAGCATCTGAAATTTGGTGCCGAAAGAGTTAAAGCACCAGTCTTAACAACAGCAACAACACTAAAATACATGTATTCTGTTGTATTTTTCAAAAAAGAAAAAAAAGAAAATGTGGTCAGCTACAATTTGTAATGGCACTTTGAAACCCTTTTAGTCTGGAGAGTGTCAAAACAGGGTAATTGGCAAACAGTGCAGACCCAGGTATCTGATCAGGGTCTACGCTGTTTGCATTGAACAAGGAATTTCTATAAAACAGAGTAATAATATAAACTAACCCGACACCTTACTATTGGAAAGAGACCGGTCCAAGGAGTTTTGGTAGAAGAGTCCACTTGATGTAAATGGGTTAAGGATAAATATTGGGTATAAACATAGATTTCTTACTATTGATTGTGGTATTCTCTGTGGGCTTTATTCTTGGAGTTAGCTAGACATAATCATTTGAACTGTGTCAAGTGAAAAAGTGCCTTTGAACATTCCTTCATATGAAACTTTCAGTGGGCATACTCAGCCACTGAGGTGCTAGAGGTCTGGCTCCTTTGTGGAGGATTTTCCTATAAACATGAATGCTTGTATTTGTGAACAAGGAAGGTTCTGGCAAGACTGCGTGAATGTGCATGCTAGACTGAACCTTCACTACATAATTAGTATGGTCTAAGGTACATTTTTGCTTGATGCAGTCCATTTGTGGAAGTTTTAATTTGTTATGCGAAGGTTTCTTTTATATGTTGTGTATTGTTGCTGATATTTCTCAGAGGGTTTGACTTTGTTACCAAGCTATTTCACGTAGGTCACTGAAGATTAATACATGTATTTTACCTCTACAGAAGACACTTTTCTTGAACAAAAAATGTTTTCCTATTTATCCATGCAAACAAATAGTGACAAGGTGGGCTTTTGTGATCACATGTGCATCCGTCCGTAAACAATTTCTTCAAACGACATCTCCTAAACCACTGTTTGGATTTTGACCAAACTTCACAGGAATGATCCTTGTTTGGCCCTCTTTCAAAGTTGTTCAAATGGTTCTTGTCCATTGCACATCTAGGTCACAGGAGCTAAAAAATAAAATTTTTTAACTGAAAACTTAAAAATCCTGTCTGAAACCGGAAGCACAGGTCTTTGATATTTGGTATGTAGCTTCATCTAGTAGACCTCTACCAAAGTTGTTCAAATTATAGCCCTGGGGTCAAAAATGGCCCCATGACAGGGGTCACTAGTTTTACATACACTCACATAGGGAAAAACTTTCAAAATCTTCTAGTCTGAAAGCAGAAGGCTCAGACCTTTGATATTTGATACATAGCTTCACCTAATGGACCTCTACCAAGATTGTTCGTTATTGCCCTGGGGCCAAAAATGGCCCAACCCTGGGGCCGACATGTTTTACATAGACTTACATAGAAAAAACCTTCAAAAATCTTCTTATATGAAACCAGAAGGCTCCGGCCTTTTATATTTGGTACATAGCTTCACCTAGTGGACCCCTGCCAAGATTGTTCAATTATAGCCCTGGGGCCAAAAATGGCCCGCTTATATAAGAAAAAATCTTCTTGTCTGAAAGGCCTAGGCCTTTGATATTTGGTATGTAGCATTGCCTAGAGGTCCTCTGACAAGTGTTCAAATTATGCCTCTGGGGTGAAAAGAGGCCCCACCCAGAGGGGAGAGGGTAGGGTCACTGGTTTTACATAGAGCAAAAAGCCATTGGCAATGATTAGGCCTAGGACTATCAAAGTAATAGGAGGATGGACCTGAAGAGTAGATGACCTTTAAGTCAAAGGTCAAGGTCACCATGACCTTTAATACCAAAAAAGGCTTATACTTCTGCAATGCTTAGGGTTAGGACCCTAAAACCTAGTAGAGATGTTGGTCCTCACCAGTAGATGATCCTGAGGGCAAAGGTCAAGGTCACCAGGACCTTTAGTACTAAAAAGCTTGATAACTTGGCAATGCTTGGGGCTAGACCCTCAAACAGAAGGGATGTTGGTCCTCACCAGTAGAGACACCGAGGGCAAAGGTCATGGTGAGGGTCACCATAACCGTTAGTACTAAAACACTAATAATGTGGCAGTGCTTGAGTCTAGAACCCTTGAACTTAGTTGGGATGTTGGTCTTGACCAGTAGTTGACTTTAATGGCAAAGGTCAAGGTCACAGTGACCTCTAGTACAAAACAAGCTTAGAACTAGACAATGTTTGGGGCTAGGACCCTCAAACATAGTAGGGATGTTTCTTGTGACCGGAAGATGACCCTGAGGGCAATGGTCTTGGTCAAGATCACCATGACCTTTAGAACCGCATCTCTGTTAGCAATGCTATGTATAACATGATTCAGGTGAGCAAAATAGGGCCATCATGGCCCTCTTGTTATATGTAGTAGTCGTCAGAATTGTTTGGTGAAGCAATGCTAACAAATTCCAAGCATCTTTGTTTTCATGGAAAATAAGAAAAACAATAATCTGGGCCCTGTTGTTCAAAACAACGTTGTTAGCTAACATGACATTAAAATTTCTATCTTGATAGAAGGCAAAAACGTTGATATTTTTTTGCTGAAAAAAAAAAAAGTGCATTGCAAAAGCTACTCACATTTTTGCACCAAAAATATCCATGTATTTTGAAACTCCCTTAACTACAACAGTTAAAGAGTTTGTCATTAAGGAGTTTGTTAAGCTGACTATGCTTTGAACAACTGGGCCCTGGATTCTTAGCACAAGATAATGGGATAATTGAGTATAAATGAGTTGGGGCACAGTATTTCCTACAAGACTACATGTGCCCCAGCAAAGACACAGACTAGCCTGAGCATCCATTCAGTCTGATCAGTCTTTGCAGGGTGCTCTGTGGGTAGCCAAGGTTCCGAAGTGTCGCCAGATGAACAGGGAAGACTGATCAGCGTACAGTCTTTGGAATCATCGATGAGTACCAGCAAGATATCTTTAAGAGCAAAAATAACAAAAATTATTGTATGACTGTTAGTTTTCTAATATAGCAGAGGTTATAACCATAAACAGACATTTTTTCCAGTATGGTAAGTGTCCTGAAATTGCAAACACTTTATTCCATAATTTCTTGTTGGTTATTTTTTAACTAAAAATTTTGCTTTTTATGTAGTTATTTCTTTAAATACTTAGTGGAATGGCAAACAATGTAGACCCTGATCAGACAGACTGCTCAGGAGCAGTCTGATCTAGGTCTGCACTGTTTGCATATGCCATTTTATCAGAAACTTTGGTCTCGGGTCATATGTGGGAAAGCCAAGTTCTGCTTACGGATGGTCAGGTGGTTTTTCTCCGGGTTCTCCGGTTTTCGCCCACCTTCGATGAACGATCGGCTCGATATAAGTGAAATATTCTTGAAAGGGCCGTAAAACCCAAATCAAAAAAAAAAAAAAAAAAAAAAATCAGAAACTTTGGTGTATGAAATTTTTGGACATTTACTATATGTTACAAAAAATTTTGCAAATTGTTCTTTTCACATATGCAGTTGTAAATGTTTCATGTGTGTATAAAAGTATGTTGTAATTGTTTGTGGTGATAAATGGCAACTATTCGCTGTTGTATTCTTTCTAGTAGCGCTAGGCAATGACAAATCAAATCTGGCTTTCACAGTTTATTTCGGTCGATGCAAAATAATAATGGGTTCATATTGCTTTGGGTTGTTTGTCCGTCCGTTCGTCACACCATTTGATGCATAGCATTACTTCAGAAATTTGCGTGCTACAGTTTATAAATTTCTTACATGGATTCCTCATGAAAAAGTAGATGACATCTATTTGTTTTCTTGAGATGATTATGCTCCTTTCTTGAGGTATGGCCGTTCAGAAAAATACAGGTGAAATCTTGTCAGCAAAATATATCCAAAACTGTTGAAGATAGAGCCTTGAAACTTAGTGAATAGATTGGTAGTCATGAGTAGATGACTTGATTAACTTTTGAAATAAATATGAAAAATATGAGTTATGGCACTTTATAATTTTGGGCATTTTTACCTTGCTATATTATCTTTAGAGGCAAGCATATGGTTGGAGACATAGTGTTTTACAAACACAATTTCTAGTTTCTATTATTCTTCTGGTAGAGTAATCCATTTGTTTCCCAGTTTGTAACGGGAGTGTGATTCGCACAAAAATAAGGCTTATTACAGTAAAACTTCAGTGACTCGAACATAGATGGCTCATTTACCTTGGCTGAGTCAAACTTTTTGAATCTCTAGGAAATTCTTCTGATAACTCAAGCAAACAAATATTTAGGGATATTTTAGGGAAATTTTCTTATTTTATCATGAAAATGTTTGTTGTGTGTACTCATTAGAATTACCTCATTGATTCAAGAAGGCCAATTGACAGTTACTGGCAACAGTATTTCCATGAATACTGCTTAACTGATTTCCACAAAAATTGGTTAACTGCTTCGAGGACTAAGCCTACACGGAAAAAGTATTAATTGGTTGACTGACAGCGTGATCTTAACTGTGTTTACTGGGCCATAAAACTCCCAAGTCAAACAAACAAAATATTAATTAAGGATAATATAGTTCTTAGATTTTCCCATTCTCTGTTGTTTAAATCTTTTCTTCCTCTGGTGTGACCAAAATAAATTGTGATAGCCTAGACCATGCCTTCAGAAGTGGTGCTTCGATTTTGTGACTCTGTTTTTTGTCCATTCCATCATTTTTTTTTTATCGGTTGAAAGCAAATTGTTTGAAAAAATTGAATGGTAATTGCCCTAAAATTTTTGACATTAATTTCTCTGACAAAATGGCACATGCAAACAGTGCAGATAATAGTATGCAATAAAAAAAATGGGAGAGTGTTCTAAATTTTAGGACATTTACCATAGTTTGCAGCAAATGCAGAAAAAGTATTTATGCCCAAAATAATGGGATAAAGTGTTCTAAAATTTAAGACATTTAGCATACTTACCAACAAATGCACAAAGAAGTACTAGGCCCAGTTGTTCAAAGCATCATTAGCTTAATGAGCTTGTTAGTGGTCAAAATGTCAACTGTTCTAGTAAGTACAATATCTAATTCACAAGTATAATGGCTGAAAAAATGTGAGTAGCTTTTGCAAATTTTTTTCAGCAAAAATATTAGCATATATGCCATATTTAATGATCAAAGTTTTAACGATATGTTAACTAACCACATCATTAGTTTTGAACAACTGGGCCCTGGTATTTATGCAAAAAATAATTGAATGAGGTGTTCAAAATTTGAGGACATTCACCTTACTTCCCAACATGCATTTGATGTATGCAGAGAGGAACCCAACATTACCCCATCTGTCAATGTAGCCATATTGCCCTAAATATTCTGACACCATAATTTGTCAGCATATTTATATACCCCACTCCCCTTAGACTGGTGGTAGTGGGAGTGGGGGTGTTGAGGGTTGGGTGGGGGGCCGGATTTAATTAGTCATGTTTTCTTGTTTTAAAATTTGAAAAAAAGCCTGCCGGGTATTTAAATAGACTGCCTGTAGTATGCTTAAAATGATACAAAATCGCCCAAATAGGTAGACGTGTCCTTATACCACAACCCAACAAATATGCCTATAAAGTATTGGTAGAATGACAAACAGTGCAAACCGAGATCAGACTTCTCTGGTTTACATTGTTTGCTTGGACATATCTGTCTGAACATTTGGGGTAAAAGGATAATTCTGTCAGGTAGAGTCTTTTTTTGTCCTGTTCTAAAAATAATGCAGAATTCAAATTCTGTGTATAGTAAATGTCCTAAAATTCTGTGCACCAAAATTTCTGACAAAATGGCATATGAAAACTGCAGACCCAGATCAGACTGCTTTTCAGGAGCAGTCTGATCAGGGTCAGCACTGTTTGCCATTCTAATAAGTATTTGAAGCATTAACTGTATGAAAATCAAAATTTAGGCCCAAAAAAGTATGGAATAAAGTGCAGAGGAATTGTCAAGGATAATTATGGGATAAGTTTCACCAATTCTCCATAAAAGCATATGTTGTGGGTACTCATTAGAAGTGCCTCAGTGAGGCACTTCTAATGAGTACCCACAACATATGTTTTTATGGAGAAATAAGAAAAATTTATCCTAGAATTATCACCAAATGCTCTTCCTTAACAATTCCGCTGAAATGTTAGAAATTTTTGGACATTTACCATATGTGTTATTAGTTAACTTGTCCAGACAGGGTTCCCTTATGCTGCCACTTCAAGCCAATTCCAGTGAGTACCCACAAATATTTGTTTCCATGGAGACAAAGACAAAATATCATCTGGATTTCCCTGGATATCTAGAGCTCTGAACAGTTCTGTGCTAATTCAGCAGGTGACAAATATTTTTCTCAAAAAATAGGCTTTCACATTGCATGCAAATTGTTGCCAGATTTGTTTGAAATGCCAAAGCCTATTCTCTGGGAAAAATAAAAAAAATATTTCAAAATGTCATTTGAAATTTTTACCCAGCATGCTAAGCGTTAAAAAGGGTGTAGACAAAACTTTAGGAAAGAAGAATAGTGAAGATACAGATCAGAAGATTCATTATGAGCTGTTTGCAAAGAACTTTGCTCTGATATGTGTGGTTGAAATTTATTTTTGCTGTTATATCAGATTTTTTTTTATTTTCTTTTTTGCTAAAAGATGGAACTAAAGATGGGGCCAAATTGTCACTTATAAAAATGACTAATAAATAGTAAAAATGACTAAATGACTAGCAAATAGTAAAACTGACTAGTAAATAGGAATGACTAAACTGTAGTAAATAGTCATGATTAGTAAATAAGTTTTTAGTATATTTATTGAGCAGCTGTCTGAAGTATGTTAACACATACTAAAGATTTAACCCTTAAAGTGTCAATTAAAACTGCAGCAGATGACATTTATTCTTTTCTATTTTCATTTGAATCACATGAAATGTCTTGACTTATTTCCTCTGAAAAAAATGAAAAAAAAAAAAAAAAAAAAAAAATAGTTTAAGAATGTTGTCTGCTGCAAATTTTGCTTGGTACTTTAAGGGTTAATATCATTATCATTTCGCCTTCATTAAAAGTCTGTCAAACAGAAAAGAGTTTTACATGTGAACACTTGACCAGGTCACCCAGCATAGCTCTACATAAGAATCTGATTTTTTTTTCCTCCAATATCCCCATATAAAATATTGGTACACTGGAACCTTTTTGTAAGACGGTTATGGATGTAAGACTGTTTAACGGTGGACCCCAGAAGTGTTGTATCCAAACAAAACGTATAGATTATATAGAAAAATGACTATTTTTGTTTGAGTACACCTTTGAACCATCTTTATCCAAAGCTGTCTGATAATGAATCATCTTAATAAAGTTCCAGTGTATGTTGAATTGCATAATATACTTTCCACGAATAAATGTTGGTTTCTGATTTTCTTTCAGTGAATAGAAGTTGACTTATCATGTCGTTATATTACTTGGGTTGTGTTTGTAGTGTTATAAGAAGTGTATTTTCTCTTTGTTGAATCTTTATTGTGGATAAAAGATTTTTTTTCCTCCTAGATGTTTAATTTACTGTGTTCATTTCACTTTTAAACACATCGAGTGTTTATCTCGCGAACATCTCATCTGTTTGCTTCTTATGCTTGTTCCATTTAATGTGTATCACCTGAAAAGGGCCCTTATGCAGTTTGCAGACAGTACAGGCCCAGATCAGCCTGTGCATATGTGCAGGCTGATCAGGGCCTTCATCGTCTGCTTACAGAATCAATGGATACTGTAGTATATGTTGAGGAACAGAGAATACTCAGATCAGACTGCATGGATGCACATGCTGATCTGGATCTATGTTGCCTGCAAAGTGTATTAAGAACTTTTTCGTGAGTTGCACATTATTTCCTAAATGTTAAGCCTTTAGCTCTTGCTGGGCAAATTCATCAGACAACAATTGATCGTCTTTACCAGAACATGTGGGTTTGACATTTCATGCAAATTGTCTCCTAAGGAGACACAAATTGTTAGTTTTCTTGTTTTCTCCAGATAATTGGGTTTGAAATTTCATGCTTATTGTTTGACAAGGTGACAATTAGCATCATGAAATTTTAAGCCCTGTTTTCTGGAGAAAATAAGAAAAAAAATATTTGAGCTGCAACTTCAGAAAATGAACTGTAGAACGTGTGTGCCTAAAGAAGACTAAAACAAAAAAACAAAAAAATCAGCCTAATCAGTCTTCATTGTCCCAAGGAATAAACTTTGCATCCTTGACTATCCAAAACGTGCTTAATTGAGTTTCCAGTCAAACTGCGCAAATGGGCAGGCTGATCTGAATCTTCGATGGGCAAGGTAAGTTTTCTGATGTTGCGACTCATTTCAAAATATCGTCTGCTGAAAATTTTACCCAGCATACTAAGTGTAAAGAATAAAAGAACATTATTATCAATGAGTGAGAATATGCTTACAACATGCCCATAGCAGCATCTATCAGGAAGATATTCCTTGGCTCCACATTAGATGTTTCTTTTTAGAGATTTTAATTTATTTCTTTCTCATTTCTTCATGAAATGTGTGCTTTGTGTATTCTCAGCAAAATCATCTGTGGTGATCCTGAGGCCAGTTGCAAAACCTTTAAAATCTGCAAAAGCCTGTATTTTGCTTCAAATTTATGCAAAACCTTTAATCCTTAAAGCGCTAGTCAAATTTATTACAGACGACATTCTAAAACTGATTTTATTATTTTTCAGAGAAAATAAGACTTGATGTTTTATGTGAACTCACATGAAATGTCAAGCTTCATTTTCTCTTATAATTAAAAAAAAAAAAATCAAAATGTTGTTTGCTGCTATAGTTGTGATTAGCGCTTTATTTTGCGAAAACAAGCACCAGAAGTGTGGGAGTTGTCATCCTTGTTTAGCTCAGTGAGATAAAACAATCATTGAAGTGAAACTAACTGTAAAGTTTCACAGTTTGTAGACAACATTTAGGGTGCATAGGTCTAGATAAAGAGTGGGTATCGGATTAATAATTTTCTTATTTCTCGGTGAAAACGTATGTTGTGGGTACTCGTTAGAAGTGTCTCAGCCAGGCACTTCTAATGAGTACCCACAACATATGTTTTTGTTGAGAAATAAGAAAAATATAGATACTGTCTGGTTGAAAAAAGCACCTTATCAAGAGCTATGGGGTCGGAGCTAGGGTTGATGTACAAAGACAATCAAATGGATGGAAACTTGCACACCTAAGTTGCCCATGCTAATGCAGGCGGACAAAAACAACTGATGTGGGATGCAATAGGGCCATTTTTATTTCTTGTTTTTTTGTGTCTTGCATATTTTTCTAGGATTAAACAAGGGTAATCTCATCAGGGAGTTACAAATGAGACTCCAAACTTTAACCCATTGTAGTCTGGAGACCTTCGTAAGGGTAATTGGCAAACAGTGGAGACCCAGATCAGAGGCCGCATTCTGCAGCATCTGATTAGGGTCTCCACTGTTTGCAAATAGTTAAGCCATTTTTCTCTAGGAATATCTAAATCACATAGCCAGACATACCTAAATTTGAAATTGGACTCTTCCAAATATATAGTATGGGTGAGTTCATTCAGTATAAAATGAGTTTAATATTCTTTGAAAAAATAGAAATGAGCCACAATCTGAGCAAATGTACCTTCAGTTGTGTACCCAGGCAGTCGGATCAGTCTTTGCTTGGCATTCTTTATAGGAAGGACCCAATGTGGTCAAACTACTGGCTCAACATGACTGTAACTGTGTTGACTGGTCATAAAACTTCAAATCAAATGAAAATTCAGCCAAAAAATGTTGATACTTGTATTTTTCTTACATTCCAACAAAAACATATGTTGTGGGTACTCATTAAAAGCACCTCATCAAGGTGCTACTAATGAGTACCCACAACATGTTTTTGTTGAGAAATAAGAAAAATATTTATCTTGCTATGAATTACTGGGACACAGCACCAGGCACATTACCATAATAGCCTTAAGTATTGGGACAGACAGGCCTGAGCAAACAGTATAGACCTAGATCAGATACCGGCCTCAGTGGCTCAGTTGGATGGGCCGTCCGACTGGAGACCAGGAGGTCGTGGGTTCAACCCCCGCCTAGGTCGGCAACATTCTTTCGTGGAGATTGATCATGAAATATTTTCTGCGGTCATTCTCTCCCTTCCGCTGATTCAAGAAGGGCAGTTGTCAGTTTCTGGCGAAAGAATGTGCACAATACTGGTTAACCGCTTAGAGGACTAAGCCTGCCCAGTAAACGTGTGGCTAGGTAAACTGACCGCGCTAGACATGACCCCGCTGGGTTGACTGGGCCGTAAAACCTCAACACAAACAAACCTAGATCAGATGCTGCAGAATGCGGCTTTGGAACAGGGTCTACACTGTTTGCAACCCATCCAGTAGTCTTTTAGACATTGACAGGTAGTAAAATGGACATTCAAATTTTAGGACAAGTGTGATAAGGAGATGGTGTCTTTATATGAAGGTTAATATGGTATCTCATTTTGTGGCTCAAAAGACTTTTCCTGGAGCTGTATCTTAGAACTTTACCAATGCTGTTATTAGAAGACCTCTTGTGGAATTGTGGTTTGTAATCATGTGTCAGTTCTCTTTTTCAAAACTGCGTGTTTTGCACAATTTAGAACCGTGTCTTGTGTTCTTTGATCATGTTACATATAAAACGAGCTGTTCAAGTGAAAATGTACCTGTTCTGTACAGTCTTTGCTGTAGGTATACCAGAAACTGATGGATAAATCCAAAAATTGATGGATAAAGTAAAAAAAAAAAAAAAAAAGTTGAATCTGTAATAAACAGTCTGTTTCTTAATAGTCATCAAAATGTAGTCTATTTATAGACTCTGAAAGGAATGGCCTTGAGACCAAGGAACACACTCATGAAACCGAAAATGGCTGAAGTGTCAAGTTTTCTGGGCCATCCCAGCTCTTTTTGGCCAATTAAGCCTCATCAGTGACCCTCATATAAATTTTCGAACATCTCAGAATGGGCTCACTGATCACAAAGGACCAGGGCCCAGTTGTTCAAAGCTAACGATGTCGTTAGTTAACGATTCGTTAAAATTTACATCGAGTGATACGCAAATATGCTGAAATTTTTTGCTGAAAAAATGTGAGTAGCTTTTGCAGTGCAAAAGCTACTCACATTTTTTCAGCAAAAAATATCAGAATATTGTATATTGAATCTGCTAAAACAGTTAACGAAATGACCCTTAACTAGCTCGTTAAGCTAACGACGCTTTGAACAACTGGGCCCTGGAATTATCAACTACAGTGAAGTATGTTGAAATGTTTTATGGCTGCCAAGATGTAGTGAAGTTACAAATTATAGTATTTACCCAAAGTATTGAGACAGATGGGCCTGAGCAAACAGCATAGATCCAGACAAGATACCTGAAAACAGGCCCCGAGATTATAAAACGTTTTTCACGCTTAACTCGAGCTACGCACATTTTTTCAGCAAAAAATATCAGAATATTGTACATTGAATCTGCTAAAACAAATAACGAAATGACCCTTAACGAGCTCTTTAAGCTAACGACCCTTTGAACAACTGGGCCCTGGTTGAAGACTGATCAGGTACATTCTTACTTGACTTAGCTTGAATTTCTTCTTCATTGTAATTTCATTCATTAGGTATTAGATGGTTGCAGCAGGAAAAAGTCTTCTTGTTTGTCTTTAACCTTTACCACTCTCTGGGCTAATTCAGCAGATGACAAATTGATATTTTTCCAAGAAAATAGGATTTGACATTTCATGCAAATTGTCTCCCAACAAATTGATATTTTTCCAAGAAAACAAGACTGACATTTCATGCAAATTGTCTCCATTTGTCTCCATTGGAGGCAACTTGCATGAAATGTCAAATCCTGATTTCTGGAAAAATAAGAAAAATATGTCAAAATGTCTGCTAAAAATTTACCCAGAGTGCTAAGCATTAACCTTTAAAGCACAAATCAAAACAGCAAAAGAGTCGCCTGAGAGGAATTCATGACAAACAAGCAAATTCCCTGGGGAATTTATGTCCCCCGCCTTATTTTTATTTGAGGTGTTAAAAATGGTAAAGTTAACCAGAGGACCATTGGTCCTGTATCAATTACCTAAGTATTGAAGCAGGAAACCAGTGATAAAAAATAATTTCAAGATTCTGAAAAAAACCACATGCATATCTTCAGACCATCCTTAAAGCACCTGTAAAGTTTCAAAGGATCGGCTTAAAACTGTGGTAGGAGTTACGGGGTCAAGGTACCTACTCCCTATACGCTTCTGTAGAATTAGAACTCAAAAAATGTCTAAGTTAAAAATGCAGAAAAAGTGGTAAAAAATTATTTCAGGATTCTGAAAAAAACACATGCATATCTTCAGGCCATCCTAAAAGCCCTTGTAAAGTTTCAAAAGGATCGGACAAAAACTGTGGGAGGAGTTAAGGGGACAAGGTACCTGCACCCTATACACTTCTGTAATATTAGAACTCAAAAATGTCTAAGTTAAAAATGCGGAAAAATTAATAAAAAAATATTTCAGGATTCTGAAAAATCCACCTGCATATTTTCAGGCCATCCTAAAAGCCCACGTAAAGTTTCAAAAGGATCGGTCAAAAACTGTGGGAGGAGTTAAGGGGACAAGGTACCTACTCCCTATAGACTTCTGTAATATTAGAACTCAAAAAATGTCTAAGTTCAAAACGTGTAAAAAGTGATAAAAAATAACTTCAGGATTCTGAAAAAAAACACATGGATATCTTCAGACCATCCTTAAAGCACCTGAAAAGTTTTAAAAGGATCGGCCAAAAACTGTGGGAGGAGTTAAGGGGACAAGGTACCTGCTCTCTATATACTTCTGTAGAATTAGAACTCAAAAAATGTCTAAGTTAAAAAACCTCATGCATATCTTCAGGCCATCCTGAAAGCCCATGTAAAGTTTCAAAAGGATTGGCCAAAAACTGTGGGAGGAGTTAAGGGGACAAGGTACCTACTCCCTATAGACTTCTGTAATATTAGAACTCAAAAAATGTCTATGTTCAAAATGTCTAAAAAGTAATAAAAATTAATTTCAGGATTCTGAAAAAACCACATGCACATCTTCAGACCATCCTTAAAACACCTGTAAAGTTTCAAAAGAATCGGCCAAAAACTGTGGGAGGAGTTAAGGGGACAAGGTACCAGCTCCCTATAGACTTCTGTAATATTAGAACTCAAAAAATGTCTAAGTTAAAAATGCGGAAAAAGTGATAAAAAATTATTTCAGGATTCTGAAAAAACCACATGCATATCTTCAGGCCATCCTAAAAGCCCACGTAAAGTTTCAAAAGGATCGGCCAAAAACTGTGGGAGGAGTTAAGGGGACAAGGTACCTACTCCCTATAGACTTCTGTAATATTAGAACTCAAAAAATGTCTAAGTTAAAAATGCGGAAAAAGTAATAAAAAATTATTTCAGGATTCTGAAAAAAACACATGCAAATCTTCAGACCATCTTTAAAACACCTGTAAAGTTTCAAAAGGATCGGACAAAAACTGTGGGAGGAGTTAAGGGGACAAGGTACCTGCTCCCTATAGACTTCTGTAATATTAGAACTCAAAAAATGTCTAAGTTAAAAATGCGGAAAAAGTGATAAAAAATTATTTCAGGATTCTGAAAAAACCACCTGCAAATCTTCAGACCATCCTTAAAACACCTGTAAAGTTTCAAAAGGATCAGACAAAAACTGTGGGAGGAGTTAAGGGGACAAAGTACCTACTAAAAACTCGGAACCACGCACCACGCCCCACGGAAAACCAAAAACAGTGTCCCTCCACTTTTCTTCAAAAAGGCGGGAGACAATTATTTAAAAAACTAGAAATGTGTCCAAAGGACATGGATGCCTCGACCTGAAAATTTGAACGTAAATTGCTAACGCCATCTCGGATGCAGACGGGGATGGATGGATAGGGGTAATACTATAAGCCCTTTCCACCATTTGAATGGCAGGGGCATAAATAGCTGCTGGTTATTGTCATTGAGAGAAGCATCCGGGTGGCCAAGTGGTTAGATTCCAGACTTCAGATCATGAGGTCCGAGGTTCAAATCCTGCTATATTGTATATAACCGATATGGTTTAAAAAAGATCAGAGAAAAGTGGTGGATAATGTTCACCTATATAACAGATATGGTTTAAAAAAAGATCAGTGGTTGATAATATTCACCTTTTCTCCCTTTATAAAAGGACTAGTTTTTGACATGACAATCAGTTTTTAAATTCATGGATGGGAATCTTCAGCCTTTTGGCAAACTTAAGTTTATTTAAACATTGTACAGGCATCTTGAAATTCTTCAAACAACAGCTCCTCCTAAACCGTAAGTCAGATTGAACTGAAACTTGGTGGTAGGCATTGGAGCAACACAGAGATTCAGAATTGCTAAAATCATTCCTTCTCCATATCCAAGATGGCCACCATGGCAGCCATCTTGAAATTCTTCAAACGACATCTCCCAAACACTAATTTGGATTGAGCCGAAACTTGATGGGAAGCATAGGAGCAACATAGAGATTCAGAATTGCTAAATTTGTTCTATCTGGCTATCCAAGATAGGCGGCCAACTTGAAAATCTTGAAACCACATCTGCTCCCAAACCCTAAATCAGACTGAGCCCAAACTTGGTGGGAGGCATTTGGGTCACATGAAGATTTAGAATTGCTAAAATCATTCCGTTCCCTTATCCAAGATGGCCGCCATGGGGGCAAATCTTGAAACGACATCTGCTCTCGAACGGTAAGTCGGAGTAAGCTGAATATTGGTGGGAGGCATTGAGGACACATGGAGTTTCTGAACCTCTAAATTAGTTCCATTCCAATATCCAAGATGGCTGCCACAGCACAGCAGCCATCTTAAAAATCTTCAAACCTCATCTGCTCCCAAATGGTAAGTCGGATTGAGCCAAAACTTGTTATCTGCTCCCGAACTGTAAGTCGGATGGAGTGGAAACTTGGTGGATGGCATCTGGGAAGCATGGAGATTAGAATTGCTAAAACGGTTCCTTTCTGATATCTAAGACGGCCACCATGGCAGCCATCTTGAAAATCTTCAAATCACATCTGTAAGGGTAAGTCGGAGTTTAAACTTGATGGGAGGCATTGGGAATTATATTCAGAATTGCTAAAATCATTCTGTTCCAATATCCAATCTAGAAATTCTTCAAACCACATCTCCCAAACCATATGTCAGATTGAGCTGAGACGATGGGAGGCATCGGGATGACATCGAGATTCAGAATTGCTAAATCGTTCAATTCCAATATCCAAGATGGCATGATGTAACGTGATCTGTCTAATCCAGGTGAGCCATTTCTGGCCCACTTGAGCCTGTAGCTCTTATTTACTTTTGTACACCTGTCCATATTTCTCTTAACTCTCATAGCACTAATTGCAACTACAATAGATGACGTTTTGATTTTTAGCTCACCTGAGCTATGCTCAGGATGAGCTATTGTGATCACTTTTCGTCCGTGTGTCTGTCCGTCCGTCCGTCAACATTTTCAAACTTCTCCTCTGAAGCCCCTGAGCCAATTTTGCTCAAATTTCATATTTTGTTTGTGTTACGGCCCAGTCAACCCAATGGGGTCATGTCGAGCGCAGTCAGTTTACCTAACCACACGTTTACTGGGCAGGCTTAGTCCTCTAAGCGGTTAACCAGTACTGTGCACATTCTTTTGCCAGAAACTGACAAATGCCCTTCTTGAATCAGCGGAAGGGAGAGAATGACTGTAGAAAATATTTCATGATCAATCTCCACGAAAGAATGTTGCCGACCTCGGCGGGGGTTGAACCCGCGACCTCCTGGTCAAATTTCATATGGAGCCTCCTTAGGTTGGGGGAACAAAAAATTGCTAAAATGGTCACGGTCCATTGACCAAGATGGCCGCCATGCCCATATATGGTAAAAACCTTTAAAAATCTTCTTCTCCAGAACCGAGGATGCCTTGGGGCTGAATCTTTGCATAAGTCATCGGGGATGGGAGGTCTACCAAAATTGCTAAAATAAATGTCGTATATTGACATTTGACCTTTTTACGGCAAGGTCAAGTTTGCTTCCCTATGCATTTGTATGGGAAAAATCTTTAAACATCTTGTTCTCCAAAACTGAGGATGCCTTCTGGCTGAACCTTTACATATATCATCGGAAACTGGAGGTCTACCAAAGTTGCTAAAATAATGGTCGTACATTGACATTTGACCTTTTTATGGTAAGGTCAATTTTGCTTCCTTATGCATTTGTATGGGAAAAATGTTCAGAATTTCAAATGACTTCTTCTCTGGAGCCTCTGGGCCAATTTTGCTCAAATTTCATATGGAGCCTCCTTAGGTTGGGGGAATGAAAGATTGCTAAAATGATCGTGGTTAGTTGACCAAGATGCCCGCCATGCCCATATATGGTAAAAACCTTTAAAAATCTTCTCTAGAACCGAGGATGCCTTGGGGCTGAATCTTTGCATAAGTCATTGGGGACGGGAGGTCTACCAAAATTGCTAAAATAAATGTTGTATATTGACATCTGACCTTTTTACGGCAAGGTCAAGTTTGCTTCCCTATGCATTTGTATGGGAAAAACCTTTAAAAATCTTGTTCTCCAAAACCGAGGATGCCTTGTGGCTGAGTCTTTACATATATCATCGGAAACTGGAGGTCTCCAAAATTTGCTAAAATAATGGTCGTACATTGACATTTGACCTTTTTACTGTGAGGTCAATTTTGCTTCCTTATGCATTTGTATGGGAAAAATATTCAGAATTTCAAACGACTTCTCCTCTGGAGCCTCTGGGCCAATTTTGTTCAAATTTCATATGGAGCCTCCTTAGGTTGGGGGAATGAAAGATTTCTAAGATGGTGGCAGTTCTTTGACCAAGATGGCTGCCGTGCCCATATATGGTAACAAGAGGCCCACGGGCCATGGTTCGCTCACCTGAGTGACAAAGCCACTGCAGACATGCAGATGTTCCCAATAATATATGCAAAGATTCAGCCATAAGGCATCCTGGGTTTTGGAGAATAAGATTTTTAAATGTTTTTTCCCATACAAATGCACAGGGAAGCAAACTTGTACGACCATTATTTTAGCAACTTTGGTAGACCCCCTTTCCCTGATGATTTAAGCAAAGATTCAGCCCCAAGGCGTCCTCGGTTCTGGAGGAGAAGATTTTTAAAGGTTTTTACCATATATGGGCATGGTGGCCATCTTGGTCAATGAACCGCGACCATTTTAGCAATCTTTCATTCCTCTAACCTAAGGAGGCTCCATATGACATTTGTGCAAAATTGGCCCAGAGGCTCCAGAGGAGAAGTCGTTTGAAATTCTGAATATTTTTCCCATACAAATGCATAAGGAAGCAAAATTGACCTCGCGGTAAAAGGTCAAATGTCAATGTACGACCATTATTTTAGCAACTTTGGTAGACCTCACGTTTCAGATGATATATGTAAAGACTCAGCCACAAGGCATCCTCGGTTTTGGAAAACAAGATTTTTAAAGGTTTTTCCCATACAAATGCATACGGAAGCAAACTTGTCCTTGCCGTAAAAAGGTCAAATGTCAATATACAACATTTATTTTAGCAATTTTGGTAGATTTTCCTTCCCCAATGACTTATGCAGCCCCAAGGCATCCTCGGTTCTGGAGAAGAAGATTTTTAAAGGTTTTTACCATATATGGGCATGGCGGCCATCTTGGTCAACTAACCGCGACCATTTTAGCAATCTTTCATTCCCCCAACCTAAGGAGGCTCCATATGAAATTTAATTAAAATTGGAGAGGCTCCAGAGAAGAAGTCGTTTGAAATTCTGAACATTTTTCCCATATAAATGCATAAGGAAGCAAAATTGACCAATTCATAAAAAGGTCAAATGTCAATGTACAACCATTATTTTAGCAACTTTGGTACTTCAGTTTCCGATGATATATGTAAAGGTTCAGCCATAAGGCATCCTCGGTTTTGGAGAACAAGATGTTTAAAGGTTTTTCCCCTACAAATGCATAGGGAAGCAAACTTGACCTTGCCGTAAAAAGATCAAATGTCAATATACGACATTTATTTAAGCAATTTTGGTAGACCTCCCGTCTCCCATGACTTCTGCAAAGATTCAGCCCCAAGGCATCCTCGGTTCTGGAGAAGAAGATTTTTAAAGGTTTTTACCATATATGGGCATGGCGGCCATCTTGGTCAATGGACCGTGACCATTTTAGCAATTTTTCGTTCCCCCAACCTAAGGAGGCTCTATTTGAAATTTGAGCAAAACTGGCTCAGGGGCTTCAGAGGAGAAGTCGTTTTAAAATGTTAACGGACGGACGCACGGACACACGGACGACAGACGAAAAGTGATCACAATAGCTCATCCTGAGCATAGCTCAGGTGAGCTAAAAACCTTTAAAAATCTTCTCCAAACCGAGGATGCCTTGGGACTGAATCTTTGCATGTCATTGGGGACGGAAGTTCTACCAAAATGGCTAAAATAAATGTTGTATATTGACATTTGACCTTTTTACGGCAAGGTCAAGTTTGCTTTCCTATGCATTTGTATGGGAAAAACTTTTAAAAATCTTGTTCTCCAAAACTGAGGATTCGTTGTGGCTGAATCTTTACATATATCATTGGAAACTGGAGGTCTACCAAAGTTGCTAAAATAATGGTCTTACATTGACATTTGACCTTTTTACCTTGAGCTCAATTTTGCTTCCTTATGCATATGTATGGGAAAAATATTCAGAATTTCAAACGACTTCTCCTCTGGAGTCTCTGGGCCAATTTTGCACAAATTTCATATGGAGCCACCTTAGGTTGGGGGAATGAAAGATTGCTAAAATGGTCGTGGTTCATTGACCAAGATGGCCGCCATGCCCATATATGGTAAAAACCTTTAAAAATCTCCTCCAGAACCGAGGATGCCTTGGGGCTGAATCTTTGCTTAAATCATCGGGGACGGGGTTTACCAAAGTTGCTAAATAATTGTCGTACAAGTTTGCTTCCCTATGCATTTGTATGGGAAAAAACATTTAAAAATCTTATTCTCCAAACCTGAGGGTGCCTTATGGCTGAATCTTTGCATATATTATTGGGAACATCTGCATGTCTGCAGTGGCTATGTCACTCAGGTGAGCGAACCGTGGCCCGTGGGCCTCTTGTTTTTATTTTCTATTTTGAGAAAATAAGGCTTGATATTTCATGTGAATTATCTGCCTAGTAGATGATTCACATGAAATGCTGTCATATTTTCTCAGAAAAATAATTTAAAAAAAAATGTCATCTGCTACAAATTTGATTCATGCCTTAAGGATTAAAGTTTGAACAACCACTGGAATAAATGGTGATGTGCCTAAAAAGTGATGGCTGACTCACAGTGGGCTGAATGGCAAACAAATATATTGCTTCTTTATTTATTTATCTATTTAATTTAATTTTTTTTTTTTTTTTTTGGTTTGGGTTTTATGGCCCTTTCAAGAATATTTCACTTATATCGAGGCGATCGTTCATCAAAGATGGGCAAAAACCGGAGAACCTGAGGAAAACCACCTGACCATCAGCAAGCAGAACTTGGCTTTCCCACATATGACCTGAATGAGGCTCAAATTACAGCAGTGAGAAACCTAATGGATGCAGAATCAACTCTCCTATCCATTAGGCTATGGGGGCCCGCATGGTCCTTTAGAATATATATTAAAATTGCTTCAGTAATTTCATAGATGGTCATTTGAAAGTAGGTATGGATTGATGGATGGACAATGGATAATAAAAGCACCGCAAGCATAATACCCAACCAGAGCAATTATTTGTTTATGTATTAAAGTTATCGTTGCGAATATGTCAGGAAAGAAAATGACGGTGGGACAGATAACAATCCTCTACCATATCTTGATAATATCAATGGACAGATAACAGTCCTAAACCAGATCTTGATAATATCAATGCATATAGCAAGTTTGGTTAAAAGGCCTTGTTATTTACTCAAGTTATCATCCAGAAACGAAAATATGGGCGTGTCTCGGGCAGATAACTCCGTAAAAATTAGATGCCCATTAGCAATTCCAAACCAGATCTCCTTAATGTCAATATATATAGCAAGTTTGGTTAAAATCCCTTGTTATTTACTAAAGTTATTGTTCGGAAACGAAAATATGGGCGTGTCTCGGGCAGATAACACCGTAAAAAGTTGATGAAATTTGCCCATTAGCAATCCCAAACCAGATCTCCTTAATGTCAATGCATAGAGCAAGTTTGATGAAAATCCCTTGTTATTTGCTCAAGTTATTGTCCGGAAACGAAAATATGGGCGTGTCTCGGGCAGATAACTCCGTAAAATTTGACAAAATTTGCCCATTAGCAATCCCAAACCAGATCTCCTTAATGTCAATGCATATAGCAAGTTTGATGAAAATCCCTTGTTATTTGCTCAAGTTATTGTCCGGAAACGAAAATATGGGCGTGTCTCGGGCAGAAAACTCCGTAAAATTTGACAAAATTTGTCCATTAGCAATCCCAAACCAGATCTCCTTAATATCAATGTATATAGCAAGTTTGGTGAAAATCCCTTGTTATTTACTAGTTATCATCTGGAAACGAAAATATGGGTGTGTCTCGGGCAGATAACTCCGTAAAAATTTGACGAAATTTGCCCATTAGCAATCCCAAACCAGATCGTTGCGAATATGTCAGGAAAGAAAATGACGGTGGGACAGATAACAATCCTCTACCATATCTTGATAATATCAATGGACAGATAACAGTCCTAAACCAGATCTTGATAATATCAATGCATATAGCAAGTTTGGTTAAAAGGCCTTGTTATTTACTCAAGTTATCATCCAGAAACGAAAATATGGGCGTGTCTCGGGCAGATAACTCCGTAAAAATTTGATGCCCATTAGCAATTCCAAACCAGATCTCCTTAATGTCAATATATATAGCAAGTTTGGTTAAAATCCCTTGTTATTTACTAAAGTTATTGTTCAGAAACGAAAATATGGGCGTGTCTCGGGCAGATAACACCATAAAAAGTTGATGAAATTTGCCCATTAGCAATCCCAAACCAGATCTCCTTAATGTCAATGCATAGAGCAAGTTTGATGAAAATCCCTTGTTATTTGCTCAAGTTATTGTCCGGAAACGAAAATATGGGCGTGTCTCGGGCAGATAACTCCGTAAAATTTGACAAAATTTGCCCATTAGCAATCCCAAACCAGATCTCCTTAATGTCAATGCATATAGCAAGTTTGATGAAAATCCCTTGTTATTTGCTCAAGTTATTGTCCGGAAACGAAAATATGGGCGTGTCTCAGGCAGAAAACTCTGTAAAATTTGACAAAATTTGTCCATTAGCAATCCCAAACCAGATCTCCTTAATATCAATGTATATAGCAAGTTTGGTGAAAATACATTGTTATTTACTAGTTATCATCTGGAAACAAAAATATGGGTGTGTCTCGGGCAGATAACTCCGTAAAAATTTGACGAAATTTGCCCATTAGCAATCCCAAACCAGATCTCCACAATATCAATGCACATACCAAGTTTGGTGAAAATCCATTAATGTTTACTCAAGTTATCATCCGGAAACGAAAAATGGACGGACGGACAGATGGACGGATGTATGACGGATGGACGGGACAGACACACAGACGTCCAACGTGAAACCATAATACCCCGCCACTATCGTGTGGCGGGGTATAAAAAGTGATCACTATAGTTATGTAAGCTAGATCTAAAAATATATTTTGATCTATTTTTTGTCCCATCCAAAATTTACAAATTACATATCAAACTAAAACTTTTAACAAATATATATTACACATATATGTTTTGATCTTTTAGTTCTCCAAAATATACAACAAATCTTTTAACAAATATATTTTACACATATATATTTTGATTTTTTCTTTCTCTCCAAAATATACAAAGAGTTTTTTTTTAGTTTTTTTTGGGGGGGGGTTTTTTGGTCTTTTTTTTTTGTTTTTTTTTTTCCTTCAAAATATACCAATTTACATCAATCTACGTTTACAAATATAATTTGATTTCTTTCTTCAAAAGTTAAGTACACTTCAAACAAACTATAGTTTCCAATATATATTTGGATTTCTCCTATTTTTCTTTCTTCAATACATGTATTTACAGCAATATTAGACCCTGAATATGAATTAGGCAGCTGAATTATACACACACACTTTCACATCAAATTCTGTTTGTGTCTACTGAACGTTTTTCTGTTTAATATGATTTAAATGAATTTACCATAGATCTAGATAAGAGGAGTCATCCAAAAAAATATTTTCTCATTTCTCCACAAAAACTTGATGTGCTCCAGCAAGGTGCTTCTCCTTCATGGAGAAATAAGAAAATATCAGCCCAGTTGTTCAAAACTTAACAAAGTTTTAGCTAAGGTGATGTTAAAATTTCTATCTTAAATGTGGCAAATGCAGTGACAGTTTTTGCTGAAAAGGTGTGCACTGCAAAAGCTACACACATTTTTGCAGAAAAATATCAATGTTTGAAAATACATTAGCTACAACAGTTAATGAGTTTGTCATTAAAGAGCTTGCTAATGCTGTTTTGAACAGCTGGGCCCAGTACTTTTCGGTTAAAAAAAAGCACCTTATCTGAAACTATGATGTACATAAAAATTTATCCATGAATTTTCACTGAAAAAAAATGATGGTCAAGTCATATTCCTAGCAGAATAAATCACTAAAATGATTTAATGGCTTAAAATATAACAACCAAAAGCACTCGATTATTTGCATTGATAAAACTAAATTATGCAACTACACTTTGTTTTTCTATAAAATCATAGATGTCTCCCCCCTTTTTTGTGTCATATTGTACATTCAGGGAACATTTATATTAACTAATGAGATTCCAAGGGAAATAACTCAAAAAGTATAAATGCAAGAGTTATGGTTCTTGCACCTTGCACGTCGTCTAATTCTGATTGATATTCATATAAAGTTTCATGAAGATAGTTTGAACAGTTTTAAAGTTATAGAGCAGACACGATTTTGTGATGGACAAAAGTCCAAAGGAAATAATTCAAAAAAGTGTAAATGCAAGAGTTATGGTTCTTGCACTCTGTACATCGTCTAATGTTGATTGATATTTATATCAAGTCTCATGAAGATAGCCTGAACGGTTTTCAAGTTATACAGCAGGCGCGATTTTGTGACAGAGTCCAAGGAAATAACTCAAAAAGTACAAATGCAAGAGTTATGGTTCTTGTGCTATGCACATTTTCTAATGTTAATTGATAATCATTTATATGAAGTTTTGCAAAGATAGCTTGAATGGTTTTCAAGTTATAGAGTGTACAGGATTTTGTGATGGACAAAGTTTTAAGGGAAATAACTCAAAAAGTATAAACGCAAGAGTTATGGTTCTTGTACTCTGCATGTCGTGCAATGTTGATTAATATTTACAAGAAGTTTTGTGAAGATAGCTTGAACGGTTTTTAAGTTATAAAGCAGACATGATTTTGTGATGGACAAAGTTCCAAGGGAAATAACTCAAAAAGTATAAATGCAAGAATTATGTTTTTGCACTCTGCATGTCATCTGATGTTGACTGATATTTAGATGAAGTTTTGTGAAGATACCTTGAATGGTTTTCAAGTTATAGAGCACACACAAGTGGAACAGACAGACAGATGGACAGACAGATGCCTGAGGGAAAAACAATATGTCTCCCAACCCTAAAGGGGGGAGACATAATAAAGGGTTAACAAGAGTTGTCAGAAGATAACACAGCTCGCTCGAAAGGGCTGATGGGATAAGAAAACAATCTTTAACTAGAGCTGGTGTTTGTAAAACACTATGCCCCCAACTGCCTGACTCTAACACTGTTTGACTCCAACACTGCTTAGCCATGACGGTAACAACAGTACAAATATATGATTTCAATGTTATTTTATCAAAGGGAAATAACTCTAAAATAGGAGATAATTGGGATAAGAAAAAAATACGGATCACCTATTTTTTCATGAGGAATCAAAACATGAAATTTCAAAACATTAGCATACATGGTTCTAAACTTATGCTATACACAATAAAGCAACGACATTAAATGGCCCGAAATTGCGAAGGGCCAGAACTCCAACATTTCATTTAATTGTTTCAAAATTTATTCAGGTGATCTCCTCCTCAATCCCAATCAGTATACCAAATATCATGGCTCTAGCTTAAATACTTTTTGAGATATCTTGCTGAAAAAGTCAAAATGCCTAGAACTACAAAGGGCCATAACTACATCAATTTTTCATGGAATTCCCTAAAAAACAAACCAGGTAATCTCCACATCATCCCCAATCAGCATATAATATTTCAAGACCCTAGCTTAAGTGCTTTTCGAGAAATCTTGCTGACAAGGTCAAAATGAGCAGAACTGCAAAGGGCCGTAACTTTATCAATATTTTCATGGAATTCTCTCAAAATATAATCGGGTAATGTACACATCATTCCCACTCACTGTATCGAATTTCAAGAACCCAGCTTAAATACTTTTCAAGGTATGTTGCTCACAAGATTTAATTCTGATTTTTTTCAAAGGGGCATAACTTTAAATAAACATGCTAGACAAGAAACAAAATACGGGTCGGCTATTTTTTCATTGGGAACCCAAATATAAAATTTCAAAACCCTAGCGTGCAGGGTTCTTAAGATATGGCATGCATAAAAAAAGCTTGATGAACGGACAAACAGTCGGATGGACAAATGAAGGCAAAATAATATGCCCCATCAATTTCATTCGAAACTGGGGGCATAATCAGGTCATTTACTCATCGCTACCAATCTATTCATCAAGTTTCAAGGCTCCAGCTTCAATAGTTTTTGAGATATTTTGTTCACAAGGGAAACATGCCCAAATTTACAAAGGGCCATTACTTATGAAATATTTTTCAGAATTTACAAAAAAATTAATCAGGTCATCTACTCATCATTACCAATCAATTCACCAAGTTTCAAGTCTCTAGCTCTAATAGTTTTTGAGATATTTTGCTGACAAGATAAAAATGCCCAAAATAACAAAGGGGCATAACTCAAGAAGTATATTTCAAAATTTCTTCAAAAGTTAATCAGGTTGTCTACTCATCACTACCAGTCTATTCATCAAGTGTCAAGGTTCTAGTTCCAACAGTTTTTGAGATATTTTGCTGACAAAGTAAAATTGCCCAAAATTACAAATGGCCATAACTCATGAAGTATTTTTCAGAATTTCTTCAAAAAATTAATCAGGTCATCTACTCATCACTACAAATCCATTTACTAAGTTTCAAGGCTCTAGCTCTAACAGTTTTTGAGATATTTTGCTGACAAGATAAAAATGCCTAAAATTAAAAAGGGGCATAACTCAAGAAGTATATTACAAAATTTCTTCAAAAGTTTATCAGGTTGTCTACTCTCACTACCAGTCTATTCATCAAGTTTCAAGGCTCTAGCTTCAATAGTTTTTGAGATATTTTGCTGACAAGTTAAAAATGCCCTAAATTACAAAGGGCCATAACTCATGAAGTGTTTTTTAGAATTTTTTCAAAAGTTAATCAGGTCATCTACACATCAATACAAATCCATTTACTAAGTTTCAAGGCTCAAGCTCTAACAGTTTTTGAGATATTTTGCTGACAAGGTAAAAATGCCCAAAATTACAAAGGGCCATAACTCAAAAGGCATTTTTCAAAATTTCTTCAAAAGTTAATCAGGTTGTCTACTCATCACTACCAGTCTATTCATTAAGTTTCAAGGCTCTAGCTCCAACGGTTTTTGAGATATTTTGCTGACAAGATAAAAATGCCCAAAATTACAAAGGGCCATAACTCATGAAGTATTTTTCAGAATTTCTTCAAAAGTTAATCAGGTCATCTACTCATCACTACAAATCCATTTACTAAGTTTCAAGGCTCTAGCTCTAACAGTTTTTGAGATATTTTGCTGACAAGGTAAAATTGCCCAAAATTACAAAGGGCCATAACTCAAGAAGTATTTTTCAAAATTTCTTCAAAAGTTAATCAGGTTGTCTACTCATCACTACCAGTCTATTCATCAAGTTTCAAGGCTCTAGCTTTAATAGTTTTTGAGATATTTTGCTGACAAGATAAAAATGCCCAAAATTACAAAGGGCCATAACTCATGAAGTATTTTTCAGAATTTCTTCAAAAGTTAATCAGGTCATCTACTCATCACTACAAATCCATTTACTAAGTTTCAAGGCTCTAGCTCTAACAGTTTTTGAGATATTTTGCTGACAAGGTAAAATTGCCCAAAATTACAAAGGGCCATAACTCAAGAAGTATTTTTCAAAATTTCTTCAAAAGTTAATCAGGTTGTCTACTCATCACTACCAGTCTATTCATCAAGTTTCAAGGCTCTAGCTTTAATAGTTTTTGAGATATTTTGCTGACAAGATTGCATCCATATTTTTTCAAAGGGCCATAACTCAGAAAAGGGGCATAATCCTGTCAAGAAAAAAAATACGTGTCAGCTATTTTTTCATGAGGAATCCATATATGAAATTTCAAAACAGTAGCATTCACGGTTTTAAAGTTATGCTATGCATCAAAAAGCGTGACGAACGGACAGACAGACGGACGGAAGGACGGACGGACGAACAACCCAGAAGCAATATGCCCCTCCAACTTCTTTGAAGTTGGGGGCATAAATATTAAAGATTAAATGCAGAACTTAAACATAGCTGTAAATGACAGAGTACGACCTGACTTTGATGTCGGAAGAATATCAAACTGAGGGATGGGGTATATGCCATCGAAACATCTTCCCTTAGGTTGGTGTGGTCGATGTATGAAAGCTATATCTTACATACTTCAGCAGTCATGTACACTTTTCAAAACTTAAACACAGCTATAAATGACAAAGTATGACCTGATCTTCACCTAAGCAGAAGGTCAAACTAAGGAAGGGGTATTTACTATTGAAAGGTCTTACCCTAAGGTAGATGTGGGCCAAATATTAAAGCAGCATCTTAAATACTTCAGCAGTTACGAACACTTCAAAACTTAAATGCAGAACTCGAACATGGGTTCAAATCACAAAGTATGACCTGACCTTGACCTAGGCAGATTGTCAAACTGAGGAAAAGGTGTGTGCTATTGAAAGGTCTAACCCTAATGTTGGTGTGGGCCAAATATTAAAGCAGTATCTTGAATACTTCAGCAGTTACAAACACTTTTCAAAACTTAAATGCAGAACTAGAACATGGGTTCAAATGATAATGACCTGACCTTGACCTAGGCAGAAGGTCATACTGAGGAAGAGGTGTGTGCTATTGAAAGGTCTAACCCTCAGACTGGTGGCCAAATATTAAAGCTCTATCTGGAATACTTCAGCAGTTATGTACACTTTTCAAAATTTAAACACAAAACTTAGACATGGGTGTAAATGACAAAGTAAGAACTGACCTTGACCTACATAAAGAGTCTAACTTGGGGATGGTGGTGTATGATATTGAAAGGTCTTACCCTAAGGTAGGTGTAGGCTAAATATGAAAGCAGTACCTTAAACAGTTAAAAAACTATGCACACCTTTGAAAACATAAACATTGTGCGGACGCCGACATGGATGCGGACGCCGACAGACACTGATGCCAATGCCTGGGTGACAACATAAGCTCTCCAGGGACATAGTCCCGGCGAGCTAAAAATACAGGTAAAAAATTCGTATGAATTCATTTAAAAAAAAAAAGGATCAAAATGCTAATCTAACATTGCATTTTAAAACAGATCACCTCTGTATATGTTTTAACAAACCCCTGTTTCTGAAGTCTCTTTCACAGATTCAAAACTTCCAAAGTGCCCATGCGGCAAAAGCTTTCACTGCAATCACCTTTAGTTAACTCAGCTACAAAGGTTTGAAAAGAAGCAAACTGACCTAAGGGAAGGCTGACAATCATCACATTTTGAAATATGTGTTTACTGTTTTAATTTAGTGGTCAGTTTGAGAACATCTGACCCCTAACCATAATGTTCGCCGATTCATGGCATTTTTCACTCTCTTTTTTCTAATTTAATTCCCTGAGTATTCTGTGTCATAATCTGATGTAATAATGTTTTAGCATATGTCAGTTTGATTAACATGATTTTCACTGATTTTATATCAACTTAAAGATGAGAAAACTAGAGTATGCAATATTATATCAGGTTTTGGCAAGTCAAACATTCATGTTAACAAACAAGGCACAAGATATTAAATAATACAGTACCAAGTGCTTCCACACAAGGGCCCAGTTGTTCAAAGCTAACGATGTCGTTAGTTAACGATTTGTTAAAATTTTAATCGAGTGATACGCAAATATGCTGAAATTTTTTGCTGAAAAAATGTGAGTAGCTTTTGCAGTGCAAAAGCTACTCACATTTTTTCAGCAAAAAATATCAGAATATTGTGTATTGAATCCGCTAGAACAGTTAATGAAATGACCCTTAACGAGCTCGTTAAGCTAACGACGCTTTGAACAACCAGGCCAAGGTTTTTATCATGACAATGCCAATGGGAATTATTTCCCATATTTTAAAAACTGTGGACTAAAGTTTATATTACATATGTCATAAAAATGACTTTTAGTCATTCTACTTACTTAAATGATATCATATTTTGCTACAAACTCACATTACGTATTGGTGACATCATATGATGCTATAAAATGATGTCATTTATGCATTGGTAATTTCACACTAGGAAATATTACCCAGTAGGAAATACCAGCTATATTTCCCCAGGAATTCTCGGTCATTAGCATTAGCCATAAGATATGTAATATATAACACTGTTGCTGGAATTCAAAGCTAAAAACATGTAAGCTAAATAACCATGCAGTATCCAAACAAAGTATAGCCCATATGGAAAAATGACCATAAATGTTTTTTTCTATATAAGCTGTATATTTTTGTTAAAAATTGTATAATTATATTGAAAAATGACCATTTTTTTCTATATAATCTATACATTTTTTTGTTTGGCTTCAACACTTGAGATTCACCTTTAAACCATCTTATATGCAAAACCATCTTATAATGAGGTTCCGCAGTACAACTAGCTTTACTTAGTCCCTCAGTTCTAACATTGTTCATCACATAGTAACTCCTCCAACATGTGTAAAATATAATATGAGCCACGAGATGAGAAAATGTACCTTCTGACAAGTGTGCCAAACCAAGACTCAAATTAGCCTGTGCATCCACACAATCTGGGCACGGTTGTTCATAACTAACGATGTCATTAGTTAACGATTTGTTAAAATTTACATCGAGTGATACACAAATATGCTGAAATTTTTTGCTGAAAAAATGTGAGTAGCTTTTGCTGTGCAAAAGCTACTCACATTTTTTCGGCAAAAACTATCAGAATATTGTATATTGAATCTGCTAAAACAATTAACGAAATGACCCTTAACGAGCTCGTTAAGCTAACGATGCTTTGAACAACTGGGCCCTGATCAGAGTCTTCATTATCTGCATGAAGAAAGTTTGCATCCTTGGCTATCCAAAATGTGCACAATGAAGATTCTGATCGGATTGCATAAATGTGCAGGCTGGTCTAAATCTTATCTGGGTGCACATGTCCAAAGGTATGTTTTCTGACACTAAGGCTCTTATATGAGCCAGTGCAAGACAACACCTATAAGAAAATTTGAGCCACCAGCAAAGACTCAGATTATCCTGTGCATCTGCACAGGCTGATCAGAGTCTTCACTAATCGCTGTTCCTTCTATAGTAAATATGACTTTCCAAAGGGGGCGAAACAAGAAACTTTGCCAAAATGGGTGGATGTACAGGCTGATCTGAGTCTTTTCTGGTTATACAGATCTTATTGTAGGTTTTGTCATGTGCTGGTTCATATATGAAACAAATATTTCCTGAGTCAGAATGACAGACTGATATGTAAAAGTAGCACTTCTTTTATGTAAATTAACCCTCGTCATGCTGAATAAATTAGGATGCCATGCCCATTTCTAATTTTCAGCATATCAGATTCCTTGATCCAGATTGTTGAGATATATTCCCATACTAAATGGCAAACAGTGCAGCTCTAGATCAGTTGGCTTCTTCAGAAGCCAAATGATTTGGATCTACACTGTTTGCAAAGGCAGGACATATCTGGGTTCAGCAGGACTAGGGTTAACTCTTCTTCTATGTAAATTCAAGTAATTCAAATTTTGAGTATTTCACTGAGTTAAAGTTTTACGGCCCAGTCAACCCATTAGGGTAATGTCAACCATTCTGTTTACCTAACCACACTTTTCCTAGGCAGCTTAGTCCTCTAAGTAGTTAATCGGTGCACATTCTTTCTCCAGAAACTGACAAACTTTATATCAGCAGAAGGGAGAGAATGACCACAGAAAATATTTCATGGTCAATTCTCTTTTTGAGTAACAAATTAATTAGTAACCTGGGCCCAGTTGTTCAAAGCATTATTAGCTTACGAGCTTGTGTGTGTGTGTGTGTGTGTGTGTGTGTGTGTGTGTATGTGTGTGTGTGTGTGTGTGTGTGTGTGTGTGTGTGTGTGTGTGTGTGAACTTCACCTTAATCCTTAACACCTAGCACTCTGGGTAAAGTTTTCAGCAGACAACATATTGAAATATTTTCCCCGAAAACAGGTTCTGACATTTCATGCAAATTATCTCCACTGGATACAATTTGCATAAAATGCCAAGACCTGTTTCCTGGGAAAAATAAGAAAAAATATAAATTTGTTGTCTGCTGAATTAGCCCAGAGTGTGGTAAAAGTTGAAGCACTTCTTACAACTGCAGCAGACAACATTCTGATTTTTTTTCTTTAGGGAAAAATAAGACGACATTTCATGTGAATCATCAGCTCAGAAATACCAAGTAATATTTTCTCTAAAATTTAAAAAAAAAATACTTTGTGTTAACTCATACTATATACACTGGAATACAAACCAAATCAATGTTTACGGATCTCTCACACTGTCACACATATTGATATACAATCAGATCTATATTATATTGCCCTCTCAAACTGTTAACACATACTGATATACAATCAGATCTATTATATGGCCCTCATACTGTTACACATACTGACATACAATCAGATCTATTATATAGCCCTCTCATACTGTGCACACATAAAGGAATATAGGTCAGATTTATGTCTTCTGACCACTCATGGTGTGTACATACACTAAAAAAATCCAGGTCAATGTTTATGGACCTCTCATACTGTTACACATATTGATATACAATTGCCGGCCTCGGTGGCTCAGTTGGATGCGCCGTCCGACCAGAGACCAGTAGGTCGCGGTTCAACCCCCACCGAGGTCGCCAACATTCTTTCGTGGAGATTGATCATGAAATATTTTCTATGGTCATTCTCGCCCTTCCGCTGATTCAAGAAGGGCAGTTGTCAGTTTCTGGCGAAAGAATGTGCACAATACTGGTTAACCGCTTAGAGCCTGTCCAGTAAATGTGTGGTTAGGTAAACTGACTGCGCTCGACATGACCCCATTGGGTTGACTGGGCCGTAAAACCTCAACACAAACAAACAAATATACAATCATATCTATTATATGGCCCTCTCATACTGTTATACATACTGATATACAATCAGATTACTATATGACCCTCTCATGGACCACTCAAATGTGTTCATACACTGAAAAAATCCAAACCAATATTTATGGACTCTCAAACTGTTCATATATAATGATAAACAGTCAGATCTATTATAATGCCTTCAAATACTGTACACACATATAGGAATATAGGTCAAACTCATGTCTTTGGACCATTCATGATGTATATATACACTGAAACAATACAGATTAATACATGGACCTCTCATAGTTACATATACTGCTTTACAGTCAGATCTATTATACGGCCCTCTCAAAATGAGCACACACATAATATAGGAATATAGATCAGGGCCCAGTTGTTCAAAACTAACAATGTCGTTAGTTAACGATTCGTTAAAATTTTAATTGAGTGATACGCAATTATGCTGAAATATTTTGCTGAAAAAATGTGAGTAGCTTTTGCAGTGCAAAAGCTACTCACATTTTTTCAGCAAAAAATATCAGAATATTGTATATTGAATCCACTAAAGCAGTTAACGAAATGACCCTTAACGAGCTCGTTAAGCTAACGATGCTTTGAACAACTGGGCCCTGACTTATGTCTATGGACCACTCAAGATGTGTACATACACTGAAACAATCCAGATCAATGTTTATGGACCTCTCATATTGTGCATATATAATAATAAACAGACAGATCTTTTATTTGGACCTCTCATACTTTCCACACAGATAGGACTATAGATCAGACTTATATCTATGGACCATTCATGATGTTTACATACGAGGGATGTTCGAAATGAATTGCTTATTTCTATGTGGAGACTTCAAATATCAAGTTAGCTCAAAAGTACTCATTTCATGCCCTTGAAGTAATCCCCGTGGCTAGAAATGCAAAGTTTCAGCCGATGTATCCACTTCTTGAAGGCGTCACGGTACGCTGATTTGGGCACAATAATAAGGTACTGATGAATGGCAGATCCAAGTGCCTGTCGGGACTGGTATTTCCGCCCAGCAAAGGAATGCTTTCAATTTCGGAAACAAAAAGAAATCACATGGGGCAAGGTCTGGGGAATACGGGGGGTGAGGCAAAACAGTTACTTTTTCTTTCTTCAAAAACGCCGTAACTATTGCGGAGGTATGAGCTGGGGCATTGTCTTGTAGAAGACGGACATGTTTAAAACCAGTGGCAGGGCGTCGTTTCTGATAATACTTTTTCAGTTTCTTCAGTACTACGTCTTTGTAGTACTTTCCGGTGATGCTTTTGCCCTTTTTCACTGGCACTTTTATTGCGACTCCTTCAGCAGAGAAGAAGATTGCATACAAAACCTTCTTTGTACTCAAAGAACGTTTGGCAATTATTGGGCTTTGCTGTGTTTAGAGGCCCAAATCTTATTGCTAACCTTTCTGACGGGCTCAAAATAATGGACCCAGGTTTCATCACCTGTGACGACATTGGCAAACTGCTTTTTGTCATATTTTGGAAACATTTGAAGCAGCTTTTTGGCCACTTTAACCCGTTGCCTCTTTTGCTCGTCAGTCAACAGATGTGGCACCCATCTAGCAGAAATCTTTCTGACTTTCAAATGCTTCTTCAAAATAAGATGAACCGTTGATAGTGATATGCCTACCTTTCGTGCAATATCACGAACTGTAAATCTGGCATCTCCTTCAATGATTTCCTTTATTTTGGAAACGATTTCTTTACGAGATGCAGATTTTGGCCTACCTGATTTCGGTGCATTTTTGATGGACTCTACACCAGACTCAAATTTCTTTTTCCACCGCCGAACTGTGTCATCAGACACACAAGAAGGTCCAAAAGCAGTAGAAATTTCAGTTATCAGCTTCTTCAAAGAACAACCAAGTTTTAGAGCGAGCTTTGATGTAAGCCCGTATTTCATCTTTTTTGTCGACGCTTCTACCAACCATTTTTACTGCAGTGGTCAATGACTGCGTGTATTCAAATGGCAAATTTTATGTCTTACACTTAGTCTAACATGTACATTTATACACCATTTTGTAGATATTGAATAGCCCTATACAGGTATGTATTGGTTTTTATCGTGCCCCACGTGGATATCGAGCTAGAGGACAATAAGCAATTCATTTCGAACATCCCTCGTACACTAAAATACAAACCAGATCAATATACATGAACCTCTTAAACAATACTGTGCACATGCACTGAAATAGAAACCAGGCATGAAATTTTCTGTGCTAATAAATTTGAAAATACCAACAATAGTTGGCATTTGTACATTTATTAGCAGAGAAATTTTCATGCTCAGCTCTATTTAGCAAGAAAGAATTTACAATTGTTAGATAAGCAGGACAACTTTCATGCTCAGTAGAGCACGAAAAAAGTAATATAACCATGGGGTCTGCTCTGTGCCTGTGGATCTTTCACTTTGTAAACCCACATGGAATTTCAGGGATTTCTGGCAGCAGTAAGTCATTTCCAGCATACTTGATCAGAAAATCCTGAAAATATAGAAAATCAGAGGCTTACAATTCTACTAATAAGGCTATCAGCTTGAAATCATTCATTTGCAGCAACAGTTATACAAACACATTAATGCCAATCACTGCTGAGTCAGCTTGGCCATGACACTGCATTTCTTACTGTTAGATGTTTCCAGGATCATAGCCTGTTCGTAAAATTTAAGTCTCTGAGAAAATACGATTTCATATAATACTGTGCTATCATTAATGCTTAGCATGCTGGGTAAAAATTTCAGCAGGTGATATTTTAAAATAAATGTCTTATTTTTGCCAAAAATAGGCATGACATTTCATGCAAACTGTCTCCTCAGGAGAAACTTTGCATTAAATGTCAAATCTTTTTTTGTGAAAAAAAAAAAGAATAAGAAAAACATAACCAGTATGTCAGCTGCCGAATTTGCCAAGAGAAAGGTAAAGGTTAAAAATAAACGATAAATGGAAGGCTGTGTTATGCCTGTCAGTCTTATAATCATATAGTCTTTAAATGGAGTGAAATATTATGGTTAATGTAAAATAAGGGATAGTCATCAGACCGAATATAGGTGAAGATCATAAAGTGAAGCCACAATGCTTGACTATATGTTAAGGAGGAAGAGTATGCCAGGTTGTATGACTTTTTATATATAATGTAATTGATCAGGGCCCAGTTGTTCAAAACTGACAATGTCATTAGTTAACGATTCGTTAAAATTTTAATTGAGTGATACGCAAATATGCTGAAATTTTTTGCTGAAAAAATGTGCAGTGCAAAAGCTACTCACATTTTTTCAGCAAAAAATATCAAAATATTGTGTATTGAATCTGCTAAAACAGTTAATGAAATGACCCTTAACGAGCTCGTTAAGCTAACGACGCTTTGAACAACTGGGCCCAGAAATGGAGCTTAATGTTACAGGTGATGCAGAAAATGGCAAGTTCATTATACCATAAAGTACAGGTCATGGTCATAAAATGATATTATGCAGTTTGAATCAATGTTAGGGAGAAAGTGTCATTCAGGTTAGATGACTAGGTTTTCTAGTTCAGGTTTAATGACGCATCAACCCATTAGGGTCATTTGCGTCAAAATGGTGTACTAACTTTCTTTTGTAATGAAATGGTTGGTGTACTAACTTGGTTTTGTAATGAAATGGTTGGTGTACTAACTTGGTTTTGTAATGAAATGGTTATAATAATAAGTCATATATGCATAAAAATGTAAAACTAGAACAAATTTAAAAATTAAAACAGTTATATTTTGTTAAAAAGATTGGTGTGTTTTAAAAACATAAGTGTGTTATCAGCTGGTACATCTTGAAATAGGTATTTCAAGTCATTTGTTTGGAAAATTTCCGGTTAATCAGAAATGGGACTAAATGCTTGGACTGATACAAAATGGCAGTCATTAAATCATGGAAAGTAGGACATAGTCATGACTTAAGTTCAAATTTATAACAACAAGCATGGTAAGAAGTGAATATTTTGGGTAAATATGTTAGTCCATCCTCACATTGTGGTTCATATTATAAATGCCACTTGCTATTTTCTGCCAGCAATTCAAATAGACCATGCAATAATATGCAGCACTGTAAAATGCAACCAAGCCCTGCGTAATGGAATGTGGCATAGTATTAGGCAACCAAGTACTGTGTAATGGAATGCAGCATTGTCAAAATGAATACATTGCTGTGTAATGGAATGAGTCACTGTACAATGTAACTAAGCATTGTCAAATAGAATGCAGCATTGTCAAATAGAAAACAACACCAAGTAATGGAATGAGGCACTGTATAATGTAACCAAGCACTGTGTAATGGAATGCAGCATGATCAAATAGAAAACAAAACTGTGTAATGGACTGTAGCACTGTAAAATTAACCAAGCCTTGTGTAAACAAATGCAACATTATCAAATAGACTTACAACACTGTATAATGGAATATGGCACTGTATAATTTAACCAAACCCTGTGTAATGGAATGCAGCATTGTCAAAAAAAATACAAAACTGTGTAATAGAATGAGGCACTGTAAAATGTAACCAAACACTTTGTAATGGAATGCAGCATTGCCAAATAGAATATGACACTGTGTAATGGAATGAGGCACTGTATAATGTAACCAAACCCTGTGTAATGGAATGCAGCATTGTCAAAATTAATACAACACTGTGTAATGGAATGTGGCACTGTAAAATATAACCAAGCCCTGTGTAATGGAATGCAGCATTGTCAAAAAAAAATGGAATGTAGCATTGTTAAATACAACACTGTGTAATGGAATGAGGGACTGTAAAAAGTAATCAAGCTCTGTGAAATGGAATGCAGCATTGTCAAATAATATTCAACACTGTGTAATGGCATAATGCACTGTAAAATATAACCAAGCACTGTGTAAAGGAATACTGCACTGTCAAATAGAATACTGTGTAATGGAATGCAACATTTTCAAATGAATACATTATTGTGCAATGGAATGAGGTACTGTATTAAGTAACCAAGCACTGTGTAATCAAATGCACAATGTGTAACTGAATATGACACTGTGAAATGGAATTTGACATAGTAAAACTTACATCATCTGAGTCTGCATGGTCACAAAGGTAAGATTGTCTAATAGTATGGTCAGTTTGTATGTGACCGGTTGATCTCACAGAATGGTCCTCTGTCTTTGACATCTGCATCAATGAGAAAATAAACTATTTTAACCCATTTATGCCTAAAGGACTGTTCTACCCAAAGTCTTTGTACCAGTCCACTTCCAATAACAAGAAAAACACCTAATGGCATTATGGACGGATTTTTCAAAAAGGTTACCAAAAGGTAAACCTTGGACGTCAGGGGAGATAAGTACATAACGAAGAAAGTGAAAGTTGTCTCTCTTGCAGGCGAAATGCCTACTGGTCCTCCTTTTCATCCCTACCAAATATGAAAGCACTCCACTGAAGAATAAAGGTAACATATAACTTTGAAAAAAAGGTTAACCAAAAGGTAAACCTGGGATGACGTCAGATGCCTGCCTTCTGCCCAAACACCCACACACACGGACATCACTAATTTAAAAAACAGATTTTTTTGAAAAACCTGTTCAAAAAGGGTGTCTGGTTAATTTCTATGCTTTATAGAAATTCCTGTATTATGTCTCTAATATGGGACACTATTCATAAATGGGTTATAACAAAGAAATAGAACACAGTTAACTGGTCTTATTTTCTCTCTTTTTGGAAAATTTCAGTCGAACAGCTGAAGAATGCTGGTTGTAGAAGTTACTGCTGAAACTATTCCTCAGAGAATACCATTTAACGCTTAGCATATAATACTGACCTCCTGAAACCCCACTTTTATATAGCAAAACTGGGATTTACAGGGGTATAGATTATTTTTCTTATTTCTGCTGAAAACATAGATTGTGGGTACTCGTTAGAACCGCCTAGCTGAGGCAGTTCTAACGAGTACCCACATTGCCGAGGCAGTTCTAACTAGTACCCACCATCTACGTTTTGAGCTGGAATATGAAAAACATCAGAATTTTTTATCTGAAAACTTTCCTTTTTTCATGTTTTTATAATGCACTTCTGAGTACCCACAATACATCCTTGTATATAGTTTTCTTATTTCTGCATGAAAACATGTTGTGGATACTTGTCAGAAGCACCTCAACTGACTTCTCTGTCCTGCTTAGCATGAAGCCTGAATATAAAGTTATGATACTGACCACCATCAGGGCTCAGAACAATAATGTAGAAATGTGCTCAGAAAAAGTATTCAAATGTAGAAATGTGCTTGTAAAACACTTTGCCCCAGCTATAAAATGACAAAGTTCAAAAGGGGCAAAACTCTCACAAAATTAATCTGATTTTTTCACTTCCCAGCCTCAGTAAGCTCATTGAAATTCCAAGCCGCTAGCTCAAGTAGTAGTCTTGAGAAATCTTGATCACAAGAAAAGTCTGACAAATGGATGAATGGACAAACAACCCAAAAGCAACATGCCCCTCCAACTTCTTCGAGTTGGGTGCATCATAAAATAAGCATTGTTAACCAGTGTAACAATACTACAGTCATGTTGGTAGATGTACATACCTCAGGGTCTACATCTCTCTCCACATCAGATTGGTTTTCAAGGATGTATCTGTTCTCCAATTTGCTGTGAAGCAACAAGAAATATTCTGTAGATAGAAATATATAGTCGAACCTTAATGCTTCAAACATCTTTGGTACCATGGAAATTTGTTTTAGATATGGGTAGTTCGAGCCACTGAGGGTTAATCATAGCGCCAGGTTAGGAGGCAAACAAGAATAATATAGGGGTGTCTTTTTGACCTTCCATAAAATAATGACATGTTGAGTGTACTCATTAGAACTGCCTCAATGAGGCAATTCTAATGAGTACACACAACATGCATTTTCATGAGAAAATAGAAAAAAATCTAAAATATTCCTAAATATTTGTTTTCTTGCTCTGTTGGAAGAATGTCACAGGGACTCAAAAATGAGTTTGAATTAGCCACAGTAAATGAGTCATTGGTGTTTAAGTCATTGAGGTTTTACTGTATACGGAAGCAAATAATCAATATGCACTATCACACAGTTTAAGGGGAACCGATACACCTTCAGGGGAGACAACTCTCTCTTAAATCCGTTTTGACTCCCTCCTGAAAAAGAGGTCTATGCTATAAGGAAAGAATTTGCTCTGAAGGCTTCTAAAAAAGGGTCTACTCTAAAAGGAAAAAAATTTGCTCCCTTTGGGAAATGTCTACTCTAAAACAAAAGACTTTGCTTTGCTTGAAAGGGGTCTACTCTAATAGGAAAGAATTTGCTCTATTCACATGAAATGCCAAAAATCTCTGAAAAAAAAATCAAAATGTCAACTACTGCAGCTATGATTTGCATTTTAAGAAGTTTTGTGTTTGTGTTGAGGTTTTACGGCCCAATCAATCCCTTGGGGTCATGTTGAGCATTGTGAGTCTACCTACCGGTAATCACACTTTTACTGGGCAGGATTAGTCCTCTAAGTGATTAACCATTATTGTGCACATTCTTTCACCAAATACTGACAACTGCCCTTCTTGAATCAGTGGAAGGGAATGACCATAGAAAATATTTTATAGTCAATCTCAACGAAAGAATGTTGCAAACCAGGCTGGGGTCGAACCTGCAACCTCTTAATCACCAGTCTGACGCACGTCTAAAGGAGCCATCGAGGCTGGCTTAAGAGTTAAGTGTTTTACAGGATAGTCTTCAGTATATATGATTCTCTATGTGGATAGCAAAGTCTTTGATCTATGTGGATGTATGGTCTTTTGCTGCCTGCACTTCTCCTGAGGACATCTTTTTACATGGCACATGCCAGCTTTAACCTTTACCACTCTCTGAGCTAATTCAGCAGCTGACAAACTGTTATTTTCTTATTTTCCCAGAACACAGGATTTAACATTTCATGCAAATTGTCTCCAATGGAGACAATCTGCATGAAATGTCAAAACCTGTTTTCTGGGAAAATATTTCAATTTCAATATGTCATCTGCTGCAAATTTTACCCAGAGTGTTAAGCGTTAATAGAAAAGAATTTGGACTATGAGGGTGAGTCAATAAGTAACCAGCCTAACTTATTTCCGGTTGAGATCCACCTCTTCTTTTTCAATGCAATTGCCCTCTAGTGTGATGCACTTAGACCAATGGTGTTCAAGTGCCATCAGCCCAGAATTGAAAAAGTCAGGGTCCTTTCCATTGACCCACTCCTCAACTGCCGTCACTTCTTCATCAGACTGGAAATGAAGTCCACGGATATCCTTTTTCAAGTTTGGGAATAGGAAGAAGTCTTTAGGAGCTAGGTCAGGCTAATAGGCAGGATGTGGTATTAATTCATACCCGTTTCGCTCTACAGCATCCATTGCAACTTTGCAAGTGTGGACTCTCTTGTTGTCCTGTTGCAGCAAAACACCTTTAGAGTTTACCTCAGAGTTTTTCACGGATAGCGGTTCTCAGCTGGTCTAACAAGTTTGCATAGTATACTCCAGTTATTGTACTTCTCTTGGGTAAAAAGTCCAACATAATAACGCCTTTTGCGTCCCAAAATACTGTGGCCATCACCTTGCCAGCAGATGGTTGCGTCTTGAACTTCTTTGGCCTCGGGGACCCAGGCCCTACCCACTGACGACTCTGAGCATTATTCTCTGGCTCATAATAATGAACCCAAGTCTCATCTACAGTCACCAGAAGCAAAAGAAAATCATCTTTTGACCTAAAATGCTTCAACAAGGCACTGCATACTGATGCTCTGGTTGCCATTTGCTCATCGCTAAGGGATCTGGGGACCCAACGGGCTGTTAGCTTGCGCATATCTAAACGATCATGTAAGATTGTTGAAACGCTACCATGTGAAATGCCTAATGTCTGCGCTATTTCTTCCACCTGAATTCGCCTATCAGAGTATACCAGATCCCAAACTTTCTTAAACATTTCTTCATCGGTGGCATCCAGTGGGCGTCCAGAACTGGCTTCATTTTCTAAAGACGTTCTACCGCGTTTGAATTCCCCTACCCAGAATTTGACTTGAGCATAAGATGGTGCAGAAGACCCATAAACATCAGCTAACTTGCAGTGTATTTCCTTGCCTGTTTTACCTTTTAAGTACAAGTACCGAATTACAGCACGGTACTCAACTTTAGATGAAAAGCATGCCTTTGCATCACTAGCCATGTTTGACATTCAATATCTTATTAAAGAATGAATCAATACGTGTACCCATGTATAAAACATATATTGAAACAAAACATGAAAATCGTGACCGTCTCTGTCCATCGGAAATGGGATTGGCTGGTTATTTATTGATACGCCCTCGTATTACATACCATCTTCGAAGAACTATGAATCTTCTCGTGAAATATACTGACATCAGCAAAGCTAATCCTACCACAACTATAGCTAAAATAATAATAGCCAATTTCCCCACTTCGCTTGAATTCTTCATCTGAAATCAGAATCACCATGGAAACTATCATAGCTACTCTCCAAGAAAACATATGTTGTAGTTTCAGCTAAGAGTGGGGTATCGGGTAAAATTTTTCGATGAAAACATATGTTTTAGTTTCAGATAAGAGTGGTAAATTTTTTCTTGCTTCTGTGGGAAAAAATACGTTGTGGGTACTCATTGGAAGTGCCTCAGTGAGGCACTTCCAAAGAGTACCACAACATATGTTGTTATGGAGAAATCAGAAAAATAATACCACCTTTTGTCAAAAAAAACAAAACAACAACAACAAAAAACAAAAACACACACACACAAAAAAAAAACAAAAACAACAACAACAAAACAACCTTATCTAGAGCCATGAACTATAATAAATAAGTCACAACATGAAATGAAAATACAGATTATTACATTTTCATATCATACCTAACATTAACCAGAGTCTTCCATCTTTGAATTTGATCACACTGATTGTTGCCAAAAAGGTGCCTGTCATAAATCAAGAACAGAATGGCAACAGCATAGATCCAGATGAGATGGCTCCTTATGAGCCATCTCATCTGGATCTATATGGTTTGTAGAAGTATGTATCTTGGTTCACAGGGATGAAAGGGTTGACCCAAGACTCCAATATCAGCCTGAAGATCTAAGGCCCAAGGGCTGATATGGGTTGAGGACTGATATAGGGTATGATGTGAAAAATGCAATATCATGATCTATTTATCATGTATTTTACTGATGTATATCATGATCTATTGTCAGTTTTATAGTGTTTCTCTAATTCTCTGTAATCTGTTTGGAATTAAGTCACATGGACTTCGATCATATGACCAATCATCAATTGACAGAAAACACAGACACTTGCTTTTTCCATTTTCTCAGTTCAGATTAACCACTACTTAGAAAATTTTCATTCTCCCTTTGGTAGACGATGTTTGCATATGCTTTGCAGCTTTTAACAATGGAGTTACATGACACTTTATCAGTTTGTATTCCTGTTTTATTTATGGTTCCCAGGCATCACTATCTTAATTTTGCCAACATTATTTTTTTCATAAGAGACCATCTATGGGAGGTAAAAAAATGTCATTTAAGACAAGTCAGAATGATCACCTAAATCATCAAGGGGTTTTTACAATTTTTTGTTGTTATTTTGTTGTTGTTGTTGCTGTTTTAGAAAATAGGATTTGACACATCATGTAAATCCTCTCCTATCCAATGGAGACAATTCACATGAAATGTCAAGCACTACTTTTTTGAAGAAAAATATTGAAAAATTTTATTTGCTAGTTTCATAATCAGTTTACTGAAGTTTACCATTTCTGCTAATATTGTAGCATTCTTGGTGTCCTGTGGCAACCCTGCTGCTGCATTAGCATCCTGTGGCAGCCTTGCAGCTGTATCTGTGTCCTGTGGCAAAAATCTAGTTGTCCTGGTGTCCTGTGGCAACAATGTATTTCTGTCCTTAGTGGGCAACACTGTATTTGTGTCCTGTGGCATCACTCTAGTTGTATTTCCATCCGGAGGCAACATTGCACTTGTGTTTCTGTCCTGTGGCAACAGAGTTTGGCAATATTTTTTCTAAGAAAAATATGGACTGACATTTCATGCAAATCATCTCAATATGATTCAAATGAAATATAAAACCCTATTTTTTGTAATAATATATTTCAAATCTGTACAGTAATACTAAGTATTGGAACAGCTGGGCCTTTGCAAACAGTGTAGACCCAGATCAGAGGCCGCATTCTGCTGCATCTGATCAGGGTCTACACTGTTTGCCAAACATACAGCAATATTTTAGAAACATCAAGAGGCAGTAGAATGGACTATTTGATATTGCATTTTTCACATCATACCCTATATCAGTCCTCAACCCATATCAGCCCTTGGGCCTTAGATCTTCAGGCTGATATTGGAGTCTTGGGTCAACCCTTTCATCCCTGTGAACCAAGATACATAAACAAACAATCAAAGATATATTTAAAGCACAGGACTAGATTTTATAGAATGATGCCTGATGTAGAGTTTAAATGTCCCATGAATGGTACATTGGTCATTTTGGGGGATGACAATAATGAGATAACAATGTCATGATAAAAGCTCTATGCATAGAAATACCATACATAGCCCTAGATAATGTATTCATATTTTAATTTGCCTCAGCGAGACACTTCTAATGAGTACCACAATATATGTTTTTGTGGACATATGAAAAATGCTTATATGGTTACTCATCTTATCTGGAGCTCTGACAATACAAGATGATGTGCAACACACAAAAAAGGCCATTATGCATTTTGCTGACAATGTAGGTCCAGATCAGCATGCATATCCGTGCAGTCTGATCTGAGCATTCTCTGTTCGTCGACATATAATACAGTACTCATTGATTCTGTATGCAGACAATGAAGGTCCTAACCAGCCTGCGCTTATGTGCAGGCAGATCTGGGCCTGCATTGTCCATAAATTGCATAAGGGCCCTTTTCATGCATTGCTCATCATAGGCTGTTTTCTCCAGTTATTGTCCATCTAAATCTGTCATCCATTACCAGATAACGGCCAACATTAATTCTAACTCTTGGTGTTCTTTGCTCAGTTTGTCATCTGTTTTGAAGAATGTATTCACACCGTTTCAAGAAAATCAGCATCCGCCATTTTGATGTTTTTCAAGCCTGATGTAAAATTTTGTGCACTTTTGGACATTCTCATGTTACTGTCCACCCTGAGTACATTGTTTTCAAAATGAATATTTAATACAAACATTTCTGCTATGTTATATTGAAATCAGTCCAGTGGTTTCTGATAAGACTATTTTTAAACATTTCTATATAGATATATAGGGGAAATAAGCCCCATCCCCTGGCAGCCATGATTTTTGATGAATCATGATGGCTTGAACAATATTAGCACTGGGTCACCAAAGGAACATTTCTGCCAAATTATATTAAAATTGGTCCAGTGGTTTCAGACAAAATTTTAAAGGTTTTTTCTTTTGGTTGCTATGGCAACCAGAATTCTTTATGGGACACTTCCATTTCATATTGAATCCTGCCATTTTGTTTTTCCTTATAAGACTAAGTTAAATTAAGAAAAAATATTTTGCAATGAATAAGTTATTAAGACTTTTCATACAACTTTCTTTGAAATGTTTGATATTTTGCTATAATATTAATTGGAACATGAGAATGAATGGTATTGGTAATATGAAAATCAGGCATAATGAGAATTTTAGCCCAGCAATATTCAAACATCAGCATGTAAATATTAAATATGCTGCACTGCCAGACAGCGCAAGCAACACTATCTCCATCTTACATACCAAAGGACTTTCATCCTCTTTGACTAAAGATCTGCCAGTTTCCGTACAATTCTTCTTTAAATCAATCTTTCGAGAGCTGGGTACAAAACCTCCAACACATGTATCACCAGGTAGCTTACGATATCTTGAAAGAAAACAAAATGAGCAATGCCATACAAACAGAAAGCTTAGCATATTCACTGTAAAATAGACAAAATTTCAAACAAATATTTACATACTGTTTTGCCTAAATTTTGTTTTTTATGTGTCAAATACTTGGGAATGCGGCAAGATCAGTGGGGTGGGGTTTTATAGAAGAGCCAGGGCATCTGGTGGGTGGGGGATACTTTGTGTTTTGATAAGTGGGGGCTGTTTTATTTTTGCTTTATTTATTACCCACTGAATAGGTTAATCAAGATAGAATATCACATTACTCCAAAGAATGCTTTTGATCATATCCAAAGAATTTTCACTTACTGTGACTGTTTTGGTTCTTATCGAGAATCATCATCAGATTCAGACTGTGACCTTGATCTCATGATGTCACAGGACTTTATGATGGTTCTCGATGAGAATTGAAATTAGTGTCATACTAAGTGAAAATTCCTCTTTGGGTATGATCAAAAGAATTCTTTGGATTACTCTATTTCTTACTGTTTTCGACATATCAGCATGCACAACTTCTGTGAAGAGCATAGCTACAGATAAGAAACTTTTTTTTTTCCAACAGAAAAGTACTGATAGTTTTCTTATTTTTCCACAAAAACAAAGTTGTGGGTACTCCTAGGAAGCATCTCAGGGACAAAAACCTTTGTGTGGGTATTCATTCAAAGGGCTGCAGCAAGGCTTTTTCCAAGTACCCACAAATGTTTTTGTCAAGAAATATGAAAAATATTACGTGGAAAGCTCCTCTTATCTGTGGTTGAGTATTATTTGCAGACCAAAGCAAGCAGACCTTTGGACCATAAACCAGTCAGCAGTGGACCAAAAAGCTACATTCTGCAGACCTTTTACCTTGCAGACCAGGTTTTATCAATTCCAATAAACAATATATTTATTATGGTATGGAATCTATCTATCTATCTATCTATCTATCTATCTATCTATCTATCTATCTCGTTACACTAACCTGTCACACTTGACAATTCTTTTGTGGTGCGCTAGAAAGAAAATAAAGAGAAAAAATAGTACAGGAAGAAGTAATGAATCAGTCCATAAAAGTATTTTGAAGAATGCAAAAAAAAAAAAAAAAAAAGGAAGAAGTATAAGAAAAGTTTGTTCCCAGCCACTTTTCGTCCATCAGAGTGAGACCAATCCGCCTTCCTAAATGAAACAAACAAAATAAAAATTTGTTGTTTTGAAACTGACATTTTAATGATTTTTAAATTCAGCAGTAAATTTTCAAAAAATAAAAAATAAATAAATAAATAAATAAATAAAATTAGCATAAAAATCTGTCTAGTGGTCAAATTCGACAAATTATTGAATTTGGGTGAGAAACATCCATAAAGTACATGTATTGTGTACACTGAAAGTTACAGGTAGAGGTGTATTGCAATTGGACTTGTATGCAATTGTGCATTAATTACTCTGATTATTTTAAATTCAGCTACTGTTATGTATTGTTGTTGTGCAGATTTTTAATGCTACCAGAGGCACATAAAGGCAGCAGTGATTGTCATGTACATGTATTTGTACAGCCTTGCTTTCATGGATCAGCCATGCACACTTGGTGCCGCTATCACCAAGCGCTGCCCTGTCCACTTTATATTCAACCCAGGGCATGTCCAGTATGAGCCAGGTATACTTATGGTTTGAAAATTGTCTTGACCCGAGTGGGGTTCGAACCCACGATATCTCATCAAGTTGATGCGCTTACCACTAGGCCACCCAGCCCACGTTATGTTATGTATTGCTATCAATATCCCTCATAAACAGAAGAGCCAGATGTGCCATATATACTCGCAAATATGTCAACACGGCAGAAATGGTTAGCCAGAATCAGTACATGCAGAATTCTTAAAATAAATGAATAAATAAATAAATACAATGTAGTATGAAACATTTTGGAAGATTTAAAAAATAACAAAATGGACAGCATACTGACCAGAAAATAATATAGACTCATAATACATATAAATATCTACAGATAAGGTTTGTTTTATTTCTCCACAAAGACATATACATTTGTATTGTGGTTCTCTATATAGATAATGACCATTTTGACATGTTCATAACGAAAACACGCCTATTCAAATATATAGACACTTTCACCTCCAAAAACTGAAAATTTTCAGCTACAAAAATTCTGATATTTTTCATATATCTGCTCAAAACATAGATTGTGGGTACTCGTTAGAACCGCCTCGGTGAGGCGGTTCTAACGAGTACCCACAATCTATGTTTTTGAGCAGAAATAAGAAAATAATATATACCCCTGTAAACCCCAGTTTTACTATACGAAAGTGGGGTTTAAGGGGGTCAAAATTATATAGGTATGTTTTCCTGATGTTATGAACCATTCATTCTTTGAGCAAACTGTGTAGATTCAGAGAAGACTCCTCAGATGCACATACTGATCATAGTCTAAGCATGTACCTGTGCCTACTGTACTTCAACTATGTAGTGGTGGTTAAAGGTTGGTTTTAAAACATTGTTTCCTGGTCTAGAGTAGTTCTTTTTCTTTTACCTTTTCATAATGCTTCTCAATTGTCAAATACATTAATGCATAGCAAGCTGGATAACAAAAGAAATCAGAAGACAACATTTTAACCTCAAACACCAACCACAACTGCAGCAGAAAACATTGCCAAATATTCTTTATTATCATTACTTTTCAGATAAAATAAATTTTGATACTTTATGTCCACTTATTTTCACTGAATAAATAGTAATGATAATAAAGAATATTTGGCAATGTTTTCTGCTGCAGTTGTGGTTGGCATTTGAGGTTAAAATGTTGTCTTCTGATTTCTTTTGTTATCCAGCTTGCTATGCATTAATGTATTTGACAATTGAGAAGCATTATGAAAAGGTAAAAAAAAAAAAACAGAACTGCTCTATACTGGAAAACAACATTTTAAAACCGACCTTTAACCACCACCTCTAGATGAAGTACTGTAGGCACAGGTACATGCTTAGACTATGATCACTATGTGCCTCAGAGTGGTCTTATCTGAATCTACATAATTTGCTCAAAGAATGAATGGTTCCTTAACATGGAAGTGGTTGTTTTCTATTTAGAGAAACCACAATATACGGTAAATGTCCTAAAATTTCGAACAAAATTAAATAATTTCAGTTCTTGCTGTTTGAAATTTTAGAAATTATGATTTGCTAAAAAATTTACTGTTCGAAATTTTAGGACAGATTCACTTACAGCCAAAATTGACCTGGCTATCCGACGCTTTCGGATACCCGAAACGACAAAAAAGAACCTTCACGACGAAAGGGTTTTCTTATTTGCTATGTGTGATTGGTAAACTGAATGTGAAATTGTATGAACTAATAAATAATTACCACACTGATGTTTGTTTTCAATTCCATCCGATTAATTCTATGTCGAATAATGTTTCCCATAACAAAACAATTAATTATCCGGTACACTAATTAATCGCCAGATACGTTTGTTTGGCATTCCGGGAATGTGCCACTTTCTAAAAATAGGCTGGCTTAGTCCACTGTCTTCTTATGTAACAACCCTCTTCCCTTTACCGCACTGAGATACACAAGCTGACCAAAAATACTTCAAACGGTTACCGCACATTTTTTCTTGTTTGAGCCACTACAGAAACACAAAAGTCCCTTTCCTCTTGGACCCAATATACATTATTAGGTATTATTAGGTCCGAGCTTTCCTCAAAGGTGAAGTGTACGTAGTTTTAATGTGAAAAGCGCAGACTGATTAGAATTTCCTCCGTTTTGAAGCGCAGTATTCACACTGCTTGCTGACATAATGCATTCTGTTGGCGATATGCGTAGACCCAGATCAGACCGCCCCAATACATAGACTGCGCGGATGCGCAAGTTGATCTTGTCTATGCCGGTCTGAATTGTCATAAGGTCGTTTCTATTGGAAAGGACTCGTAAATAAACAGTAGTACGGACAACCGGATCTCTGAGAACCAGATCTGAATGCAGCCTGATCAAGATCAAAGATTTTAGCTCAACACCAAACTGAACTACGTATGCCAAACCTGTGAATGGCCATTATCGTTTTTAGCAATATTTCTTTCTTTAAAAAATGTATTGTCATATAGAATTCGGTACCGAAACTTATTACAAGAATATATCTGTCATCAATAGTAATCCTTTCAATAGATCTCTGTTCAGGCGAAAATGTCCCTTGGTGTATATGTGTAAGTCACATCAGAGTGTGAGATGCAGTCTAGTGCAGGATGGTGTCTACTCAATTCGCTGATAGGTCATTGATACAAAACACTGTAACACAAGAATTGCAGTCTTCAGCAAGTGCACAGACTGATCACATTTGTAACAAATGAGAAGGTTCATTTTGGATTGTTGGGACCTATCATCTCTGTTGGGACCATTACCTGTTCAAATAGGATGCACTGAGCATATCATGACAATCACGCGGTCAGACAGGAAATATTTTGCTGGAGGCGTTTAATCCCCACGACGAAAATGTTTTCGGCGTGCTTATTGATACCTTTGGCACGCTAAACTTAAATATTAGCGGCAGATATTATCGAAGGACAAAGTGTACAGACGAGCTGGAACGACCCAGATCAGAATGCGCGGATGCACATGCTAATTTACAATTTCGCGTGTAGTGCTTTCTTACTATCGCATGTGCGTCACGCTTTGCTGAAATGATCAGATCAACTTCAGAATTCTGGTACAGCTGTCACACGACTTACCGAAATACCGGAATACTACCGAAATACCAGAATATCCGTGAAAAATACAGGAATACCTGTAAAGACACCAATACTGGCTTTAATAAAGAAACGAATATTCGCGGAGGACGATCTTGAAAACGCATTCCCCCAAATTAGTTTCATTCCCTTGTTCTCTGTGGCGTCTGATCTGGGTCTACGCTGTTTGCATAGGCCTATCTGTTCCAATATTTAGGTTCTTTAAATGTTTAATACGTGCCAGTTTCGTATACGTTTCTAACGAGAAAAGACTCTATAAAATAAGTTTATTTTTCTTGCGAAGAGGTTTCCCACCACGATTTCACGTGACATACCGCTACAAGCACATGGTTTCTTATGCGGGGAAAGGGAAATGTTGCTTCGTGACTGTTCATTTTCTGGGTATTTTAATAATTAAAATGTTCTCAATATATACATAATGCAAAAGAATAACAGTACTAATGTTTATTTATACCCTGGTAAATGCGGAGTAAGGTCCTCACGCTTTAGGTGTTTACTGTTTAAAGGGAGCTAATTGCATATGCCTTGATGAATATTACGAGTCGGACCCAGCATTTTTTTATTAATCAGGGGCGAATGCAGGATGATTTCTGAGGGGATTCGATTTGATCGAATTTCCGTACTTACTCTATGTATTCGGACAGACAGGCCATGAGCAAACAGTGTAGACCCAGATCAGACGCCGCAGAACACATGTAAAACCTTCACTGAAACGGTGATTTATTTAACCAAAGATTCGTGATCTCTCCATGAACTGGAGTTTACATGCCTGTTTGTTACCACAAACGGCAAAATCTGACTGCCCTTGCATCAGAAGATGATCTGTCTTCACTGGTCGCACGTCTTATTGTCCTAAAAGTGTGTTCCATGTTCCCTGTTCCCCCTAACTAGTTTCATTCCCTTTTACTCTGCGGCGTCTGATCTGAGTCTACAGTTTGCATAGGCCTGTCTCAATACTTAGGTTCTATTTTTAATACCTGTCAGTTTCATATGCATTTCTGACGAAAAAATGCTCTATAATTTAACCAACATAAGTGAGTGTTTTCCCTCTTAGGGGTTTCCGCTACGATTTCTCATGACGTTACCGTTACGAGCACGCGGTTTCTTCATGCTGGGCAAGGGAATGTGACTGTTGCATTTTCTGTATTTTCACATAAGTTTTTTGTAATCTATACTGGAAATGAGACTGTCCAAGAATTGTGTGTTGTCGCCCGGTGGCATTTCTGAGCAGACCCATGAAAATCTACGTAGGTAAAGCAATAAGACATACGAAGTAGTGGTGATATACACGAACAAACAGCAAATAGTCAGATCGTACAGCGCGGATCCATAGATTTATCCTGGCCTTCCTTTTTCAACCGGAATATTTATCATGTCTGCCACAAGGTAACAACAGTTCTAGATCGCCTGCGCATAATCTAACCCTTATCACACGGACATCCACATGACTGTCGCGTGGAAATGGCTAACATTTAATGTAATGGAAGTCTCTTTTTTTTTTTTTCTTGGGAATTTTCAGTCAGTATCTCCTGGGTCTGTATAAAATTAAAATACGGTTTTGATGCCATTTTTTGTACATAAAATTCGTTATGACACTGCCGTGTGAATTTACGTTTTGTGGTGGCTTTCAACACTACTACTTTAGTTTCCGGTTCCGTAACGGAAAAAAAAAAGTTACCGAAATTAGAATGTGCCGATAAAAAAATTACTTGAAGAAAGCGTGTTCGAAATTTTAGAAATCCCCTTTTTGCAAAACTGCTACTGTTCGAGATTTTAGGACATTTTCAGAAATTATTTTGGGCAAAAATATTAGGTGTTCGAAATTTTAGAGTGTTCGAAATTTTAGGACATTTACCGTATTTATCTTTGTGGAGAAATAAGAAAAACAAACCTTATCTGTAGATATTTATATGCAGTACGAGTCTATATTGTTTTCTGGTCAGTTTGCTGTCCATTTTGTCATTCTTTAAATCTTCTAAAATGTTTCATACTGTTTACTTATTTATCTATTTTAAGAATTCTGCATGTACTGATTCTGGCTTACCATTTCAGTTGTTATATTTGCGAGTATATATGGCACATCTGGCTCTTCTGTTTATGAGGGATACTGATAGTATTACATAACAGTAGCTGTATTTAAAATAATCAGGGTAATTACTGCACAATTGCATACAAGTCCAAGTTATAGATAAACCATGGTTATCATCCAGGTTTTGGGTATACTGTAATATTATACCATAGTTTGGTGACCTTTCACTGTCTGACCCCAAATGAGGCAGTATTCCCAAAACCGAGACGATAACATGGTTTATCTGTTTTAACCAATGTATGGGACTATTGTTTTCTTACAAAAAACTATACTTTTATTTACTTAGTATATTATTTTCTACTTTTTTGTTTTTATTTTTTTTTTTTTGTATATTTTATGGTAAAGTGGTAACAGGCAGTCTGATGCAATGCTAGACCTACTGACCTAGAGTACTTAAATGATGCAACACCCCACCTTTTTTAAATTAAACTAATTGAGGCACTACTGCTAATATCTGATTGGTTGCAATCATGTCAATCAAAAGAAATTACATCAGCATCTTGAGTTGGTCAAATTTTCGTGCAATCTGGTTGGTCAGCTGTAGCTTTGGTCATTATAATATACTCCAGACAGACTGTCTGTTTTATGTGTTTTATTCAACAAAAAAATGAATGTGTCATTTTTAAATAGAAAGTTGCTCATTGCAAAGTAAATTTGAAGTTCCTCTAACCTTAACCACTCTCTGGGCGATTTCAGCAGACAATATATTTGATGATACTTTCTTAGTTTTTCCAGCCAACAGAATTTGACATTTCATGCAAACTGTCTCTATTTGAGACAATGTACATGAAATGTCAAATCCAGTTTCCTGAGAAAAAATAAGGAAACTATTTCCAAATGTCATCTGCTGAAAATTGATAGTTAGCACTCTCTGGGCATTTTCCACACACAACATATTGCTGATACATTATATTTTTTCAATAAACAATGACATTTGGAGACAATTTTGCATGAAATGTCAATCCTGTTTCCTCAGAAAATATATTCCGCAGAAGATGTCAAGTTGATGATATTCTCCGCCCAAAACAGGTTTTTGTTTTGGGGGAAAAATACGAAAATATTTCAAAATGTCTGCTGAAATTGATGCTTAGCACTCTTGGTACAAAATTCAACACACAACATTTTGAAATATTTTCTTATTTTTCCCCCAAAACAAAAACCTGTTTTGGGCGGAGAATATCATCAACTTGACATCTTCTGCGGAATTAGCCCAGAGAGTTGTAAGCTACCTCTGCTTACACAACTTCAGGATGCCGACGACAACTGACACACAACAAAAATAATAACGACAATTTCTCGTGCTCCAAATTTAATAACTCGCTGTTGTCCCCTACATAGGGCCTACAGCACCGAGCACTCTGCTTATCAATTGTTACATATAAATACAAGTAGCGCTCATCTAGACCAAGCGCCAAGTAGGGCCTATAAATTCGGGAGCACGGTTCTCTGCCTAAGCACAAAAGCACTGGGAAAATGGTGGGCGGGGCACCCCGTAGAAAAAGTTAAGTCGAATAATCAAAAACAGACTTATACTTTACTAACATGATGTTGAACTTAGAATTCCTTAAGATGGTAATCAGCAGTAAAATTCAGAATCCCGCCGACAGGTTAACGGTCTGGAGTCGTGACAGGGACACGGTCGCGCCCCTGAACTGAGTCTGGCAGATGACAAGACGAGACTGTTTCTGAGACTGCAAAATGCTGTTGCGCTCCCGTATTTATAGCTTCTGGTCAAGCATCACATGATCACAACTAACCAATCTGAGCACCAGATTCCGGTCCGGAATTCCGTTCAGCCAATCAGATTCCGGAACGGATATCCTGTCCAGACTGGAAACGCCCAACATGCAAAATGTCAAATTCAGGAATTCCGGTCTCTGCAAATAATTCCATAATTCCCTTAAGAAAAATGTCATGCGATGTTTGGCCCACTTAAATATATATGATGAACACATTGAAGCAAAACTTCATAAAGAATGCTTTCTAGTAATGAAATAATTTGAGTGAGAAATGTTGAATCGAGCAGACTTGGGACAAGCCTACAGACGACGTTTGTGACGTGTACAACCGAAAATAAAAATAGTTCCTATTCTCTTAAAATAAACATCTAAAGTGACAGTTAAGGTGAATTTCCAGTAAGGATTATCTTTAAAGTTTCTGTTACACTGGTTTTTAATATTATGTAGTAAGTTCATTGGAATCATTTCTGTAAAATCAATACTTGTATAGGGGAATCCCCTTTCAAGATGGCGGCGACGAACAACTTAGAAACTTATCAAACAGTTTCAGAACGATTTCCAAGTCTATATTTACGTGGATACAATTTCTAATCTGGCGTCTCACTGTCCCTGATAGGTAAATATGACATTGAATCAGAAAAGTAGGTCTTCCTATATGGAATTTGTTCACAGTTCACAGTTCTAAGGCTTCTCTCTTGTGAGAAGCTGATTCCTCAGAGAATGTAAACACCACTTTTATTACTATAAGAAAAATTAAAAATACTTCTAGCCAATCTTAAGAACTGATACTTTGTTATTTGTAATGAGTGGCAGGAAATGTCGGCTCAGGCAGATATTTTAAGTTGAACAGTTTTAAAGAGGGTGGACTATGTGACATGCATGCATCCCAGGCAGGCAGGTTACATTTTCCCCCACCCAAGAAAAAGAAATTCGCTGAATTTTAAAATCAGAGAAAGCTAGTACAAAAATACTTTTATGAGTCGACATTTCCCGTCACTATTCTCAGTTATATGGAGCACTGTTCAGCCCTCCATGCTCTGCCTTATGAAATCACAATGCCAACTCAGTAGCATTAAATATAACAAGTGATATCACAAAACAGGAACATACCACAAAACACCGCTCCATAAAGTTAAGCCCTAACACACTTTGAATTCCTGATTTAGAACATTTTCTTCTACACATATTAATTTCACATATTCTTATTTTCTTACGCACTTTATAAAAAAAAAACATATTTTCTTAATATTATTTATGAAGACTCCTGAAGCCGCAATGGTATATCCTTTAGCTGATCCATGATGACATCTTCCGACGTGTCACGCATCATGGCCCCACATTCCAAAATCTGAAGCCACTTGACAGAGTCTTCTTGACTGGCTTCGCCCACAGCAAGTTTCCTGAGCCTCTCATAGGTAAAGAACCTTGACTTTGCTGTTTCCTTCTGAGACCTTGGAATGTGATGGCATGATGTCCCTGGTAGCGCAAGGAAATTAAATCTGTCTAACAGATCTGATCGGTTGACGGTCACCATGGTAGCTGGATCTCGGGTTGCCTCACATAGCTTATAGGCAGCCACTTCCCACTGGAGGAGCTTGGAGTCCCCACAGAGGTTCTTCCAGCCAGAGGGGGGCCACAACAGAGATATTTCACCTGACTTTAGTGAAATTGTTTTCTCCTCAGTCCACTCCCGTCTGGCTGGCTGAAACAATGGAAAACAGCCTCTTTCAAGAAGGTTGGTTGCCCTCTGAGCAGTCGAGAGGTTAGACAACTCCACTGCTGATGTTGTTCTTTTCCTCTTGGCAGGTGGCTCAAAGGATGTCTCTGTCATCTGGACAGAGACAATCAAGTTCACATCAATCCCCAGTGCTTTTGTAACTGCCTCTAGCTTCATCCTATTATTGATCTCAATAAACTTGGATCTAGGGCATGGTCCCATGATGTTTAAGTCTAGGGTCGCCATCCTTCTAGCTAGGGCTTGCATGGACTTTGGGGAGGTGAAGACATCATTGGATATCTTCACTTGGAAGAACTGCACCCCCTCCTTCAATATGGCCGAACAGGCATCAGATTAATTTTTATAATTTTGAGCTGTTCCAGAGCTTCGTATGCGGCTTCCACCTCGGCATCATAATCAGGAGCAAATGGAGGGCTCTGAGTGATCAGAGGTGTAGTGGGGCAGGATGCAGGCATTGGTGTTATGGAATGTAGTAGAGGTCTAGGTGTAACAGATCTGGCCACTACTGGAGTCTCCGGCACTGAGGCAATCGGCTGTACATGTGATGAAACCATGATAGCTGAACTTCTGACCACGCTGGGTTTAGCTGGAGGGTGCTGAAGAAGGGGAGTAGGCTTGTACGCTGGAACACTACCAGATGCTTTTGTCTCCTTTGGAGTGTACTGTTCCCTCTCCTTCTCCCATCCGTCATACCATTCATTCTTGGTCTTGGAGCGGCGGCAGGTGGAGGTGCCTAACATGGTAATCACTGCTGCTCTGGCCTTTCTTGAGAGCTCATCTGACCTCTTTGTAGGCTGAATGACCCTTAAGTAGTCTTCTGGGTAAAGGCTCAACCAAAACCCATTCCTCTCTGTAAAGGCTTCCTCAGGGATTTCACCATTAGGATGACATTTCATGTAATGAAATTTTAAATCTGCCACTCTCTTGAAAACTCGCTCCTCAAACAAGCAACCAGGGCAAATAACAGTTAAACGATTGTGTTGGACAGCTACATGGGCCTTTAGACTCTTCCGGCTTTCCAGCTGGGTGCAACATAACCAACAGTTACTTGACCTGGAAGTATAATGACAGGGCTGGTAAGTTTCTTGGAATTACAGTCAAACCTGTATTAGTGGTCACCTCTATTAAGCAGCCAACCTGTATTAAGCAGCAAGAGGAAAGTTGCCCCAAAATTCATAGACTTATATATTTGAACTGTATTAAGCAGCCACCTGCCTTCAGCAGCCACATTTTAAGCTTCTCATGGGTGGCTGCTTAAGACAGGTTTGACTGTACTTTGCTGGCAGGTAAGTATGGCTTGAAATAAAATGCTATTTATTTATGTCTTTGATTTTTCTTTGCATCCCACAGTGCGTCATTCATGGTATACATGGAGACTTTAAAACAGACAGATTAAACAGACTTTGTCTTGAGTTATTGTTTTCTCTCTGTGTTACTGGATAAATTGTACATGGTCCTCGGACAAATGAAAAAGCAGTGCATTCCATTGTCACAGAGGGGATAGGAGTAGTTTCCCTCAAAATTAAGGTATGATTTAAAAGCCGTTCGCCTAATTTTCCTCATGCAATGGCATTCAGGATATTTACTGCCGTTTTAACATTGTTCCAGTCATTTAGGGTCAGGCTGTTGCTAAGAATAAACGCTGTTTCACTGATTGCTCTTTTTACACCCTTGCAACAGGAATTCGGTCTTATAGAGCAAGGCCATCTATACAGATAAATACGGTCAGGATGATAACACTTTCTACACCCTATCAACACTATTTTGGTCACATCAGGCAACGCGGCCTCTAAGGATAGGTATGGTCTAAGTTTTCATGGCCTTTAAACAGTATTTGTGGTTGGTTTGAGCCGAGCGGTCCTTAAGGATAAACACAGTGACCCTGCTTGCTCTTTTCATATCCTTTCAACAATATTTTGGGTCATTTTGGGTCACACTGTCTCTTAGGGTAAGTACAATCAAATTTTTTATGATCTTTTAACAGTATTTTGTCATATTGATCCAAGCAGCTGTAAAGATAAATATAGTCATACTCCTTGACATTTTTGTTTTCTTTCAACAATATTTAGGTCATATCAAGCCAAGCTGTCTCTAAGGAGAAGTATAGTCAAACTTTTACGGCCTTTTAACATCATTTTGGTCATCTCAAGGCAAGCGGTCTCTAAGGTTAGTCACAGTAACACTGCCTGCTCTTTTTACGCCCCTTCAAATTATTTTGGTCATGCTGGGCCACCCTGTCTTAAGGATAACTGTTATTACAGCAACATCCAACCAGATGATGCTTAAGTACTGTACTTCTCTACAAACATGAAGATAGCATGGAAAACAAAAATAGCATGGAAAATCTGGCTTGGGAGCCTCAGGTTCATGGAAATAGTGGAATGTGCTTTGGTAACTTGGCAGAGAGCGCTACAGAACATGCATACGGGATAAACTGATAACACAAAACATCTTCGGTACTAACATTTATCATGGTTCACCAAAACAAGTAAAATAATCTGGTGTAATATAATCTGATATCCGAGCATACGGCACTCTAGCCCCGCGGTATGCTTCTGTGTCCTACTTGTATCTCGGTCATACCAGCCCAAAAGGAAAAACTGGTACACTCTAGCTGCTTGCCCAGCTTCTGTGTCTTCAACAATAAGTCTCTGGACCCCCTGGGTGATCAGGCCAGGATTCCACAGGCTTCTCTGTATACGACCAGTCAATTGGTCAGGTGCGTCCAGCGCCACCTTTCCCTTAATGAAAACTGTAGACAGAGCCATGATAATTGTTGTACCAGGGTTTTTTTTTTTTTTTTTTTTTTTTTTTTTTTTTTTTTTTAGACAGCAACATGTATACAACAAACAATAAATTACTGGTATTTCTTCTTTTTTTTTTTTTTCAATCAAGTATCACTGTAACTTGGCAATAACCTTGCTGAACCAAGTGGGAATATTCTTGCCTTTATACGATTCTAAGCGGTCTATGTGGAACACAACAGCTTTCTGTTTTTCTGATTTCTTAATGAGGTATGTTATGTCATCAATCCTCTTCAGCACAAGAAAGGGACCTTTCCACTTGGATGAAAGTTTTGTGCATACTCCAGCTTTTCTGGAGGGATCAGCTAGCCAAACAGCTTGTCCTGGGCAGAAAGCTCGTTTCTTTGCTCGGATGTCATAATGTCGCTTTTGGTATTCGGAATTGGTTTTCAGATGTCTGCGAGCGACCGCATGAGCTGTCTCAAGATGGTTCTGCAGTTCAATTATATATTCATCAACCTCACATTGGTCATCAGTCTCATCAGTCAAAACTGGTCTGCCAATGACTGCTTCAAGCGGTAGCACAACATTTCTGCCAAAGACCATCTTGTTTGGACTTTGATGAGTTGTGGAATTTATGGAGGCTCTATATGCCATCATAACTTGAGGTAAATATTCATCCCAACGTCTCTGATCGTTCTCACAGTACACAGTTAGCATGGTTTGTAAGGTCCTGTTGAACCTTTCCACATTTCCGTTAGCTTGGGGTCTCATTACTGTAGTCTGGGTTTTGTCAATTTTCATAAGGCTGCACATCTCCCTGAAAGCTTTGGATTGAAAGTTGGTTCCTCGATCACTGTGGATTTGCAGTGGAGTGCCAAATCTACTCACGAACTCATCAACGAAGACCTTTATAATGGTTTTCGTCTCTTGATTCGGTAAAGCGTAAGCCTCTGTCCACTTTGTAAAACAGTCTACAACAACAAGGATGAACCTATTTCCATGTTTACTGAGAGGCAGAGGACCGAGAATGTCTAATGCGACACGTTCCATAGGCTCTCCTACTAAGTACTGTCCTAGAGGAGCACGATTTCTGTTGAGAGATAGTTTCCTTGCAACACATTTGTCACAACACTTACAATACTTGTCGATGTATTTCTTCATAGCTGGCCAGTAGAAAGACTGTTTAACTTTTTCTAAAATTTTCTCTGCCCCTAAATGACCAGCAGAGGGGATATCATGGAAGTACTTTATTAACTCCCCTCTCTTGCAAGTAGGAACTACCAGCTGAAGAATGCTTTCACCGGTTTCGCCAACCATAAATTCTCTATCCAGCATTCCCTGCACGCACTACCAGCCGATCCCATTGTCGCTATAAAGTTTTTAATGATGACATGCCTGGTGATACTTTATTCCAGACTGGTCGATCAGCACCATCTTCAATGGCTACCATAAGTATAGCAATATCACTGTCATTTAATTGAGAGGCTCTTATTTCAGCAGGCTGCCAGCCCACTAGTGTCTCTTGACTAAACTTGAGTTGATCTTCTGACCTGGCTTGTTCACTTCGTGTAATGACTCTGATCGCTTCTGCAGGGCACAGACAGAGTTCATTTGTCTCCATTGTGGTGCAGCACACATACTCAACAGTGGACAAGCGTTCAATCTCATCATTCTGGTTTTCAGTATTCAAGTCGGTTTGCCTTTGGCAGACATTACAAGGTTTCCTTGAGAGTGCATCTGCTGTGACATGAGATTTTCCAGCTCTATGTTCTGTAGTTATGTTGTAGATTTCGAGCTGTTGTAACCATCTTGCAATTTGGCCAGTTGGCGCCTTCCGGCTTCATAACCAACTTACTGCAATATTATCTGTCCGCAGCAGTATTTCTTGTCATATAAGTAAGAATGGAAAGTCTTCAGTGCTGTGATGGCCGCTAGAAGTTCCTTCCTAGTAGTACAGTACCGCTGTTCATGCTGATTTATACTTTTGCTCATGTAAGCTATGACGCGTTCATTTCCATTTTGCACTTGGGAAAGAACAGTTCCAACAGAGAATTGACAGGCATCAGTATCGAGTATGAATCTTTGTCCAGGTACTGGATAGCCGAGGACTGGTGGATTTGTCAGTAGTTTCTTCAAATTGTCAAATGCTGTCTGACAGTCAGGGGTCCACTTAAACACTGCTCCTTTTTTACATAGTTCATGAAGAGGTCTTGCTATCTCTGCAAACCCAGGGCAGTACCTTCTATAATACGAGGCTAAGCCGAGGAAGCTACGACACTGCTTAGCTGTCTTGCATGGAGGCCAGTCTTGAATGACAGATGTTTTCTCAACATCAGTAGATATTCCACATTGTGATACAACATATCCAAGAAATTTTGCATGTTTCTGGAAAAAAATACATTTCGAAGGTTTCAGTTTTAAATTGGCTGCAAGTAGCCTTTCAAAAACTCTGTCCAGCCTTTCGATACCTTCCTCAAAGGATTTGCTCATCGACAGAATATCGTCCATATAAATTAGTAATTCCACCCATTGTATTCCTCTAGAAACTGTTTCCATCAGCCGTTCAAATGTAGAAGGACTATTTACAAGGCCGAAAGGCATCACGGTGAAGTGAAAGAGCCCCAGGCTTGTTGAGAAGGCAGTCCGCTCACAGCTTTTAGGAGAAAGGCCAACTTGCCAGAATCCAGAGTTAAGATCCATGGTACTGTACCATTTGCTACCAGCGAGAGAGTCTAAACAGTCATCAACTCTTGGTAAAGGGTACGCATCCTTCTTTGTCAAGCTGTTCAAAACACGATAATCTACGCAAAATCGCACGCTTCCATCCTTCTTGGTCACAAGAACAACATTTGAGCTCCACGGGCTACTAGAGGGTTCTATTATTCCGCGTTTTAGCATGTTTTGGATTTCTGCACGTTCAGCCTCGCGTTTACCTAATGGTTGTCGTCTGGCAGGCTGTCTGACAGGAATGGCGTTGCCTGTATTTATAGTATGTTGAACAAGGTTAGTCTTGCCGAGATCATCTGTGGATCTTGCAAAAACTTGGTGGTAGTCAAGGAGAAGTTTTGCCAGCACTTCTTTTTGGCTACAATCCAGGTGCACTGAACTTCTTGCAAAAACATCCTGCAAGTGGACTGGGAGTTGAGCACTAGCAGGTTTTGTTGTGTCCAGTGGTACTGTTTCTTTTATCAGGGATACACGGCCACTTTGATTGTCCATATAAGACTCACATGTGCCTATTAGTTGCTTTGCATGCAGAGTTATGGGCTCCTCTGCAGGGTTCACTACGCTCACCACTTTTTCCTCTAAATCCAGCACACCCGGTATCATTGACATATTGCTGCTTCTGTAGGTAGGCTCAGCATAGCCATACTTTGTCAGTTCTCAGACCCAGGTATATCTACAGGTACCCATATTCCCGAGTGCGGTGGCACGAGTGTAGTCCTGCGAACCTGTATTCTGCATGTTATATCAGATTTTCCATATACCCGGCACTGTATATCGCCCTGATCAGTGTGGAGTACATATTGTTTGTAATTTATTCTGCTGACGTACCTGAGCAAGAAGTCCTGGCCAAGTATCCCATCCTGACCTATATCGCAGATAATGGACCTTTGATTGTAGATCTTACCATTAAAATTTATTGGCACAATCAGGGAACCGTACGTTTTAATTAAATTTCCATTTGCATCACGTACTTTTAGTGTAGCTGGGTCCACAATACCTTGATTTGTTTTCGGAATGTTGTCAAATGCTGATTTTGAAAGTAAAGTCACTGTGGAGCCATTGTCTACCAAAAATTCAACATCTAAGCCAAAAATTTCACCCTTGGTACAAAAACCATTATCCCACGGGCCGTCCGCCTCGCTCAACTGACCATGGCGAATATTTGTTTCCATAGGCCGACTTTCGGCATTACTATCAGTCGGCTCCCGGCCTAAAGAGACGACTGGTTCCCGTTTCCCTGGTTCGCGACGCTCATACTATTGTCTGTGATCTGTCTTGGTGGGGCATTTGTTTGATAATAATGGCTCTGATTATTGTAGGGACAGTTCTTAAATAGATGGTATGGAGAGGAACATATATAACAAGTTCTTTTGACCGATTTTTGCGCATTTCCAGTATATTTTGACATGTTTTTCAACTGATATTGCGTCTGCTTTTCAAGCCTGTCGAGTCTAGCCTCTATTCGCTCTAATGTAGACTCTAAGTTTGATTTTGTCTGTGATTCCGCCTTTCTGAGGGGAGAGGAATCAATGGTCCGCATGTTCGACTTTTTACAGTCAGAGTAGTCTCCCATTATTGCTTCATAACGCTCTATTATGTCCACGGCCTCGGCAACTGCTCGGCAGTTTCTGTCTATACAACGGCATTTCATTTCTAGTGATATAATTTTGTACAACTGGTTATGTGCTAAGGCTTCTTGTGCTAGCGAATCTAAATTACAATAAGCCTTCTGTGCCATTTGCCTAATGTCATCACCAACGGCCCCGACGCTTTCGTTAGGTTCGCGCCGACGCATTTCCAATTTGGCTAGCCATCTATTCTGATGTCTGCTACTACCAAATCTCTGGCTTAGATTTGATACTAGTGACCTATAACTATTTTTTTCATCAGCCGATAAGCTCATATAGAATGTTCTCGCTTGTCCCCGAAGACTGGCTGCTAGCATAAGTACTTTTTGTCTGGAGCCCCACTGACTAAGATCGGCACAGTTCTCGAAATGAGAAATGTACTCTTCCCAGTTCTCTTGTCCGCTATAGGGATCGGGCTTTAAAGTGGGTCCCTGAAAGTGCCACTGTGAATCACGTGTATTGTGTATGCGCATGTTATGACTCTGCAGCCGTCGAGGTGGACTAAAATCTGGCCCTAAATCTGGACTGGCGCTGTGGCATCTCGGGCTTTGATTTGTATATTGTGTTACGCGAGGGCTGCGGCCTCTGTACTGTTTAAAGGGGCTTCTAGAACGAGTACAAATAGGAGTATTCGATTCGACAGTCTGTTCTTCCGTTTCAGTTCCGCTGTCACCATCGCCTTGCCCTAAAACTTGGTTTTCGTTCCTAAACACGATTTCCGGGTCAGGCGATTCCGTCATTTTTTTTTTTTTTTTTTTTTACCTATTTATTTATTATTTTGTTTAGCGTGTTTAATATTTATGGTTTTATACAAGGGCGACAAAAGACAACGCAAGGTTCTTGAATTTTTTTTTTCTGTCTTTAATAGCGGCCTGGCTTGGATCTGCATGTCATAAGGCATTTGACATATCCCACTTCTGTTGACACCAAATATGTAAGCTACCTCTGCTTACACGACTTCAGGATGCCGACGACAACTGACACACAACAAAAATAATAACGACAATTTCTCGTGCTCCAAATTTAATAACTCGCTGTTGTCCCCTGCACAGGGCCTACAGCACCTAGCACTCTGCTTATCAATTGTTACATATAAATACAAGTAGCGCTCATCTAGACCAAGCGCCAAGTAGGGCCTATAAATTCGGGAGCACGGTTCTCTGCCTAAGCACCAAAGCACTGGGAAAATGGTGGGCGGGGCACCCCGTAGAAAAAGTTAAGTCGAATAATCAAAAACAGATTTATACTTTACTAACATGATGTGGAACTTAGAATTCCTCAAGATGGTAATCAGCAGTAAAATTCACAATCCCGCCGACAGGTTAACGGTCTGGAGTCGTGACAGGGACACGGTCGCGCCCCTGAACTGAGTCTGGCAGATGACAAGACGAGACTGTTTCTGAGACTGCAAAACGCTGTTGCGCTCCCGTATTTATAGCTTCTGGTCAAGCATCACATGATCACAACTAACCAATCTGAGCACCAGATTCCGGTCTGGAATTCCGTTCAGCCAATCAGATTCCGGAACGGATATCCTGTCCAGACTGGAAACGCCCAACATGCAAAATGTCAAATTCAGGAATTCCGGTCTCTGCAAATAATTCCATAATTCCCTTAAGAAAAATGTCATGCGATGTTTGGCCCACTTAAATATATATAATGAACACATTGAAGCAAAACTTCATAAAGAATGCTTTCTAGTAATGAAATAATTTGAGTGAGAAATGTCGAATCGAGCAGACTTGGGACAAGCCTACAGACGACGTTTGTGACGTGTACAACCGAAAATAAAAATAGTTCCTGTTCTCTTAAAATAAACATCTAAAGTGACAGTTAAGGTGAATTTCCAGTAAGGATTATCTTTAAAGTTTCTGTTACACTGGTTTTTAATATTATGTAGTAAGTTCCTTGGAATCATTTCTGTAAAATCAATACTTGTATAGGGGAATCCCCTTTCAAGATGGCGGAGACGAACAACTTAGAAACTTATCAAACAGTTTCAGAACGATTTCCAAGTCTATATTTACGTGGACACAATTTCTAATCTGGCGTCTCACTGTCCCTGATAGGTAAATATGACATTGAATCAGAAAAGTAGGTCTTCCTATATGGAATTTGTTCACAGTTCACAGTTCTAAGGCTTCTCTCTTGTGAGAAGCTGATTCCTCAGAGAATGTAAACACCACTTTTATTACTATAAGAAAAATTAAAAATACTTCTAGCCAATCTTAAGAACTGATACTTTGTTATTTGTAATGAGTGGCAGGAAATGTCGGCTCAGGCAGATATTTTAAGTTGAACAGTTTTAAAGAGGGTGGACTATGTGACATGCATGCATCCCAGGCAGGCAGGTTACAGAGTGATAAAGATTAAGGTGCACTGATGAGTTGACAGTCATTCTAAAGTACACCTTTGAGATCTATAAATAAAACCATGGGTTAATTTTCAAAACTGAAAATTATCCCATGGTCCAGCTATGCAAAGACGTATAAAATTACTTAAAATTTTTGGTTATTGAGAATTAACTTTAATTTATTTACATAGAGACAAGGGAACATCCATTGGTTAAGTCTTAGTTATACCATGGTTCATGTGCAAGTACATGCACAGAACCATGGTATAACTGATTTATCACATTTGCATGCATGTAGATTATCTGCATCGCGAGCTATTTCATGCTAAATGCTGGGAATTTAGGCCACTATGTGATAATTACAATTAATACACCAATACCTGTAACTTTTAATTTACACAGTACTTTATGGATGTTTCCTACCCAAATTCAATAATTCTGCTGAATTTGACTGCTAGACAGATTTTTAAGTTTTTTATTTATTTATTTATTTTTTTTGAAATTCACAAATGAATTTGAAAATTGTTAAAATGTCAGTTTCAAAACACCAAAATGTGTGATAATAGTTTACATGAACTAGAGTCTCACATTTTTATTTTGTTTGTTTCCATACACCATCATAATGATATTGCTTACTGGTATTGATAAAACCTGGTATGCAAGGTAAATGGACTGCAGAAAAAACCCTTTTGGTCCACTGCTGACCGGTCCACGGTCCAATGGTCTGCATGATTTGGTCTGCAAATAATACTCTATCAACCCTTATCTGTAGCTATAGAAGAGTGACAAAAATGCCTGCTTAATCTGTTGTGCCATCTAGATTCTTGGTTTAAGTCCAGGGATGATAAATGGGTATTTGCCTTAGCCCGGCATCCTACTTTATCGTGCCCCTTACGACTCATAGAAAAATTAAGAGAAGAAGACACTGTACCTTTCATCAAATCATTTTTGTTTGTAGTTCAATCCTTTCTAAACAATCCTGCATAAAACATATTTCAAATCGACCTGTCAGATTTTTCAGACACATTGTTTTTGTCCGCCATGTGAGTTATAGTGACATCACCGCGCGGCCTTCTTTATCGCGGGGTTCACTTAAAATGAAATTGATTTTAGTAATGGCAGCCAGCTGATTTAAAACTCTTCATAAGTATTCAGAAACCATTGTGCGCTAAACGCCGATTTTGGAATTTCAGTCACAACATTAAAACTTTGGTAATCGTAACACAAAAGCAACAAGTTGCTATCTACAACTATACTTCACAGAAAGACAGGTTTGCTGTGAATTTCCTTTGCAGTGGGGACACGTAAATCCATCACACTTCCTTATAACTTTAACTTTAGAACAAAACTGAAGATGTGTCCAGTGAGAACAAGCATCACACTTAGCCGGGTTGAGAAAAATTACCGAAACACAACGTCAAACTGAGTAAGACGACCATTCAAATTGAGAATCTAAGCTGGGGTGAACTCCTCTATACAAATTGCAATATTGTTAATTGGCTCCCTCATTTTGGGATGCTGGGATGGACTTTCCATAAATGGTAGTAATGTGACTTTCAGTAAGAGCGACAACTCTCAGACACTGTCGTCTGTTCCCAGTGTAGAAAAATAAAAACAGTGACCTAAAAAGAAATTTATGTGGATTTTTAAGGGCAGGTGGGTATACAGATGATGCACAAAAGTAAGTTCTACACAACTTTAATATAAAAAGAATTTTACACACCAATATCCTAGATATTTGTCCATTTTTTTTTTCTTTTGCACTTGGTAGTTTGATGCCCCGAAATGAAACAAATAGCTTTGCGCATCGCGAATGAAGTGAGCTCTACGGTAGAGAATATGAACAAGGAAAAGTAACATACAACCATATATACTTTCAGAAGAAATACCTCTGACCAATTTTCTTCCCGGATTAGTTGTCACCGGAAGTTGACAGGACTGGAGCGAACTTGATACTAATAAGCATCACAAAGTGACAAGAACCGATTGTCAATAAGTGTCACAAACATATATTGCTAATTATTTATTATTGATTTTTGTATATTTTTTATATACTGAGAGTCATTCTTTAATGATGCTGTGAAGGACTTTTGAAGAGACTACAGCTAGGGTCTGTGCTGTGCTCGCATTTAGGCTAAGCCTATTTTCATTATAAACAACCGATAGGGGGTGTAGCAGATGAGAAATTAGGAGATATGCAAATCCCACGATAAAGTAGGCCCCGCGATAAAGTAGGAAGGGAGTATACTTCTTTATTTATCTGTCATTTCTCGTTGCGCAAAAACTTATTCTCTTGATCCTGACAAATTTGTTCTTTGGTTATGGCTACCAATTTGATGTCTCTTTTACGTAAATCGTGTTTGACAACTGTTATTCCATATTCGGAGACGTCCGACCTATCAAAATGCATCATATGTGAAGAGGCATTTGTTGTAGTGCCAAGCACTAAACACACAACCACAAATACTCTAGCAAAGTTGCAGAGTTTTACTTCCTTGTTAGCCATGCTGTTTGTTGAATTGAATTGAATTGTTGTTATTTGGGTAAAATACTGTACCCGACTCACAAACACTACTAGAACTCGGCCAGTGAAAACTTTGTGAACTCGGCCAGTTTCCGTTAATAATTACAAGTATCACAAGATGCCTTAATTTTTGGATGCACATAATCCAATCTAGTAGTGAATCATTGATATCGAAAGCGTATTTAGAACAACTCACTGGTAAAAATGATAAATTTCTCTGGATTCAGTTTGTCAAAAATATATTGCAAGACCTAGGCTTTTCACATGTTTGGAATAACCACTGTACATTTGATACACATGCTTTGCTTACGGTTATAAAGAACAAACTTAAAGAAAGATTTGTGACATTTTGGAAAAAGCGAATGTTAAACGATGAATCAATGAAAAAGTTATGTACATATAAAGTTTTGAAACAGAATTTTGGTATTGAGTCATTTCTTGATGATATTTATGATAAATCTGTCAGAAAGGGCTTATCTTCTTTTAGAATCAGCGCTCACAGGCTTAGGATTGAACGTTGCAGATATTTTGGTGAAAAAAACAGAAGAAAGATTATGTACTACATGTATATGTAATGTTGTTGAAGATGAATTTCACTTTTTGTGTCAATGTCATAAGTATGCAAGTCAAAGGAAAACACTTTATGACAGTCTAGAAGATTCAAACATTTTATTAAGTCTTGATTCATCAAAAACTTTCTTTGAGTTAATGACAAATGATAATAAAACTGTAATGAAAGCTATCGGTAAATACATAAAAGAATGCTCTATTACATGACTATTAAAATGAGTTCAAAATTATACTTAATCTTACATTCCAAACCATTTGTTGTTATTTATTCCGTCACTGATGCTGATTTTGATCATACATGTGTGTGAATATTGTGTGTGTATGTGTGTGAGTGTTTGGAAGGAGATGGGATTTGTTCATAATGTTTTTGTTATTATATTCATTGATTTGCCTATAACCCATATGACGGGTATATCTGTGCAATAACATTTATTCTATTCTATTCTACTAGAATCCCTCCACCATGAAGGTTACAGAAGCTGGTATTTTTTTATCCCAAATTCTATGCGTAATCTGAATGTCAGTGAGACTAACTTGGATTACCGGGATGTATCTCATAATATTTCTAAGAAGTAATTTTCAGACATATATGAAGAAATAAATTTATTTAAATGTCAAATAAATGACAAAAAACTGCATACATATTCAAAAATATATGACAGTTTCTGTTTGCAACCTTATTTATCCTTCGGGTTCCCAAAATCCATTACGAAAACACGCCTATTCAAATATAAATTGAAAATCTCACCTCCAAAAACTGAAAATTTTCAGATAAAACTCTGATATTTTTTCACATTTCTGCTCAAAACATAGATTGTGGGTACTCGTTAGAACCGCCTCGGCGAGGCGGTTCTAACGAGTACCCACAATCTATGTTTTTTGAGCAGAAATAAGAAAAAATAATGTACACCCCTGTAAACCCCAGTTTTACTATATAAAAGTGGGGTTTAAGGGGGTCAAAATTATATAGGCATGTTTTCGTGATGGTTAACAAACTGAAGAACTTACAAAAAAATAGAATTAATGCTCATGACTTATTAATTGAAAGTGGCCGCTACTTCAGACCAAGAATTCCACGTGAACAACGAATTTGTGTGCAGTGCAATCAGGTGGAAGATGAGGAACATTTTTATTCCTATTTTGTAGAAAATATACAGATTTGCGTATTACATTGTTTAATAAGCCAAATTTAAAGATACCAGTTCTGAAACCTAATACTAATGAATGTTTTAAATTATTGTATGAATTGATGAACCCCAGTAGTGCTGTGGATACAAAACTTATTTGTAAATTTATTCATGGGGCATTAGAACTATTGATTGTTATCTCATGTTTATTCTGTTTAATGTTTATATTATATATTTCATGTCAGTGGAGAACACCTTCTGTATATGTAGGTTTTCCAATAAAATATTCTATTCTATTCTAAAAAAATAGAATAAAATAACATTTTATTTACTCCACGACTATACCCTACCAGGGTTAAAGGCAAGTAAATACAAACATGACGTAATACAAATACATGACACAATTTATGCAATAAATGATATAAAGATAAATTATAAAAAAAAGACGGGATGAAAAAGTCTTGAGTCCTAATTTGAGCTCAGATATAAGACCCGGTATATTATATCATTTTAAGTAATATTAAATTTACTTATAAAAAGACCAACATATTTTCAAACAGCCTCTTTAGTACTGGTCTGAAAGGTAGAGCGTGTATACCTTGTGACGGCATTCAACCCCCAAATAAGCGCAGTAGGAATCAGCATTCAATGGCATTTCAAGTGCCATATGCTAGAACTGACATTTATAAGTACAGTTATTAAGGATTGGAATATACTCCCTGCATCTATAAACTCCTCTGCTGAAAGTTCTGAGGTCCCTGTCGCTAGATACACATCACTTGTGAGATCTACAGATTAGTCTTACAATCGTTGGCCCTGGTGAATGAATGTCTGTTGATGTATCACCAGTAAAAAATATTTTGATTCTGGTCGTTAAATATTGAGAAAAGGTCCTTGTTAGAAATAGCTGTACTGATGTTACTATTAATAACATTCTGATGCATAAAATTACGCGCCTGAAGATGTTTAACACACTCACAAAACATATGAATTTCATCTTCAATAACATAGCAAACTGTACATAGAGGTTCTTCCCTACTTTTTTTCCAGACTATCGCGCACGTTTGATTTCAGGTCTGTGAGAGCTTATTCTTAATTCAAATTTTCTTTTGTTTCTATCAGGTAAAGCCTCCAAATATATAGAGAGAAAATGGGAGTCTCGATTATAATGCGACTCTTCATAAGCAGCAATGAAATTTGCAACACTGCTTACGTCTCTAACGTATACACTAGCAGAACCCCATTTTCAAAGACGCCATAATGGGCCTAATCATCACAAAGATAATGAAAATATAATCTGTACTATGCCGAGAATTTGTTTTACCAGCTTGTATGTTCTTGACTTATCCATGCCAACACCAGAATCCATGCTTTTTGTCAAACGTAAGACAAATCTTTCTTTCAACTTTGTCTTAACACATGCAAGTAAAGATGGTATCCTAAAAGTACCTTGATTATTCCACACATATGAAAACCCTATATCAGTTAAAATGTTTTTAACAAAACTTAGCCGCATACTTTTTAATCTAGGGTTAGTAAAAGTGTTCCCAATAAACTTCTGATATCAGAGATCCCGCGCTGTACTGGACTGTATGTAGCCAGAAATTAATACAATTAGCGATAGCAGAGACAAAGGAAACTGGCCTAATTTACTATATACCCCAAACTTTGAAATTTTTGAATGTACTCATAAAACATATGGGGGAAATCTTGTGAATATTTTATCAAATTCATTATAACTTTTTTATGACATCTCAAACATTTCATCAATGGACTTTGTAAGATGCATGTTATATACCCTATCCATATTTCAGAATTATATAAAGCTACTGGTAAGTGAGTCAAAATGCGCAAAATAGCAGATGGTCTCCCCTTTTATCAAATATACTCTGTCTGACTGAAAACAAATTTTCTCTGCCTTCAAGAATTTGCCATTTGATGTTATGTTAACTCCAAGATATTTGTACTCGGAAACTATTTCTAATTTAGACTGTTTAATAGCAAAATCGAAACGTTCTTTACATGGTCTTCCATTTTAGAGAAAACTTTAGTTTTGTCAATGTTAATTGAAAGACCCCACTCGTTACAAAATTCAAATACTCTATTTATGTTTTAATACAAACTGTGTTCCGTTGTAGATTATAGCAATAAAACATCCGCATAAAGTAAATGACTAATACTAGGTATGTAAATTGGAAATTTATTTTCAATCAAATCATCACCTATATCATTTATAAAAAAATGTTAAAGTAAATAAATCAAAATATACCCGTGATGTACTCCAAATGTTATATCTGTTGTATTAGACATGATGTTTTTTTTTTTTTACATTTATCTCTAGAGCGAGCATCGGAACAATTGATTAAACTACACTATATATCTTTCCGCTAATCCCAGCTTTTTCCAGTTTGAGAAATAGTCCATTATGCCATACAGTATCAAACGCCTTTCTGAGGTCAATAAAACAAGCATATAATTTATAACCATTTTTAGAGTTCAAAACATACTTATCAATATACTTCTTAATACAAAACTGTGACCAGATTCCTAAAGTTTTTACAAAATCAGGCTTGTTCCTTGGTCAAGAGAAATCTGTTTTCAATTTGGAAATTAAAAAAAAAATCAGATCATTGATGAACATATTTTGTTTTACTTTAATAACCTTGTTCTCCCTCCTAAACCTACATTCTCTTTTCGATATCTGAAACAATGATCCAAGAATTTCATAGGAAGTATGGTTTTGGCTCCACTAATAAATTAGAAAGCTGCTAATAATGTTGTTGTTGTATGACGACTTCATTACATCAATACCTCAAAGCAAGAGCTCGGTAGTACTAAAATTACGAACGGATTTCTAATGACAAGAGGTCTGTTTTTGATAGTCATTGTATCAATATTACTGCTAAGTTTGCAGTGGGTATAAAAGAAAACCAAGAAAAACTTTCTACGTTATATTGGTTACTTAATTAAACTTCATAAAATACTTTGTAAAGCACGTTTCATTGCAAATTCAAGTTAATGCATGATCACTGTATTGTCCAGACTGTTAACTTCACGTCTTACTGTTGTCAAAAAAATATTGGATAATATACAATGAAACTGTTTACAAGGGGAATGAATAAACCATTTTTGATCAATTAAAAATTCCAGTGAATTTCTTAGTAAATTTTAATATAAAAACTTTAAGGTTTCTAAATTGTCTATGTGTGATTTCTACACACCGGATACTATGTTACCACATAATCTTATTAAATATAGACCTTGATTTAACTGACCGAACGTTTCCCCGGGAGAAAACACTTTATTTGGCTTACAACGAAGAATGTGCTTTTTTCACTTCTGATGTATACAAGAATTATACTTTATGGCCTTGTCAGAAAGTCTGTGAAGCCCTTGCTCATCTTCTGGACAGCATTTTATTAGATCTGGAACAGAACTTTATAGGCAAACTGTTGGTATTCCGATGGGAAGTAATTATGCTCCTCTTGTTGCAGATTTGTTTCTATTTTGTTATGAAAGAGATTTCACGAAGTCTCTTTTACGAAAATATCAGGCTGACGTTATTAAGGCTTTTAATTCCACTTCCAGATACCTTGACGATTTATTAAATATTGATAATATTTACTTTGATCAAATGGTGGACCACATATACCCTACTGAACTCCAATTTAATAAAGCCAATTCTTCAGATACCGGGGTACCTTTGTTGGATTTGAATCTATCTGTATCTAATAGTACAGTTTCCATTAAAACTTATGATAAACGGACGATTTTGATTTTGATATGGTCAATTTCCTTTATCTGGGTGGCGATGTCCTGCGGCGTACCTCATATACCTCATCAGAATTAGCATACATATTTCAACTTATTCGATTCGCCAGAGCTTCTTCAAACCTTAGTGACATCAACTGTCGGAACAAAGCTTTACTGCCAAACTTTTTAGACAGGGCTATCATTATCATAAACTTCGTGAGGCGCTTTCGAAGTTTTATCGCAGACAGTGCGTTAGTAGAAAAATATAGTATCAGCCTAAAGAAAGTTCTATAACAAGGATATCGGAACCAGAATTGAACGAATGCCCAATTTACAGAATTAGAAAAAATGTGGGGAAAGCTAAATTTTCGGAAAAAATCAGAAAGCTAATTAACAGTTATAATAGAATAGGATACAGCCTATATATTATGCGGCAGACTGCACCTAGTTATCAACCCAATCACTGTTGATAGCTGTGCTTTGCTCTTTAATTGCACAACGGCGGTTTGGGCCTCAGACAATGAAGGGTTGGGGAGGGGGGTGGGGGCATTGTTTAAAGCACTTTTACAGCCGACTTACTTCACCTTGGGTCCCGATGACAATCATAACTAGTAAAACTGAAAGCAAAATGGGCAGCTGTTGAAGGTAACCAAAATGCTAGCATCACAACACAACTAGTAAAACAGAAAGCAAAGTGGGCAGCTATTGAAGACGGTAACCACAATGCTAGCATCACAACTTATATATAAAACAAACAGAACAAAAACAGAAAACCACAAAGCTAAAAAGAGCTACAAAGAGAAAGAACAACATCAGGACCACAGCCTTAGAACGGTCAGTAGAATAAACTTACGTGGTGGTGGTGGTGGTGATGGTGGGGGGGGGGGGGTTGTGTGGGGCGGGGTGGTGGGGTAGGGGTGCGGTTAAAGCACTTTCACAGCCGGCCAATTTCACCCTGGGTCCCGATGCTACTCTTAATACAGAAATACATAAAAATCGGTTAGCATAAAGTAATGTTATTGTCAATGTGGTTTGTCTCTGTAGTTAACAATTTGTGAAAATTATCAAACCACTTTTGACGATCAATTTTCTCCGCTTCGTCAGTTGAGACAGATTCCTTTTTCAATCCATCTGTAATTCTCTGCTGCGGATCTTTTCCATATCATCATTTAGCATATTTCTGAGTTTTTCTTTAAAGTTGCTTTTTTTTCCATTTACATGCAGTTAACCTTTTATATTTGTTTTTTAATTTTTGTGAAACCTAATTCGGTAGACGGTATTTGAAAGATTTCTATTAACATTTTAGCCAATTTTACTTCCTTTAACAAACTATGACAGTCTTTGTCAAGTCGTTTCTTATTTAGCTTGTGAGTCTTTTTTTTCTGTTTTTTTTTTTTTTTTTTTCTGTTTTCAGAGGAAGCTTCACGCCCCTGCAGATATGATAACATCATGACATTAATAAGATTATCAATATCTTGACCATTTTCTTCAGCGATCATATTAAGGCTATTGGGCTTATTTTGAATTACTGGAGAGGCAAAAGTCTCTTTAAATTTTAGTTTTGCCTGTTCAGACTATACAAAAGTATCAAAAGCAAACGATTTCAAACTATCATCATTTGAGAATATACTTTTATCATAATATAAATTGGAACAGTGGTCTGAAAACAAAGTGAAATCATGTATATTCAAACTTTTAAAAATGTGATATAAGAGTGAAAGTAAAAATAAAATTGTAGTGAGTTTTAAAATTGGGATAAAGGTGTTAATATGCTAGTGAGCGTTGTAGCTTAGTGGTTAGCGCACTTGTCTCTGCTCTTGTATAATGATCCGGGTGATTTGCCTTGCATTGGGATCTACTGTGCTGTCGACATATTTCATAAAGTCCTTTTCTTTTCTTTTCTTTTCTTTTTAAGTTGGCGCTTCACACAGAAGAAGTAAATTTCATGATTTAATGCAAAATATTTGTCCTAACTACCTATGCACAAAAAAAGTTTTATTCTAATCAATGTTTTTTTGTTTTTTTTTTTTTTTGGGGGGGGGGGGGGTTTAATGAAATATTTTCAATTTTCCCATAGTAAAAGTGAATACAAAAGAAAAAGGGCAAGAGAAAAGTCCAGGGAGTGCCACAATCACAAACCGCAGCCCTTCCCAGACACCAAATTATGCAGAAATCTGTAGGGCAGGTAACTTGGAGGCAGATTTTCTACAAGTTCCGCTTGTTCATTTTTTTTTTATTATTTTTTATTTTTATTTTTTTTTTCTGAAATTTTCACAATATTGTTGTGAAACACAAATAATTCAAATTCAGCAAAGAAAAGTAAAAAAAAAATATTTTCTTGTACAAAACTTCTGAAAAAACAACAACAACAAAATACTTTACATTAAAAATTGCACAGGTCAGACCAAATTTTGGCCGTGAATTTAATTTTAGGGTAAATGTATGAGAACAAAACACAGAAACAGAATGTGAAATGGTATCTGATAAGATATGATCAATCAGAACAAAATAATTCTATCTAAAATAAAACGCCAGCAAAAAGCGTCTTTCCTAGTGAGAGGACCGTTTTGTTGTTTGCAGGTGAAGGGCTGCGCTTATCTACTTGGTGAAAACACTGCCAGACGTTTATCAAGAGTGCTTAAAATCCTTATTTTTCAATCAGTGACATCTCCTTTCAAATGTGCAATCATATCTAAATATTTCATTTATCCAGAGAAGATCATAATTAGATAAATGCTGAAAACGCCATTGTAAAATCTGCAGTAGTTTTTAAGATACGGCTATATGATTTTTTTTACCAAAATGCACAGGCTAATACAGGCATTTACCCTTGTTTTCAAGCAGGACGTAAAGTGCCTGGGTGATTAGGATCAATATTGGACAGAAATTGACATGATTAAAGGTACCGGGATCCTAGGCAAGGGAATTTCGGTGTCCGAACACGTTTTCCTTCATGTCATTTGCATGGCTGACATAAAAACAATGCGCCGTCTTTCGGATTGGGACGTCAACTGGAGCCCCCCCCCCCCCCACCTCCCCCCACTCCTCCTGTGCATGGAAAGTCACCCCTGTGCGGTTAAAGAACCCTAATTCAAAATGGTTACTTGTAGGCCTTCATATAGACTGGCTTCAGTCTCCAGTGGCTAAATATTTTTTTTCTTATAACCCTGTTTGATAACCCACTAAAATAAGACCAAAATAATATCAAGACTATAAAGGCTGGTCACCCGAACATACATATACACACAAAAAAATAAAGCAAAAAAAAAAAAAAAAAAAAACAACAACAAAAAAACAACAAAACATTCCAGTCTAGTCCACTCTAAAAGCACACAAAGAGGCTTTTCAACCTTCTTGAATCACAATCCAAACAGCTGAAAATTAACTATTAACACATATTATATTATAATAGTGATCTATAAGATACACAAAGATCTTACCTGACGAGTGTTTGTTCAAAATTGTGCATGGGGTAAACTCCTATAAAGGATCACCTTCTTTGGATGCGTAATTACAGGGCAAAAGTTTTATTAATCCTTTCTTGTGTTTATTTATGCGTTTATTTGTTCCTTCATGCGAGAATTCGTATGTACCGAGTATGTGTGTTTAAGACAAAATATCATGTGCATGTCCAACAGATGAGTGTGCAGTTGCTTTTACTAATGGAAACATCCTGACCAGACTGTGTGGATGCATTGTGCATATGATGATCTGGATCTTGGATTTCTGATTACAAACAATTTTAGCTATTTTGAGCTACAACGATATTTTCTACCAAGTTTCGAGTCAATTGGCCTTTCGGTTCAGGAGAATAAATTTTCAAGATAGCGACCGTGGCAGCCATCTTGGCTTTCCGATCGGAATAATTTTAACTATTTTCAAAATACAAGTCACCATGAAACTTCCTACTAAGTTTCGGGTCAGTTGACGCAGATTTGTGGGAGGAGTAGTGATTTAAAGCCAATTGTTGACGCCCACAACGGACAACGGACATTGACCGATCACAATAGCTCACCTTGAGCACTTCGTGCTCAGTCGACTAAAAAGGGGAGTACTTTGCGATATTAGAGGTTATTTTTCTTTCTCCATAAAACATATTGTGGGTACCCATTAGAACTGGTTTGATGAAGTGATTCTAACAAATACCCAAAACAGTACTTCAAAACAATGTTTGAGTACTCACATTATGACATTGTCAGGGGATTGTAATGTTACCACAACATGTGGGTACTCACAATATAGCCTCGTCGAGGCGATTCTAAGAAGTATCTAGGACATGTTCAGAAATATTTCTTTGCGTTTTAAAAATGGTGTTGTAAGGCAAATACTCCCCTTACCTGTCCCTCTGAAAAAAATCCTCATTCAGAAATTACTTCCAAATCAATTTGACCTGCCACGTACTAGAGCTATTTATAGGTATGTCAAGCCACAGAACCCTGTACATTACTGATCAGTTGAAGTTTCAAGTCTTCAGAAGATTTGATTGTGAAGACTGTCTTCATGATTTAGTTTCATAGTCTTCACAAATAAATCTATTGAAATTTGAAAATTCAAGTTATCTGTTTAGTTTGTTATTTTGATCAAACACTACATTTCTTACGTTGTTGACGCGAGAAAACGACGTTACACCGTCTAAAGTCGTGGAAACGAAGACTGACGTCAGCAAAGTGTCAAAATGACGTCAGAACGGCGCCAGATAGCGTCACGAGTTAACGTCATTTACAATAATTATTTTACCCATTGATACATCTAAGTTAGTTAATCAGATGGCTTTTGAACAATGTCAATATATGTGCTACGCATTCACTTGGCAGACATTGCGCATTTACAGGGTACAATAATGCACTACGCTATCTTGGTACACTGCACCAAGAGTGAAATACGTTCACTTCTATCACACCGTCACGTTCACTGCACTCCATCATTTAATTTCAGTGTACACTGACAAAATGCTGAATATAATACAAACGAAGCCTAAGAAAATCACAAAAATGAGTAAATATAGAACAAATAATAAGAGGTCTCGTCCTGAATAAGCAAACATGGAAGCCGATCGCTAGTTTTATGGTAATTAAGAAAAAAAGAAACTGTCATGTTCAAGGTTTTTGACATGGGCATTAAACATGTTAAAGAAAAGAAGGGTTCCATCTGCCACGCTGCCAAAGTTGTATGAATTTGTCACGATGCACTGAAAGCATTCTCACCTGCAAACAGTATACAAAATATCTAGCAAAATATATGAATTAAGAAGAATATCTTAATGGCTGTGAAAAAAAAAACGATCACAGATTCATAAACGTGATCGGAATTTTGGAACTTTTCCACGCGTTCACTACGTTACTGCGCGTTCACTGAGCTTCTGTCGTACACTGATTCTCTAGTGTGGTGTTTTGGTGTGGAAAAAATCTGTTAAGTGGTTGGGCTATTTTGGAGTTGTTTGGATGGTTTGGGTGTTTCAACGGACCGCTGGATGATATGTTGAACTGGATAGGTGCCTTCCTTGGTGATCGCTCGCAGCTGGTTGTTGTTTCAAAGGAAGCGGGTCAGGCTCGGTTCCACTGACCTCTGGGTCTGATCTGAACCCGATCCTGTACAGACTGCTGCGTGGGAGACTGACTGGGACATGAAGTTCAACCCTTCCTAGTGTCACGTGGTGCAGGTGACCGGGTTCAGGAAACCCATTAGTGTTATCTTCAGTTTCCATGCTCAGATCCTTGAGAGCGCTGGAGAGCGTCAGTTGAGTTTCTCTGTTGTATTTCTGGGTTTCTTAACCCTTGTCCTGCTGAATAAATTAAGATGCCACACCCATTTCTAATTTTCAGCCAATCAGATGACTTGATCAAGATTGTTGATATGAATTCACATACTAAATGGCAAACAGTGCAGATCCAGATCAGTTGGCTTCTTCAGAAGCCAACTGATCTGGATCTACACTGTTTCAAAAGCAGGGCATATCTGGGTTAAATTGCTCCAGTAACCTGTACTGGGGCGCCCACATAGGCAAGATTACCAACACTGCAAATATAGCCCTCTATATCAAGAGGAACATTAAAACGAAAATACCAGGAATGAGAAAGACAGCCTATAATACCCTGGTCAGGCTGCAGTTCGAACACGCTGCAGCCATTTAGGATCGTAATACCAAAACAGAGGTGGAGCAGATTAAGGAAGTCCAAGAGCGAACCGCTCGTTGAAAAACCTGTAACTTTATAGAAGACATAGTGTTTTTGCCTTTGCTTTAAGCTTGAGGTTGGCGCACCCTCAAGCAGATTATATCATAACAAACACCCGTAAGTTCCAACGCCGCCAGTCTATGACCTTTCGGCAGCTCCACGCTGGAAAGGACTTCTATAAGTATTTTTCCACTGTCAATCGGTTAGTGATATACTCTGCCTGAATCTGCTGTCAGCTCGCCAAGCCTTGACATATTCAAGGCCGAGATTGCAAGTTGCAACATGTCAAGCCCTAAGATCCCAAGTGTAATATGTTTTTAATCTGATTTTAGATTTTCTTATCTATTTTAACATATCACTTTCATCCCTTTCTCTACCATATTTTATCACTTATTGTCATATTCGTTTAATTTTTTTATCGTTTTCCACTAAGATACTTGGACAGAAATTGCAAGGTGCTTTATCCTCACGGGCGTATGGCATCACTTCAAGAACAAGAAAGGATAAAAACAGGTTTAATAATCATATGGTCTGGGACAAATAATCTTGCTCACTTCTCGTTTGAAGGAGTCAAGATTGCTAAGAAGGACAATATCCCAGGAAGTCTGTTTCACAAAACATCCGTCATAGGAAAAATCTGGTAATAATCAATGGTACTATGTACCTGGCGTAAAATAAATAAGTGGATGCACATCTCCCGGTGGGTGGGTGGGGGGGGGGGGGGGGGGGGGGGGGAGGGGGGTGAACTTTCTATATATTGCATAGTACGGATGTGTGTGCCGAAGGGCCTCCTTTTTCAGTGCTGCCTGTATATGATTAGTCCCCTTTTTTCAACAAAAAAGTAATTGACTGACCCGATTTTTCTTGTTCGTATGTGATAGGCCCCACTTTTCTGACATCCTAGTGTATGCGTATATTTTCACTCAGTGATTTTTCGAGGCTGCTTGTTCTCTTTGTATACAGTGAACTGACTGCTATATTTGTCAAACAACCACCAATGAATGGGTATAAAAAATCAAAGGCAGTATATGTACGTCAACATTTCAGACGATCAAGTATACGAATGGGTCCATTTTTTTTCAAAGGTCAGGTATATGAATGGGTGGGGTTCGAAATTCTGGCTCGCACACCCGTACTACAATTAACCCCAAGTTATCTCCCCCCCCTCCCCCCCCCCCCCACACACACACATACACACACTCCTACCCCGAGATGCACATGTAAAGTGATTCTCAGAAGCTGGTTGGATGTGGCGAAGGTGTTGTCTATCTTACTTCACCGGGGCGTCCAACTAATACTGGCTTACAGTTGGGCAAGGCCTGCTATCCTTGTAGTAGGTTAGGGTAGAAGGGGAATGTTTGTATTTCTTCTGTTTCTTCACTTTCATTCCTGTTCCTCTTTCTTGCTTGTCCCCCTCTTTCATCTCCTCTGCTATCTCTTCTATCTCTTTCTCCCTTTCTCTGGGAGACGACACAAAATGACCCACACAGGTTGACGTGTCATTAAACCCCAAAACAATCAACTTACGGGGCGCTGCAACGTGGCCATTATTGATTTTGTGAAATAACGCGTGACGAGCGTCATAGCGGCGGTTTCAAAGGTGTGCCAACCGAGGTTACTCAGCATCCCGGAGACACTTGCATCTGAGGAATAATATATATATATTATATATAACCCAGAGGGACTTTCATCTCCAGTTTGTGTATTTAGTCCTTCTATGTCTTGAAGGTATTTATCATATGGTGACCTGATTATACCGGCCACCCGACCCCTCAAAGTCCCAACTACACAAGTTGAGTATACTGTTTTCACGTTGTCCGTCCGTCTGTTACGCCTTGGTCATAGCGGGGATGTCTAATAAGCACTGCTTATTGTCCTTTCTTGTTTTATTTTGATTATCATGCTTTATACCTATTTAAAATGGTGTCTATTCTTGGTTTTTCCTGACTTCTGTTATAAATGGGAAAGCTTAAACCGTTTCGTGTAAGTCGCTTTATTTCCTATTTGATCCATGTGAGGCTCTTCCTGGCTCCAAATCTTTTAATAGGAATAAACTTTAAAATGCCTTGATCAATAATGGATTCAAACATTTACCAGAGTTGTTTTACTGTTTATCATAGTCTTTTTGCAAAAAACAAGAATGAGGGTGTTGGTGTTATCTATTTGGATTTCACCTTTGACGAAGTATCTCACAAAAGATAATTGGAAAATTTTATCTGTATACGGAACCAAAGGCAACATTTTAGCATGGGTTAAGGATTTTCCTACTTAATAGAAAACAAAAGGTTGTAATAAACGGAAATAGCTCTGAATGCATTCCAGTAACCAGATGAATCCCGCAAGGAACAGTTTTGGGCCCTACTTTGTTTGTAATTTACATAAATGACATGTCAGATGTTTCATCAAACTATTTGCGGATGACTCGAAGCTATACCTAAGAGTCAAGTCAGAAGCTCAAATGCACAACTTCAGGGAAGCTTAGCCTAGACGGGCATGTCATTAATGGGAATTTTGAAAGTATTTTCTCTAGAATGTGCTCTGTAGTTTCTAAGGGGCATATATAGAATGGCCGTTCCAAAGCGGTTCCTCTGTTGTAAGTCTTCTTTGTTTATATGTCTGTGGTTTCATATGTGGCGTTTGTTCTGTCCTTAATTGTTCCTCATCTTTCTTTTTCTTTCTTGTTCTCTCTTTCTTTTGGTGTCTGGGGTGTATTGTCGCTTGTGCTTCATGATTGTAGCATTTCCTAGGTATCTTACTTATATTTTTGTTAAATGTTGGGAAGAAATTTTTGGCTTTTTGGAACACTTTTTAAAAGGCTGGTGTAAACTTGAAAATGTTAACGTTTTAATGACTGGAAAGTCAGCATTTTAATAATTTGCCGAAGGGACATTATTGATGTAGTCTATTCCGTTGACAATGGTATACCTATTAAGTATCGCTTTGATGGGAAACTTTTCAACCTAAGAAGGTTGCAAGCTAAATCTAAGGTGCAGGCAGAGGTGCTAGACGAGTTCCTCTTTGCTGATGACATGGCAAAGGGTGCTCCAACAGAAGAGAAAATGCAAAAAGGTGTGGATCAAGTATCTGATTCATGTGACAACTATGATCTCACAATCAGCATCAAAAAGACTGAGGTAGTATATCAGCCAGCACCTGGAAAGCCTTACAAGGAGCCTACCATCACAGTGAAAGGTCAACGACTGCAAGTGGTAGACAAGTTCACCTACCTTGGAAGCACATTGTCTAGAGTTGTGCACATTGACGATAAAGTCAATGCTAGAATTGTCAAAGCTAGTGCAGCATTTGGCCGGCTACGTGGAAGTATTTGGGACCGAAGTGGAATCAGACTTGACACAAAGCAGAAAGTATATAGATCGGTAGTGCTGCCAACACTATTATACGCATGCGAATCTTGAACAGTTTACCAACGGCATGCCAAAAAACTGAACCACTTCCATACAAGCTGTCTTAGAAAACTTCTAAAGATCAAGTGGCAAGACAGGATTCCAGACACAGAAGTCCTGAAAAGGGCAGGGATGCAGAGTGTACATACTCTTCTGAAGTTGGCACAGTTAAGATGGACATGCCATGTTACCAGAATGCCTGATGAACGTTTGCCAAAGAAAATCCTCTATGGAGAACTTCAAGTAGGAAAACGCTCCCATAGTGGTCAGAAGAAGCGATGCAAGGACATCCTCAAAGCCTCCCTTAAAGACTTCAACATACCAACAGCGTCGAGGAAACAGATTACACAGTATCATACAAAGTGGCGAGGCCTCATAAAAAGGGAAGCTGGTGAATACGAAGCAAAATGAATCAGCGAAGCCGAGCAGAAACGTGCACAGCGGAAAGTCAGAGCTAAGGCATCACCAACAGAGCTTTCTTCCTCAGACCTCTCTTGTTCTATCTGCAACAGGCAGTTTAGAGCTAAGATTGGTCTCATCAGTCATCTTAGAACACACAAATAATAACACATCACACAGTTGATTAGGATTGGTCATTGTCAGTAATGACAGACGAACGAACATTTTTAGGGGTAGCTTAATTAATTCTTGTCCTACTGACGGCGGATAAACCTTGCCTTTGCCAACAGTGTAGATCCAGATCAGCCTGGATCTACATTTTTTGTCATGATGTGAATTTGTATCAACAATTTGGACCAAACAATCTGATTGGCTGACAATTAGAAGTGGGTGTGGCATTTTATTCAGCAGGACAAGGGTTAATTTAAGCGCGGATAAAATGTAAGCGATATATGTTTCATTGTAGCACCGTTGATCAATAACGGTCATGTGACATACCACAACATCATCATGGCTGACAAGGAAGCAAAGTTTTCTCTGACCATTAAAATATCTGTGTGTGTGTGTTTATTGCAAATCTTTGCAGCAACTGTCACGGCACATGTGATGCATTTTGAATCGTCTGAGTTCTCCAAGGATGGGATCTCGGTTGTCAAACACAGTTTACACAAAAGAGATACCAATCGCGATCCAATTTGTCAAGATCAGGAGAATAAATTTTTGCACAACAAGAAAGAGGCAGAGATAGATAAAGAAGTAAGATCCGCTTCATTAAGGGAATAGCTCACTGATGTTTTCTAATTAAAGATGTAAAACATATTGGATTTATTAGCAAAAAGCATAGATGTGACAGTTTATATATATTTTTTTTTCTTCATCATCATCATCTTCATTAATTGCCTCCCTCAATACTTGAGTATTCCCGCAATGTAGAGAGTTCTTAGTTCTATTCAACCATTTACTCAGCTGTTATGTCGCTGGATTAATTAACAAGATTCATGAATATCAGTTTAATCTGCCATTACGCTGCACTCGTCTGACATGACGCTAGAAACGTTACTTAGAAACGACGAATCCGAGACGTTTCACCCCCAAACCATTTCCTCCCCAAGTCGTTTCGTCCCCAAGACGTTTCCTCCCTGGTCATTTCCCCCCTAGTCGTTTCGCCCCCCTAGTCGTTTCGCCCACTTTTCTTTGTAAAACTAATTTTCACTGTTGAATTTTTTTCACTGTTAATTTTCACTGTATTGATCAAAACAGGTAATACTTATCATAGTTCCTAATTAACATTTTCATTCAAAGTACATGTTCTTCTCTCTCTCTCTCCCTTTCTCTCTGTCTCACATGGAGTTACTATATATATATATGAAAAAAAAAAAAAAAATAGGGGGAAATGGTTTGGGGGCGAAACGACTAGGGTTGGGGGGCGAAACGACTAGGGTTGGGGGCGAAACGACTAGGGGGCCAATAAGGGGACGAAACGACCAGGGGGGGAACGTCTTGGGGACGAAACGTCTTGTTACCGAAATGACGTTATCTATAAATAGAGAGTCTATAAATATCACAATATCACATTTTCTCCCTTGTTTTATTTAAAGAAAGGATTCCTCAATGAGGTCATAAGAGAACCTGTATAGATTAACTGCTATATAAAAACTTTAAAGTAGTTTGCTAAAGATTACTCAATACATACATGATTTGGATTAAGATATGGTAGAAAAGTTAATGTATTGAACTTGCTAATACTATAACTTGGTTAGAACTTAAAGGTCTGTTTCTCTTCTGTTAAAATCTGATATAAAGTCCTTGAATTTATGAGGCAATCTGTGTGCGCATCTTGGTCCCTCTCTCCTCCGTTCTTCTTCTTCTTGTGGTGCTCCTTGTCTCGTTTCGGTGCTTGATCGTCCGCCTCCTGGTCTGTCCACTCTGGTACGTTTCTTCCTGCCTCTGTTCATATGTCCTTTCGTCTGGATTTTCTGGCTTGCCATTATGAAAACACACCTATTCAAATATATTGAGAATTTTACCACCAAAAAATGAAAACTTTCAGATGAAAATTTCTGATATTTTTCATATTTCTGCTCAAAACATAGATTGTGGGTACTCGAATATATACCCCTGTAAACCCCAGTTTTACTACATAAAAGTGGGGTTTAAGGGGGTCAAAATTACATAGGCATGTTCTCGTGATACTGTGGCAGGGTGAACGCAGCAACATTTCTCTCCAGTGCTCACCACAAGGTTCGAGTAGCAGTTTGAATTTCCATGCATCCCTGCATATGGTATGCCCGTCCGACTTCCGTCTTGCTTTTATAAATGATCCACAGATTTCAATGATTGCCTAATGTTCTCTTTTGTGGGCTGTGGACCATTTGTTTACTTTTCTCTTCTTTAGGAGAACTATGTCGCCTATTTTAAATCGGTGCTTATTACATTTTGGCCGTCTGTGCTGGTCTTCCCACTTCCTTTTGTTTTCTTTGTCACGCTTTGTAATTTCTTTGTCCATTGTTTTGTAGTTTCTGCTTGTGGATTTAGGGTAGTAATCAAGTTTTGTTTCGTTTCATTAGAGCTTCATATGGTGAGTAGTCAGTCGCTGGGTATGGTGTTGATCTGTATCCCATTAACATATACTGGATTGCAGAGTTGCTTGATTTGCCTTCACTTGATTTGCCTCAATTTGCTCGAGGGTGTTCTGGTGTTATTTTAGGATGCTTAAACCCCATTTCTTCTGCAAAGAGTCTGAAGTCAGTAGAATTGAAAGGTGGACCATTATCGCTCTCTATTCTCTCTGGTATCCCGTGCATTGCAAATATAGATCTCAGTCTGCCGCATGTTACTCTGCATGACGTTGATGTTGTCTGCTCGACCACAGGAAACCTAGTTCTCTTGTCAATCACCACTAGGTTGTAGTGACCATCTGGGTATGGCCCTCCGAAATCCACAGATAGGATAAGTCAAGGCTTTTCTGGTATTTCTGACGGTTTAACAAGCTCCTGTTTTTGCTCAGTGGTATTGACCTGGCACTGGTAGCATCTGGCTATAACGTTTTCAACCATGCTGTTAAGTCTCGGAAACCAGTACTTTGCTCGTAACATCTGCTTGGTCCTGGTCATTCTGAAATGACCCGTGCTATGTGGTGCTGTTATGATGTGTTTTTGAAGTTGCTCCGGTATCAAGATCTGTCTGTTTCGGAAAAGTAGTCCTTTTTTCTCGGAAAAGTTCATGTCTGATCAGGTAGTACAGTTTTATTTCAGACCTGTTCTTATTTGTTTGATCATTCTCATGACATCCTGAAATGTACTGTCAATGTTTGTGGCTTCTTCAGTACTCTTCATAACCACTCCATGCTCATTGCTGACTGTCAAGCTGATCGTTTTTTCTGTATCATCTCTTTCATTTTCTGGGAGTGGATGTCGCGAACCGGGTTGGTAAACAAGCTGGTAGTCAACATCCTGCATCTCCATAATCCATTTCTCTATTCTTGGCAGTAGCTTTGTGCAGGCTTTGTTAAACATGGGAATCAATAGTTTGTGAGATGTTATGATCTTGAACTTGGAGGCTCCTACATGTAGCAAGTACATCTCGAATCTTGATTTAGCCCATTTCACAGCCAAAGCATCTTTCTCTGTTTGACTGTATCTAGTTTCTGCAGCAGTCATTGATCTACTAATGTAATGTACAGGTTGTAACCCCCTTCCTGTCCTTTGGAACAATCCAGCTGACAGCCCTTCATAAAAACTAGCTTCTGTTCTCTCGACAATTGGTTTACAAGGGTCGAAGAATGCCAGTGTGAGCTCATTAGTAATGCTGTCTTTCAGCTTCTGAAATGCTGTTTCTTCTTCTGGTCCCCATGAGAAGGGAACATCTTGTCCGGCTAATCAACTCAGTGGTGCTGTCAGTACTGCATACCTGGGAATAAACTTTGATAGACACCCAGTCATACCTAAAAAACTTTTCACCTCGTCTCTGGATCCCGGTGGTTTGCATCCTCTTACCGCCCTGACGCCATGTGTTGGTTTGAGTCCCTCACTGGTGAACCTGTGTCTGTAGAACTATAATTCACACACACCAAATTGACATTTCTCTTTATTCAGTGTGATACCAAAGTCTTTAGCCCACTGCAGGACAGTCTCTAACATTTTGTTGTGATCGGCCAATGTGACACCCCCTATTAAGATATCATCTCTCTGGTTCAGGCAGAATTTGGAATATCTCCAAAGATCCTGAACATGGCTTCATCAAACAAATCTTGTGAGGACTTTGCACCAAAGAACAGTCTTAACTGTCTCATGTTTCCCCATGGTGTACTAAATGTAGCAATGGATCTCGACTCTGGATACAGTATCAGTTGGTGATACCTTTGTTTTAAATCCATTTTAGAGAACACTTTGCAGGCATGGAATTTGCATGTAAAATCTTTCACGATTGGTGCTTGCAATATTCTGTTTTGTTCCATGTATTTATTGAGAACTGTCCATGCTAGTCCTAATCATATGTGGTTCTAAAGTGTCTGTGCTTACTTGTCTGTATCTAGGCTTCAGTTGAACCACAAGTGGGGCGCACCATGTCACTGGGTCACCAGGTTCGACTTTCTCGAATATGTCTGATGCATTCATCGAGCCATTTCCGTAGTGGTTCCTCGAGATAGTATGGTACAGGACGCGGTTTCTGTGCGACTGGCGTAGCATCCGGTTTCATAGAGAACTTGACCAGAAACACCTCATTATTTTTCAAAGATTTTACCAATGCCCTGGAAGACTTCAGTATGCTGTTCGAGTATCTTCTCTATGTCAGGTTTGGCTTTGCTGTCCAGTTCAGATTTAATGGCTTTGTTTTCTGTTCTTTTCAGTTCATTGGATTCTTTCAGAGACCCGTCCGGTCTTATTTTGAGCATGCCTAGCTCGAAGAGCGCCTTCCGTCCTAGTAGCAGTGGGGAGTTGATCTTGCCTTTTAGGCCGGCCTCGGTGGCTCAGTTGGATGCGCCGCCCGACTGGAGACCAGGAGGTCACGGGTTCAACCCCCGCCGAGGTCGGCAACATTCTTTCGTGGAGATTGATCATGAAATATTTTCTACGGTCATTTTCTCCCTTCCGCTGATTCAAGAAGGGCAGTTGTCAGTTTCTGGCGAAAGAATGTGCACACTACTGGTTAACCGCTTAGAGGACTAAGCCTGCCCAGTAAACGTGTGGTTAGGTAAACTGACCACGCTCGACATGACCCCATTGGGTTGACTGGGCCGTAAAACCTCAACACAAACAAAATCTTGCCTTTTACTATTATGAAGGTTGTTTCTGCCCCTCTTGTTTGGTTGCGAGCAGTGGCTTTAAACTCGCCAAAGACTTTTAGTTCTTTCTGAAGCGTGCTTAGTTTAACGCTACTGTCATCAAGTCTTATCGTGTCATATGTTTTACGTTTTAGAGCCTGATATTGATTCTTGTCCATTACATTGACATCTGCTCTACTGTCAGGCTCCATGCGAACAATGATGTCATTGATTACAATTGGAACAGTCTTTTCATAATCACTTTCCCTGTTTACTTTGATCTTCCCAATTCTCAAGTGTCTCACAGATTCTTCTATAAAGTCACTGTCTTGGTCATCACCCTCTGTGCTTTCTGTCTCTGACTCGTTTGTTGCTCTCTTGATGTCTCGTTTGGTATTCCACAATGCTGTTCCCTTGGGCTTCTCTCTTGGCTTCCTGGACAAACAAACTGCAGAGAAGTGATTGGGTTTGTCGTATTTTGAGCAAACTTCCTATATGTGGGGCATAGTTCCTTTTGCATGGCATGCGATCGTTCACAATATTTACACAATATTGTCCTTTCTTTAGCCTGTTCAGGATTTGACACCTTGTTCCCATCTTTTGTCTTCTTCTTAATCTTTGATATACTGGATTCTTGTCGGCCCATACATATAGCTTCAACCTGCATTGAGGTGTCCTCTAGCACCTGCATTTCTACTAAAGTTTGTTTCAATGTCCATTTCTTGTGAATAACACTGCGAACAAGGTCAGCATTATCTGTTGTCTGAATAATTTGCTCAAGTACAGTTGACCCTCGCTATCTCGACCTCGCTTATCTCGAATCACCGCTTATCTTGAAGTGAAAATCTGGTCCCTGCCTAAACATGAAAATCTAACAACAGGTAAAAAATATTGTGAAATATATATATATATATATATATATTTTCAATATATCTCTAACTTAAAGAGTTCAATTACACATACATGTATATTTGTTAAATGTGGTTAATCAAATTATTTTTTCCTCAATTCTGCAAATCTGATATTTCGAGGTACGGATATCTCGAAGTATTTCAGAGAGTCCCTTGGAATTCGAGATAACGAGAGTCGACTGTATTCTTTCACCACAGTCATGGAATTCACAATTCATTGCCTTCTCACGCAGTTGTGCTGCATATGATACAGTACTTTCATTTGCTTGTGGTCACATTTTAAGAAAAAGATACCTGGCATAATGTACATTTTTCTTTGGTGCAAAATAGTCTGTTAATTTTCCTTTCAGCTTGGTGTATTCGTCACCTTCCTGAGGATCTGTCAGACTCTTTTCTAATCTCTGTATTTCCACTCCTTCTTATCTGCTGCTTCGCTGATGCGGAAAAATCGCATTCTTGCTCGAGCTCCTCCAGCCATTCATCCCATTTCTCTCCCGTTTTTATGTGGTCTTCAGCCACAATAAACGGATTAATCCTCAGATTTCTCCCACCTTCAGCCATCCTGGATTTCTCCTTGCGCGAGATGTGTACCTTTTGCCAGTCCTACTAAAATTTGTCACTTTATCCTCATCGCCAGTGTTCTGTCGCTGGATTAATTAACAAGATTCATGAATATCATTTTAATCTGCCATTACGCTGCACTCTTCCAACAACATGATGTTAGAAAACATTACTTAGAAACGATGTTATCTATAATTAAATAGAGAGTCTATAAATATCACAATATCCCATCAGCCGGCCTCGGTGGCTCAGTTGGATGCATGTCCAACTGGTGATCAGGAGGTTGCCGGTCTGATCCCTGCTGGGTCGGCAAAATTCTTTCGTGGAGATTTGATCATGAAATATTTTCTACGGTCTTTCTCCCTTCCGCTGATCCAGGAAGGGCAGTTGTCAGTTTCTGGCGAAAGAATGTGCACAATACTGGTTAACCGCTTAGATGACTAAGCCTGTCCATTATAAGTATAATTAGGTAAAATGACCACACTCGACATGACCCCATTGGGTTGACTGAGTTGTAAAACCTCAACCCAAACAAACAAATCAACCATTTACCCATGTTGGGTGGGTTTGGCAGGATGGAGTACTAAAGGCAGTCTCCTTTCTAAGATTTGAGGGCAGAGGGGCACAGGGTTGGACACTTTTTGCGCAGTCATATAAGAATGAGGGCACCATGTGTCATGTGATGTGCTTAGTATCAAGATATGTTACAAAATATAATCCCATTCCACAATAAATACCTCAAACGTAGAATGCACATTACACTGGTCAACCTTTAAACATTGATAACATGTTTAATTTTGGTCCTATTTTCATGACATTTTCATCAAAATGTAGGGTTTTATGTCTGAAATTGAAACAAGACAGAATGCAGCTTATGAAGGGCAGAGTGGTGGCAGGAAAGGGCAAGAGGGGCAACCCACCCCTCCATATAGGGCTAGCTGGAGCACTGACAGAGGATAGTTTTCTCTGCAGAGGCCCTCCAGTGAATGTCCCTAGAACAAAGTGCAGCTCACTGTATTAACATCATCTTTGTCAATGATGTTAATTATGGAGCTTGGTCAGAGCCGGAAAGTTTCACACCTTAGGTGTAGTGAGGTGAGGGGCCACTGAAACTAGCCATACTTAGCATAAAACAGGACAAGTGTATAGTATTTTTCTTACTTTTCTCAGAAAATAGGCCTTGGCATTTGATGTAAACTATCTCTTTAGGAAGCAGTTTGCATGAAATGTCAGCCTATTTTCTTGGAAAAATAGAAAAATATTCTAAAATGTCTGCAGAAACTTTTACCCATATGCTAAGCGTACACCAAACACATTTTTAGCTTTCCCTTAGACGCTTGCTTAAAACAGATTTGACTGTACCTTGCTGAGTACAACACATAATGACCATAATATTAAGTGTTCTGCCAAGAATATTTTCTAATGGTATTTGGCATGGGACTGCAAAGGGGATGATTTCTTTTTGAAACCTTTTGTTACACAAGGCATCATGTGTAACCGTTGTTATCTCCACTATAGAATCAGAATTACGATAAATATCAAAAGTTTCATACACTAATTTGTCTTGATAAAGTGGCACATGCAGATAGTGCAGACCCTGATCAGAATGCTCCTGAAGGAGCAGTCTGATCAGGATCAACACTGTTTGCCTTTCCACTAAATAATTTAAGAAACAACTACACAGAAAGCAAAATAAGGGTAAAAATTAAAGTATGGAACAAAGTGTTTGAAATTTTAGGATACTTATTGTATTTAATGAGTGCACGAAAGGTTGTTTAATAGCTTAAGACAGATACTTTACCCATGTCTCTTACTGAAATGAGAGAGCCGGCCTCGGTGGCTCAGTTGGATGCGCCGTCCGACTGGAGACCAGGAGGTCGCGGGTTCAACCCCCACCGATGTCGGCAACATTCTTTCGTGGAGATTGATCATGAAATATTTTCTATGGTCATTCTCTCCCTTCCGCTGATTCAAGAAGGGCAGTGGTCCAGAGTTCTCGGAAACGCCGAATCCGGCGTATTTTTACGCCTACTTTTGCTTTTGTACGCGTAAAATTTCCTTCCGAGGATTCTCATTTACGCTCTGTTGCCACCGGACGTCCAAACTGAACTTCAAAGACGTACCGCGGACTTCCGAAATTTCTTTTGTCCGTCGAAATCGATACCCGAGATGTCCAAAAATTGTCAAAAAGCCCGCCTACTTTTAACGAGTTGTATGATGTTTGCCCCGCCTACTTATTGGAAATTCGCTACCTGTGTTGACTGAGCTTTAAGGACGTCCCACTTTCCGCAAGCGGGAGTTTTATTGACATCGGTGTCAAGCGTCGCGGCACCCTTTTGATGGCTGCGTGATCACTGTGTGTATTTGTCACGCGTGCTGAGTTGATTAATTGATGTTTGTATAATTAAACTTTCTTCTGCGACACCCGAAAATATTCGGTGAAATTATATGAAGTCATTATTATTTTTAAATATTCACGTCTTAAAATCTTAAATTACTATTTTGCTAAGAACGTGTGTCGTCTGAAAACACCTCAACACTTCCGGGAGTTACCGAGTGAAATTAAATAAATAAATAACAATTATGCACAGAACGCAAATTTAAATCTATTCGAATTTAGAAGCTTATGTTTGTCATGACAACAAAAGCAATTTTTCAAATGAGAAGAAAACATATTTTTCGTCAAAATTTTCGGAAAACCCGTTTCTAAATTCGTAGCCTTGTTCCGGCTGCGCTGTTTACCAGCGCGGAAAAGACGCAAAGTAAGTCTAAATATAGCGAATTGCGATGGTTTTGCTTGCTATTCTCTGCGAACGAACGTATTGCTGTTGGTAACTCATCGAGAGCTGCCTTTTATTTGTTTGTTGCACGAGTCGGCGCCGTTTTCCCGCAATTTTTGTGAAGTAAGCAACTCGCTCGCTCGTGTTGATCAGCTTCAATCCGAGCAAATATTTCATTAAATACATTTCTGCAAAATAATTTCAGCATAGTTTGTTTTTAAGAAAACATGTTTTGGGTGTTTTCTCTCATGTATTTTCTTTTCTTTTTTTCTTTATCTGGGCTTTGAAACGAACGCGAAATTGGACCAATGTTGATGCTTTCTCTAAGGTCCGACATACAAGTACAGGCTTTCCAAAAAGATGCGATCGAATTTTAATAAGCGATAAGGATATGTTTAAAACACATCTAAGAGAAGTGTATATCATGATGATTCTGTGTGACACTGAATTAAGAACCTCTGTTCTACTAAAGAAAGGGCAGACCGCCGCAGCAGGGAAAAAAGTGGGACTTCCTAGATTTTCCTGTGGGACTTCCATTTGAGGGGTAGGAAGTCTGGGACTTCCTGAGTCTGGAAGTTAATGGAAGACCTGTCACTATTTCCTAAGCCCCAAAAGCTTTTGGATCCTTACCAGACACTCAGTGGTCAAGGTTAACTATGTTGAAAAATGAAGTTGTCCAGACAATGTCCTTAAATATTAAGTTTTCATATTTAGCCGAAAACTCCAAGTTTTCTAGGTCAAACTCCTATTTTTCAATTTTAACTCCAACTTTTCTCAGAGATGGATTCTTAAACTCCTGCTTTCAAAATCCTAGTGAGAACTCTGGTTGTCAGTTTCTGGCGAAAGAATGTGCACAATACTGGTTAACCGCTTAGGGGACTAAGCCTGCCCAGTAAATGTGTGGTTAGGTAAACTGACCGCGCTCGACATGACCCCATTAGGTTGACTGGGCCGTAAAACCTCAACACAAACAAATACTGAAATGAGAATGAGATTCGTTATGATAGTTTTGATACCATACAGCACTGACTGAGAGTTTCGGCAAGCTAGGTTGACTTGTGTGCTACTTCCTCAAACACCTGCTCCTGTTGTTGTCACACAAAAATTGTTGATATTTTTCTTATTTGTCTATAAAAAAAATATAGTGGGTACTCATTAGTAGCACCTCACTGAGGCACTTCCAAAGAGTACCCACAACATACATTTTCATGGAAAAAATAAAAGAAAATATATATTTTCCTGATACCTTCTTTTATTTATCTGGAATTATGATACAGCACTAAATGTGCATGCTCTGCTTCCTCAAGTGCATGCTCCTGTTATTTCCCTGGAGTTAGTATCTGTGTGTTTGGAACATTGTACAAGCCAACAAGAAAGGATAAGGATGCCTTGCCTGGCATCTCCTGATAAAAAAAGCTTACAGACTAGTTGTTAGTTGCATCTCTGATTCTCTGTACTGGTAAATTGACTGGTACAATGACAGGACTAGCAGTTAGACAGTTTAAACACTTAGCATTGTTGATGTAATATTTTATTACATTTCTCACTTTTATTACATTTCTTGTTGTAGCATAGCATTCAAAAGCAGCATATAGAAATATTTTTCTTATTTTTCCAGAAAATAGGATTTGACATTTCATGCAAATTGTTTCCTATAGAGACAATTTGCATGAAATGTCTAAGCCTGTTTTCTGTGAAAAATAAGAAAAGTATCAACTTGTCATCTGCTAAATTTGTCCAGAGAGGGGTGAAGGTTCTGACCTAGTACAGAGAGCTTTGAATATAGAACATGATTCAAACAGTATTTCAAAGCAGCATAAACAAGTTTTCTCTCTGTTTTTACTTCTTGATGCAGCATTTATGTTTGCAAAATGAAATACAGAAAATCATTCTAAACAAGCTTAATACATGTAGATGTTAGGGCTTTACTGTACATACAGTCAAATGCCTTGAAAGCAAAAGCGTAGTAATGACTGAATAAAGTATTACACAATATCAAACATCTGATATGAAACTGTATCATGATACTCACAGCTCCAGATAAAAAGGAGTATCAAGTAAATATTTTCTTATTTCTCTGTGAAAATACAAATGTACATGTATATGTTGTGGGTATTCATTAGAAGTGAGTTGGCTAGCACTTCTAATGAGCATCACAACATACATTTACAGGGAGAAATATATTTATAAGGAAGATATATTGCTCTAGATAAGATGAGATAAAAGGTAAATATTTTTCTTATCTTTACAAAAAACAACAAAAAAACATGTTGTGGGTACTCATTAGAAGCACCTCAGTGAGGCACTTCTGATGAGCACCCACAATATACATGTAATTATGTTTTTGTAAAAATAAGAAAAATACCAATACTTTTTGGTTAAAGAAAAAGTGCCTTACATGTACATGTATCTGGAGACTTGGAGATATCATTCAATACTTTTTGGTTGAAAAAAGTTCCTTGGAGCTATGAATACTTTGGTCCTCAAGATTTTCTCTGCTGTATTATAAAAAACATAGAAATGCATAAATCTTTACCACTTTCTGGCCAAATTCAACTGAAGACAAATTGATGGCATTTTTCTAATTTTTTCCATAGGTCTAGGTAAGAGTGAGTATCAGGTAAAAAAGTTTTTATTATTTCTCGACAAAAACATATGTTGTGGTACTCATTAGATGCGCCTCACCAAGGCGCTTCTAATGAGTACCCACAACATATGTTTTCATCAAGAAATAAGAAAAATATGGATACTTTTTGGTGGAAAAAAGTGCCTTACCAAGAGGTATTTTTTTTCCCAGACAATGGGTTTTGACTTTTAATGTAAAGTGTCTTCACAGAAAACAGTTTGCAGGAAATGAGAAAGCTTGCATGTGTTTTCTGAGAAAATAATAAAAAATATTTTAAAATGTAGTGTGCTGAATTTTTTTCCCAGCATGCTTTAGGGTTAACCCTTAAACTGCCAATCACAACAATTGTCGTCTGCTTTGTCGTCTGCTTGTGATTTTAAAAGTCATTTTTGCAAACAGTGTGGATCCAGATCAGACTGCTCCTGTAGGAGCAGTCTGATCAGGGTCCACACTGTTTGCCTGTATGCAAACATAGGTTTGAAAAGTTTGCAAGAATATTCAGCAGACAACATAAACAGACGACATTTTCAGATGCAGGTTTTCTTGGCAGTTTAACCCTTGTCCTGCTGAACCCGGATATACCCTGCCTTTGCAAACAGTGTAGATCCAGATCAGTTGGCTTCTGAAGAACCCAACTGATCTGGATCTGCACTGTTTGCCATTAAGTATGTGAATTTATAGCAACAATCCGGATCAAGTAATCTGATTGGCTGAAAATTAGAAATGGGTGTGGCATCTTAATTTATTCAGCAGGACAAGGGTTAAGGGTTAAAACACTTATGGGATTGATTAGTTATGGTACTTTGTTGTTTGTGTACAAATGTGCTTTCTTGCACATCACTATAATTTAATGTTTATCATCAGAAACAGAGAAATATTTACATGTACATGTAAATTGCTGAAAATACAAGAAACAGCTTGCCACAATAACCTTAAACCTGGCCCTGCTGAACCTGGATATGCCCTGCTTTTGCAAACAGTGTAGATCCAGACAAGTTGTCTTCTTCAGAAGCCAACTGATCTTTATCTGCACCGTTTGTCATTTATTATGTGAATTTGTATCAACAAACTAGATAAAGCAATCTGACTGGCTGACAGTTAGAAATAGATGTGGCATTTTAATATATTCAGCATGACAAGAGTTCAGTATTAGCGCAAACAGGCCTAACCAGACAGTATAGTACCAGATCAGATGCCACAGAACATGATGTTTGATCAAGGTCTACACTGTTTGCCGCTCATCAAGCAGTTTTAAACATAAAAAATGGACAGGTCCAGATTTCATGAAAAGAAGGGCAAGAAGTTTACCTTTGTCATGCTAAAGAAATTAGAATGCCATGCCCACTTCTAATTTTTAGCCAATCAGATTATTTGATCCTGATTTTTTATATAAATTTGCATACTTAATTGCAAACAGTGCAGATCCAGATCAGTTAGCCAACTGATCTGGATCTACACTGTTTGCATAGGCAGGGCATATCCGGGTTCAGCAGGACTAGGGTTAATGTTTCCCAATATTTAGGATAAATTCAGTACAAGTATCAGAAAATGTACATTGTACCAAGACATTATATGGCCAGTATCATGGTGTACTGGAGAACCTTTTTATAAGACAGTTCATTATAATTACTTTTGGAATATAAGACAGTTTAAAGGGCCCCAGAAGTGTTGTACCCAAACAAAAATGTATAGATAATACAGAAAAATGATCATTTATGGTCATTTTAGCTCACCTGAGCTGATTCATAGCTGATAGGCATGTATATAGGCATGTTTCTGTCATCAGTCAACAGTTTCAAACCTCTTCTAAAGCCATGAAGCCAATTCTTACCATACTTCGTATATGGCATCTACAGGCAGGGGGAACAAATAATTGTGTTTTTTGTTTCAATAGGTTAAGAACTCTGGTTGCTATGGCAAGTTGCCGCTGTCTTACAAAGGGAAAATTGGAAATTGTTATTGATCACTGTCTTACTGCAGATATTTTGACAAAATTTTTCAGAAATGTTTCTTGAGTTGTCCTCCAATTTTCCATATGAATTTTGTCCAAATTGCTAATTTTGATTGGATGTCCTAGCAACCAAAATGTTAATTTTGCTAAAAAATTCAAAAATAAGAAGCAGATAAAAATACATGGCTTTAATCTGAAGCTAAGAAATGCTTGACTGTGGGCTTATAGGAGTATGTGCCATAATTAGGTCGAATAAGGAATATCAACACTTTTTGATTGGAAAAAAAAAAAAACACACAAAAAAAAACAACACCTTTATATCGAGAGCTAAAGACTATTTGTAGCCAGTTGTATTTATTTATTTATTTATTTGCAGTATACATTCAGCAACGAAAGCAAATATGCAATGGCTTTGGCATGGGCAGGAAAGAATGATGGGGTAAGGAATACATTTTAATTTTGTCAAAGCTTCAGGTAAAAGATATACAGTAACACCTTAATGGCTTGAACATCTTTGGGACTATGGAAATTTATTCAAGACACAGGTAGTTCAAGCCACTGAGGGTTAATTATGGCGCCATGTCAGGAAGTAAATGGTGAAAATCTAGGGAAGTCTTTTTGATCTCCTATACAATAATGGTATGGTGTGTGTACTCATTAGAATTGCCTTGATGAGGCAATTCTAATGAGTACACACTTTAAATTTCATGATAAAATAATTTCCCTAAATATTTTTCTTGAGCTATCGGAAGAATTTTGTAGGGACTCAAAAATGAGTTTGAATCGTCCCAGGTAAACAAGCCATCAGTGTTTGAGTCATCGAGGTTTAACTGTATCTGGTAAAATGTCCTTAAAAATTTCATACTCTTCATTCCATACTTTTTTACCATTTTTATTTATTATGCATGTGTTTCTCAAAATGCTTGGTGGAATGGCAACCAGTGATTACACTGATTGGCAAAAGTATATGCAGGAGTTCAGGTTCACTACTTAGAAGACTAAGCTTACCCAGGGAAATTGTGAGTAGGTAAACTGATCAGCTTGACATGACCTTAACAGTGTTGGATTGGCCGTAAAACTCCAAATTAAAAAAATGCATCAGATTTTGTAGTTAACATAGGAGCAGATAAAAGAGTATAGTGCTCAGAAGACAATTTTGCAGCCAAACTATAGCTCCAGAAAATATTTTATCTTATTTCTCCACAAAAACATATATTGTGGTACTCAGAAAAAATTCCTCACTGAGGCATTTCTAATGAGTACCCACAATGTACTTTTTTGTGGAGAAATAAGGTAAAAATCTTGATAAGTTTTGGTTGAAAAAAGGGCCTTATCTGATGCTATGCAGTATACAGTGTTGACATTTTTTTTTTTTTTTTATCTCAAACACTGGTACATGTACATGTAGCTCAAACTACTGTGAAAGTCAAACTAAATAGAGGGCAGTGTTGGATTGGTTTGTGTTGAGTTTTCAGGAGTTGAAATATAAAGAGGATATACAACAAACTGAGTTTGTTGTATATCCTCTTTACATTTCAACTCCTGATAACTCAGACTACTATCTCAAACCTAAAATTTTGGTCCCTTGGAGTTTGAGATAATGAGAGTTGCCGATAATATATCTTGTGATACATTACCTCTCACTGGAATCATCACATTTAGAAAAATGCAATGAATATTTTGGTGCGGAATAAAATTTTTCCAAAATTACACCCTGTGAGTTGTCTGATTGGTCAAATGAAATATTGTACAGTAGATTTCCTTTTAGTTCGAACAGATAAAAAATAAATATTGATGGAGTTTGAATTATTAGAAACACAGCTTCAGAAAAAAACAACAGTGTTCGTACTATTTGAAACTGTGGAAAATCTCCAATAAAAACTAACTATCTTAATGAGGCATGATTAAAAATCAATAACTAACCTACAGTCCCAGGGTGATGTGTCTGACTATTTGAGCTATTTTCCCACTGTTGATTGACCTAGAACTTCGCTAGCAGTCATTTTGTTTCAAAAGAACAGCTGGTAGATACACATACAGCTTGCATATCTGCGCTGAACTTCCTCATAGCGCAGAGGCAGCGTTTTCACTTTTAAAGGAAAGAATTTGCTCTCACATACATGTACATACGCCTACCAAACAAATGAATGCGTAACCGGTTAAGAATGTGAAACAATTAGATCGACATCCCGTTAGGGGGCCAGCCTCGGTGGCTCAGTTGGATGCGCCGTCCGACTGGAGACCAGGAGGTCGCGGGTTCAACCCCCGCTGAGGTTGGCAACATTCTTTCGTGTAGATTGATCATGAAATATTTTCTAAGGTCGTTCTCTCCCTTCCGCTGATTCAAGAAGGGCAGTTGTCAGTTTCTGGCGAAAGAATGTGCACAATACTGGTAAACCGCTTAGAGGACTAAGCCTGCCCAGTAAACGTGTGGTTAGGTAAACTGACCGCGCTCGACATGACCCCATTGGGTTGACTGGGCCATAAAACCTCAACACAAAAACATCCGGTTAGGGATAAGGTGACTCAAAAAGGTAAACAAACTTTGCATTTTCTGTGTTTCATGAGCGATATAAATGTTTTGGTGAAAAAGGCAAGTTTTAGGCCACTGATTCTGGATCGAGGTGGGGCTACTGGGTGGGGCCAAAGACAGGTTCAAGTTTACCTGCAAGTTTAGGTGCAATTTTACGTCCGTGTTTCTCTGGCAGCTTATAACTTTCATACCTTTTGGGCTAGAAAGTTGAAACTTGGTATGATACTTACCTAGAGCAAGACCTTTCAATGCATGGTACCATTGCCCCAGGGTCTTGCCCCTGGGCGGGGCTAGGGGTCAAAATATATAACAGGTCATTAAGAAAAACATACAAAAATGTGACTAAAAATATCACTATGGTATCATTGGTAAAGCTGAAGAGTTAAAATTTAGCACAATAATTACACAGAGGAAAGCTGTTTAGTTGTTGATGAAAAGGCAAGTTTTAGGCCACTGATTCTGGATTGGGGTGGGGCTACTGGGTGGGGCCGGAGAAAATGTAAAAGTATTAAATATGTAATATCTCGGAAACTGTTCAGATCCCAACCCCTAAACCTGTGTATTGTTGTTCTTTATGATCTGATGCATTCAATGTCACATACCTTGCAACCCCTGGGATCATACCCCGCCCTGCCCCTTTCATTTCATCAAAAGCCAAATATCTCAGAAACTATTCAGATCCCCACCCCTAAACCATATATATTGTTTTTCATTATGATAATATGTATTCAATGACACATACCTTGTGTCCCTCAGGGGTCACATTGTTTCAACTTAATTTTTTGCAAAATGCCTGCGTGTGGATGAGGATGGCCCTGGGCGGGGGCATCTGTGTCATCTTGACACATTTCTAGTTTTTTTGTTGTTTTTTTATTATTATTTTTCAGCAAAAAAATAGGCTTTGACGTTTTATGAGAATTGTCTGGCAGTCTGATGATCTGATGATTCACATGAAATGTCATACTTTTTTTTTTTTTGAATAAAAAAAATTCTAATGTCATCTGCTGCTGTGACTGTGTTTTAAGGGCTTAAATGACATATCAAGGCAATTCTGATAACTATCCGCAACTTTTCAGGATGAATTATAAAACAATGTTTTGTACTAACATGTTTTTATCAGAGAAACCCCATCTGATCACAAACTGTGACAACCGGGGCAGTCAGAAAATTAATACGGTACAAGTTGTAACACCTGGCTTTGCTGGTGAAATTCATTATTTATTGCTGCAAGGGATTTGACGTTTTACTTATTTATTAGCTGGACTGTGACTGTAGTCACAGAAGGCAAGAGAACTTCCACATGACCAAGTGGTAGCACTCTTGACTTCCCATTACAAGGTCCTGGGTTCAAATCCTAATAGAGGGCAGAATCATAGGTCTAGATAAGGGAGGGTATCCGGAAAATATTTTTTTTATTTCTCCACGAAAACATATGTTGTGGGTACTCATTAGAAGCGCCTCAGCGAGGCGCTTCTAATGAGTACCCATAACATATGTTTTCTTGGAGAAATAAAAAAAATATCAATACTTTTGGATTGAAAAAAGAGCCTTAACTAGTGCTATGCAGAATTTAGCTTATTACTATGGGTCACTTCATTGCACAGAGACTTTCATTATCACCCTTTTGTCATCTTGATATGACTTAAATAGTGTTGAAAGAGACATCAAACAGCAGGTCATAACAGAAGGCGAGATAGACTGGCTCCACTTTCCAGTGACTAAATATTTTTCTTATAATCCTGGGCCCAGTTGTTCAAAACTAACGATGTTGTTAGTTAACAATTCTTTAAAATTTACATCGATTGATACGCAAACATGCTGAAATTTTTTGCTGAAAAAATGTGAGTAGCTTTTGCAGGGCAAAAGCTACTCACATTTTTTCAGCAAAAAATATTGGAATATTGTATATTGAATCCCCTAAAACAGTTAACGAAATGACCCTTAACGAGCTCGTTAAGCTAACGACGCTTTGAACAACTGGGCCCTGATTGATAATCCACTAAAATGAAACCAAAATATATCATGACTGAAAAGGCTGGTCCTTAGTAACCAGCCATAAAAGTCATGATATATTTTGGTTTTATTTTAGTGGATTATCAAATAGGATTATAAGAAAAAATATTTAGTCATTAGATACTGGTCAGTAAAGGTGAGACTTTCTGGCGAAAGAATGTGCACAATACTGGTCAACCGCTTAGAGGACTAATCCTGCCCAGTAAACATATGGTTAGGTAAACTGACTGCGCTCGACATGACCCCATTGGGTTGACTGGGCCGTAAAACCTCAACACAAACAAAAGTAAAGGTGAGACAGAGATGTCTGTAGCACTTCTGAGTGAATCTGACATTGTTAGAGTCAACTTTAACCCGTTTTCATCGGGATACTCCCAAATAAGTAATTGGCAAATCGTGCAGACCCAGATAAGATGTCAGATGATGCGGCATCTGATCAGGGGTCTTGACTGTTTGCAAATAGTTTAGCTATCTTTATGCGCTGCCACATGGTAGTGGCAAGGTATTATGGTTTCATGTTGGCTGTCAGTGTGTCTGTCCATCTGTCTGATGTCTGTATTTTTGTTTCTAGGAGATAACTTGTGTGAATGTTAATGGATTTTCATCACACTTTGTATGTTCATTGATATTGTTGCAGTCTGGTTTTAGGATTGCTAATAGGCAAATTTTGTCAATTTTTGACAGATTTATCTGCCTATGACATGTCTGATTTTTTATTTTTCGGACGATAACTTTAGTAAATATCAATGGATTCTCATGAAACTTGGTATGTGCATTGATATTGTGGATATCTAGTTTGGGATTGCTACTGTAATGGGAAAATTTTGTCAATTTTTGACAGAGTTGTCTGCCTGCAACACATCGATATTTTCGCTTCCAGAGGATAACCTTCAGTAAAAATTAATGGAATTTCGCCAAATTTGATATGTGCATTGATATTGTGGAGATCTGGTTCGGGATTGCTCATGGGTAGATTTCGTCTATAATTTCCCTTAATTAATACTTTGCATGCTTGGTAAAAGTTTCAGCAAGCAGCATTTTGAAATGTTTTTCTTATTTTTCCTAGAAGGTAGGATCTGATGCAATGCTAAGGAGACAATTTGCATGAAGTGTCTGATCCTATTTTCTAGGAAAAATAAGAAAAATATCATCAGTTTGTCATCTGCTGAATCTGCCCATAGCTTGGTAAGTATTAATGGGAAATAAGCATGTCAAATCCATGATGAACTGCTGTCTCTTATTGCTGTATACATTTTTGTAAGTCTGCTTGCAATAGATTTACATTGTAGGTTGATAGATAATTAAAAATCAAATTAAAAATTTTAATTTCTTTTGCAGGAAAATAGGGTTAAGTATATTTGTTTCCAGTTACCTGCAATATATAAACCTTCCCTTTCCCTGCATTTCAGGAAGTGTCCGGATGGCCAATTTTTTGTGCTCTTGATCATGAGATCCCGGGTTTGAATCCTGCTGGAGGCGGAATTTAGTTCATGACTGTATGGCACTTAGTTGCACAGAGCCTATCATTTATCACCCTCCCCATCATCTTGATATCACTAATAATGTTGAAAGGGGCATAATACACTAAATCATCATCATCATTCCCTGCATTTCTGAAAAGTTAGTTTGAACTGGTCAGATCAAGAAGACAAAATGAAATTTTAATATTTAGAGTGCCTAGCAAAATTTGTAGCAGACAACATTCAATTTTTTTTTTTTTTTTTTTTTCATAATAAGTCTTGACTTAACATGTGATGTTCTGCTTGGCAGACAAATCACTTGAAATTTAAAGATTTATTTTGTATGCAAAAAAAAATATAAGAAAAAAATTAAAAAAAAAAAAAATTGTCTGCTGCAGTTGTGATTGGCACTTTAACCCTTAAAGCGCCAAGAAAAATTGCATCTGAAAATGTTGTCTGTTTATGTCGTCTGCCGAATATTCTTGCAGACTTTTCAAACCTATTTTGCATACAGGCAAACAGTGTGGACCCTGATCAGACTGCTCCTAAAGGAGCAGTCTGATCTGGGTCCACGCTGTTTGCAAAAATGACTTTTAAAATCACAAGCAGATGACAAAGCAGACGACAATAGTTGTGATTGGTGCTTTAAGGGTTAACAGTTAACCCTCAGAATAGTCCATACTTAGTTTTACCCTTTTCACCTATATCTAAGAGCACTGCTTAAGTAATTGTTTTTAAAATTTGGCGCACCATCTTCTTTGATGAAATAGCCTTTGCATACTGTGCAGATCCAATAACAGACTGTTTTCTGAAGGAGTCTGGTCAGGGTCTGCACTGCTTATTTTTCCACCAAGTATACTCTGAAACAAACACACTTATAGAAAATAAAAATTGGGCAAAAAAAGTGGGATGGAATAAATTGCAATGCTAATGAAGCCTGCAACATGTGTTTGGTGCAAAAATAACATTGAAAAAAAAAAATCAAATCCAAAATTACCGCCAGTCTGGAGTATGATCCCGTTTGTCACGGTTGAGTCATCGTTGCAATGAACAATAATACATGGGTCCAGACAAAGGCAATATACAGACAATAAATGTTGTTATTTCTTTCTCAAAAACACATCTTGTGAGTACTGACTGAAAGAGAGTAGAGAGTATCAACAAGATATCAGAGGACTTGTTAATGAGGAGTATTTGATGATAATTCTGGGATAATTTTCTGAATAACTGTTTTCCATAAATTCATATGTTGTGGGTACTCATTAGAGGCACTTCTAATGAGTATCAACAGCATACATTTTTACAGAAAAATAAGAAACATTATCCCAGAATTATCACCAATTTTTCCTTCTTAACCCTGAAAGTGCCAGTCACAACTGCAGCAGACGACACTTTTAAATATTTTTTTTTCTTAGAAAATAAGTCTTGACATTTTGTGTGAATCATCTGCCAAGCAGATATTTTCTAAGAAAAATATTTTTTAAACACGTCGTTTGCTAAAAATTTTGCTTGGCCCTTTAATGGTTAATAAGTCCTTTGGACAGGGTACTCATTGAATTGTCGAGGTATATCCAGTGAGTACCCATATCTTGTCGAGGTATATCCAGTGGGTCCCTCACAAGATATGTTTTGGTGCAAACTTTATTGTCACATTATCAAGAGCTGTGAAAAAGGCTTTACTTTTGCAATAGTAGACACACTCTGAGAAGAGGGATCTTTTTTTGGGACTTTATTTCTCTCATAACATATGAGAGCAATAAAGTACCAGATCAGCCTGCACAAACCAACATTTAATTCAGGAACTTAGCTCATTACTTACAGTAAACATTCCTAGACCTTGAAAAATAATGAAATAATGAGACATAAACTTTTTAGCTATCCTTACTAATGAAGCGAAGGGAAGTGATAAGTTTTGCAAAGGGGTGCAGTTTTAATTGTCTCCCTTTACAAAATTGGTTGCTTCTCTCAAAGAATCATGTGTGCTTTTTTTGTTTGAATCTCTGATCTTATTGTTTGAATTTTTAGAAAAGTTACCATGATAATCAGGTACTGTGGAATGGGGAGGCAAACAGCTGACTGAATATGTAATGGGATCCATGACAACAAAACAAGCAAAAGGATTATACCATATTTGACCTAATTACTGCACTGTGTGCTTAGATTTTTTAAATTACTGAACAAACTTGTAGTAAAATATCAATCTAATAAGGGCACTCTTTAAAGAAAGATCAGCAGAGGACTCAATGAGGAGCATATTAAATGATGCTTTTGCAATATTATTTTCTGATTTTCTTTATAAAAACATGTTAAAGGTACTCGTTTGAATTGCCTTGACTTATAAAGAAGTAGATAAAAGTAAACTGACTGTAATCTGAAGGCTACTCAATTGCTTAACTGTGCGCTTATAGGAGCATGTTTGGTAATTAGGTCTTATACGGTATTATCAAATATGAAATGCATTGGCCAAATTCAGTTTGAGTATCTGATAAATCTGATCAGGCTCACATAGCTGTGGATAAGAGAGTTATCCAGATAGATAATTTTCTTATTTCTCCTCAAAAAAAAAACAGAAGTTGTGGATACTCATTAAAAGTGCCTCAACAAGACACTTCTAATGAGTATCCACAACTAGTGTTTTTGGGTGAAATAAGAAACTACCCACAACATTTCTTTCCATTGTGCTTCTAATGAATACCAACAAAATACGTGTTTGTGGATAAATTAGAAAAATATCAGTACTCTTTGGTTGAAAAAAAACAACAAAAAACAACAAACAAAAAACATCTTATCTAGACCTATGAAAAATTAGAGATTATATAGAAGATTGAAGAATTACCATGTATGCTCATTTTCCTATAAAAAAGTCTTTATTTGGATGCATTTGTGTGTGTGTGTGCGTGTGTGTGCATGCGTGTGTGTGTGCATTATATTTTTACTGTGCTATGATGTACTATTATAAAAAGGTTTCTGTGTACTTAGAGTTCGCACTCAAAATAACGTTGAGTACTAGAAAAGTTTAGATTATGGTCATCTGAGAAAACAACAGAAGTTTTTTGTTACAGTTTCGTTTTTCATCTTTGTAATATGATCCAACCCAATGAAAATGTCTTTTCGATGCATTTGCATACAACAAAAGCATAGCTCTAGACAGGAGAGGATATCTGAAAGATATTTTTCTTGTTTCTCCATGAAAACATTTATTGTGGGCACTTATCAGAAGTGCCTCAGAGAGTCACCTCTAATGAGTACCCACAGTATGTTTTCATGGAGAAATAAGAAAAATATTGGTACTTTTCAGTTGAAAAATAGTGTGTTATCTGGAATTTTTACAAAGGCCTAGATCAGCCTTCAGTCCATCCATCCAATCAGAACCTTCACTGTCCATTTATCGAGGGTTGAGCACAAGACTGTAGTACCTCAAACATATTTTTGGAACCCTTGTTTAGGGGCAACCTTGACCCCTTTGTAAACAATGCAAATTTAGGTGCCATTGCTCATACGAGCAATGGCACCTAAATTTTCATTGTTTACAGAAAGAAATGTTGTAATCTTCATAACGCCTTCATGGTGAGGAGATTAAGTTTGGGGAAAAACAACCATCTGACTTGCATCAGTCTTGCGCTCAACCCTCGTTATGTAATCATTGCATCCTGGCTCTGATGAAACTAGGAGGTTGGGGGTTGGGAAGGGTAGGGGTATAAAGGCTGGTCTTAATCTGCACATTAACACTGCTGGGTGAGAATTTCAGCAGACGACATTTGGAAATATTTTTTCTTAATTTTCCCAGATAATTGGCTTTGGAATTTAATCAAATTGACAATTTGCATGAAATGTTGAAGCTTAGTTTGTGAGAAAAAATAAGAAAAATATCAGCAAGTATTCATTTGTCGATTTAGCCCATGTTGATTAAGCATCTGCTGAAAGACATATTTTCCTATGATATGGGTCATGTGTTTTGTGATTCTAGGCCCAGTTGTTCAAAACCTAACGAAGTTGTTAACTAACATAATGTTAAAATTTCTGTTATGAAATATGGCAAATCGTTTATATTGTTTCCTGAAAAAATGTGAGTAGCTTTGCAAAACCTACTCACATTTTTGCAGCAAAAATATCAATGTTTTTGAAAATACCTTAGCTACAATAGTTAACAAGTTTGTCATTAACCCTTGTCCTGCTGAACCCGGATATACCCTGACTTTGCAAACAGTGTAGATCCAGATCAGTTGGCTTCTGAAGAAGCCAACTGATCTGGATCTGCACTGTTTGTCATTAAGTATGTGAATTTGTAGCAACAATCCAGATCAAGTAATCTGAATGGCTGAAAATTAGAAGTGGGTGTGGCATCTTAATTTATTCTGCAGGACAAGGGTTAACAAGCATGTTAAGCTAATGATGCTACGAACAACTGTGCCTAGGCTGATCTATTTCTTTTATTTTTTTATTTTTACAGTGTTTTTGTCTACATGTAAATGCATAGCTCATATCAGCAGACACTGTTTTGAAATATTTTGCTTGCTTTTCCCCCACAAAATAAGAATTGTGCTGCTGAATTAGCTCAGCTAGTGCTCTGTTTCAACTGAAAACCATATTTAGCATTGAAAAACCAATTTATTTGTTCATGTAAAATACAGGTAGAAATTATCTCAGATGTATTAAGAAAAACACTGAAAAAACAACAACAACAACAAAAAACACCAAACGCCCCAAACAACTTTTGTTACAGTAAAATCATGTAGGGGTGGTTGGGTGATATGGTCATGTTTACAGCAAGTGTCAGATAGAGATTGGATGGGGAGAGCATGATATGGTTATGTTTACAGCAAGTGTCAGATAGAGATTGGCTGGGGAGAGCATGATATGGTCATGTTTACAGCAAGTGTCAGATAGATTGGATGGGGAGAGCATGATATGGTTATGTTTACAGCAAGTGTCAGATAGAGATTGGATGGGGGGAGCATGATATGGTTATGTTTACAGCAAGTGTCAGATAGAGATTGGATGGGGAAAGCATGATATGGTTGTTTACAGCAAGTGTCAGATAGAGATTGGATGGGGAGAGCATGATATGGTTACAGCAAGTGTCAGATAGAGATTGGATGGAGGGAGCATGATATGGTCATGTTTACAGCAAGTGTCAGATAGAGATTGGATGGGGAGAGCATGATATAGTTATGTTTACAGCAAGTGTCAGATAGAGATTGAATGGAGGGAGCATGATATGGTCATGTTTACAGCAAATGTCAGATAGAGATTGGATGGGGAGAGCATGATATGGTCATGTTTACAGCAAGTGTCAGATAGAGATTGGATGAGGAGAGCATGATATGGTTATGTTTACAGCAAGTGTCAGATAGAGATTGGATGGGGGGAGCATGATATGGCTATGTTTACAGCAAGTGTCAGATAGAGATTGGATGGGGAGAGCATGATATGGTTATGTTTACAGCAAGTGTCAGATAGAGATTGGATGGAGGGAGCATGATATGGTCATGTTTACAGCAAGTGTCAGATAGAGATTGGATGGGGAGAGCATGATATGGTTATGTTTACAGCAAGTGTCAGATAGAGATTGGATGGAGGAAGCATGATATGGTCATGTTTACAGCAAGTGTCAGATAGAGATTGGATGGGGAGAGCATGATATGGTTATGTTTACAGCAAGTGTCAGATGGAGATTGGTTGTGTTTGTGGGATGGGAGAGCTGTTTTTAAATACTTCTTGTCTATCCTGTCTTTCTTTTTCTCTCTCTTTTCTGGGAAATGGCTTAACATGACTGAAATATGATTGATAGGGCTATTAAACATCACCTAAAACATACAACTAATTCACATAAATTATTTATAGTTACAGATAAGGTCCCATCAGTCACAAATTATTCATAACTATAGATAAGAAGGTTTCATCAGCCAAAAAAGATATTGATATTCTGATTATTTCTGAGCAAATTGTATGTTATATGTACTCATTGAACTTCTTTGGTCTAGACCTTTGTTGTCGTCATTACAGTAAATGTTCTAAAATTTCTAACACCAAAGTTTCTGGCAAAATTCTATATGCAAACAGTGCAGACCCAGATCAGAGTGCTCCTGAAGGAGAAGTCTGATCAGGGTCTTCACTGTTTGCTATTCCATGGAGCATTTTAAGAGATAAATGCATAAAAAGCAAAATTTAAGCCAAAAAGGTATGGAATAAAGTGTTCGAAATTTCAGGGCCCAGTTGTTCAAAGCTAACGATGTCGTTAGTTAACGATTTGTTAAAATTTAAATCCAGTGATACGCGAATATGCTGAAATTTTTTGCTGAAAAAATGTGAGTAGCTTTTGCACTGCAAAAGCTACTCACATTTTTTCAGCAAAAAATATCAGAATATTGTATACTGAATCCGCTAAAACAGTTAACGAAATGACCCTTAACGAGCTCGTTAAGCTAACGACGCTTTGAACAACTGGGCCCAGGACATTTACCGTGTGTAATTAGGGCACCTTTCTTATGAAATAGCTCCATTATTGATTTATCATGTACATGAAAGACCTTGAAAGTTTGTCATGTAAGACTCTCATTTGAACCTTCTCTATGATTTTGACAAGCTTCCACAGCAGGTGTTTAACCTTTACCACTCTGTGCTAATTCAGCAGATGATAAAATGATAAGTTTCTGATTTTTCCCAGAAAATAGGCTTTGCTTTATCAAGCAGATTGTCTCCAATTTGCATAAAATGTTAAAGCTTATAAACTAGGCTTTGGCATTTCATTTAAACTGGGCAAGGCCTGCTATCCTTGCAGCAGGTAAGGGTAGAGGGGGAATGTTTTTATTTCTTCTGTTTCTTTACTTTCATTCATTCTCCTTTCTCCCCTGTCCCTCTCTTTCATCTCCTCTACTATCTATTCTATCTCATTTCTCCCTTTCTCTGGGAGACGACACAAAATTACCCACAAGGGTTGAGATATCCTTAAACTCCAACTCAGTCAATCATGTTTCCTAAGGAGATACTTCACATGAAATGCCAAAGCCAAATAGGCTTTGCCATTTTAATGAAATTGCCTCCAATTTGCATGAATTGTTAAAGCTTAGAAAGTAGGCTTTGGAGACAATTTGCATGAAATGAAATAAGTAAGAAAAAAATATTTGAAACTTTCATCTGCTGAAATTTCTACCCAGCATGCTAAGTGTTAAAGAAGGAACAAGAACAGAAGAAAAAACATTATTATTGCATAAAAAGCAGTGTCGCACGTTATTAACAGCCATGCATTAACCATCAAAAAGCTGTGTATTAATTAACAAGGCAGTTCACGCACTGTTAATGCACTGCTATGCAACTTCCAATATGATCATACCTGGGCCACAGATTTGCTGCCATTACGAGATGTGTACTGCCCGGCCCTAGAATGAGCATAGTCAGTGGAATTTACGTTCGCGAGACATCGGTGAAAAGGCGCAACAAAATAGTGCAAGAAATGACGCGAAATGTAGCAAATGTTTTCAGATTTTATGCAATAATAACGATCGAACGTGGTTTTTCAATGCATTAACATTTGCCAGGTCCCGAGGGAGATGTTGAAAACCGCGGCCTCCGGCCTCAGTTTTCAACACCTCCCTTGGGACCTGGCGAATGTTAATGCATGAAAAACCATGTTTGATCCCTATATTCTGAGGCTGTGGAGCTTGTTAATACTTTGCATGCTGGGTAAAATTTCAGCAGATGAGATTTAGATTAATTTATTTCTTACTCTTCCTCCCAAATCAGGTATGACATCACATGAAATTTATCTTCTCAGGAAGCAATTTGCATGAAATATCAAATACTGTTTACGGTAAATGTCCTAACATTTCGAACACTTTATTGTATACATTTTTGGCCTAAATTTTGCTCTTTGTGCAGTTGTTTCTTAAAATACTACTGGAGTGACAAACTGTGTAAACCCTGATCAGACTGCTCCTAAAGGAGGTCTGATCTGGGTCTGCACTGTTTGCATATTCCATTTTGTCAGACTCTTTGGTGTACGAAATTTTAGGATATTTACCATACTTGGAAAAATAAGAGAATATCATGAATTTACCGTTTGCTGAATTTGTTCCGAGTGTTAAACTTTCGGAGAGAAGTAAGTTCTTCTAGTGTTACAAAGCCCATGTGGGTAATTATACTGATCCAGAAATTAGTTTCTTCCCTAACTTGGCATGTTACATTAGGTTTAAGTTAGCAATTCTGGGAATATTTCCAATAAAGACTGACAGAATGATAAGTAGATGGCTCTGTTGATAAGTTTTCTTCCATTCTCAAGTGAGTTATGAAACTTGAAAGCTCCATGATTGTAGATAAGGAGTATCAGGAAACTATTTTTTTTATTTCTTGGCGAAAGCATATGTTGTTGGTACTCATTAGAAGTACCTCGCTGGAGTGCTTCTAATGAATACCACAACATATGATTTTGTCGAGAAATAAGAAAAAAATATCAATAATTTTTGGTTGAAAAAAAGAACCTGATCTAGAACTATGCCGAGAGCTCCATACTTCTAGATAAGAAAAGTATTCCGATAAACTACTTTTCTTATTTCCCACATAGCTCTTGATAAGGCACTTTATACACAAAAAGTATCTTTATTTTTCTTATTTCTCGATGAAAACATATGTTGTGGTACTCATTAGAAGTGCCTCACCGAGGCACTTCTAATGAGTACCCACAGCATGTTTTCGTCGAGTAATAAGAAAACTGTTTACCTGATACTCGCTCTTATCTTGTCTTTGTAAATTCCCTTTCCAAAAAGAGTGTGTTTTAGGGACTGATTTATTGGGACTGTCCCAATGAGGCAGTATTAATAGGTACTTGAAACGTCCTTTTTTGTAGAGCAATAAAAATAAAATTTGATAAAAATGTCTTGTCTTGAGCTTGTAAATGTGGGAGGTACCATATTTACCCTAAGTATTCGGACTGACAGATCAGATGCTGCAAAATGCAGTGTCTGATCTGGGTCTGCACTGTTTTCCACCCATCTAGCAGTTTTTAGACACAACAGATATGATTTTTTTTTTTTTCAAATTTTAATACAAGTATGATAAGGAAATAAATTGCACCAATATTTAGGGTAAATACCGAAGTTTCGATAGGAGTTGCTGTAAGTCAAGGCAAGAGCTTATTTTGTGCTATTTGGTTAAGGCTATGGATAGATAAGTTCTTATTTTGAAGTTAAAAACTACTGTATTGATGTTTGGCTTGCCTGTATAAAAATACTGGAAGAGCTTAATATTGCATTATCACCCAGCGTGGGTGTTGGCATTGGTGTTCTGTTTGTCCATAGACTTTTACATTTAGCATGCCGGTTCAAAATTTCCGCAGATGACATTTTTGGAATGTTTTTTTGATTTCCCCAGAAAATAGGCTGACATTTCTTGCAAGTTGTCTCCTGAGGTTACTTGACAAAGTATTTGATAATTGGTCCAAAGTTTGTTCCATGCAAGCCTGACCCCATCAGTGTTATGAACATAGAACTTTACAAGCTATATATCTCCTGAATACCTGGGATGAGTTGCATAAGGGGAGCGTTACAGAGCACTGCGTAGCACTTCCCTATGCAACGGTACATTCCCAAAAAGCGCTTTGTGGCGCTTCGTAACTGTGTTTGGAGCTGACTCCCGGTCTGAAACAGAATGTTGCATAGCAACCAGACAAAACAAAATGGCAGCACCCGATGTAGTCAGTGCCCGTTTTAAGAAATTAAATGTTTTTTGTTGCTGTTGTTGTTCTTGGACGAAGTGCATTGTGCATAAATGACCATAGAACACAAAACCAATCGATGAAGCAAGCATCGCTAGCTTTTTAAGAGAAATTCCCAGTTTGAAAATCGTGTCATTTTGGCAGACATTTTAAAAAGCGCTCCCATCAAACGGACCATTGCATAGCAAGAACAATCGCTACAGAGCGCTACCTGCAAGTGCTTTCCTTATGCAACTCACCCCTGGATAGATGTTGTTGATATTTCTTGTCTTGTGATGGGGAAAACCACCCACCTTGGATGGCCAACCACTACCCTGCCACATGCCAGCACCTGGAATTGAACCTGGGTTGCAGCTGTGACAAGTGAGAAACATACCTCTGCGCTGTTCAGGCCTTAATTTTGCCCCCGCCTATTCGAAGAATAGCGGAAGAGCATTAAGTGTTACTCCTGTCCATCCCGTACGTACGTTCGTACGTATGACTGTACGTACGTCCGTCCCAATTCGTGTCCAGGCCATTACTCCTAAACCATATGGAATATATTTATGAAACTTAACAGGTGCATGCATGACACAGAGACGATGTGTCATGAACAAGGAAGACAACCTTGCTTGTTTGTTTTTTGAATTATCTGCCCTTGACTTAGTTCCATATAGTAAACTGTGTCCGGGTCATAACTCCTAAACCGTATGGAATATATTTATGAAACTTTACAGGTGCATGCATGACATTAAGACGATGTGTCATGAACAAGGAAGACTTGCTTGTTTGGTTTTTGAATTATCTGCCCTTGACTTAGTTCCATATAGTAAACCGTGTCCGGGCCATAACTCCTTAACCGTATGGAATATATTTATGAAACTTTACAAGTGCATGCACGACATTGAGACGATGTGTCGTGAAAAAGGAAGACAACACTTGCTTGTTTGGTTTTTGAATTATCTGCCCTTGACTTAGTTCCATACAGTTCCATATAGTAAACTGTGTTTGGGCCATAACTCCTAAACCATATGGAATATATTTATGAAAATTTACAGATGCATGCATGACATTGAGGCGATGTGTAATGAACATGGAAGACAACTCCAGCTTGTTTGATTTATGAATTATCTGCTGTTGACTACATATGTAACCTTTTTATGCCCCCACCAAACTTTGGTTATCTTTGGTGGATTGCTTTATAGTTTGGAACAGATACATATTGTAGCAAGATACAATGAGGGGATAACTTAGATAATACCAGCAGGCATTTTGCATGGATTAGGCCCCTTTCTGATTTAGAAATTGTCCCATTCAGATGCATTTTGATTCATACCTCTTGTTATCTTTGGCCTATTGATTTGAAACTTGAAACACTAGCCTTTTATCTTATAGAAAATTTGTAGAACACTTACCATTACTCTGTTATGCATTTTGCTTGGGTTATGGCCTTTTTCTGACTTAAAAATGTCCCATTTAGATACAATTTGATTCATAACTCTTGTTATCTTTGGGGGATTGATTTGAAACTTGAAATACTAGCCTGTTGCCTTACAAAGAATATGTAGAGTAAGTACCATCACTCTATTATGCATTTTGCATGGATTATGTCCCTTTTCTGACTTAAAAAGTGTCTCATTTAGCTGCATTTGATTAATAACTTCTGGTTTCATTGAAGGATTGATTTGCAACTTAAAATACTAGCCTGTTACCTTGCAGAGATTTTGTAGAACGTGCCATTACTCTGTTATGCATTTTGCATGGATTATGGCCCCTTCTTACTTAGGAAATGTCTGTTTTAGATGCATACTGATTCATAAGTCTTGCTGTCTTTGAAGGATTGATTTGGAACTTTAAATCTTTAAATACTAGCCATTTATCTTGCAGAAAACTTGTAAAACAAGTAACATCATTCTGTTTTGACTTTTGCATGGATTATGGCCCCTTTCTGGCTTAGATATTGTCCTGTTCAGATGCATTTTGATTCATCGGTTTTGACATTATTGCGGATTGACTTAAAATTTGAAATAGTAGCCCAGGATATTATTTATCTGAGAATTATAGAACAAGTATCATCACTCTGTTACACTTTTGCATGGATTGTGGCCCCTTTCTGACTTTGATATTGTCCCATTTAGATACATTTTGGTTTATGTCATCTTTGGGGGATTGATTTGAAACTTGAAGTACTAGCCTATTATCTTACAAAGAAATTGTATACATGTAACACTACTTTGCTGTGCATTTTGCATGGATTATGGCCCCTTGCTGAATTAGAAATTGTCCCATTGAGAGACAGTTTGATTAAAAAATTCTGATGTCATTGTAGGATTGATTTAAAACACTAGGCTCTTACATTATAGAGACCTCATAGAAAAAGTTACATAACTAATTTATGACTTATGCAAGGGGTATGTCACCTTTTTAATAAAAAAAAAAAAATTTGCCTTATATAGCTATTAAATGGTTGATTTGTGTTTGCTTTAGAACACATGCATACTATAAGATAATGGAGGGGGGCAAAAGGTCAGTGTCTAGAACTTGGCACTGAACACGAGACTGCAAGAAGTATGGAGGTGTCATTAGACCAACTTAATGCTGAAGTGAGGTGATGCGCAGTGCAGTATTAGGAACCGCTTCTTGTCATCATAAGCATGATATAGTAGGAATTTCTCCATCTAGTGAGAGGACCTGGCCTGTAAATATCTGTGAGTATCACTTTTAAGATTGGGGTATGCAAACCAGCACTGCATACTTGTAGAATGCCTACTTTTACTTTGCTTCTGATGTTATCTCAAACAGGGGATATATACAATGACACTTTATGGAAAATCAGTGCTGTGATGAAGCCATTGCTTTTGATATGCTGCACATGATGCTTAGTAGGTCAGACCTGTTATCCTGCTGAATTCCAGTTCTTTTTGTGAAAAACAGGTTTCACACGCAAATTCCCATTTTAAGCATATTGTGGAATTCATTAATCGAGCCTTTGTTAAAAATGGTGCCTGGGTGGGGGCATGAGTGTGCTTCGCACACAGGTCTAGTTCTGAATGGCATTTTGACGGGGGCATCCGTGTCCTGTGGACACTTTTTCTAGTTTATTTTAATTTTTACTGAGATCTTATAAGATGGCAAGCCCTATTTTCTCGGGAAAATAAAAACAAATCAGAATGTCATCAGCTGCAATTGTGATTGATGCTATAACCTGTTGTAGACTGAATAGACTCTCCCACACTATATACTGGAAAAGTCCAATTTCAATTTTTTGGTATGTCCGGCTATGAGATTTACATATTCCTAGAGAAAAATGGCAAAACTATTTTCAAACAGTTGAGACCCTGATCAGATGCCGCATTCTGCGGTGTCTGATCTGGGTCTGCACTGTTTGCCAGTTATCCTTGGACGGGTCTCCCGACTACAGTGGGTTAAGGTTTAAGTACCATATTTTGCCGATAGTATCCAGTGTTTTGTTGATGGGATATTAAAGAATATTGAAAAGAACACGCATGACCTATTGGGCAAGGTCTGGAAATTGTTAAAATAGCATTTCGTCTGGCATAACAATGAATTATCCATCAATTCAAATTACCTTGGGCAGTGTTTTCTGATTTGTTTTTAATCAAAGAATGAATGATTAGATTGGATAATTAGATTTGTAGATATTCTGGAGCAAACTATTGGTTTCTCAGACTCGATTTTTCAGAACTTGAATTCCACACTGCAGTCGTAGCTTTGGCAATGCTTAGTACATGGGTAAAAGTTTATCTGCAACTTCACCTGTGACATCATGTGAATCGTTGACCAAGATGATTCACATGAAATGTCAAGACTTATTTTCTCTGAAAATAGAAAAAATTAATTCAGATTGTCGTCTACTACAAATTTTGCTGGATACTTTATGGGTTAAATGTGTTCACAACCTGTGATAACATGAAAGCACTTTTCAACATTCTTTGTTTTGCTCATGTTTCACTCATAAATAACAGTAGGGCATTATCTGGTATTGCGGCTAGATCAAAGCTGATTGACAGCTACAGTATAAACTTTTATCCTTTATCGGTCACCAGGTAGATGAATGGAAAAAATGACACATGTAAAAGTGCTCTGAAATTAAAGCCAAAAGACAAAATACTGATGACAACTTTGGTAAAACAGAATGTGTAAATTGGCAAGTATTTGGTCATGGCTAATGATTTTTTGACTGCTGAGTTTCATGGAAACAGGGCAAAACTTTCAAAATTGGGGAAAAAAAACTGCACAAAAAAGTGGGAGCCACAGACCAACCGCTTTACGAGGGATGTTCGAAATGAATTGCTTATTTCTATCTGGAGACTTCAAATTTCAAGTTAGCCCAGAAGTACTCATTTCATGCCCTCGAAGTACTCCCTGTGGCTAGAAATGCAAAGTTTCAGCCGATGTATCCACTTCTTGAAGGCGTCACGGTACGCTGATTTGGGCACAGTAATAAGGTACTGATGAATGGCAGATCCAAGTGCCTGTCGGGACTGGTATTTCCGCCCAGCAAGGAATGCTTTCAATTTCGGAAACAAAAAGAAATCACATGGGGCAAGGTCTGGGGAATACGGGGGAGGGGGGTGAGGCAAAACAGTTACTTTTTCTTTCTTCAAAAACGCCGTAACTATTGCGGAGGTATGAGCTGGGGCATTGTCATGTAGAAGACGGACATGTTTAAAACCAGTGGCAGGGCGTCGTCATTGATAATACTTTTTCAGTTTCTTCAGTACTACGTCTTTGAAGTACTTTCCGATGATGCTTTTGCCCTTTTTCACTGGCACTTTTATTGCGACTCCTTCACCAGAGAAGAAGATTGCATACAAAACCTTCTTTGTACTCAAAGAACGTTTGGCAATTATTGGGCGTTTGCTGTGTTTAGTGGCTAACCTTTCTGATGGGCTCAAAATAATGGACCCAGGTTTCATCACCTGTGATGACATTGGCAAACTGCTTTTTGTCATATTTTGGAAACATTTGAAGCAGCTTTTTGGCCACTTTAACCCGTTGCCTCTTTTGCTCGTCAGTCAACAGATGTGGCACCCATCTAGCAGAAATCTTTCTGACTTTCAAATGCTTCTTCAAAATAAGGTGAACCTTTGATAGTGATATGCCAACCTTTCGTGCAATATCATGAACTGTAAATCTGGCATCTCCTTCAATGATTTCCTTTATTTTGGAAACGATTTCTTTACGAGATGCAGATTTTGGCCTACCAGATTTTGGTGCATTTTTGATGGACTCTACACCAGACTCAAATTTCTTTTTCCACCACCGAACTGTGTCATAAGACACACAAGAAGGTCCAAAAGCAGTAGAAATTTCAGTCATCAGCTTCTTCAAAGAACAACCAAGTTTTGAGCGAGCTTTGATGTAAGCCCGTATTTCATCTTTTTTGTCGAAGCTTCTACCAACCATTTTTACTGCAGTGGTCAATGACTGCGTGTATTCAAATGGCAAATTTTATGTCTTACACTTAGTCTAACATGTACATTTATACACCATTGTGTAGATATTGAATAACCCTATACAGGTATGTATTGGTTTTTATCGTGCCCCACGTGGATATCGAGCTAGAGGGCAATAAGCAATTCATTTCGAACATCCCTAGTATAATGGTTTTCGCATTATAAGGGAATGCGTTTTAACTGCGTTCCAGTGTATATCTTCTGCAAAAAATAATATATTAAATCCAACCACCATTTATAACAGGAACCTACGAAGACCTTGGCAGAAACTCATCCTCTCAGTTTAATTTTGCCCTACAATATCAATGCTAAACATGTGAATCGCATGCTACCTCATGGTCAGTAAACATTCATCTGAAATAATTGACTTTCTTCTGGCCTTCCATTATATTTGTATTGATGTATGAAACACATGGCTCCAGATATGGAGGGTATTTTTCTTATTTCTTTACGAAAACGTATGTTGTGGTACTCATTAGAAACATCTCAATGAGCTGCTTCTAATGAGTACCCACACTATATGTATTCATAAAGAAAGAAGAAAAATATTAACAATTTTCATTTGAAAAAAAAAAAAAAAAGCCTCTTCTCTGGAATTATGAAATATCATATGTAACATGTGTTCTTACAGTCAGAACAGTCACTTTTTGACCACTTGAAACCAATTTGGTAGTCCAGTTTATTTATAGTCCATCACTTGTTTATTTTCATGGGCAGAAACCTCAAAATGTTTACTGATTGGACTAGCAATATTGAATCAATCTTCTGAACCAAAGATACATATAGTTGACTTTTATATTGTATTTATGCCCCCAACTTCAAAGAAGTTGGAGGGGCATATTGCTTCTGGGTTGTTCGTCCATCCGTCCATCCGACTGTCCGTCCATCTGTCCTTCCGTCCGTCCGTCCGTCTGTTCGTCACGCTTTTTGATGCATAGCATAACTTTAAAACCGTGAATGCTACTGTTTTAAAATTTCATATATGAATTCCTCATGAAAAAATAGCTGACACGTATTTTTTTTCTTGACAGGATTATGCCCCTTTTCTGAGTTATGGCCCTTTGAAAAAATATGGATGCAATCTTGTCAGCAAAATATCTCAAAAACCATTAAAGCTAGAGCCTTGAAACTTGATGAATAGACTGGTAGTGATGAGTAGACAACCTGATTAACTTTTGAAGAAATTTTGAAAAATACTTCTTGAGTTATGGCCCTTTGTAATTTTGGGCAATTTTACCTTGTCAGCAAAATATCTCAAAAACTGTTTGAGCTAGAGCCTTGAAACTTAGTAAATGGATTTGTAGTGATGAGTAGATGACCTGATTAACTTTTGAAGAAATTCTGAAAAATACTTCATGAGTTATGGCCCTTTGTAATTTTGGGCATTTTTATCTTGTCAGCAAAATATCTCAAAAACCGTTGGAGCTAGAGCCTTGAAACTTAATGAATAGACTGGTAGTGATGAGTAGACAACCTGATTAACTTTTGAAGAAATTTTGAAAAATGCCTTTTGAGTTATGGCCCTTAGTAATTTTGGGCATTTTTACCTTGTCAGCAAAATATCTCAAAAACTGTTAGAGCTTGAGCCTTGAAACTTAGTAAATGGATTTGTAGTGATGTGTAGATGACCTGATTAACTTTTGAAGAAATTCTGAAAAACACTTCATGAGTTATGGCCCTTTGTAATTTAGGGCATTTTTAACTTGTCAGCAAAATATCTCAAAAACTATTGAAGCTAGAGCCTTGAAACTTGATGAATAGACTGGTAATGATGAGTAGACAAGCTGATAAACTTTTGAAGAAATTTTGAAATATACTTCTTGATTTATGCCCCTTTGTAATTTTAGGCATTTTTATCTTGTCAGCAAAATATCTCAAAAACTGTTAGAGCTAGAGCCTTGAAACTTAGTAAATGGATTTGTAGTGATAAGTAGATGACCTGATTAATTTTTGAAGAAATTCTGAAAAATACTTAATGAGTTATGGCCCTTTGTAATTTTGGGCAATTTTACCTTGTCAGCAAAATATCTCAAAAACTGTTGGAACTAGAGCCTTGACACTTGATGAATAGACTGGTAGTGATGAGTAGACAACCTGATTAACTTTTGAAGAAATTTTGAAATATACTTCTTGAGTTATGCCCCTTTGTTATTTTGGGCATTTTTATCTTGTCAGCAAAATATCTCAAAAACTATTAGAGCTAGAGACTTGAAACTTGGTGAATTGATTGGTAATGATGAGTAGATGACCTGATTAATTTTTTTGTAAATTCTGAAAAATATTTCATAAGTAATGGCCCTTTGTAAATTTGGGCATGTTTCCCTTGTGAACAAAATATCTCAAAAACTATTGCAGCTGGAGTCTTGAAACTTGATGAATAGATTGGTAGTGATGAGTAGATGACCTGATTATGCCCCCAGTTTCGAATGAAATTGATGGGGCATATTATTTTGCCTTCATTTGTCCATCCAACTGTTTGTCCGTTCATCAAGCTTTTTTTGTGCATGCCATATCTTAAGAACCCTGCACGCTAGGGTTTTGATATTTTATATTTGGGTTCCCAATGAAAAAATAGCCGACCTGTATTTTGTTTCTTGTCTAGCATGTTTATTTAAAGTTATGCCCCTTTGAAAAAAATCAGAATTAAATCTTGTGAGCAAGATATCTTGAAAAGTATTTAAGCTGGGTTCTTGAAATTCAATACAGTGAGTGGGAATGATGTGTACATTACCCGATTATATTTTGAGAGAATTCCATGAAAATATTGATAAAGTTATGGCCCTTTGCAGTTCTGCTCATTTTGACCTTGTCAGCAAGATTTCTCGAAAAGCACTTAAGCTAGGGTCTTGAAATATTATATGCTGATTGGGGATGATGTGGAGATTACCTGGTTTGTTTTTTAGGGAATTCCATGAAAAATTGATGTAGTTCTAGGCATTTTGACTTTTTCAGCAAGATATCTCAAAAAGTATTTAAGCTAGAGCCATGATATTTGGTATACTGATTGGGATTGAGGAGGAGATCACCTGAATAAATTTTGAACCAATTAAATGAAATGTTGGAGTTATGGCCCTTCGCAATTTCTGGCCATTTAATGTCGTTGCTTTATTGTGTATAGCATAAGTTTAGAACCATGTATGCTAATGTTTTGAAATTTCATGTTTTGATTCCTCATGAAAAAATAGGTGATCCGTATTTTTTTTCTTATCCCAATCATCTCCTATTTTAGAGTTATTTCCCTTTGATAAAATAACATTGAAATCATATATTTGTACTGTTGTTACCGTCATGGCTAAGCAGTGTTGGAGTCAAACAGTGTTAGAGTCAGGCAGTTGGGGGCATAGTGTTTTACAAACACCAGCTCTAGTTTCCCTTAATCATAGCTCTGGATACAGGCAAAAGTATAATCTTGCCCTTTGACCTGAGGCTTCTGATTCCCAGTTGTATTTTATTACTGTAAATAGAAAATTGGAACCAGAAGTCACAGGTAGCTGGAGGAGGTTACATTTATACCTATAAGAGAGTGTATCACATAAATATTTGTCTAATTTCTCCATAAGAACACGTTGTGGGTACTCATTAGAAGCGCTTCGGTAAGGCGCTTCTTATGAATACCCACAACAAATGTTTTTGTGGAGAAATAAGAAAAAATATTAGTATATTTTGTTTGAAAAAAAAAACCCACCTTATCTAGAGCTATGTAAATATTGGGAGTCCTTAATACTTTACCTTACTTCTCATAAAATTTGCACAAGTCCAGTTTGATGCCTCTTAAAATACAGTATTCAAGAACTGCCTCGCCATTGCGGTTCTGACAAGTACCCACAATCTATGTTTTGAACAGAAATATGAAAACTACCAGAATTTTTCAACTGAAAGTTTTTATTTTTTAATGGTAAAATTCTCAGTGTATTTGAATAGGCGTGTTTTCGTAATGGTATTGTAAGCCAAAATGAGTAATCCTTTTCTTAATTAATTAGCATTATAATCCTGTGTAGACAGACAGACAGACAGACAGACAGACAGAGAGACAGACAGACAGACAGACAGGCAGAATGACAAATAGACAGACAAATAGACAGACAGACTCTTGTTTCTGACAAAATACTGAACCTGTTATCTTCAAAATACCAATAAAATGGAAATAAAATCACTACCTTATTCCGGTCATAATCGTTTTACGTCTAATATTCACGTGAAGTGTTAAATGGCATTCTTTACTAAGATTCTGCCTCGTGGTAGAAACTGACATAATCAGTGCTAATCGGACAGCATGTTTTTGAAGCTGGGCCCTAGTCATATAGTCATTCAGAACTGATGGGTACAATTCGAGAGGTCATGGTTTACAAAATTGAAACATGTAGAGCCTGGCAGGTATCATGCATTAAAGATAATATGTGTTTGAAAGACTTAATGTTTAAATAAACATGGTTGGCCTTAATTTGGAGTATATCGACCTGGATTCATCCAGTTTACGGGCGACAAAACCAGGAAAATCACTAATTGTGCAGCACGCGATGAGGTCTACACAAAAAACCGACCACTGTTGGAGTTTGTGAGAAGGATACAGCTAAAATACATTCATTTCTGCCCCCAATGTCGAAAACCGCATTATAATTGGATATACTGTTGCTTTCTTATCAGTTTAAATCGCAGAGCTTCTGTAGAAAAGTTCATGTTCGCAAGTGATGTTTGGGTGTACAGAATGATGGCACTTCCGATTAGGCCATTGTATGGTTATATGCTGTGATACAACTGCCATCTCCAGAGTCAAAGTTGCATTTTTTGTGCTCTTTAAAAGTGGCAGAGCTCTGGTCCGGGTATACATGCCCCACTGGGCACTTTGTATAGTTAGTTGTTCAGAGATAACAATGTTTGCATATTATATTCTTTATCTGAAACTGAAGACCTGCAGAACATCCCTACTATCCCTACTTTTTAGCTCACCTGAGCCGAAGGCTCAAGGTGAGGTATTGTGATCACTCACCATCCGTCGTCGTCGTCGTCTGTCTGTCCGTCTGTTCACAATCTTTAAACAACATCTCCTCCTAAACCACTGATTGGATTTTATCCAAATTTCACAGGAATGATCCTTGGTTGATCCTCTTTCAAAGTTGTTCAAATGGTTCCGGTCTATTGCATATCTAGGTCACAGGAGCTAAAAATAGATTTTTTAACTAAAAACTCAAAAAATCTTCTCGTCAGAAACCACTGGACCGATTTCAATAAAATTTTGCAGAAATGTTCCTTTGGTGATCCTCTACCAAGATTGTTCAAGCCATTTGGATTCGTCAAAAAACATGGCCGCCAGGGGGCGGGGCTTATTTTCCCTATATATCTATATAGAAAACTTTAAAAATCTTCTTGTCAGAAACCACTTGACCGATTTCAATATAATTTTGCAGAAATGTTCCTTTGGTGATCCTCTACCAGGATTGTTCAAGACATTTGGATTCGTCAAAAAACATGGCCGCCAGGGGGTGGGGCTTATTTTCCCTTTACATCTATATAGAAAACTTTAAAAAATCTTCTTGTCAGAAACCACTGGACCGATTTCAATATAATTTTGCAGAAATGTTCCTTTGGTTATCCTCTATCAAGATTGTTCAAGCCATTTGGATTCGTCAAAAAACATGGCCGCCAGGGGGCGGGGCTTATTTTCCCTATATATCTATATAGAAAAGTTTAAAAATCTTCTTGTCCGAAACCACTGGACCGATTTCAATATAATTTTGCAAAAATGTTCCTTTGATGATCCTCTAGGAAGATTGTTCAAGCCATTTGGATTCGTCAAAAAACATGGCCGCCAGGGGGGGCGCGGCTTATTTTCCCTATATATCTATATAGAAAACTTTAAAGGGGGAGGGGCTTATTTTCCCTATATAATCTATATAGAAAACTTTAAAAATCTTCTTGTCCGAAACCACCGGACCAATTTCAATATAATTTTGCAGAAATGTTCCCTTGGTGATCCTGTACCAAGATTGTTCAAGCCATTTGGATTTGTCAAAAAACATGGCCGCCAGGGGGCGGGCCTTATTTTCACTATATATCTGTATAGAAAACTTTAAAAATCTTCTTGTCCGAAACCACTGGACTGATTTCCATATGATTTTGCAGAAATGTTCCTTTGGTTATCCTGTTGCAAGATTGTTCAAGCCATTTGGATTTGTCAAAAAACATTGCCGCCAGGGGGGTGGGGCTTATTTTCCCACTGGACCGATTTCAATATAATTTTGCAGAAATGTTCCTTTGGTTATCCTCTACCAAGATTTTTCAAGCCATTTGGATTCGTCAAAAAACATGGCCACCAGGGGGCGGGGCTTATTTTCCCTATATATCTATATAGAAAAGTTTAAAAATCTTCTTGTCCGAAACCACTGGACCAATGTCAATATAATTTTGCAGAAATGTTCCCTTGGTGATCCTGTACCAAGATTGTTCAAGCCATTTGGATTTGTCAAAAAACATGGCCGCCAGGGGGCGGGGCTTATTTTCACTATATATCTGTATAGAAAACTTTAAAAATCTTCTTTTCTGAAACCACTAGACCGATTTCCATATGATTTTGCAGAAATGTTCCTTTGGTTATCCTGTTGCAAGATTGTTAAAGCCATTTGGATTTATCAAAAAACATTGCCGCCAGGGGGGGCGGGGCTTATTTTCCTTATATATCTTTATAGAAAACTTTAAAAATCTTCTTGTCATAAAGCACTGGACGGATTTCAATATAATTTTACAGTAATGTTTCTTCAATGATCCTCTACCAAGATTGTTCAAGCCGCCATGATTCGTTAAAAAACATGGCCGCTAGGGGGCGGGGTTAATTTTTCATATATATCTGTTTAGAAAACTTTAAAAATCTTCATGTCATCAACTACTGGACCGATTTCAATATAACTTGGCAGAAATGTTTCCTTAGTGACCCTCTATCAAGATTGTTCAAGCCATCATGATTTGTCAAAAATCATGGCCTCTAGAGGGTGCGGGTCTTATTTTCCATATATATCTATATAGAAAACTTGAAAAAATCTTGTCGTCAGAAACCACAGGACTGATTTCAATATACCTTCACAGAAATGTTTCCTTGGTGACCCTTTACCAAGATTGTTCAAACCGTTATGATTTGTCAAAAAACATGGCCGCTAGGGGGCGGGGCTTATTTTCCTATATATCTATACAGAAAATTTTAATAGTCTTTTCAGAAACCACTTGACCGATTTCAATGTACTATTGCAGGAATGTTTCTTATGTAACCCTCTATCAAGATTGTTCAAGCCGTCATGATTCATCAAAAAATATGGCTGCCAGGAGTCGGGGCTTTTTTTCCTTATATATCTATAGAAAACTTTAAAACTCTTCTTGTCAGAAACCACTGAACTGATTTCATTATAACTTTGCAGAAATGTTTCCTTGGTGACCCTCTACTAAGATTGTTCAAGTAATCATGATTCGTCAAAAAACATGGCTGCCAGGGGCAGGGCTTATTTTCCCTATATATCTATATATAAAACTTTAAAAATCTTCTTTTCAGAAACCAATGGACCGATTTCAATACAACTTGGCAGGAATGTTTCTTTGGTGACCCTCTACAAAGATTGTTCAAGCCATCATGATTCATCAAAAAACATAGCCGCTAGGGGGCGGGGCTTATTTTCCCTATATATCTATATAGAAAACTTTAAAAATCTTCTCGTAAGAAACACTTGGACCGAGTTCAATGTAACTTGGCAGGAATGTTGCTTTGGTGACCTTCTACCAAGATTGTTCAAGCCTTCATGATATGTCAAAAACCATGGCCCCCAGGGAGGGCGGGGCTTATTTTTCGTCTATATCTGCATAGAAAATTTTAAAATTCTTATTGTCACATACCCCATGACCGATTTCAATATTACTTGGCGGTGAACCTCTATCAAGATTGTACAAGCAGTCATGATTCGTCAAAAAACATGGCTGCCATGGGGTGGGGCTTATTTTCCCTATATATCTAAATAGAAAACTTTAAAAATCTTCTTGTCAGAAACCACTGAACAGATTTCAATATAACTTAGCAGGAATGTTCCTTTGGTGACCCTCTACCAAGTTTGTTCAAGCTTTCATGATTCGTCAAAAAACATGGCCGTTAGGGCGTAGGGCTTTATAGCTATATAAAACTTTTTAAACCACTGGACAAATTTCAATATAACTTGGCAGAAATGTTCCTTTGGTGACCCTCTTTTAAGATTCAGTTCAAGTCGTCAAGATTTGTAAAAAAAACATGGCCGGGGGTGTGGTGGAGGGGGGTGGGGGTGGTTAGTGCTATAAAGTTTATTACAAAAGTCCTAGAGCAGTGAACTTGGCTGAAACTTCAACAGTAAATATGCAAATCTGGTCAGGTGAGCGATATAGGACCATCATGGTCCTCTTGTCATGATGAAAATCCTACTTTTGCACTATTTTCAGCCCTACTTTAGCCCTACTTTTTCACAGGAGGGCAGTTGAAAGTCTGTTGCTGAAGACAGGTTAAATATATGGTAAAACAGCATATTGGGATTTCAAAATAGTGGCATCATAGTCTGGAGACCCCTAAAAGGGTAATTGGCAAACAGTGCAGACGAAGATCAGATGCAGTAGAATGTGGCATCTGATCAGGGTCTTCACTGTTTGAAAATAGTTCAGCCATTTTTCTCTAGAAATATCTAAATCTCATAGCCGGACATACCTGAAATTGAAATTGGATTTCAAATATATAGTGTGGGTGAGTCTATTCAGTCTACAATGGGTTATGCCTGCCTTGGTGCTCAGCTGGATACACATCCGACTGGTGATCAGGAGGTTTGGGGTTTGACCCTTGCTGGATCGACAGCATTCTTTAGTGGAGATTGATCATGAAATATTTTCTGTGGTCATTCTCTCCCTTCTGCTGATTCAAGAAGGGCAGTTGTCAGTTTCTCGCAAAAGAATGTGCACAATACTGGTTAACCGCTTAGAGGACTAAGCCTGCCCAGTAAAAGTTGTGGTTAGGTAAACTGACCAAGCTTGACATGACCCCACTGGGTTGACTTGGCCATAAAACCTCAACACAAACAAAATGATGGGTTTTAGAGGCACTATGACTGTTGTTGACAAGTTAATGTTCATAGAGTTTGCCTGTAAATGGTTCAGTGGTATAACCTATTTTTAATGACCCATAATTAAAGTGCTAAGCAGAATTGTAGCAGATTATATTCTATTTTTTTTTTCATTATTATTATATTTCAAAGGAAATAAGACTTAGCATTTCATTTGAACTGTTTAGACCTATGATTCACATGGCATGTCAAGCCTTATTTTCTCTAAAAAAATACAAAAAATATATATTGTCTGCTGCAGTTATGATTAGCACTTTAAGAGTCAAGTTAGTGAGGCCCATTTTTGATTAACCCATGAAAATAAAGTGTTTGGTGATGTGGCCCAGTTTATATTGACACATGAAACTAAATAGTTCATGAATATTATTTGGGCATTATTTCAGCAACATAATAGCCAGATAAGGTGATTATGGAGGTGATTATTTTGGATTGCTAATATTGTTTTAGTACCAAAATATACTGTAAAAATTCTAATAAACACTTGCTCTAATAAATGCCCTCCCCCAAATTTTGATCATAAAGATTGTCGATTTTTGACCAGTTTTCCAAAACTTTGAACCACCAGTAAATGTCCATGTGCAAGTTTTGAGGACAAAAGAACTGATGCATGTATGAAAGCTTACTTATTTGTTATACGCCCGTTTGAAAAACGGGATGTATTATGTTACGGGGTATGGCGTCCGTCTGTAAACTTTTTCGTTTCCGGCTAACTCCTCCTACAGTTTACATCAGATCAAGCTGAAACTTGGTATATAGTTAGACCATGATGTGGCGCAGCGCATATGTTTCGGGGTTACAGTCCACCAAATGTTTGCAGAGTTATGCCCCTTAGAAAATTTCTGTAAACTTTTCATTTCCAGTTAACTCCTCCTACATTTTACATACAATCAAGCTGAAACTTCATATATAGTTAGACCATGATGTGGAGCAGTGCATATTATTTCGAGGTTACAGTCCACCAAATATTAGCAGAGTTATGTCCCTTTGAAAATTTCAGTTGACTTTTTGTTTCCGGCTAACTCCTCCTACAGTTTACATCCGATCAAGCTGAAACTTGATTTGTAGTTAGACCATGATGTGGAGCAGTGCATATTATTTCAAGGTTACAGTCTACCAAATATTAGCAGAGTTATACCCCTTTGAAGATTTCTATTAATTTTTTGTTTCTGGCTAAATCCTCCTACAGTTTACATCCAATCAAGCTGAAACTTCATGTACAGTTAGACCATGATGTAGTGCAGAGCATTTTCTTTCACGTTTACAGTCCACCAAAAATTAGCAGAGTTATGCCCCTTTGAAAATTTCAGTAAACTTTTCGTTTCAGGCTAAATCCTCCTACAGTTTACATCCTATCAAGCTGAAATTTTATTTGTAGTTAGACCATGGTGTGGAGTAGCGCATATTGTTTCAAGGTTACAGTCCATCAAATATTAGCAGAGTTAAACCCCATTGAAAATTTCTATTAATTTCTATTAATTTTTTGTTTCCGGCTAAATCCTTCTATAGTTTACATCCGATCAAGCTGAAACTTCATAAATAGTTACACGATGATGTGGAGCAGCACATATTATTTCGAGGTTACAGTGCACCAAATATTTGCAGATTTATGCCCCTTTGAAAGTTTTTGTAAACTTTTCGCAGCATATTGTTTAGAGGTAATAGTGTGCAAATTTTATTTTATAATAGGTATATTTTTTGCAAATAACTAAAGTTTTGGTCATATGGGCAAGATATTGATTTTTTTGTTTTTTTCTTCTTTTATTAGATTCGCAAGGAAAGGTTGCCATTATTAAATCTTTATGAATACATAATTCTTTTTGGATTTTTTTTTTTTTTTTTTAATACTCTTCTGATTTGGCTCCCTTGAAGAACAAAAATAAAATCAGTATTAAACAAGTTTAAGGTTAACAAAAAATTTCTTGCGGCATTTTTTTTTTTTTTTTTTGTTGGTTGTTTATTTTTGTTTTGTCATTGTTTGGTCTGATATGAAGTATAGGAAAAACAAATCAGCCAAAGGCTCCTATGAGCTTAAAATATAGTCATGCTTCTGTGATGTGTCCTCCGTCAGAAAGCACTTCTCCCTAGAAGCAGCAAACTTCTCCCTATTTTCCCAGGAGGGAGAAGTCACTTCTTCCTTAATTCCTGGGCCAGCTTGGTAGCTTAGGTTACAGTTCACCAAATATCAGCAGAGATATGCTCCAATGAAATTTTTTTTTTTTTTTTTTTGTAATTCCACTTACAGTTTATATCCGGAGCACTGAATTATACAGGAGCCAGTTTTTGTGCTACATCTTTTTACTTGCCACGGGCGTATAATGCCCCGCTTGGCGGAGCTCTTAATCATGCAATAGACTAGTGTTTTATTATTTCTTTGTTCAAGTAGACAATAAAAAAAGCTAATTGTCCGTGCTAATAGTCATGCTAATAGTTCATATAGCTAATTGTCCATATAGCTAATAGTCTAAACAGATGATAAACAGACTAATAGTCAGGCTAACAGCCCATAGCTATAGACTAGATCAAGATGATGGTACTCTTTGTGGAAAGTGCTGTCTTCGAATATTTTGCTCTGTCCTCATGAACTTACAGCCTCTAATAAATGCCTACCCCTCTCCTTGATTGGTCATGATTTGAAAAAATGCCCAGGCCTTTATTAGAATTTTAAAGGCAAGTAACGGGTACACTTTGGAATAGTCACTGCTAGGCAGTTTGAATGAGTTACCACAAGACGTGTTTTAGTGATACAAACATTCTATGAACCCAACTTACAATGTAGCTGGGCCGTTTTTTACAGCACCTTGTTTTGTAAAAATGCTACTGAATAACATTGTCATTTAATTTAACCCTAGTCCTGCTGAACCCGGATGTATCCAGCCTTTGCAAACAGTGTAGATCCAGATCAGTTGGCTTCTAAAGAAGCCAACTGATCTTGATCTGCACTGTTTGTCATTAAGTATGTGAATTTGCATCAAAATCCTAGATCAAGTAATCTGATTGGCTGAAAATTAGAATTGGGTGTGGCATCTTAATTTATTCAGCATCGCAAGGGTTAAGGGGACTTCATACACTTGGTAGATTTTCTGCCATTTTTTACAAGGGAGACAACTGCTGGCATTCCTGCATACCAAATCCCTTTGAAAAGATCTACATTAAAAGGAAAGAATTTGACAGCTTTTGTGACTTCCTGTTTCCTATCTGAAAAGGGATCCACTCTAATTGGAAAGAATTTGCTTCCCTTGCTCTCCCTCCCCCCCATCTTTCTCCCCCCCTCCCCCACCCATGCACACACACCCCCACCCCTCCGCCCCCATGAAAGTGTATGCATTCTCCTTTAACTCCTGTCATCTGCTGAAATTTTTTACTCAGCATTTTGCTGGCCTCTATTGGATGCACATCCAACTGGTGATCAGGAGGTTGTGGGTTCAACTTCCATCTTTCGTGAAGATGGATCATGAAATATTTTCTATGGTTATTCTCTCCCTTCGTCTACGGTCATTCTCTCCCTTCCGCTGATTCAAGAAGGGCAGTTGTCAGTTTCTGGCGAAAGAATGTGCACAATACTGGTTAACCGCTTAGAGGACTAAGCCTGCCCAGTAAACGTGTGGTTAGGTAAACTGACCACGCTCGACATGACCCCATTGGGTTGACTGGGCCATAAAACCTCAACACAAACAAAACAAATTCTCTCCCTTCCACCGATTCAAGAAGGGCAGTTGTCAGTTTCTGGCAATAGAATGTGCACAATACTGGTTAACCACTTAGAGGACTAAGCCTGCCCAGAAAAAGTGTGGTTAAGTAAACTGACAGCACTCTACATGACCCTGTTGGATTGACTGGGCCGTAAAACCTCAACACAAACAAATTACTATCCTCGGAGGATAAGTTGACAGTGACACCACTGATTGTTTATAATGTTAGACCAAGTCCATTTTAATAAATAGGTAAACGCCACCCGAATAGCTACCTTCAATAAATATAGTAAGCAGCGGTAACCGTAAATCCGCAATAGCCAACTGGTAGTTTTCCTAGACTACAAATCTGGACATTATAGATTAGAATCCTAGTGTTTTGTTTCTTTTTATTTCATACTTTTTTTTAAGAATTAAATATATAAGAAAAATATGTTAAGAAAGAAAATGTATTTGTAATTATCGATTATGGAACAGATTTAAAATAGTTAGAAATAGACAAGATGTAAATCGGTAAGTCTAGTAAACTTGTAGTTTGAATGCTTTCCACGTGCTGACAATCTGTAGATAAGAATGCTGGAAGCATGTCTTTTATGTAAAAATGTCCACAATGTCATAATAAAGTCCAGTAAATTATATATCTAACGGCCTTGGTGGATGCGCGTCCGACTGGTGATCAGGAAGTTGCAGGTTTGACCCCCCACCAGGTCGGCAACATTCTTTCGTGGAGATTTGATCATGAAATATTTTCTATGGTCATTCTCTCCCTTCTGCTGATTCACGAAGGGCAGTTGTCAGTTTCTGGCAGAAGAATGTGCACAATACTGGTGAACCACTTAGAGGACTAAGCCTGCCCAGTAAAAGTGTGGTTAGGTAAACTGACCGCGCTTGACATGACCCCATTTGGTTGATTGGGCCGTAAAACCTCAACACAAACAAACAAACCATAAGCGAAGTAACAGTAATTATAAAAAAAATAAAACAAAAACAAAACCAAAAAAAACCAAAAAGCTGAGGTACTGCTGGTACTTGTGCACAAAACAATCACCTAACCGTTCATCCAGTGCGCTCTGCTCTACCAACTACGCTATTGCAACATATTAAACTAAAACACACGTATAGCAATAAGATCGCATACTACATAAAATTTTTTGTAATGTTTTCCAGATAATTCATGCAAAACCTGCTTTAGCCAGGTAAAGAAACAGCTGCCATGACGACACTGTCAAATTATCCTTAGAGCGCTGTACCCAGCATTTTAAGTATTAAGTTTTGTATACACAGGTACTAGAGTGTGACAGCAGTCATTATAACATGATCATGTACATGGAAGTCAGCTGTATCTTTATCATGTTATAACATCAGTAAGAGCTCCTGATAAAGAGAAGAGCATTTCTCCAGATAATTTTTTTTTCAACTGAAAATTGCTGATATTTTCTTACTTCTCCACTAAAAGGGTTGTTGAGGTACCTCATCGAGGCACTTCTAATGAGTACCCATAGCATACCTTTTCTTTGAGAAATTAGAAAAAATATTATGTGGATACCCCTTTCATCTGGAGCTGTGTTTGAGGTGCATTTGATTATACTTCTGGGATAATTTTCTCCAGTTCTCCATAAAAACATACGTTGTTGGTACTCATTAGAAGTGCCTCAATGAGGCACTTCTAATGAGTAATCACAGCATATGTTTGATAGAGAAATAAAAAATTATCCCAGAATTATCACCAAATAAGCCTTAACTTTTAGATACAACAACTGCAGCTTGAGAAAATGTAGCTGATCACATTTGTGGCCAATGAAAGCTTGGATCACAGCCAATTTGCATGAACTGTCAAAACCTACTTTCTCGGGAAAATAAGAAAAATATTTCAAAATGTTGTCTGCTGAAATTTTTACCCAGCATGCTAAGCATTAAGTTCCTGGTGATCTGTTAAAGAATTCTGGTTAAAAAGCAAACAGAGCAGGTCCTGATAATACAGCTCCTTTAGGAGTTGGGTCTACACTGTTGTCTATCTGAATACTTTAGATAAAGAGTATGTAATTCAGAGAGGTCCACAAGATTTACCTCCCTTGATCTGTTATCTTGGAGACAATAAATAGATTTTTTCAGCACAGTTTTAATCAATTTTGAATTTGAATTTCTCAAATACTTTAGGGACAGGCATAAAAAAAAGTTGAATATTCTAATGGAAACAGCAACTTATTTATCAGATATTCAGTTGCTTAACACTTAGCACTCTGGGTAAAAATTTCAGCAGACAATATTTTGAAATATTTTTCTTATTTTTCCCAGAAAACAGGCTTTGACTTCTCTTGCAAATTGTCTCCAATTGAGACAATTTGCATAGAATGTTGAATCCTGGTTTCTGGGAAAAATAAATAAAAATATTTCAGTATGTCGTTTGCTGAAAATAATCAAAGTACTGTATGATTATAATGCAGATTTTCAAAGTGAAAGTTATCTGATGGATACCAAGCCTTTTACAAACACAGAATTGCAATAAAAACCAAATGAACTGGCCATGTTTAACCCTTATAGCGCTAAGCATATTTGTAGCAGACGACATTCTAAAATGGATTATGTTATTTTTCAGAGAAAATAAGACTTGACATTTTATGTGAATCATCTGCCAATCATTCACTTGAAAAGTCAAGCCAGATTTTCTCAGAAAAAAATAAATTAAAAGAAGTGTTGTCTGCTGCAGATTAGTGTGTGTGTTGAGGTTTTACGGCCCAGTCAACCCAATGGGGTCATGTCGAGCGCGGTCAGTTTACCTAACCACACGTTTACTGGGCAGGTTTAGTCCTCTAAGCGGTTTACCAGTATTGTGCACATTCTTTCGCCAGAAACTGACAACTGCCCTTCTTGAATCAGCGGAAGGGAGAGAATGACCGTAGAAAATATTTCATGATCAATCTCCACGAAAGAATGTTGCCGACCTCGGCGGGGGTTGAACCCGCGACCTCCTGGTCTCCAGTCGGACGGCGCATCCAACTGAGCCACCGACGCCGACTGCTGCTGCAGATTAGTGTTAAATATTTCATAGTTGTAGATAAGATGGTATCCAGGACCCAGCTGTTCGAAGCATCGTTATCTTAACAAGCTGGTTAATGACAAACTCTTTAACTGTTGTAGCTGAGGTATTTTCAGATACATTGACATTTTGGCTGCAAAAATGAGATTAGCTTTTGCAATGCAAAAGCTACTCACATTTTTTCAGCAAAAAATATCAATGTATTTGCCATATTTCAAGATAGAAATTTCAACTCCTCGTTAGCTAACAACTTTGTTAAGTTTTGAACAACCGGGTCCCAGATAAATATTTTTACTATTTTCTCCATAAAAAAATGCTTTTGCACTTGTTGTACCGCTTGCAAACTGTGTTTGTGGGGGGTGGGGTGGGGAGGTGTGGTATTCTGTTTTTATGTTGTACATCTGTCCATCAGTCTTTCATTTTGGTTTCCTAGTGGGGGATATCTAATAAGCACTGCTTATTTATATTTCCTTTTGCAATTGCCCATTTATGTTTTCATGGAGAAATACCGGTAAGAATGATATCGAATTCTGGCACTTTTTGGTTAGGAGAAGTATCTTATCTTTGCGTCTAGAAGGACTTAAGCATTATCCTAATGAGTTTTCTTCTGGTTTAGATCTACGGAAGGAGTACTCTTACCTGAGCACCAGTTATTTCCCTTGTTTTTCACCTATTTTATTCATATTCGCACATGCAATGTATTAATAGTGAAAATTTGCGATCACATGAATGTCAAATGATACTGGTGTTTGTTTAACATCTAAAAAAAACCCCAAAAAACAATGAAAAACTCCAAGAAGCTAGTGCCAAAATGTGGCTATTGTAGGATGGATTTGACAACTTGTGATGATGCATTTACCATTTGTGTACTTTTATCACAAAAAGTTGTTTAAGTAGAGTCTGTATGGCTGGCACAGTAGCCTATTTGATTTGATAGGGTTGAGATAAAAAAAAAAAAAAAAGAGAAAAAAAAGGCGAAAACCAGGAAGTAGTGAAATTTGACTGGTTTTGGAGAACTATTTCACTGATTGCATAGCTCTAGTTAAGGCGCTTTTTTCTCTCCAAAAGTATTGATATTTTTCTTATTTCTCCACGAAAACATATGTTATGGGTACTTATTAGAAGTGCCCTGCGAGGCACTTCTAATGAGTACCCATAACATATGTTTTCGTGGAGAAATAAGAAAAATATAAACCTGATACCCACTCTTATCTAGACCTGTGCTGATTGGCCTTGAATGTGGACAAACAAAAGTTTGTGATAATATATATTCCTTCCCCTGGTGTCGTGTCCAACAAGCTGCAACTAGAGGATGAACCATGTTTCTGGAGGTCCTGAGGATGACTCAAATAGGCCTACTCCTGAAATTATATATATGTGAAAGCATATGTATATACATAAGAGGGTAAGCCTCAATTTCTGACTGAAAATGAAAATACCTACTGTAATAACCCTAAGTATTGGGACAGGTGGACCTGTGCTCAAAGACTTATCTAGGGCACTGTCCTCTTGTATATAAACATTCCTGTTAGCCTCAATAATAAACCCAGCTATATAATTATATTTGTAAATCGGAATTGTGATACAAAGGGACAACAGATTTTAAATTGTTTTCTTTCCTATTTCAGCAGCAAATAAATTACATATCAGCTGTTGGAAATCATTTAACCCTTGATCCACTGAATTTAAACATTAGCAGACAACATTTTGAAATATGCTTCTTATGTTCCCTGAAAATAGTTCTTGTGAATCATCTCAGGAGACAATTTATATAAAATTTCACATTCTAGTTTTTGAAGGAAAAAAATGACAACAAAAATACCCATTTGTTTTTATTTTTCATGGCTTTTTTTTTTCATCAGCATACTTAGGGATTAATAATTTGTGATAATAATTTTATATTGATATTTTTAACTGTTAACGGTTAAGTTCTAAGCAAAAATTTGTAAAAGACAACTTTATGAATTTTTTTTTTATTTTTCAGAGGAAATTAGACTTTACTTTTCATGTGAATCAGCCAGACAATTTACATGAAATGTCCAGTCCATAACTTGGTCCAAGGTCAAGGTCTCAATAAGAGGTCAAAGTCAAAAATAAGGACAACTTTATATGCATTTCCATTATCCTAACAAGTTATAGATACAGTGGTTATACATCAGCCAACTATATGACATTGGTTCAAGTCTAAAGAGTAAAGGTCATGCTGACCTATATTTCATGGTCCAGTGCTTTTACCTAATATCTTGAAGACTATTTATTGGAGAAATGTCATACCTGGGATATTAGTTCCATCTGATGCAATGATTGACCTCAAATATATCTAGGTCATTGTGACCTACATTTAATGCTTCAGTGATTTTGCCCTATATCTTGAATACTATTTCATGGAGAAATGTTATACCTGTATTATAAGTTCCATGTCACCCGATGATTGACATAAGAATATGTCCAAGTCATCATGATTTTTATGTCATGGTTCAATGATTTTGCCTTATAACTGGAAGACTATTTAATGGAGAAAAGTCATACCTGGAATATAAGTTCCATGTGACCTGATGATTGACCTGAAAATATATATCTAGGTCAGTGTGACCTGTATTTCATGTTGCAGTAATTTTGCTTTATGTCTGGAATATTATTTGATGGAACAATGCCATGGATGGAATATAAGTTCCATATGATCCAAAGATTGACCTCAAAATATTTCTAGGTCAGTGTGACATATGTTTTATGGTTCAGTAATTTTGCTTTATATCTTGAAAACTTTTTAAGATATTTTCATGACACTTCATGAAAATATAAAGCATCATCAGACGACGTGCAGACCACAAGAATCATAACTCTTGTTGATACATTTTTGGAGTTATTCCCCTTTAAAATTTGATAATGGTCATTTTGTGTCTGCTCTTACTTGAAAACTGTTTAAGATATTTTCATCAAATTTCATAGGAATATAAAGCATCATCAGATGACATGCAGACCACAAGAACTATAATTCTTGTTGATTTATTTTTGGAGTTATTCCCCTTTAAAATTTGACAATGGTAATTTTGTGTCCACATTATAACTTGAAATTGTTCAAGATATTTTCATGGAATTTTAGAGAAATATAAAGCATCATCAGACGACATGCAGATCACAAGAACTGTCTCTCTTGTCAATACATTTTTGAAGTTAATCCCCTTTGGAATTTGACAATAGTGATTTTGTGTCTGATCTGTAACTTGAAAACTGTTCAAGATATTTGCATGAAACTTGATAGAAATATAAAGCATCATCAGACAACATGCAGACCGTAAGAACTGTAACTCTTGTTCATATAGTAGCACTGCTGTCCGTACATATGTCTGTCCATCCGTACGTCCTGTCTGTACATACAAAAAATGGTTTCCATTCGATATTTTTTTTTGAAAAGATTAGTCTATTGGATTCATATTTATACACAGGTGTATATTTTTACACAGGTATATATTCATAAAATAGAGGTCAAGTTCTGTTTAGGGTAAAATCTACCAATTATTATGGGGGTTATGGCCCTTTTTCAACTTCAGCGTCCAGTCCGTATGTACTAAGAATGGGTTTCGGTTCAATATATATGATAATGTTAGTGTATTTGATTCATATTTTATACACAGGTATATAATCATAAAATATACATCAATTTCAATTTAGGGTAAAATGTGCCAATGATTATAGGAGTTATGCCCTTTTTCAACTTATTTTTTTTTTTTGCAAAATGCTTGTTTCCAGGTGAGGATGGCCCCTGGGCGGGGGCATCTGGGTTGTATTGACACATTTCTAGTTCATTTCCTGCAAAATGCTTGTTTCCAGGTGAGGATGGGCAGAGGCATCTGTATCATATTGACACATTTCTAGGTAGACACAGAAATGGTCTTTTTCAAATTTTGGAATAAGTATGATAAAAAGTAAACCCAGTTTAGTCTGGAGACTCCAAAAGAGTAACTGGCAAACAGTGCAGACCCAGATCAGATGCCTGCAATGTCTGATCAGGGTCTACACTGTTTGCAAATAGTTTGGTTATTTTTCTCTAGGAATATCTAAATCACATAGCCTGACATACCTAAAATTGAAATTGGAGTCATTCAATATATAGTGTGGGGAGTGATCATTCAGTCTCAAATGGGTTAATGAACAAATAAGAAAATGTGGTTATTGTGGAGACAACAACTAGAACCAGAATCTTACACACTATTCAGTCAGATTGAATTACGTAAGAACCAAAGGGGACTTAATTCAAATTTCAGATGCTAACAGATACCTTTTTTTTTTTTTTTTTTTTCAAGAAAATAGAAATGTCGAGCTCTGTTTTCTTGGAAATATATGAAGAAAAGATCACAAATTATGTTGTATCGTAATTTCATGATGACTTCATCTCTTAACCCATTGTAGTCTGGAGACCCCTAAAACAGTGCAGACCCGGATCAGATACTGCAGAATGATCAGGGTCTCCACTATTTGCAAATACCGTATTTGGCCTAATTACCACACCGTGCGCTTAGGTTTTTCAAAATAACAGGGAAAACTTGTAGTAAAATATATATCTACCTACTAAAAGTAAAACAAGATCAGCAAATGACTTAATTAATGGTGCTTACGTGATATTTTGTGTTGTTTTTTTTCTTCTGATTTTCTTTGTAAAAGCATATGTTATAGGTACACATTTGAAATGCATCGACAAGTCAATGCAATTTCAAATGGGTACCCACAACATAATTGCCTTTATAAAGAAGTAGACAAAAAGTAAACACAGGCTGTAATCTGAAGAGTACAGAATTACTTGACGGTGGGCTTATAGGGGTATGTGCGGTAATTAGGTTGAATACGGTAGTTAAACCATTTTTCTCTAAGAATAATCAATATTTAAATCACATAGCCAGACATACCTAAAACTGAAATTAGAATCTTCCAATATAATAATGTGGGGGAGTTCATGCAGTCTACAATGGGTTAAATCACCATTCAGAATTGTTGCAGACAACATTCTCAAATACTTTTGTTTTACTTCTTAGAGAAAACAAGGCTTGATAATTTATGTGAATCATCTGTCTAGCAGACAGTTCACATGAAAAATCCAGCTTTATTTTCTCAAAAAAAAAAAAATAATAATTAATAAAAAAAATAAATAAAAAAATAAAAAAAAATGAATGTTGTCTACTGCTGTTGTGATTGACACAGTAACCCAATTTAGTCTGAAGTCTCCCAAGAGGGTAATTGGCAAACATTGCAGACCCAGATCAGATGCTGCTGAGTGTGGCTTCTGATCAGGGTCTCCACTGTTTGCAAATAATTTAGTCATTTTTCTGTAGGGATATCTAAATCTCACAGCCTGACATACCTAAAATTGAAATTTGACTCTTCCAAATTAAAGTGGTGAGTTGGGGTGGGGAGGCTGTTCAGTCTAAATTGGGTTAAAAAGCGAGAAGGAAGAGCGAACATACCATATGGGCTGTACCATGCAAAAACATGTCTTCGGGCAGATGCGGACAGCAAAGGTCCAGATCAGCCTGCGCATTCGCACAGTCTGATCAGGCCCTTCACTGTCCGCTAACAGAATCATTGGATACTACAAAATGTATGAATGGAGGGCAAAGACCCAGATGTTACTTCACACATGCACAGGATAATCTGAATCTGTGCATTTTGCATGTTCGAAGGCACTTTTTTGCTTGATGTGGCCCATTTTGCATGTATGTGCAGGGCACAGAAACTGAAAGGCTGGACAGTGTGCAATTTGATAAGAATCTTTGTTGCTCAGCAACAAACACTGAATACTGTAGATTCTGCTCATGAAAAGCTCTCATCTTGATCAGTTTTCCTGAAAATGCAGGCAGATTTGGGCTCTCCTAGCGAATGTACTGCTTCCAAGGCAGTGCTGTAACGTCATACTTGCTGTCATTATTTTTGATGTTCCCACTGACATCTAACCAGATGACATCAAAATATCTGGCCGTCCCTGAATGTGACTGTTTAACCCCTTAAAGTCTGAAAATCCCTAAAATGATACTTGGCTTACAGTGCAAACCCAGATCAGATGCTGCAGAATGTAGCATCTGATCAGGGCATACACTGTTTGTATTAAATGTAGGAAAATGTAGGAATTTCTATTATAGTGATAATAAAAACTAACCAGACACCCTGCTATTGGAAATAGACTGGTTGAAAGAGTTGTGGTAGAAGAGTCCACTAGACATAAATGGATTAAAGTGGCAAAATGGGTTTACAAAGCCTACTTTCTCAGAAAAATATTTCAAAATGTTGTCTGCTGAAATTTGTACCCAGCATGCTAAGCATTAAGTTCCCTGGTGATCTGTGAAAGAGTTCTGGTTGAACAGAACAGGCCCTGATCATACTGCTTCTTCAGGAGTTGGGTCTACACTGTTCAGTCTATCTGAATACTTTAGATAAAGAGTATGTAATTCAGAGAGGTCCACAAGATTTACCTGCCTTGATCTGCTATCTTAGAGACAATAAGTAGAATTTTTTCAGCACAGTTTTAATCAATTTTGAATTTGAATTTCTCAAATACTTTAGGGACATATGGAAGAAAAAAAAAGTTGAATATTCTAATGGAAAACAGCAACTGATTTATCAGATATTCAGTTGCTTAACACTTAGCACTCTGGGTAAAAAATTCAGCAGACAACATTTTGAAATATTTTTCTTATTTTTCCCAGAAAACAGGCTTTGACTGCACTTGCAAATTGTCTCCAATTGAGACAATTTGCATAGAATGTCGAATCCTGGTTTCTGGGAAAAATAAGAAAAAATATTTCAGTATATCGTCTGCTGAAAATTTTACGCAGAGTGCTAAGCATTAAATTCAATAATCAAAGTACTGTATGATTACAATGCAGATTTTCAGCAGTGAAAGTTATCTGATGGATACCAAGCCTTTTACAGATACAGAATTGCAGTAAAAGCCAAATGAACTGGCCATGTTTAACCCTTATAGCGCTAAGCAAATTTGTAGCAGACGAAATGGATTATCGGTATGTTATTTTTCAGAGAAAATAAGACTTCACACTTCATGTGATCCATCTGCCAAATCATTCACATGAAATGTCAAGCCATATTTTCTCTGAAAAAATAAATTCAAAGAAGTGTCATCTGCTGCAGATTAGTGTTAAATATTTCATAGTTATAGATAAGATGGTATCCAGAACCCAGCTGTTCAAAGCATTGTTATCTTAACAAGCTGGTTAATGACAAACTCTTTAACTGTTGTAGCTGAGGTAGAATGCAGAATGTAGCATCTGATCAGGGCGTACACTGTTTGTATTAAATGTAGGAATTCCTATTAAATATAGTTATAATAAAAACTAACCAGACACCCTGCTGTTGGAAATAGACTGGTTGAAAGAGTTGTGGTAGAAGAGTCCACTAGACATAAATGGGTTAAAGTGGCGAAATGGGTTTTTTAGCAGCACATGAAAACCGTAATAAAAAACGTTTTTCTCTCATATAAAACATTGGTACATTGCAACACACGTTTCTTTGTAATAATGAGTGATCAAGGTTATCGGGACTATCACAAGATATGTTTAGGTGTACATGTATATTTTTCTCAGAAAACAGGGTGTGACATGTCATTTCATTTGATTTACTTGAACTGTTATGCCTTGTTGTCAAAGACAAATAACAAAAATATATTAAAATATAATCAGCTTGTATTTGAATCTGGCGAATAAACATATTTTGACATCATATTTTTTATTTTCAATATTTCAGACATTGATAGTTGTCACCTCCTCTGATATTCAGGGAGTAACATTGAAATCTTCGCTCTACAGAAGGTAAGAGTGCTTCATTGTTACATTTTTAGAATAAATCAAAACCTGTCTGGTTGTGGTAGTGTTCTCTGGTCTAATGGCATAGCTCAGAATAAAGCAAATTTTAAACCAAAAATTGAAAATATTTTTCTTATTTCTCCATGAAAACATTTTATGGTACCCAGCCTTTTCATTAGCAGGAGGCAGGAGGCTAAATTGCCTCCTACTCTTCCAGCATAGCCTTCTACTTATAAGCCTTTTTATCCCCCGACCAATAGGTTAGGGGGATGTAGTGATCAGCATAGCTTCTGTCCGTCTGTAGATGCATCCTTTGCGCTCCATAGCTTTGATACCCCTAGACATATTTTGATAATATTTGGTACGAATGTAGAGGAGGACCAGTAGGCATGTCACATGTCTTCGTTTTGTAGTTATCTCCCCTGAAGCCGAAATATTATGCAGGCCATAACTCCCATACCTTGTGAGATAATTTGATAATATTTGGTAGGGATGAAGAGAAGGACCAGCAGGTGTGTTGCATGCAAGAGAGACAACTCTCACTTTATTCGTTATGTAGTTATCTCCCCTGAAGTAGAAAATGTAGACACATCCTTGTGCACTCCATAACTTTGATACCCATAGATATAGTTTGGTAATATTTGGTAGGAATGAAAAGGAGGACCAATAGGAATGTCACATGCAAGAGAGACAACACACTTTCCTCATTATTAAGTTATCTCCCCTGAAGCCGAAATTTTGTGCAGGCCATAACTATCATACTGTTTGAGATAATTTGATAATATTTGGTAGGGATGAAGAGGAGGATGAGTAGGCATGTTGTGTGCAAGAGAGACAACTCTCTTCATTTTATATTTATCTCCCCTGAAGCAGAAATCGTAGACGCATCCTTGTGTGCTCCATAACTTTGATACCCTTAGACATATTTTTGGTAATATTTGGTAGGAATGAAGAGAAGGACAAGTAGGCATGTTGCGTGCAAAAGAGACAACTCTCACTTTCTTGGTTATGTAGTATCTCCCCTGAAGCCGAAATTTTTTGCAGGCCATAACTATGATACTGTTTGATATAATTTGATAATATTTGATAGGGATGAAGAGGAGGACCAGTAGGCGTGTTGTGTGCAAGAGAGACAACTCACTCTTTCTTCATTTTGTGATTATCTCCCCTGAAGCAGAAATCGTAGACGCATCCTTGTGCGCTCCATAACTTTGATACCCTTATATATATTTTGATAATATTTGGTAGAAATGAAGAGGAGGACCAGTAGGCGTGTCATGTGCAAGTTAGACAACCCTCACAATCTTTGTTATGTAATCTCCCCTGAAGCTGGTGCAGACCATAATTCCCATACTGTTCGAGATAATTTGATGGTATTTGGAAGGGATGAAGAGGAGGACCAGTAGGCAATTCACATGCAAGAGAGACAACTGTTACTTTCTTCTTTATGTAGTTATCTCCCTTGAAGCAGAAACCATGTGCAGGCCATAACTCCCATACTATTTGAGATGATTTGATAAAATATGGTAGGGGCATATATCAGGTCAAGTAGGAGTGTTGCATGCATGAAGGACAACTCTTGCTCTGTTCTTTTTGTAGTTATTTCCCTAAATGAATTTCTAAGCCAAATTCATGTGCACTCCATAACTTCTTAATGGTTTGAAATATTTCGATAATATTTGGTAGAGGCATAGATAAGGACCAGAAGGTGCATGGAAGAAAGGTAACTCTCACTTTCTTTGTTATGTAGTTATGTACCCTGAAACCGAAATCTGGTGCAGTCTTTAACTCCCATACTGTTTAAGATAATTTGATAATATTTGATAGGGACATATATCAGGTCAAGTAGGAGTGTTGCATGCAAGAAGGACAACTCTTGCTTTGTTCTTTTTTCTAGTTGTCTATCCTGAACAAATTTCTAAGCCAAATTCTTGTGTACTCCATAACTTCTTAATGGTTTAAAATATTTTGATAATATTTGGTACAGGCATAGACAAGGACTAGTAGGCATGTCGCATTCTAGTTATCTCCCTTGAATAAATTTCTAAGCCAATTCTTCTTATTGGTTTGAAATATTTTGATAATATTTGGTAGAGGCATAGATAAGGACCAGTAGGCATGTCATGTGCAAGAGATACAACTCTCACTTTTTACTATGCACTTTTCTGCCCTGGAGCTGAAATCTTGTGCAGGCTATAACTATCATGCTGTCTGAGATAATTTGATAACATTTTGGTGGGACATATATCAGGCCAAGTAGCAGTATCACATGCAAGAAGGACAACTCTTGCTTTGTTCTTTTTCTTCTACACTCCACTGAATAAATTTCTAAGCCAAATTCTTGTGCACTCAGTGACTTCTTAATGGTTTGAAATATTTTGATAATATTTTGTAGAAGCCATAGATAAGGATCAGTAGGTGTCTTGCATGCAAGAAGGACAACCACTGCTGTGGTTGTTTTCTAGTTACCTCACCTGAATGAATTTCTAAGCCAAATTCTTGTGTATGTGGTTTGAAATATTTTGATAATATTTGTTAGAGGCATAGATAAGGACCAGTAGGCATGTCGTGTTCAAGAGTACTCTCACTTTCTCCATTATGTACTTATCTCCCCTGATGTCGAAATCTTGTGCAGGCCATAACTCCCATACTGTTTGAGATAACTTGATAATTTTTGGTAGGGACATATATCAGCCTTGTCACATGTGAGAAGGACAATTTTTGCTCTGTTGATTTTTTACCCCAATAAACATACAGCAAGTACGGTCACCTTATACAAGGCAATTATTTTTTCAATTATTTCTGAATATGTACACTCACAAATTCAAAGTATTTGCAAATATTGTGTATCCTATACAAATAATCACATCAGAAGTCATTAAAAGATAATTTTTGACAAAAATAAAAAAAACAAAAGAATATGCAAAAATAAAATTATTTGCAGTACACCTATTATTGTTTTCACATATTATTTTAGTCACATTTCATACTATCTTTGCAAACAATTTACTTTGCTCTGTTTCAATGTTTCCTTATTTGATTGAAATATACACCAAATTTAGAAATGGCGGTTTGGTTGGGGATTTGCCATCTCTTCTGTTGGCTATTTTTATTAACTTTAACCACTCTCTGGACTAATTCAGCAGATAACAAATTGACAATATTTTTCATACTGTTCCCTGAAAATAGGCTTTGACATTTCGTGCAGACTGTCTCCAAAGGAATTGTCTAAGCCTGTTTTCTAGGAAAAGTAAGAGAAATATTAAAATGTTTGCTGAAATTTTTATTCAGCATGCTAAGTGTTAATTGGAACCTTGGTAGATCTCTAGTACATGACCATCTACTTCTGGATTTTTTTTGCCAGCCTCAGTGGCTCAGTTGGATGCTCCATCCGACTGGAGTCCAGGAGGTCGCGGGTTCAACCCCCGCTGAGGTCGGCAACATTCTTTCGTGGAGATTGATCATGAAATATTTTCTGCGGTCATTCTCTCCCTTCCGCTGATATAAGAAGGGCAGTTGTCAGTTTCTGGTGAAAGAATGTGCACAATACTGGTTAACCGCTTAGAGGACTAAGCCTGCCTAGTAAACGTGTGGTTAGGTAAACTGACCACGCTCGACATGACCCCATTGGGTTGACTGGGCCGTAAAACCTCAACACAAACAAACAAACTTCTGGATTTTAGCCTCCTACTTCCAAACTTTATGAAAAGGCTGTGGTACTTATTCGAAGCACTTTGCTGAGGCGCTGCTAATGAGTACCCACAAATAACAAGAAAAATATTATGTGGATACCTCCTCTTATCTGGAGCAATGCAAGGATTTGACCTTTTGTGTGTATTGTCTCCACTTTATGTCCATGTTTGTGTCTATCCATCTGCCTTTTGGTTTGAGGCAGGAATTACTCCATATGTTAACATTATTTTAGTGGAATTAAAAGTTTCCTGTTTATGTTAAACCTTGCCATGCTGAATAAATTAAGATGCCATGCCTTCTTCTAGTTTTTAGCCAATCAGATTACTTCATCCAGATTGCTGATATTAATTTGTATACTATATGGCAAACAGTGCAGATCCAGATCAGTTGGCTTCTAAAGAAGAAGCCAACTGATCTGGATCTACACAGTTTGCAAATGCAGGGTAGATCCAAGCTCAGTAGGACAAGGGTTAATTGTCTGAGGAAGGAATAATTTCACAGTAAATTTGTTGTGTTGATTTCGATTTTTATCTGTTATTGCATAAAAAGCAGTGTCGCACATTATTAACAGCCGTGCATTAACCGGCGAAAAGTTATGTATTAACAAGGCAATTCACGCGCTGAGGCAGTTCTAACGAGTACTCGCAATCTATGTTTTTAAGCAGAAATAGGAAAAATAATGTATACCCCTGTAAACCCTAGTTTTACTATATAAAAGTGGGGTTTAAGGGGGTCAAAATTATGTAGGTATGTTTTCGTGTTGGCACAGAGCTTTTCATCAATATCCTTCATTCATCTTGATATGACTTAAGAAATGTTAAAGGGATGTAAAACACCAAATCATCATCATCCATTCTAACATGACCATAATTATGTCAGAAAACTTTGGCCTATGTCCTTTCATGATAAATTTTAACCCTTTAAGTGTCTGTCTAAATAGCAGCAGATGACATACTAAATTATTTTCTTTAAAAAAAAATAAGGCTTGACAATGCACATGAATCTAACATGGCCCTATTTCAGAGCACAATTGCCTATGTCTTTTGGTGATGTATTTTACCCTTAACCCTTACAATGCCAAGCAAAATTTGTAGTAGATAATATTTTTTTTTTTTTTAGGGAAAAAAGTTGACATTTCATGTGAATTGTCTGCTTGTCTAGATTTATTTTAGCTGAAAAATAAAATATATATATATGTTTCAAATGTTATCTGCTACAAATTTTGCTTGGCTTGGGTTAAAGTGTCAATCTAAAACAGCATAGCAGCAGACAACATTCTAAAACATCTTTTGTTTTTCTGAGAAAATAAGGCTTGACATTACAATGTGAATCATCTGCTAGGCAGATGATTCACATAATTTCAAGCCATATTTTCTCCGAAAAAATATGTATTTCAGAATGTTGTCTGCTACAGTTTTTGGATGTTGCTTTAAGGGTTAACAAAAGTTTTTGTATTTCAGCACAAACTTTGGGGCTAACTTTGAAGATATAACAGAAACATTTAACATCAAGGAAGTAATTCGAAAACATAATGGTCTCCAGAGGCATCGATATGATGCAAAGAAGGTATGTTTTTAATGCTTAGCATGCTGGGTAAACTGTCAGAATGAAATATTTTTTCTTGTTTTTTCCCAGAAAACAGATTTTGACATTTCATGCAAATTGTCTCACAATGTTTTTATGGAGAACTAGAGAAAATTATCCCAGAAGTATCATCAAATACTCCTCCTGAACCCTAGTCCTGCTGAGCCCGGATATGCCCTGCTTTTGCAAACTGTAGATCCAGATCACTTGGCTTCTGAAGGAGCCATCTAATCTGGATGTTGTTGTGTGGATTTTTAACGCTACCAGGCACTCGAGGCATGTAGAGGCAGCGGCAGTTGTTATGTACTTGTATTTGTACAGCCCTGCTTTCATGGATCACCCATGCATGCTTGGTGCCGCTGTCTGTCACCAAGCACCACCCTGTCCATTTTATACTCAACCCAAGGCAAGTGGATAATGAGCTAGGCGTTCTAATGGTCTGAAAATTGTCTCGAACCGAGCGGGACTGGAACCCACGGTATCCCGCTTGAAAGTCGAGTGCGCTAACCGCTATGCCATCCATCCCTGATCTGGATCTGCACTGTTTGTCATTAAGTATGTGAATTTATATCAACTTGATCAAAGTAATCTGATTGGCTGAAAATTTGAAGTAGGCATGGCATCAATTTATTCAGCATGACAAGGATTAACAAGTCCTCTGATAATGAATTGAGTTTTTGTTCTTGTTATTTATTCGTTAACACTAGACACATGGCCACTAGATGTGATCATGACAGTCCTGCAAATATGGCAGCTGATTTATCGAGCCACCATGTTTGAAAGTCAGAGTAAAATGCTTAAAAACGGAGGAAATTACGATTGCCTAGGTGAGAATACCCTCTGAAGTAATCCAAATCTAAAACAAAAGAAAAAGGAAAAAAAAAAACAGAGTTGTAAGAATTAAAAATGTAAAATTTTGAAAGGGAAGTTGACAGAAATGCCTCTCATGGATTGATGTGTCATTAAACCTAGAATCATCATCCCTGAGGGAAGTAAATTTTGCCTCCCTTTGCAAAATTGGTTACTTCCTTTTGTGTAAAGAGAGGAAATAATTTTTTGCTCTTAGTATTTTTATGTCTCCCTCCCTCACCCCCCCCCCCCACCCCCCCCCCCCCCCCCCCCCCCCCTCTTTTAGGGTTGGGAGACATATTGTTTTTCCCTCGGGCATTTGTCTGTCTGTCACACTTGTGTCCGCTCTATAGCTTGAAAACCATTCAAGCTATCTTCACGAAAATTCATATAAATATCATATCATCATCATAATCGGATTTTTGATTAACGTGCAGGTACAGGGGCAACATCCACACCAGTGGGCCCCCTTCCAGATAGCTGGCTTGCTGCACGCATGGCAGATCTCACACCAGATCTCCAGGAATGTCTATCATGAGGGTTGATGGCCAAGAGCTTCCACTCTCTGCAGTCAGCTGTTTCCATGTCATCTTGTGCCTCCCAGGCCCACGCTTTCCATCAAGCTGTATGTCAAAGACTGTCTTGACTGCACCATTGGAGTGTTCCACATGTCCATACCATCGGAGTCTTCTCTCCTTCAGAATGAGGTCCAGATCCTCAATGCCGAGCCGCACAAGTAGCTCATTGGACCTGGTGGTGACAGTGTCTTGCGGTCTGATATTACAGATCTGTCTGATCATTGCCCTGTTGTTTCGCTGCAGATGCTGGAGATTTGGCTTTGTCAATGGCCAAGTCTTGCTGGCATGGAGCATTGCGCTCCACACACAAGAGCTGTACACACGGCCACGTGTTTTGAAAGAGAGGTGGTGTGAAGAGAGAACTGGTAGCAGATCCTTGAACTTCTTCCAGGTGGTTTTCACACGTGTTGTGGTTGAAAGTTCACAGCCACCTGCTGCTGAGAGCATGTCTCCTAAGTAGCAAAAGGAAGCTTGTCAGGTCCGACCTGGACTTCCTTCTGTGGTCTGCCATCCAAGGGGTGTGCAGTTCCCTGGCACTGTGTACATCTGTAGTCAGGGTCTTTTTTCAAGCACTTGAGCCCACTGCATTTCTTGTGCACCCAGTGCTTGCAGTCTTTGCAGAAGATGCTGTTGCTGCCCACTCCAGTGCGACAGACAGCGCATGGAAACTCGCCTGAACTCTGCAGGAGGTCCAGTCCCGTACCGCAGATCATAATCTTTGTCTTTCCTGCATTTAATCTCAGTCCTTTCTTCTCCATTGCTTCTTTCCATGTCAAGAGCCTCCTGACACATTCCTCAAGCGATTCAGCGATGATAACAGGGTCATCAGCATAGAGGTCTTCCCAGGGGACCCCAGAGCGGAACTCTCGTGACAAGGCTTCAAGCACAATGATGAAGAGCAGTGGGCTGAGTACTGATCCTTGGTGAACACCAACCTTCACTTCAAACTCTTCACTGTACCCCTCACCAACACGGACACGGCTCTGCGCATTTGCATACATCTCCTGCACCAGTCGCACAATCCACTCCTCCACTCCAAGTTTTCTCAGCGCCCACCAGATGACCTTCCGAGGTACTCGATCAAACGCCTTCTCCAGGTCTATGAAAGCCATGTAGAGTCTCTTGTTGGCAGCTAGATACTTCTCTTGCAGCTGCCTGACAACAAAGATTGCGTCTGTAGTGCCTCTGCCTGGGACGAAGCCAAACTGGGAATCGTCGATTGACACCAAATGTCTGATGAGGCCGTCCACAATCCTCTCCAGGATTTTCATAACCTGTTCTGTCAGCTTGAGACCGCGGTAGTTGCCCCTTTCCAATGCGTCCCCCTTTCCCTTGTAGAGGCAGACAATGAAACTCTGCTCCCAGTCAGAGGGTACCTTGCCATCACGAATGATTGCAGCTGTGAGGTCATGGATCATGGAGGTGCCCATGTCACCGGCTGCTCGTATCATCTCCACCACTATGCCTGATGGGCGCGGTGCTTTGCCTGCCTTCATCTGTGAGATAGCCTTCTTAACCATATCAGTGGTGATTGGGATGGGGGGGCCTTCCACTGGTGGTTGATAAGACAGGTGGTCTGGGTCCCAGTCAAACTCAACGTTGAGAAGCCTTTGGTAGTGCTCTAGCCAAGCCTTCTGCTTTGAGTCTTCGCTCATTGACATCTCTCCTGCATCATTCTTCACAGGTTTGTCACCAACAACATCAGTGTTCTCTCTTCTAAACTGATTAGCAAGGCAGTAGACTTCTGAAGACTTGGGGTCAATATTTTTGTTGACCTTCTTGTCGGCTTCTTGATGAACATGGTGCACTGCATGTCTGGCATTTCGTTTGGCTGCATCTTATGATGCCCTAGTGCCTTTACCAGCCTTCCAGGCCTTGAAAGCTTTCTGCTTGGCAGCAATGGCCTTTTCCACGTGTTCATTCCACCACCAGGTTTCACGATGCCAATGGTGTGGCCGAGTTGTGCCACACACCTCCTCAGTTGTCTTGAGCAGTCCAGTCTTGCTGTTGTTCCAGATATCCTCAGTGGCCCTATCAGGCTACACCTGCAGATGTGCTCACATGCAAGTTGAAGACCTCCTGGAAATGATTGCTTGTCTGAGGGTCTTTAAGCTTCCAAACTTAGATTTTGGTGGCACATCAATCCTCATGTCGCATAAAATATCAATCAATATTAGACAATGTGCAGAATGCAAGAACCATAACTCTTGCCTATATACTTTTTGAGTTATTTCCCTTGGACTCTGTCACAAAATCATGTCCGCTCTATAACTTGAAAACCGTTCAAGCTATCTTCACGAAACTTCATATAAATATCAATCAACATTAGACAATATGCAGAAAGCAAGAACTGTAACTCTACATTTATACTTTTTGAGTTATTTCCCTTGGACTCTGTCATAAAATCGTAGTTGCTCTATAACTTGAAAACCGTTCAAGCTATCTTCACGAAACTTCATATAAATATCAATCAACATTAGACGACATGCAGAGTGCAAGAACCATTAACTTTTGCTTTTATGCCTTTTGAGTTATTTCCCTTGGACTCTGTCTCAAAATCATGTCTGCTCTGTAACTTGAAAACTGTTCAAGCTATCTTCACAAATCTTCATATAAATATCAATCAACATTAGACAACATGCAGATTGCTAGAACCATAACTCTTGCATTTATACTTTTTGAGTTATTTTCCTTGGACTCTGTCACAAAAATGTGTCTGCTCTATAACTTGGAAACCTTTCAAGCTATCTTCAGGAAACTTCATATAATCATCAATCAACATTAGACCGTGTGCAGAGCACAAGAACCATAACTCTTGCTTTTATACTTTTTGAGTTATTTCCCTTGGAACTTTTCACAAAATCGTGTCCGCTCTGTAACTTGAGACCTGTTCAAGATATCTTCAAAAAACTTCATGTAAATATCAATTAACATTAGACAATGTGCAGAGTGCAAGAACCATAACTCTTGTGTTTATACTTTTTAGCTCACCTGAGCCGAAGGCTCAAGGTGAGATATTGTGATCACTCACCGTCAGTCATCGTCGTCGTCGTTGTCGTCCGTCCGTCCACAATCTTTAAACAACATCGCCTCCTAAACCACTGATTGGAATTTGACCAAACTTCACAGGAATGATCCTTGGTTGGTCGTCTTTCAAAGTTGTTCAAATGGTTCCGGTCCATTGCATATCTAGGTCACAGGAGCTAAAAATAGATTTTTTAACTAAAAACTTCCATATAATTTTGCAGAAATGTTCCTTTGGTGACCCTCTACCAAGATTGTTCAAGCCATTTGGATTTGTCAAAAAACATGGCCGCCAGGGGGCGGGGCTTATTTTCCCTATATAATCTATATAGAAAACTTTAAAAATCTTCTTGTCAGAAACCACAGGACCAATTTCAATATAATTTTGCAGAAATGTTCCTTTGGTGAGCCTCTACCAAGATTGTTCAAGCCATTTGGATTCGTCAAAAAACATGACCACCAGGGGGCGGGGCTTATTTTCCGTATATATCTATATAGAAAACTTAAAAAATTTTCTTGTCAGAAACCACTGGACCGATTTCAATATAATTTTGCAGAAATGTTCCTTTGATGATCCTCCACCAAGATTGTTCAAGCCATTTGGATTCGTCAAAAAACATGGCTGCCAGGGGGCAGGGCTTATTTTCCCTATATATCTATATAGAAAACTTTAAAAATCTTCTTGTCAGAAACCACTGGACCGATTTCAATATAATTTTGCAAAAATGTTCCTTTGGTGATTCTCTACTAAGATTGTTCAAGCCATTTGGATTCGTCAAAAAACATGGCCGCCAGGGGGGCGGGGCTTATTTTCCCTATATATCTATATAGAAAACTTAAAAAATCTTCTTATGAGAAACCACTGGACCGATTTCCATATAATTTTGCAGAAATGTTCCTTTGGTGACCCTCTGCCAAGATTGTTCAAGCTATTTGGATTTGTCAAAAAACATGGCCGCCAGAGGGTGGGGCTCATTTTCCCTATATATCTATATAGAAAACTTAAAAAATCTTCTTGTCAGAAACCACTGGACTGATTGCTATATAATTATATAATTTTGCAGAAATGTTCCTTTGGTGTTTCTGTACCAAGATTGTTCAAGCCATTTGGATTTGTCAAAAAACATGGCCGCCAGGGGGCGGGGCTTATTTTCCCTATATAGCTTTATAGAAAACTTGAAAAATCTTCTTGTCAGAAACCACTGGACCAATTTCATTATAACTTGGCAAAAATGTTTCCATGGTGACCCTGTACCAAGATTGTTCAAGTAATCGTGATTCATCAAAAAACATGGCCGCTAGGGGGTGGAGCTCATTTTCCTTTTATATCTGTATAGAAAACTTGAAAAAATCTTCTTGTCAGAAACCACTGGACCGATTTCAATATAACTTGACAGAAATGTTTCCTTGGTGACCCTTTACCACGATTGTTCAAGCCGTCATGATTTGTCAAAAAACATGGCTGCTAGGGGCGGGGCTTATTTTCTCTATATATCTATACAGAAAGCTTGAAAAAATCTTTTTGTCAGAAACCACTGGACTGATTTCAATATAACTTGGCAGAAATGTTTCCTTGGTGACCCTTTACCAAGATTGTTCAAGCTGTCATGATTTGTCAAAAAACATGGCTGCAAGGGGGCGGGTCTTATTTTCCCTAAATATCTGTATAGAAAACTTTAATGATCTTCTTGTCAGAAACCACTGGACTGATTTCAATATAACATTGCAGGGCTATAAAATTTATACATAAATCTTAGAGCAGTGAACTTGGCTGAATCTTCAACAGTAAGTATGCAAATCTGTTTGCTCAGGTGAGCGATATAGGACCATCATGGTCCTCTTGTTTAATTATTTCCCTTGGAACTTTGTCCGTCATAAAAAAGGTGTCCACTTTATAACTTTAAAACTGTTCAAAATATCTTCACTAAACTTTTTGTGAATATCAATCAAGGTTGGGCGGTCAAAACCAGGGGCGGTTTTAACCGGAGGTTTTAACCGGTTAAAACTGCCACGGTCAATACTTCTAGAGTGGTCAATACTGGTTGATTGAAAATTGATTGGTTGATTGAATATTTTTAGTGGTCAGTTGGAGATTATGGTGGTCAGTTGGTTGATTGATTATGGGTATGGCCTTTTGGTTGATAATTTGGTGGAATTCATTAAATATAACAGTTGATTTGAGTGCAAAAACTGTTTTGTCCCTGCCAAGGGTACTCATCAGGTGGCTTTTATTTAATTTGTTCATCTAACTGCTTCCACATACTACAGTCGTGTTGAAACAGCAAAGCTACCGAAACTGTCTGTTGAAGTTTTGGCCTCTTTGCTGGAGGCTGATCATTTGATAGAGCTTCAGGGTCAGATGTTATTTCTTCAAGTGGCCTCTTAGCAATACTTTCTGGCCTCTTAGCAATATTTTCTGGCTTTTTTAGCCCTAAGCATTTTTATCTATGATTCTTCAGTCTTATGACCTTAGCACTAACTTCAATATTACAGTCTTTGCACCTTGCACTGTTTTTATGCCCCCAACTTCAAAGAAGTTGGAGGGGCATATTGCTTCTGGGTTGTTCGTCCGGCCATCCGTCCGTCCGTCCTTCCGTCTGTCCGTTCGTTCATCACGCTTTTTGATGCATAGCATAACTTTAAAACCGTGAATGCTACTGTTTTGAAATTTCTTATATGGATTCCTCATGAAAAAATAGCTGACACGTGTTTTTTTTTGACAGGATTATGTCCCTTTTCAGAGTTATGGCCCTTTGAAAAAAATATGGATGCAATCTTGTCAGCAAAATATCTCAAAAACTATTGAAGCTAGAGCCTTGAAACTTGGTGAATAGACTGGTAGTGATGAGTAGACAACCTGATTAACTTTTGAATAAATTTTGAAAAACACTTCTTGAGCTATGGCCCTTTGTAATTTTGGGCATTTTTACCTTGTCAGCAAAATATCTCAAAAACTGTTAGAGCTAGAGCCTTGAAACTTAGTAAATGGATTTGTAGTGATGAGTAGATTACCTGATTAACTTTTGAAGAAATTCTGAAAAATCCTTCATGAGTTATGGCCCTTTGTAATTTTGGGCATTTTTACCTTGTCAGCAAAATATCTCAAAAACCGTTGGAGCTAGAGCCTTGAAACTTAATGAATAGACTGGTAGTGGTGAGTAGACAACCTGATTAACTGTTGAAGAAATTTTGAAATATACTTCTTGAGTTATGCCCCTTTGTAATTTTAGGCATTTTTACCTTGTCAGCAAAATATCTCAAAAACTGTTAGAGCTAGAGCCTTGAAACTTAGTAAATGGATTTGTAGTGATGACCTGATTAACTTTTGAGGAAATTCTGAAAAATACTTCATGAGTTATGGCTCTTTGTAATTTTGGGCAATTTTACCTTGTCAGCAAAATATCTCAAAAACCGTTGGAACTAGAGCCTTGAAACTTGATGAATAGACTGGTAGTGGTGAGTAGACAACCTGATTAACTTTTGAAGAAATTTTGAAAAATACTTCTTGAGTTATGGCCCTTTGTAATTTTGGGCAGTTTTTACCTTGTCAGCAAAATATCTCAAAAACTGTTAGAGCTAGAGCCTTGAAACTTAGTAAATGGATTTGTAGTGATGAGTAGATGACCTGATTAACTTTTGAAGAAATTCTGAAAAATACTTCATGAGTTATGACCCATTGTAATTTGGGGCATTTTTACCTTGTCAGCAAAATATCTCAAAAACCCTTGGAGCTAGAGCCTTGAAACTTGATGAATAGACTGGTAGTGATGAGTAGACAACCTGATTAACGTTTGAAGAAATTTTGAAAAATACTTCTTGAGTTATGGCCCTTTGGGATTTTGGGCATTTTTACCTTGTCAGCAAAATATCTCAAAAACTGTTAGAGCTAGAGCCATGAAATATGGTGAATGGATTTGTAATGATGAGTAGACAACCTGATCAACTTTTGAATAAATTTTAAAAAATACTTATTGAGTTATGGTCCTTTGTCATTTTGGGCATTTTTATCTTGTCAGCAAAATATCTCAGAAACTGTTAAGAGCTAGAGACTTGAAACTTGGTGAATTGATTGATAATGATGAGTAGATGACCTGATTAACTTTTTTGTAAATTCTGAAAAATATTTCGTAAGTAATGGCCCTTTGTAAATTTGGGCATGTTTGCCTTGTCAGCAAAATATCTAAAAAACTATTGAAGCTGGAGCCTTGAAACTTGATAAATAGATTGGTAGTGATGAGTAGATGACCTGATTATGCCCCCAGTTTCGAATGAAATTGATGGGGCATATTATTTTGCCTTCATTTGTCCATCTGTCTGTTTGTACGTTCATCAAGCTTTTTTGTGCATGCCATATCTTAAGAACCCTGCATGCTAGGGTTTTGAAATTTTATATTTGGGTTCCCAATGAAAAAATAGCTGACCCGTATTTTTTTTTTCTTGTCTAGCATGTTTGTTTAGAGTTATGCCCCTTTGAAAAAAATCAGAATTAAATCTTGTGAGCAAGATATCTTGAAAAGTATTTAAGCTGGGTTCTTGAAATTCGATATAGTGAATGGGAATGATGTGTAAATTACTTGATTATATTTTGAGAGAATTCCGTGAAAATATTGATAAAGTTACGGCCCTTTGCAGTTCTGCGCATTTTGACCTTGTCAGCAAGATGTCCAAAAAAGTAGTTAAGCTAGGGTCTTGAAATATTATATGCTGATTGGGGATGATGTGGAGATTACCTGATTTGTTTTTTAAGGGAATTCCATGAAAAATTGATGTAGTTATGGCCCTTTGTAGTTCTAGGCATTTTGACCTTGTCAGCAAGATATCTCAAAAAGTATTTAAGCCAGAGCCATGATATTTGGTATACTGATTGGGATTGAGGAAGAGATCACTTGATTAAATTTTGAACCAATTAAATGAAATGTTGGAGTTATGGCCCTTTGCAATTTCTGGCCATTTAATGTCGTTGCTTTATTGTGTATAGCATAAGTTTAGAACCATGTATGCTAATGTTTTGAAATTTTGTATTTTGATTCCTCATGAAAAAATAGGTGACCCGTATTTTTTTTTATCCCAATTATTTCCTGTTTTAGAGTTATTTCCCTTTGATAAAATAACATTGAAATCTCATATATTTGCACTGTTGTTACCGTCAAGAGCAAGCAGTGTTGGAGTCAAGCAGTGTTAGAGTCAGGCAGTTGGGGGCATAGTGTTTTACAAACACCAGCTCTAGTTTTTTTTGTTTTTGTTTTGTTATCTTCCAAAATAGTGAAGAAGTTCAAAACTGGGTCTTTAGGTTTCATTTTTGACACCTTCAGTAATAGCTTGATGATAAGATACTATTTAGATTGCAGATAAAATTTCACACATTAGGAATAAAGTCAGGTGTCAGAGTATAATACCTCTATCAGGGATGTGATTGGTCACTTTGGCAATTAGATCTATGCCACACATACTGCAGTGGCATGGGGCAGCTTTTACACATTTTAATCTGTTTTGACAGCGATTTACAGGTGTTGCAGACACTTAAATATACTTCAAAGACATTAGTGAATCTTCAAACATTGTTTGGTTAATTAATTACAGCCTTTTACAGATGTACTATGTCACAAGTTCACAGGCCTAAAGATTAACCTTTAGCTTGCTGAGAAATAAATGAAACAGGCCTGTAAGAGGGAGTACCCCTACTCGAGAAGTCATTACTCCCTTATTTTTGCCTCGATTTTTGCTTCCTCACTGGAAATGATTTAGGTGTTATGGGCTTTTTCTCCAGGAAATCGTGATCAATCTGTTGAAGTGAGTGCTGAAATTAATGGCAGCTTCAAGTTCGATATTCTCGGTCTTTATTAGTGTTGGTAAAATCCAGCACCCGAATGTCTAATAAAAAGTGGCGTGTTTGTATGAAAGTAGGTTCACTCCTGTATGAGAATACTTGCTCTGATTGGTTGCATGTGGTGTATAGTAAGTATGGCAGGCTTCAGAGTTGACAGACCCCTCCTGGGCATATATAGTCGCCTACAGCAGTGTAAAGGTTAACAAGAAAAAAATAAAAAATGTGATTTTGCATTTTTTGTGTCAAATTCAACCCCAAAACGTCAAATTCGGGCTAACTTTTTGGATTCTAATTTTTCGTCGGCTTTCTGTTAACCTTCAGTGTGCTGAGAAATAAATAAAACAGGCCTGTAAGAGGGGGTACCCCTACTCGAGAAGTCAGTACTCCCTTATTTTTGCCTCGATTTACCTGGAATTTTCACATATAATTTGCCGATCGCAGGCGGCCATGTTACCGGCAAGAGGAGGGTCACGTGACTAGAAAATCACGTGACAGTCACGTGTAAACCGGGAACCATTTAAGACACTTTAAAAAAAAAAAAAAAAGTTACAAGAGACCAGCGCCTACTGTGTACTATTGCGAATGAAACGAGTGACATACATAGGCATACATGTGATATTTTCTGGGACACAAAGTGGGAGATCTGCAATTTTTATGAGGGAGATCCTGGTCTAAAAGAGGGAGGTTTTTTTGCGTCCCAAAATACTCACTTTAGTAACAAGATCTTTTTTTTTTTTTGTCACACTTTAGACCACTATAAAATGTTTTAATTGTAAAATGTATGGTGACTTTGATCACTGAATAATGTTAGTTTCTTTGTATAACATGTTCATCCTTCAATTGTCCACATATGACTGAAATACTGTTGAAAGGCTATAACCATATATAATATTCACCCTATTATGAACCATGTTCATCCTTTAATTGTCTTGATCAATTGTCCATATGACTGAAATATACTGCTGAAAGGCTTTAACCATATACACTGTAGATCCAATATATCGCGCTGCTTGGGGTCCACTAGCGCGATATATCTGGATCGGGATATAAGTCGTTGTGGTAGTTTGCCGAGACGCTGCAAATTAATCCACACCAAATGGCTGTCAGTAAAGCTATCGGCCATATTTCACCATTACAGTAGGTTCAGTATTACTCAGTGGCAGTATATACACTGGGGGACTGTGTCTACCAATTAACTTTAATCGAGACCAGCTGATATATTATGTTTGAAAACATTTATTCTCCAAAATAACAAATGAGGACGCCATTTTGGATGTACTGGTTCCCTGTAACAGTGAAGGGGAGCAACTCATATATCCCAAGTGCTTAGACAATTTGAGTTGCTTCCCTTCGCTTGTTACGTCTGCTGCGGGCCCAAAATCTATCATTTTATTCATCTTTTGATTTTTCAGTCGGTGCGTGGACATCGTTGACTGATTGAGCATCGAGTAGATGTAATCAGATATGATACTGTTTATGACAAGTGCGGCGATTAAAATTAATTGTTTGCCAATAATTAATCAATGCGTGTACTGACTGACGCTATTTGGATTGTTTGGTCATATTAAATGCGTGATGCGCGACTTCGCGTCTATGCGCGAAAAATCAAGGCCGGAACTAATTACAGTCAGTTACTTTTTCAAATTAAGTAAAACAACAAACATACCATAAGCTTTCTTTTTTTTTTTTTTAGCTCATGGTAAATTTGGGGTATTGGATCATCATTACGGTAAACCTTGAAATGGTAGGTCGAGAAAAACCAACAAAGGATTTTTTTCTTGGCGGGAGATTCTGCTTCCTTATCGGGAGGTCGTAAAAAGAGGCGAAAAATCGGCAGTTTTACGCCAGATCGTAAAAGATTACATGTATGTACATAGGTTCTACTATTATTCCTACTTCTTCCTCACTGGAAATGATTTAGGTGTTATGGGCTTTTTCTCCAGGAAATCGTGATCAATCTGTTGAAGTGAGTGCTGAAATTAATGGCAGCTTCAAATTCGGTATTCTCGGTCTTTATTAGTGTGGGTAAAATCCAGCACCCGACTGTCTAATAAAAAGTGGCGTGTTTGTATGAAAGTAGGTTCACTCCTGTATGAGAATACTTGCTCTGATTGGTTGCATGTGGTGTGTAGTAAGTATGGCAGGCTTTAGAGTTGACAGACCCCTCCTGGGCGCATATAGTCGCCTACAGCAGTGTAAAGGTTAACAAGAAAAAAATAAAAAATGTGATTTTGCATTTTTTGTGTCAAATTCAACCCCAAAACGTCAAATTCGGGCTAACTTTTTGGATTCTAATTTTGGTCGGCTTTCTGTTAACCTTTAGCTTGCTGAGAAATAAATGAAACAGGCCTGTAAGAGGGGGTACCCCTACTCGAGAAGTCATTACTCCCTTATTTTTGCCTAGATTTACCTGGAATTTTCACATATAATTTGCAGGCGGCCATTTTACCGGCAAGAGGATGGTCACATGACTAGAAAGTCACGTGACAGTCACGTGTAAACTGGGAACCGTTTAAGACACTTTAAAAAAAAAAAAAAAAAAGTTACAAGAGACCAGCGCCTACTGTGTACTGTAGCGAAAGTATGGCAGGCTTTAGAGTTGACAGACCCCTCCTGGGCGCATATAGTCGCCTACAGCAGTGTAAAGGTTAATGATAGGTCTATTTCACACGTTTGTCAATATGTGACAATTTTCTGCAACAACATCAAAATATATGTTAGCTGCTTTTTGATGTAACCTTTAAAATTTAAATATTATGGGTTGGGGGTGGGGTGGGGATGGGGGATGGGGGATGGGGAGAGAGATAGAGAGACGTGTATGGTACAATCTGGTACAACTATTTTTTTTTCTGTCAAACAAAATAGAACCTTTCATAAATCCTTTAAAATCCATGATAAATTCAGCTTATTCATATTCTTGTAAATCAAAATATGTACAGTTAATCTAACCTATAAAGGATAATAATAAAGATTGTTTGGTTGAAAAGAACAGACCTGTCTATAGTTTAGTGAGTCAATCCAATCAACCTCTTCAGTTGACCAGCAATAATGTCTTTTGACTTACGATAAAATAAAAAAAGGACCTCAAATAATTACTTATAAATAAAAACTATTTTGTCTTGTTCACTGATGAAAACATAGTCTAACATCATGTACATGATGTAGGGGGAAAGCTAGCCTTGCCCAAGGCTTAGAAATATACATATATATTTTTTGGCTTATTGAGCTCTGTGGCTAGTCTATAGATAATATGGTCTGGATTTCCAATATATTTCAGAGACAACCACAGAAGAAAAGTTCACCCATAGACTAGCTAAACATTGAATCAAAAAGTAGAATGTAAATGAAAAAAAAAAAAAAAAAAAATAAGTAAACAAAAAGTGACAAACATACTTATATATTGGCCTAGTAGCTAGGCTAGGGGAAAGCTATTAAGACCAATTTAGCAACATGACAGAGGCATATACCCCAGTGATTTAATCGACCTAATCGACCACCAATCGACCAGTAATGACCGGTTAAAACCAGTTTTAACCACCGGCCCGGTCAGTACTCATATTGACCGGCTTTTTGCCAACCTTGATATCAATCAACATTAGACGAAATGCAAAGCGCAAGAACCATAACTCTTGCATTGATACTTTTTGAGTTATTTCCTTGGAATCTCATTAGTTAATATAAATGTTCGCTGACTGTACAATACAATATGACACCAAAAAGAGGGGAGAAGTCGATGTTTTTGTAGAAAAACAAATTCTAGTTAGGTTCAGTGTTTAGAACATTTACTTTTTATGTTAATTTTTACCATCCTCTGGGCTAATTTAGCAGACATTAAATTGACAATTTTTTCCTTAAGGAGACAATTTCCATGAAATGTCAAAGCCTATTTTCTGGGAAAAATAAAAAAAAATGTTTTAAAATGTTATGTGCTGAAATTTTTACCCAGCATGCTCGGTATTAATGATAAATCATTCCTGTAATTTACATCTTCTCTCACTGTGACTTACCATATTAAACCAGAGTATTGCATTACGAAAACATGCCAGTTCAAATATATTGAAAATTTCACCACCAAAAACTGAAAAGTTTTCAGATAAAAAAAATCTGATATTTTTCATATTTCTGCTCAAAACATAAATTGTGGGTACTCATTAGAACTGCCTCGCTGAGGTGGTTCTAACGAGTACCCACAATCTATGTTTTTGAGCAGAAATAAGAAAAATAATATATACCCCTGTAAAACCTAGTTTTAGTAAATAAAAGTGGTGTTTAAAGTGGTCAAAATTATAAAGATATGTTTTTGGATGGGGACAGACAGATTTGAGCAAACAGTGTAGCACAATTCCGATGCTGCAGAATGTTGTGTCTGCTTAGGGTCTACATTATTTGCCACCGATCCAGCATTTTTTTTATGCCCCTGCATCGGATGATGCCGGGGTCATATAGTTTTTCGTTTTTCCGTATGTGGGTATGTGCGTACGAATGTAGTCCTTCTGTATGAATGTGTGTAGTCTCAGGTTAAGGCATTTGTACCATGTAGAATTTTGCAGTTTTATTGTCGGGTACCCCACAGCGGGGGCATCCGTATACTGTGGACACATTTCTGGTATGGCCATCAGTAGGTAGTAAAATGGACTTCTAAAATTTTAGGATAGGTATGCTAAGGAATTAACCCTCAAAGCGCCAATCACATCTAAAGCATGACAATTTCGATTTTTTTTTTATTTTCAGAAGAAAACAAGTCTTGACATTTCATGTGAATCGGCTGCCAAGCAAACGATTCAAATGAAATATCAAGACTTGTTTTCTCTGAAAAATAAAAGATAAAATTGTAGAATGTCGTCTGCTACAAAGTTTGCTTGGCGCTTTAAGGATTAAAGCTTTGTATGCTGGATAAAAAGTTCAACAGACAACTTTTTAAATTTATTTGTTTATTTTTCCAGTCCTCTGTTAGGTAGGCAACATTCTTTCCTGGAGATAGATCATGAAATATTTTCTATGGTCTTCACCCTCTTCTGCTGATTCAAGAAGGGCAGTTGTCAGTTACTGGCAAAAGAATGTGCACAATGCTGGTTTACCGCAAAGACGACTAAACATGCCCAGTAAAAGTGTAGTTAGGTGAATTGACCATACTGGACATGACTCCACTGGGTTGACTAGGCCATAAAACCTCAACAAAAATTAAATCAAGAAGAGCAGTTGTCCGGCTCTGGTGAGAGAATGTGCACAAATACTGGTTTACCACTTGGGGGACTAATCCTGCCCAGGAAAAAGTGTGGCTAGGTAAACTGACCAGCTTGACATGACGTGACCTTAATGGGTAGACTTGGTCGTGAAAACCTCGATGAGTCAGAACCTATTTTCTGGATAAAAGAAGATATTATTTGTTTATCATCTGCTGAATTAGCCCACAGGAGGGTAAAGGTTTATATAAAAAGTGAACATAAAATTACTGAGTGCAAAAATTTACTACCCCAAGGCATCTGGCAATTTGAAATATTTTTCTCAGAATATAGGCTTTGACTGTATGAAAATTGTCTCCTCTGAGAAAAATATTATCAGTTTGTCATCTGCTGAATTTTCTCAGAGGATAAGAAAAGATTAATTCATGTTAGTCTGGAGATCCCCAAACCGGTAATTGGCAAACAGTGCAGACCCAGATCAGATGCTACAGAATGCAGCATCTGGTCAGGGTCTCCACTGTTTGCAGATATCTTAGCCCAGTTTCTCTAGGAATATCTAAATCACTAGCCTTACAGACTCAAAATAGAAATTGGACCTTCAAATATGTAGTGTGGGAGAGTTTATTACAATTAAAATGGGTTAGGGTGTCCCAATATTTAGGAAAAATATGCTGATTATTTCCCTCTTTTTTCAGGTGTACTTGGTTACAGAGTCTCATGTGCTGTATATAACAGAAGATGGCGGGAAAACTTTCGAGTCATTTACAGCACCAATGCAGATTGAGGGAGAATTGATATTTCATCCCTCCAAACATTATCAAGACTACATCCTGGCCAAGGATCCTGCCAGCGTAAGTTAGCTTAGCACCTTTAACCCTTAAAGCGCCAGTCACAACTATTGTCGTCTGCTTTGTCATCTGCTTGTGATTTTAAAAGTCATTTTTGTAAACCGTGTGGACCCAGATCAGACTGCTCCATTAGGAGGTCAGGGTCCACACTGTTTGCCTGTATGCAAAAATAGGTTTGAAAAGTGTGCAAGAATATTCAGCAGACGACATTAACAGACGACATTTTCAGATGCAGTTTTTCTTGGCGCTTTAAGCACACGGCAGATGAAAGTTATTTTTAGCCCAGCAGAGCTTTTTGAAAGATATACATTAAAGATAATTTTTAAACCCTTTAAGTGCTAATCACAACTGCAGTAGACATTGATTTTGATTTTTATACCCCACCACACGATAATGGTGAGGTATGATGATATACCCTCCAGTGTCCATCCATCTGTCTGCATTTCATTTCTGGATAACTCCTACAGTTTTCATTGGATAGCATTGAAACTTAGAGGACAGTTAGACCATGAGCACATATTGTTTAGAGGTTATGGTACACCAAACTTTGATAGAGTTATTACACTCTTTAAAGATTTTTTTCGTCCGCAGTTGGTTTCAACTCCTCCTACAGTTTTCATCAGATCGCATTGAAACTTGACGGACAGTTAGACCATGAGTTGGAACAGCGTCTATTGTTTTGAGGTTACCGTAAAGCAAATTTTGTTAGAGTTATTACTTTTTTAAACATTTTTCAGACTTGACTTTGTTTCCTCGTTTCCGGATAACTTCTCCTACAGATTTCATCAGATTGCATTGAAATGTGGTGGACAGTTAGACCATGTTGTGGGAAAGCATTGTTTTCAGGTTACAGATAGACATTACACTTTTTAAAGATTTTTCAGACTTGGCTTTGTTTGTGGATATCTCCTCCTACAGTTTTTGTCTCATGGGTTGAAACTTGGTGGATTGTTAAACTGTAAAGTGATGCAGAGCATATTGTTTGGTGGTTACAGTACACCAAATTTTGATACAGTTATAGTTCTTTAAAGATTGTTCAAGCATGATGTGACTTCAGGTTCACATGGTGGCTTACAGTTTATTAAGTACCACATCAAACACAGCCATCTTCATGTTTTGTTACCCTGCAGTGGCGGGGTATCATGCAGTGTCTGCAATGCTTTTATTTTCTTTGTATTTTTTCAGAGAAAATAAGGATTACATTTTGTGTGAATTGTCTACTCAGCAGATGATTCACATGAAATGTCAATCCTTGTTTCCTTATTGAAAAATAGTAATAAATAAAATTAGAATGTTGTCTGCTACAATTTTGCTTAGTACTTAAAGGGTTAATATCTTTTTTTACCGCCCAATAGAAGTAAGAGAAAAAAATCACCCTTAACCTTAACCACTTCAGCAGATGACAAAATCGTGATAGTTTTCTTATTTTTCCCAGAAAAAACAGGATTTAACATTTCATGCAACTTGTCTCCATTGGCGACAGTTTAGATGAAATGTCGAATCTTGTAAGAAAAATATTCCAAAAAGTTGTCTGCTGAAAATTTTATCCAGAGTGCTAAACATTAAAGCAACATTCAAAATTGTTGTATATGACATTTTTCAGAAGTTCTTGTTTTTATACGCCTGTTTGATAAACGGGATGTATTATGCTACAGAGTATGGTGTCCGTTCATCCATCCGTAAACTTTTTTGTTTCTGGCTAACTCCTCCTACAGTTTACATCCAATCAAGCTGAAACTTGGTATATAGTTAGAACATGATGTGGAGCAGTGCATATTGTTTTGGGCTTACAGTCCACCAAATATTGGCAGAGTTATGCCCCTTTGAAAATTTCTGTAAACTTTTGATTTCCAGCTAACTCCTACAGTTTACATTCGATCAAGCTGAAACTTGATTTGCACATAGACCATGATATGGAGCAGTGCATGTTGTTTCAAGGTTACGGTCCACCAAATATTAGCAGAGTTAAACACCTATGAAAATTTTATTAATTTTTTGTTTCCGGATAAATCCTGCTACAGTTTACATCCTATCAAGCTGAAACTTCATGAATAGTTACATGATGATGTGGAGCAGCTCATATTATTTCGAGGTTACAGTGCACCAAATATTGGCAGAGTTATGCCTTTTCTAAAGTTTTTGTAAACTTTTCGCAGCATATTGTTTAGAGGTAATAGTGTGCAAATTTTATTTTATAATAGGTATATTTTTTGCAATGACTAAAGTTATGGCCATATGGGAAAGTTATTTTTTTTTTGTTTTTTAACATCTTTTATTAGATTTGCAAGGAAATGTTGCCATTAATAAATCTTTATAAATACATTTATTAAATGATACAGAATTAAGAAGCTTGACTAATATCAAAACTTATAAACATAATTCTTTTTGGATTTTTTTTTTTTTAATACTCTTCTGAGTTGGCTCCCTTGAAGGACAAAAATAAAATCAGTATAAAACGACTTAAAGGTTTACAAATAAATTTCTTGCAGCATTTTTTTTTGGGGTTGTTTATTTTTGTTTTGTTATTGTTTGGTCCGATATTGAAGTATAGGAAAAACAAATCAGCCAAAGGCTCATAATATGAGCTTATAATATAGCCATGCTTCTGTTACATGTCCTCCGTCCGAAAGCACTTCTCCCAAGATGCAACAAACTTCTCCCTATTTTCCCAGGAGGGAGGTCACTTCTCCCTTAATTTCTGGGCCAGCTTGGATTCTTAGGTTTCAGTTCACCAAATATCAGCAGAGCTATGCCCAAATGAAATTTTTTTAATTTTTTTTTTTGTAATTCCACTTACAGTTTATATCCGGAGCACTAAATTATACTGGAGCCAGTTTATGTGCTACATCTTATTACTTGCCATGGGCGTATAATGCCCCGCATGGTGAAGCTCTTTTTCTTAAAGAAAATTAGGCTTGCTGTTTCATCTGAATTACGAAGTGTTAGAGTGGCTGAGTGGTAAGCGCTCCTGACTTAGAATCACGATGTCACGGGTTCGAATCCTGCTGGAGTTAGAATAATGCTTTGTTGAACAGAGCCTTTAATTGTCACCATTCCATCATCTTGATAATGCTTAAGTAATGTTGAAAGGGATTTTAAATACCAAAACAATTCAATAGAATTACCTGCCTAGAATATAATTGACATAAAATGTCGAGCCTTATTTTCTCTAAAAAAAAAAAAAAAAAATCAGAATCTCATCTGCTGCTGTTGTGACTGGTACTTTTAGAGTAAATAAAAGTGGAAAAAATAAAAACTACACCACAACCTCTTTATAACACTATTGTTGGGGTCCATAGCATAAGCCGTGTTAGTTAAACAACAGTGTTATATCCAAACAAAAATGTATAGATTATATTGAAAAATGACCATTTATGGTCATTTTTCAATATAATCTATACATTTTTGGGATCCATCTTTGAACCGTGTTATATCCAAAACCATGTTATAACGAACCGTGTTATAAAGAGGTTGTAGTGTACAAGGGAGGAAAACAAAAAAACGAAAAAAGAGATTTTTCCATGGTATCATAAGGGTTACAGCCTGACGAAGGCTGCTTAAACATACATAAATGCCCCTTTATTGCACACAGGAGCAGTTAGTGCCACTCATCTTGGCTCTGTAGCACACTGCAGCTCCATGCATTGCAAGTTTCAATCTGAGCTCAGCCACATAATTTTTGTGGAGATTGATCATGAAATAATTTCTGCTGTTATTCTCCCCCTTCTACTGATTTGATATGGACAGTTGTCAATTACTTGCAAAAATATGTTCACAAGTTAACCGCTTAGCGGACTAAGCCTGCTTAGGAAAAGTGCATAGCAACAGATAAGGCACTTTTTTCATCCAAAAAATGCTGATATCTTTCTTATTTCTCCACTAAAAGATATGTTGTGGGTCCGAGGTGCTTCTAATGAGTACCCACAACTTTCTTGGAGAAATAAGAAAAGCTTATATATTGCGTATTTAGCAGTGTGTGGATACCCCCTCTTATCTGTAGCTATGAAAGTGTGAGAAGATTAACTGACCGGCTGGACATGACCTTATCAGTGTTGACTGGGCTGTAAATCTACAACTCAGATCAAGCAAAATTTGCCAGTCTCTATGCAGAATCAGCAGATGACAAATTGATATTATTTTTCTCCCAAAAAAGGGTTTGACAGTTCAGGCAAACTGTCTTCTTAGGACAAAATGACAAACCCAATATTTTGGGGACAATAACAAAAATATTTGAAAATGTTGTGTGCTAAATTTTTTCCCCAGCATGCTAAGCATTAAAAAAATGACCTTTTTTAGCTTATCTGAGTGGAAGGTTCAGGATGAGCTATTATGATCACTCTACAGCCGTCGTCTGTCATCCGTCCGTCCGTTCACACTTTTGGGCGGCTTCTCCTCTGAAACCCCTGGGCCAAATTTCATCAAGCTTTATGTGGAGCCTTGTATTAAAGGGGGATTGAAAATTTATAAAAATGGTCATGGTAATTATAATCAAGATGGCCGCCATGCCGATATATAGCTCCCATAGACTTATTATGGGAAAAACTTAACAAATCCTCTTCTCTGAAACCATGAGGCCCACAGCTTATATATTTATATATTTTGTACGTAACAATTTTTACTGGTTCCCTACATAAATCCTGCCAATAAAGCCTCTGGGGTCCAAACTGGCCACGCCCAAGCAGGTCGTGAACTCCCATACTTATTATGGGAAAAACTTAAAAAAATCTCCTTCTCTGAAACCATGAGGCCTGGCGCTTCTATATTTAGTATGCAGCAATGTTTAGTGGTACTCTACATAAATCCTGCCAATCAAGCCCCTTAGGTCCAAACTGACAGCACGCCCTGGGGTATTTTAGCTCCCATAGACTTATAATGGAAAAAAAAAAAAATCTTCTCTGAAACCATGAGGCACAGAGCTTACATATTTAGTATGTAGCAATGTTTAGTGTTCCCCTACATAAATCCTGCTAATCAAGTCCCAGGAGTCCAAACTGGCCACACCCGGTGGGGGTCATTAGCTCCCATAGACATATAACAGCAAAATTCTTCTTCTCTAAAACCATGATACCCACAGCTTACATATTTAATATGTAGCAATGTTTTGTGTTCCCCTACATAAATCCTGCCAATCAGGCCCCTGGAGCCCAAACTGGCCACGCCCTGGGGGTCATTAACTCCAATAGACATATAATGAGAAAAACTTAAAAAATCTTCTTCTCTGAAACCATGAGGCCCACAGCTTACATATTTAGTATGTAGCAATGTTTAGTGATCCCCTACATAGATCCTGCCAATCAAGCCCCTTGGGTCCAAACGGGCAAGGCCCAGGGGGTCATTAGCTCCCATAGACTTATAATGGGGAAAACTTAAAAAATCTTCTTCTCTGAAACCATGAGGCCCAGAACTTATATATTGAGTATGTAATAGTGTGTAGTGGTCCCCTACATAAATCCTGCCAATTAAGCCCCTGGGCTCCAAACTGGCCACACCCTAGGGGGTCATATGTATATATAAAGCTATATAGGTAAAGAACCTTCAAAAATCTTCTTCTCTGAAACAATGAGGCAGAGATCTAACAGATTATTTATGAAGTAGTGTTAGTGGTCTCCTACATAAATCCTGCCAATCAAGCCCCTTGGGTCCAAACGGGCAAGGCCCAGGGGGTCATTAGCTCCCATAGACTTATAATGGGAAAAAACTTAAAAAATCTTCTTCTCTGAAACCATGAGGCCCACAGCTTATATACCAGTATATAATTAGTGTGTAGCAATGTTTAGTGGTCCCCTACATAAATCCTACCAATCAAGCCCCTGGGGCCCAAACTGGCCACACCCCAGGGGGTCGTGAACTCCCATAGATTATAATGGGAAAAAACTAAAAAATCTTCTTCTCTAAAACCACGAGGCCCAGAGCTTATATGTTTAGTATGTAGCAATGTGTAGTGGTCAACTACATAAATCCTGGCAATCAAGCCTCTGGGTCCAAACTGGCCTGGGGGTCATTAGCTCCCAAAGACTTATGGGCAGTGTGTAGTGGTCCTCTACATAGATCCTGCCAATCAAGCCATTGGGCTCCAAACTAGCCACACCCCAGTGGGTCATATGTATATACAGTCAAACTTCAATGGCGCAAACCCCTTTGGGACCATGAAAATTTGTTCGAGACTGCGGTAGTTTGAGCCATGGAAGGTTACTATTAGTGACACACCAGGAGGCACAGTGGAGATAATTGTGGGATGTCTTTTCGGTGTTCTATATTTTAAATGTATATTTTAAATGTATGTTGTGTGTACTCATTAGAATTGCCTCATAGAGGCAGTTCTATTGAGTACACACAGCATACATTTACAAGATAGAAGAAGAAAATCTCCCTAAATTATCCGTATATCCTATTTGGAGGAAATCCTTACGGACTCGAGAACATGTTTGACTCATCCGTGGTAAGTGAGCAATCGGGGTTTGAGCCACTGAAATTCTACTGTATAGAGTTATATAGCTTCAAAAATCTTCTCTGAAACCATGAGGCAAAGAGCTAACAGATTAAGTATGTAGCAGTGTTTAGTGGTCTCCTACATAAATCCTGCCAATCAAGCCCCTTGAGTCCAAACTGGCCGCATGCCCCGGGGGTCATTAGCTCACATAGACTTATAACTTTAAAAATTTTCTTCTCTGAAACCATGAGGTCCAGAGCTTATATATTTAGTATGTAACGATGTTTAGTGGTCCCCTACAGAAATCCTCCCAATCCAGCCCCTGGGTCCAAACAGGCCACGGCCCGAGGGTCATTAGCTCCCATAGACTTATAATGGGAAAAACTTAAAAAAAATCTTCTGAAATCATGAGGCCCACAGCTTATATATTTAGAATGAAGCAATGTTTAGTGGTCCCCTACATAAATCCTGCTAATCAACCCCCTGGAGTCCAAACTCGTCATGCCACGGGGGTCATTATCTCCCATAGGCTTATAATGGGAAAATCTTAAAAAACCTTCTTCTCTAAAACCATGAGGCCCACAGCTTACATATTTTGTATGTAGCAATGTTTTGTGGTCCTCAACATAGATCCTGCCAAGCAAACCCCTGGAGCCCAAACTGGTTAGGCTCCGGGGGTCATTAGCTCCCATAAACTTATGATGGGAAAAATTTAAAAAATCTTCTTCTCTGAAACCATGAGGCCCAGAGCTTATATATTAAGTATGTAGCAATGTGTTATGGTCCTCTATATAAATCCTGCCAATCAAGCCCCTGGGGTCCAAACTGCCCATGCCCCAGGTCTCATTAGCTCCCATGGACTTATAATGGGAAAAACTTAAAAAAAAAACTTCTCTGGAACAATGAGGCCCAGAACTTATATATTGAGTATTTAGCAGTGTTAGTGGTCCCCTACATAAATCCTGCCAATCAAGCCCCTGGACTCCAAACTGGCCACACCCCAGAGGGTCTTATGTATATATAGAGCTATATAGCTAAAGAACCATCAAAAATCTTCTTCTCTGAAGCTATGAGGCAGAGGGCTAACAGATTAAGTATGTAGCAGTGTGAGTGGTCTCCTACATAAAATCCTGCCAATCAAGACCCTTTGGTCCAAACCAGCCAGACCCCGGTTGTCATTAGCTCCAATAGACTTATAATGGGAAAAACGTAAAAAATCTTCTCTGAAACCATGAGGCCCACAGCTTATATATTTATTGTATAGCAATGTTTAGTGGTCCCCTACATAAATCCAGCAAATCAAGCCCCTAGAGTCTAAAGTGACCATGCCCCAGGGGTCATAAGCTCCCATAGACTTATAATGTGAAAAATTTAAAAAATCTTCTCTGAAATCATGAGGCCCAGATCTTATATATTTAGTATGTAGCAATGTGTTGTGGTCCTCTATATAAATCCTGCCAATCAAGCCCCTAGGGTCCAAACTGCCCATGCCCCAGGTCTCATTAGCTCCCATAGACTTATCTTAGGAAAAACTTAAAAAAAATCTTCTTCTCTGAAACCATGAGGCCCAGAGCTTATATATTGCGTATTTAGCAGTGAGTAGTGGTCCCCTACATAAATCCTGCCAATCAAGCCCCTGGACTCCAAACTGGCCACACCCCAGAGGGTCTTATGTATATATAGAGCTATATAGCTAAAGAACCTTCAAAAATTTTCTTCACTGAAACTATGAGGCAGGGAGCTAACAGATTAAGTATGAAGCAGTGTTAGTGGTCTCCTACATAAATCCTGCCAATCAAGCCCCTTTGGTCCAAACCAGCCAGACCCCGGTTGTCATTAGCTCCAATAGACTTATTATGGGAAAAACTTAAAAAATCTTCTTCTCTGAAACCATGAGGCCCACAGCTTATATATTTAATGTATAGCAATGTTTACTGGCCCCCTACATAAATCCAGCAAATCAAGCCCCTAGGGTCTAAAGTGACCATGCTCCAGGGGTCAATAGCTCCCATAGACTTATAATGAGAAAAACTTAAAAAATCTTCTTTTCTAAAACCATGAGGCCCACAGCTTACATATTTGGTATGTAGCAATATTTAGTTGTCCCCTACATAAATCCTGCCTACCAAGCCCCTGGGGCTGAAACTGGCTCCCATAGACTTATAATGGGAAAAAAATCCTCTTCTCTGAAAGCATGAGGCCCAGAGCTTATATATTTAGTATGTAGCAATGTGTAGTGGTCCACTAAATAACTCCTGCCAATCAAGCCCCTGAGATCCAAACTGGCCATGCCCCGGGGGTCAATAGCTCCGATAGACTTATAATGGGAAAAACTTAAAAAATCTTCTTCTCTGAAACCATGAGGCCCAGAGCTTATATATTGAGTGTGTAGCAGCGTGTAGTGGTCCCCTACATAAATCCTGCCAGTCAAGCCCCTGGGCTCCAAACTGGCCACACCACAGGTGGTCATATGTATATATAGAGCTATATAGCTGAAGAACCTTCAAACATCTTCTTCTCTGAAACCATAAGGCAAAGAGCTAACAGATTAAGTATGTAGCAGTGTTCAGTGGTCTCCTTCATAGATCCTGCCAATCAAGCCCCTTGGGACCAAATTGGCCATGCCCCGGGGGTCATTAGCTCCCATAGACTTATAATGGGGAAAACTACAAAAAATCTTCTACTCTGAAACCATGAGGTCCACTGCTTATATATCTAGTGTGTTGCAATGTATAGTGTCCCCTACATAAATCCTGCCAATCAAGCCCCTGGGGTCTAAACTGGCCACGCTCCCATAGACTTATAATGGAAAAAAACTTAAAAATTCTTCTTCACTGAAACCTTGAGGCCAACAGCTTGTATATTTAGTGTATAGCAATGTGTAGTGGTCCACTACATAAGTCAAGCTAATTGAGCCCCTGGGCTCCAAACTGGCCACACCCCAGGGGGTCATATGTTTATATAGAGCTATATTGCTAAAGAACATTCAAAAATCTTCTTCTCTGAAATCATGAGGCCCAGCGCTAACAGATTGAGTATGTAGTGATGTTTGGTGGTCTGCTACATAAATCCTGCCAACCCTGCCTCTGGGGTCCAAATCGGCCGTGCCCTGTGGGTCATTAGCTCCCATAGACTTAAAATGGGGAAAAACTTAAAAAATCTTCTTCTCTGAAACCATGAGGCCCACAGCTTATATATTTAGTATGTAGCAATGTGTAGTGGTCCCCTACTTAATTTACTGCTAATCAAGCCCCTGGGGTCTAAACTGGCCACACCCCAGGAGTCATATGTTTATATAGAACTGTGTAACTAAAGAACCTTCAGAAATCTTCTTCTCTGAAATCATGAGGCCCAGAGCTAACAGATTAAGTATGTAGCAATGTTTGGTGGTCTGCTACATAAATCCTGCCAACCTTGCCCCTGTGGTCCAAATTGGCCGTGCCCCGTGGGTCATTAGCTCTCATAGACTTAAAATGGGGAAAAACCTAAAAAGTCTTCTTCTCTGTAGCCATGACGCCCACAGCTTATATATTTAGTACGTAGAAATGTGTAGTGGTCCCCTACTTAAATCCTGTCAATCAAGCCCCATGGTTCTAAACTGGCCATACCCCAGGGGTCATGTGTTTATATAGAATCATGTAACTAAAGAACCTTCAGAAGTCTTCTCTGAAACCATGAGGCCTAGAGCAACAGATTTAGTATGAAGCAATGTTTGGTAGTCTTCTACATTAATTCTTCCAACCATTCCCCTGGGGTCTAATTTGGCAACTTCTCAGGGGGTCATTAGCACCAATGGACTTATAGTGGAAAAAAAAAAGAATCTGTTTCTCTGAAACTTTGAGGCCCACAGCTTAAATATTTTGTTTGTAGCAATGTTTAGTGGTCCCCTACATAAAGGCTGCCAATGAAGTCCCTTGGGTCTAAATTGGCCATACCCCGGGTGTCATTAGCTCCCAAATACTTATAATTGGAAAACATTGAAAAAATGTTTTTCTCTGAATCCATGAGGCCCACAGCTCATATATTTAGTATGTAGCAATGTTAAGGGGTCCCCTACATAAATCCTGCCATCCATGCTCCTGGGGTCCAAACTGGTGATGGCCCGGAGGTCATTTACTCCCACAGACTTATAATTGGAAAAACTTTAATCTTCTTCTCTGAAACCATCAGGCCCTCAGCTTATGTATTTTAGTATGTAACAATGTTTAATCGTCCCCTACATAAATCCTGCCAATCAAGCACCTGGGATTTAAACTGGTTTTACTTATGGCCCTTTGAAAATTTCAGCATTTTAACCTTGTAAGCAAGATATCTCAAAAACTGTTTAAGCCATTGCCTTGAAACTTGACAGGCTAATAGGGAATGATGCATAAATGACCTGATTAACTTTCAGCAGTTAACTCAGGTGAGCATTGTGGCCCATGGGCCTCCTGTTTAACTTAGGAGACAGTTTGCATGAAATGTCTAACTCCAATTTTCTGAGGAAAACAAGAAAAAATATTTTAAAATGTTGTCTGGTACGGTAATTGACCTAAAATTTCATACGCCTGAAGTAGCAGTCTGATCAAGGTCTACACTGTTTGCCATTTCACTAAGTGTTTTAAGAAGTAATTCCCGAAAAAGCAAAATTTGAGTCCCAAAAGTAAAAGCATAAAGTGTTCTAAATTTTAGGACATTTATGGCATTTTTTAATTCTCAGCATGTTAATTAAGCATTAACTATTTCATCCCTACAGACCAATACAAACACCTTTGCAAAAGTGTAGATCCATGACCCATCACATCAGGATGTACACTGTTTGCCATTTTGTTATTGATTTTTGACTGAAACCCCTATTTGCAACAATGAAATGTCAAAATTCAGAGATGGAAGAGTCCATGTCAGAAACTCAAGGTGAATGGGTTGAAATACTCTGACTAAACTAACACATACACAGCCCGGTTTTAGCATATGCATACAACCATAGACAGGGTTTATCATAACAAGGGCCTATATTCAGTGTATGGCTTTTTCCAGACCCTTTACATGTCAAAGGACAATGGAAGAAATTGGGATCTACTTTTGAAAGATGTTGAAAAATGTTATTGGGGCAATCCTGATGTTGGTGACTGTTGTGACACGGGAGGCACAGTGTATGCTGCACAAGGTGATGCCCAAGGATCTTTTCTACAGCGGAGTAAGTAAAGAAATCTTACACAGTCCACCTTATTATACCCACACTCGATACAGTGATAAAATATGCTAGCCTAGTGGATAGGAGAGTTAACTCTTAATCCATTAGGTTTCTCACCACTGTGGTTTGAGCCTCGCATGGGTCACATGTGGGAAAGCCAAGTTCTGCTTACGGATGGTCAGGTGGTTGTTTCCAGGGTTCTCCAGTTTTTTTCCCACCTTTCATGAACAATTGGCTCGATATAAGTGAAATATTCTTGAAAGGGCCGTAAAACCCAAATCAAAAAAAAAAAAAAAAGCCTTTCACAAATTCTTTGCTCAAGCCGTGACTTTTATTAACCCTTAAACTGCCAAGAAAACCTGCATCTGAAAATGTCGTCTGTTTATGTCGTCTGCTGAATGTTCTTGCAAACTTTTCAAACCTATTTTGCATACAGGCTAACAGTGTGGACCCAGATCAGACTGCTCTTAGAGGAGCAGTCTGATCTGGGTCCACACTGTTTGCAAAAAACGATTTTTAAAATCACAAGCAGATGACAAAGCAGACGACCAATGTTGTGAATGACAGTTTAAGGATTAAGAGATTATGTGAGAATATTGCATTTAGTTCTTCAAGAAACACATGTTTTTGATATTTGTTGAGTAGCTCACTACACCAAAGAAAGTACATAAATCTTATACAGTGGACCCTGGTAACAACATTAGTATTTGTTCCGAAAGCTGTTGCTGTTAAAATGGATTTGCTGTTGTAAAGAATCCTTAAATGCAGCAGAATGGTACGTAAGAAAGGGATTGTTTTATTTTTGTTTCCTTACAGATCATATGTTTTGGATTTGTTAGAAATGCCTCATTGAGGTGAAGCTAACAAAAATTCAAAACATACTTTTCTTGAATTATTGAATAGAATATTCTTGCATACAGTCCAACCTGTACTAACAACCACCTCTATTCAGCACGCACCTGCCTTAAATGGCCATTTCGAGTCCCCAAAATCCTTTCTGGAGTTATTTAATTGAAATTTTATATAATAATCTTTAGGAATATAATTTTTTCTTACATGATTATCTGTATTTGGGATTTTTAATATTTTAAGAAATGTTTTTAAGATTTACTTAAATCAAATTTTATCATTTAAACAATGCTAAGCCTAAATATTCAATAGTATTAGAATATTTGCTATTCTTATCAAAATTATCAGTCTGGAGTAAAATTAAGGGGATTTAAATGAAATTTGAATTTCATAGTAAAATTTAAAAAGAACCAATGACACCATAGAACAGTGCATTGTGGGACAGCCTTTTTGCGTAAGCTATAACTAGCAACACAAGTTACTACAACTTTGAATACATGTAACTTTTAAACCAGTAAGAATTTTTAAATGCGTTTTTCAACATAATTGTCACCAGAACAATATCTGTAGTTTGAAATTTTCTGAAATTCATTACAAAAACATGCCTATTCAAAAATACTGAAAATTTTACCACCAAAAAACCCGAAAATTTTCAGATAAAAATATCTGATATTTTTTCATATTTCTGCTCAAAACATAGATTGTAGGTACTCATTAGAACCACCTCAATGAGGCGGTTCTAATGAGTACCCACAATGTATGGTTTTGCGCAGAAATAAGAAAAATAATGTGTACCCCTATAAACTCCAGTTTTACTACATTAAAGTGGGGTTTAAGGGGGTCAAAAGTATATAGGCATGTTTTCGTGATATACAGTATGCATCATCTTTAAATGCAGCTACAGTTATAGTTAAAATTTAGTAACAAGAGTTACCTTCAGATGATAAATAGAGAAAAGTCTTGATAAAAGACATTTTTGTCTACAAGCAATGATGAAAATTTCAGATGCACAAGCTTTTTGTCTGGCTAGCTGGGTCTGTATTAAGGCTGACACGAATAATCAGATAATCCTTTATACAAAGGCTCAGGATGAGCTATTGTGAACACTCTCTGTCCGTCATCCATCCATCTGTCTGTTCATTCACACCTTTGAATGACTTCTTCTCTGAAAACCTTGGGCCAAATTTAAAGGGGGATTGAAAATTTATAAAAAATAGTCATGCCACAGTAAAGCTCCCATAGACTTATAATGGGAAAAACTTAAAAAATCTTCTTCTCTGAAACCATGAAGTCCTTTAAGATTATATATTTAGTTTGTAGTAATGTTTAGTGGTCCCCTACATAAATCCTGCCAATCTGAACTGGCCATGCCCCGGGGGTCATTAGCTCCTATAGACTTTTAATGGGAAAAACTTTAAGAATCTTCTTCTCTGAAACCATGAGGCCCAGAGCTTATATATTTAGTATGTATAAATCCTGCCAATCAAGCCCCTGGGGTCCAGTTTGGCTATGCCTCAGGGGTCATTAGCTCCCATAGACTTATAATGGGAAAAACTTAAAAAATCTTCTTTTCTGAAACCATGAGACCCAGAGCTTGTATATTTAGTATATAGGAATGTTTAGTGGTCCCCTACATAAATCCTGCCAATTAAGCCGCTTGACTCCAAACTGGCCATGCTCTAGAGGTCATTTGTTCCTATAGACTTATAATGGAAAAAAAAGTTAATAAATCTTCTTCTCTGAAACCATGAGGTCCACACATATTTAATTGGTAGCAATGTTTAGTGGTCCCCTACATAAATCCTGCCAATGAAGCCCCTGGGGCCCAAACTGGCCATGCCACAGGGGTAATTCGAAGCTCCTGTGGACTTATAATGGGAAAAAACTTAAAACCATGAGATCCAGAGCTTATATATTTAGTATGTAGCAATATGAAGTGGTCCCCTACATAAATCCTGCCAATCAAGCCACTGGTCCAAACTGGGCATGCCCCAGGGGTCATTAGCTCCCATAGACTTACAACGGGAAAAACTTAAAAAATCTTCTTCTTTGAAACCATGAGGCCTAGAGCTTATATATTTAGTATGTATCAATGTTTATTTTTCCCATACATAAATTCTGCCAATCAAGCCCCTGGGGTTCAAACTGGCCACAGCCTGGGGGTCATTAGCTCCCATAGACTTATAATGGAAAAAAAAAAAAGCTTCTCTGAAACCATGAGGCCCACAGCTTACATATTTAGTATGTAGCAATGTTTAGTGGTCCCCTATATAAATCCTGCCAATCAAGCCCCTGGGGCCCAAACTGGCCATGCCCCAGGGGTTATTAGCTCCTACAGGATTATAATGGGAAAAACTTTAAAAAATCTTCTTCTCTGAAACCATGAGGCCAAGAGTTTATATATTTAGTATGTAGCAATGTGCAGTGGTCCCCTACATAAATCCTGCCAATCAAGCCCCTTGGGTCCAAACTGGCCACACTCTTGAGGTCATTAGTTCACATAGACTTATAATGGTCCACACATATTTAATTGGTAGCAATGTTTAGTGGTCCCCTACATAAATCCTGCCAATGAAGCCCCTGGGGCCCAAACTTGCCATGTCACGGGGGTAATTAGCTCCTTTAGACTTATAATGGGAAAAACATAAAAAAAATCTTCTTCTCTGAAACCATCATCATAGGCCCAAAGCTTATGTATTTAGTATGAGGCAATATGTAGTGGTCCCCTACATAAATTCTGCCAATCAAACCCCCAGGTTCAAACAGGCCACGCCTCGGGGGTCATTAGCTCCCATAGACTTATAATGGGAAAAACTTAAAAAATCTTCTCTGAAACCATGAGGCCCAGAGCTTATATATTAAGTATGTGACAGTGTTTATTTTCCCCAACATAAATCCTGCCAGTCAAGCCCCTGGGGTTCAAACTGGCCACAGCCTGGGGCTCATTAGCTCCCATGGACTTATAATGGAAAAAAAAATAAAAAAAAAGAAGCTTTTCTGAAACCATGAGGCCCACAGCTTACATATTTAGTATGTAGCAATGTTTAGTGGTCCCCTACATTAATCCTGCCAATCAAGCCCCTGGGGCCCCAAACTGGCCATGCCCCGGGGGTTATTACTCCTGTAGGATTATAATGGGGGAAAACTTAAAATATCTTCTTCTCTGAAACCATGAGGCCAAGAGCTTATATATTTAGTATGTAGCAATGTGTAGATGTCCCCTACATAAATCCTGCCAATCAAGCCCCTTGGGTCCAAATTGGCCATCCCCCAGGGGTCATATGTTTATATTGAGCTATATAGCTAAAGAACCTTCAAAAATCTTCTTATATGAAACCATGAGACCGAGAGCTAATAGATAAAGTATGAAGCGATGTTAATTGGTCTCCTACATAAATCCTGCCAACCATGCCCCTGGGGTCCAAATTGGCCATATCACTGGGGTCATTAGCTCCCATAGACTTATAATGGGAAAAACTTAAAAAGTCTTCTTCTCTGAAACCATGAGGCCCAGAGCTTATATATTTAGTAGGTAGCATTGTTTAGTTGTCCCCTACATAAATCCAGCCAATCAAGCCCCTTGGGCCCAAACTAGTCACACCCCGGGGGTCATTAGCTCCTATAGGATTATAATGGGAAAAACTTGAAAAGTCTTCTTCTCTAAAACCAAGCCCCTGGGGTTCAAACTGGCCACGGCCTGGGGGTCATTAGCTCCCACAGACTTATAATGGAAAAAAAAAAAAAATGAAAAAAATCTTCTTCTCTGAAACCATGAGGCCCAGAGCTTAAATATTTAGTATGTAGCAATGTTTAGTGGTCCCCTACATAAATCCAGCCAGTCAAGCCCCTGGGGCCCAAACTAGTCACACGCCGGGGGTCATTAGTTCCTATAGGATTATAATGGGAAAAACTTGAAAAATCCTCTTCTCTAAAACCATGAGGCCAAGAGCTTATATATTTAGTATGTAGCAATGTGTATTGGTCCCCTAAATAAATCCTGCCAATCAGGGAGAGGATGGACCTGAAGAATAGATGACCTTTAAGTCCAAGGTCAAGGTCACCATGACCTTTAGTAATGCTTATGGTTAGGACCCTCAAACTTAGTAATGTTGGTCCTCACCAGTAGATGATCCTGAGGGCAAATATCAAGGTCACCAGGACTTTTTTTACTGAAAAGCTTGATAACTGAGCAGTGCTCGGGGATGGGACCCTCAAACTTAAAAGGGATGTTGGGCCTCGCCAGTAGATGACACTGAGGGCAAAGGTCATGGTCATAATCATCATGACCTTTAGTACTGAAAAGCTTATAATTAGGCAGTGCTTGAGGCTAGAACACTTGAACTTTGATGAGATGTTGGTCTTGACCAGTAGATGACCCTAATGCAAAGGTCAAGCTCACAGTGACCTCGTACAAAACAAGCTTATAACTCGGCAATGCTTGGGGCTAGGACTCTCAAACATCGTAGGGATGTTTCTTCTGACCAGATGACCCCGAAGGTAAAGGTCATGGTCAAGGTCATCATGGCCTTTAGAACCGCATCTGTTAGCAGTGCTATGTAGAACATGATTCAGGTGAGCGATATAGGGCCATCATGGCCCTCTTGTATTTCACTTATATCAAGATAGCAGCCTCTTTCAGTCTAGATGGAACCTGTTGAAGGCTGTTACATCTGCATCAGATATAGGTCTTGTGGATCCCTTCATTCAGCACCAATTAAGGCATGATAGGTTTTAGCATCCCAGCAGTCTCTACCCCTTAAACCTGTCCTGGGAAAGAGAGGGTCTAAACCTACAAAGAATGAACAAACACACTCATACTATACATTCTACAAAAGCACAAGATGCAGCTTGCTACTATTCATCTAGATTATTATTCTACAATGGTGATATATGTCACTAAGTTGAGTGCTTGATGTCATTGACATAACTGCTGACACCGTCGCCCAACCTCAAAAGTTAAATGCAACCTTCATTTTTTTCATCAATAAAATAATAATTTCTGAGTTCTCCTTCATTAAAATTTTTAATATGCCTGAATAAAATAGGGCTATGATGTTTCAAATGTCATGACCCTATTGCTATGAACACACCACACATTGTTGCCTGCACCAGCAAACTCAGAGATATAACCCATTGAAAGTGTTATATACAAGTACTACAATAGAATTTGATTACAAGTCAGAGGGAGAGAACTCTTTTCCAATTTCCTATGATAATTTTTTTTTATATAACAGATCTGGCAAAACTAATTGGCCCAGATCGTCTGCTTGATTTAAAATATACATTGGGGTGTAAATTTATGAAATAAATTGCAAGGGCATGTGCGTCTGATATTGTACATTCAGTTCATAGCTACAAATAAGAGGGGTTATCCACATAATATTTTTTTTTATTTCTTGTCCAAAAAATACCGTATTCGAGCTAATTACCGCACTGTGCGCTTAGGTTTTTCAAAATTACTGGGAACACTCAGATGTGATAAAATATGTACCTATACCTATTAAGGATACACTATAAAAAGATCAGAAAAGGACTTATTTGATGATGATTATGCGAATTTTTTTTTCTGATTTTCTTTATAAAGGCATATGTTGTGGGTACTCATTTGATTCAAACGAGAACCCACAACATATGCCTTTATAAAAAAGTAAATAAAAAATACACTGGCTGTAATCTGAAGACTACGGAATTTCATGAGTGTGCGCTTATAGGGGTATGTGCGGTAATTAGATCGAATACGGTATGTTGTGTGTATTCATTAGAAGGGCCTTGCTGATGAGGCACTTCTAATGAGTACCAACAACATATACTTTTGTCAAGAAATAAGAAAAATATCAGTACTTTTTGGTTGAAAAAAAGCGCCTTATCTGGACCTATGAAGTTCATTTACGGACAGAAACGGCGCACATGCACATGTCCTCAATTAGGTATATACATGTGTGTGGGTGTGTACATGTATGTATACATGTGCATGTTGGTGTCCACGCTCCTTTGATATTATACTAAACCGGCATGATCCCTTATGGTACTGTCATTTCTAAGTTTAACTCAGCAAGTTTGAGTCTGCACTGTTCTTATTTCCTCTAAAACCACAGCTTGCACCTACTATGTAGAGACCCTGACCAGACAACATACAGCTAGTGCAGTCTGCTCAGTACTCCAACAATACCAACAACCTGTGCACACTGTGGAGAGACCCTGATCAGACTGCACACAGCTAGCACAGTCTGCTCAACACTCGACAATAACAACCCGCACACACTGTGGGGAGATCTGACCAGATTGAACATAGCCAGCGCAGTCTGCTCAGTACTCCGGCAAATACCTAGGTAATGTTTGCAGAATCAAATCAAGCTGTGGACAGCTTTCATTATCTGCAAGTAATAATTTGAAGGTTTTCAATCAATACAGGTTGCCTTAAAGACTGGTTTGACTGTACTGATTATAGTACATGACAGTTTCTGACTAGACCATATTGGTGGGCAGCTTGTTTGCATCTTTGCTTCTTACTTGTGCAATAATATTACCTTTGTTATTTTATTTTACAGTATTGAGTATAGGACTTATTAGGTCCTACACATTGAAGAAATATGAGATTGGACAGGACTGGACAACTATCCTTGAAAATATAATTTCTTTTGAGAGGTCGGGAAAGTTCTTGTATGCCTCAGTTCTTACAGATCCTAAAGATATTGTGAGTATTCCAGTAATGGTTACCAGTCCCTGGCCAGATATCAGCAGATAACAAATTAATCATATTTATCCCAGAAAATAGATTTTGACAGTTTGCATGAAGTGTCAAAGCTTCTTGTCTAGGAAAAATAAAAAAAAAAAAAATTATTAAATAGTTGCAGGCCCCCGTAGCTTAGTGGATAGGAGAGTTGACTCTTAATCCATTTGGATTCTCACCACTGTGGTTCCAGCCTCACTCGGGTCACATGTAGGAAAGCCAAGTTCTGCATACGGATGGTCAAGTGGTTTTTCCCCAGGTTCTCCAGTTTTCGTCCACATTTGATGAACGATCGGATCAATATGAGTGAAATACAATGTAGCTCCAATACATCGCAATCCGTTATTTCGCGAAATCCAGTATATCGCAAAATGGCCATGGCTCCCAAATTTTCCATAAGCAAAAAAAAAAAAAATTTAAAAACATAAAATGTTTGTTGTTTTATTTAACTTCAGAAGAAAAAAAAAACGCGTTCTGCCTCCGGTAATTGATTTTTCGCGCCTATCCCGATGCTAAGTCGCAACAGGTATTATATGACAAACAATCCACTCAGTGTCAATCAGCGCACACTTGATTGTAATTGGCAAACAATAAATTATATCCCTGTTATTGTCGTAATCATTATCATCATTTAGTACATAGATCTACTCAATGCTCAATCAGAGAATGATGCCCACAAACTAATTTTGCTCAGCAGGGGAAAACGGTCCACCTCCTTTTCAACACCAGCAAATTTTACAAGACAGTAGTCTTACGATGTTTCTGTCCAACATACACAGATCGTAGTCCGCTTATTTTACACTTCTGTAGATATAAATATTTCAGAAGAAAACAACTGCGTCAAAACAAAAACAAAACAAAAAACTAACAATAAAAAAATAAATAAAAAGAAATTAACTTTGATAAATGACAGTTTTTTTGTTTTGTTTTTTTGCGCCCACAATATAAGCGAAGGGAAGCAACTCAAGTTATCTTAGCACAATTGAGTACCTTCCCTTTGCCAGAGTATCCAAAATGGCGTCCTAAATTGTCAATCTGATGAGTTCTTGTTTTCAAACGTAGTTTATCGGCTGGTTTCAATTGGAATTACTTGTTAGACATAGCGCACCATTGTAAATTATTCCATTGAGCAATTCTAATCCAATTTTAATTAGGAAATATGGTGACAAAATAACTGAATGCCATTTATCCATGATGTCTCAGCAAACTACCACAGCGACAGACCGAGCGAGTGTTATGCACGCCGTTATACATGTATGGTACATGTCGGGACTTATATCGTGCTCCGTTTATATCACGATAGCGGACTCTGGACCCCGAGGACCGCGATATATTGGAGCTACACTGTATTCTTGAAAGGGCTGGAAAACCCAAATCAAAAAAAAAAAAAAAAAAAAAAAAATATATATATATATATATATTAAACAATTATTAGGTAAGTGAATATTTCATTAATATGTATTCCATGGATTTTTAATATATATGTATACAATGTTCATTTTAACTATTAATGTGCTATTCTATTCTGTTTTCACACCTTCCACAGAAAAAACGACAGTTCAGTCATTTGAAAGAGTCATATTCCAGAAAGTCCCTTAGGCAGTCACCTGTGTGATGTCACTCTTCCCGCTCTTTTGATCATATGTCAGATTCTATTCTGTGGGTGAGAAAGTTAACAAAGGATTTTTCTCCGGATGAAAAAAATCTTTGTTTTCTTCCTTTTTCTGCAGTCAACTTTCTAAATCTTTGTCTTTCTCATGTTCCTCTATCATGCCTTCCACCATTCATCCTATTTCTTTATGTATATTGTTTTTTGATTTCTTGTATTTATTCATCGCTTGTTTATTGTTATGAGTTTTTGCAACTTTCATGATGATTGTTCGTGATAATTGTGGTCATATCAAAGCGCAGTGGGATAATCATGATGAATGTCTAAAATGTTCTTCTTGTTCTAGGGAATCAACCTGTTCAACGTGTATCAGCTGGTCAAATAAGATCTGGAAGCTTGCCGATAAGAGAAGAACTTATTCATCAAGAAAGTGGGTGATGAAAAAAAAACACAACAAGAAGCAACAAGTTTTGTCTGATTCATCAGACGAAAACTTAGTGGACAGGATCACCACCCCACATGGCCCTTCTGCCTGGGGTAGGACCCATCCAGGTGGCAACTTCAAGGGTACTTCTAGTACCCAGAGAAGTGTAAGCCCACTGGCCCTGGTCAACCGGCCACTGGTCATTCACCCACAGGACAAGAAGACATCACTGGTCACCGGTCAACCAGTCACCAGTCAACCGGTCATTAGTCAGATAAATACAAGTCATTCAATCACCAGTCACCGGTCATTGGACTTAGATTTTCAGACTCCAGGTAGAAGTCAGTATTCACTGGTCAACCAGTCACTGGTCAGCCTGCCACCGGTCACCGATTATCAGTTTGTATATCAGACTTCAGTTGGTGATACTCATACCATTGGCATGGAGTTTACAACAAATAAATCAAATTTGGGTTCTGAACACTCATACGAACATGAATTTCAGAACCCAACAGATAACTCAAGAAAACTCAAGAAGAGTACTATTACCCCTGGAGCCGGACTTCAGCAGTATATCCGATCCCAGTGTTGTTATTGAACCTCCTGACAACAACTGGAGATTGGACAATAGACAGACTTCACATTCTGGACAAGTCTTCAGGAGAGACCAGTCCAGAAGAAAATACAAGTCCAAGAAGAGGAGGAGACGTTAATTGTCTTCCACTTCCTCCTCTTCTAGGTGATCATCTTCAGAATCTCATAAGCGCAGTAGAAAGTCTAAAAGATCCAAACAATCTCACAGGATATCTTCTTCTTCTTCATCATTAGATAATCATTCGAATGATTACGGTAGATACAAAAGAAGTAGACATAGTCCGCAGGCTGTAGAGGCTCTGGTTATGCTACAGCCTGCAGAAATAACTAATGTTCCTGCTATACCTCCACCTGAACATGTCATCCAGCGCTCTTCAAAGGACTCCGGCTGATTCAGAGCAGGAGACCTGATCCTTTGATAGAGCGATAAATGAAGTTTTTAGGCTTTTGACTCTGGAATTATGTACAAGACCAACCGAGGAACAAACCTCTCTCTGGCATTGAACATTTGATGGAGTCACATTCTACTCCATTATTAGTATTGCCATAGTCAAAATTAGTAGAAAACACAGCCAGATTTCTCCCAAATGAGATTGATATGGAGAAATTTGGCAAAGATTGGCTATGCTCCCAAAATTTAGTCTCCTCCCTTACGTAGACTAAATTTTACAAAGCCAGAATCAGTTTTTCCTGACCGATAATATTCCACCATTAGAGTCGGACGCTTCCTTGCTGGACCTTTCCAATAAAGGAAGATGTTCCATTCCGGTAAGAAACATTGGAAAAAAAGCTTGCAAACTCATTGCGATTAATTTACATGTGGACTTATTTTCTTCAGCTGCATACATATGTTTGCAGCAGCAGTCAATGTCAGTGCCAGCTCTTTCTAGACTACTGGAAGCCATAGCTAAATCCATAAAACATGCTGCGGCTATGTCTACGATCTTAGCTATGGAGATCTTTCAAGCTAGACGTGATGCGTCGCTGGCCACATCTAAACTCTTAATGGAGAATTCCAGCTATGAGTTGTACAATGCTCCTATAAGTTCAAAGACTTTATTTGCAAACAAGATCAAGGAAGTTGCCAAGGGCAATTTTGAGGCCCAGCAGCAAAGGTTCTTGGCATCTTCCGCGACTGCCACTAATCTACAACAACAACAAATAGTGGCTTATTCGGCTCCTCCAGTCTTTAAGAGACCTGAGCAGCCGACTAAACCTTCTAGGCCTAAGCAGACGCAGCCTTACAGGCCTAAAAGTCAGACACAGTCATATTCATCCAGTAAAAAAGACTGTGCTAAGAGGAATGGAACTACAAAGCAGTTACCCTCCTCTAAGCAAGCCTCATCTTCCGCAAAGTTCTGAAATCCAACCCTTTGCACTACCCATTCTACCACACCCAGTGGGAGGAAGGTTGGCCCACTTTGTGGAACAATGGGAAGAATTGACAGACAACAAATGGGTCCTTTCTATCATTCAAAGCGGTTTCAAGATTCCATTCAAGTCAGTTCCTCCTCTTTCGGTAGTTCCAATAAGTCTGAGTCAATCTTCCTCCCAGTTGTTACGAGAAGAGATCATAGAACTTCTCAAGAAACAGGCAGTGGAAAGGGTACAGGATCTGGGAACTCGCGGCTTTTTTCCTTGTTATTTCTATTACCAAAAAAGAGTGGAAAGTTACGCCCAGTAATAGATCTTTCTTTACTAAATCAATATATAAACAAACAGCCTTTCATGATGGAGACAGTCAAGTCAGTAAGCCAGTCGATAATTGTCAATGACTGGGCTGTCTCCATAGATCTGATGGATGCATATCTTCATATTCCGATACATCCTATATCCAGAAAATACCTTTGGTTCGTCTACGGACATCAAGCCTTCCAATTCACGGCCTTACTCTCCGGAATGTCCCCAAGTCCGCAGATTTTCACAAAATTAATGGAAGTAATAGCAGCGCACTTACGTCATCGTGTCATATTTCTGTTTCCATACCTAGACGATTGGCTGATAAGAGATTTGATTCGCAATCGACTAATCTCTCACACAAAATATTGCCTTCAAATGGTACAAAATCAAGGTTTCATATCAAATCTAAAGAAATCAGATTTGATACCAACACAAAAATTCACCTTTATAGGTATTGAATTTCTGACTCAACAGAATATAGTCAGGGTATTAGCAGACTGAGTAGAACACCTTATTCTGATGATCAAAACATTTCTATCTCAGACTCAAGTTTTGTCACGAACTTTCCTTTCTCATTTGGGCAAACTCAGTGCAGGAGCGGACTTCATTTTATTAGACAGACTTCATTTATGACCTCTGCAAATGTGTCTGTTATTGGTCTGGAGACCTCACATTCTTCCTTTAGATCATCAGGTTATGATCAACAGTATGATCAAATTCCATTTGAAATGGTGGATGGACACCAAATGTTTCATTCAAGGAGTTTCCATTCATCCTCCAAATCCCAATGTCTTCCTTTATACGGATGTTTGTCTTGGTGATTTCTAGGTCAAGTTCAAAACTGGGTTACTTGGGGTTCAAAAACTAGGTCACCAGGCTTAATCAAAGGAAAACCTTGTTAACACTCCAGAGGTAACATTTTTGAAGTAATCATCATGAATATCGCTCCTAATGTTTGTCTTGATGATTTCTAGGTCAGGCCCGAAACTGGGCCACTTGGGGTCAAAAACAAGGTCACCAGGCAAAATCAAAGAGAAACCTTGATAACACTTTAGCAGTCACATTTTTCAAGCAGTCATTATGAATCTTGCTGAAAATGTTTGTCTTAATAATTTCTAAGTCAAGTTTGAAACTGAGTCACTTGGGGTCAAAAACTAGGTCACTGGGTCAAATCAAAGGAAAACCTTGTTAGCACTCTAGAGGTCACATTTTAGAAGCAGTCATCATGAATCTTGCTCAAAATGTTTTTCTTAATGGTGGATGGACACCAGTTGTTTCATTCAAGGAGTTTCTATTCATCCTTCAGGTCCCAATATCTTCCTTTATATGGATGCTAGTCATTACGGATGGGGAGCTCATCTAGAACTGATGAGTCTATCCTTTCTTGGTTGCTGGTCGGAAGATCAATCCCAGCTCCATATGAACATGTTGGAAATAATCGCCATTTGTTTCACACTGAAGAAAGCCTTAATATATATTCACCATTCTTGTGTCATGATTTCTACTGACAACACAACAGTGGTCTCTTATATCAACAAGCAAGGAGGAACACATTCTCCCAATCTCTGTGTAGAGGTTTGGTAGATCCTCCAATGGTGCCTAAAACATCAAATAGTCGTCAGGATTCGTCACATCCCAGGCAAATTCAATGTGTTGGCAGACCATCTATCGAGAACGGACAACCTATCAACACAGAATGGGCATTGGATCAATCGATCGTGAATTCAATATTCCAAATGTTCTGTTATCCCAATGTGGATTTGTTTGCAACTCGGTTCAGTCACAAACTTCCACTGTATGTATCCCCAGTTCTGGACAATCAAGCCTTTGCGATAGACGCATTCTCTATGAACTGGAATCTTCTTCATGCTAACCCATTTCCTCCAACAATATTGATTTCTTCTGTCCTGGCCAAGATTCGTCAATCTCAGTGCAGAATAGTTCTTATAGCCCCTCTTTGGCCCCAATGCCCATAGATCTCAGAGGTACTACAACTACTAGTTTCAGCTCCAGTTCGTCTCCTCACTTTCCAAAACTACTGACACAAGCAAAAGGAAAGTTTCAACATCACAGTCTCCCAATATTCGACCTTCACGCTTGGGAATTATCAAACAATCGATCAGAGATAAGAAATTTTTGCAAAACATTACAGATTTTGTCTCAAAATCAAGATGAACATCAACTCAGAAGGTCTATGACGCGAAATGGAGCATATATTCCGATTGGTGTCATAGAAAGAAGGTTAATCTGGTCTCGGCCCCTCTTACTGTAATAGCCTACTTCCTCATTTACCTTTTCTCTGAGAAAAAGTATCAAATAAGTACTATTTCCGTGTTGGTGAGGGGTATACAGTGAAGAGTTTGAAGTGAAGGTTGGTGTTCACCAAGGATCAGTACTAAGCCCGCTGCTCTTCATCATTGTGCTTGAAGCCTTATCAGGAGAGTTCCGCTCTGGGGTCCCCTGGGAGGACCTCTATGCCGATGACCTTGTTATCATCGTTGAATCGCTTGAGGAATGTGTCAGGAGGCTCTTGACTCTGAAAGAAGCAATGGAGAAGAAAGGACTGAGAGTAAATGCAGGAAAGCCAAAGATCATGATCTGCGGTATGGAAGTGGACCTCCTGCAGAGTTCAGGCGAGTTTCCATGCACTGTCTGTCGCACTGGAGCGGGCAGCAACAGCATCTTCTGCAATGGCTGCAAGCACTGGGTGCACAAGAAATGCAGTGGGCTCAAGCACTTGAAAAAGGACCCTGACTACAGATGTACATGGTGCCAGGGAACAGCACGCCCCTTGGATGGCAGACCACAGAAGGAAGTCCAGATCGGAGCTGACAAGCTTGAGGTGGTAGCTTCCTTTTGCTACCTAGGAGACATGCTCTCAGCAGCAGGTGGCTGTGAACTTTCAACCACAACACGTGTAAAAAACCCCTGGAAGAAGTTCAAGGATCTGCTACCAGTCCTCTCTTCACGCCACCTCTCTTTCAAAACACCTGGCCGTGTGTACAGCTCTTGTGTGCAGAGCTCAATGCTCCATGCCAGCGAGACTTGGCCATTGACAAAGCCAAACCTCCAGCGTCTGCAGCGAAATGACAGGGCAATGATCAGACAGATCTGCAATGTCAGGCTGCAAGACATTGTCACCACCAGGTCCAATGAGCTACTTGTGTGGCTTGGCATTGAGAATCTGGACCTCATTCTGAAGGAGAGAAGACCGATGGTATGGACATGTGGAACGCTCCAATGGTGCAGTCAAGACAGCCTTTGACATACAGGTTGATGGAAAGCGTGGGCCTGGGAGACCCAAAATGACATGGAAGCAGCTGACAGATAGGGATTGCAGAGAGTGGAAGCTCTCGGCTACCAACCCTCATGATCGACGTACCTGGAGATCTGGTACGAGATCTACCATGTGTGCAGCAAGCCAGCTATCTGGAAGGGGGCCTACTGATGTGGATGTAGCCCCTGGTACCTGCACTTTAATCAAAAAATCTGCTTATGATATGATATGATGATATTAAAGGCTATAGATCTATGATATCTAATACCGGTATTCTTAAGTTTAAAACTTGTAATAGAAATGGGTCTAATCCTGTTTTATCAGAATTAATGAGATCTTTTGAATTACAACGTCCTGTACAAAGATCTCTTACCCCTAAATTGGATTTATCTTGGGTCTTAGTCTGTCTTCAGAAAGCCCCATACGAACCTTTACATAAGGCTTCTAAACAGCATGTCACATTTAAAACAGCCCTTATTCTAGCTCTTGCCATGGTCAAAAGATGTAACGAAATTCATGCTTTGGCAATGGATGCAAATCATTTAAGATTCAGTCGATATGATGGATCAGTACCATTGATAGTTCAAACTGGGTTTTTGGCAAAGAATCAGCTTCCATCCATATGCCCAGATCCTATAGTTATCCCTAACCTAGCTCGTACATGTAAAAGGGAACACTCGGATAGACTTTTATGCCCGATAAGAGTTTTATAATTTTATCTTAAAATGACTAGCTCTTATCGCCAAAATAGAACTTACAGTGTAGCTCCAATATATTGTGGTCCTCGGGGTCCAGAGTCTGCTATCGCGATATAAACGGAGCGCAATATAAGTCCCGACATGTACCATGAATGTATAACGGCGTGCATGACACTCGCTCGGTTTGTCGCTGTGGTAGTTTGCTGAGACATTAGGGATAAATGGCATTCAGTCATGTTGTCACCATATTTCCTAATTAAAATTGGTTTAGAATTGCTCAATGGAATAATTTACAATGGTGCGCTATGTCTAACAAGTAATTCTAATCGAAACCAGCTGATAAACTACGTTTGAAAACAAGAACTCATCAGATTGACAATTTAGGACGCTATTTTGGTTACTCTGGTTCCCTAGAACGGCGAAGGGAAGTTACTCAGTCGTGCTAAGATAACTTGAGTTGCTTCCCTTTGCTTATATTACGGGCGCAAAAAAAAAAAAAAAAAAAATGTTATTTATCAAAGTTAATTTCTTTTTATTTAAGTTTTATTGTTTGTTTTTGTTTTGTTTTGTTTTTGCTTTGTTTTTTTGACGCAGTTGTTTTCTTCTGAAATATTTATATCTACAGAAGTGTAAAATAAGTGGACTAAGATCTGTGTATGTAGGACAGAAACATCGTAAGACATTTGCTGGTGTTGAAAAGGAGGTGGACCGTTTTCACCTGTTGATCAAAATTAGTTTGTGGGCATTATTGACTGATTGAGCATTGAGTAGATCTATGTATTAAATGATGATAATGATTACGACAATTACGGCGATATAATTTATTGTTTGCCAGTTATAATCAACGTGTGTGGATTGTTTGTCATATAATACCTGACGCGACTTAGCATCGGGATAGGTGCGAAAAATCAATTACCGGAGGCGGAACGCGTTTTTTTTTTTTGTTGTTTTGCTGAAGTTAAATAAAACAACAAACATTTTATGTTTTTTAATTTTTTTTTTTTTTTTTTTGCTTATGGAAAATTTGGGAGCCATGGCCTATTCGCGATATACTGGATTTCGCGAGATAACGGACCGCAATGTATTGGAGCTACACTGTAGACTGTTTCTACCAATTAAAGGCAAACAAGATAGCCAAAATAGAACTAGACTATTTCTACCAATTAAAGGAAAAACAAGATATTTCTAAGGCTTCTGTCTCGAGATTGATATCTTAAACTATTAAACTTGCCTATAGGAAACCCACTCGTAGAGATATTTCTTTCTTAAAGATTAAAGCTCATGAAGTTAGGGCACTATCTTCTTCTTGGGCCTTCTTTGATAAGCTTCCGCTCAATGAAATTCTCAAAGCAGCAGTCTGGAATCAAGCTTCTACCTTTGCTAAGTTCTATTTAAGAGATTGGAAAATCTTCATACATTGGGCCCAATAGTTGTGGCCCAAAAAGTGATGGGGGGGTCAGGAAACCAGAGCCTTTGATGCCTAAAGAAGAACTGACAGCCTCCAAAGCCTACAGTACATATGTTAAGGTAACTAATATCTTATATATATGTTTTGAATTTAGTCATTCTTAGGATATTATATCAAGAATGATCTTGTTCCAAGAGTTTCCAAAGCCTTAATCCAGAAAAGGAGGAATTTATATATACTTTGGTGTAAGAATAGGGAGCTCCTTCCCACCTAATCTACAAATTCTAGTGCATTACCTATAGGTTAATGTATTGTGCAGTTAAAACGAAGTTTTTAAAAGTAAAACGTATTTTAACTAACAATACTTAACCTATAAATAAGATAATTCCCCACTTAGCTCTGTTTTTAAGGTTTTATCATCAAAGAAACTGACACATGATCAAGAGCGGGAAGAGTGATGTCACACAGGTGACTGCCTAAGGGACCTTCTGGATTAAGACTTTCAAACGACTGAACTGTTGTTTTTTCTGTGGAAGGTGTGAAAACAGAATAGAATAGCACATTATCTATAAATTAAGTATTGTTAGTTAAATATATTTTACTTTTAAAAACTTCATTTTTATCTGTAAAAAGATGCTTCTTTACTCTTTCAATAGTTAACCTTTACTACTCTCTAGGCAAATTCTGCAGATGACGATTTGCATGAAATGTCGAAGCCTATTTTCTGAGAAAAATAAGATTTTTTTAGCTCACCTGAGCAAAAGCTCAGGGTGAGCTATTACTCGTATGATCACCCTCTGTCCATCATCCATCTGTTGTCTTGTCAACAATTAGTTTGTTAACACTCTAGAGGCCACAGTTTTGACCCAGTTTTGATCAAACTTGCTCAGAATCTTTGCCTCTACAAAATCTAGGTCAAAATTCAAAACTGGGTCACGGGGTCAGAAAGTAGGTCACCAGGCCAAATCAAAGGAAAAACTTGTTAACACTCTAGAGGTCAAATTTTTGAAGTAATCATGATGAATATATTGATCAAAATGTTTGTCTTGATGATTTCTAGGTCAAGTTCGAAACTGGGTTACTTGGGATAAAAAACTAGGTCACTAGGCTTAATCAAAGGAAGACCTTGTTAACACTCCAAAGGTAACATTTTTGAAGTAATCATGAATATCGCTCCTAATGTTTGTCTTGATGATTTCTAGGTCAGGTTCGAAACTGGGCCACTTGGGATCAAAAAACAAGGTCACCAGGCAAAATCAAAGGGAAACCTTGTTAACACTCTAGCAGTCACATTTTTCAAGCAGTCATCATGAATCCTGTTGAAAATGTTTGTCTTAATAATTTCTAAATCAAGTTTGAAACAAGGTCACTGGGTC